>JAFJYJ010000033.1:3970000-6370000 GCA_019022615.1 Acacia melanoxylon | reverse complement strand
AGCATTAAGGAAGGATTAGGTGAAGCTTTGGTCTTCTTCTCTCTCTATTCTTTGGTTAATCCAGTTGTACAGAAGTTTGTGGTTGACTTCTTGAATATTAATCCGTTGGAAGAGTAGCTACTGTATGAGGAAAGGAAATATTAATCCCTTTGCAACGTGTGTAGAATGATTGTCCAAAAGGATGCAAGTTTTATGGACTTTGCATTTAATGTGCTGACGTCACTTTTTGCTTTTGTTTAAATCTTCATTCATCATCCTCTAAATCATCTGAAACTCACTAACAAACTGATTAAACATAGTTAGGAATAGTAATGGGTGATGATAAGAAGTATTAAGATCAAACATGAAGATTTCACAAATTCGTGCAATTTGATTTTCAAACACAGCAACACAAACTCGAGTTTGTACTCACAAACTGGAGTTTGCAGAAGGCCGAAATCGAGTTTTCAAACCATAACTCGAGTTTCCTTCTTCCAGAGAAGAATGTCGCAAGTTGAGTTTTGAAGCACATTTTGAAACATTGAGCAAACTCGAGTTTGTTAGTGACTAACTCGAGTTTTGGACTTTTATAGTGAAAACATGTTTAAGTCCAAAAACTTAAAACTGGAGTTTCCAAATCTTAACTGGAGTTTTCAAAATCGCTGAAAAGAGCAAAGCTCTATGTAAGGTACAAACTCGAGTTAACTAAACCAAACTCGAGTTTCCATTTAAAATTGAAAACTTTTGAAAATATTTGCCAAGTGAAAACTAGAGTTTCCAAAACAAACTGAAGTTTTCTCAAAGTGGATAAAACATTATAACTTCTTGTTAAGTACAAACTTGAGTTTACAAATACAAACTCGAGTTTCCTCAAATCTTTGGAAAACTTAGAAAATGCTTGGCCAAGTGCAAACTGGAGTTTGTCATAGAAAACTGGAGTTTGCTTGGGATGAAAAACATTGGGACTCTCTGCCAAGCCCAAACTCGAGTTTGGTCAAGTTCACAAAACTTGACAAAACTCTTCATTTGGTGCAAACTGGAGTTTCCATATGAAAACTGGAGTTTGCTTAAGTTCAAAAACTTTGGGAGCTCTCTGTATGACCAAAACTCGAGTTCACAAAACCCAAACTCGAGTTTCCTCATAAGAGAAAACTTTTACAAACTTTCTGGCAGATGAAAACTGGAGTTTTGTATTTTTCAACAAATATTGAAGTGTCTCTGTATGGTACAAACTCGAGTTTGTAAACCCAAACTGGAGTTTGTCTTAGTGTGAAAAACTTGAGTGCTCTCTGTGTCTTGCAAACTCGAGTTTGCCTAAGCAAACTGAAGTTTTCTTTAGTTCATAAATTTGAGCTACTCTCTATCAAGTCGAAACTTGAGTTTTGCTTCCAAAACTCGAGTTTGCCTTTGACAGTAAGCTTTTCAACTTACCAAAGACAAACTTTAACTTGTGTTTACAATTGTCAGTTATCATCAAAACACATAGAGAACTAACACCTAGCGTTAAGCCTTCTATGTGAAGGATTTTTGAATATTACTCGAGCATGCAGAAATGTTACTCGAGCACAGTTCTTACAGAAGCTTCAATCACTTGGTCTTCTCAGTGTTTGTAAATCCAAATATTTATGATTAACTTTTGATTATGTTTAAATACTACTGAATATCTCTTACATTGCTATTAATCATCTTGTTGAGTAAGTTTCATAGCATTAACAAATGATTTTCTTACAAATCGTCAAAAAACAACAAATGTGTCAGAGCATTAAAGACGTTGCAGAAAACAGAGCACGTAGACAAAATGGAATTCAGAACAGACCAAATGATCATTATGGCATATACCTATTTCAACAAAAGTCTAAAGCAAGTCTTCCTAAGTCAACCACTGACCAAAAGCATGTCGTATGAAGACTGTCGACGGTGATCTGAAAGTGACTTAACCTCGAATCTTCAAATGACGATGTTCTGTGTCTAATAAAATGATGAAATATCCTAACAGCAATCTTCGAGCTTCATCAACTGTCATTAATGGTGACGAGTATAAATACCAAAAGCATTGAATGAGAGAAACTACCAAAACTACCAATGCTTAATCAAATTTATTGCTATTTACTGTTTTATTAAGTAATATGTAATATCTTTGGATATTATGTACTTCAGTGATTATAAATTTACTCTATGTGAGAGTTATCCTTTTGATTATTTGTTAAATCTCACAGTTTAGGGACTTTGAGTGTGGGAGTATCGATTACAACTCATAAGAGGGAGTGAATCCTAGTCCGAGGATTACTTCAAAAATTAGAGTGTGTAATCATGAAAGAGATGGTGAAAATCCCAGAGTGTCTTGGGGTTGGACATATGTAAAGAGTTTGGACCAAACCAGTATAAATCCTCTATGTCCGTTATTCCTCTTTCCTTTGCTTTGTCATTTTAGTTCTTGGGTCTAATCTCAAAACTTTTGAAATAACCCAATTCACCCCCTCTTAGGTGATATTCCATCTTCAATTACTTCGCTATACTTGCTGCATGAACACACCCCACTCACACTACACCTGTTGTTTCTATCTACTTTCTCCTTCTCTGATTGCTTTCCTTTTGCACTAAGTGTTGGAAGTTATGCCCTAGGGGCCAATCATTGTACTTTAAACATTATTGTTATTTAAAGTATTTCTCCATTTTGTTATCATATTATTTGCATGTTTATTATGATGGTTGTATCCTTGGATGTATCATAAAGATTGCTCTAAATGTCCCTGGTCGATCATCTATGTGGGAGCAAAGATGAAATAAGACCAGTATGACTTTGATAAGGTATGGAGATACGAATCAAAGTCTTAGGCACTTGTAAGAGTACAAGGTGCTAGACCAACCCACTATGAGAAAGCTGCATGGATTAAGACATAAGATTATCTCATGTATAACCACGTCACAATGCCCTTTGACCTGAGATCATCATGGATTCTTACATGAGAGTGTCTAATCTTTGATTAAGTAAGGTCAAAATCCCTAGATTCGGTTCAGTAAGCTGGGCCTTCCAAATCTGTTAGGTCAAAATCCCTAGATTCGGTTGATTAATCCTCTTTTGATTCTACGGGATTGTTCAAATCTTCTCTTCTATTCTTTGCATCTTTTATTTTAGCCTTCGTCAATTCAACCGCCATCTAAATGTGTGTCTTGATTACCTGTATTAAATTCCTGAAAACCCCTCGAGGAAAGATCAGCGTAAACTAGCAGGCATGCTCATTGAATTTGAAATTTAAAGCTCGAAAATCCTTTCATGTGTCTTAACTTTGTATTCTCCCTCACTGTCACTTTACCCTACACTACACAGCCCAGTGCCGTCAATTTTCCAAGTTACACAGTTTAGTTCCCTTAAGAAAAATTTTATTTTACACAATTCTAAAGATATTCGCTCTACTACTATTGGTTTCTTCTTAAATTTAGGTGTATTTCACAAGTTCAAAACTAGCTCAAATTTTGAAAAGGTAACATGGGCTTTCCAGGGCATACTCATGCAGCACACATATAGTCATATCCTTCCCCTACACTTAAATGTTGTAATGCCCCCATTGCAGACATCAAACGAACCAAAAAGGAAAAGGTGTAGATAGATAGCGTGTGTGTGAACGAGGAAAGTAGAACCAAGAGGAATATATAAGAAGTGCAGAGAGGGACATAAGAGATACTTAGCACACAAAAGGGGAAACAGATAAAATATATAGTTCTTTTTAGCCCCTACCGCTAGTCAACAGTGGAATGTGGTCAGGAAGTTAAAAGATTGAATTAGCAAAACAGATGTATCAGAAAAGTACGAAAAGATTTGGCTAAGCAGTGGCCGTTGAAAATGTACTCTTTACCTAGGCAAGCAGTGCCAATAGAAGCGGAACCTTCACTATCCTCAGCAGGCACTGACGCGGTATCCTCAGCAACCGGTCCTTATGGGCTCTTGCCTCGTCTTCGCTTGCGAGATCCTGAGGGACCCTGGGTAGGAGGCTCATTAGCCAGCCCATTGATCTTGAAGATCGCTTCGGGGAATAGCGGCATGGGGTATATCTGTTGGGATCCGTACACGCAACGGAATTATAAAACTTTTACGAATCCCAAAGAGGATCGTTCAACTGCGTTTAAATCAAGGTTCGTTAGAAAACCGTACCTGTGCGAGATTCTAAGCGTTTCTTTCGATCTGAACACGTGGGCTACCTTCTCAATCACCAGGACTAGACTCTGTGAATCCCCTCCCTCTACCGGTATCCACACGAACAGGCTTCAAACACGGTAGCGTGCAGTGGGCTAATACTGTATGAACCCACAAGTCGCAAGCGGCCTCTAGCAAGACATTGCGACTACCCAATTCATATGGGGATCGATGATACGATACTACCTATCATACAACCATGTCACGTCCCTTTTGTCACGCAATAATTTGGTCAAGGATGAGGCATGGATAATGTCAACCTTGTGGCATGTAAAATTAATGCTTAACTGAAGTTGTGGGTACTAAGTCCTCGTGGGAACGATATCTTACTTACTCTTTATTACTTGATACGGCCCGTGCACTTGCAGAGTTATAGGCTATAAATTTTTGCCCTATCAATGTGTTTTGATGATAACCGACATTTGTAAACACAAGTTGAAGTTTGTCTTTGGTATGTTGAAAAGCTTACTGTCAAAGGCAAACTTGAGTTTTGGAAGCAAAACTTGAGTTTGGATTTGATAGAGAGTAGCTCAAATTTATAAAGTAATGAAAACTCCATCAAACTTGAGCAAACTCGAGTTTGTACCATATAGAGACACTTCAAGTTTCCTAAAGAATGCAAAACTCCAGTTTTGATTTACAAACTCTAGTTTTCAACTACTAGAAAGTTTGTAAAAGATTTCTCTTATGAGGAAACTCGAGTTTGGGTTTTGCAAACTCGAGTTTTGGTCATACTGAGAGCTTCCAAAGTTTTGAACTTTAGAAAACTCCAGTTTACACCAAACAAAGAGTTTGTCAAGTTTTGTGAACTTGACCAAACTCAAGTTTGTGTTTTCCAAACTTGAGTTTGGGCTTGACAGAGAGTCTAAATATTTTCCATCCCAAGCAAACTCCAGTTTACATTTGGAAACTCCAGTTTTCACTTAGCCAAGCATTTTCTAAGTTTTTCAAAGTTATGATAAACTCAAGTTTGTATTTGGAAACTCGAGTTTAGGCTTGATGGAAAGTTAACATGTTTTATCACTTTGAGAAAACTCAAGTTTACATTTGAAAACTCCAGTTTTCACTAGGCAAAGATTTTCAAAGGTTTCCAATTTTAAAAGGAAACTCGAGTTTAGTTTTAGAAACTCGAGTTTGTGCCTTACAGAGAGCTTTGCTCATTTCATCATTTTGGAAACTCAAGTTTGCAATTGGAAACTCTAGTATTGAGCTTTTGGACTTAAACATGTTTTCACTATAAAAGTCCAAAACTCGAGTTTGGATAAACAAAACTCGAGTTTGTGTCGCTGGTTTTGAAAATCAACTTGCTCGAATTTCTGAAATCTTCCCGTTTGATCTTAATACTTCTTATCAACACTCACTACTATTTGTAAATATGTTTAATCAGTTTGTTAGTGAGTTTCAGATGGTTTAGAAGATATTAAATGAAGATTTCAACAAAAGCAAAAAGTGACGTCAGCACATTAAATGCAAAGTCTAGAAAACTTGCATCCTTTTGGACAAACATTCTGTTGGAAATTATGCCCTAAGGGCAAGTCATCTCCATTTAGTTATCATTTCATTTGTATGTTTATAGTGATAACTGTATCCCTGGATATATCTTATAGATTATCCTAAATGTCCCTGGTCGGTCATCTATGCGGGAGCGAAGATGAAATAAGACCAGTACGACTTTGATGAGGTATAGAGATACGAATCAAAGTCATGGGCACTTGTAAGAGTACAAGGTGCTGGACCGACCCACTATGAGAAAGCTGCATGGATTAAGTCATAAGCTTTTCTCATGTATAACCGCGTCACAATGCCCTTTAACCTGAGATCATCATGGATTCCTATATGATGAGTCACTGCTCTTTGACCTAGTCAAAAGTCACCTTTGACAGGGTGGTGATAAAGGCTTGGATCGGGATCAGTGGTTTTCATGCAGAGGAATGTGAATGATCAAGATGAAATTTGTCCCTCACATTTGTAGAGAGATAATACTGGGTCCCTCGATGAGTGAGTCTGAGAAATGTATGGCCATACTATGGTGGAAAGGAGTTTCCATTTCAATTATTAGACTACTCAAGAATCGATAAAGTAATGGTCAAGAACAGGAAGTTGACATTATCCATGCCTCATCCTTGACCAAATTATCGCGTGACAAAAGGGACATGACATAGTTGTACAATAGGTAGTATCGTGTCATTGATCCCCATATGAATTGGGTAGTCGCAATGTCTTGCTAGAGGCCGCTTGCGACTTGTGGACTAGTACAGTACTGGCCCACTGCCAATCTCATGTGGGCCTGCAGGGTCGCACATAAGAATAGCCCAACACGAGCAAAAGTGTCCAGATTCATAGAATCTTAGATATGTCTAAGATTTAATGAATAAAACATTTAATCTAGGATGGAAATATGTGTGTGTGTGTGTGTGTGTGTATGTATATATATTATTAAATTTGAAATTAAATATAATATTATTATTTAATAGAGATTATAATATTATTATATAATATTTGTTTTGTATTTAATTTATTTGATAAATTAAATATCTAAAACAAATAGAGATATTGTATCTCGAGATTGAATTTTTGAATAAATATATCATATATCTGATTTAATTTAAATTGAGATATAGTATCTCATATTTAATTAAATAGATAGATATCATATCTCGGATTTAATTTATAGAGATAAATTAAATCGAAAAGCTTTTAATTTGGATTAAATAAATAGATTAGATTAGATCTATTTGATAGATTTAATTAATATATTTTTAATCCAAATTCAAAATTCAAAATTAATGAGGATTAATTTTAAATATAATACGCCTATCAGGTTTAAGAAAACCTACAGGACATTTAGTCAGACGTATTAGAAAAGCCGCGAGAAACCCTAGAGAGAAAAGGAGAGACGCGATAATACTGAAGGCGCTAGCATGCTGCCGTCCGTGTTCGAGTGCTATTCGTGTGGATACCGGTAGAGGAAGGAGATTCGTAGAGTCGACTTCTGTTGATCGAGAAGGTAGCCCACGAGTTCAAATTAGAACGAGACGTACGCCATTTTTCTTATAGGTATGGTTTCTTAACGAACCTTGATCTTAACGCGGTTGAGCGATCCTCGGATGGGATTCGTAAAAGTTTTCAATTCCGCTGCGTGTACGGATCCCAACAGTGGCCTTAGAGCCAGATCAACCGAGCATTTAAATTGGGTTTTCTACATGCGAATACATGTGATGTATATATGGATGAAACTGAATCTGTTATGCGTATGTATGATAAAACCGAATCCTGTTATATGTTTAAATTGAAAAACTCGCGTTAGGGTTTCTACGGATAGCAAGTCAGTTTTAGGCAGCCCTTTCTTGATTATTCAGATCGGATTTTTTTGGCTCTTTCGTGAGGATCTGAATCGTTCAGATCAGAGATTACGTTCGCGCATAGGTCATGTTCTGAAAATTTCAGAGACACTGATCATGCTCGGACGTTGGCCACACTAGGGTCGATCACGTTCGCAGAAGTCGGACACGTTATGGACAGAATTGTTTCGTTCACGCAACAGTCAGGCTTGGACGACGCTGTTCGAATGTTTGGGTATCGTTGGCTGAACAAATTCAGACTTGCAAGGGACATTAGGGTCTGTCCTTCAACTACGTTTCTCTGAGCTGTCTAGATTCGACGATGGTCACGTTCGACTTGACCACTTTTGGTCGATTTCCTTGACGGTAAGTGAACCAGTCGAACAAGTAATAAAGTGAAAGAAGAGTATCGTCCCACAGAGACTGAGATACCAAAGAGCGACGCTCAATTGCTATGATAGTTGCAATCAGAAAGTAAATGTAGTTGGTTGGAAGGTTTTGGGTGATTACGCTAATAACAGAAATAAACAAAGGAAATCAAAGAAGATATCAGTGAGGAATTAGGCTGAACTCGGACTCCTCCTTAAGTGTATAATTCCCGCAGTTGCTCTACTCATTGCTATAGCATCTATACTGTACAGCTTCCGCAATTGCTACAACATAAGTACTAGCTACAAAGCTATTCGATTAACCCACAACTATAATCTATCGGAGCTTCCGCATCCGATACATATGATATTAACTATACTCATTCCATATTTCTATGGCAACTTCCTAGTTTTTATCTGCATTATACTCAGGGGGTACTGGTTATGAGAGGTAGACCCATTCCTGAAGCCTACAATAAATAGGTCAAGCCTTGCAGCGGCTACCTAGTAAACACTGTTTCTCATAGGTCTAGCCTCGACTTCTTTCCAGTAAGCCGAGACCACATATCTAGCCCTTAGATTCCTCTAATCGACTAGTAATTAAATTACTGATAAGAAAATCGAATCTATTAAATTAAGAACTTGCAACTGGGTTCATACACACGTAAGGATTCATCCTCGTTCAGCCATCAGAAAGTTAGTTCATGACTGACGAAGGAAACACAAAACAAATAATAACAGTATGACCCATGATCTACTATTGAAATTAAACAACTGAAAATAGAAAGCTTGACGGCGTTCCGACGTCGTGGATGAAGCCCTGTCACGTCACCACTCCACGTCTTCTTCCCTCCGTCTTACTGTGAGGAAGGATGCTGGGTTATCCTGGATTTCTCGTGCTAGTGAAGTCTTTCACTCTTCTTTTGAGTCGCCCGAATGTGAAGTCTCGTATTGGCTCTCTGCGACTACTCTTAGGGTTGACTCGCTGTTTTCTTTTATATTCAGACTTTCGTGTGACACACGTTAGGCTAGCTGGGCTTTCTAAATCTATCGAGATCTATCGTATCTTCTGTTTGTAGATTGATTATGCTGATACTGCGGGATTCTTCAATTCTTTCTGTTTCGATCCTCCGCATCTTCTATTTCATTATGTCAGCAATCTACCTGTTGATCTCGATCTTTTATTTCTATCCCTGAAATCAGCTAGATGAAAAGGTCAGAAAATATGTCGCATAGCATTGCGTCCTTTACTTTGCTATAGCTTTCTTTATGCCTTTTAGTACACTTTGAGTTGCTGTAGCAATGCTATAGCATAGTATCGGCTTTGCTATACGTTCTTCCCTAAAAACAATGTAACTTGCTCTTTCCTTAGCACATGTTTAGGATGTAAATGGTTTCCTCCCTCAGTTCCTTATATCATGAATACATGCCTTTTGCTTGGGTTATTTGTAGTTTACGCTCTTATTTGCCATACCATTCTGTCATGAAATATAGGGAAAACATGGCATAATCTGCACTCATCAAATACCCCCACACTTAGCTTTTTGCACTCCTGGGCAAAAATAAAATAAAGCGAACGGAAGCTCATAGTCATAGTCCTCTTGCCTGTATAACCCTTGCTCACACCATTGCTTTCAGTTAACGTCCCCCCTTTGGCAATCCCACTGCCCAACACTAACGGCTCAAGATGCGTGGTATTGCTTAGATGAAGAAGCCTAACGAGGCTCTCAAGTTCAGTGTTTGCGCTCTTTCTCCCAGGGAATTTTGATTTCTCTCTTGTCATACGAGCCCAGAAGTTCCCTAGCCTTGTCAAAGTTCTAAGATTGCTTTCTAGCACCTGAGTATTCGTTCGTCAAAAGGACTTTGTGGGTTACGAGGGTGAGGATAGGTAGGTGTTTTAAGATGGGTACTATTGGTGTATGCTATAGCAGGTTTGGTAGATCGACATCTTGACTTCAGCCGAGTGCTCTTCCTTGTGTTTCTTGCTGCTCTTTGTGCCAAGTCTTTTTCCTTGCTTCTTTTGTCATTTTTTTGATAAGCATGCAGCCTGTCAATAGAGCACTCTGTAGTAGCATATTTCATATGTTTCTTCTAATTGCTTCATCAAACCGTGATTCTGCTATAGCATATCATTTTGGCTGAGTGGGGTGGCAATATGGAGATAATGATCACTGGTTTGTGTATGGAGTTGATGGGTATGACATGAATGCCTTTCTCCTACGAACTTCAAACTCAGATGCCAGATAGTTTATCAAAGAACTAAGACAAATCAAGGATCAAACATGGACTAGCAGACATGTACACTTTTAAAATATAACAATTAGGCTCAATCTAGTCCTTCCATTGTGGTTCTTCCCTTTAAACTCCCTCACTATCACTTTACCCCGCATCAGATTAGCTAGCATTGTCAATTTCCCAAGCCTAAAGGTTCGATTTTCTTAGGCAATGATGCTATGCTTAATTATACAGGCATTCCTTCTATTGCTACCACAATTCTGTTCATGCTCTATCTTGCAATTTGAAATTTTTTTAGTTTGTGCCAAAAACTAAATGCAGAGTATTTAGGATCAGACATACACAGAATTAGCTAGCAGATCACAGAACTAATCCTTCCCCCACACCTGAACGATGCAATGCCCTCATTGCAGCAGTAATAGAGCGAGAATTAGTAATAAGGCGCGCAACAAGGGGGCCAGGGAAAATAAAGAGCAGGAGAAGCAGATTAGTCGAGCATCATTCACAAAATAGCCTTGGGGCAAACGCCCATGGCATTGGCAGACAGTCAAGAAAAACTAAAAAAAAGAAACAAATAAACAAGTAAAAAGAAAGAAATTTAAGGGGCTGAAGGGACGGGTGGTGCTGGGGCACTGCTGGCCGTGTCCTCATCGGAGGAGGTGTAGTCCACCCTAGTGATGCCCGAAATTCCCGAATACGACTGGGAGAGGGAGATGCATAGTGGTGGACCTCGACGATGAGCGGCGGAGAATGCGCGTGGGTTACTGTGGATGGTCCGCAACTCCTTGCACAACAAGCGAAGTCGTTTGCGGAACTTGTTTGTGGAGTTGGCATCGGTTTCTGGACGCCAGTAAAGGGGGGCAATAGAGATCATATAAGCCTTGTCGTAATCAGAGGCAGGGCCGATAGAAGCTGAAGAGTCGGTGGAGCAGTCGGAGGACGAGGAGGTGGTGATAGAAGCGGCAGAGGCTTGTGCCGGTGGCGAGTCGAGGCGATGGCGTGCGTAGACCAGTGGGGGCGCCTGGTGAAGCCGTGTCATCTTTTTGACTCTTGGCATGGTGGCTGCGAAGGGGATTGGGAGAGGGACGGTGGGACTGTGAAAGGACACGAGAGGAGAGGATGAAGAGACTAAACAGTGTAAAGGCGGAATTTGGAATTTGGAATATGAACCGATACGACTCTTTTGACCATGAGTTTAAACTGAGTTGATCTTTAGTAAGCCCATAAGGGTGGCCCACTAAAAGAATGCATGCACACAGTGTTTATTTGTGAGACGAGGGGCGTACCTGGCTAGCGTCTCGTGGGCCTTCCCGTATTGCTGTTCTGGAGCATAATGCCTTGTAGAATGCTGTAGCATGTATCCTGCTGGTCCCGTTCCCTTTATTAAAGAACTACGAACTTGGGCTGCCTCCCAATAGCGCTTGCTTTAAAGTCTTTCAGCCGGACCTTGCTATAGCCAATCTAATGCTGTAGCATTGCAAGACGGCATCCTACTTCTTTAGTGCCTTTGCCGTCATCTTCAGAGGTTAAGTACTTCTCAGCTTGATCTTCGAGTCTTGAATTCTTGAGGATTGAGAAGGTGACTTGATCATCATTTACGCGCATGGTGAGTTCTCCTTTTTCCACATCAATCAGCGTACGTCCAGTTGCCATGAAAGGTCTTCCCAGAAGAATTGGGGCATCGCGATCTGCTTCAAAGGCCAGGATAATGAAATCCACAGGGAAAATGAACTTATCTACCTTTACCAGAACATCTTCGATTTTTCACTCTGGTAGAACTATGGAGCGATCGGCTAGTTACAACGTAAGCGTGGGGGCTGGCCTCCCCAACTCGCCAATTGTTTAAAGATTGACATGGGCATGAGGTTTATGCTAGCTCCTAAATCACACAGAGCTTTCCCTGAATATTGAGGTCCAATGGCACAGGGGATTGTGAAAATGCCAGGATCTTTTAATTTAGGAGGTAGCTGATTTGTGAGCATGGCACTACAATCTTGGGTTAATTCTACGGTCTTGAACTCTTCCAGTCGTCTCTTTTTAGACAGAATTTCCCTCATAAATTTTACATAGCTGGGCATTTGCTCTAGGGCTTCTACCAGAGGAATATTAATGTGCAATTGCCGTAACACGTCGAGGAATTTCTTGAATTGTTTCTCTTGGCCGTGCTGCTGTAGCCTTTGTGGGAAAGGAGGGGGTTGCCTTGGCATCTTTGAAGGTCCAGGGTCACGATTATGGCTTGATGATGATGCGGTAGCATTCACTGTTGGGTATTGCACGTGATCATCCAGTGTTGCACCCGGAGGTAATGTGGCTGTGCCAAGATTCTGTTCCGGTTGTGCCAGTCTTGGTTGACTCTGCCCATCTTCAAGGAGTTGTTTAGTACTCTCCTGCCCTTCTTTAAACTTCTCATAGTACGGATTAGTGGCAACCATAGGCTGTTTGATTGCCTTTCTGGGTTCTAAGCTTTTACCACTTCGGAGTTCTATCAGCTTGACTTCTTCCCTTCCTTGGATCCTGGGGACTTCAGTGTCACTGGGCAGGGATCCTGAGGGTCTGTTGTTAAGAGCGGTAGCTAGTTGTCCCACTTGATTTTCAAGATTTCTCAGGGTAACCTGCTGGTTTTGAATAACTACATCGTTTTTTGTCATATATTCCTTCAGAAGGGTAAACATAGAGTGCTGCGGTTCTGATTCACTGCCCTGCTGCCGTGCTTGTTGTGTAAACCCTGGTGGGTTTGATGCTCGGTTTGAGTATTTTGGGCCTGATGCTTGTCCCGCTGCTTGTGGAACTTAAGAGTTCCATGAGAAATTAGGATGCTGCCTCCATCCGGGGTTGTATGTATTTGAGTACGGATTGTTGGTGTTACTACCCCTGTTGAAGTTCTTGACGAAGTTTGATTCGGGGTTGGTGGCGCATTGAGAGTGAGTGCTCTCCACCATAGTACAGGCAAGCTACCTGCGATGGTTGCAGCGAAGTATTGTTAGAAGGAAGGGTCAGTCCCTTCACCATATTAGTCAAAGATGACACTTGAGCCGTGAGAGCAGTAGCTTTGTCTGCTTGCCACTGATGACTGTTCATGGCCATGCGCTCCAAGAGGTTATGAGCTTCTTTATAAGACTTCATTAGGATGGATCCTCCAGAGGAGGCGTCTACAATGGATCGTGTTTGTCCATCGAGCCCCTTATAAAATGTTTCTAACTAGACCCATTGGCACAGAACGTACTGTGAGCATCTTCTGAGGAGGTCTTTTAAATCTGTCCCAGGCTTCATAGGTAGATTCACCGGCCTTTTGTTGGAAGTTGGTGATATCTCCTCTGAGTTGAGCGTTCTTAGTAGGTGGAAAAAATTTGAGCAAGAACTTACTCCCCAGATCATTCCATGTGGTGATGGAATTAGCAGGTAGGTTATTGAGCCATGTTCGAGCTTTGTCCCTTAGTGAGAATGGGAACATTTTAATCCGGACAGCGTCGGATGGGATTCCTGGGATGACAAAGGAGTCACACACCTCCATGAAGGTCTTGAGGTGCAGGTGCGGATCTTCGGATGGAAGTCCTCCAAATTTCCTGGCTGTATTCAACATCTGAATCATGACACCTTTGATTTCAAAGTGGCCTGCATTGAATGTTGGCGGTGTGATGGCCGAATTCAGCTTGTTTAGATTTGGAATTCCAAATTCCATTATGGCCTTGTTTACATCTGGGTTTGGAGGTGGAGGGCCTGGTTATCCCCGTTCATCGATATCGGCTCTCGTTGATTACGTTGCGGGTTGACAGGCAAATCCGCCATGCTTGCTGAGTCAAAAAGTTGACTTCTTCGCTTATGCTTCCTACGCCTTTGCTTGTAGGTGCATTCTATCTCAGGATCGTAAGTCTCTAGGTTGGTTGAAGGCGAATTGCACATGCACTACAGAATGTACCTGAAAATCAAAAACAAAAAAATATGAGCTTTTTATTACGTAGATTACAACTATTAAGCAAAAGGGGCGTTGTCACTGAGGGTATCAACAGTCCCCAGCAACGGCGCGAAAAACTTGTTGGTCGATTTCCTTGATGGCAAGTGAACCAGTCAAACAAGTAATAAAGTGAAAGTAGAGTATCGTCCCACCGAGACTGAGATACCAAAGAGCGACACTCAATTGCTATGATAGTTACAATCAGAAAGTAAATGTAGTTGGTTGGAAGGTTTTGGGTGATTACGCTAATAACAGAAATAAACAAAGGAAATTGAAGAAGATATCAGTGAGGAATTAGGCTGAACTCAGACTTCTCCTTAAGTTCATAATTCCCCCAGTTGCTCTACTCATTGCTATAGCATCTATACTGTACAGCTTCCGCAATTGCTACAGGATAAGTACTAGCTACAAAGCTATTCGATTAACCCACCACTATAATCTATTGGAGCTTCCGTATCCGATACATATGATATTAACTATACTCATTACATATTCCTATGGCAACTTTCTAGTTTTTATCTGCATTATACTCAGGGCGTACTGGTTATGAGAGGTAGACCCATTCCTGAAGCCTACAATAAATAGGTTAAGCCTTGCACCGGCCTAGCAAACACTTTGTTTCTCGAGGTCTAGCCTCGACTCCTTGCCCGATGAAGCCGAGACCACATATCTAGCCCTTAGATTCCTCTAATCGACTAGTAATTAATTTACTGATAAGAAAATCGAATCTATTAAATTAAGAACTTGCAACTGTGTTCATACACGCGTAAGGATTCATCCTCGTTCAGCCATCAGAAAGTTAGCTCATGACTGATGAAGGAAACACAAAACAGATAATAACAGAATGACCCATGATCTACTATTGAAATTAAACAACTGAAAATAGAAAGCTTGACGGCGTTCCAACGTCGTGGATGAAGCCCTGTCACGTCACCACTCCACGTCTTCTTCCCTCTGTCTTACTGTGAGGAAGGATGCTGGGTTATCCTGGAATTCTCGTGCTAGTGAAGTCTTTCACTCTTCTTTTGAGTCGGCCGAATGTGAAGTCTCGTGTTGGCTCTCTACGATTACTCTTTGGGTTGACTCGCTGTTTTCTTTTATATTCAGACTTCCGTGTGACGCACGTTAGGCTAGCTGGGCTTTCTAAATCTATCGAGATCTATCGTATCTTCTTTTTGTAGATTGATTCTGCTGATACTGCAAGATTCTTCAATTCTTTCCGTTTCCTTCCTACGCATCTTCTATTTCATTATGTTAGCAATCTACCTGTTGATCTCGATCTTTTATTTCTATCCCTGAAATCAGCTAGATAAAAAGGTCAAAAAATATGTCGCATAGCATTGCGTCCTTTACTTTGCTATAGCTTTCTTTATGCCTTTTAGTGCACTTCAAGTTGCTGTAGGAATGCTATAGCATAGTATCGGCTTTGCAATACGTTCTTCCCTAAAAACAATGTAACTTTCTCTTTCCTTAGCACATGTTTAGGATGTAAATGGTTTCCATCCCTCAGTTCCTTATATCATGAATACATGCCTTTTTGCTTGGGTTATTTGTAGTTTACGCTCTTATTTGCCATACCATTCGGTCATGAAATATAGGGAAAACATGGCATAATCTGCACTCATCAACCACGTTCGGACGTTCAGATCGACATGTTAAGGATGACTTTTTCGTCCACGCATAGGTCATGATCGGACAACTCCGTTTTGGGGTTTAGGGTTTTATTTTGGAAATAAGTTTACTAGCGGGACCGCCGTGACTAGCTGTTCGTAGCGCGAGAATTTAAATCATGATATTATTAATATAATATGAACTCGATAATTTAATCATAATATTTTATTTCATAAGTGTATGAATTAATATATGATGTGATTGACCTTTCAAATGTTGTTTCGGTATGGTGAACAATATGGCTCTAGAGTTTTACAAGTGTTGTATATTTTAAATATGGCCTGCGAGCCATGCCTCTCTCTAAATATTCTTGATGTACATTCTCTTCTCATCTCACTCGCCTCGTATGTTGAAACGAGTTTCTCATGATATATTTCTCTTTTCTTATTTAGAGAAGTGCTCTCATTGGCTTGAGAGGATTTTAGGTTAAGTATGAGCCATGTTGTGTCACAGTTTTAATTATGATTTGATTAGATCACTCATAATTAATTTAGAGTTTCAATTATGATTTGATTATATCACTCAATTATGATTTGATTAAATCACTCATAATTAATTTAGAGTTTTAATTATGATTTGATTAGATCACTCATAATTAATTTAGAGTTTTAATTATGATTTGATTAGATCACTCATAATTAATTTAGAGTTTCAATTATGATTTGATTAGATCACTCATGGTTAATTTAGAGTTTATATGAGATACAATAGTGATTGCATTCATATAAGTAGAATTAATAAGATTAATTAGATTATGTCAATTATACCCTCTAAATAAAATCTTAATTCATAATGCCATCAATAAATGAATACTTGTCAAAACCTAGATCGCCCATTTGTATGTTCCACCAAAGTGGATGCATTTGAGTTATCTTGGTGAGACAAGCGTGGGTAATGGTGATACCCAACATTCATTATTGTCCTGACTTAAATTGAGATTATCAAAAAAGTTTTGGATCTCAAGGCATTAGATGAGATTAAACATGCCAGATCATATTATGATCAAATCCCATAAAGATATAAGAGTTACATGTGATGTAATTGGCAAACAGGTTGCCTACCTAAATAACTTAATTTTAAGCGTCCTGCCAAAGTGGACTTAAATTTAAGCCAAATATGGATCTTAGCCCACTAATTATAATGAGGGTTGTTAATTCAGTGGGAGGTTATTAATTAGACTTTGCATATATTTTAGTTGTAGGATCATGTAGACTAGCAATACTGCCACACCATCAATGCGATCAGTCCTTGAGAAGGACAAACTCGATGAGAAAAACCTTCTTGACTTGTTTGAGAACTTAAGCATTGATCCTAAACACGAAAGAAAGGAATATCTCATCGATCAACCCATTCCTGACGAGCCTGCAGCTAATAATCCAAGAGCTCAGACTGATGCTTATACGAAGCATAAGGATGACTCTGTGGATGCAGGATGCCTGATGCCTGCCACTATGGTTCTAGACCTCGATAGAGATCTAGAACATGTGGAGGCCTCTGAGATGATTAATCATCCTATGGAAATGTTCCAGCAACATGCAAGGCAAGAGAGGTATAAGAACACAAAGGCCTTATATTCCTGCAAGATGACTTTTGGTGCATCAGTTAGTCCTCATATGTTCAACATGAAAGGCTACATTGATCATCTTGAGAGGCTTGGAATCCCCCATGTCCCAAGAGTTAGCTACAGATATGATCATGAACTCACTCCTAGGAAGTTATGACCACTTTGTCATGGATTACAACATGAACAACATGGAGGAATCAAATTATGAACTGCATGAAATGCTCAAAACTGCTGAGCAGAGCCTTAAAAACAAGGCCCAACATTGTTTTGTCCATTCAGAAAGGAAATGGTATGAAAAGGAAAGGCAAGGGCAAAACAAAGGGTAATGGCTCAGCTGGTAAGACCAATGAGTCAAACATGCTCGAATTTAAGCCTACAACCAAGAAGGCAAAACCTCAGAAGGATGGGGTCTGCCTCTTCTGCATTGAACTTGGTCATTGGAAGAAGAATTGTAAACTCCACATCAAAGATCTGAAAAGGACAAGAAGGATAGCGGGGCTATCGCTTCAGGTATCTATGTCATAGATATTCGCTTTTCTGCTTCCTTAACATGGGTATTATATACTACATGTGGTTCTCACTTTTGTATAAATGTAGGGGCTCAAGGACAGTAGAAAATGAATGGACATATCTATGACATAAATTACCAAAAGGATCAAGTCAAATGATTTGAATCCGACTTACCTATGGCACTGTCATCTAGTCCATATAAATGAGAAACACATTTCAAAAACTCCATCACATATGGATTTGTTGACTCATTTGATTTTGAATCATTTGATACATGTAAGTCTTGTTTATTGGAAAGACGACAAAGGCACATTTACTAGGAGTAGTAAAAGGGCCACATATATAAGATGTCTGTGGACCAATGAATGCTTCTGCCAAAGGAGGTCATTTGTACTTCATTACTTTTATAGATGATTTAGTAGATATGGGAATATCTATCTAATGAAACATAAGTCTGAATCTTTGGAAATGTTCAAAATATTCCAAAATGAAGTGCAAAACTAGCTTGGCAAAACAATTAAGGCACTTTGATCTGATCGGGATGCTGAATATTTGAGCCAAGAGTTCATTGACCATCAAAGGATTCACTCAAATTCAGGTTTATGTTAAACAACAAGCCTATGATAAATTATCATCCGGACTATGATGAAACCTTTTGTTATTCCCTTTTTAAAAAGAGTTTATCTCTAAAATAGCCAAATGTAATGTAGAACAATGGCCAAATCAATCAAAATCCTTCTTGACATATGCATCATGTTTTGCTCATTATGACTATCAAATATGGCAAATGAAATGCAATCCATGTATGACAATAAGGTATGGACCTTAGTTGATCCACTGAAGGTGTAAAAACCATTGGGTGCTTCCTAAGAGAAAACTGACATGGATGGCAAAGTAAATATCTTCAAGGCACGAGTGGTTGAAAAGGATTCACTCAAATTCATGCTATGATGAAACCTTTTCCCCGGTTGCAATGGCCAAATCAATCAAAATCCTTCTTGACATTGGACTTCAAATGGCAAATGAACGTCCTTCCTTAAACGGAGGATGTGCACTGACACAACCCGAGGGCTAAAGTTTGCAAGCTTCAAAGATCCATTTATGGATTGAAGCAAGCATCTCGGAGATGGAATCGTCGTTTTGATGAAGTAGTCAAAGAGTTTGGATTCATTTAAAACATCGATGAACCTTGTGTTTACAAGAATGTTAGTGGGAGTACAATTGTATTTCTAGTGCTTTATGTTGATGACATCCTACTCATTGGGAATGATATTCCTACCTTGCAGAGTGTCAAGTCTTGGTTAGGAAAGTCTTTCTCAATGAAAGATTTAGGCGAAGCCTCCTACATCTTAGGGATTAGGATGAATAGAGATAGATCCAAGAGGCTAATAGGCCTAAGTCAGAGCTCATACATAGACAAGATACTGCATAGATTCCGTATGCAGGATTCTAAAAGGGGTTACATGCCCAAGTCTCATGGCATCTGTCTCAGTAAGGATCTATGTCCTAGTACACAAGATCAAAGAGACCGCATGAGTAAGATTCCATATGCCTCTGCCATTGGATCTGTCATGTATCCCATGTTATGTACTCGACCAGATGTGTCATTTTCCTTAAGCATGACTAGCAGATATCAACAAGATCCCGGTGAGGGTCACTAGACAGCTGTCAAGAAAATCCTTAAGTACTTAAGAAGGACTAAGGATTTATTCTTGGATTATGGTGGTTTGGAAGATGAGCTCTGTGTGACTGGTCATACAGATGCCAGTTTCCAAACTGACCAAGATAAAATCTAAGATCGCAATTAGGATATGTATTCCTGTTGAATGGTGGTGCGGTAAGCTAAAAGTGCTCCAAGCAGAGCACCGTAAATGCATTCTGACGACGTAAGTCGAGTATATAGCAAAGATCGGATGCAGCTAAGGAGGCATTTTGGATTAGAAAGTTCATTAATGAACTTGGGGTGGTTCCTACCATCTCAAATCCAATAGACTTGTTCTGTGACAATAGCGGTACTATTGCGCAGACCAAGGAGCCTAGGTCACATCAAGGACCAAGCATATACTCAGGTGATTTCATCTTATCAGAGAAATCAATTATAGAGGTGATATAAAAGTATGCAAAGTACCAGGAGAAGACAATGATGCTGATCCCCTTACTAAGCTGCTTACACAAGCAAAACATGAGCGTCATGTTAGGGCAATCGGAATTAGAGTAATTAATTATTGCACCTAGTGCAAGTGGGAGTTTGTTGGAAATTATGCCCTAGGGGAAAGTCATCTCCATTTAGTTATCATTTCATTTGCATGTTTATAGTGATAACTGCATCCCTTGATATATCTTATAGATTATCCTAAATGTCCTTGGTCGGTCATCTACGCGAGAGTGAAGATGAAATAAGACCAGTACGACTTTGATGAGGTATAGAGATACGAATCAAAGTCATGGACACTTGTAAGAGTACAAGGTGCTGGACCGACCCACTATGAGAAAGCTGCATGAATTAAGTCATAAGCTTTTCTCATGTATAACCGCATCACAACGCCCTTTGACCTGAGATCATCATGGATTCCTACATGAAGAGTCGATGATCTTTGTCCCTCACATTTGTAGAGAGATACTACTGGGCCCCTCGATGAGTGAGTCTGAGAAATGTATGGTAATACTGTGGTGGAAAGGAGTTTCCATTTCAATTATTAGACTACTCGAGAATCGAGAAAGTAATGGTCAAGAACAGGAAGTTGACATTATCCATGCCTCATCCTTGACCAAATTATCGCGTGACAAAAGGGACGTGACATGGTTGTATGATAGGTAGTATCGTGTCATCAATCCTCATATGAATTGGGTAGTCGCTGTAATATCCCGAATTTTTGACCCTGAGAATTAAGAATAAGCCTAAAAGTGGGTAGACGACTAAGCCCGATTCGGGGAAACTCCCAAGAATGACGAGAGATAGGAAGCCTCTCAGGGACCAAGTAACATGGCAATACAGGTCAGTGGACCTAATATGTATAAACGGTGGAATTAAAGTGCCAGTGGAAAAAGGGCACAGAAGACCCATACGGTATAAATTTGGTTGGAAAAGATGCCACCTAACTATGTCCTAAGGTATAGGACAATTAGTTGAGTGAAAATATGCTAGTATAAATAAGTATACAGCATTTTCAGGGCAATCAGGGATGCCGTGCGTTTTTGAAGATAAGGAGTCAGTGTAATCACTGCTAGAGGACACGTGTCACTGCGAGGTTAAAAAGCAAAAAGTATGTAATGATTACAGGGGTAGAAAAGTCAATTCCTTACCCCTTAAGCATTGAATTTCGTTCACCCAGGAGAGAGAAGGAAAAATTAGATGATGTTATCTGTACTCAGGCCCAAACAAAAAATGCGGGTCCCATAGGTGATTGCCTAGTGGATAGGGGACCGATTAGGGGTTTCTTCTGGACTGAATGAGACAAATGTGGGGCCATATTGGAAATTTAAGATGGTGCCACATATGGATAGGTAATCAGGGGAAAATATCTGAAAAAGTTGAAGAAAAGTACTGGAAGAGGCACCTTTCTAACCGGCGGGGCCCGAGAAGGATTGGTAGACTGCAAATTGGACTGATAAAGTGGAAAAACCAGACAAAATGGATGAGGGCAGATTTTGTGGGCCCATGATGCGCCACCTGGCCCTCCTTAATCATTAAAAATTGATTGGAAAAAAAGAAAAAAAAAATCAGTCCAAAAAGTCAATTGTGGGTCCCACTTGTTGGATAAAAAGGGATAAATCAGATAAATTAGGAAAAATTAATTTAAAATCAAGGAATCTGATTTATGGGGTCCAGGAGGCGCCACCTAGCCCTAGGAAGTGTCTAGAGAGCTTGGGCAAAAATAAAACAATAATAAAGAAGTTTCGGGCCAAAATTGGTAATTTTCATAAATTCCGGGCCAAAGTAGGTAATTTTCTCCATTTGAAAATAAAAATCTGACTTGAATGGAGGGGAATGCGCCACTTGTCCACTCCCTAGAGATCTCTATAATTCTCTGGATTTTCTTGGGGAATAAGCCAAAAAGCCAGATCCAATTCATTAATTACTGGACAAGAATTTACTTCAGTTATTTTGGACTACCTGGTTTCCTTTTAATTATTATTTATAACACTTGGACTCTTCATTTTTGGAACCCTAGGGGCGTGCCCAGCTGAAGGAAGAGGATATACCAGCAAGTTCCCATACTTAGAGCAAGGAATCAAGATCACCAAGCCGACCACCGATTCAAGTAAACACCGAAAATCCTAAGCTTTTGACTTTCTAGTTAAGGATTTTCGCTCAAGAAGCTGGGGCTTGGTGTTGGGGTTTGATTTTGGTGTTTTTAGGGTTTCAATGAGTCTAGAAAGTGATTTTGTATGGGGTTAACCTATGGTTTGATTTTCTGAACTCAAAAACACCGAAAAAGCCTAAAGAACAAGCTTGCCGTCAATTCTTGAATTCTGGGCAGCGAGTCTTCATCACGGTCTTACAAATAGTAAATGAACTTTTTTAAATATGAGAGTTTACAGGGAACAATTACACATCTTAAGGTTCACCTTGATGTATAATTTTGTGTTATTTGGATTTTCCTACTAGGAGATAAAAATTGGTAAAGTTGGTCCATAAAACAGCATGATAATTCTGACCAGAGTGTGGAAATTGGGCTACACGCCAGGATATGTGTTCTTTTGGTCTCTGGAATTATTTTTTCTGAAAACTACACATACTAATGGTTCATATGGCGCTATTTTCATGTAAATATGAATTTTTTGGAATTTATTAAACATCGTGGAAGTTGGACCAGACTCACTGAATATTTCTGGAAAATTACAAAGGGGCTCGGTTTTAACTAAAAATGCAAGGGTATTTTTTGGAAATACTAACAATAAGGTGTTTTGGTGTTATATAGGGCAAGGGTATATCTGGAAAAGTGATCGGGCACATTAGAATACTAAAGACAGTATATTCCCCACCAGGTAGTAACCACTTTACTCCGGCACTTTTATGTGTTTGTGGTATGTTTTTCTTGCCATATGTGTTTTTCTATATGTGTTTCCGAATATGCATACAGAACATGTTTGTGATTGTGTCCCTAGCACTGAGGGTGCCTGCCGGGGTCTGCTTATGTGGTGACTCAACGAAAACAGGCAGTGTCTGCCGGGCTCTGCCTGCGTGGCGACTCAACAGAGATAGGTTTGTGCTTCCGGGGCCTGTCTTGGTAAGGTGGCCCAACGGAGCAAAGATGTGTTTCTGTGTGTGTTACTGTTTGCATATTGTGGTATTTGGCATGTTTATGTTTCCATATTTATATGGTTGCATGCTGATAACCTTGGAATTTATGATGTTTTAATTGCAAAAAGGAGTTACAAACTCTATCATTGTCATGTTTTAATGGATTAAATTAGTTAAATATGTAGTTTCATCTTCATAATTAGTTTTTAGAATTTATTTGTATAGATCTTGGTCATATTTGGAATTTTGTTCAAAATTGGGCTTAAATCACATCTCTTTTATACTTGGGTAGTGAAACACTGTTTGGTATGTTGATCATAATTTGAGTTCTAGACCTCCAATTGATCTGAAATTTATCTTTTAGGAACGCTGAATGAAATCCCTACAACTTATATGAAGAGTCCAGAAGCTAAATGAGACGTTTAGAGGACCCAATTGGGCTTGGAATGCAAGACAAGGTGTTGTGACGGACTCTGGAACAATGTACCGTATTTGATCCATACCTTGGGCTTCCGAACTCCAAATGAGGTCCGGTTTGAACGACTGAAAAGCTAACATCCAGGGCTACATTTCATATGAAGATAACGTGGCCCAATTCCACCGAATTCGTGGTGTAAAACAGGCTGTCAATCGGACACGGTTTTGGAGCTGTAAAGTGATTCAAAGATGCTTCCAAGTTGGCCACTAAGAAAAGTGACGAATTTGAGTTGTAAAGTGCATGGATGAGATGCTCCTAGCTGCCTATAAATAGAAGAGTGTTGTGAAGCTAAAAAAACACTTGGAGAAGAGCTCTCTCTCCTTAGGTTCTTTCTTTCTTAAGTTTCATATCTCCTTCATCTTAAGTTCTTTCTTTTCTTGTTCAAAACCTCCTATATGGATGGTTCTTACATCTTGTTTATGTTTCTTATGTATTATTTTCCTTTTGTTCATTTGAAGTCCTACATGTGATGGTTCTACCTCCTACATGGACGATTAGTTGTAATCTTTTCTCATCATTGTCTTAATTTAATTTTATGTTTTGTTCATTTAAGTCCTACATGTGATGGTTCTACCTCCTACATGGACGATTAGTTGTAATCTTTCCTCATCATTGTCTTAATTTAATTTTATGTTTTGTTCATTGAAGTCCTACATGTGATGGTTCTACCTCCTACATGGACGATTAGTTGTAATCTTTTCTTTTAATTGTTGTAGTTTATTTTTATGTTCTTCATCTTTTACCATTTTTTATGCTTGGTCATGAATAGCATGAGCTAAGTATCTTTCTAAGGTCATGTATGGATTCTTTATGAAGTTTAATTGAAATTCTATTTTTAATTACATAATACTTGTTTTGGATGTGTTTCTTTAATCCATGTTTAATGTCTTAGTTAGTTTGATCATCTAATTAAGGAATTGAAAGATTAATTAGACCTTGGGAAAGGCTAGTTAATTCTAGGTTCAATTGATTAAAGAACATAAGGTACTAGCAAGGGAACTTCACATAGGCTTTATGCAATCATAAAGAATTCTGGACTTAATGCAAGAATTAATTCTAATGAGCATGGGAACATGACTTGAGGATTGAGGATTAGGCTAATTGACTTAGGAATAAGCAATTAGATTAAAATCTGAAATTCGATTGACATACTCCAATTCATGGGTTAAGTAATTAAATTCTACCTTAAAAGAAGATTATGTCTTAATCTAGCTTTTGGTAAAGGAAGAACAATTAAGTGGATTATTGATGACATACATGACCCTAGACTTTTGTTAATTGTTTTCTATATAGTTTAATTCAATTTCTTGGTAGTTTTATTTACTTTTAATATTTTCATCGAAAACTCATATGGTTGCATCAACTTTAAATTCAAGTAAATTGGGTTGGTAGTTGGAACTTTGGTCCTGTGGGAACGATATTTTATTACTCGGGATACTTGCTAGTATTACATTGATAGTGTATACTTGCACTGGTTATACCTTACTCATCAAGTTTTTGGCGCCGTTGCCGGGGACCAAAATTGTCCCAATATCAACTATCTTTGCTTGTTTTATAGATTGGTGCTTGTTTTATTTTAATTGCAATTTTTTTTTCTTTATTTGGAGTTATTCCTTTTTCATTTAACTTATTCTTTACATCCTTGTGTTTTGGTTATTATTATATTTTGCATAAGGTGTCAGAGCTTGAATTTTGTTTCTTTAATTTGGTATTGTTATTCTTTTTGTAAAGTGCAGAATTTTCTTGTGTTCAAAAAAAAAAAAAATCCCATTAAATTGTGTGTACTTACTTGGAAATTCATTTTCTCGAATTTCAATTTAAACTAACTAAACCTTTCTAGTCCATTTCTTCTTGACTTTCGGTTCTTAAGAACTAATTTCTTGATTAAGGTGTATGCAAGACTCAAATCTTCTATTTGATCAAGAAATAGAGAGGACATTGAGACGTTTGAGAAGAGAACAAAAGACTTTGTTACAAGTTTCTTCATCTACAGATACAACCGAACCTGAAAATATCACAATGGCGAAGAAGGCGTGAATCGTAGAAGTGTGGGAGATTTTGCTATCCCAAGAGTTAGTGAAATTGCTTCCCGGCATTGTCAAGCCAAGGGTGGAAGCCAATAACTTTGAAATCAAGCCGCTATTATTCGATGGTGCGGAGACATTTTACAATTTTTATGGCCTTCCTTATGAAGATCCGAACTTGCATCCGGCAAGCTTCTTGGAGATATGTGACACGTTCAAATTCAATGGCGTTCGATGATGCCATTAGACCGAGACTCTTCCCATTCTCTCCGAAAGATAAAGCAAGAGTCTGTTGCGATCACTTCCTCCCGGAGCCATCACCACTTGGGATGAACTAACTAAAAAATTCCTAGGCAAGTATTTCCCTCCCGCAAGAACAAAGAAAGTCAAGAAATGACATCACCTCTTTCCAACAAGCTGATGGTGAATCACTCTATGAAGCATGGGAGCGGTTCAAAGACTTACTTAGGAAGTGCCCACATCATGGCCTTCCTAAGTGGTATCCAGTCCATACATTCTATAATGGGCTACAGGGGAATACAAGAGGCATTGTTGATGCTGCTGCCGGTGGGGCTCTAATGGCAAAATCTGTGAATGATGCCTACAATATTTTGGAGAACATGGCTAATAACAATTACCACTTTGGAATGGAGAAAGGAGTAATACCAAGAAAGCAGCGGGAATTCACGAACTTGATGCATTATCAACACTTTCGCACGGTAGCTTCTATGAATAATCGGCTAAACAAGTTGACATCCACCAATGTGCAAGTAAGTAGAACTTATGTGGAGGAGGGCACCTTACGAGAAGTGTGCTATGAGTCGGGAAAGTGTGCGGTATGTTGCTCATCAAAATAAGCAACAATACAATCCGCACTCAAACTATTATAATCCAGGTTGGAGGAACCACCCTAATTTCTCATAGGGAAATCAAACAGGTGCACAACAACCACGACCTCCCTACAATCCTCCTGGATTTGTAGCACCGGTTCAGCCACAAGAGAAGAAAAGCAATCTTGAAGATATTCTAGCCCAATTCATGACAAGAACAGATTCTATCTTGCAAAATCACACAACTTCTATCAAGAACCTAGAGGTGCGGGTAGGGCCAGATTGCTAACTCTCTAAATGTTAGGCGGCAAGGTACACTTCCCAAGAATACACGTAAGATCCTAGGGGTAAGGAAACTTGCCAAGCCATTTCCCTCGAAGCGGTAAAGTGTTGAAAGGTCTTTGAACCCGCAACTATTGAAGTTCAAATAAGTGAAGAAGCTTCAAGTAACAATCAAAGTGAAAGTAAGGTGAAAGTCAAACCAAGCCACCATACCAACTCTTTGGCCGAAAGGAAAGAATCTCAACCTCCTTTTCCTCAACGGGTAAAACCTAACTCAAAGGATAGGCAATTTTCTAGATTTTTGGATGTATTCAAGAAATTGCAGATCAACATCCCATTTGCAGAAGCTTTAGAAAATATGCCATCTTATGCAAAATTTATGAAAGAATTGTTATCCAAAAAGAGGAGATTGGTGGAAAACGAACTAGTTGCACTTACTGAGGAGTGCAGTGCGGTTTTACAAAAGAAGTTACCACCAAAGTTGAAGGATCCGGAAAGCTTCACCATACCTTGCACAATAGGCAATCGGTTTGTGGGTAACGCCTTTGTGATTTAGGGGCTAGCATCAATTTGATGCCCCTAACCATATTCAAAAGACTCGGCCTTGGGGAGATCAAGTCTACATCTCAGTTCTTCGGTTATTAGTGACCGAACATTGGCATATCCAAAAGGTATAATTGAAGACATCCTTGTTAAAATTGATAAACTAATCTTACTGCAGATTTCATCATCTTAGACATGGAAGAGGACAAAGATATTCCTATCATTTTAGGAAGACCTTTCTTAGCCACTTTGGAGGAACGTTGATAGATGTGAAAAAGGGTGAGTTGACTATGCGGGTTGAAGACCAACAGTTACTTTTAATGTTTTTAAGGCGTTAAATTTTCGATAACCGTGAGAATGTTTTCTCTATCGATGTGGTTGATAATTGCCTTAATGATTTAAAAGTAATGACTCTTCCTCTAGACCCTTTACGGCAAAAGATTAGAAGAGACAGAGTCCTTTGATGGTAAGGATTTTGAATTTTCTTTAGATGACTTTTCCTATCCTTGCGAATAAAATTTTTGAAACTTTACATGTTGAAGGTAAAGAGGTAAGTGAGCCACCCATTACTCCTAATGATGTTCCTAGTCTTGATTTAAAACAACTTCCATCACACCTCTCTTATGCCTATCTAGGAGAGGATGCTTCTTATCCTATTATTATTGCAAATCGACTTAAATCAGTACAAAAGGAAAAACTATTGAGGGTGTTAAGGGAGCACAAGAAGGCAATAGGATGGACTCTAGCCGACATAAAAGGTATAAGCCCTTCCTACTTTGCATGCACAAGATCATTTTGGAAGATGGAAGCAAGCCTTCAATTGAAGCACGAGGCGTCTAAACCCACACATGAAGGAAGTAGTAAAGAAGGAGATAATCAAATGGTTAGATAATGGGATCATCTATCCCATATCTCGATAGTTCTTGGGTCGACCCGGTACAATGTGTGCCAAAGAAAGGAGGCACAACGGTGGTGAAGAATGACAACAATGAGCTGATTCCTACAAGGACCGTGGACTGGTTGGCGTGTATGCATGGATTACGGGAAGTTAAACAAGGCAACCGGAAAGATCATTTCCTCTCCCATTCTTGGATCGATGCTAGACGGGATAGCCGGGTATGACTTTTATTTGTTTTCTTGATGGTTATTCGGGTTACAATCAAATAGCAATTGCTCCTGAAGATCAAGAGAAGACAACTTTTACCTGCCCCTATGGTACATTTGCATTTCGAAGGATGCCTTTTGGTCTTTGCAACGCCCCGCCACATTTCAAAGGTGTATGATGGCAATCTTCTATGATCTTATAGAAGACATAATGGAGGTATTTATGGATGACTTCTCTGTCTTTGGTTCTACCTTTGATGCATGTTTAGCAAATTTGTCCAAAGTGTTGCAACGATGTGTAGAAACAAACTTGGTTTTAAATTGGGAAAAATGTCATTTTATGGTACATGAAGGGGTGGTGTTAGGCCACAAAATTTCAAAAAAGGAATTGAGGTAGACAAAGCTAAAATTGAAGTGATTGAAAAATTACCCATTCCCACTAATGTGAAGGCCATTAGGAGTTTTCTAGGACATGCGAGGTTTTTATAGGCGTTTTATAAAAGATTTTTCCAAAATCAGCAAACCTCTTTGCAATTTGTTGGAAAAAGATACAATTTTTAAAATTGATGATGATTGTATGCAAGCCTTTGAGACTCTAAAGAACAAGCTTATTTCAGCCCCCATTGTGAGTGCTCCCGATTGGAGTGCTCCATTTGAACTAATGTGTGATGCGAGTGATTTTGCAATTGGGGCTGTTTTGGGTCAAAGAAAAGACAGAATTTTTCATGCAATTTACTACGCTAGCGGAACTCTTTCGGATGCTCAAAAGAATTATGCAACAACAGAAAAGAATTACTAGCTATAGTATTTGCATTTGATAAATTCCGAGCTTATCTGTTGGGGTCCAAGGTAGTTGTCTACACAGATCATTCTGCCATTAAATACCTGCTGTCCAAGAAAGATTCTAAACCAAGGTTGATAAGGTGGATCCTCTTGTTACAAGAATTTGATTTGGAAATTAGAGACAAGAAGGGATCAGAAAATCAAGTGGCTGATCACTTGTCAAGATTAGAGGAAGCAATGAAGACAAGACTCAACTGTGCATGGATTCTTCCTGGATGAACAGCTCTTTGGAGTTGCCACGTCAATCCCCCGGTATCTTTGACATTGTTAATTTTCCGGTATGTGGTATTCTACCTTCGATTTTACTTTTCAACAAAAGAAAAAGCTCATGCATGATTCAAAATTCTATTTTTGGGATGAGCCTTTTCTTTTCAAAAGATGTCTGATCAAATAATTCGGAGGTGTGTACCACAAGAGGAAATTAATAATATTCTTGTTCATTGTCATAATTCAGATTATGGGGGGCATTATGGGAGCACTAGGACTGGGCTTTGCTAAGGTCCTAGAAAGCGGATTTTATTGGCCTTCTTTATTCCATGATGCCGGGAGTTTGTTGTTTCTTGTGACAGTGTCAAAGAACAGGTAATATATCAAGGAGAAATGAGATGCCCCAAAGATAGTATTCTTGAAATTGAACCATTTGATGTGTGGGAATTGACTTCATGGGACCTTTTCCATCTTCCAACAATTGCAAATACATTCTGGTGGCAGTTGACTATGTTACCAAGTGGGTTGAAGCAGTGGCTCTTCCTACCAATGAAGCACACCAAGTGACCAAGTTTTTAAGGAAGAATATTTTCACAAGGTTTGGTACCCCAAGAGCCATAATCAGTGATGGCGGTTCTCACTTTTGTAACAAATGGTTTGAGACACTATTAGTGAAATACGGGGTCAAGCACAAAGTGTCTACCGCCTACCACCCTCAAACTTGTGGCCAAGTGGAAGTATCAAATAGGGAGATCAAGAGAATTCTCGGAGAAGGTGGTACGACCTACAAGGAAGGATTGGGCTATAAAGCTAGATGATGCTCTTTGGGCTTACTGCAACGGCTTACAAGACTGTCCTCGGACATCCCCCTACTGAGGTTAGTATATGGTAAGGCTTGTCACCTTCCCCGCGTGGAATTAGAACATAAAGCATATTGGGCCATCAAACAACTTAATCTTGATCCCACTATGGCTAAAGAACATAGACTCCTTCAATGAATGAATTAGATGAGATCGGGAAGGATGCCTATGAAAGTGCAAGAATCTACAAAGAAAAGACCAAAGCATGGCATGACAAGAAGATTGCTCCACGTCACTTTGAGGTAGGCCAAAAGGTATTGTTATTCAATTCAAGATTGAAATTGTTTCCGGGAAAACTCAAATCAAGGTGGAGTGGTCCCTTTAAGGTAACAAAGGTCTTCCCTTATGGTCTTGTGGAATTGGAAGAGGAAAGTTCCAAAAGAACCTTCACCGTGAATGGCCAAAGATTGAAGCATTATCGGAGCAAAGATGTGCACCGAGTGAGATTTCTCATTCATCCCGAATCCGTAAATATGGGTAACAAGTCTCGCTAAAGACTATAAACTTAGCATGTGCACTATTGTCTATAGATAATTTGCTTTGCTAATTTTGGTTGTGTTTTCCATTTAAATTAATCAAAAAAAACAAAAAAAACAAAAACAAAAACAAAACAAAAATATTGTGGTGGTTTGCTTGTTCTTTATTTTCTATTTGTAGTTTCTGGATTTTATTTGTTGTTTGTGCAGAATTGTCAGCATGAAAACCTTTGGTGGCAGCCCTTACATTAAGCTTTGGGTGTCCTCTCAGTTTGGGGGAGTCTCTTTAACCCTTCTCTCTTATTTATGGTTTTCTCTTCACTACCTATTCACTTTACATATTAGACAACATTGGGGACAATGTTGGTTTTAAGTTTGGGGGTGTTGTTTGGAAACATGTATTTATTTTCTTTAAGGATAGGGTTTAAAGACTTTTTCCCAACAAGGTTTGATGTTTTCATGACTAGGCATTAGATGTTTTATTATTAAAAAAAAACATCTTTTAAAACATGACTTGAATGAATTCTAAGGTAGATATTGTGGGATTGGAAAATAAGAATCATGTGTTACTAGCAATGCAAAATGTGAATGTCACATATGCTATTCTTGAGTGAGTATGATCATATGTTTGAATAAACAAGTCACTAAATTTCTTGAGTAGTAGTTTGTAGATAATGATCTTGAGGATAGTATAATTGATTCCCATAGCCGTGAGGGATTGAGCTTCATATACTTATATTCTTTCTTGTGTGCACCTCACTACTTTAGCACTCTAGAACTTGTTCTCATTTCCGGTTTGAGATGGCAAGTATTACATGCATACTCGAAATGATAAAAGGCAATTTATTTCTTGTATAAACCAGTTGGCCAAATAGCCCACCTTGCATTTTCCATTGATTAACCCTTTTGAGCTTGATGCCATGTTTGTTCTTGTTATTAACCATTTTCACACAACCATTCCATACATATCCTACCTCACAGGTGGAAAATAGTGTATGCTACGGAAGGTGAAGGTATGAACTTAATTAATGAATTTTGGAGTTGTATGATGGTTATGATCTATACGATGAATATATCAGGACAAAATAACAAAGGAGGGCTAAAAAAAAAAATTATTATGTTGGTGGTACTGGTATTTCAAAAAAAAAAAAAAAAACAAAGAGAAGAAAAAGAGAGGAATGAGGAAGAGTAAAGGATGAAAACAGTTTATATGAGATATAATTTGGATCTGACTGATGATTGATATGCTCTGTTTTCCATTGTTAAAGCTACTTATCCATAAAATATCCTTCCCTAACCTTAGCCACATTACAACCTTTGAAAGACCTTTTGATTGGTTTATGCATGTATTACAAGGCGGTGGAGAATTAGAATATGAACAAGCCTATGGTAGTGTTATTGGAATGATGGTGGATTGAGTGAAATACACACCCTAAAACACTTGAGAGTTTGAGTGGATTGAATATCCAAGTGAGGGGTTTATTTATTCCAATTTACTATTTTCCTCTTGATAACTCTACTTTCTATTAATCTGAAATTAGTGAAGTGTTGATACAAGCATAATGTATTACTCATTTTTGAACTGTGCTTTCACCGAACTATCTTATTTTCCTCATTCACATTGATCTTCACACCTCCTTGTTTTTAAGCTACATATGTTATCTTGAATTAATTTGCTTGAGGACAAGCAAAGATCTAAGTTTGGGGAGTTTGATAACCTTGGAATTTATGATGTTTTAATTGCAAAAAGGAGTTACAAACTCTATCATTGTCATGTTTTAATGGATTAAATTAGTTAAATATGTAGTTTCATCTTCATAATTAGTTTTTAGAATTTATTTGTATAGATCTTGGTCATATTTGGAATTTTGTTCAAAATTGGGCTTAAATCACATCTCTTTTATACTTGGGTAGTGAAACACTGTTTGGTATGTTGATCATAATTTGAGTTCTAGACCTCCAATTGATCTGAAATTTATCTTTTAGGAACGCTGAATGAAATCCCTACAACTTATATGAAGAGTCCAGAAGCTAAATGAGACGTTTAGAGGACCCAATTGGGCTTGGAATGCAAGACAAGGTGTTGTGACGGACTCTGGAACAATGTACCGTATTTGATCCATACCTTGGGCTTCCGAACTCCAAATGAGGTCCGGTTTGAACGACTGAAAAGCTAACATCCAGGGCTACATTTCATATGAAGATAACGTGGCCCAATTCCACCGAATTCGTGGTGTAAAACAGGCTGTCAATCGGACACGGTTTTGGAGCTGTAAAGTGATTCAAAGATGCTTCCAAGTTGGCCACTAAGAAAAGTGACGAATTTGAGTTGTAAAGTGCATGGATGAGATGCTCCTAGCTGCCTATAAATAGAAGAGTGTTGTGAAGCTAAAAAAACACTTGGAGAAGAGCTCTCTCTCCCTTAGGTTCTTTCTTTCTTAAGTTTCATATCTCCTTCATCTTAAGTTCTTTCTTTTCTTGTTCAAAACCTCCTATATGGATGGTTCTTACATCTTGTTTATGTTTCTTATGTATTATTTTCCTTTTGTTCATTTGAAGTCCTACATGTGATGGTTCTACCTCCTACATGGACGATTAGTTGTAATCTTTTCTCATCATTGTCTTAATTTAATTTTATGTTTTGTTCATTTAAGTCCTACATGTGATGGTTCTACCTCCTACATGGACGATTAGTTGTAATCTTTCCTCATCATTGTCTTAATTTAATTTTATGTTTTGTTCATTGAAGTCCTACATGTGATGGTTCTACCTCCTACATGGACGATTAGTTGTAATCTTTTCTTTTAATTGTTGTAGTTTATTTTTATGTTCTTCATCTTTTACCATTTTTTATGCTTGGTCATGAATAGCATGAGCTAAGTATCTTTCTAAGGTCATGTATGGATTCTTTATGAAGTTTAATTGAAATTCTATTTTTAATTACATAATACTTGTTTTGGATGTGTTTCTTTAATCCATGTTTAATGTCTTAGTTAGTTTGATCATCTAATTAAGGAATTGAAAGATTAATTAGACCTTGGGAAAGGCTAGTTAATTCTAGGTTCAATTGATTAAAGAACATAAGGTACTAGCAAGGGAACTTCACATAGGCTTTATGCAATCATAAAGAATTCTGGACTTAATGCAAGAATTAATTCTAATGAGCATGGGAACATGACTTGAGGATTGAGGATTAGGCTAATTGACTTAGGAATAAGCAATTAGATTAAAATCTGAAATTCGATTGACATACTCAATTCATGGGTTAAGTAATTAAATTCTACCTTAAAAGAAGATTATGTCTTAATCTAGCTTTTGGTAAAGGAAGAACAATTAAGTGGATTATTGATGACATACATGACCCTAGACTTTTGTTAATTGTTTTCTATATAGTTTAATTCAATTTCTTGGTAGTTTTATTTACTTTTAATATTTTCATCGAAAACTCATATGGTTGCATCAACTTTAAATTCAAGTAAATTGGGTTGGTAGTTGGAACTTTGGTCCCTGTGGGAACGATATTTTATTACTCGGGATACTTGCTAGTATTACATTGATAGTGTATACTTGCACTGGTTATACCTTACTCATCACATGCATACGCATTTCACATTTAGTGCATGAGTATTGATGGTTACTCTGGAGGCCATTATTGGACTCTAGAAGTTTCTATAGTCGCAGGGGAGCGTGCCTAATCTAGAAGACCCTTTTTGGAAAGGTAGGACTTATCAGTGCAGTTGAAGGATAGGGGATGCCCTATTATGTTGTTGTATTATACTTTATTTTTGGGGATGACTGTACTTATGTTTTTGGTATTTATATTTGGATGATTGTACCCTTAACCCTTCGGGGACTTTTAATTTCTATTTATTTTACATTTACCAGTACAGTAGATTGTCCAAACATTATTGAGCAGGATTATTCATTTCACAAATTCAACATTTGAAAGCTCTCGCCACCACTTAAATCTTTCGGTACAGCGGTACATCCCAATCCTTTCATATACAAACCACTGCACTCGTCGGCCAATGTGGGAGAGTTTCCATCCCTTTCCGGGACCCAGTGTCCGCACCGACACATACAATAACTGGCCACCCACTGGAATCCCATACTCGGGACAAAGGACCACAGTCCACGGAGCCCTGCTCTAAACGCTTGCGTGGGTGCCAGCCAGACAAGGCAAAACACGCGCCTCTACAAGGCGAAATTAATCAGATTGGGTGCACCCACTGCTGATGCGAGTATCAATTTCTCATAAACAAATCCCCTCAATAGAACTTTTCAACGATGGCCAGTGATTTCCAAAGCATTTTCAAAAGTGTCTTGCAAGGTCCAGGAAACTGAGCATGTCTACAACAGTTTCTGGCCTATTCCAGTTCCGTACTGCGTCCACCACAAATAGAGTTCACAATTTAATTCCAAATCTGGGTTTCATAAGGACCCTGTCTATGAGACAACATAGCTCAAAAGTAACCATTTCAAACGGGTTTCAAATTCTGTCGAAAACATTTCATTCAAAAGTTCAGTTCAGAAAATTCAATTTCAAAAATTTGAAAACATAGCAGGTGCATTGGTAAGTTCAAAATTCAATTTTTACATATACCAGGAACCAGACAACTGACATAGAAGGTCCCCAATTCCCATCTCGAATCTTTCCTTGGCTACTCAAGCCATTCATAAGATACTTAGTCCATTCCATTTTCCTTTGTCAAACCATTCCAGCATAATGCCTGTAACTTTCAGGCTTATACCCTTTTTAGCACTTTACCGGCATTCATGGTTTAATATTTACAGGTTTCTTTCGGCCTATGAACATCCCAGTCTTAAGGCTTTTCACTGTAAATATATCAAACTTATCAACTCAAAATCATTTCAATCAAGTAGGTCTCCTTACCTACTGTATATTCATATCATTATTCTTTTACACCGAAAGCTGGAGCACCTCATAGCAATTGCATTGTATCAACTTCATCTGAGGTTATTGTAATTTTTTGATAATAACCTAGCTCCAGGCATCGTCTTAGATCCAATTTTCCCCTATTGGAAGTTCAATCCATATAACGGGAATCCATTAGCCACTACCATTTCTGTCTCGATCGGGAGACCATAACTTGTAGCTATCGAGGTTCTAGCTATCATTCGGTTCTAATGAGATACTAATTCTCAACCACAATTTCTCAGGGAATATTCTGTATTCAAGATCTTTCCCTATGCTGAAAAAGCAACTATCGACCTCAAAGTACCCAATATCATATAGGTACCATCCTCGAACATACCTCGTATAACACGCCGATGACTCAACATCAATCAAGGTTTCTACCTTAACCATTCTTTCTAAGGGAATATCATGAGATTAAAATCATTCCTTAATATCTAGTAACCTCCAAATACCTCATACATATGGGTACTATACTCTAGTGCCTCAACATATTCAGATCAATCAAATACCTAAAGAATCTCTTGGTATCAGATTCCTAGGTCACTATTCGATTGGCAGCAACCCTAAGGATGCCTACCAGATCTTAGGTTCATCAACCTAATTCTGAAACCTCATCATACCTAATGAATATGCTACCATCATCATAATTTATAGTCGATAACGTTCAGGCACTAACCTCAAATAACATCGAATCAATAATTTTCAGATTCACAATCGACTCCTAAAACCTCAACATCAATTAGGCTAAGGAATCATATTACCTCAACAATACCCAAAATAGGAACAAGGATAATAATTTATCTTCCTAGACTAAACACTATTCACGAGGTTCTAATTTCGATTTCAATCCTCAATATCACAGGGGTATATCCTAATATCGTTCCATTACCTCAAGGTTAAACATCAATCCTCAATCAAACCCAAACATGCTGACAATTCATCATCAATCAATTCTCACAGGGTTTCTACTCTCAGGTACTAGAACCTTAGCTCTATCTTATTCACATTCTGACCTAGGCACTGTTTCAACTTAGATTAGATTCAAGCCTAGTCTTAATCATATCCTTACTCATCCTCATATCATCTCTAAGGATACCTCAAAGTACTAAGGCCTTAATTCAAGAAAATCTCAAATTCCTATAATGCTTCACAGGAGGTCACCCATCCTGAGATTTTCCTCGTTTAAGCACGCTTAACCTTAAAGCTCTGTTAAGATTTAGGGATCTAAATCCTATCATCAATGGCCTTAGTTTAAACAATAGGGTCTACATTCTATGTCATCTCAGCCATCCCCAAAGTCTCAACTTTCAGAGCCTGAACCTTGCTCCTTGGGGTATATTTCTATTGCGTCTTCTCCTAATACAATGGTTGGTATCTCTACTGTAATGCATTCCTTTCGTATTCTTAAGTTACTTTTCTTTTCAATTTCATTTCGGGAATTTTAATTCAGACTTTGATGTCCATGTCAAAGGTCTTAAAGTCAGTAGCATAACTCACATCCCATGCTATCTTATTCAACTATGGAGTTTTAACTCACCGGAGCTTAACCCTCTTCCTTAGGGTATATGTCCTTCTGCTCCGTTTGCCTAAAATTACTTCAATACCCTTAATCATCTACCTTTTACCAGTACCATCCAAACCTGGCTCTGATACCAAAAACCGTTACACCCCTACTGGCCTAGCCCTTTCGGGTGGCGGGTTAGAGGGATTCCCTTTACTTGTTACATTTCCTTCATTATTAGGTCCATTTAGCTTATATCAGAGTTAGCGCAACAGAGCATTTGACCGGTTTGGACAATCTACTATACTGGTAAAAGTAAAATAAACAAAAAATAAAAGTCCCCAAAGGGTTAAGGGTACAGTTATCCAAAATAAAATACCAAATATATATGTACAGTCATCCCAAAATAAATACAAGGTATAACAGGGCATTCCCTATTCTTCATCCGCACTGTAGGCCCCACTTCTTCCTAAAAGATCTTCTTTGCTCAGGAACGTCCCCCTATCTCAACAAATCTATCTGGAGTCCAATAATGGCCCCCAGAGTAACCATCAATACTCATGCACTAAATGTGTAATGCGTATGCATGCAACCATATAAGTAGGTAAACACAAATAAGTATGCCAAATACCATAATATGCAAATCAGTAACACAACAATAAACTGCCTCTGGCACAATAGACTGCTTCCACAGGATTGCCTGGTCAAGGCAAGCCCCCGCAAGCATAGCGTTGCCTCTAGCACAATATACTACTTCCACAGGACCGCCTGATCAAGGCAAGCCCCGCAAGCATAGCGCTGCCTCTGGCACAATATACTGCTTCCACAGGACCGCCTGGTCAAGGCAAACCCCCGCAAGCATATTGCCAAGGGGCCTCCGTAGTCGCCTATGGACACACAATCCACTAGGCACTATGGCCCAATTCCACAATCATAAACATGTTTTGTATGCATATTTGGCAACACATATACAAAAATTCATATGGCAAGCAAAACATACAACAAAACACATAGAAGTGCGGGAGTAAAGTGGTTACTACCTGGTAGGGTGGATACTACATTTAATATTTTTAGGCGTGGTGACTTTCCAAAAATACCCTTGACCAAAATATATCAAAATACACCATTTTAAGTAATTACAAAAATGCCCTTACATTTTTCTTGCTAAAACCGATCTGAATACAAAATTTCCAGATATCCAGTGATTCTGGCCCCACTTCCAGGAGTTTTAATACATTCCAAAAAAATAATTTTTACATGAAACTAGCACCATCTGAACCATTAATATGTCTATTTTACAGGAAAATTATATCCAGAACCAGAAAGCACTTATTGTTTTGGCGTGGTGCTTATTTTCTACACCTTGGTCAGATTTCGCCCTGTTGCACTCTATTCTGATTTCACCAATTTTTATCTCTTAGTAGGAAACTCCAAAAGACACAAAAATATAAATCAAGGTGAAACTCTTAGTAGGCCCACATGAGATTGGCAGTGGGCCAATACTGTACTAGCCCACAAGTCGCAAGCGGCCTCTAGCAAGACATTTCGACTACCCAATACATATGGGGATCAATGATACGATACAACCTATCGTACAATCATGTCACGTCCCTATTGTCACGCGATAATTTGGTCAAGGATTAGGCATGAATAATGTCAACTTCCTGTTCTTGACCATTATTTTCTCGATTCTTGAGTAGTCTAATAATTGAAATGGAAACTCTTTTCCATTGTAGTATGGCCATACATTTGTCAGAATCACTCATCGAGGGGCACAGTATTATCTCTCTACAAATGTGAGGGATAAATTTCATCTTGACCATTCACATTCCTCTGCATGAAAACCACTGATCCCGATCCAAGCCATTATCATCACCCGGTCAAAGCTGACTTTTGACTAGGTCAAAGATCAGCGACTCATCATGTAGGAATCCATGATGATCTCAGGTCAAAGGCGTTGTGACGCGGTTATACATGAGAAAAGCTTATGACTTAATCCATGCAGCTTTCTTATAGTAGTTCGGTCTAGCACCTTGTACTCTTACAAGTGCCTATGACTTTGATCCGTATCTCTATACCTCATCAAAGTCATACTGGTCTTATTTCATCTTCGCTCCCGTGTAGATGACCGACCAGGGACATTTAGGATAATCTATAAGATATGTCCAAGGATTAGTTATCACTATAAACATGCAAATGAAGTGATAACTAAAGGAGAATACTTTAAATAACATAAACGTTTAAAATACAATGACTTGCCCTTAAGGCATAATTTCCAACAGACTCCTACTTGCACTAGGCGCAATCATTAATTACTCTAATTCCCATTGCCCTAACATGACACTTATGGTTTGCTTGTGCAAGCGGCTTAGTAAGAGGATCAGCATCATTGTCTTCTCCTCGTACTTTGCATATTTTTTATATCACCTCTATCATTGATTTCTCTGATAAGATGAAATCGCCTGAGTATATGCTTGGTCTTGGCAAAACAATTAAGGCACTTCGATCTGATCGGGGTGATGAATATTTGAGCCAAGAGTTCCTTGATCATCTTAGGAGTTGTGGGATTATCTCACAACTTACCTTTTTCATCTTTCTAATAAACAAGACTCACATGTATCAAATGAGTTAAGAAATCCATCTTGATGGAGTTTCAAAATGCGTTTCTCATTTATATGGCCTAGACGACAGTGCCATAGGTAAGTCGGATTCAAATCATTTGACTTAATCCTTTTGGTAGTTTATGTCATAAGATATGTCCATTCAATTTTCTACTGTCCTTGAGACATTACATTTATTCAAATGTGAGATCCACATGTAGTATCTAATACCCATGTTGAAGAAGTAGAAAAGCGAATATCTATGACATAGATACCTGAAGCGATAGCCCCGCTATCCTTCTTATTCTTTTCCAGATCTTCTTGATAGAGTTTGCAATTCCTCTTCCAATGATCGATTTCATTGCAGAAGAAGCAGACCTTATCCTTCGGAGGTTTTGCCTTCTTAGCTTCAGGCTTAGATTCGGGCCTGTTTGACTCATTGGTCTTACCAGCTGATCTTTTACCCCATCTTTTGCCCTTGCCTTTCTTTTTCATACCCTTTCCTATCTGAACCATCAAAATAGTGCTGGGCCTCTTTTTAATGCTCTGCTCAGCTGTTTTGAGCATCCCATGCAATTCAGAAATTGATTTCTCCATGTTGTTTATGTTATAGTTCATGCCAAACTGGTCATAACTATCCGGGAGTGAGTTCAAGATCATATCTGTAGCTAACTCCTGGTTCATGGGAAATCCAAGCCCCTTAAGATGATCAATGTAGCTTTTCATGTCAGAACACATGAGGACTAACTGATGCACCTTCAGCCATCTTGCAGGAATATAAGGTCTTTGTGGTCTCATACCTCTCTTGCCTTGCCTGTTGCTGGAACATTTCCAAAGGATGATCAATAATCTCAGAGACCTCCATATGTTCCAGATCTCCATCGAGGTCTGGAATCATAGTGGCAGGCTTCAGGCATCCAGCATCCAGAGAGTCATCCTTATGCTTCGTATAAGCATCAGTCTGAGCTCTTGGATTAGTAGCTGCAGGCTTATAAGGAATGGGTTGATCGATGAGATACTCCTTTCTTTCGTGTTTAGGATCAATGCTTAAGTTCCCAAACAAGTCGAGAAGGTTTGTCTCATCGAGTTGGTCCTTCTCAAGGACTGATTGCATTGATGGTGTGGCAGTATTGCTAGTCTACATGATTCTACAACTAAAATATATGCAAAAATAATTAATAACCTCCCACTGAATTAACAACCCTCATTATAATTAGTGGGCTAAGATCCATATTTGGCTTAAATTTAAGTCCGCTTTGGCAAGACGCTTAAAATCAAGTTATTTAGGTAGGCAACCTCTTTGCCAATTACATCACATGTAACTCTTAGATCGTTTTGGGATTCGATCATCATATAACCTGACATGTTTAATCTCATCTAATGCCTTGAGATCCAAAACCATTTTGATAATCTCAATTAAGTCAAGACAATAATGAATGTTGGGTATCACCATTACCCACTCTTATCTCACCAAGATAACTCAAATGCATCTACTTTGGTGGAACATACAAATGGGCGATCTAGGTTTTGACAAGTATTCATTTATTGATGGCATTACGACTTAAGATTTATTTAGAGGGTATATTTGATATGATCTAATTAATCCTATTAATTCTACTCAAATGAATGCAATCACAATTATATCTCATATAATCTCTAAACTAATCATGCAATGATCAAATCAAAACATAATTAGAATTGTGACACAACATGGCTCATACTTAACCTAAAATCCTCTCAAACCAATGAGAGGACTTTTCTAAATAAGAAAAGAGAAATACATCAAGAGAAACCTTGTTTCAACATATGAGGAGAGTGGGATGAGAAGAGATTGTACATCAAAAATATTTTGAAAGAGGCATGGCACGCAGGCCATATTTAAATTTACAACACTTGTAAAACTCTAGAGCCATGTTGTTCACCATACCCAAACAACATTTGAAAGGTAAATCACAACATATATTAATTCATATATTATGAAAGAAAATATCATGATTTAAATTCTCTAATTTATATAATATAATATAATATAATATATCATGATTTAAATTCTTGCGCTACGAACAGTCAGTCGGCCCCTACGGCAGTCCCTACAGCCGGTCGCGCGAACTAAAGAAGTCGTCCTTAACGTGTCTGATCTGAACGTCTGAACTTGGTCAAGTTGAACATGACCATCGTTGAATCTGGACAACTCAGAAAGACAAGGTTGAAGGACGAACCCTAACGTCCCCAGCGAGCTCGCATGATCTGAACGATTCAGAACATGGTCGTTGTCTGAGCGTGAGCAAAGTCCGAACTATTCAGAACGTAACTGACGCACGAACATAAACTCTGATCTCAGGGTCCTGATCGACGTCGGATCTGAACGCTTTAGATCCATGCTAATCAGCCACACAGTCCGATTTGAACAATTCAGAAAACTGCCGCAATATTCGACTAGTTTTCCGTAGAAACCCTAACGCGAGTTTTGCAATTCAAACGCATACAAAGATTGGTTTTAGCATATATATATCACATATATAAACATACGTAAAACCTAATTTAAATGCTCGGTTGACCTGGCTTTGATGCCACTATTGGAACCCGTACACGCAGCGGAATTGAAAACTTTTACGAATCCCATACGAGGATCCATCAACGGCGTTTAAATCGAGATTAAAAGAACTGAATCGTACCTATGCGAATTAATGAACGTCTCTTTCGATTTGAACACGTGGGCTACCTACTCGATCAACAGGAGCAAACTCTGCGAATCTCCTCCCTCTATCGGTATCCACACGAATAGCCTTCGAACACAGACGACAGTGTGCTAGCGCCTTCAAACCTTGCGTCTCTCTATTTTCTCTCTAGGGGTTCTTGCGGCTTTTCTAATTCATCCGTCTACTTAATACGACTAGATCAATATCTATTATAGGGTTTCTAAAACCCTAATAAGCCGTATTAAAATATTCAAAATTAATCCAATCAATTTTGAATTTTGAATTTCAATCAAAATAATATATTAATTAAATCTATCGATAGATTTAATCTAATATATTTATTTAATCCGAATTATAAGCCTACATATTTAATTTATCTTTATAAATTAAATATGAGATATGATATCTTTTTATTTAATTAAATATGAGATACTATATCTTTATTCGAAAACTAAATCTGAGATACAATATCTCAATTTATTATAGTTATTTAACTTATCAAATAAATTAAATACTATATATAATAATATTATTATCTATAAATAATATCATTATTAATTTTGAATTTAATAATATATATATATATTCATCCTAGATTAAATACAATATTCATTAAATCTTAGACATATCTAAGATTCAATGAATCTGGACACTTTTGCTCGTGTTGCGCTATTCTTGTGTGCGACCCTGCAGGTCCACATGAGATTGGCAGGGGGCAATACTATACCAGCCCACAAGTCGCAAGCGGCCTCTAGCAAGACATTGCGACTACCCAATACATATGGGGATCGATGATACGATACAACCTATCGTACAACCATGTCACGTCCCTTTTGTCACGCGATAATTTGGTCAAGGATGAGGCATGGATAATGTCAACTTCCTGTTCTTGACCATTACTTTCTCGATTCTTGAGTAGTCTAATAATTGAAATGGAAACTCCTTTCCATCGTAGTATGGCCATACATTTCGCAGACTCACTCATCGAGGGGCCCAGTATTATCTCTCTACAAATGTGAGAGACAAATTCTATCTTGACTATTCACATTCCTCTGCATGAAAACCACTGATCCCGATCCAAGCCTTTATCATCACCCGGTCAAAGGTGACTTTTGACTAAGTCAAAGATCAGCGATTCATCATGTAGGAATCCATGATGATCTCAGGTCAGAGCGTTGTGACGCGGTTTTACATGAGATAAGCTTATGACTAAATCCATGCAGCTTTCTCATAATGGGTCGGTCCAGCACCTTGTACTCCTACAAGTGCCCATGACTTTGATTCGTATCTCCATACCTTATCAAAGTCATACTAGTCTTATTTCATCTTCGCTCCCGCGTAGATGACCGACCAGGGACATTTAGAATAATCTATAAGATATATCCAAGGATCAGTTATCACTATAAACATGCAAATGAAATGATAACTAAAGGAAAATGACTTGCCCCTAAGGCATAATTTCCAACAGACTCCCACTTGCACTAAGCGCAATCATTAATTACTCTAATTCTCATTGCCCTAACATGACGCTCATGTGTTGCTTGTGCAAGCGGCTTAGTAAGAGGATCAACATCATTGTCTTCTCCTAGTACTTTGCATATATATATATATATATCATCTCTATCATTGATTTCTCTGATAAGATGAAATCGCCTGAGTATATGTTTGGTCCTTGATGTGACCTAGGCTCCTTGGTCTGTGCAATAGCGCCGCTATTGTCACAGAACAAGTCTATTGGATTTGAGATTGTAGGAACCACCCCAAGTTCATTAATGAACTTTCTAATCCAAAAGGCCTCCTTAGCTGCATCTGATGCTGCTATATACTCAGTTTCTATCGCAGAATCAGCTACAGTGCTCTGCTTGGAGCACTTCTAGCTTACCGTACCACCATTCAAAAGGAATATATATCCAGATTGCGATCTTAGATTATCTTGGTCAGTTTGGAAACTCGCATCTGTGTAACCATTCACATAGAGCTCATCTTCCAATCCACCATATACCAAGAATAAATCCTTTGTCCTTCTTAAGTACTAAAGGGTATTCTTGACAGCAGTCCAGTGACCTTCATCAGGATCTTGTTGATATCTGCTGGTCATACTGAAGGCAAATGACACATCTGATCGAGTACATAACATGGCATACATGATAGATCCAATAGCGGAAGCATATAGAATCTTACTCATGCAGTCTCTTTGATCTTGTGTACTAGGACACAAATCCTTACTGAGATGAATGCCATGAGACATGGGCACGTAACCCCTTTTAGAATCTTGCATACCGAATCTATGCAATATCTTGTCTATGTATGTGCTCTGACTTAGGCCTATCAGCTTCTTGGATCTATCTCTATAGATCCTAATCCCTAGGATGTAAGTGGCTTCGCCTAAATCTTTCATTAAAAAAGATTTTCCTAACCAAGACTGGACACTCTGCAAGGTAGGAATGTCATTCCCAATGAGTAGGATGTCATCAACATAAAGCACCAGAAATACAACTATACTCCCACTAACCTTCTTGTAAACACAAGGTTCATCGATGTTTTGAATGAATCCAAACTCTTTGACTACTTCATCAAAACGATGATTCCAGCTCCGAGATGCTTGCTTTAATCCATAAATGGATCTTTGAAGCTTGCAAACTTTACCAGATTCCTCATGACGCACAAAGCCTTCAGGTTGTGTCATGTACACATCCTCAAGGAGCTTTCCGTTAAGGAAGGCAGTTTTGACGTTCATCTTCCAAATTTCATAGTCATAATATGATGCAATGGCAAGAAGGATTCTGATTGATTTGGCCATTGCAACTGGGGAAAAGGTTTCATCATAGTCCACACCATGAGTTTGAGTGAATCCTTTTGCAACCACTCGTGCCTTGAAGACATTTACTTTGCCATCCATGTCAGTTTTCTCTTTGAAAACCCACTTGCACCCAATGGTTTTTACACCTTCAGGTGGATCGACTAAGGTCCATACCTTATTGTCATACATGGATTGCATTTCAGACTTAATGACATCAAGCCATCTTTCGGAGTTTAGTCCCACCACGACCTCTCGATAGGTAGTTGGCTCATTTTGTTCAATGAGCAAAACATCATGACTTCCAGTAATCAGAAATTCATATCTCTGAGGCTGTAGCCATGATCTATCGGACCTTCGTGGGCCTTGTGTTACTTGAGTAGGCTCAACAACTTGTTGTGAGTCTTATCCGGCTTCCATCTGTGGTTCTACATTGTCTTGTGACTCTCAAATTTCTTCGAGGTTCACCTTACTCCCACGGGCTCTTTTAGAGATAAACTCTTTTTCAAAAAGATACAATTCCGAATAACAAACACTTTGTGATCGGTAGGATTATAGACATAGTATCCTTAGTTTCCTTAGGATATCCCACGAAAGGCATTTTGAGGATTTGGATGATAATTAATCAGAGGCTTTGTGTTTAATGTAAACCTCACATCCCCAAATTTTAAGAAATGACAAACTGGGTTTTTTCCCAGTCCGTATCCCATATGGTGTCTTTTCAACTGCCTTTGACGGAACACGATTTAGTGTGAACGCAGCTGTTTCTAGGGCATGGCTCCAAAAGGAAGGTGGAAGATCTGTTTGACTCATCATAGATTGAACCATATCTAATAGAGTTCGGTTCGTCCGATCAGAAACACCATTCAATTGAGGTGTTCATGGAGGAGTCAGTTGTGAGATGATCTCACAACTCCTAAGATGGTCAATGAACTCTTGGCTTAAATATTCAGCATCTCGATCAGATCGAAGTGCCTTAATTGTTTTGCCAAGTTGATTTTGCACTTTATTTTGGAATATTTTGAATATTTCAAAAGAGTCAGACTTATGTTTCATTAGATAGATATTCCCATATCTACTAAATCATCTATAAATGTAATGAAGTACAAATGACCTCCTTTGGCAGAAGCATTCATTGGTCCACAGACATTTGTATGTATGAGGCTCAATAAATCAGTGGCCCTTTTACTACTCCTAGTAAAGGTGCCTTTGTCGTCTTTCCAATAAACAAGACTTACATGTATCAAATGATTCAAAATCAAATGAGTCAAGAAATCCATCTGTGATGGAGTTTTTGAAATGCGTTTCTCATTTATATGGCCTAGACGACAGTGACATAGGTAAGTCGGATTCAAATCATTTGACTTGATCATTTTGGTAGTTTATGTCATAGATATGTCCATTCATTTTTTTCTACTATCCTTGAGACCCTACACATTTATACAAATGTGAGAACCACATGCGGTATCTAATACCCATGTTGAGGAAGTAGAGAAGTGAATATCTATGACATAGATACCCGCGATAGCCCCGCTTTCCTTCTCGTTCTTTTTCAGATCTTCGATGTAGAGTTTGCAATTCCTCTTCCAATGACCAAGTTCATTACAGAAGAAGCGGACCCCAACCTTATGAGGTTTTGCCTTCTTGGCTGCAGGCTTAGATTTGGGTTTAATTGACTCATTGGTCTTACCAGCTGAGCCTTTACCCCATCTTTTGTCCTTGCCTTTCTTTTTCATACCCTTTCCTTTCTGAACCATCAAAACAATGTTGGGCTTCTTCTTAATGCTCTGCTCAGCTATTTTGAGCATCTCATGCAGTTCAAAAATTGATTTCTCCATGTTGTTCATATTATAGTTCATGACAAACTGGTCATAACTGTCCGGGAGTGAGTTCAAGATCATATCTGTAGCTAACTCCGGGCTCATTGGAAATCCCAGCCTCTCAAGGTGATTAATGTAGCCTTTCATCTTCAAAACATGAGGGCTAACTGATGCACCTTTAGCCATCTTGCAGGAATGTAAGGCCTTAGTGGTCTCATACCTCTCTTGCCTTGCTTGTTGCTGGAACATTTCCTTGAGATGTACAATCATCTCGAGAGCCTCCATATGTTCCAGATCCTTTTGGAGTTCTGGAACCATGGTGGCAAACATCAAGCATCCTACATCCACACAGTCATTCTGATGCTTCGTGTAAGCATATTTCTGAGCTCTTGCAGCATTAGCTGCATGCTCGTCAGGAATGGGTTGATCAAGGACATAAACCTTTCTTTCCTGCTTGAGAACAATTCTCAACTTCCTGAACCAGTCAAGAAAGTTTGTCCCATTCAGTTTGTCCTTCTCAAGGACTGATCCCAGTGAAAGTGTTGCGGTGTTACTATTCGACATGATTCTACAATTAAAAGATATGCAAAGTCAGTTAATCATCTCCCACTGAATTAACAACCCTAATTATAATTAGTGGGCTAAGATCCATATTTTGCTTAAATTTAAGTCCGCTTTGGCAGGACGCTTAAAATCAAGTTATTTAGGTAGGAAACTACTTTGCCAATTACATCACATGTAACTCTTAGATCTTTATGGGATTTGATCATCATATGATCTGGCATGTTTAATCTCATCTAATGCCTTAAGATCCAAAACCGTTTTGATGATCTCAATTAAGTTAAGACAATAATGAATGTTGAGTATCACCATTACTCACTCTTGTCTCACCAAGATAACTCAAATGCATCCACTTTGGTGGAACATACAAATTGGTGATCTAGGTTTTGACAAGTATTCATTAATTGACTACGACTTAAGATTTTATTTAGAGGGTATTTATTTATTATGATCTAATTAATCCTATTAATTCTAGTTATATGAACGCAATCGCGATTGTATCTCATATAATCTCTAAACTAATCATGCAGTGATCAAATCAGAACATAATTAAAAATCGTGGCACAACATGGCTCACCTAACCTAACGTCATCTCAAGCCAATGGGATGACTTCTCTAAATAAGAAAAAGAAATACATCAGGAGAAACCTCGTTTCAACATACGAGGGAAGTGGGATGAGAAGAGAATGTACATCAAGAATATTTAGAGAGAGGCATGGCTCGCAGGCCATATTTAAAAATTTACAATACTTGTAAAACTCTAGAGCCATGTTGTTCACCATACCCAAACAACATTTGAAAGGTAAATTACAACATATTTTAATTCATAAAATTATGAAAAAAATATTATTCATGATTAAAAATTCTCTAATTTATATTATATTATATAATTTATATATAACATAATATCATGATTTAAATTCTTGCGCTACGAACAATCAGCCGGTCCCTACGGCGGTCCCGCTTTTGAAAACATCATATTATTTTAGAAAGATTGTTTTATAAAAAATAATTTCAAGAACATGTTGTTTCAAAAATAATGACCCTGGAGCTTTTCGAAAAGGTATAATCTTTCAGAAAGATTGTTTACTTAAAAAAAAGTTTAAAACCCGTTCGAAATCCACGATTCTGAATTTGGAATAATCCACAATTCTGAACGTGGTCCCCATGCACGTAGAATTTAATCTGGAATAACCCACGATTCTGAACGTTTATATTCATAACGCAAATCAGATGAAAATCCTCAGAACCAATCAGATCCACGACTCTGAACGTGCGATCTGAACTTGCGAATATCACATATCAAAACGTGACCATCGATCGTTTTCAGAATGTCCGATCTGAACTCTTCAGAACTACATGAAACGGCCGCGAGATCCAACTAGCTATCCGTACAAACCCTAACGCAAGTTTTCGACTTAAACCCTAACACGAACTTTTCAATTTAACGCATCAAAATTGGTTTATCCATATATATCACATATATAAACACATGTAGAAAACCCAATCTAAACGATCGGTTGACCTGGCTCTGATACCACTGTTTGGATCCGTACACGCAGCGGAATTAAAAATTTACGAATCCCAAAAGAGTATCGCTCAACCGCGTTTAAATCAAGGTTTGTTAAGAAACCATACCTATGCAAATTAATGAATGTCTCTTTCGATTTGAACACGTAGGCTACCTACTTGATCAATAGAAGCGGTCTCGCGAATCTCCTCCTCTATAGGTATCCACACGAATTGCCTTCGAACACAGACGGCAGCGTGCTAGCGCCTTCAAACCTTGCGTCTCTCTATTTTTCTCTCTAGGGTTTCTCGCTACTTTTCTAATACGTCTGACTGAAAGTCCCGTAGGTTTTTCTAAACCCATTAGACGTATTATATTCAAAATTAATCCTCATTAATTTTTAATTTTGAATTTGGATTAAAAAAATATTAATTAAATCTATCTAATAGATCTAATCTAATCTATTTATTTAATCCGAATTAAAAAGCCTTCGATTTAATTTATCACTATAAATTAAATCCGAGATATGATATCTATCTATTTAATTAAATATGAGATACTATATCTCAATTTAAATTAAATCGATGTATAATATCTTTATTCGAAAATTAAATCGAGATACAATATCTCTATTTGTTTTAGATATTTAATTTATCAAATAAATTAAATACAAAAAATATATTATATAATAATATTATAATCTCTATTAAATAATATTGTTATATTTAATTTCGAATTTAATAATATTTATACACATATATATATATATATATATATCCATCCTAGATTAAATGTTTTATTCTTCGACATATCTAAGATTCAATGAATCTGGACACTTTTGCTTGTGTTGGGCTATTCTTGTGTGCGACCCTGCAGGCCCACATGAGATTGGCGTTAAGGGCCGATCATGTACACCCGCCCACAAGTCGCAAGCGGCCTCTAGCAAGACATTGCGACTACACAATACATATGGGGATCGATGATACGATACAACCTATCGTACAACCATGTCACGTCCCTCTTGTCACGCGATAATTTGGTCAAGGATGAGGCATGAATCATGTCAACTTCCTGTTCTTGACCATTACTTTCTCGATTCTTGAGTAGTCTAATAATTGAAATGGAAACTCCTTTCCATCGTAGTATGGCCATACATTTCTCAGACTCACTCATCGAGGGGCCCAGTATTTTCTCTCTACAAATGTGAGGGATAAATTCTATCTTGACCATTCACATTCCTCTGCTTGAGCTGTAATATGGTATAGTTGAGGACTTTTCATAGCACATGGGCAATTTTTCTCACTATTTGGGATGTTCATAATCCATATAGCATTTGTATTAATATGTGGGGTGATTGTGCAAATTTAACAAAGAACTATTTCCTAATGTGCATCCAACATTATTAACTTTCGTTAAGTCCAAAATTAGACATAATCAATTTTTAGGTAACAGATATAACAAAGCCGTTAACATTGTTAACTTGCTTTACGTTTTGTACTTTGGTCCTATCATTCTTGTTAAATCTTTATGTTCTTTTTTTAAAAATATAAGAAATAGTTCCCTTTTTAATGAGAAAATATTATTTAGATCCTATAGGAATAATTTTATTTCAGTCAACCCCTAAAAGATTCTGAAATTTCAAGCCAAAATTGAAAAACCTGACTATCACCCAAGAGGGGGGGTGAATTGGGTGTCGGATAAAAACTTGTCGTCTTTGAAAATCTTTTCAAAGCTTACTAGAGAAAGTTTGAATGACAGTAATAATTTATAAACTGAAAGACAATCATTTAAGACATATATCTTTGGAATGTAAGAGTTTAGGGAAGAGAATATGCAAACAGAGATTTATACTGGTTCGGCCAATCCTTGACCTATGTCCAGTCCTCAAGCTTCACTTGAGATTTTCAATCCACTATCTTCTTTCAACTTGATTAAACACTCTGTACTTGAAGTAATCCTCTCACTAGGATTCACTCCCCCTTACAAGCTGTAATCAATACACCCACTTGATTACACACTCGCACTCGAAGTAACCCTCTCACTAGGATTCACTCCCTTACAAGTTGTAATCAATATAATGGGTTTCCTACTCAAGATCACCCAATCTTGAGTATCTCACAGATAGAATGATAGGATGTTTACAATGACTCTTCTCTCTCAGAAGTAGATGAATAAACACTGAAGTGCATTACAAATAATTTCACTCTCTTAGATAAACTATGTAAACATTTGGAAAACGAGAGAGTAAAATAAGATGAAGATCGAGTATGAGCATTTTGAAGTTGTAGGCTTGTGTCTTGCTTGATCTGTCTTGAATCATCTTCTTTTATATGTAGAAATCAATATATGACTGTTGGAGAAGTAATATAGCCGTTAGACTCGAGATAGAAACTAGCCGTTAGAACTTCGTTTTCGAACCAGCGACGTATACTCAAGTATAGGGTTGGAAACTCGAGTATAGAGGTTGTTTCGTAACTCCTGGTTCCTCTCTGTCTGATAGAAACTCGAGTATAGAACTTACATACTCGAGTATTGTAACTCCTTGAACACACCGTCGATTTTCGAGGGCCATATCTCCTTGGTCGGAACTCCGTTTTGGTTCGTTCAACTCTTGATAGAAATCTCTGTGAGTCTACTTTCATATGCCACCAATCTCAGCTCAAAGGGATTTGTAGTTTGTGAGTTCCACTCAAAACATTGAAGCTTGGTTTGCTGTGTGGCGTGGATTTATCTGTCAACTTCCAAAAATCATAGCTCTCTCATATGAACTCCTTTTGGTTTGAATTCTATATCACATTGACGCATTGGGAGTCTAGTTTCATATGCCACTGATTTCACCTCAATCCGATCTCTGGTTTGTGAGATATCATCAAATTACCAGATGTCGCCTGTGCTGAACGTGAAACAGAGCTAATCACCGTTGCATACTCGAGTATTGACAGTCCAAAGGCACCAGAGATGCTGAAAACACTGCATACTCGAGTATTGACTCCTATACTCGAGTATTGAATTCCAAACTCGAGTATTCTCATCCAGAAGCTGATTTTTGCTGACTTTAGCTCCGAATGGAGTCATTCCAACTTCCATATGATCTTGGAGGCTTCTAGCATCAATATAAGAACTTGAATAATGATATCTTCATTCCATTCAACAAGTTCTTCCTTTTTCCATCTCCCAAATTGATCATTCTTCATCATTCAACTTCACATCTTCTTGATTCAATTTCTTTCTCTGATTCAATACTTCTTCTTGTTGAACATTCTCCGTCATTCAACTTGAACTCACCATTCTTTGCAAGTTCTACCTTTTCAACATTTCCTCTTCTTTTGATTATTCCCAAAGTCCTTTGATAACTTCTTGCTCCCTTGACATACTAATATTCCCATTATATTGTGTGCAAGAACTTCTTTCTTCAATCTACTTTCTTGATCATTCTTACATCTTCTTCAATATCCATAAAGCCGAGCCTATGCTGAACTTGTTCCAGAATTTAATGTGCGTCTTCCCGTATCAGCACTATTCATGTATACTCCTCAGTAGCCCAAATATGATGAAGCTTTATTTCAACTTCTATTGATCATAGAGACTTCCAGCGTCACATATAGTGCAAGTTCTTATTTCTTTAGTCTTCTTTCTTGGTCAATCTCTATAGTTCAACTTGGAATAACCTTCTTCAATATCTCCTTCTTGATTAATCTCTATAATTCAACTTGGATTAATCTACATTAAATACATCAATTAGTCAATGTAGGAGATATCTATATTACTCAATCTTTTTGCTTTTAATAATGGCATCTATATAAGACATCATCAAAACTAATCAAAACCAACAAAAATGAAATTAAGTTTTGTCAAAGAAAAGACAATAATCCCTTATTTTATATTTACATAAGGGCACAAGACAAACATGACTATTTACAAGATAAATAAAGGGATTAAAAACTAAAAAGAAGTTAAAAAGAACATTTTGGCTATTCACAAGAGAAATAAGTGAATTCACAAGACAAATAAAAATATTCATAAGACAAATAAAGGAATTTACAAGATAACTAAAAATATTTTACAAGTCAATGGGCTTTCCCTCCAATTAGGCTAGTCTTTTGGGATGAGCTCTTCTTGTATTTATGTTCATTACATATTAGTTGATAGATTTTCATCTTTTATTGTGGTATAAGTTGGCTTTAAAGCCTCTAATATATCATTTTAGACAAATCAACCTGCAAAGAAATGTTTATTGATTACAAGTTCCATATTGATCAACATGCTTTTAGTGATTCATGTTCTTTGTTTCACACGTTGTATCTTTTTTCTTGGTCTAGTATCTTTTAGGTCCTATTCAGATGCTGATGACTTCACTGCTTCATGATTTTAGTTTTTCAAATCGCGTGTTCTGGACAAAAGCAATTTTAATATGGACATCAAATGGGGATGCAGAGGCGGACACAGGTACATGACTACAGGTAAGCACCCACCCTCGAAACAACGTCGTTTGATTTTTTTTTTTAAAAAAAACAATTTAGGGTAAAATCCTAAAAGCATTTCCGAATCAAATTTTTGCCTTTTGGTCTTCGGTTCAGAGGCGTAATCATGGGCAGAGGCGGACGCAAGGTTTAAGGCTTTAAAATTAGATCGTTCTTCTTCGTTGTTCGTCGTTCATCGTGAGTTTTCGCCGTTCGAAACTTGCATAACGCTATAGCATCAGCTCAGTTAGTTTTGAGCTTGTTGTAGCATCGGCTCGGTTAGTATCGAGCCTGTTCTAATTTGATGGGCATTGTTGCTTGGTAGTTGTTTCATGTGAGATGAATTTTTATGGAAAAAAATGATTTAGGAGATCTCTTCGCTTAGAAATTTACCTCTCTGTAGGTGCATATTAATTGTTTGTGTTTTGGTCCCAGAGAAATACTACAATAGTATCTTTGGATTTGAATGCTGCTTTCTCCATCTCAACTAAAATTGCGATAATTTGCCATCCGGTACTGGGTACCCTTACTCCTTTTTTCTTTTGGTGCCACATATGAGTAACTTGGCTTAATGATATGGCCTTTTATAATCAACTATGTTTTTGGCTTCCTAAGTCTGCTTCATTTAAGGAAAAATTGGATTGTGGAGAATGAAGGAGTAAAAAATTGGCAGGAATTCAAACACTTAGAAATCTAAATACTTTAACATTCCTCCTTTTGATACCTCTTCTTTCTATCTTTCCATTTTGTGGTCTGGGAGATCGAAAATTCCTTTTTCTTTTCTGGAGATGTACCTTTCATAAGCACCATTTTAACTATTTGAGGGAATGATTGAAAGTGTTGTCTTTTGTTGTTGAGTGGTTTGGCACGTTGTCTTCCTGCAAAACAAGTTCTGGTAAAGCATTTAAAAATGTGTTGTAGTATGATTTTATGAAGTGATGCTCTTTCCATCTGATTTCTGTTATGGTTTGATTGTGTAGTTTTGTTATTGATATACCTTGATTAGAATCATATCAAAATTTTCTTTTTATATATTTTTTGGTGGTGAATGATGAATTGCAAAACTTGATGTTTTTGAAGGAGTTCCACTGGCAACATATTATGTAACTTATGTTTTTAAATATGTTTGTTTGGTAGATATATTATTTATTGATTCATTTTTGTCATTTGCCATTTTTTAGGATGGAAAGGTATTAGGTTCTTTTTTTACAAAGTCAAGTGGTAGTATAACTAAACGTTCTCGATCCGAATCTTCATCTATTGATTTATTTCATGATAAACAAAATGAGTGTGCTACTCCCTCAAGTCAAAACAAACCAACAGTAAAGGTTCACCGGATATAGTGAATGCTATGTCTCTTATAAAAGTTTCAAAGGTGTTATTACTAAAGATGAGAGATAATGGGTGGGAAAATCCATTACAGAAGACGTTTGAATTTTGTATAAAACATTATATAGATATCCCTGATATGGAAAGTGTACTTGCATTACAAGGGAGAACAAAACGTAGAGGACCAGTTACTCATCTGCATCACTTTAAGGTTGACATATTTTATGCAGTGATAGATATTCAACTTCAAGAGTTGAATGATCGTTTTAGTGAAGTTAGTTCGAATTTGCTGGAATGCATGCCACGTTTAAATCCGTCCAACTCTTTCTTGGCATTTGACAAGAATAAGTTATGTGAATTTGCTGGCTATTATCCTTCACATTTTGATTTGAATGATTTTGTCATGTTTGAATATCAGCTCGACATGTATATTGTTGATGTGCAAAGTGATCCTGATTTTTTGAATTTGCAAGGAATAGTTGATCTTGCCAAGAGGATGTTTGAAAAGAAAAAACATATTGTGTATCCTTTGGTTTATTTACTTGTAAAGTTGTCATTAACTTTGTCTGTAGAAACTGCATCTGTGGAAAGAGCATTTTTAGCTATGAAATAGATCAAGACTGCACTTCATAATCGGATAGGGGGTGAATGGTTGAATGATTGTTTACTGAAAAAGATGTATTTGATAGCATTGATAATAAAGCAATTATGATGAAATTTTAAAAAATAAGGCCTAGAAGGATGACATTGTAATTATTTTCATTGTAATATACTTTTGTTATAAAAATATATGTACTTGAACTTATTAAGTGCCCAGCCTTGCTATTTCTAATAGCACTTAGCCTTGCTCTTCTAAGTGACAGGTTTGTAAAATAACTGCCTCTCTTATTACATCATCAGTATTCACTTGATTTCATGAATATTTGTTTGATATTTTTTCTTTTCTTATTTATATTCTTTTGTTTTTTAATACACTTAAAAAATTTCCTTAAAAAAAATCGGGGGAATCCTCGGCCAATGGCATCAGTAATTTTTTGGATCTGCCCATTATGCTGGAGGATTTGAACCTCCCCAGGTAATTGATATGAACTTTCCGTGCCAGCATGGAAGAAAATTAGCCATTTGCATATTCAGATACTGTTATTGTATTGACAGGAGAAATGATAGGGAAAAGTGGAAAAGAGAGAAACAGAGAGGGTACTGAACATGCACTTCTAGTCTTGTTCTGTAATAGAACACAGATGTCTAGCCCTAGGTGGACTAGTATGTTGATATAGGATCAAATAGCTCCCTCTCAGATATCCATGGATGGGATACCTTTGAGAATAGACGATCACTGTACACACAGATATGAAGGCTTTCGCCTAAGAGGGGTGGGGTGTGTGCACAGTGTAGGCAGTATTGTAAATGAGAGAGAGCTTCGAGTCTGTGTACCTTTTAGGTTAACCAACTATATCTAGAGGCTACCTTAGGGTTAGGGTTTGAACTGATGAGCCTCTTGTGCCTCCAAGCCCAAACGTTAAGCCATTACATCTGTGCAATATTGGTTGCCTCTTGTTGGGCCACACCTTGAATGGGTCTAAACTATTATTCCATAATAGTTGCCCCCCGCCCGGTAGTTCAGGTCTCTGAGCTGCCGGGATGTATTATTTGTTTGGTATGAAACGCGGACTTGGCCGAGATGTATCCGGCTTATCCGGGTTGTGCGAGGAGAAATAAGATCCCTTGCTTGTTTTCGTAGCAATTTTTCTCGGTCTATATTCCTGCATTTAATAATATGTAAGCAAATCACATTCATTGGAAAATACTTACTGTTGTGTTTTGGTTTGCCATAATCTTGGCTATTGGTAATCATGTTTTTCCACTAACAATCCATTGCCCCCGGCAAAGACGGTGGTTCAGTCTACGAGCTGCCGGATACATTGATAGTTTAACCCTGCTCTCCACATGGAACTCAGGTGTTAACTTTTCATGGAAGCTCGGATTTTAACTGTAGTCCGGCTTCAAAAATTATCACGGAGCCCGGGATTTTAACCAGATTCGGTTTAACGGGTCCGGCTTCAAAACTTTGCGCAGATCCCTAATTTAAACTAGATTCGGTTTAAATCGGGTCCGCTTCAAAACTTTGCACGGATCCCTAATTTAAACTCGGGTTAAGTTAACTGGTCTCCGCCTTCATCCCTTTTGCGGGATTAATCCACACGGAACTCGATTTTAACCGATTCGGTTTAAATCGGGTTCCGTTTAAAATAAACTTGGCGGGATTGCCTTCGCAACAAGATTCTGTTAAAACGGGTTATGTACCTCGGATTCATACATGTTTAGCTTTCACATGATTTTGGAAAACTGGTTTCTTCCCAAGAATTCATACATGTTTAGCTTCGGAACGGATTGAATACAAGCAAAATTGCCCTCCAATCCGGGCTGATTTAAAGTAAGCCACCCTTCAGAACGGATTGAATTTTGAGCAAAACGCCCTCCAATCCGGGCTAAGTTAAAATTAACCGCCCTTCAGAACGGATTGTATTTTGAGCAAAACGCCCTCCAATCCGGGCTAAATTAAAATTAACCGCCCTCAAGAACGGATTGATTTTTGGAGCAAAACGCCCTCCAATCCGGGCTAAGTTAGAATTAACCGCCCTCAAGAACGGATTGATTTTTGGAGCAAAACGCCCAATCCGGCTAAGAATTAACCGCCCTCAAGAACGGATTGATTTTTGGAGCAAAAACGCCCTCCAATCCGGGCTAAGTTAGAATTAACCGCCCTCAAGAACGAATTGATTTTTGGAGCAAAACGCCCTCTAATCCAGGCTAAGTTAAAATTAACCGCCCTCAAGAACGGATTGAATTTTGAGCGAAACGCCCTCCAATCCGGGCTAAGTTAAAATTAACCGCCCTCAAATCCGGGTTAAAGTTTAAACTTGACATGATTCATGAAAACGGGTTTGTGTACCTCGGATTTATGCATGTATAACTCGGACATGATTTTCGGAAACGAGTTTTTGTACCTCGGCTTCCTACATGTTTAACTCGGACATGATTTTTGGAAACAGGTTTTTATACCTCGGCTTCCTACATGTTTAACTCGAACATGATTTTTGGAAACGGGTTTTTATACCTCGGCTTCCTACATGTTTAACTCGAACACGATTTTCGGAACCGCGTTTATGTACCTCGGATTCCTACATGTTTAACTTCGACATGATTTTTGGAAACAGGTTTTTGTACCTCTGATTCCTACATGTTTAATTTTGACATGATTTTTGGAAACGAGTTTATGTACCTCTGATTCCTACATGTTTAGAGGGATCCCGGGTTTAAACTAGATTCAGTTTAAGCCGGGTCTCCATCAAGTTTAACTGGGGTCCACCTTCAATTCACACAGAGCCCTGATTTAAACTAGATTCAGTTTAAACCGAGCCTTCCTTCAGAAATTTACGCGGAGCCCGAGGTTTTAACCAGATTCGGTGTAACCAGGTCCGGCTTCAAAAATTCACACAGAGCCGGGATTTTAACTTGATTCAATTTTAACCGAGGTCCGCTTTCCCAAAGCATATACTTTTCAAGCATTGAAATATCCAATGAAAATTAAATATTTTCGGACATAGGAACTCTAGCAATAATTTGCCTCGATTTTTTTTTATCTCTACTAGTGCAGCAATTATCATTGAGCAGAGTTGAAAGGCCATTACGCATTTATTGTCCAACACTAAGCAGATTACTAGATAAAGTAGGAGCATGGAGTACATCATGTATAATTTTAGCATTATCTTGACTTATAACAATGCTAACCGTACTTTTATTTTCAACTTGGAGATGCTTGTTGTCACCAAGAGTTACGTCTGATTTTTGGGATTCATCAAGCTCCTTAAATAAAGAGTTTGTTCTTCCAGCATCTCAACATGCATTTCTTTGAGCATCAGATTAATGTGCCAAAGCACTTGATGTGCTCATGATCCGGGATTTTGCTGCAAAACTTTGTATTACAAGGTGGACATCCACCTGAAATTTGAATCAGCAAACCCTTGGACCTCAATTTAAATTCCTCAGATTCCACCAAATTCATTTTCATGCAAATTTAATGCTGCCACCAATTCTTCGGTAACTCCTCCAAATGTGTGGCATTTTATTGGAGTTATTGCATCCCTTTTAGTGGGATTTGGAACACCAAGAATAATCATTGGCCCCTCCTTGCACGCTCCAAATCTACATCGAGATTGAATCAGACACACTGGTATAGGAATTTCACATATGATAAATTCTTTACATCATGTATAAATTGTTGTCTTTAGAGCAAGGACCAACGGCCTTTCAAGAAAATGCCACACCAACAATTTTTCAAAAGAAGTTTAGTAATTTAATAATACTTCCAATAAACTTCCAGATCCACATCCAAGAAGTATTGTAAGGTTTCCCTAAGAAGGGTTGTTGAGAAGAAGAGAAACAGCATCATTCAAAAGGTGTGCAGCCTCCATGTAGACTTGAACCATTTGAGATCTTCACAAAACTCTACCCAGAAAAATGTAGGCAGATGCTAAGTGAAGGAAGACAACAAAGAGTTCATTGTCGCCCTTAATTGATTTGGAGAAACCAATGCTAAGCACTATCGCATGCGAGAAAGTGGGTGTGCATTTTGCTAACACCTGAAATAATTGGATTGGACACCAACTGAGGAGAACCCATCACTGACATCTACCAAGGCTGCAAATCCCTCAAAGATGAAGCAACGAATTGACAGCTTCTCATGATTGTAATCTTTCTTTGAGGGATAGAAAACATCTTGCAATTTTTCATACGCAAAAAACCATTTTCACTTCCAATTCTTTCTTCCATTACAAGATAATAACTCAATGCATAGTTGTAATGCTCAAGAGCCATCAACGAGTTTGCTATATCAGTAGCAAACTCAAAATGCTCGGTGGAATTCTCTGGTTTCAAATCATTGAAAATAACCTGAGCCTTCTGCATATTTCCAAGATGGATATGACAGATTCCTTGCAGCAAGTCCAGATGTTTTCTGTTGAGTAGCAAATGTGCTAGCCTCTTTCACACCAAACCAAGGTCCTTGATATCGTATGCTTCAGCTACCCCCAGTAGGATCTCGGCTTCAATGCTTTGCAAACCGACTTCAGTTACCTCGGCTCCTATGCTCTGCATGCCGACTTCTAGTAGCTCGGCTCAAGTAGGAGGTTTGGGCCTTGGTTTCCATCTCAGAATCTTGAGGCATCTCGGCACTCAAGCGTTTTGGCACCATGCAAAATATTTTTGTGGGGCGATTATCTAACTGGGCGATTATTGGGCAATTATCTAAGTCAGATTTATCTAACTTAGAATTATACTCTTCTCCACCACGCTCAGGGAAAGTTATTTGCATGTCACCAACACCCTGATTAAGGAGGTAACACAACTGCATCTTTGGGCTCAATAATATCTCATTTGCAGGTGAAGATAATTAATCCAGCTTTGAAATATTTTCCCGAGGAATCAATTCCTTTGCAGAAACTGATAGCCTGAAGTGGTTGACCATTCAATGCATATCCACCAACCATTGCATTCCAAGCCACAAAACTTCTCAAATAGCGCCAGAGAATGATCTCCATTAATTATGTCTTTGCTACAGGGGCTTTTGTCTTGAGTTGGAGCATGTCAAGCAAGTTAATCCATTGGCAATAGGCGTGGGTGATTGGCACCTTCAGAGGCATTTCGAAGATAGCAACCTACGAGGTAAAACTCCCTTTCTTTCTTCAGCATCCCAGTCTCCATATCCACCAAGTTATAGAATATGCAGTAGATATACGAGATTGGAACTCCAATGGTCTCCTGACTTTAGCATTCAAATAGTTGTGCTTCTTCATCGGGGTTCCAACTCTGCGTTGCTCGCTCCCAGCCAAAGAGAGCTCACTGAGCTATATCGCAGGCGTACCGCCATTTAAAATAAGTTGTGTAAGTCTTGAGAAAATGATACACGGCCCAATTCCAGCCAAGTTGACCAACAACTGGTGGGGCATCTCAGCATTGGATCACGTTTCAAATATCCCGGCATCTTGGCATCACGACAACCTGGGACAGCAATATCGGTAGTCATTCCTCCGAATAAACATGTCGGCCTCTTGGGGCAGTGTCCCATCTCCATCTCGGCATCACTCTTCCCCGAGTAAACATCTTGGTAACTCGGGATAGTTTCAGTTAAAGGATCCCCTCATATGATCTCGCTTGCCGGCTTCTTTCTCATGATCTCGGATGTCGACTTTAGGAAGCAGTGCATACTGACTTCAATCAAGCGATTCCTTCACATGATCTCGGCATCTTTCCGACACCCATGGTCAAGCCATTCTTTGTGTAAGGGAATCTGGTTGTATTCGCTCAACCCTAAAACCGAGATAGGTGCCTTCATAAAAACCGACATAGATGCCTTCATGGAAGCCGTGACGTACCAGAGAGAAGAGAGTGAGGATCTGCTGCCTGCTTCGTTGCATGCCGACTTCAGTTTAAGAAAACTTGCATGTCGACCTCAGTGATCTCGGTGCTGTTGCTGTGCCGGTTTCAAATTCCAACCTCGGCTAATTATCACTATTGTTCACTAAGGATCAGCTGATCACTACCCAACACCGTGAAACGTCGGATTGTGACCTGATTCAATATCCTGAGATCAACGTCGGTGCTAATCATCCCAACAAGTAGGTTTCATTTTGGCCATTCTGTAGAGGAACCTCAGCAGTCACAGTGACAAGAGTTGCCTCATTAAGTTTCACTCCTCCTACCGCCATTTTACTACACAAAGAGAATGATTCACCAGCGTGTCCACTTTGAGCATAAGCAGAAAACATGGAACTCGGATGGAGGTGGATGTTCTGGTCACTGAGATAGGTATCTCGGTTCAGTGGGAAACTGAGAAAGGTAACTCGGTTAAGTCATCTCGACTTTCTCTGGATCATCCTTTTGCCAAAATCAACATCTCAGCTCACTAGCGTCCCTTGAATCAACAAAAATTGGTATGCTTCTCACCCATGAGTCCATGACGTGGGTTGCTATCTCGGTATTAACCCTCTTCCGAGATTGACATCTCGACACATCAGCATCTCATCCTTGCTGCAAACGACACGATGCAAACCCAGAAAATATTCAAATTACCTCGGCCTTTACACATGCAACCTGGATGGAATTATTAATAGCCATTCCATTTCCCTTTCTTCCTTCTTAACGTTTTGCTGTTGAGTATGCCGAGCTTCATTCGCCGAGATAATAATCAGTGATGGTGATTTCTTCATGTAGAATCCATCTCGACCTGGGCGTGTCTATTGCGTGGTACTTTATAGATATAGAACTAGGGAGTATAGGAGGTTTTTCCCACTCACTACCACTGATCTAACCTTACAGTGATCCTTCCTTCCGACATTGCAGATACGTAGTTTCACCCGAAAAGTACCTTTAGAGGAGGTACCTCTGCCGATAGTTGGAACTCATTAAAAAGCCACATAAAATTCCAATTTCAGCATTTCCTGGTTCGCCAAGTTTTTATCGTGGTGCTCCCAAGCTCCTGCTTAAATGTGCTCACGACTTGTTTAACGGAATCAATCGGGAATACCTTTTCCTCTGATTTTTTCTTTTTCTCCGACAACTGTCTAATCAGGTTCAATTGACTTACAGCAAATGATTATCTCGGAGCTAGACCTTCAGTAGCTTTGAAGCACATCAGATTAGAGTGCGTCGATCAGAGCTCCTTCTTCAAGTATAACTCTGTGAAAGTTCCTGCCTTCTTCGTAAAAAATTTCTCCAGTAGACCAATGATTGTTCATCTGGCTACTGGGAATTGGAATTATTGACCTTCTTTGGTCGCGGGAATCAGAAATTTACCGAATCCCCACGGTCGGCGCCAATGTTCTGTAATAGAACACAGATGTCTAGCCCTAGGTGGACTAGTATGTTGATATAGGATCAAATAGCTCCCTCTCAGATATCCATGGATGGGATACCTTTGAGAATAGACGATCACTGTACACACAGATATGAAGGCTTTCGCCTAAGAGGGGTGGGGTGTGTGCACAAAGTGTAGCGAAATATTGTAAATGAGAGAGAGCTTCGAGTCTGTGTACCTTTTAGGTTAACCAACTATATATAGAGGCTACCTTAGGGTTAGGGTTTGAACTGATGGGCCTTTTGTGCCTCCAAGCCCAAACGTTCTGCCATTACATCTGTGCAATATTGGTTGCCTCTTGTTGGGCCACACCTTGAATGAGTCTAAACTATTATTCCATAACAAGTCTATAATGAATCAATAGGCTGATTACCATGAGTAGGAATGTCTTATTTATAGTCCCTTCTATCTTACCTATCCTTTAACGGTCATATTAGACTAACCGACTCACGAACAACTAACTGATATGACTAACTTATAACTACTGCTAATCTTATTAACATTCCATATCAGATACTCTGCTTAAGGTCTAATGAATCTGCACCCAACTAATTTCCACAGGGCAGTCTTAAAATTTCTGATGTCGCAGAATCTTTAAGACAATTGCTTTGCTGTTGTATATGATGACACTGTTTTCCTATCCAATGCTTTTTCAACACTTAATGTTGTTTTTATATTCCTCTACTGGCTGTGGATATATGTCCTAATCCTGGACGATCTAATCCTTTGTACATCGTATACTCTAAGGAAGCTCCCTTCCGCTTGAGGGATGCTTTTTTTCATATTCATATAATTAAATTTAGAATTATGTGTCTATATATGGACACACACTGAGGAAATGTAGTTACTCTTACATGCAAGGATCCTCTCTCTCTATAGTCCTTGATTGTGAAGTTTTGTTAGACTTTGAAGAGTGACCAGAAGAGTATAAATTTATATTTGAGCTTGCATTTTTTATTCTGTCTTCTATTGTTTTTTGTTTTTTTTTTAAAGTTCTACAGTTGAGGATTTCAGAGGGTCCAAACCACGCACATCATCAAAATCTTACTGGATAAAATGAAGAAGAGTCAAAACCAGCCATGCTTGTAATGGCGGAAAAGGGACTCTCTTCGGGCGTTCTTGTAGGCACAACATGCAAAGATATATACCCAAATGAGAACAGCCAGAGCCACAAGCAGAATCATATTGGCTTTCCTCCACTCTCTTCTAAGGTTTCCCAATAAACCAGCCTTGCATGCATTGCAATTATAACACAGTTGAATCTGGTCATTGTTCCACATATAGCAGTCCGGGTTATCCATCGGATTCGCCGGGTTTACCCACAATACCGGGTTCACATAGGTGTACTCGCATGCTGTTGGAGGCTTACAACATCCTGACTGAAGTGAAATCAACAAGTTTATATCAGCGAGCAAACAGTAAGCCTCTGCGTTTATACCACATCATACCTTTTGAAGTTGTGCAATAAAAAACCACTAAATGTGCTTTTCATTTTTTATTTTTTATTTTAAATTTTGTCTAAATTTGCTTGATTTTAAGTTGATGCTAGCGATGAGTATTCTGAGAAGCCTTTTGAGTTGGCACAAACCTTTTCTGGGAATTTAAAATGGACCGGAATGATGCAATCTGAAGAACAATGCTGGTTTAAACCATGGAAATCTTTTAGGAGATTAAACTTAGATGATCCATCGTTTCGTAGTGGTAGAAAATGCCTTTTTTTAATGAGTGGACAAAGCACTAATAGCATGAGATTGTAAGCAGGATTTAATATGTGACCTCACATCCATGGGCGGCGGACCCGGGGGGCTAGGGGTCCCCCAATTTTTTTATTTTTATTTTTATTTTTTAAAAAATATGTGTGTATATATTCAAATGGAATTATGACATATATGTGTGTTTATATATATATACACACACACTCATGTGTATGTGAGTGTGTATATGTATATCAATTGGAAATTAAAAAATTAGTCAGTGGCTAGTAAAAACTGGAAAATAATTTATTTACCCTCTTATTGATAGAGTTATTAGATTTGTATTCACTCTTCCAGTTTCTAAGGTAACTACTGAAAGATCTTTCTCTGCTATGTACATAATCAAAAACAAACTTTGAAATAGAACGAAAAACTAATTTCTTGATGATTCTTTTATTACATACATTGAAATAGAAATTGTTGAGTTTTGACATGGACTAAATTATAGATGAGTTTAACAATATAAAAACACGCAGAGTAAGAGTCAAGTTAAGTAATCTTAATTTCTGTAATAATTTTGTTTTAATTTTTTTTATATTAGGTCTGTATTGTATTTCAAGTAATTTTACTTATGATATAGTATTTTTTTTCACCCCGTCATTAAAATTCTTGGGTCCACCATTGCTCCCATCTATAGAACAGTTCTCATACAACTAGATTCCAAGGGTGGCAAAGGAATCGATGTCTTGAAGTACTTCACTTTTTTTTGTGTGTGTGATATAAGTACTTCATATTTGAAGTTATACTTAACATAGTGATTTACATTCTGAATGTTAATTTTGTCTTATATATCAAGTAAGGTAAATGTAGAGTACTAGATCCCGTTCTTAAATAAAAGGAGGTAATTGATTAATTTGGAAAGATTAAGCAAGTTAGTTATTTGTAACAAATATAGATTTGTTTTTTAAAAATATCATCTTTCATTATGACTCCTTAATATGTACAATCAATAAGGTTATTTTGCGGAAAAATATAAATTAGGGAGACAGTTAATTGAAGTATTATATTTAAAATCAATTTCAATCCCCAACTATCCCTTATATATATATCAGGGACTGGAAGTAGTATTAATTTTTGGTTCAAAATCACGTATTTGATGTCCTCCTGAGCATTAGGGTTTCTGAAGAGTTGCCCAGCTAAACTTGTATCATATGTGGTGAGGCAGAATAAACTAAGAAAGAAAATTAGATCCACTTGATTTATTTATTTTAAAAACTTAAAGTCACCCTCTTCTTTATATACTATGTTGTCCCATAATGTTCGACTTACTTCACAACTAAGATTCATTGCTAATGCTTTTATCTTAATCTCACCAGTCAAATCCCATTTAAGAATTTAGTACTTTTACTTGCTCTTGTCGTTTTACGAGGATTTCGAGATCCCTCCTTAATCCTCGAATTCAGCCACGTACACTGAAGGTGTTTTAATATTGAACAAATGTAACATGGTAAGGTGACATGTGGCAAGAAATATTATAACAAAACCCCAAATACATAAATCAATTATGGAAATAAATTAAAGAAGGGAATTAGTGCAAATTTGCCCACAAGTCTTCACTATGATGTCTCAAAAGCTTTTGTTGGTTTAAGGTTATCCTAAAGGTATTAAAATTGAGTAATGTTGCTTCTTACAATTGAAAATGTTATTAGTGAACATCAATTATTTTTTAACATGGTAGTGCAACATTACCTTTTTAAAATTTCTGGGACAACATTAATCTAAAAATACTTCAGGAACATTTATGACTAGCGAAAACTTTTTAAATAAATTTATACCTAAACCCAATACAAAAACCAAAGTACGAGGGAAACTCGTCGGGTCAAATTTTATGGAACGTAATACAAGATCCAGGGGTCAGTGAAGAGAACGATGATTAAACAAAAAAACCAAACTAAAACTTGCTCTCACATATCTCCAGTCAAAAAACTTAGTATCTAAAGAAACCAATAATAGTTTTCAAAGCCATATTTCAGAAATAGAGGAGGAAAGTACCTACCTGTAAAGGAGAAATACGATTAGAGTTGAAAAATTCATAAGCAGTGACGTAATCCTCAGCGAGCTTAGTGCAAACATTAGAACCAGCCACACACGTACTTATCTTATGCCACCTCTCAGAACTTGTAACATGGTTTCTAAGCCAAGCAGAGAAACCCTCAAGATTATATTCCTCAAAGCCTCTACCAGGAACACGAAAGCTTCCATCAGGACTGGTCACGACGAACGAAAACGCGAGAACGAAGAAGAGCAGAAGCATAAGTAAGGCCATACAGAAAAGGTAAAAGGCCAAAAGACTTTGTCTGTTATAGTAAGCTCCAAGGAAACCAGCCAGAGAAACCACAAGAAGCATAATCCCCAAAACGACGACGGGCCAACGAAAGTCATGAATACACTGGTTGTCTGGCTTGGATGCAAGCCATATACCTGCGGCTATAATGGGGATTGAGGCTAAAAGGGCTATGAAGTTGACCACTGCAGTTATGTTATTGCTTAAACCCATATGAGTGTAGTCTGTTTGGTACCTCTCTGGGTGCGTACAGGTACAGATTACTATGAAGTTGTGGCTTTATAAAGGAAAAGCTGGGGGAACAAAAAGGAAGTGGAAAAACAAAAAAAGTTGGCCTTTGTTGACTTTACAGGTTAAGATTCCACTTGTCTTTCTAATATATGTTGTTAATTGCCATTTTTGTATGAGGTTCACTGCCTTTTTGGGGAGAGGGAGAGAAATAAAGGGAAAAAAGCATAGAAAGAAGGGATTGTCTTCCATCCAAGCCTTCCCATCCACATCTCATTTTATCTTTATCTCAGTCGTTGGATTGAAATCTGAATGGTTTAGATTTCAATTCAACAGCTGAGATGAAGAAGAGGATGAGAAGGGAAGAGGACGGGAGCCAAATCTGAAAAGGTAACTAATATTTTAACATAAAGGATGCCAATTTGAATATAATGCTGTCATAAGTCAGGTCGTCCATGTGGGAGATTTTTGTCTTAGTCGCCGGATTCCACCTCCCACACACAGGGACAGAACTAGAAATTGAAATTAGCATGGGCGAAATTTACAGAATAGAATCCAGGTGTTTACGAAATTATATTTCAGCTCTATAATAATTTTAATATTTTGAAACTGAAAGTTTTATGAGGTAGAAATATAATTTCTTATTAAATTGGGTCAAATTCTATAACTTTAGCCCCCCCCCCCAAAAAAAAAAAAAAAAAAGAAGGTCCGTCCCTGCCCACACAGCCAAACAAGCGTTCCTAATGATTTCCTTCGTACGTTATGATGTAAAATCTTCCTATTTTAAAAAGAGATGCCTAAACATATAGGAATATGTTAGAGCAAAGACGACCTTTCATGCATGCGAGTATGTAGGTGTTTGTGGATGGAGAAATTCACATTAGTAAGATATTACGTAGGGTCGTTAATATATAACATTTAAATAATTAATTTGAGTAGATTATATATTAGGCAAATTAGTTACTCGTCAAACTTTTTACTTGATGTCCCTAAAATACCCTTTTAATTTTCTTAAATTATTTGCATTGAAACTACTCCTTTATAAAACTCATTTAACATGTATAATCCATGGGGCACTAGTGCAAAAAAGGGCTTTAAGACCGCCTCATTTGAAAGTGGAGCTTAATCACCAAGAGGGGGGGTGAATTGGGGATTTTAAAATTCTTTTTTGATTGCTCTGTTTTTCGACACTAAAAACAGAGGTAAGCAGAGTATAGGGGAGAAGAGCAAGACACAAGGAATTTATACTGGTTCGGTCTAACCTCCTGACCTACGTCCAGTCCTCAGACTCTCTGGGATTTTCACTATCTCAATTGATCACACACTCTGTAACTCAAGAGTAATTCTCTCACTAGAACTTACTCCCCCTTACAAGTTGCAATCAATATCCCAATCTCCAAGTCCTCAGACTTGAGATTCTTACAAGAAATGATTCACAATAAATGAACTCTCTCTAAGAGTGGATAAATATAAACACTGAAGATCAATGTATCAAAAGATACTTTACAAGTGAAAACTGAAAGAGTTGTTGGTAAACTTGAGTGCAATTCGTTTTCAGCAGATGTGTGTGTTGAGAAGAATTGAATGCAACTCTATTTATACAAAGAGAGCATTAAATGACCGTTGTAATCTCCATTATAACCATTGGTGCATTAATCTAGCTGTTGGAGGCACTTTGGTGTCTTCTCTCTCTACTCTTCAATTAATTCCTTTTGTCCAGAGGATTAGTGTTGACTTCCCTTGTAATAGATCCGTTGGAAGAGCAGCTATTGCTTAGGGAAAGCAGACATTAATCCCTTTGCAACGTGTGGAGAACGATGGTACAAAAGGATGCAAGTTTTCTGAACTTTGTATTTAATGTTCTGACATCACCTTTTGTTAGTTCTCAATATGTTTTGATGATTAATAACAATTGTAAACATGAGAGAATGTTTTTGTTGTTATAGTCTTGGTAAAGCTTGATGATTCCAATTGAAAAACATTCTGTCAGTTCCAAACTCGAGCTTGGGTCTCCAAACTCGAGCTTGCCTCTTACAGAAAGCAAACCAAGCTTTTTTGCTTTTTCTAAACTTGAGCTTGAAGGTTTTCAAAGTTTACTCATATACGAGTAAGCTCGAGCTTGCACCGTAAGCTTGAGCTTACGAAGGTTTGAGGATTTTGTCAAGTTACTCAAATTGCAAACTCAAGCTTATTAGTTTTAAGCTCAAGCTTGCCTCTTCCGGAGACTATTCTCACTAAGTTTACAAATATGTAAACTCGAGCTTGCGTTACAAGCTCGAGCTTACCTCTCGAGAATCCTTTAAACTTGAGCTTATCATTTTACTTGTAGAGTTTGTGAGTTTACAAAAGTTGTAAACTCGAGCTTGGCATACCAAGCTCGAGCTTGCACCACCGCGAAAAAGTTTTCAAGTTTTTCCTTCAAAGAGTAAACTCAAGTTTAAGGTTGTAAACTCAAGCTTGCGTCGACAAAAATCTTTCAAAGTTTTTAAAACCATTGCCAAACTCGAGCTTGCCCTTGCAAGCTCAAGCTTGGGTCGACAGAGAGCAATGTCATATTTTGAGCTTAGCAAACTCAAGTTTACACCTCTAAGCTCAAGCTTGCATTTTGTGAACTAAAATTATTTTTGACATGAATAGTGCCAAACTCGAGCTTACTCACTAATAAGCTCAAGCTTGCGTTTTTCCACTTTGGCTCTCAAAATGAATTCAAACATATTTCCCGACAAATGCTAAACTCGAGCTTACTCATTTACAAGCTCGAGCTTGAGACTTCCGGAGGCAAAACTCAAGTTTTAAATGAAGAGCAAACTCGAGCTTACATAGGTAAACTCGAGCTTGGAACTTCACGATGAACGCATCTGGGTGTATTTTGTTCGGTTTGATTTATGCTTTAACTTGATTCTGCGAATTGGTTGTATATGATTTATATGATTCATATCAATATTTCCTAACCAGATTTAACCAGGTTTGCTTATGAGATTACAGAAGATCTAGGTTTGTTTTAAAGAAGACTTTAAAACAAACAACTTGACAACTTGCAATATTATATTATATCTTCTTCTCCAAAAGCAATGGGTTACAACCTGGATAGCAACACAACCATTCTCCAAGAAAGAAAGCTAGCCTCCAAACAAACTGGACAATATTATACAACCGCCTCCACTAAACATAACAGCATGGGAACACATTCATGAGGAGCCAAATTTCAAATATTCAAATCTGCAACAACCATATTCAAACAAATTTGTCTACAACAAGCTAGATTCATGGAGACACACTCACAAATGCTATATTTTCGAATCGAGATCAAGTCTCAACGGATCTACAACGTTCACAAGCTTCAAACCTGTATAAATACATGAAGATTTGAAGTCCGAAAGTAGACAAGACATACACGAAAACGCATACAAAGATCTCGCTTTTTTCGCTTATATTTCTCATTTGTATCTTTGATACATTGTGCTTCAAATGCTTATCTTTATTCACTCTTTGAGAGAGTTCATTTCTGTAAATCATTCTTTGTAAGAATCTCAAAGTTGTGGGACTTTGAGGTTGGGTTATCGATTACAACTTGTAAGGGGGAGTGTATCCTAGAGAGAGGATAACTTTCGAGTACGAGTGTGTATCGATTTGAGTGATAGTAGAAAAACCCAGAGTCCGGGACTGGACGTAGGTCAAGAGTTAAGACCGAACCGAGTATAAATCTTCTTGTCAAGCTCTTCCTCTTTAACTCCATTTACCTTGGTTAAGCATCTGTTGTGTGGGTGATGCGAAAAGAATTTTTAAAATCCCCAATTCACCCCCCTCTTGGTGATTTCCTTCACTTTCATTTGGTATCAGAGCCAGGTTATCTACATTAAGGATTAACATCCTAGATCAAAGATCCAATGGAAGGAATTCTACCCGATGGAGCTTCAATCAACAGGACCTCCGGGTTTCAATGGAGAACATTACTCCTTCGGAAGGCCAAGTTCGAGTCTATGTAATGGCAACCGAGTATGGCCTATGGAGGTATTCGAGAGAGGAAATTATGAACCAAAGAACAACGAAAGATGGTGTCGAACTCCTAAGCTAGAAGAAGAGTATGATGAAAATGACAGAAAGCAAGTCACTCTCAACATGAAAGCAATTCACATGCGCAAAGTGCTCTAAGCCAAAAAGAATATTTTCGAATTTGCACTTTGTCATCTGCTAAAGCTATGTGGGATGCTCTTGAGATAGCCCATGAAGGGACAAGTGGAATCAAGGAAAATCGAGTAAACACTCTCATGACTTGAATATGATTTATTTCGTATGAAGTCCGGAGAATCCATTAGTGAATTCCATTTCGATTCACTCATCGATCAATCAACTTGCCGCATTGGGAAAAGTCTATGACCAACTTTGTCCAAGTGAGGAAAATACTAAATATCCTCGGCAAAGGAATGGGAAGCTAAGGTCACCGCAATCGAAGAAGCTCGCGGTGAATCAATGGCTTCGATGGCAGCACTATTTGGCGCTCTTTCGAATATGAAGGAAAAATCAAATTCGAAAAAGGACTTGATGAGATTGATGGCAAGAATAAAGGAATTGCTCTCAAGACCACAAAGAGGTAAAATCGGATGATGAAGATAAAGATGAAGATCTTGAGCTAGGCATGATGGTCCGAAAGTTCAAGAAATTCTACAAAAAGGACCAAGCCTACGAAAGTTTCACAAGAGTAGCTCTAGCACGAAACAAAGAAACCCATCATATGCTATGAATGTGAGAAGCCTGGTCACATCAAGTCCGAATGTCCACACCGAAGAACAAAGATAGGAAATTCAATAAGTTTAAAAGAAGAGCTTATGTTTCAGCTATATGGGGCGATAGCTCATCCGATGAAGATGAAGTGAAGAAGAAGACAGAAGCCAATATTTGTCTTGTAGCTCAAGAAGAGGATTCGATAGTGAAGAGGTAAACAATTCGACTCACCCTATGATGAACTTTCAAATGAATATAATTCTCTTTTCATTGAATTTCGAAAAATTGCAAAAGAGCTTTTGTCTTCAAAGAAGAAAATTAAATTGTTGGAAGAACAAGCTCAAACCGTTTCTTCTTCTGTTTCTCCTTGTGAAAACATTTCGAAAAGAATTGCGAAAAGATTTCGGAAAAGTTTGTGACAATTCTTTGTATTTTAGAGAAAAGAAATTTGCATCTTACAAAAACTCTTGAGAAATTCACTAGAGGTAGTGAAATGCTCAATGTTATTTTAAAACAAAGAAAGGTTCACAAATGATAAGTCGGGAATTGGTTATAGACCTGATTCGATAAACGAAAAGGGAAGAAGAAGGTTGGACAAAGATCTTATCTCGAACTATTTTCGAAAAACAAACACTCCTCTAATCCTTTTGCTCATTGCAACTATTGCAATCGTAAAGGTCATGCAACTTCTTCTTGTTTTCATAAAAAGGAAAGAAGAAACAAGCCTATAGGTAATTATCAATGGGTGCCTAAGGGATCCTATAAGATTCCTAAGACACAAACTAACCCAAAAGGACCCAAGAAAAAATGGGTACCTAAGACTTGATATTCTATATCATGCGGGTTTGTCTTAGAGCATCAAAATCCAACAAGTGGTTCATTGACAATGGATGCTCAAGACATATGACGGAGACGAATCTAAATTTGCTACAATTAAACCTAAGGATGGTGGCAAGGTAACATTTGGTGGAAATCAATCCGGAAGGATTCTTTGGAATTGGAGAAGTTGGAAACAACGAAGGACCACAAATCAAGGATGTTTACCTTGTAGAAGGCTTATGTCACAACCTCCTTAGTGTGAGTCAAAGTACGAGATAAAGGTAACTTAGTTATCTTTGATTCTGAAGAATGTTTAATTGTGAACAAAGATGTTCTCTTTTAGACAACATTAGAGCTAAAGCTTTATTTAGAGCTCCTAGAGAAGGTAAATCATTATACTCTCAATCTCTCTAGTAACTCTATTTCGAAAACTGCTTTGTTGGTAACTTGGATGAAAGTTGGCTTTGGCATAAACGATTAGCTCATGTTAATATGTTTCAACTTGACAAGTTACGAGAAAAAGGATCTGGTTATTGGTTTACCAAAATTACGGTTTAAAAACGACATGATCTGTGATGCATGTCAAAAGGGTAAACAAACCAAGACATCCTTCAAATCTAAAAATGAAATTTCAACTAATAGACCTCTTCAACTACTTCATATGGATTTAGTTGGACCAGCTAGAGTAAAGAGCCTTGGTGGCAATCTTTATACTTTGGTCATAGTTGATGATTTCTCTAGATTTGCATGGACCATATTTTTATCTTCAAAAGATGAAACATTTGATCAATTTGCTGTATTTGCCAAGAAGGTCCAAAACGAGAAAGGATTCTCTATTGCGGGAATTGTACGAGATCATGGTGGAGAATTTGAAAATCATGCTTTTGGAGAATTCTGTGATAATATGGGCATTGATCACAATTTCTCAGCCCCAAGAACTCCTCAACAAAATGGAGTTGTTGAAAGAAAGAATAGAGTCCTCACTGAGATGGCAAGGGCCATGTTAAATGAAAATCAGACTTCTCAAGTGTTCGGGCTGATGCTATGAGCACTGCATGCTATATTTCAAATCGAGCATATCTCCTAAGAAGCTGAACAAAACTCCATATGAGCAGACAAAGGAAGAAAACCCAATATAGCTCATTTGCACATCTTTGGATGCAAATGTTTCATCCACAACAATGGTAAGGACAACTTGGGTAAGTTTGATTCCAAGTCGGATGAAGGTATATTTTTGGGTTATTCAAACAGAAGTAAAGCTTATAGAGTCTTTAACACTAGAACACGTATTGTTGAAGAATCTATGCATGTTGTATTCTCGTGAAACCAATCTAGACAAATCCTTGGATGATGATGATGATGTTTCTCCTATTTCAAATCAATCTGGTTCAAACACTTCGTACTTTAACAAATTCTGAAAAATCTTTGGAAAAGGAACCTGAATTTGAAAATCATTGTGAAAATGTTTGTGAAAACACCGATCAACACCAACCTAAATCATGGAGATACAAAGTAGGAGTCATCCTCTGGATCAAGTGATAGGTGATGTTAATCAAGGAGTTAGAACCGAGAAAAAGCACCTTGAATGAAGTCACATTTTCTGCATTCATTTCGAAAATTGAACCCTCTAAGATTGATGAAGCCCTTTCGGACAATGATTGGGTTATAGCAATGCAAGAGGAGTTACATCGCTTTGAAAGAAATCAAGTTTGGGATTTGGTACCTAGGCCTAAAGACCATCCAAATCATTGGCACTAAATGGGTATTCAAGAACAAACGTGATGAATCTGCAATAATTGTTCGAAACAAAGCAAGGCTAGTTGCAAAAGGATATAATCAAGAAGAAGGAATTGATTATGAAGAAACTTATGCTCCAAAGTAGCAAGATTGGAAGCTATAAGAGTTCTTCTAGCTTTTGCTTGTATTAAAGGATTCAAACTTTATCAAATGGATGTAAAATCTGCATTTTTAAATGGTTTTATTCAAGAGGAAGTTTATGTTGAACAACCTCCTGGTTTTCAAAATGATCATCATCCAGATCATGTTTATCGCCTCAAGAAAGCATTATATGGTCTTAAGCAAGCTCCTAGAGCTTGGTATGAGCGATTAAGCAAATTCCTTCTTGATCAAGGATTTGTCGAGGTAAAGCGAGATACAACTCTTTCATAAAGAACAATAAACTTAATGAAATTTTAATTGTTCAAATATATGTTGATGATATAATATTTGGTGCTTCTAACAATGCTTTGTGTGAAGAGTTTGCTAAGAACATGCGGGGAGAATTTGAGATGTCCATGATGGGAGAACTCAACTATTTCCTTGGTCTGCAAATTAAACAAAGGAAAGATGGAATTTTCATTTCCCAGGACCAAGTATCTCAATGATCTCTTAAAGAAGTTTGGGATGAATGAATGCAATGGAGCCGATACTCCAATGAGTTCAACCACTTGCCTTGATGCTTGATGAAGAAGGCAAGGACTTCAACATCACAAAGTATAGAGGAATGATTGGATCATTACTCTATCTCACAAAGAAGCCGTCCCGACATCCAATTCGGTGTGGGGATGTGTGCAAGATTTCAATCTGCTCCCAAGGAGTCACATGCGAGAATGTGAAAAGAATATTCGATATCTTGCGACACAAAGACTCTTGGTCTATGGTTTCCCAAAGGTCAACTCTGAACAATTGGTGGCTTATTCAGATTCAGATCATGCTTGGATATAAGACCGATAGAAAAAGCACAAGTGGCCAATGTGAATTTCTTGGTGGTTCACTTGTTTCATGGTTCAGCAAGAAGCAAACAAGTGTTGCTTTGTATCCTCTACGAAGCTGAATATGTGGCTGCATCTAGTTGCTTGTGCTCAAGTCCTTTGGCTTAAGCAACAAGTTTCTGACTTGGGAATCAAGTTAAAGGAGATCCCAATTCTATGTGACAACACAAGCACAATAAGCTTGGCCAAGAATCCAGTTCAACATACTCGAACCAAGCATATTGATGTGAGACATCATTTCATAAGGGATCATGTTCAAAAGAAAGATGTCAAGGTCATATTCATCCCAACACATCTCCAACTTGCCGACATCTTCACAAAGCCATTAGCAAAGGAACAATTTGTGTTCATAAGAAGAGAATTGGGAATGGTAAATCCCAATGAGTTGTAAGTAGCTCCTACTTAAATGTTAGTTATGTGTTTTATGATTACAATTTACTAACTTAAGCATCGGAGTATTTAGATGTGTTTTATGCGGGACATTTATAATGTTAAACAACTCTCACATGTTGCTTTGAAGTTTGTCTTTGTCAAGAGAGGCAAACTCGAGCTTAGCGAAAGTAAGCTCGAGCTCGAGGGAGTCGTAGAAAATAAAATTTTGGAGAAACCCAAACTCGAGCTTATAAGTGAGTAAACTCGAGCTTGCGAGGAGTTTCAAGAGCTTTCACATACACTCTTGAAGTCCAGGTTAGTACAAGTTTATGCAAACTCGAGCTTAGCTTCCTAAACTCGAGCTTGCCGCGCATTTTATATATGTAAAACCCGACTGTTCCTCTTCACTTCACTCAACTCTCGAGCTTGCTCCTATTCCCTCTCAAAATTCTCTCATCTTCTTCGTCAAAACCCAGCGAAAATGGCCCCGAACACTCTGCTTCCGTCAATGTCTCAGATTCTCAATCCACTCAAAACCCTGAACGCCCTAGTAGATCAAAAATGCTGCCTAAAAGATTTAATGTTGGGATAGATACCCACATTCCTGGAGTAACAGCAACCCATTCGACTCCTCCATCAAGACCAAAAGGAATCGAAATTAGAGACAAACCAGGGCTCCCAAGAAACGACCAAATCCGGAAGAAGCAACCGAAAGGGAAAGGCAAAATTCCAGAGGTGACTGCAACCTACAAGTCCAAACGAAGCAAGAGGACTGCCTCTAGGACTGATCAAGGAAGTTCTCAAGTTCCTTCTGAGTCTCAGCAACAAGAGGATCCTACTCCTCAGGTATTCAAGGAAACTCCTGCACTATATGATATTTACAATCACTCTACTATACCTGAAGGATTCTCTAGTGATCCTATTCGTTTGGAAGGAGACAATGCTATTAGCTTTAAAGAAAAATTTGGTTCCAAAGTTTTCTCGTCCCATCGTCTCTGTAGACCTTGCTGCACTTAGGAGAGAATGCAATTTGGATCTCTTTCCATGGTGAAACAATTTGAAAATCTGATTTCTATAAGTGTTTCTTTACTGACCCCACTCTTGTCAAGGTATTCTACCATGGCATGTCCTACGATAACTTGCTAGACAGGTGATGGAAAATTAGTTGAGGAAAGGGTTACCACAACCATTAGAAACAAACAAATAACCATTACCCCTTCCTATCTAAATTCAATTCCGCAAATCTCCAATCCTCCACCCGTAGCTTCATTGAACTATACCGATAGGCAAATCTATGAACTGCTAAGACCCAATGAGCCTATTCCAGGAGGGTTAGAGATTCTCAATTTTGAACTGGATCAATGAACCCCACCTTCAGGGCTATCTCGGTACATCTATACCGAATCTCATACGTAGAAAGGAGGTAGCTTCACCCATTTCGCAAAGAAGGATTATCCTATCTTTGCTTCCATTATTGCCAAGGTACCTCATAATGTTGGGTACTGGATTTTTCAAGAAATGGTAAAATTTCGTTTTGCTTCCGTAAAGACTTCTCGAATTCCTTTTGCAAGTCTTATCTCTATCATCCTTTTTCATGAGAAAATTTGGTATATCCCTACCAAAGAAAAACTAGAAAAACCACAAGTGTTTGGAAGGCACATTTTGAACCTCATGAGAATCAATATGGATGAAGGTTACGGTCAATCAAGGGCCCCACCTCTATCAAGGCCAACCAGATCAAGAGCCACTCACTCCAAAGTGCAAGAAGCACGAGTGCTCCTCCTCCTCCTCCTCGGCCCTACTATGCCTTCGATTTGGATGTAAAGATCAAAGAGATAGTTGACAAAGCTATTTCGATTTATCGGAAGGAATCGGGCGAAAATGGGAAAATTGGTCTCGAAGTAAATAAGGGTCATAACAATCCGGTGGATACTCGGAAGGTTTCAATATAGGCCGGGAAGAGTCTGAAAGAAGGTCGAGAACGGAAAAGGAAGTTAAAGACCTTAGTGGTCACTTGGAGATCACTCGGCAAGTATTTCCACTCTTCCGTGACCATGATGAGTCTCGGTGACAAAATGGACAAAATACGAAGAATCGGTCCATGTCTCGCCTCGGTTTTGGTGCATCTTCCTCGCAGAACCTAGTTCTACTATGCCCAACACGGACTCGAACCCGCCCCCTCCACGTTTTGCAATGACCATCTCCATTGAACCCGAGGCAACCCCGGTAGCTCCACCCTTGTTTGCGATGACAAAGGGGAGAAGAAAAGAAGTGAAGAGAGCAAAGAGCACTTTCATGTTTCTTTTTGTTTTGCTCATGTTTCTTTTTGTTTTTGATCATTTCATTGTAGTTTTAACTTTGATTTTATATATTTGCTTTTGAAACTCTACTTTAATGGATTGATCATTTCGGTCATATCATTATCTCTGTTATTTGCTCTTGAAATTTTAATATTTTGCTTGAGACTGATATGATGTTTATATGTTTAAGAATTAAATTGTAATTTCAGCTGCTAAACTCGATGTCTACTTAATCTGTATTGTTTAATTTTGTTAAATGAGTTTATCAAATTGAAATCTCAAAACCTCAAGTTTGCAAATATTTTTCTCTTTCTCAATGCTCAAAATATCAAATCTGTTTTTGAAAAGAAACAAATGTTTACAAGTGTTGTCATCATCAAAAAGGGGGAGAATGTTAGTTCTCAATATGTTTTGATGATTAATAACAATTGTAAACATGAGAGAATGTTTTTGTTGTTATAGTCTTGGTAAAGCTTGATGATTCCAATTGAAAAACATTCGTCGGTTCCAAACTCGAGCTTGGGTCTCCAAACTCGAGCTTGCCTCTTACGTAAAGCAAACCAAGCTTTTTGCTTTTTCTAAACTTGAGCTTGGTCCATAAACTTGAGCTTGAAGGTTTTCAAAGTTTACTCATATACGAGTAAGCTCGAGCTTGCACCCGTAAGCTTGAGCTTACGAAGGTTTGAGGATTTTGTCAAGTTACTCAAATTGCAAACTCAAGCTTATTAGTTTTAAGCTCAAGCTTGCCTCTTCCGTAGACTATTCTCACTAAGTTTACAAATATGTAAACTCGAGCTTGCGTTACAAGCTCGAGCTTACCTCTGCCAGAATCCTTTAAACTTGAGCTTATCATTTTACTGTAGAGTTTGTGAGTTTACAAAAGTTGTAAACTCGAGCTTGGCATACCAAGCTCGAGCTTGCACCAGGCAGAAAGTTTTCAAGTTTTTCCTTCAAAGAGTAAACTCAAGTTTAAGGTTGTAAACTCAAGCTTGCGTCGACAAAAATCTTTCAAAGTTTTTAAAACCATTGCCAAACTCGAGCTTGCCCTTGCAAGCTCAAGCTTGGGTCGACAGAGCAATGTCATATTTTGAGCTTAGCAAACTCAAGTTTACACCTCTAAGCTCAAGCTTGCATTTTGTGAACTAAAATTATTTTTGACATGAATAGTGCCAAACTCGAGCTTACTCACTAATAAGCTCAAGCTTGCGTTTTTCCACTTTGGCTCTCAAAATGAATTCAAACATATTTCCCGACAAATGCTAAACTCGAGCTTACTCATTTACAAGCTCGAGCTTGAGACTTCCGAGGCAAAACTCAAGTTTTAAATGAAGAGCAAACTCGAGCTTACATAGGTAAACTCGAGCTTGAACTTCGCAATGATGAACGCATCTCGGGTGTATTTTGTTCAGTTTGATTTATGCTTTAACTTGATTCTCGCGAATTGGTTGTATATGATTTATATGATTCATATCAATATTTCCTAACCAGATTTAACCAAATTGCTTATGAGATTACGGAAGATCTAGGTTTGTTTTAAAGAAGACTTTAAAACAAACAACTTGACAACTTGCAATATTATATTATATCTTCTTCTCCAAAAGCAATGGGTTACAACCGGATAGCAACACAACCATTCTCCAAGAAAGAAAGCTAGCCTCCAAACAATGGACAATATTATACAACCGCCTCCACTAAACATAACAAAGCATGGGAACACATTCATGAGGAGCCAAATTTCAAATATTCAAATCTGCAACAACCATATTCAAACAGATTTGTCTACAACAAATAGATTCATGGAGACACACTCACAACAGCTATATTTTCGAATCGATCAAGTCTCAACGGATCTACAACGTTCACAAGCTTCAAACCTGTATAAATACATGAAGATTTGAAGTCTGAAAGTAGACAAGACATACACAGAAAACGCATACAAAGATCTCAGTCTTTTACTGCTTATATTTCTCATTTGTATCTTTGATACATTGTGCTTCAGTGCTTATCTTTATTCACTCTTTGAGAGAGTTCATTTCGTAAATCATTCTTTGTAAGAATCTCAAAGTTGTGGGACTTTGAGGTTGGGTTATCGGATTACAACTTGTAAGGGGGAGTGTATCCTAGAGAGGATAACTTTCGAGTACGAGTGTGTATCGATTTGAGTGATAGTAGAAAAACCCGGAGAGTCCGGGACCGGACGTAGGTCAAGAGTTAAGACCGAACCAAGTATAAATCTTCTTGTCAAGCTCTTCCTCTTTAACTCCATTTACCTTGGTTAAGCATCATTGTGTGGGTGATCGAAAAGAATTTTTAAAATCCCCAATTCACCCCCTCTTGGTGATTTCCTTCACTTTCACCTTTTGCTTTAGTTCAAATCTTCATTTTATATCTTCTAAACCTTCTGAAACTCACTAACAAACTGATTAGACATAGCTAAGAATAGGAGTGAATGTTGATAAGAAGTATTAAAATCAAACGGGAAGATTTCAGAAATTCGAGCAAGTTGATTTTCAAAACCAGCGGCACAAACTCGAGTTTTGGAATTTTATATCGAAAACTTGTTTAAGTCCAAAAGCTCAAAACTGGAGTTTCTAACTGCAAACTGGAGTTTCCAAAATGATGAAATGAGCAAAGCTCTCTGTAAGACACAAATTCGAGTTTCCAAAACTAAACTCGAGTTTCCTCTTAACATTGGAAATCTTTGAAAATCTTTCCCAAGTAAAAACTGAAGTTTTCAAATGTAAACTGGAGTTTTCAAAATTGTTGAAAAGAGCAAAGCTCTCTGGTTGCCCAAAACTTAAGCTTCCCAAACTAAACTCGAGTTTTCATTTAAGTATGAAAACTCGAAATTTATCCCAAAGTTAAAAACTGGAGTTTTCGATGAAAACTGGAGTTTTTAAAAAATGAGTAAAAACTTGAAAGCTCTCTGTCAAGCGCAAACTCGAGTTTCCAAAGTAAAACTCGAGTTTTCTCAAAAAAAAAAAACTTTGAAAACTTAGAAAACTTATGTCGAATCGAAAACTAGAGTTTTCTTATCAAAAACGGAGTTTGCATAAGCGAGTAAAACTTGAACTCTCTCGTCAATCGCAAACTCGAGTTTCCAAAACTAAACTCGAATTTTCTCTAAAACTTGAAAAACTCTTGATAAACTGAAAACTCGGAGTTTTCATATCAAAACTGGAGTTTGCATAGGTTGAAAACATTGGAGACTCTCTCGTATAACCAAAACTCAAGTTTCCATTTGGAAACCGGAGTTTTGTAATCTTCAAGAAATATTGAAGTCTCGCAAACCGAAAACTCTGAGTTTTCTATGAAAATGGAGTTTGTCTAAATGTGAAAAACTTGGAGTACTCTCGTAAGACCAAAACTCAAGTTTTCCTATGAAAACTGGAGTTTTGCTTAGTTCATTAAAATTGAGCTACTTTCTGTCAAGTCAAAACTCGAGTTTTGAAACCAAAACTCGAGTTTGCCTTTGACAGTAAGTTTTTCAACTTACCAAAGACAAACTTCAATTTGTGTTTACAATTGTCAGTTATCATCAAAACATATAGAGAACTAACATCATTTAGAGCGGAGTATCGACGCCCCGATCTTAAAGGTATGACCGTGCGCTTTGTAAATATCAAGAACTCCTTGGACCAGATCATTTATTAATGGGTCTAAAATATATTATTCATATCGGTTAACAAAACAATCGGTCTTAAAAATGTTATTAAAAAAATTGAAACAATCAAATTACAATTATATAGAAATCCCGTACAACCCGACTTATATTTTCAGTTGTCCAAAATAATAAAGAAAAATTTCTAAAACTTTTAAGACCGGATATACATAAATGACGGTCTTAAAGTTTATATTGTTAAGACCGGACATAAATTGTGATCGGTACTAAATATTGAAAAAATTTAAACAAAAGGTTTATTACTTTTAAGACCGGCTATTAATAAAGGACGGTCTTAAATGTTAACCTTGAAGACCGTCGTTTACATCTTCCGCTCTTAAACCTAAAGCGCCAAATATATTTTTCTTCGCGCGAAACCTTACTCTCACGAATAACCTCTGTTAATGTTGCGAAACCCTTCCTGTTGCATTACCTCTTCCTCGCCCACGTACCATTAGCCTCTGTTACTCTCTCATTTGCTTAGGCATTCCTCTCTTCCTGTCTCGAAAATGAACGGTGAAAATGATTATAGTCCTGTTCCTGGAACGCCAGTTACTGGTGTGAGTCAGAACGAACCCTCTTCATCTCACAATGAGCCTGGTAACAGCCGTGCATGCTGTGGTAGAAGTGGCACACGAATGATGGATGTATCCCTAAGTCAAACTTCTGGGACAAAGCTTGAGATTCAGTTTGATGAAAAGTTGGAACCTTTCGCTCCTAATAAACACAAATATAATAGTTTTATCAGCTATCTAGCACACAGCAAGGTTAGCATCTTGAAAGATAAGTGGAAAAATGTGGACCTTCGTACAGTAAATGATCCTATTTGGGACACTATCCGGCTTAAATAGACTGTCCCTGACTGTCAGAAGTTGAAAGACAAGACATTTTCTTATTGTGCTGATCGATGGAGGAAGTTTAAGACCTTTCTAGCTAACAACTATATTTTTTCCGAGGTTCAGCCTGACCATAATCCTTGGGACAGGTACACATTTATTGATGAACAAACATGGCAATAATTTGTTCAGCTGCGGACCACTCCTGAAGCTTTGGTGAGTTTATATTTAATTTTGTTTGCCCTTTTTTGTTTGTTTATTAACATGTGCGGATATGTGAATGTTATTGTGTTCATCTCATCCTGTTAGTTAGATGGTTTGGTGTGTGAATAGAAGTATATATTTCCATCTTTTGTCCTGCATCAAGAGGAGCATGTCTTAGTTCTATGCAAGTCTGATATGTAAACCGTGAAAAGGTAAAATACTAAGTAGGTAATTAGGGAAATAATAATGGCATAAGATTCAAACCATTATTATATTCTTAGCTAGTTCTATTATAGTAGGTAGTGGTTAGACATTGCTATTAGTTAGTTAGTATGTTAATTGTGTAAAGGTTTCGGTGCAAGTTGTTATTGGGCCTCAAGAGTCATGCCTCTAACTATATGTAAGAGGTTAGACTAATATGTGTAGTAACCAGGTATGATGAATGAATGAATTGAGTGAGTTGGCAGCAGTTCTGTAACTCTCTTTCCTCTGTTTCTCCCAATTTCTTCTACAATTCTACATCTTCCTTAAATAAAATGTTGAAACTTGATGAAGTGAATTTGACTAGTGTTTGAGGTTCATATCAAGCAGAAGTTCTCTAATTTTTGTTAGTGAGATGACTGGAATTCATAATTAATAGTTGTTTTCAATTCTGATTCACAGAAAAGAATGGAACAAGCACAGGAGATAGGGAGAAATATTGATTGCCCGCATAGGACTTCTCGCGGCGGATATGAAAAGGCCGAAAAAGAATTGATGGCGGCCAAGCGGAAGAGATTGGAAGATGAAGCTGAATCCAATCCTTCTGCGATACATGATCCGCCATCTCCAATACGTCGCGAGGAGTTGTGGTTGCATATTCGGAAAAAGCCAAGCGGCGTCTACACGAGTGAACAAACTCGTCTAGTTGCTGAAAGAATTGTAAGTATCGTTATTGTTATTTTTTAGTTACTAAACATGTTTCATTACTAAGCTTCTCATTATCTATATCTTACTGGAAGATCTTAAGAAGAAAGAAGTAGATCTTTTGTGTCGGACGGGAGGAATGATGTTCTGACCATTGCGATCGGAAAACCAGATCACTCGGGGCGTGTAAAGGGGATTGGAGGACGGGTAGGCCTAAAGCAATACTTTGGTAAATCCAAATGCCACAGACAAAGTATGATTACCCGGGAGGAGATGGAACAAACGGTGGCCCAAATAAATGAGGAAGCAATGGCTCAAGAAGCTTCATTGACTGCAATGTTTCAATCCCGGATGAGTAAGATGGAGGAGGAAATGAATGAATTGAAGCTGCTTTTGAGCTCTCGTCCAGAGACCAGTGTTCCCTTCACACATTCACCTACACCTATGCAGCAGAGCACTAAAGGGAGTTGCATTGTTGGACAGTCAGAGCAACCTTGTTTCCTGTATGTGGAAAAACCTCATATACTATTAGTTGCAAAAGGGATTGTCCACAACTTGGGATCAACTGTACGCCACCAACAAATGGTTGATGATGAAGTCAGAGTGTCAGTTGAAAAGTTGATCGTTGATGCACCTCTCCCTCTCCCAACTGATTAGCTGAAACTTGTGAGTGATGTCAAGGGAACCTTCATCTCTTGGCCAGTGAATCTTGTACATGTCTCTACGCCTCCTCAAACTCCATCCCCTCCTCAAGCTCCATCCCCTATTGCTAAGTTGACTGCCATGGAAAAAATATCCGATTTGGTAAAAAAAGGATATTTTAAAGATAAATCGTGGCCTGTTAATGAAGTAGTAGGCCTCCCTCTTCCTCAACCTGTTTTTGTTGACACCGAAGATTTAATGTCCCTGCTGCTTCCTGGATTCGAGCTTACTAATGCAATTGTTCAAATGTTTATGAAGTAAGTATCTTCTTTTATGAGTACATAATTTAAATGCATCGTTTAGACACATATACATATATACTAATTCCCTTATCGATGTCATTATTGTAGGTTCATGCATCAAGAATTGGTTCAACAGGGTAGAATCAATGATTTTGGATTCTTGTACCCAGTCTATGCAAGTACTACATCAAAGGAGGAGAGACAGCAGTACATATCAACGAGGTTGTGTGAAGTGAGAAGAAAGGTGTACTTGTTTCCATACTACCAAGGGTACATATCACAATTCTTATCTGCAATTCACTTAATTATGCTACATATATCACTGAGTACTTTAATGCTGTGAATTTTCAGCTGCCACTGGCAGTTGGTCATCATGTGCATGGATGTGCATACAGTTATCTTCTTATGCTCCACTCACAGCGATCCAGGGCCTACATTGAAGCAGACCAAAACGAGTAAGCATGTCATTTTGATTCTCTTTTCTGACATATCTGCTGTGAATTTTCAGTGAACATTATTGATAAATTTGTGATTTTGATGATAGTGCCATGAGGACCTTCCAAATCCAGGTAAACAAAAAGCATACGTATGATGACAAAGATCCTAAATGGCTCACACCAAAGGTTAGTACATATTTGGACACTGGCACACTACCTTGTGAACTCTGTCAGTAAGCTATATATGCTCTTATATATATTTCTTGTTCTTTTTAGACCCGTCGTCAACCAACGGGGTCCAACTTATATGGCCCGTACGTCATGAAACACATTTATGATATTATCACGGAAGGAAAGACTAAATTCACTTATAAGGTAAATGTATTTGATGTTACATATTATGGCTGAATTCAGTTTCTGGCTTAATGTTACATATGAAATATGCACGCAAGTTAATTCGTTTGTCTTTGATGTTACAAAGGTTTGCCTGTGCTGATCCCTTTTCTGATGATGAAGTGAAGCACATATGCAATTTTTTTGTCAATATCTGTATGACCTCTTAAGGTTAGAAAAAAAATTATAGTCCTAATTTCGAACAATTCACTCATTTGTAAATATACATACGCAATGTAATTCAATAATAATTTTTTATTTTATTTTTTTGAACAATTTTCTTGTGTCCATTTTGGGTTTCTGAATGTATTGGATGGTGGATAAACCTATTTAATGCTTGAAATTTGAGGTAGAGGATGTTGTAAATGAGCAGTAAGAGATTGAAAAGTATACGCAACTTTTATTTTTTAAAGATCCGGTCCTAAAAGTCTTTGTTTAATTCTAAAAAATATGGCTAGACTTTTAGGACCGTATATTTGTTCAAAGTCCGGTCTTAAAAGACTTCATTTATTTTAAAAATATGGCGAGACTTTTAGGACCGCATATTTATTCAACTTCCGGTCCTAAAAGTCTTCGTTTAATTCTAAGAAATATGGCTAGACTTTTAGGACCACATATTTGTTAAAAGTCTGGTCTTAAAAGTCTTCGTTTATTTTAAAAATATGGCGAGACTTTTAGGACCATATATTTATTAATTATCCGCTCCTAAAAGTCCGGTCTTAAAAGTCTTCGTTTATTTTTAAAATATGGCGAGACTTTTAGTACCGTATATTTGTTAATTATCCGCTCCTAAAAGTCAGGTCTTCAAAATCTTATTTTAAAAAATGGATTAACCTTTAGGACCGTGTATTTGTTAAACGTCTGGTCTTAATAGTCTTCCTTTAAATAGAAATGGTGACTCGCTTTTCAGAAAAATCATTAGGGTTCAAGACAACCGAGGTTCTGTCGTTCTGCTCAAGCTAGGTCCTTCGTTGTCGTCGTTTTTACCTCTCCTGATTTTGAGCAGCACTATCGGTCTCCCTTTTCTTTGTCTTTTTTCTTTCTGTCGGAAAAAGAAGGAAGATAGTGAACAGGACACTGAAAATATTCAAATCAGGGCAAGGTAAAACCGACGACAACGACGGTCGAACCTTGAGAAGAATTGTCACTGTGTTTGTTTTTATTCGAATAAGGTAAACGATGTTTTATTCTGTATGGTCTTAAGTGTATTCTGCGAATTTTTAATATTGATCATGCACACGAGGACAATGTTTTGTTTGTTTCCTTTTTGTCGAAAAAAAGAAGATAATGAAAAGGGCAAGGCGATCGAAGATGGGAACTAAAAATTTTATTATTTCTATTTTTTTATGCTGCCCAATGAGGGGCAGCAGTAGTACATACAAAAAAAACATAAAAAATATGTAATCCCCCTCATCGTTGTCTGAGGGGAGGGAGGTGTCGGAGACGTCGTCATCAGAAGGATCGTACTCGACGTCATTGACGTCGAGTACTGCGTTCAGCTTGTTGTTGACGGCGCGATAGACCTGAAACAGTTGGCCCAAGCGTCGGTCTATATGATCGACACGGGCTAGGAGGTGCTGCATCATCTGGTAAAATGACGGGTTCGGAGGCAACGGAGGAGGGTACGAAGGTAGAAGGGGATTAAGAGGAAAAGGAGGACCTGGTGGTGGTGGAGCAGCCATTACGGTGAAGGTTGTAGTAGTGATGGAGAAGAATGTGAAGAAAGTAAAGTAACAATGGGTTTAAATAGAGAACCCATCCTGAACAATGTGAAATGTCGGAAACTTTAACGAGGAGATGCATAGTTCCTCAGAATACGCGGAGATGCCTAGTTGGGAAGTTTATGTGGAAGCCGAAGAGACTTTGAATCATTCAGTTGAACACAGTGTAAGGATATGACTCTGCTATCTGAGTAATTTGAAAATAATGAACTTTTAATATAGGATATTGTAAAAGATCCGGTATTAAAAGTAATATTTTATAAGAAAAAATTCTTACTTTAAAAATATTGAATTGAAAAAAATAAATGAATTTTAGGACCGGATACAAGATAAAAGGTCGGTCTTAAAAGTAATTGAATTGATTGAAAAAATAAATAATAGACTTTTAGGACCGGATATATTATAAAAGGTAGATCTTAAAAGTAATTGAATTGAAAAAATAAATAATAGACTTTTAGGACCGGATATTTATAAAATACGCTCTTAAAGTAGAAACACTAAATTCATTTATACCAATTGAATCCGAATTCATTCTCATCATCAATTGCGTATTTCAGCTCTCTGCCCTTATTAACTCCTCACACAACCTCTCTGTCCTTATTAACTCCTTACTACTTCCTAACTCCTCACTACCTAGCTCTCTGCCCCAACTGCTCAAAGCCTCAAACCATGGTTAGATACAAGAGAACTCCTCGTAGGGGTGCTCTTACACATGAAGCTCGTGCCATCCTTAGATCGTTATACGGTGCGCCTCCTCCAGTTGAGAGTGCGTTCTATTGTGACCGAAGAGTCTCGGGTCGTTGGACCCATTGTTATTTCGGATGATGAAGAGATTGCCGCACCCCCTCTCCAACCTCCTGGCTCCAGCGCACCTACCGCTGACCCCTCTCCTATTTCCTCTAATGATGCATTATGGCTGATGCGAATAACACAGGAACTTGCTGATCTCTGGCGCGAAGTTAATGCTGCTCACGCCGATATCGCCAAGGCATTGGAGGATAATAAGCTTTAGGGTGTTTAGCCAGATTCTTGTCGTTGATAATGTTCATTTTGTTTTTGTTTTTTTTTTCTCGTGTACGTGCATTTTCTCCAGTAATGTATGAAGCATTAAGAACAAAGATTGTGTATTTTTCTTGCTCATATTCTCCAGTAATTAAAGAAGCTTATTCTCCAATTTTCCTTTATTTTATTCATTCAGTTGCTACTGCGCTCGCCAAAGCCAATCCTCTTTTTATTGGTTTGGTTAATAAATGATGACCTTTAGGATTAGATACTTTATAAGTGTCTGATCTAAAAAGTATTTGACTTTTAGGACCAATTTTTTTTTATAAAACTGGTCTTAAAATTAAATGAATAGTAAAACTTTAGGACCGAAGTCTTCTAAACTTCCGGTCTTAAAAATTAAATTATTAAAATGCTTATCTTTAGGACCGGATAATTTTTAATTAACCGGTCTTAATAAAATCCAAAAGTAATAATACATGTCTTTGTCGCGCGAAAACTTAAATTTCCCTCTCTGAACTTCTCTTGTCGCGCCGAAAGTGATTACTAAGGTTCTGTCTCCAGTGTTTGTGTGTTGCTTCGTCGCTGCTTCACATCGCGCCCTCTCGACAATCACTTTCTGGTTCCTTAGCTAAACGTCTATAAACCAAGCAGTAAGAGGTGTTTCGGTTATATAACTTTATGATTTTCCTGCTTATCGTTCTGGGTTTTTCATAAGTTTGACGAAATCGATGAAATGTTCTTGTGTGTTCCTCTGTTGTTAATGAATATTGTATTTTGAAGATTATATTTGCACTTTAGACCTACCCAACTGACCAACAAGTGTTTTTAGGTTGCTCTTGCTATCTACAACATCAACGTTCGTGGCCGGAGAAGAAAGACTCAGCAAATGCATTTGAATTTATATGCTGCAGGTGAGTCCACAAGACCTTCATGCCGTGCATTTAATTTCCTCGTCATGCATTTATTTTGCTTCTTGGATTCCCTGATACATTTATGACCAAAAGTGATTCTTCGTTATGCATTTAATGGGCAAGTTTCTCCGTAAAACAAATACAAAAAAATAGAATACATAACCGACATTGAGCATATATATGCATTTGGAGTTGGCTTATTTTATATGCAAGTTTCAATTTTTTTGGATTATGTATGTTAAATCTTTCCGTCTATAGGAATTCTACTATGGATCACAGTTGGATAAATGCTTTATAGACGAGTGTTGAATATCAGAATGGGGTGAGGGAATTTATAGAATTTGCTAAACAAAATGCCCATGATGATAGTGGGAAGTTTTATTGCCCTTGTGTAAAATGTTTGAATGAGAGGCGACTAAATCCTGAAGTTATACACACACATTTAATTTGTGAGGGATTTTGTAAGACTTATACAGTATGGGTATGGCATGGTGAAAAAATGCCAAGTGGGTCTCAACATGGGGAAGTGGCCTTTGATGATAATGACACCGATATGGATGATCGCATAGAGGACATTATTCGTGATGTAGGAGAAGTGGCTTTTGATCAATCACATGCATATGGTAATATGTGCAGTGATGCAGAGACCCCGCTATACCCTGGGTGTAAAAAATATCAATTGTTGAACGCTGTATTGAAATTGGTAAGCTTGAAGCCACATCATGGATGGAGGGAGAAGAGTTTTCTTGAAATTCTTGAGGTTTTTAAAGACATGCTTCCGGATGATAATGTGTTGCCGCATCGATACTATGATGCTAAGAAAATACTTTGTCCACTGGGGATGGATTACAAAAAGATCCATGCATGCGTGAATGATTTCGTATTGTATAGAAAAGAGTTTGAAGAGAAGCAGAATTGTCCGATATGTGAAACCCCAAGGTACAAGTCAAATAACGGGCCTACAAAAGTGTTGTGGTATCTTCCAATCATACCAAGGTTCAAGCGGTTGTTTGCGAATGAAAATGATGCAAACAATTTGAGGTGGCATGCAGATGAGATGATTTTTGATGGAAAGCTTCGATATCCAACCGATTCTTCTCAATGGAAGAAAATCCATCACTTATTTCCGAACTTCGACGAAGAACCTAGGAACTTTAGGCTTGCCCTTAGCACGGATGACATGAATCCCTATGGAAGCCTTAGCAGCATACATAGTTCATGGCATGTGCTCCTGATTATTTACAACTTATCTCATATGTTATGCATGAAACGAAAGTACATCATGTTGTCTATGTTGATTTCGGGACCAAAACAACCCGGAAATGACATTGATGTTTACCTTGAGCCCTTGATCGAAGACTTGAAGGTCTTGTGGGGAGAAGGTGTCGATGTTTTTGACTCTTTCAAGAAGGAGGTTTTTAAATTGTGAGCCATGATATTCTGTACTATAAACGACTTCCCAGCATATGGGAACTTGTCAGGGTATAGTGTAAAAGGCCATAAAGCATGTCCGGTTTGTGAAGAAGAGATCTGTATTCTTCGATCTTCCATATTGGCGCAATCTTGATGTGAGACACTATATTGATGTCATGCATGTGGAGAAAAACGTATGTGATAGTATTGTTGGCACGCTTCTCAACATACAAGGTAGTTCCAAGGATGGTGTGAAGGTAAGATTGGATTTGCAAGCAATGAGACTACGCAAAGACTTACATGCAAGACCATATGGGAAGAGAACTTATTGTCCCTCGGCTTCTCATACTTTGTCTGAGGATGAGAAATGAAGTTTTTGTGAGTGTTTATATGGCACAAAAGTTCCCTCGGGGTATTCCTAAAATTTTAAGAGGCTTGTATCGATGAAGGACTTGAAATTAGTAGGCCAAAAGTCTCATGATTGTCATGTCTTGATGCAACAGCTACTCCCAGTAGCTATTCGAGGCATCGCTGAATATGATCTTCGAGTCGTTTTGACTAGACTTTGTTTCTTCTTCAATGCGGTTTGTAGTAAAGTTTTCGAGATTGAAAGGTTGGATGAATTGGAGAATGAAGGATATCTTATCTTGTGCCACCTTGAGAAGCTTTTTGTTCCTACATTTTTTGACATAATGGTTCATCTAGTGAGGGAGATAAAGTTGTGCGGCCCTATCCATTTACGGTGGATGTACCCAATTGAAAGATCTATGAAATTCCTAAAAGGGTACGTGAAGAACGCATACCGGCCAAAAGCATCAATTGTTCAGAAATATGTTTCTGAAGAAGCCATGGAATTTTGTCAAAATTATTTTGCCAAAGTAAGACATATTGGGCTTCCTCAACGTCAGCATGCTGAAGGGGGTAGACGAGGGGCTTTGGTAAAGAGTGTGGATCCTGATGAATTGTCAGAAGTCCACTTATACATCTTGAATAATGTTGATGAAGTTCAACCTAGCATAGCTGCACATAAAGAAGCTGTAAGGAAAGAAAATCATCGAATGACTGAACAAAGGTTGATTAGGGAGCATAGCAGAACTTTTGCAAACTGGTTCAAACAAAAGGTCGAGGGAGATGAATGTGTTTCTGATACAATAAAATGGTTAGCATGTGGTCCTGAGGTTGATGTCATAAGTTGGATTCGTATGTGATCAATGGTTATACATTTTACACGAAGTCCCTAGATGATAAGAGCACCGTCCAGAACAGTGGTGTTATGTTAGAGGCTGAATCTATGCACTTCTCTAGTTCCAAAGACAAGAGGCCTAAATAGGAAGTCATGCCATATTATGGGGTTATTGAAGAGATTTGGGAGGTGGACTATGTTAAAATTAGATTTCCCATTTTCAAATGCAAGTGGGTTAATGTCAATAATGGTGTTCAGATTGATCGGCTAGGATTTACATTAGTCGATGTCAATAGTAGAAGTTTTGGAGATGAACCTTTTATTATGGCGAGACCCGTGCGAAACAAGTGTTCTATATCACCGATCAAGAAAATAAAATGTGGGCCGTAGCTCTCCAAGGAAAAAGGGTCATTGATATTGATGAGGAAAGTCATTCAAATTATGGTCTTCCTGAGAGTACTCCTTTTTCAAGGGGTCTACCGGACATTAACGAAGAAGATGAAGCGGATAATAAACCCGGCATAAGAAATGATCATCAAGAAGGGATATGGGAGGATATCCCTTTATAAAAGAGTCAATTCATAAGGTAATATTCATATGCAGAATTCTTTGAAAACTTTAAGGTTTTAACTATATTATATTCCTTCTATGTTCTTGAACAATCTCACTGACTATGAAGTTTGTTCTTGTTTTATTTTTGTGGCAGGATCCGATCCAAAGGGGCATGTTATAAAAGAGGGATTACGCTGTTGGGTGGGAATCTGATGAAGGCATGGTGAATATTATATTGGGCATGTATGTTGATTTACGTGCTGTATTTGTAACTCATTGTATTTGTAAGTAAGTTATCTTATTGTATAAATTAATTTAGGTGTTGTAGTTATAGTATAATCATTAATTAAGAGGCCACATAACTTATGGTGAATAATATTTGTATTCTTCTCCCAATTCAATTTATTCATAATTGTTCATAGCTTGTAGCTTAAAATATCAACTTTTATGTGCTGGATTGGGTGGTTGATTGTGTAATATATATGATCAGGAAGAACAGAACAGGGAAAAAAATTTGGAAATTTTTTACCGGAAATAAATAGGCCGGTCTTAAAAGTTCACATTTTAAGACCGGATGTATTTATATGTCCAGTCTTAAAGGTCAGGTGTACATATTTGATATTAGACCGGTCTTAAAAGTTGGTCTTTCAAGATCGCCGTATTTATCCGTCCTGTATACAAATTCAACATTTAAGACCGGATGTATTAAGAATCCGGTCTTGAAATTCAGTCTTTTAAGACCGTTATAATTAGTCGTCTGGTCTTAGAAGTCGCTAGTTTTTAGACTGGATTAATTTTTGTCCGGTCTTAAAATTCCGATCTTTTAAGAGCGGCCTATTTTCTATCCGGTCTTAAAAGTTGAGTTTTAGGACAGAACAAAAAATATTTCAGGTGTTTATAGTACGACTTTTAAGACCTAATGTTTTAAATGTCTGGTCTAAAAGAGATTCTTTAAGATCAGTTATAGTCTGGTCTTGAAATTTAGACTTTTAATACCGCCTGGAACAAGACCGGTCGCGGGTCCGGTCTTACAATGCCTATTTTGGCCGGTCTTAAAACCCTTTTTTCCACTAGTGGGGATAATTTAGAAGAAAATGATAAATATGAGGGACAAAGGAGAAATACTTTCATACTTCAGGAGTACCACATCATATGAACTCTATCCAATGAAAATATAACAACTCAAATCGTTTTAATCCTAGTTGGCTAATGATTATCTGAAAAAATTCAAATTTTATCTTATTTTTCAAGAAAAATATTGGTTGACAATTTTTGTTTTAGGTTTTTTCTTTTAAATGAAAATGTTGTTTCTTAAAAAAAGATAAAATTTGAATTTTTTCACGAGTCATCGACCAACGAGCATTAAAAATGATAAAGTTGTTATATTTTCATTGGACAGAGGCCAATTGACGTGGTAATCCTAAAGTATGTGAGTATTTCTTGGGACAAAGTGGAGTGACTGCATAATCTGTTTAGTAGATTATTGGCATATAATTTCATAATATATATGTTATACTCCTTTGGATATCCTTAATGTGAGACATGTTTATCTAATTTGATCAAATTAAAGAAGTTAGTTAAGTTAATTAATATAATATTTTTTTGGAAAAAAACACATACTAATCCTCTTTATTAATTCTCTCCATCCTTGTCTTACTTAATTATAGTTAAAGGAGTATCAATAATAGTAAATCAGGAAAAAAATCACAAATATAAGAAATAGGTATTACATTTGAAACTAAGATAAACTCTTCGATTAGGTTATACATTAAGGATGTCTTATATGGATCCTTCTTCTTCCTGAAGATGATGAAACCAAAAGGGACATAAAAATGTTGAAGAGAACCATAAGCATATGTACGTACCTTGCAGATGAAGCTGTTCAAGAGGCAACAAGAGAGAATACCGATTCTGATGAGGCCGTGAAAGATGGATATGCTAAGAAATGAGACTACTTTTCAACTCCTACTTGCTTGCACACAAGCTTTGACAAATCACTTGCTTCTAGCTTAATTACTATCTCAACTTGGAGCCAACAATGCTTTGGTGTTCGGTTCTTCTTTCCAAAGAGTTGCTTCTTCTTTTCGTCCCAGGCTTGGCTGTTCGTCTTGCCGTGATCCAGCCTATTGCGCCTAATATGATGAACATTATGGCCACTCAATTCTTTTCCTAACGAGTCCTAATTTTATGAATAAAAAATGTCACCCATATTTTCACACAGCTAACTATTCAAACAGAGAATTGTCTAGTATAGAGTACTATATATCTACCCATGTTCATTTACATGTGAATGGCCAATGTGATGCTGGAAGACCAGGCTGGCGTCTTGGGAGATAGATTTGGAAATTCAAGCTGAAATCTAACATACTAAGTGGCATCAACACAGCTTGACTCCATATTGGTGTGAGTGAAAACTGCAACACCACGAGCAAAAGCAAATCTCCCCGTCGCTCCAACCACTCTAAAATCTTCAGTGTCATCCTTGTCATCGTCACCTGCGGCCTCCCTGTCCTGCAAACTCAGGCTACCTGAACTCTCTGCGGTTTCAAAGCTTTGCGCAAAATGATGCATAGGAATTTTAAAGCCCTGCGCTTTGCCAACAACCCTTGAATTGTTTTCAGGTCCCTCAGTGAGCAGACGGTGAAAGATGAATGCAGCCGCCGCATTGTCATCCTACCCAAGTGGGGGTGGCTGTGTATTTGAGGAAGCAGATGATATGTGAGGTTTTGGGATGTACAAGGACAAATCCAAGAGTGGCCTTGGATGGGTCTTCTTGTTATGGGATGCATTAGGTGAAAGCAAAGCCAACTGAATGACTACTATTGTTGCTACACAAAATGCGCTGCAGAATATGATCCTGACCTCATTCTTAGATCTCATGCATCAATATAATCAATGGAGCTTTTCAAATTATCAGCATGAACGGTTCCTTTTAAGATAAATTTATATATTCCTGCTCGCTCAATTTTCAATTACATGTTGTTGGCATTAGGGAACCTAACCCATGTGAGCTGTACAATAAAAAAAATAGTATCAAACCTCTATATATGAAACCTTCATGTTTAATTTGGTTAGATTCAGGGCTTTATTACGACTACAACAGAGGCCTATTTCGCATACAAGATGTCCTCTGCTTTATTTCCATCACAAACAACTCACAGGGAGCGCTACTTTATTGGGCAATATAATTGTGTAACTTGCTGAATTAAAACGGTGTGTTTAAGCTCTGTTTAGTATATTGTATGAATAATTGGCTTTGACGCCATTTTCTGACAGATCGATCTTGTTACTTTGACCGAAGGGAAATTTCAAAGCTGTGGAGCTGCAAGCAAGCCTTATTCACTTTTCATCTAAACCTAGCTAAACTTTGAAATAAGAGCCCATGTTGGAACTGTATAAGGAATGTTAAGCCACTTGGAAAGGTGGTAAGGCATGAAAAATTGATCCCTCAATAGAGAAAAGCTATTGGAGGATAAATTAATACACTAGAAGGCAGTGTTCGTCTTCAAGGAAACAGCTGATCAACTTTACAAAATGGGGAAAATTCACTTAAGCCTACAAGAGAAAAGCAAGGGCTAAGTTTCAATTTTGCCACGTAACAACTGTGGGCATTTAGAAGTTTTTGTTGGACCAATATGCTTCAAAAGTGTTAAAAATGAAGAAAAATCTTTGAACACTTAATCTTGATTGTTAAAAAAATTGATATCAACTGTTAACATTTTAAATAGTTAAGGCCCACATTGCTCATCTCTTAACACTTCTAGGGAAATATTATTTTTATTTCTTGAAAAAGACTTCTAAGTACCCACAACTCTTTGAAAGATGGAATATCACTAAGAGGGCAGGGTGAATTGGGTGATCTAAAATTGTCTTCGAAAAGCTGTAAAACTTGCTAACAAAAACAGAGTATAATAGAGATGGATAGAAGAAGATTGAATACAAGGAATTTATATTGGTTCGGTCCAAATCCTTGATAGTCCCCAGACACTCTGGGATTTACTATATCAAATGATTACACACTCCGTAACTCTCGAGTAATTATCTCACTAGAACTTACTCTCCCTTACAAGTTGTAATCAAATGTCTCAATCTCAAAGTCCCAATACTTTGAGATTCTTACAATGATTGATGATCAATTGTGAACTCTCTAAAATAGTATATGTATAAATATTGAAGATTATAAATATCCGAAGATATTCCTTTAGCAAATGAAACAGTAAATGCTAATAATCTCGAAATGAATGCGCAGAGTTTCGGTAGTTGGCTAATTGAATGCTTCTGGCTTTTATAGTTTATGCCAATAATGACCATTGAAGAGAATTCAATGAGTCGTGTTAGTTCCCTATTTATGTTTTGATGATAATTAACTTTGGAAACAATGTATGTTCAAAAGATCTAAGCAAAATAATTTTAACTCAGTCAAAAATGTGTTTTATCAAAAAAACTTTTTGCTGTCAGATTGGCTCGAGCCAATGTTGCATCCTCGAGTCAATCCTCTGTGCATCTATTGTCAAATTGATACTATGCCTTGAGCCTGTGAAAAGTATGCCTCGAGTTTATGCCTAGACTCGAGCCAGGATATTCTGAGACTCGAGCCAATGGTCTTTGATTTTAAAATGGTTTCAAAATCGTGGCTCTCTTGCCTTGAGCTAGCAAGAGTTGACTCTAGCAAGAATCTTGACCGTTACATTTAAAAGTCAAGATTGACTCGAGCCTACACTGTTGGGATCCGTACACGCAGCGGAATAATAAAAACTTTTACGAATCCCAAAGAGGATCGCTCAACCGCGTTTAAATCAAGGTTAAAAGAATCTGAATCGTACCTATGCCGAACTGGTGTGCGTCTCTTCCGATTTGATCTGGTGGGCTACCTACTCTATCAACAGGAGCAGACTCTACGAATCTCCTCCCTCTACCAGTATCCACACGAATAGCCTTGAACACGGATGGTCGCGTGCTAGCGCCTTCAGTATTCTCGCGTCTCTCTATTTTCTCTCTAGGATTTCTCGCGGCTTTCTAATTCATCCGTCTCTTTAATATGACTAGATCAATATCTATTTATAGGGTTTCTAAAACCCTAATAAGCCATATTAAAATATTCAAAATTAATCCAATCAATTTTGAAATTCGATTTTCAATTAAAATAATATATTAATTAAATCTATCAAATAGATCTAATCTAATATATTTATTTAATCCGAATTATAAGCCTACATATTTAATTTATCTTTATAAATTAAATATGAGATATGATATCTTTTTATTTAATTAAATATGAGATACTATATCTCAATTTAATTAAATCAGATACTATATCTTTATTCGAAAATTAAATCTAAGATACAATATCTCAATCTATTATAGTTATTTAATTTATCAAATAAATTAAATACTATATATAATATTATTATTATTAATTTCGAATTTAATAATATATATATATATATATCTCCTAGATTAAATGTTTTATTCATTAAATCTTAGACATATCTAAGATTCAACGAATCTGGACACTTTTGCTCGTGTTGGGCTATTCTTGTGTGCGACCTTGCAGGCCCACATGAGATTGGCAGTGGGCCAATACTGTACCAGGCCACAAGTCGCAAGTGGCCTCTAGCAAGACATTGCGACTACCCAATTCATATGGGGATCGATGATACGATGCAACCTATTGTATAACCATGTCACTTCCCTTTTGTCACGCGATAATTTGGTCAAGGATGAGGCATGAATAATGTCAACTTCCTGTTCTTGACCACTACTTTCTCGATTCTCGAGTAGTCTAATTGAAATGGAAACTCCTTTCCATCATAGTATGGCCATACGTTTCTCATACTTACTCATCGAGGGGCCCAGTATCATCTCTCTACAAATGTGAGGGACAAATTCCATCTTGACCATTCACATTCCTCCGCATGAAAACCACTCGATCCAAGCCTTTATCATCACCCTATTCAAAGGTGACTTTTGACTAGGTCAAAGATCAGCGACTCATCATGTAGGAATCCATGATGATCTCAGGTCAAAGGGCGTTGTGACGCGGTTATACATGAGATAAGCTTATGACTAAATCCATGCAGCTTTCTCATAGTGGGTCGGTCCAGCACCTTGTACCCTTACAAGTGCCTATGACCTTGATTTGTATCTTCATACCTCATCAAAGTCATACTGGTCTTATTTCATCTTCGCTCCAACGTAGATGACCGACCAGGGACATCTAGGATAATCTATAAGATATATCCAAGGATACAGTTATCACCATAAACATGCAAATGAAATGATAACTAAAGGAGAATACTTTAAATAACATAAACGTTCAAAGTACAATGACTTGCCCTAGGGTATAATTTCCAACATACACTTGATGCCTTGAGCCAGAGACTTGTTTATCGAGCTTCAAATGTCACGATGACTCGAGCCTATTTTCCTACCTCGAGTTTAGAGGTTGACTCAAGCCTCATATTTCGCCTCGAGTTACAAGTTTTCATTATCTTTGAATAAACTTCTAAGCTTGACTCGAGCCTTGTTTATTTTTGACTCGAGCCTATGTTTTATATGCCTCGAGTCTGACAGTATTTTCAAATCTTCTCTTTACATTTAACGATGGATAGACTTGAACCTATGATAATTTTGACTCGAGCCAAGTATGTCTTTGTTTTTTTGAAAATGGTTTTCTACGATCTAAAAATCACTAAGTATGTTTGGATTCTTCATACCATCTATCATTAATGTTCTTAATTGCATTTAATCAGTTTGTTAATGAATTCCAGATGATTAGAATGCAGATCAACTCTGGATTTTGAATAAAGCAATCCGACGTGTCAGAGTATTTAATGAGCTTACCTATTCGAGACTCTCAACCAACAGACATGACTCTGAGCATTCGAAAGACGTTTTGGGCAAGATTAATTCATTCTCTTTGCTGGGCCTCCAACGATCATAATCGCAGGAACAAATGAATAAAAAAAATTTGTGACAGCGATTATACAGACCTCTCGCGCTTCATTTCTAACAGATATTTTAAAGAGTCTTAACAGATATTTCATCAAGCTTCTCAACGGTCATAAATTCCATCACCTATAAATACCAGAAGCTTTGAATTCACCAACTACTGAAACGTTGTGCAATCAATTCGACTCAACCACATCTGACTAGAGTCACTTTCTTGACTCAAGTCAAAAGCTTTTCAAAAATTGATTTTGAAAAACTGTAACTCGAGTCATATAACCCTGACTCAAGTCACTTCGTTAAAAGATCACTTTGCTTTTGACATAGAGAGGTATGACTCAAGTTATAAGATGCCGACTTGAGTCATATCAACACAGAGAGATACATTGTTATTGAACCAAGCTATCTTTCAAAATAAAACACTTTTGGCTTGAATCATTAACAATCCTTTGAATTTACAATTGTTAGTTATCATCAAAACACATAAAGAACTAACACTCTTAGAAAACTTCAAAAATAAAGTTGGACCTTAACCAAAGGAAAAACATGGCAAACCAACTCCTTTAATTTAGCTTACAAGAGGAACAAAGTCACAGTGCTTTATGCAAATTAAAAGACAAGATGTAGGTAATTATAGGAACAAAATATAACAGAGAAAGAGGACAGACAAAAATTCCCACCCTTCGACCATATTATTTAGCCTCTTATCTTACTATGTTGTAACCATCGATCTCTGCCTCCGGTTTCCACCTGCCTTTGTAACCACCTCATTATAAAATGTCATTATGAACCTGTGTTATATACACTAGTACAAAAAGTTTCTTTAATGACACTAATAACATTGTTTTTTAAAACTCAAGTTAAAAAGGAGGTGGTGAAATTTTTAAAATTTCGGCTTATCTTTCAACCATTGTTTCTAGATAAATAGTCGTTGAAAGTTAAACTTTCAACTAACTGTTTTTTAGAAAAGTCATTGAAAGTTAAATTTTCAACGACTGCTTTTTGTAACCTACCGTTGAAAGTTTAATTTCAACACCTTTTCATATTTTTCAAGCGCGAATCTCGTACTCTCTCGCGCCTTCGACTATTGCTCCTTCGGTCTTTATTATACCTCTCCGACCTCAGGCACAACCTCAAGCCTCTTGTTTAACCTTCTCCCCCTCTCCACCAGAATTGTTGCTACCCTATCCTCCAATCCTCCTCTTTTCCAGAGTTGTCAAGAACTTTACAACCTTTGGCCTTTTTTTGGCCATGTGATTACATGTTTGTGACGAAAAGGAACAATAACATAAACTTTTAATTTATGGTTACACATAGGTAGTTTGCATTGGTTGAGCTATTGGAGGCATTATGAACTTGAATTGATAAAATTGTTGGATTAAATTGTTGATATTATCTTGAATTGCTTCAATTAGTTTTGTTTAAATTAATTTCTATTGGGTTGTTTTTGAAATTTTTTGATGTCTTACTTTTAAGGGAAAATGTCGCTGAAATTTTTAAGAACTGAGTAAGGCATCCTCTTCCTTGACCTATATTCACATGTCATAATGACAATTTTTCTAAACTTGAGTATTGTTGAAAATGGATTAGGTGGTAATAAAATGGATCATAGTTGGATGAATGCATTGATAACTAGTGAAGAATATGAGAGTGAGATGGAAGAGTTTATTGAATTTGCTAAAATGAATACTTAGTAAAAATGGGAAGTATTTTTGTCCTTTTGTTAGGTATTTAAATGAGAGTTGATGGGATATTGATGATATAAAAGATTACTTACTTTGTGATGGAATAAATCTTTGGTACACAAGGTGGATAAGAAAGAGTGAGGAAGTAATTGCTTGTGCATCCCACGAGAAGGAAGTTTTGGATGTCATAGATGATGATAGAATAGAGAAAATGATTCATGATGTTGAGGTAGAATATTTTGCACAATCGCATGTATGATACCATGCAAAGTGATACAGAGACACCTTTGTACCGTGGGTGTACTAAGTATACATGCTTGTCAGGTATTTTACATTTTGTCAACTTAAAGGAAACTTGTGGGTGGACTGGTTATAGATTCACATTGTTACTTGAATTGTTGTGTGATATGTTTCTAGAGGATAATGTACTTCCAAATCGTATGTATGAGGCCGAGAAAATCTTGTGTACGATTGATATGGAGTATAAAAGGATACATGCTTGCCCTAATGACCATGTATTGTACAGAAAGGAGTATGAAGGACTAAGTTAGTATATGAAATGTAAAACTTTACAATACAATGTGAAGAAAGATGTTGGTTGTGGTGATGAGACAACTAAAGGGCAACCTTTAAAGGTTTTTTGATATCTTCATATTATATCATAGTTTAAGAGAATGTTTGCTAATGAGAAAGAAGAAAAGAAGTTGGGATGGCTTCTGATGAGAGAATATGTGATGGAAATTACCTTCGGCACCCGACTGACTTTCAACAATGGAAGAGAAAATAGATGAAATGTTTCCTGGATTTGGCAACAACCCAAGAAAGCTTCGGCTTGCACTTTGCTTATATGGAATCAATCCTTACGGTACTCTTAGTAGTACACATAGTGGATGGTTGGTTCTCCTGGTGATCTATAACTTATTTCCCTAGTTTTGTATGAAACGCAAGTATATGATGCTTTCTATAATGATTTCTGGACCAAAATAGCTAGAGAGAGATATTGATGTCTACTTGGCACCTTTGATGGAGGAGTTAAAGAAGTTGTGGAAGGATGGCATAGATGTGTTTGATGCATATAAGCATGAGTCCTTTAAGCTACATGCAATGATTTTTACCACGATAAACGACTTTCTTGCATACAGAAACTTGTTAAGGTGTAGTGTGAAGGGGCATAAAGTATGTCCGATATGTGAAGCAAGCACAAACTTCCAGCTGAAAACAGGACTATTACCTAAGAAGGGGGAGGGGTGAATTGGTTGATTTAAAAAATAAACTTTTTGAATATCTCTGAAACTAATTCACAAACCAGAGTATAACAGAGTAGAGAGAGGGAGAGATATTGACACAAGAGATTTATACTGGTTTGGTCTAAAATCTTGATCTACGTCTAGTCCCCAGACTCTCTGGGTATTTCACTAACTCTTTCAATAGATTACACACTCGTTACTCGAAGCAATCCTCTCACTAGGATTCACTCCTCTGATGAAGTGATGTTTAATATGAATGTGCTTGGTTCTTGTATGTTGAACAAGATTCTTTGCCAAGTTGATTATGCTAGTGTTGTGACACAGAATTGGAATATCTTTGAGGTGGATTCCCAAATCTTGAAGTTGTTGCTTAAGCCACAAAACCTGTGCATAGCAACTTGATGCAGTAATATATTCAGCTTCGGTTGATGATAATGAGACAGTGGTTTGCTTCTTGCTAAACCAAGAGACAAGTGAAGCACCAAGGAATTCACATTGGCCACTTGTGGCTTCTTGTCAGTCTTGTATCCAGAATGATCCGAATATGAATATGCCACAAGGTACTCTGCTGACCTTTGGGAAACCACAATCCAAGACTTTCTGTGTCTGCAAGGTATCTGAAGATCCTCTTTACATGTTCAACATGAGACTCCTTTAGGGCAGATTGATACCTTACACATATTCCCACATTGAATTGGATGTCAGGCCTACTTGCAGTCAAATATAGCAGAGATCTAATCATCCCTCTATACTTGGTAATACTGAAGTCCTTGTCATCCTCATCAGCATCAGAAGAAGTGGTTGAACTCATTGGAGTATCAGCTCCATTGCATTGGTCAATGTCATACTTCTTTAGGGGATCTTTGAGATACTTGGTCTGAGAAATGAAGATGCCATTCTTTTTTTGCTTTAAACAACAATAACATTTAAAGTACAATAATTGGCCTCTAGGGCATAATTTCCAACAGACTTCCACTTGCACTAGGTGCAATCATTAATTTGCCTAATTCCCATTGTCCTAACATGACGCTCGTGTTTTACTTGTGCAAGCGGCTTAGTAAGAGGATAAGGAACATTGTCTTCTCTAGGTACTTTGCATATCTTTATATCACCTCTATCATTGATTTCTCTGATAAGATGAAATCGCCTTAGTATATGCTTGGTCCTTTGATGTGAACTACGCTCCTTGGCTTGCGCAATAGCACCGCTATTGTCACAGAACAAATATATTGGATTTGAGATTGTAAGAACCACCCTTAGTTCAGTAATGAACTGTTTGATCCAAATAGCTTCCTTAGCTACATCCGATGCTGCTATATACTCAGCTTCTATTGCAGAATCAGATACAATGTTATGCTTAGAGCTCTTCCAGCTTACTGAACCACCATTCACAAGGAATACATATCCAGATTGCGATCTTTGATCATCTTGGTCAGTTTGGAAACTCACATCTGTGTAACCAGTCACACATAGCTCTTCACCTAAACTACCATATACCAAGAATAAATCATTTGTCCTTCTTAAGTACTTCAGGATATTGTTGACAGCAGTCCAGTGACCCTCACCGGGATCATGTTGATATCTGCTGGTCATACTTAAGGCAAATGAGACATCTGGTCGAGTATATAACATGGCATACATGATAGATCCAATGACGGAGGCATATATTATCTTACTCATGCGGTCTTTTTGATCAGGTGTACTAGGACACAGATCCTTACTGAGATGGATGCCATGACACATGGGCATGTAACCCCTTTTTGAATCCTACATACTGAATCTATGCAGTATCTTGTTTATATATGTGCTCTGACTTAGGCCTATCAGCCTCTTGGATCTATCTCTATAGATCCTGATCCCTTGGATGTAAGTGGCTTCACCTAAATCTTTCATTGAGAAAGACTTTCCTAACCAAGACTTGACACTCTACAAGGTAGGGATGTCATTCTTAATAAGTAGGATGTCATCTACTTAAAGCACTATAAATATAATTGTGCTCCCACTAACCTTCTTGTAAACACAAGGTTCATCAATGTTTTGAATGAATCCAAACTCTTTGACTACTTCATCAAAACGATGATTCCAGCTCTGAGATGCTTGCTTCAATCCATAAATTGATCTTTGAAGCTTGCATACTTTACCAGAGTCCTTTGGACGCTCAAAGCCATCAGGTTGTGCCATGTACACATCCTCAAGGAGCTTTCTATTAAGGAAGGATGTTTTGACGTCCATCTGCCATATTTCATAGTCATAATATGCTGCAATGGAAAGAAGGATTCTGATTGATTTGGCCATTGTAACTGGGGAAAATGTTTCATCATAGTCCACACCATGAGTTTGAGTAATCCTTTTACAACCAGTCGTGCCTTGAAGACATTTACTTTGCCATCCATGACAGTTTTCTCCTTGAAAACCCACTTGCACCCAATAGTTTTTACACCATCAGATGGATCGACTAAGGTCCATACCTTATTGTCGTACATGGATTGCATTTCAGACTTCATGGCATTAAGCCATCTTTTGGATTTTTGTCCCGCTATGACTTCTCGATAGGTAGTTGGCTCATTCTGCTCAATAAGCAAAACATCACGACTTCAAGTAATCAGAAATCCATATCTCTGAGGCTGTTGTCGTGCTCTATCAATCCTTCGTGGGTCTTGTGTTACTTGAGTAGGCTCAACAACTTATTGTTGAAAGTGAAGCTTAATCACCAAGAGGGGGTGAATTGGGGATTTTTAAATTCTTTTCCAAATGTTCTGTTTTTCGACACTAAAAACAGAGGTAAGTAGAGAGAAGAGAAGAAGAGCAATACACAAGGAACTTATATTGGTTCGGTCCAACCTTTTGACCTACGTCTAGTCCCCAGACTTTCTGGGATTTTTCACAATCTCAATTGATTACACACTCTGTAACTCGAGTAATTCTCTCACTAGAACTTACTCCCCCTTACAAGTTGCATTCAATATCCCAATCTCCAAGTCCCCTGACTTGAGATTCTTACAATGAAATGATTCACAATAAATGAACTCTCTCTAAGAGTGGATAAATATAAACACTGAAGATCAATGTATCAAAAGATACTTTACAAGTGAAAAATGAAAGAGTAGTTGGTAAACTTGAATGCAATTCATTTTCAGCAGATGTGTTGTTGAGAAGAATTGAATGCAACTCTATTTATACTAAGAGAGCATTAAATAACCGTTGCAAACTCCATTATAACCGTTGGTGCATTAATCTAGCTCTTGGAGGCACTTTGGTGTCTTCTCTCTCTACTCTTCAGTTAATTCCTTTTGTCCAGAGGATTAGTGTTGACTTTCCTTGTAATAGATCCGTTGGAAGAGCAGCTACTGCTTAGGGAAAGCAGACATTAATCCCTTTGCAACGTGTAGAGAATGATAGTACAAAAGGATGCAAGTTTTCTGGACTTTGCATTTAATGTTCTGACATCACCTTTTGCTTTTGTTCAAATCTTCATTTAATATCTTCTAAACCATATGTAACTCACTAACAAACTGATTAAACATAGTTAAGAATAGTAGTGAATGTGGAGGAGAAGTATTAAAATCAAACGGGAAGATTTCAGAAATTCGAGCAAGTTGATTTTCAAAACCAGCGACGCAAACTCGAGTTTTGTTTATCAAAACTCGAGTTTTGGACTTTTATATTGAAACCATGTTTAAGTCCAAAAGCTCAAAACTGGAGTTTCCAAAATGATAAAATGTGCAAAGCTCTCTGTAAGCCTGAAACTCGAGTTTCCAAAACTAAACTCGAGTTTCCTCTTAAAATTGGAAACCTTTGAAAATCTTTCCCAAGTCAAAACTGGAGTTTTCAAATGTAAATTGGAGTTTCCAAAATTGATGAAAAGCGCAAAGCTTTACGGTTGTCCAAAACTCGAGTTTCCCGAGACTAAACTCGAGTTTCCATTTTAAGTATGAAAACTCGAATTTTATCCCAAAGTCAAAACTGGAGTTCTCAATGAAAACTAGAGTTTTCAAAAACCGAGTAAAACTTGAAAAATTTACGTTAAGCGCAAACTCGAGTTTCCAAAGTAAAACTCGATTTTTCTCACAATTTATGAAAAGTTTAGAAAACTCATAGCAAATTAAAAAGTGGAGTTTCCATATCAAAACTGGAGTTTGCATAACCCCAAAATGTTGGAGACTCTCTGTATGACCAAAACTCAAGTTTCTATTTGGAAACTGGAGTTTTGTCTATTTAGGAAAATGTTGAAGAGTCTCTGTATTATGCAAACTGGAGTTTTCTATGAAAACTAGAGTTTTGTCTAGGTGTGAAAACTTGGATAGCTCTCTGTAAGTTCAAAACTTGAGTTTCTAAATGGAAACTGGAGTTTTGCTTAGTTCATGAAAATTGAGCTATTCTCTGTCAAGTCAAAACTTGAGTAGTTTTGAAACCAAAACTCAAGTTTGCCTTTGACAGTAAGTTTTTCAACTTACCAAAGACAAACTTCAACTTGTGTTTACAATTGTCAGTTATCATCAAAACACATAGAGAACTAACATTCTCCCCTTTTTTGATGATGGCAACACTTGTAAACCAAGATTTGAAGAGTTTGACAAATTGTGCATTTTGAGATGGATTGCACTTTGAGTTTTAAAGGATTTAGTGCTTTTTGAAGAAGAGTTGATGGTGCTAATTGAAATATCTGATATAGGCAACAGAAGCAGATAGATAATTAGGGAAATCAACATTCTAAAAACCATTCATTCATAATTTGCAAAATTACATCATTGAAAGTGCAAATGGAAATTAAAATGCAGCAGAAACTTAGAAACTGATTTAAACATTTAAACAAGTTCTTCTACTCAAACTCTACACAACTCAAACTCTACTCTTGTTTCTCTCCCCCTTTGTCATCTTCAAAGGAGGGTGGAGCTGAGATAGTGGGTTCATGGAGAGGATCAAAGAGAGGAGTAGGAGGAGGTGAGTGATGAAAAATCTCTTTAGTGGGAGTCTGATGGAGATAGAGAACCTCGGTAGTGGGAGTAATGGGAGATGAGGTAGGTAGAACTTCTGTGGTAGGTGTGGAAGTGCGGATTGGAGAGGAAAGGATGATGGGAGTGGATTGTTCAGGTGGAAAAGTAGGATCTGGAGGAGTGGTGAAAGTGAATGAAGGAGAAGAGGGAGACTGTGTGTAACACCCCGAATTTCGGACCCTGAGAATGGAGAATAAGTCTAAAGTAGGCGGACGACTAAGCCCAGTTTGGGAAGAGTCCCAAGAATGTCGAGAGTTAGGAAGCCTCTCTGGGACTAAGTAACTCGACCATAAGGATCAATGGACCTTGTATGCATAAGTTGTGGAATTAAGGTGCCAATAAAAATGGGACACAGAAGGTCTATACGGCGTAAATCCAGTGGAAAGGATGCCACCCAACTATGTCCTGAGGTATAAGACAATTAGTTGAGTGGAAATGGGCCAGTATAAGAAAGTACACGGCATTTTCAGGGCAGTTGGGTATGCCTTGCGTTTTTGAGAAAGCATCGGTATTCGTGTAGAAAAACCCGAGTAAACCCGGGCAGGATCTCGGGCAAATACTGATAAAGTAACTTTAATAAAGTACTATCATGATGACTAATGATGGCATACTTTTGTGTTGGCCCAATAAAATCATGACACGTGTCCCGTCATCATTACAAGGGAAAAGTTACTTTTGTGTTGGACCGGTAAAAAAGCATGACACGTGTCCCTTCATAATTACGGGAGTAAGAGGTCAAATCAAGTCATCATGAAGAGAGAAAATTGCTTTAAATTCGTGCAAAACAAGGAGGAGAGAGAAAAGTCAACAAAACTTGCAAAGTAAGCCAAGTTTAGAGGATATTTTGCAAGGGTACTTTGGTCATTTGGTTTGGGGAATTTTTAAGTACCCTCTTGGCATATTTTAAGACATTTTACACTCCTGTTTGCATGAGTATTTTGACTAAGAGCTCAAGGACCAAGTATAGAAGGAAGAGTCAGTAGTAGTAGTGCTACGTCGGACACGTGGCGTTTCGGGGTCAGAAATTGGATTATCAGGTAGCACGTAGTACGAGGTGGTTATGGGATACTGAAATATGGATTTCTGGATCTTCAAGGTATTATATTCCATCCCCCTGTGGTCAGGGAGAAGAGACTGATGATCAGAGCTCTCACAAGTCCAGTGGAAGGGCACGCATTACGGGGAAATGTGTAACCGGCAACAGGGAGCTGAGCGGGACCGATTAGGATTTCTAGGAGTCGGGCCTAGGCCCAAGACACTGACATGGGGCGAAATTTCAGTGGGCCAGAGGAGTGAGAAAAGATATTGCCATGTAATTATGAAGAGAGAGAATGTCACATCAAATAATTATGAGGAGAAAGAAAAATAAAATAATCCGGATTAATCTAGACCACATATTTAAATCCGATGTGACAAGGTGAAGGACATGTAATTATGACATATCCTAGGGAAGATCACGTGGGTCCCACGGACTAGAAGAGGGAGAAGGCAAAAAGACCATTTTACCCCTAGACCTTAAACTACCCCTAAAGTCACCACTAAGGGCAATCTTGGAATCTAAATTTTAAGGGCTAAGATGGAGCCACATGTCTAGACCAGAAGACTCTAGAATTCCCTACATAAGAAGATTCTAGAATGTCTTGGAGAAAAAGCCAGCGAGAATGACCATTTTACCCCTAAAGTGAAATTTAATTACCGGACAAGCCCTACCCTTAAAGTCTCTATATAAGGACCCTTCCTCCCCTTTTTGGCTGTTCTAGGATGTGCCCAAGGAGGGAGGAACGATTAGGCAGCAAGGTCTTGGTCCAGGAGAAGAAGAAGAAGTTCATACGCAACCGAAAAACCAAGGTAAGCATCTCAGTGATTCTTGCTTTTGCCCTATAGTCATTTTCGTGGATATGCAGTAGGATTTTGGTGTTTTTAAGGTCGTCAATGAGTCCAGAAGATGTTTTTTTGTAGGTTCAAGTGGGATAACCTCTTTCTGAACTCTAAAAACCTAAGTCTTTGTTATACGAAAATCTGTCGGTTCTTTCGGTTTTTGGGCAGCAAAGGTTAATCGGTGATTTTGAATGGGTAAATGGATTCCCTTGGCTTTGAAATTTTACATGGTGAAATTAGACATCCTAAGGATAATTTTAGACTAATATTTCGTGTCATTTGGATCTTCCAACCGAGATTTATTTAAGATTGCAAATGACCTAAAGACATGGATTTTGTTTCGGACCAGTGGCTAATATTTGGGAATAAGGACAAGTTTCGAACCCATATGACTTTGGTAATTATTTTTCATATACACTATACATTCTAAGGGTTCCATGCCCACTTATTTCATGTCGATAAGAGTTTTATAGAATTTATTAAAAATCGGCAAACTAGGGTCAGAAGTTCTGGAAATTCTGGTGCTATGCGAATTTTAGGAGACTTGAAGTAAAGTTTGAATGGTTGATTGAAAGCATGATGTTTGGCTATGTTTAGGGTGATAGCATGTGTGGGACGTATCTCCAATGTCAAGGGAAGAGTTCATTATTTTGCAAGGCGTGCCAGGTAGTAACTGTTGACTTGCATACTCTATGTTGCTCTTGCATGTGTGTATTATCATGATGTAGGAGTTGGGCTGTAGCACCTAGAGGACTGTGTGTCCTTGGGTTGCTGCTAAAGTCCAAGGAATACTTATCGGGCTGTGGTGCCTATTGGACTGTGTGTCCTTAGGTTTCCTTCACAGTACCGAGGGCATGTATATCGGGCTGTAGTGCCTATGCGACTGTGTGTCCTTAGGTTTCGTTACAGTACCGAGGTATATGAGGTAGGTAGGGCCTGTGTGACTGTGTGTTCATAGGTGGCTACTGAGACCTTAGGAGGGGTCGGTAGGGGACTGCAACCCTGACTACCGAGGCCCTTAGCGCTATGGTACCGGGGGCTTGTCTTGACCAGGCGGTCCTACGATTTGTTGTGCCAGAGGCAGATGTGATTTACCCTTATTGTGCCAGAGGCAGATTCATACATGCCAGTATTGTGCCTGAGGCAGATTTATTTCCTAATTGTGATTTGCATTGCATGCATTTTGTACATATTGTATATGAGTCTAACAGTTACTCTGGGGTTCAATTTTGAACTCCAGACTGGTTTCAAAGATACAGGTGTAAGGCGGTAGGTCGGTTGGACTGTGGAGAAGATAAGGGTAAGAGCGATGAAATTGAAGGTTGAAGATGTATGGAATACCTTACCTCATTCTGTATGTTTATTCCTGGATGATTGTAAGTTATGTTGGATTATTGTACCCTTAACCCTACGGGGAATACTTTCTATAAATTTTGTACGCCTTTACCAGTATATTGTAAGTTGTCCAAACCTATCATATGCTCTTCCGCGCACACTCTGACATATGATTAAAGTGAACAATTAACAAAGGAAAGGTAATAAGTGGAAAGGATCCCTCTAACCCGCCACCCGAAAGGGTGAGGCCGGTAGGGGTGTAACACTGTGGCTTAGGTTTTGGGTCGTCATGAGGGACAGAAGTACTAGGACCAACAGAAGAGCCAAACACAGAAGAGGAGCCAATGTTCAAGTGCTTCAACACTTTATCCAGCCTATCACTTAGAAGCACATTGCTAACCATTAGTGTGGACAACTTGGCATCCTGATCCACCATATTACCATTAAGGTCCTCAATTTTCTCTTTGACAGTGGCAAGTGTGTCCTTCATACCTTCTTGGACATCTACATTCTCATGATTACCCCTTTGCACCACAGCTACCAATTTTCCTATTTCAAATTCTAATCTGATAGAGAGGGAGGCGATGGCAGCATCTACGATACCTTTTACCCATGTATCAAAATCAGAAGGTGGAGGAGCTGATTGGGCTTCATGACCCTGGGCCTAAGAAGCTTTGGCATGAGAAGCTCTGGATCTAGAGGATGCCCTTGATTGCCCAGATCCTTCAGGTTCAAAACTGATCCTCATAAGGTTCAACTGAGCCTTGCCAAAGAAAGGAGGATATTTCAAGGTCTCAGCAGTGCCAACATACCAGATTTTGTGGTAAAAGAGAATAATTGAGATAAGGGAAGGATATGGTATGTGGGAAGGTCGTCTAGAAGAGAATCTAAATTTGACCATCTCCTGAAAGATCCAGTGGCCAAGATTGAGATGGGTTTTGTTCACAAAGGCAGCAAAAAGGGGATAGTCTTTTTGAGAAAAGTGGGTGAAATTGCCACCTTTTTGGATTAAGTTTCTCGAATAGATGTACCAAAGGACTCTGTGTGTTGGAGGCATTGACATAGGATTGAAAGAGAGGGTATGCCTTTGATCTTCGGGAAAAGGTTCATTTGGCCTGAGAATTGAGAAAATTTCCTCATTACTGAAACTAATAGTGGGAACAGGATGAGGGTTGTTAATTTTCAAAATAGAGTTGAGGATGGAAGCTGACAGGGTAAATTTGACACCCTTGACAGAGGTGGTGACTCGTTCCTCAACTAGTTCATCATCAGAATTCATAAGATTATTATACTCCATGTTAAAATAGAAAAGTCTAACAAGGTTGGGAATATAAGGCACATAGATAGACAGGTATGACTCATATTGGCTAAGCCAAGGGGAAAGATCAATATTGCACTCATCTTTCAGTTTGACCAAATTAACTGAGACAGCTGGACATAATTCTTTCTTAATGAAGGATTCCTTAAACTTAGTGTTTAGCTCAGGGGATAAAAAGGAAAGCTCAGTTGCAAAACCTTGAGGAGGGTCACGATGATTGTAGATGTCTTTCACAACATTGGCCATAATATAAGGCACTTCCTCAGGTTGAGTGTGAGTTGATGAAGCAGCCTTGGATGAGGCTTGGCCCTTTGAAGTATCGTGAGACTTAGAAGGAGTGTCCCTCTTCTTCCTCACAGGCTTAGAAGCCTCAGTCGCCTTCATCTTTCCTTTTCCTTCTGGTTCAAGTTCCTTTCTCTTCTTCGAGGGAGACACTGCTAGTTCCTTGAACGAAACCCCCTTTGATTTAGGGTTAGGCGAAGGAGATTCTGGAATATTTTCTCTCACTCCTCTAATTGATCTATCAACCCCATAGTGCAAACGTCTGGGAAGCGATTTCATTCTCCTGGGTCGCTGTGGAGGTGGAGGAGGAGGAGGAGACCATGATTTTGAACCTTCATTTTCTAAATCTGTGTCGTGAGTCCCTGGGGCAGATGATTTGGAGGCCATTTCTAGGTTTTGAGTTAGGGGTTTTGTCGAGAGAGGTAAGAATCAGAGAGAAGAGAGAACGACTAGGGAAAAACTTGAGTTTTGACACGAGTTTTGAAGAACATGAATAGTAACACATATATATAGATGCGACAAAACTCGAGTTTTCACTACAAAACTCGAGTTTTGATTTATGATCACTAACCTGGACTTCAAAGGTGTAATGTGAACCTTTGAACTTCTACGACCAAAACTCGAGTTTCCACTTACCAACTCGAGTTTTCACCATTCTTCAAAACATGATTGCTCTCTGTCTGATGGAAACTCGAGTTTCCTACCTAATGACTCGAGTTTTCAATTTCTCCAAAAATCAAGGTTGCTCTCTGGCCCCGACAAAACTCGAGTTTTGTTCCAAAACTCAAGTTTGCTTCTTTTGACAGCAAACATCAGTATTTCAAGCATCTTGCATAAAACACAACTAGATACTCCGATGCTTAAATTAGTTTCTAACAATCATCAAAACCATAACTAACATTGAGAGAGAGATACTTACAACTCATTGGGATTTACCATTCCCAATTCTCTCTTTATGAAATTAAATTGTTCTTTGGCCAATGGTTTGGTGAAGATGTCAGCAAGTTGAAGATGAGTTGGGATGAACATGACTTTGACATCCTTCTTCTGAACATGATCCCTTATGAAATGATGCCTCACATCAATATGCTTGGTCCGAGTATGTTGCACTGGATTCTTAGCCAAACTTATTGTGCTTGTGTTGTCACACAATATTGGGATCTCCTTCAGGTTGATTTCCAAGTTAGATAGTTGTTGCTTGAGCAAAAGGACTTGAGCACAACAGCTTGAGGCAGCCAAATATTCAGCTTCAGTAGAGGATACAACCACACTTGTTTGCTTCTTGCTGAACCAGAAGACAAGTGAGCCACCAAGAAATTCACATTGGCCACTTGTGCTCTTTCTATCCGTCTTATACCCAGCATGGTCTGAATCTGAATATGCTACCAAATGTTCAGGTTGACCTTTGGGAAACCATAAACCAAGGGTCTTTGTGTCAGCAAGGTATCTGAAGATTCTCTTCACATTATCAGCAGAGACTCCTTGGGAGCAGATTGGAACCTTGCACACATCCCCACACTGAAGTGGATGTCAGGACGACTTGCTGTGAGGTAGAGCAATGATCCAATCATTCTTCTATATCTTGTGATATTTAAGTCTTTGCCCTCTTCATCAGCATCTAAGGCAGTGGTTGAGCTAATTGGAGTATCAGCTCCATTGCATTGATCCATCCCAAACTTCTTCAGCAAATCATTGAGATACTTGGTCTGAGATATGAAGATTCCATCATTCCTTTGCTTGATTTTCAGACCAAGGAAGTAGTTGAGTTCTCCCATAATGGACATCTCAAATTCTCCCTGCATATTCTTAGCAAACTCTTCACACAAAGCATCATTAGAAGCACCAAATATAATGTCATCAACATATATTTGAACAATTAAAATTTCACCAAGCTTATTACTCTTTATGAATAGAGTTGTATCTGCTTTTCCTCTAATAAATCCTTGATCAAGAAGGAATTTGCTTAATCACTCATACCAAGCTCTAGGAGCTTGCTTAAGACCATAAAGGGCCTTTTTTAGGCGATAAACATGATCTGGATGATAATCGTTTTGAAAACCAGGAGGTTGCTCAACATAAACTTCCTCCTGAATAAAACCATTTAAAAACGCACTCTTTACATCCATTTGATAGAGCTTGAATCCTTTGACACAAGCAAAGGCTAGAAGACTCTTATTGCTTCCAATCTTGCCACTGGAGCATAAGTTTCTTCATAATCAATTCCTTCTTCTTGATTATAGCCTTTAGCAATCAATCTTGCCTTGATACGGACAATGATTGCTGATTCATCTCGTTTGTTCTTGAATGCCCATTTGGTGCCAATGACCGGATGGTCGTTAGGCCTAGGTACCAAATCCCAAACTTGATTTCTATCAAATTGATGTAACTCCTCTTGCATTGCTATCACCCAATCATTGTCGAAAGGGCTTCATCAATTTTAGAAGGTTCAATCTCGATATAAAGGCGAAAAAGTCACTTCATTCAAGGTACTATTTCTGATTCTTACACCTTGTTTTACATCACCTATTACTTGGTCCAAAGGATGATTACTAGTGAACCTCCAAGCTCTAGGCTGAGATTGATCAGGGTTTTCTAAATTATTTTGACGATCAGCCTTGAAAACATTTTTAGGATTTTCAATAGAGGCAGGAGTAGTTTTCGAAAAGAATTGATTTTTGAAAGTATTTTCCTCATCATCATCCAGGGACTTCTCAGCTTTGGATTCACATAATACAACATGCATAGACTCTTCAACATTACGAGTACGAGTATTAAAGACTCTATAAGCTTTACTTCTATTTGAATAACCCAAAAATATACCTTCATCCGCTTTGGGGTCAAACTTTCCCAAATTGTCCTTACCATTATTGTGGTTGAAGCACTTACATCCGAAAACATGTAAATGAGCCAAGTTTGGCTTTTTTCCCTTGTACAGCTCATAAGGGGTTTTGCTCAACTTCTTCTGGAGATATGCCTGATTCGAGATGTAGCAAGCCGTACTCATTGCATCAGCCCAGAATAGTTGGGAAGTATTGTTCTCATTTAGCATAGCTCTTACCATCTCGATGAGGACTCGATTCTTTCTCTCCATAACACCATTTTGTTGAGGGGTCCTCGGGGCTGAGAAATTGTGATCAATTCCCATGTTGTCACAAAATTCTGCAAATGCATGATTTTCGATTTCACCTCTATGATCAGTTCAAATTCCTGAAATAGAGAAACCTTTCTTGTTTTGGATCTTCTTGGCAAAAACAACAAACTGATCAAATGTTTCTTCTTTAGAGGATAAGAATATAGTCCAAGCAAATCTAGAGAAATCATCAACTATGACCAAAGTATAAAGATTGCCACCAAGGCTTTTTACTATAGCTGGTCCAACTAGATCCATATGAAGTAGTTGAAGAGGTCTATTAGTTGAAATTTCATTTTTAGATTTGAAAGATGATTTGATTTGTTTCCGTTTTTGACAAGCATCACAAATCAAGTTATTTTTAAAACGAAGTTTTGGAATACCAATGACCAAATCCTTTTTAAGTAATCTGTCAAGTTGGATCATGTTGACATGAGCTAATCGCTTGTGCCACAACCAACTATCATCCAAATTACTAACAAAACATTTTTCAGAAACAGAACCATTTCTAGAGAGATTAAGTGTATAACATTTTCCTTCTCTAGGAGCTCTAAATAAAGCTTTTGATTTTATGTCTTTCAAAGGGAGAATATCCTTACTGACAATCAAGCACTCCTCAGAATCAAAGATAACTAAGTTACCTTTATCAGTGCTTTGGCTAACACTGAGGAGATTGTGACAAAGTCCCTCCACTAGGTAGACATCTTTGATTTATGGTCCTTCATTGTTTACAATTTCACCAATGCCAGCAATCTTTCTAGATTGATTTCCACCAAAGGTTACCTTGCCACCATCCTTGGGCTTGATTGAAGCAAATTTGGATTGGTCCCCCGTCATATGTCTAGAGCATCCACTATCAATATACCACTTGTTGGGATTTGATGCTCTTAGACAGACCTGCAAAACACAACAGATCAGGTCTTAGGTACCCATCTTTTCTTGGGTCCTTTGGCATTAGTTTGTGTCTTAGGAATCTTGTAAGATCCCTTTGGCACCCATTGATAATTTCCTAAAGGTTTACTTTTTCTTTCCTTTTTATGAAAACAAGAAGAAGTAGTATGACCTTTACGATTTCAATAATTGCAATGAGCAAAAGGATTTGAAGAATGAACAGATTTTCTAAAATAGTTCATATAAGTCTTTTCTCCAAATTTCTTTTTGCCTTTCTTTTTGTCAAAGTTTGGTTTGTAACCGATCCCTGATCTGTCATTTGTAAATCTTTGTTGTTTCAAAATGACATTGAGCATTTCACTACCTCTAGTGAATTTCTCAAGTGTCTTTGTAAGATGCACATTCTTTTTCTTTAGATCGGGACAATCTTCACAAACAAAGATTTTCAAGACAGGAAAACTGTTCTAATTGCGCTCAAGAGTTATATTTTTCTTTTTCAAAGCAATATATTTTTCAGCAAGAGTTTTTCAAATTCAGATTGCACAAGGTTATATTCAGCAAATAACTCATCATAAGTTGGTTGTGAATCATATACCTCATCACTATTTTCAGAGTGCTCTTATTATTAAGCTACGAGGCATATGTTAGCTTTGTCCTCCTCTCCAGCTTCATCTTCATCGGATGAGCTGTCTCCCCATATTGCTGAGACATAAGCTTTCCTTTTGAACTTATTGAATTTCTTCTTGTCTCTGTCTTTGTCCTTTAGCTGGGGGCATTCTGACCTGATGTGGCCAGGCTTTTCACATTCGTAACGATGATTGGCTTCTTTGCCTCGTCTTTGGAGCTACCTTTGTGAAACTTTTTGTATCCTTGATCCTTTCGTATAATCTTTTAAATCTTCGAACAATCATTCCCAGCTCTCTTTCTTCGTCTTCTTTCTTCTTCATCATCATCTGTCTACTTAGCTTATTTGAAAGCTTTAAGAGCAACGCCTTTGAACTTGCTAGTTGCTTCATCAAGTCCCTTTTTGAACTTGAGCTTGGATTCATATTCAGAAGGGCTACCAAAGAGGGCTGCAATAGATGCCATTGATTCACCACGAGTTTCTTCAATCGCGGTCACTTTAGCTTCCCAGTCCTTGTTGAGGATATTGAGAATTTTCCTCATTTGGGCAGGTTGCTCATATTCTTTGCCCAATGCAGCAAGCTGGTTGATCAGATGAGTGAATCTTAATCGAATATCGTTGATAGATTCACCAGGCTTCATTCGAAGAAGATCATATTCTGTTATGAGAGTGTTGATTATGTTCTGCTTTACTCCAGTAGTTCCTTCATGAGCTACCTCCAAAGCATCCCACATGGCTTTTGCATTTGGCAATGTGCAAACACGAAAATACTCTTGTTGACTCAAGGCACTTTGCAACATAAGAATAGCTTTACTGTTGAGTGTGATATTTCTCATATCATTCTCATCATGAGCTTCTTCAGGCTTTGGAACTCTAACGCCATTTTTGAGCACTGTTGGATTGTAGTCTCCTGTCTCAAATACTCTCCATAGGCCATATTCAAAAGCCATGACAAAGACTCTGAATTTGGCTTTCCAGAAGGAATAATGCTCTCCACTGAATCTTGGTGGTTGGTTGATAGAAGATCCATCAGGTAGAATACCTTCCATAGTGATCCTTCTCAAGATGTTAATCTTTTCAGAGAAGACCTTGCTCTGATACCAAATGAAAGTGAAGCTTAACCACCAAGAGGGGGGGTGAATTGGGGATTTTGAAATTCTTTTCTAAATGCTCTGTTTTCGACACTAAAAACAGTGGTAAGTAGAGAGAAGAGAAGAAGAGCAATACACAAGGAACTTATATTGGTTCGGTCCAACCTTTTGACCTACGTCTAGTCCCCAGACTCTCTGGGATTTTTCACTATCTCAATTGATTACACACTCTGTAACTCAAGAGTAATTCTCTCACTAGAACTTACTCCCCCATACAAGTTGCAATCAATATCCCAATCTCCAAGTCCCCTGACTTGAGATTCTTACAATGAAATGATTCACAATAAATGAACTCTCTCCAAGAGTGGATAAATATAAACACTAAAGATCAATGTATCAAAAGATACTTTACAAGTGAAAACTGAAAGAGTAGTTGGTAAACTTGAATGCAATTCATTTTCAGCAGATGTGTTGTTGAGAAGAATTGAATGCAACTCTATTTATACTAAGAGAGCATTAAATAACCGTTGCAAACTCCATTATAACCGTTGGTGCATTAATCTAGCTCTTGGAGGCACTTTGGTGTCTTCTCTCTCTACTCTTTAGTTAATTCCTTTTGTCCGAGGATTAGTGTTGACTTTCCTTGTAATAGATCCGTTGGAAGAGCAGCTACTGCTTAGGGAAAGCAGACATTAATCCCTTTGCAACGTGTAGAGAATGATAGTACAAAAGGATGCAAGTTTTCTGGACTTTGCATTTAATGTTCTGACATCACCTTTTGCTTTTGTTCAAATCTTCATTTAATATCTTCTAAACCATATGTAACTCACTAACAAACTGATTAAACATAGTTAAGAATAGTAGTGAATGTGGAGGAGAAGTATTAAAATCAAACGGAAGATTTCGAAATTCGAGCAAGTTGATTTTCAAAACCAAATACGCAAACTCGAGTTTTGTTAATCAAAACTCGAGTTTTGGACTTTTATATTGAAACCATGTTTAAGTCCAAAAGCTCAAAACTGGAGCTTCCAATTGTAAACTGGAGTTTCCAAAATGATAAAATGAGCAAAGTTCTCTGTAAGCCTGAAACTCGAGTTTCCAAAACTAAACTCGAGTTTCCTCTTAAAATTGGAAACCTTTGAAAATCTTTCCCAAGTCAAAACTGGAGTTTTCAAAATTGATGAAAAGCGCAAAGATTTTTGGTTGTCCAAAACTAGAGTTTCCCGAGACTAAACTCGAGTTTCCATTTTAATTATGAAAACTTAAAATTTTATCCCAAAGTCAAAACTGGAGTTGTCAATGAAAACTAGAGTTTTCAAAAACTTAGTAAAACTTGAAAACTTTCTATTAAGCGCAAACTCGAGTTTCCAAAGTAAAACTCGAGTTTTCTCACAATTTAGAAAAAGCTTAGAAAACTCATAGCAAATTGAAAACTGGAGTTTCCATATCAAAACTGGAGTTTGCATAACCCCAAAATGTTGGAGACTCTCTGTATGACCGAAACTCGAGTTTCGATTTGGAAACTGGAGTTTTGTCTATTTAGGAAAATGTTGAAGAGTCTTTGAACTGGAGTTTTGTCTAGGTGTGAAAACTTGGATAGTTCTCTGTAAGTTCAAAACTCGAGTTTCTAAATGGAAACTGGAGTTTTGCTTAGTTCATGAAAATTGAGCTATTCTCTGTCAAGTCAAAACTCGAGTTTTGAAAACAAAACTCGAGTTTGCCTTTGACAGTAATTTTTTCAACGTACGAAAGACAAACTTCAACTTGTGTTTATAATTGTCAGTTATCATCAAAACACATAGAGAACTAACAATTGTGAGTCTTCTCTGTTTTCCATCTGTGGTTCTATGTTGTCTTGTGGCTCTAGAACTTCTTCGAGCTGTACCTCACTCCCATTGGTTCTTTTAGAGATAAACTCTCTTTCCAGAAAGACACCATTCCGAATAACAAACACTATGTGATCGGTAGAATTGTAGACATAGTATCCCTTAGTTTCCTTAGGATACCCCACGAAAAGGCATTTTGAGGATTTGGATGATAATTTATCAGAGGCTTGCTGTTTAACTTAAACCTCACATCCCTAAATTTTGAGAAAGGACAAACTGGGTTTCTTCCCAGTCCATATCTCATATGGTGTCTTTACAACTGCCTTTGATGGAACACGATTTAGTGTGAACGTGGCTATTTCTAGGGCATGGCCCCAAAAGGAAAGTGGAAGATCTGTTTGACTCATCATAGATCAAACCATATCTAATAGAGTTTTATTCCTCCGCTCAGAAACACCATTCCATTGTGGTGTTCCTGGAGGAGTTAGTTGTGAGATGATCCTACAACTCCTAAGATGGTCAATGAACTCTTGGCTCAAATATTCACCACCCTGATCCGATCGAAGTGCTTTAATTTTTTTACCAAGTTGGTTTTGCACTTCATTTTGGAATGTTTTGAACATTTCAAAAGAGTCAGACTTATGTTTCATTAGATAGATATACCCATACCTAATAAAATCATCTATAAATGTAATGAAGTACATATAACATCCTTTGGCAGATGTATTCATTGGTCTACAAACATTAGTATGTATGAGGCCCAATAAATCAGCGGCTCTCTCACTATGCCCAGTAAAAGGTGTCTTTGTCATCTTTCCCAATAAACAAGACTTACATGTATCAAATGACTCAAAATCAAATGAGTTAAGAAAGCCATCTTGATGGAGTTTTGAAATGTGTTTCTCATTTATATGGCCTAGACGACAATGCCATAGGTAGGTCGGATTCAAATCATTTGACTTGATCCTTTTGGTAGTGATGTCATAGATATGTCCATTATTAAGATGTTCTAAATTAAGTAAATAATGACCAACATGCAAATCACCATCAGCAAAAAAAATGTCATTACGATAAATAGAACATTTACCATTCCTATTAATGGAAGTGTAACCTTCCTTATCCAAATAAGAAAGAGAAACAATGTTACTACTCAAAGCAGGAACATAAAAGCAATTTTTCAAAATTAACAAAAGCCCACTGGGCAGAACTAATTCATAAGTGCCTACAGCTAAAGCAGCAACACTTGCTCGGTTTCCAACTCGTAGGTCCACTTTGTCCTTCTTCAACTTTCTACTGTCCTTGAGACCCTGCACATTTATGCAAATGTGAGAATCACATGCAATATCTAATACCCATGTTGAGGAAGTAGAAAAGTGAATGTTAATGACATAGATACTTGAAGCAATAGCCCCGCTATCCTTCTTGTTCTTTTTCAAATCTTCTTGGTAGAGTTTGCAGTTCCTCTTCCAATGACCAGGTTAATTGCAGAAGAAACAGACCCCATCCTTCGGAGGCTTTGCCTTCTTGGCTGCAGGCTTAGTTTCGGGCTTGTTTGACTCATTGGTCTTACCAGCTGAGCCATTACCCTTTCCTTTGCCCTTGCCTCTCTTTTTTATACCCTTTCCTTTCTAAACCATCAAAACAGAGTGGGGCCTCTTCTTAAAGCTCTGCTCAGCAGTTTTGAGCATCCCATGCAATTCAGAAATTGATTTCTCCATGTTGTTCATGTTGTAGTTCATGAAAAACTGGTCATAACTTTCTGGGAGTGAGTTTAAGATCATATCCGTAGCTAACTCCTGGCTCATGGGAAATCCAAGCCTCTCAAGGTGATCAATGTAGCCTTTCATTTTCAACACATGAGGACTAACTGATTCAACTTCATCCATCTTGCAGGAATGTAAGGCCTTTGTGGTCTCATACCTCTCTTGCCTTGCCTGTTGTTGGAATATTTCCTTGAGATGAGCAATCATCTCATAAGCCTCCATATGTTCTAGATCTCTTTGGAGCTCTGGAACCATAGTGGCAAGCATCAGGCATCCTCATCCATAGAGTCATTATTATGCTTCGTGTAAGCATCTCTCTGAACTCTTGCAGCATTAGCTGTAAGCTCGTCAGGAATGGGTTGATCAAGGACATACACCTTTCTTTCGTGCTTGAGAACAATTCTCAAGTTCCTAAACCAGTCAAGAAAGTTTGTCTCATTGAGTTTGTCCTTCTCAAGGACTGATCGCAGTGATAGTGTTGCAGTATTACTAGTCGACATGATTCTACAATTAAAGTATGCAAATTTTAGTTAGTAAGTAATCTCCCACCGAATTAACAACCCTCAATGTAATTAGTGGGCTAAGATCCATGTTTGGCTTAAATTGAAGTCCGCTTTGGAAGGATGCTTAAAGTCAAGTTATTTAGGTAGACAACATATTTGCCAATTACATCACATGTAACTTTTAGATCTTTATGGGATTCAATCATCACATGACCCGACACGTTTAATCCCATCTAATGCCTTGAGATCCAAAACCGTTTTGATAATCTCAATTAAGTCAAGACAATAATGAATGTTGTGAGTATCACAATTACCCACGCTTGTCTCACCAAGATAACTCAAGTGCATCCACTTTGGTGGTATTTGCAAATGAGCGATCTAGGTTTTCACAAGTATTTGATTGACAGCATTACGTCATATAGATTTTGCTTGCTTATCTTGCATCTAAGCTTCTTCTATTTCAAGTCTTAAATCATTCTCTTCTTGACTAACATTGAGGTTAGCAAGGAATATTTCATTGGGTTCATTCATATTCAGAAGAATTTGATTTGGTAAATTCATATCCCAAAAATCTTCTAATAATCTTTGTTCTTGTATCATCATGCATGCCACCTGCACCGCTTTTCTACTCAAAGCATTGGCAACAACGTTTGCCTTCCCTGGATGGTATTTAATTTCCAGGTTGTAGTCTTTCAGCAACTTCATCCATCTATACTGTCTCATATTAAGTTATTTCTAATCATAAAGATCTTGTGACTTTTGTGGTCGCAATACAATCCCACAGTAGTGCCATACAGATAATGCCACCATATATTTAACACAAACACGATTGCCACAAGCTCCAGATCATGAGTGGGGTAATTTAACTCATAATGCTTTAGCTATCGAAAGGCATACGCCACCACTCTACCTTCTACATTAGGACACGTCCCAATCCTTACGTACTAGCATTACTATAAACCACATAGGTCACACTAGGATCTGGGATAATCAATACCGGTGCGGATGTCAACCTCTCCTTCTTCAGCTGTCGGAAGCACTCTTCAGATCTATCATCCCACACAAATGGTTGATTTTTCTTGTGAGCTTTGTTAATGGCAAGACAATTCGAGAAAAATTTTGTATGAACTGGCGATAATATCTATCAAGACCTAGAAAACTACGTATCTCGGTTACAGTCTCTGGCCTTTTCCAACTCAATACTACTTCCACTTTACTGGGATCTACAGAATCTCTATCCTGTGAGACAACATGGCCCATAAGACTTTTGAAAGCCAAAACTCACATTTACTCAGTTTTGCATGGAGTTGCTTTTCTTTTAATATGTTCAATACCACCCGTAAATGCCTTTCATGTTCTTCTTTACTCCTTGAGTAAATCAAGATATCGTCAATAAAGACTATTACAAATTGATCAAGATATTGACGAAATATCTGGTTCATGTAATCCATGAATACCACTGGTACATTGGTCAAACCAAAGGCATCACCAGGAACTCAAGTGACCATATCTAGTTGTAAAGGCTGTCATTGGAGCATCTTCAATTCTTACTCTCAGTTGATGGTAACTTGATCATAAGTCAATATTTGAGAAGACACAAGAACAAAACAACTAATCAAGCAAATCATCAATCTTTAGAAGAAGATATTTGTTCTTGACGGTTACCTTGTTCAATCTCTATAGTTGATACACAGTCTAAAGCTTCCGTCTTTCTTCTTTACAAATAACACCGGAGCTCCCCATGGTGAAACGCTAGGTCAGATAAACCCTTTCTCCAATAATTCTTCAATTTGCTTCTTCAACTCGGCCATTTTGTAGGGTACCATTCGATAAGGTGCTTTGGATACCGGTCTGGTTCCAGGCATGATTTCAATAGTGGATTTGGAGCGATTTAAAGATGAATGCAACTTGGATTTTTCACCACGGTTGTTTCAGTATTTACCTTTGCTTCGTGTTCTAACTCCTTATTATGAGACTGTGGTTAGGCTATTCTATCATAATATGTGTGTCAAACCCAAGATTCATAAGGACGATGATGATATCTTAATCACTACGATTAGGGGTTACGACGTTGAGATCTCATTCGCTGAACTAAATGTTATGCTCAGAGTTGTTAACGTTCCAGATAATGATCCCCATACTCTATCTAATGCTGAGTGTCACAAGATTCTGTTACCTGATGCTCCTTTCGACGACGGGAAACTTAAATTCACAACGGCTATGATGAATGACACTTATAGAGTGATGTGGTATTTATACAGCAAAAATATGGTGTAAAAAGGCCGGAGTTACACTTTGTTTAGAAAGATTATCAGCGGTTTGCCTCCATTATTGCCAAGGAACCAAGAAACTTAGGCAAATGGATTGTAAATGAGATGATAACTTTTATATCTTAGGCTCTGAATTAGAAGAAGGCGACCATCCCCTATGCAAATGTTGTGTCCTACATCTTGGCCTTGAACAATATCTGGTATTTATCTGATTATACAGTGGTCTTTCCTCAGCGATTTAGCAAGAAACACATGATTAGTATGAAGATATCCTTCACAGAGGTGACTGGAAAGCAGAAAAAGGACAAACATGTTGTTGAGGGGCCTTCCAAACCTACATCTTCTAGGGCCCCTGATGAGGCCCAATCCTCTCTGTTACACCCCTACTGGCCTCACCCTTTCGAGTAGCGGGTTAGAGGGATTCCTTTTTATCTGTTACCTTTCCATAGTTACTTATTCCTTTTGTCATACATCAAAGTGTTCACAACAGAGCATTTTATCGGTTTGGACTTACCTACTGTACTAGTAAAAGTATGATAATCAAAAAGTAAATAGTCCCCGGATGGTTAAGGGTACAATCGTCCAAAATAAAATACTGAAAGTAGAAATATATACAATCATCCCAAAATAGAGGTACAAAATATAATAGGGCATCCCTTATGAAGGTGGAATATCACCTAGAGGGGGGGTGAATAGGTGATTTAAAAAATTCTTTTGAAACACACGCGATGATACAGAATATACGAATGAGACAGAGAAGAGAAGATAAGCACAAAACGATTTATACTGGTTCGGTCTCAAATCACTGACCTACGTCCAGTCCCCAGAACACCTAGGATTCCACTACTCTTTCAAATAATTACACACTCGAACGAAGGATGGTCGCTCCACTCCCCTTACAAGTTGTAATTAGTACACCCTCACTTAAGGTTCCTCAACCTTAAGTATAACTCACTGAATGAAATAAATAAGTGTTTAAAAGACTCCTCACGAGCAGATAATAATGTACACTGAAGATCACTAAGAATTTAATGAGACAGATGAAACAACGAATGAATCTGGAATCAAATTGATTGCTCAGCGTTTCGGTAGTTGTCCGAATTCAATGCTTCACCTATTTATAGATGATGGCATTGATGACCGTTGGAGAAGATTTGATAATCGTCCGTTGTGACTTATTGAGATTTCCGTTAGACAGATAGCTGCTTCGCCTCAGTTTCGTCCGTTTGAATATCACAGCTGGAATTTGCTGATGCAAACATTCTCTTACATTCCTTTTGCATATCCGTTGTCTAATAGCATTTAATGCTTGAAGGGAATGACGGAGAGGCTTTACTTCGATCAGAACAAATTGACTTCGGTTTTGGTAACTTCATTTAATGCTCTGTCAGTCCAAATCACTTTATCGTAATCTGCTGGTAACTTGAGTTCTGATAATCTAAAACTTATTAGCACACTGGTTAAAAGCATTTGGTAGTCTTAATGAGTAACAATCATGAGGAATAAGATCAGTATTAAGCTTGGAAAAATTACGCAGACGATGATTAAAAACAGAGACTACTTTGCTCGGGCAACATTATTGGCTTGCTCGAGCAGGCTTCTTGAATTGAAGTTAAAAATGCCTTCTGCTCGCTGTTGCTCGGGCATGCATTTTTCCTTGCTTGCAGATGATGCTCGAGCATGGTGATATCTATGCTCGGGCAAGCTCTTCAAAGTACTGGAAGAGTGTCTTCCATTCAACGTTGCTCGAGCAAGATTTTCTTCTTGCACGGGAAATGTTCAGACAGAGTTAAAAAAACATGAAGACATCCAAAGGTTGCTTGGGCAAGATTTTCTCCTTGCTCGAGCATGTGCTCGAGCATGATAATTTTCATGCTTGGGCAAGATAGTGAGAAAATGCTTCAAGTCGGTGTTGCTCGAGCAAGCTCATATTCTTGCTCGGGCAAACTCAAGGCAGAGACGATTCCAAGTATAGAGGTAGTGTTTGCTCGGTCAGCCTTTTCTTTATGCTCGGGCATATGCTCGGGCAAGCTATTTCATTATGCTCGAGCAAAGGCTGTCTTTCTTGGGTCCTTGCTTCTGTCTTAATGTTGCTCGGGCATAGCACGTACCTTGCTCGGGCAAGGTATTACTTTTTGATGTTTTCAGAGGTTGCTTGGGCAAGTATCTTGTGCTTCTTCACAGTTTTCCTCAACACCCGACGTTGCTCGAGCAAGCTTATACCCTTGCTCGGGCAAGGTCATACTTCTGGCTTTTTCAAGGGATGCTCGGGCGAGTTGCTTTGTGCTTTCCTTCTTTCTTCAGTGTGGCCTGATGTTGCTCGAGCAAGCTTTTTACCTTGCTCGGGCAAGGTCATGCTTTCGCCTGTTTTCAGAGAATGCTCGGGCATGGTCCCTTATGCTTTCCTTCTTCTTTTCACTGAATCCCGATGTTGCTCGAGCAAGCTCACCATCTTGCTCGGGCAACGTTACTTCGAAACCCAAAATACTTAATTCAATACTTTAAAATTGTGATCATCAAAATCCAGGAATTAACACCATATTCTTCATCTGCCACCATAAGCCCTTACCTTTCCAAAAGGCCTTCTCAACTTAGGGGCGATCACTTGTATTTACAGATCGGTTTGGAGTTAAAAAATGAACCCCAGAGTAACTGTCAAACTCATGTACTATATGTATGTAGTGTATGAATGCAACCATAATCATGGAAAAATCACAGTCAACATGGCAACCATACCAGACATGCATTCATAACCACCCGCTCCCGCACCCTAGTTCTCCTTTCCTTTTACTGTTTCCATTTTATTTTCTCTTTGTTTACCTGACAATATGCCTATGCCCTGGGCGTTTGCCCCAGGGCTATTGTGAATGATGTTGTTTCAATTACCTCTATTGCTCTTTACATTACCCCCCGCCCCCTTGTTGCACGCCAAATTCCTAATAATCGTTTATTACTGCTGCTGCAATGAGGGCATCGCATAGTTCAAGTGTGGGGGAGGGATTAGTTAGGTAATATAATCTGCTATCTGCTGTTTCTGTGTGTGTGTGTGTGTGATCTTTACTCTGCATTTAGGTTTTGGGCACAAGCTAATTTTTTTTTCAAATTGCATGATGAAGTATGAACAGAATACTGTAGAAATAGAAGGAATGTCTGTATAACGCAACGTAGCATGATTACCTAAGAAAACTGAACCTGTAGGCTTGGGAAATTGATAGTGCTAGCTAATCTGATGCGGGGTAAAGTGGCAGTGAGGAAGATTAAAGGGAAGAACCCCCGATGGAAGGATTTAATTGAGCCTAATTGTTATATCTGTTTAGTGTGCAAGTCTGCTAGTCCATGTTTGATCCTTGATTTGTCTTAGTTCTTTGATAAACTATCTGGCATCTGAGTTTAAAGTTCGTAGGATGAAGGCATTCATGTCATACCCATCAATCCCATACACAAACCATTTATCATGATCCCCATATCGCTACCCCATTAAGCCACACGAGTATGCTATATCAGAATGAGATAGACATAAAAAACTAGAAGAAAACCGTGAAAATGCTACGGCAGAGTGCTCTATTGAAAGGCTGCGGAAAAGAGCTCATGTTGCTAAGACCAAGATATCTTGCTACCTAATCTGCTATAGCATTTACCAACATTTCCCATCTCAAACTCCTAACCATCTTCACCATTGTAACCCAAAAAGTCCTTTTGACGAATGAATACTTAGAATGCTAGGAAGCAATCTTAGAACTTTAACAAGGCTATGGAACTTCCGGAGCTCGTATGACAAGAGAGAAATTAAAATCCCCTGAGTGAGAGAGCACAAACACCGAACTTGAGAGCCTCTTTAGGCTTCTTCATCTAAGCAATACCATGTTTTTTGAGCCGTTAGCATTGGGCAATGAGATTACCGAAGGAGGACGTTTACTAAAGGCAATTGTGTAAGCAAGGGTGGTACAGACAAGAGCACTATAACTATGAGTTTTGTTCACTTTATCTTATTTTGCCCAGGAGTGCAAAAATCGAAATGTGGGGGTATTTGATGAGCACAAATTATACCATGTTTTCCCTGTATTTCATGACCGAATTGAATGGTGAATGAAAGTTTAAACTGCAAACAATCCAAGCAAAAAGGCATATATTCATGATATAGGGAACTGAAGGATGGAAACCATTTACATCCTGAACATGTGCTAAGAAGAGCAAACTACATTCTTTTAAGAGTAAATACCCTTTTGGGTCCCCGACAAAAAACACGGACCCCATTTTCGTCCCTAGAGACTAAAATGGGACTTTTTTATGGACTAAAAATGGCTGTTTGGAAATTTGCGAGGGACCAAAATGTTCACCAATCGACCCTTATTCGTCCTTTTCAGGGACTAAAAGCGCATTTCTTTGTGTGAGGGACCAAAATGGGGTCCGTGTTTTTTTCCAGGGACCCAAAAAGGTATTTACTCTTGTTTTAAAGAACGTATAGCAAAGCTGATACGATGCTATAGCATTTCGACCCCAACTCGAAAGGCAATAAAAAGCATCACAAAAGCTATAGCAAAGTAAAGGACGCAATTCTATGCGGCATATTTTCTGACATTTTTTTCTAGCTGATTTCAGGAATAGAAATAAATGATCGAGATAAACAGTAGATTGCTTTGACATAATGAAATAGAAGATGCGGAGGATCAAAACGGAAAGATTTGAAGAATCCCGGGATCCGCGAAATCAATCTACAAACGAAGATCGATAGATCTCGACCGATTTGGAAAGCCCAAAGCTTAACTGCGTCACATGAAAGTCGAATATAAAAGGAAACAGTGGACAACCCTAGAGGGAGTCGTACGAGCCAACAAGAGATTTCACATTCGGCCGACTCAAAAGAAGAGTGAGAGACTTCACTAGCACGAGAATTCCGGGATAACCCAAAGATCCTTCCTCGCAAAGAAGACGGAGGGAAGAAGACGTGGAGTGGTGACGTGACAAGGCTTCGTCCACGCCATCGAACGCCGTCAAGCTTTCTATTTTCATTTGTTTAATTTCAGTAGTTAGATCATGGGTCATTCTGTTACTATTTGTTTTGTGTTTCCTTCGTAAGTCATGAACTAACTTTCTGATGGCTGAACGAGGATGAATTCTTAAGCATGTATGAACCCAGTTGCAAGTTCTTAATTTAATAGATTCGGTTTGCTTATCGCTGAATTAACTACTAGTCGATTAGAGGAATCTAAGGGCTAGACTCGTGGTCTCGGCTTCATCGGGCAAGGAGTCGAGGCTAGACCTCCGAGAAACAAAGATGTTTGCTAGGGCAAATGCAAGGCTTGACCTATTTATTGTAGGCTTCGGAATGGGTCTACCTCTCATAACCAGTACACCCTGAGTATAATGCAGATAAAAACTAGAAAGTTGCCATAGGAATATGGAAGGAGTATAGTTAATATAATATGTATCGGACACGGAAGCTTCGATAGATCATAGCGGTGGGTTAATCGAATAGCTTTGTAGTTAGTAGCTATGCTGTAGCAATTGTAGAAGTTGTGCAGTATAGATGCTATAGCAATGGGTAGAGCAACTGGGGGAATTCTTCACTTAAGGAGGAGTCCAAGTTCAGCCTAACTTCTTACTGATATCTTCTTAAATTTACTTTGTTTACTTCTGCTATTAGCGTAATCATCAAAAACCTCTCAAACCAATTACATTTACTTTCTGATTGCAACTATCATAGCAATTGAGCGTCACTCTTCGATATCTCAGTCTCTGTGGGACGATACTCTACTTTTACTTTATTACTTGTTCGACTGGTTCACTTGTCATCAAGGAAATCAACCAATAGCGACTCTCATGTAGGAATCCATGTTGATCTCAAGTCAAAGGGCGTTGTGACGCGGTCATACATGAGATAAGCTTATGACTAAATCCATGCAGCTTTCTCATAGTGGGTCGATCCAACACCTTGTACTCTTATAAGTGCCTATGACTTTGATTTGTATATCCATACTATTAGCTCTCGTTGTTTTGATGATTACAAATTCTTAAGTTATTGAATTAAGTAATATGTGCCTAAGTTGTGGGTTGCTTGAGTAAGAATTAGTTCATGCCCGAGCATACTCTATTTTGATGAATTGTTTAAGTGTTTCAGAAAGACTCTCAAGCAAGGGACTTGATGCTTCAAGCATAATTTAACAATTGGACAAGGAAAGCTCGAGCAAAGTAACTGGGTGCCCGAGCATCATCGGACTGATAAGCAAAGTTAGCAAGATAGAAGCCATGCCCGAGCAGAGAGTAAGTTATGCTCGAGCAGAGGTAAGCAGTATACTCGAGCACATTTTGTATACCCTTCACTCTTCAACTCTAAACGAGTTATACCCGAGCAGGGTGCTCGAGCAGGGACATTATGGTGCCCGAGCAAGTATACCTCAAAGTTATTAATTGGTCTCGGTCTCAACTATGCCCGAGCATTGCCTCTAGGATGCTCGAGCATTGACGACACTGGCCTTGAATGATGCCCGAGGATAAAATCTTTGTTGCTCGAGTAGCAGCGATGGTTAATGTTTTAAATACTTCATTCTAAGCATGCTCGAGCAAGCACAGATGAGTGCCCGAGTAGGGTGCTCGAGCAGTAACTCAATGTTGCTTGAGAATACTATGAGTCATACTCGAGCATGATGTTGGTCGATTTCCTTGATGGCAAGTGAACCAGTCGAACAAGTAATAAAGTGTAAGTAGAGTATCGTCCCACAGAGACTGAGATACCGAAGAGTGAAGCTCAATTGCTATGATAGTTGCGCAAACAGAAAGTAAATATAATTGGTTTGAGAGGATTTTTTGTTATTATGCTAATAACAGAAGTAAATAGAATAATAAAGGTTTAAGAAGATATCAGTGAGAAGTTAGGCTAAACTCAGAATCATCCTTGAGCGCATCAATCCCTCAGTTGCTCTACCCATTGCTATAGCATCCATACTGCACAGCTTCCGCAATGCTACAACATGGCTACTAACTGCAACGCTATTCGGTTAACCCAACTCTATAATCTATCAAAGCTTCCGCGTCCGATACATATGATACTAACTATTAGTTCTCTATGTGTTTTGATGATAACTAGAAATTGTAAACATAAGTTAAAATTTGTCTTGGTAAGTTGAAAAACTTACTGTCAATAGAATACTCGAGTATTGGTTTCAATACTCAAGTATTGAGTTGACAGAAAATGGCTCATTTTCACAAAGATGAGCAATACTCGAGTATTCCCCTCAATACTCAAGTATTGAGCTTACAGAGAGCATTCCAAGTTTTTCACCATGAGCCATACTCGAGTATTGACCATACAGAGACTTTTTCACTAAAAGGCAAAATTGTCAATACTCAAGTATCCATTTGGATACTCAAGTATTGGTTATACAGAAAGTCACCAAAGTATTCAAACATGTGAATACTCGAGTATTGGTTTTAATACTCAAGTATTGGGTCAACAAAAAGTTTTAAACTTTACACATGTTTATAAATACTCAAGTATTGAAATGGAAACTCAAGTATTGATTTGGCAGAAACCTCACAAAGTCTTTTGAAAATATTTCAATACTCGAGTATTGACTTGGACACTCGAGTATTGGCCATACAGAAAGGTTTGTCATTCTCAAGTGACTTGAATACTCAAGTATTAAAATGCATACTCAAGTATTGACTTGGAAAAGTTTTCACAAAGTTTTTTACAAATGATGTGAATACTCAAGTATTGGGCATACAGAGAGTTTGACTCTTTTTCAAATGTTTTGAAAACTCAAGTATTGAGTTAAATACTCAAGTATTGAGGTTTTGGACTTAAACTCATTTTCACATAAAAAGTTAAAAACTCGAGTATTGAGTTGAATACTCGAGTATTGACCTTATTCAAAGAAATGGTCCAGAGCTCAAAACTTGAAGTTCTTCTCTGGAAGAGGAATACTCGAGTATTGACATGTATACTCAAGTATTCATATTAGTACACAGTGACATACTCGAGTATTGAAGAACATACTCGAGTATTGGTCGCGGGTTTTGAAAATCAAGTTGAACAAAATTGTGAAAGCTTTTTTATTTGATCTTAATACTTTTCATTATTATTCTCTGATATTCCCAGCTATGTTTAACCACTTTGTTAGTGAGTTTCAGATCAATTAGAGAATACTTATTGAAGGTTTAAAGCAAAAGCAAAAAGCATGTCGAACATTAAATGCTAAACCCGAGAAAGTTGCATACTTTTGGGTAATCCTTCTACACACGCCTACAAAGGATTAATGTCTGCCTTCCACATCCAGTAGCTGCTATTCCAACGGATTAATATCCAAGAAGTCAACTCTAAACTTCTGTACAACTGGAATAACTGAAGAGTAGAGAGAGAAGACACCAAAATGCCTCTAACAGCTAGATTAATGCTCCAACGGATATAATGGAGTTGGCAACGATCATTTAATGCTCTCTTAGTATAAATAGAGTAGCATTCAATTTCTCTCAACAACCAAGACTGCAGAAAACAAAAATCATTCAAGTTTCCAACTACTCTTGAGTTTTCTTGTGTAAAGTATCTGTTGATACATTAAGCTTCAGTGTTTAACATTATCTACTCTTAGATAGAGTATTCTTATTTGAAATTCATTTATTGTAAAGAAACAAGTCAGGGGACTTGGTGATTGGGTTCATTGATTGCAACTTGTAAGGGGGAGTAAGTTCTAGTGAGAGAATTACTCTTGAGTACAGAGTGTGTAATCAATCATGATAGTGAAATTCCAGAGTGTCTGGGGACTGGACGTAGGTCAAGTTATTAGACCGAACTAGTATAAATCTCTTGTGTCTAGCTATTCTTCTCTATCCTTTGTTCTGCTCTGTTTTAGCCTTCGAAAAACAGAGCTCTTTCGAAAGAATTTTTAAAATCCCCAATTCACCCCTCTTGGTGATTAAGCTCCACTTTCATTTGGTATAATAGCAAGGTCTTCTCTGAAGAGATTAACACCTCGAGAAGGATCACTATGGAAGGTATTCTACCAGATGGAGCTTCGATCAACCGACTACCGGGATTCACCGGAGAGCACTACTCATTCTGGAAAGGCAAATTCAAAGTCTTTGTAATTTCTTCTGAGTATGGTCTCTGGAGAGTATTCGAAAAAGGAGATTATGTTCCGTCAACTATCAAGATGGAGTAAGAACTCCAAAGCTTGAAGAAGAATATGATGAGAATGACAAGAAACTAGTCACTCTCAACAAAGAAGGCTATTCTTATGCTCCAGAGTGCTTTAAGTCAAAGTGAATACTTTCGAGTATGCACTTTAACTTCTGCAAAACCTATGTGGGACACCTTGGAGCTAGCTCACGAAGGAACCACTGGAGTCAAGGAGAATAGAGTCAACACTCTCATGACTGAGTACGATCTTCTTCGTATGAAGTTAGGTGAATCAATTGGTAAGTTCCAACTTAGATTCACTCATCTGATAAACCAACTTGCTGCATTGGGAAAAGTCTATGATCAACCAGTTCAAGTCAAAAAAATCTTGAACATTCTCAGCAAGGAATGGGAAGCAAGGTTACTGCCATCGAAGAAGCTCATGGCACATCAATGGCATCTGTAGCAGCCTTGTTTGGCAACCTATCTGAATATGAAGGAAAAATGAAGTTCAGAAAGGGCCTTGATGAAATAAATAGCAAGAGCAAAGGCATAGCTCTTAAGGCCATCAAAGAAGCTAAAGAGACCGATGATGATGAAGAAGAAGACGAGGAAAAAGAGCTTGGCATGATCGTTCGAAGATTCAAACGGTTCTATCGAAAGGATCAAGGATACAAGAAATTTCACAAAGGTAGCTCCTTCCATATTCCTACGGCAACTTTCTAGTTAAATCTGCATTATACTCAGGGTGTCATGGTTATGAGGGGTAGACCCATTCCTGAAGCCTACAATAAATAGATCAAGCCTTGCACCGGCTGCCTAGCAAACACTGTTTTTCAGAGGTCTAGCCTCGACCCCTTGCCAGTAAGCCGAGACCACATATCTAGCCCTTAGATTCCTCTAATCGACTAGTAATTCATTCACTGATAAGCAAACCGAATCTATTAAATTAAGAACTTGCAACTGGGTTCATATAACACTTAAGAATTCATCCTCATTTAGCCATCAGAAAGTTAGTTCATGACTGGCGAGGGAAACACAAACAGATAGTAACAGAATGACCCATGATCTAACTACTAAAATAAAATAAAGGAAAACAGAAAGCTTGAAGGCATTCCGACGGCGTGGAAGAAGCCCTGTCACGTCACTACTCAACGTCTTCTTCCCTCCATCTTTCTGCAAGGAAGGATGCTGGGTTATCCTGGAATTCTCGTGCTATTGAAGTCTCTCACTCTTCTTTTGAGTCGGCCAAATGTGAAATATTGTTTTGGCTCTGTGCGACTCTCTCGTTAGGGTTGACCTGCTGTTTCCTTTTATACTCAGACTTCTGTGTGACGCAAGTTTCAACTAGCTGGGCTTTCCAAATCTGTCGAGATCTATCGCATCTTCTATTTGTAGATTGATTCTGCTGATCCTGCAGGATTCTTCAAATCTTTCTGTTTTGATCCTCCCATTTTCTGTTTCATTACGTCAGCAATCTACCTGTCGATCTCAATCTTTATTATTATTCCTGAAATAAGCTAGATAAAATGGTTAGAAAATATGCCGCATAGCATTGCGTCCTTTACTTTGCTAAAGCTTTCGTGATGTTTTTTATTGCACTTCGAGTTGCGGTCAGAATGCTATAGCATCGTATCAACTTTGCTATACGTTCTTTAAAAACAATGTAATTTGCTCCTTCTTAGCACATGTTTAGGATGTAAATGGTTTCTATCCTTCAGTTCCCTATATCATGAATATATGCATTTTTGCTTGGATTGTTTGCAGTTAAGCTTTCATTTACCATACAATTCAGTCATGAAATATAGGGAAAACATGGCATAATTTGTGCTCATCAAATACCCCCACACTTAGCTTTTTGCACTCATGGGCAAAATAAGATGAAGTGAACAAAACTCATAGTCATAGTGCTCTTGTCTGTATAACCCTTGCTTACACAATTGCTTTCAGTTAACGTCCTCCTTCGGCAATCCTACTGCCCAATGCTAACAGCTCAAAAAGTGTGGTATTGCTTAGATGAAGAAGCCTCAAGAGGCTCTCAAGTTCGGTGTTTACGCTCTCTTACTCAGGGGATTTTAGTTTCTCTCTTGCCATAGGTGCCCCAGAAGTTCCATAGCCTTGTCAAAGTTCTAAGATTGCTTCCTAGCACCTGAGTATTCATTCATCAAAAGGAATTTTTAGGTTACAATGGTGAGGATAGATAGGAGTTTAAGATGGGAAATGTTGGTGCATGCTATAGCAGATTAGGTAGCAAAATATCTTGTTCTCAGCCAAGTGCTCCTTCTTGCACTTGTTTTTCTTGCTGCTCTTTTTTCTAGGTCTTTTCCCTTCTTCTTCTTCTTCTTATTTTTTTCTTCTTTTTTTTAGCAAGTAGCAGCTCTTTTTCGCAGTATTTCGATGGAGCACTCTGCCGTAGCATTTTTCACAGTTCTCTTCTAGTTTTTCTGTCTATCTTGTTCTGCTATAGCATATTTATGTGGCTCAAATGGGGTAGCAATAAGGAAATACTGATAAATGGGTTGTGTATGGGATTGATGGGTATGACATGAATGCCTTTATCCTACGAACTTCAAACTCAGATGCCAAATAGTTTATCAAAGAACTAAGACAAATCAAGGATCAAACATGGACTAGCAGACATGCACACTTTAAAAATATAACAATTAGGCTCAATTAAATCCTTCCATCGGGGGTTCTTCCCTTTAAACTTCCTCACTACCACTTTACCCCGCATCAGATTAGCTAGCACTGTCAATTTCCCAAGCCTAAAGGTTCCGTTTTCTTAGGCAATCATGCTATGTTTCGTTATACATACATTCCTTCTATTTCTACAGTATTCTATTCATACTTTATCATGCAATTTGAAAAAAAAAATCAGTTTGTGCCAAAAACTAATGCAGAGTAATTAAGATCACACACACACGGAAATAGCAGATAGCAGATTATATCACCTAACTACTCCCTCCACCACACTTGAATGATGCAATGCCCTCATTGCAGCAGCAGTAATAGTACGATAATCAGGAATATGGCACGCAACAAGGGGGCGGGGGTGAAAATAAAGAGCAAGAGAAGCAAATTAAACAGCATCATTCACAAAATAGCCCTGGGGCAAACGAAGAGTCGGAGGAGTAGGAGGAGGACGAGGAGGTAGGGGCGGAAGCGGTTGGTGTTGGTACCGGTGGTGGTTTAGGGTGACGGCGGGCGTAGACCGGTGGGGGCGCCTGGTGAAGCCTCGTCGTCTTGAGGACCCTAGGCATGGTGGTTGTGTAAGGGGGGAGATGGATGGAGAGGGTCGGTGAGCTTATGAAAAGACGCGGGATGAGAAGAAGAAGGGAATAGATAAATAAAAGTAGATTTTTTTTAATTTGGAACGTCACGACTCTTTTGACTTCGAGTTAGATTTAGTTAATGCGTAGTGGGCCCACAGGAGTGGCCTACCAAATCTAATTCATGCACACAATGTTTATTTTAAAGATGAAGGCGTACCTGACTAGCATTCCGTGGGCTTTTCCGTATTGTCGTTCTGGAGCCATAATGCTTTGCAGTATGCCGTAGCATGGCTCCTGCTGGGCCCGTTCCCTCCTTTAAAGAACTGCGAACTTGGGCTGCCTCCCAATAGCGCTTGCTTTAAAGTCTTCAGCCAGACTTTGCTATAGCAATTCAATGTTGCGGTAGTGCTGGATGGCTTCCTGCCTTTTTTGTTCCTTTGCTGTCATCTTCTGAGGGTAGGTACTTCTCAGCTAGGTCTTCGAATCTTGCAGTCTTAAGGATTGAGAAGGTGACCTGATCATCATTTACACGCATAGTAAGTTCTCCTCTTTCCACATTAATTAGCGTACGTCCAGTTGCCATAAAAGGTCTTCCCAGAAGAATTGGGACATCGCGATCTGCTTCAAAGTCCAGAATAATGAAATCCATAAAGAAGATGAACTTATCCACCTTTACCAGAACATCTTCGATCTTTCCTTCAGGTAGAACTATGGAGCGATCGGCCAGTTGCAGTGTAACTATTATGGGACTGGCTTCCCCAACTGTCAATTGTTTGAAAATGGACATGGGCATGAGATTTATACTAGCTCCTAGATCACACAGAGCTTTCCCTGAATATTAAGGTCCGATTGCACAGGGGATTGTGAAACTGCCCGGATCTTTTAATTTCGGAGGTAGCCGATTTGTTAGCATGGCACTGCAGTCCTGGGTCAATGCTACTATCTCAAACTCTTCCAGTCGTCTCTTTTTAGACAAAATTTCCTTCATAAATTTCACATAGTTGGGCATTTGCTCTAGAGCTTCCACCAGATGAATATTAATGAGCAATTGTCGTAGCATGTCAAGGAATTTCTTAAACTGTTTCTCTTGCCCTTGCTTCTGTAGCCTTTGTGGGAAAGGTGGGGGTTGCCTTAGCATCTTTGAAGGCCCAGGATCATGATTATGCGGTAGCATTCAATGTTGAATATTGCACGTGATCATCCAGTGCTGCACGCGGAGGCACTGCTGTGGTTCTGAGATCCTGTTCTGGATGTGACATTCTTGGTTGACTCTGCTCATCTTCAAGAAGTTGTTCAGCACTTTCTTGCCCTTCCTCAAATTTATCATTTTGCGGGTCAGTGAAAACCATAGGTTGCTTCATTGCCTTCCTGGGTTCTAAAGCTTTTACCACTTCGGAGCTCTATCAGCTTGACTTCCACTCTTCCATGGATCCTGGGGACTTCAGTGTCACTATGCAGGGATCCTGAGGGTCTGTTGTTAAGGGCAGTAGCTAGTTGTCCCACTTGATTTTCAAGATTTCTCAAGGTGACTTGCTGATTCTGAATGATTGCATCGTTTTTTGCCATATATTCCTTTAGGAGGGTCAGCATAGAGTGTTGCGGATCTGACTCACCGCCCTGCTACCGTGCTTGCTGGGTAAACCCTGGTGGGTTTGATGTTCGGTTTGAGTATTGTGGGCCCGATGATTGTCCCGCTGCTTGTGAACCTTGAGAATTCCATGAGAAATTGGGATACTGCCTCCATCTGGGATTGTATGTATTCGAGTATGGATTGTTGGTGTTACTGCCCCTGTTAAAGTTGTTGACTAAGTTTACAGATTCAGGGTTGGCGGAGCACTGAGAGTAAGAGTGCTCTTCGCCACAGTACACACAAGCTACCTGAGATGGTTGCAGCGATGTGTTGCTTGATGGAAGGGTCAGTCCTTTCACCATATTGGTTAGAGAAGATACTTGGGCTGTGAGAGCAGTCATAGCATCTAGTTCATGTATTCCTGCAACAGTTCGAGAAGATTTGGCTTAGTCTACTTGCCATTGATGACTGTTCATGGCCATGCGCTCCAATAGGTTGTGATCTTTTTCATAAGACTTCCTTAGGATGGATCCTCTAGAAGAGGCGTCTACAATTGATCGTGTTTGTCCATCGAGACCTCTGTAAAATGTTTCTAACTGGACCCATTCACATAGACCGTGCTGTGGGCATCTTCTGAGGAGGTCTTTAAATCTGTCCCAGGCTTCATAGGTAGATTCTCCAAATTTTTGTTGGAAATTGGTTATGTCCCCTCTGAGTTGAGCGTTCTTAGTAGGTGGAAAAAATTTGAGCAAGAACTTACTCCCCAGATCATTCCATGTGGTGATTGAGTTAGCAGGTAGGTTGTTAAGCCACGTCCGAGCCTTGTCCCTTAGTGAGAATGGGAATAGTTTAATCCGGACGGCATCGGGTGGGATCCCTGGGATGACAAAAGAATCACACACCTCCATGAAGGTCTTGAGGTGCAGGTGCGGATCTTTGGATGGAAGTCCTCCAAATTGCCTGGCTGCATTCAGCATCTGAATCATGACACATTTGATTTCAAAGTGTCCTGCATTGAATGTTGGCGGTGTGATGGCCGAATTCAGCTTGTTTAGATCTGGAATTGCAAATTACATGATGGCCTTGTTCACTTCTGGGTTTGGAGGTGGAGGGACCTGGTGATCCCTGTTTACTACTATAGGCTCTCGTTGATTCTGCTCGTGGTTGACAGGCATATCCGCCATGCTTGCTGAGTCAAAAGGTTGACTTCTTCGCTTCTGCTTCCAGCGCCTATATGTTCTATTTCAGGATCGTAAGGCTCTAGGTTGGCTGAGGGCGAGTTGCGCATGCACTACAGAATGTACCTGAAAATCAAAAATAGAGAAAAGGTGAGCTTTTTATTACGTAAATCACAACTATTAAGCAAAAGGGCGTCGTCAATAAGGGTATCAACAGTCCCCGGCAACGTCGCAAAAAACTTGTTGGTCGATTTCCTTGAAGGCAAGTGAACCAGTCGAACAAGTAATAAAGTGTAAGTAGAGTATCATCCCACAGAGACTAAGATACCGAAGAGTGACGCTCAATTGCTATGATAGTTGCGCAAACAGAAAGTAAATATAATTGGTTTGAGAGATTTTTTTGTAATTATGATAATAACATAAGTAAACAGAATAATAAAGGTTTAAGAAGATATCAGTATGAAGTTAGGCTAAACTCGGAATCATCCTTGAGCGCATCAATCCCCCAGTTGCTCTACCCATTGCTATAGCATCCATACTGCACAGCTTCCGCGATGCTACAACATGGCTACTAACTACAACTCTATTCGGTTAACCCACCTCTATAATCTATCGAAGCTTCCGTGTCCGATACATATGATACTAACTATACTCCTTCCATATTCCTATGACAACTTTCTAGTTAAATCTGCATTATACTAAGGGTGTCATGGTTATGAGGGGTAGACCCATTCCTGAAGCCTACAATAAATAGGTAAAGCCTTGCACCGGCTGCCTAGCAAACACTGTTTCTCAGAGGTCTAGCCTTGACTCCTTGCCAGTAAGCCGAGACCACAAATCTAGCCCTTAGATTCCTCTAATCGACTAGTAATTCATTAACTGATAAGCAAACAGAAAGTGGAGCTTAATCACCAAGAGGGGGGTGAATTAGGGATTTTTAAAAATTCTTCCAGAAAAGCTCTGTTTTTCGAAACTAAAACAGAGTAGACTATGGAATAGAGAAGAATGGCAAGACACAAGGAATTATACTGGTTTGGTCCAATCTCTTGACCTACGTCCAGTCCCCAGACTCTCAGGGTTTTTCACTATCACAATTGATTACACACTCGCACTCAAGAGTAATTCTCTCACTAGAACTTACTCCCCTTACAAGTTGTAATCAATGAACCCAATCACCAAGTCCCCCGACTTGTGATTCCTTTACAATAAATGATTTACAATCAATAAACTCTCTCTAAGAGTAGATAATGATAAACACGAAGCTTAATGTATCGGATACTTTACACAAGAAAACTCAAGAGTAGTTGGAAACTTGAATGATTTTCGTTTTCTATAGTCTTGGTTGTTGAGAGGAATTGAATGCTGCTCTATTTATATTGAGAGTGCATTAAATGACCGTTGTAATCCTTCATATAACCGTTGGTAACATTAACCAAGGTTCGCCGCTTTGGTCTTCTTCTCTCTCTACTCTTCACTTAATCCAGTGGGCGAAGTTTAGAGTTGACTTCTAGTAAATAAATCCGTTGGAGTAGCAAAACTGGATGTGGTAGGTAGGCATTAATCCTTTGTAAGCGTGTGCGATGGATTTCCCAAAAGTATGCAACTTTCTAGGTTTAGCATTTAATGTTCTCGACAAACTTTTTGCTTTTGGTATTAAATCTTCATTTAATCTCGTTTAAGCAAGCTGAAACTCACTAACAAAGTGATTAAACATAGCTGGGAATATATAAGAATGATAATAGAAAGCATTAAGATCAAACACGAAGAAATCACAAATTCGTATGATTTGAATTTTGAATACTTGCGCCCAATACTTGAGTGAGTTCTTCAATACTTGAGTATTGCATCGTGCACTAATGTGAATACTTGAGTATTCATCTGAATACTTGAGTATTCATCTTCCGAGAAGGCACTACATGTTTTGAGCGTTTGGACAATTTCCTTGAGTAAGACCAATACTCGAGTATTGAACCAATACTTGAGTATTGAAATTTTATGTGAAAATAAGTTTAAGTCCAAAACTTCAATACTTGAGTATTCAAATCAATACTTGAGTTTCAAAATATTTGAAAAAGAGCCAAGCTCTCTATATGCCCAATACTCGAGTATTCAACTCAATACTTGAGTATTGAACTATTTGAAAACTTTGTAAAAACTTTTCCAACTCAATACTTGAGTATTCGCCTCAATACTTGAGTATTCAAATTACTTGGAAATAACAAAACTTTCTGTCTGGTCAATACTCGAGTATTCAACTCAATACTTGAGTATTAAACTGTTTTCAATATTTGTGAAGTTTCTGTCACTTCAATACTTGAGTATTCATTTCAATACTTGAGTATTGATAAACATGTGAAAAACTTTGAAAACTTTTTGTGCAACTCTTGATTCTGCAACTCTTGATTCTGACTCATGAGAATGTCAATTTTCCCTTTCATAGCCTCCTGAGCATCGACCATACCATGATTTCCTTGTCGAACCTCATGAACCATCTTGCCTATCTCAAATTCCAATCGTATAGATAATGAGGCAAGGGCAGCATCCACAGCTTTCTTGATCTCTGCACCAATATTAGTAGGTAATAAGGAAGGTGGTGGTGGGGCAGACTGAGCTTCCTGAGCTCTGGAATGAGATGCTCTGGCTTGAGATTTTGATGGTGCTCTTGATTGCCCGAGCCTTCGCTTCAAAAGATATCTTCATCAAATTGAGTTGAGCCTTGCCAAAGTATGGTGGATATTTCATAACTTCACCTTCATACCAAATTTTATGATAGTAGAGGATGACGGATATGAGTGAGGGAAAAGGCATGTAGGAATTCTTCCAGGATGAGAATTTGAACTTGATCATTTCCTGGAAGATCCAATGACCAAGGTTGAGAGGATGCTTCTTCACAAAAGCAGTGAAAAATCTGTAATCTCTCTGGGAAAAGTGAGAGAAACTTCCTCCTTTCTGAATGAAGTTCCTTGAGAAGATGTACCAGAGAACCCGATTGATGGGAGGCATTGATCCTGGTTTAAAGGATAAAATGTGGGCTTGGTCTTCAGGAAAGTCTTCATTGGGTCTCAATGTAGAGAACATTTCTCTATTGCCATAGTCAGGAGTAGAAATTGGAGGTGGATTGGCAATTTTAAGGATTGTGTTTAAGATGGAGGCTGACAGGGTGAATGTAACACCTTTAACACTAGTGGTGACTCTCTCTTCAACAAGTTCACCATCGAATCAAGGAGATTAGCGAGATATCATATTGAAATAGAATAATCTCACAAGATTAGGATTATAAGGGGCTGCAATTGAAACAAAGGATTCATATGGTGTGAGCCAAGGGGACAAGACGATATTGCACTCTTGTTGCAATTGAACTAAATCAACTGCAACCACAGGACAAAATTCTTTCTTCATGTAATCCTTCTTAAATTTAGCACTAAGCTCAGTTGAGAGAGTAGAAATACCAATGGCAAATCCAGTGGGCGGTTTGGAATTGTGATAGATGTCCTCAATAGCATTGGGCATCACTGGAGGCTCTCTTTCTTCCTCTGACTGGATAGGTGAAGAGGAAGTAGTTTTCAATGAAGATTGAACCTTTGAAGATTGTTGTGGTGAAGTAGTTGCTCTCTTCTTCCTTGCTGGTTTGGATTTGGAGGATACAGGAAGCTTCTTTCTACCTTTTGCAGTAGATGGTTCAAGTGCCGATCTCTTTTTCTTTGGAGGGATTGGAATTGATTGATCGAAAGACACCCCTTTCTGCTTTGGGTTAGGCGTTGAGGATTCAGGGATGTTTTCGCTAACTCCTCTGATTGAACGATCAATCCCATGATGAAGACGATTTGGGATTGATTTCCTCCTCGGAGGTCGTTGAGGAGGAGAAGCAAGTGATGGAGAGGCTGATTGGGTCCTTTCCGGGTGGAATCGGTGTCGACGATGGCTTTGGACGTGGATTTGGAAGCCATTTCGAGAGTGGAGTGAGGATTTGGGTCGAAAATGGTGAAAATAAGCGTGAGAGAAAGGAGAAGATTCTAGGGCAAAACTTGAGTATTGGGTCGAGTAATGAAGAACATGACTAGTAAGTATATATATATGCAAAGTGCAATACTCGAGTAATGACTTCGATACTCGAGTAATGAAGTAACGTTTCACTTACCCGGACTTCAAAGGTGTGATGTGAACCTTTGATATTCGGTTCAATACTCAAGTGACCAACTTACATACTTGAGTAATGAATACTTGACTCGATACTCGAGTAATGACTGAAGTATTGAGCTATTGGCCTTTAGGTGATCCTCTGAAGTTCCAGACCTTCACTCGAGTGATGTCACTTACATACTCGAGTGATCAATACTTTACCCCTTCACTCGAGTAATCCCTCAAGTAATGCTTCTCCCCAATTTTCAAGTTGCTCTCTGCCTCTGGAATACTCAAGTATTGCCTTACATACTCAAGTATTGAATACTTGACTTGAATACTCGAGTATTCACTCAAGTATTGCTGCTTTCCAGCCTCAAGATTACTCTCTGATCCTCGAATACTCAAGTATTGCCCTCAATACTTGAGTATTGTTTCTCTTATCAGCAAATACTCAAAATCTCCTGCATAAAACATGGCTAGACACTCCGAAGCTTAAATTAGTTCCCCATAACCATCAAAACCATAACTAACATTAAGATAGATAGATATACTTACAATTCATTAGGATTTACCATTCCCAATTCTCTTCTTATGAAATTAAATTGTTCCTTGGCTAGAGGTTTGGTGAAGATGTCAGCAAGTTGAAGATGTGTTGGGATGAACATGACCTTGACATCTTTCTTCCGAACATGATCCCTTATGAAGTGATGTCTCACATCAATATGCTTGGTTCGAGTATGTTGAACTGGATTCTTGGCCGGGCTTATTGTGCTTGTGTTGTCACACAATATTGGGATCTCCTTCGGGTTGATTCCCAAATCGATAGTTGTTGCTTGAGCCATAGGACTTGAGCACAACAACTTGAGGCAGCCACATATTCAGCCTTCAAGACAGAGAAGACACGGCCCACACCGTTTATTTCTTGTGAACCATGACACAAGTGAACCACCAAGAAACTCACATTGGCCACTTGTGCTTTTTCGATCGCCTTGTACCCGCATGGTCTAAATCTGAATATGCTACCAAATGTTCAGTTGACCTTTAGGGAACCACAATCCAAGGGTCTTTGTGTCCGCAAGATATCCGAATATCCTCTTCACATTTTCAGCATGGGACTCCTTGGGGCAGACTGAAACCTTGCACACATGCCCACACTGAATTGGATGTCTGGGCGACTTGCCGTGAGATAGAGCAATGATCCAATCATTCCTCTATATCTTGTTATGTTGAAGTCTTGCCCTTTTCATCAACATCCAAAGAGGTGGTTGAACTCATTGGAGTGTCAGCTCCATTGCATTGGTCCATCCAAAACTTCTTCACAGATCATTGAGATACTTGGTCCGAGATATGAAGATTCCATCTTTTCTTTGCTTGATTTGCAGACCAAGGAAATAGTTGAGTTCTCCCATCATGGACATCTCAAACTCTCCCCGCATGTTCTTAGCAAAATCTTCACACAAAGCATCATTAGAAGCACCAAATATAATGTCATCAACATATATTTGAACAATTAAAATTTCACTAAGCTTATTACTCTTTATGAAGAGAGTTGTATCTGCTTTTCCTCTAACAAATCCTTGATCAAGAAGGAACTTGCTTAATCGCTCATACCAAGCTCTAGGAGCTTGCTTAAGACCATATAATGCCTTTTGAGGCGATAAACATGATCTGGGTGATGATCATCTTGAAAACCAGGAGGTTGTTCAACATAAACTTCCTCTTGTATAAAACCATTTAGAAAAGCACTTTTTACATCCATTTGATAGAGCTTGAATCCTTTGACACAAGCAAAGGCTATAAGAACTCTTATGGCTTCCAATCTTGCCACGGAGCATAAGTTTCTTCATAATCAATTCCTTCTTCTTGATTATAGCCTTTAGCAACCAATCTTGCCTTATTACGGACAATGATTGCTGACTCATCTCGTTTGTTCTTGAATACCCATTTAGTGCCAATGACCGGATGGTCTTTAGGCCTAGGTACCAAATCCCAAACTTGATTTCTATCAAATTGGTGTAACTCCTCTTGCATAGCTATCACCCAATCATTATCTCGAAAGGGCTTCATCTATCTTAGAGGGTTCAATATGAGATATAAATGCATAAAAGATTACTTCATTCAAAGTGCTGTTTAAGTTCTTATTCCTTGATTTACATCACCTATTACTTGGTCCAAAGGATGATTCCTTATGAACTTCCAAGCTCTAGGCTGAGACTGATCAGAATTTTCAATATTATTTTGGGGATTAGCCTTAAAAACATTTTCAGGGTTTTCAATAGATGCAGGAGTAGTTTTTGAAAAGAATTGATTTTTGAAAACATTTTCCTCATCATCATCCAAGGATTTATCAGATTTGGATTCACAGAAAACAACATGCATAGATTCTTCAACAATTCGAGTACGAGTATTGAAAACTCTATAAGCCTTACTTCTATTTGAATAACCTAAAAATATACCTTCATCTGCCTTGGGATCAAACTTTCCCAAGTTATCCTTACCATTGTTGTGGATGAAACACTTGCATCCAAACACATGCAGATGAGCCAAATTTGGTTTTCTTCCCTTGTACAATTCATAAGAGGTTTTGCCCAACTTCTTCCTGAGATATGCCCGATTTGAGATGTAGCAAGCGGTGCTCATTGCATCGACCCCGAACACTTGAGAAGTGTTGTTTTCGTTCAGCATGGCTCTTGCCATCTCGGTAAGAACTCGGTTCTTTCTCTCAACAACTCCATTTTGTTGAGGAGTCCTCGGGGCTGAGAAATTGTGATCAATTCCTATGTTATCGCAGAACTCGGCAAATGCATGGTTCTCGAATTCTCCTCCATGATCAGATTCGAATTCCCGAAATAGAGAGACCTTTCTCGTTTTGGACCTTCTTGGCAAAAACAACAAACCGATCAAATGTTTCATCTTTTGAAGACAAAATATAGTCCAAGCAAATCTAGAAAAATCATCAACTATGACCAAAGTATAAAGATTGCCACCAAGACTTTTTACTCTAGCCGGTCCAACTAGATCCATATGAAGTAGTTGAAGAGGTCTATTAGTTGAAATTTCATTTTTAGATTTGAAGGAAGATTTGGTTTGTTTTCCTTTTTGACAAAAGGCATCACAAACCATGTCGTTTTTAAATCGAAGTTTTGGAATACCAATGACCAAATCCTTTTTGAGTAATCAAAGTTGGATCATATTGACATGAGCTAATCGCTTGTGCCATAGCCAACTATCATCTAGATTACTAACAAAACATTTTTCAGAACTAGAGCCATTTCTAGAGAGATTAAGTGTATAACAATTTCCATCTCTAGGAGCTCTGAATAAAGCTTTTGCTTTAATGTTTTCTAAAGAAAGAACATCCTTGCTTACTATCAAGCATTCCTCAGAATCAAAGATAACTAAGTTACCTTTATCAGTGCTTTGGCTTACACTGAGGAGATTGTGGCAAAGTCCTTCAACAAGGTAGACATCTTTGATTTGTGGTCCTTCATTGTTGCCAATTTCACCAATTCCAAAGAATCTTTCTAGATTGGTTGCCACCAAAGGTCACCTTGCCACCATCTTTGGGCTTGATTGAAACAAACTTGGATTGGTCTCCGTCATATGTCTTGAGCATCCACTATCAATGTACCACTTGTTGGGATTTGATGCTCTTAAACAGACCTGCAAGACACAGCAGATTAAGTCTTAGGTACCCATCTTTTCTTGGGTCCTTTGGGGTTAGTACGTGTCCTAGGAACCTTGTAGGATCCTTTAGGCACCCATTGATAGTTTCCATGGGCTTACTCTTTCCTTCCTTTTTATGAAAACAGGAAGATGTAGTATGACCCTTTCGATTACAATAATTGCAATGTGCAAAAGGATTTGAAGAATGTACCGATTTTCGAAAATAATTCAAATAACTCTTTTCTCCAAATTTCCTTTTTCCTCTTCTTTTATCAGAACTTGGTTTGTAACCGATTCCTGATCTGTCATTTGTAAATTTTTGTTCTTTCAAGATGACATTGAGCATTTCACTACCTCTAGTGAATTTCTCAAGTGCCTTTGTAAGATGTAAATTCTTTTTCTTTAGATCAGGACATTCTTCACAAGCAAAGATTTTCAAAATGGGAGAGCTTTTCAACTTGTAGTTCAAGAGTTACATTCTTCTTTTTCAAAGCAAGATATTTTTCAGCAAGTTTTTCAAATTCTGTTTGAACAACAATGTATTCAGTAAACAATTCATTGTAAGATGGTTTTGAATCGTATACCTCATCATTGTTGTCATGTTGTTCTTCTTCTTCAAAGAACTAAGCGAGATGTTTGCCTTGTCTTCCTCATCGCTTCATCTTCATCGATGAGCTATCTCCCCAAATAGCCGAGACATAGGCTTTCTTTTTGAATCGGTTGAACTTCTTCTTTTCTTTGTCCTTGTTGTTCGGCTAGGGCACTCGGACTTGATATGGCCGGGCTTTTCACACTCGTAGCGATAATTGGCTTCTTTACTTCTGTGCTGGAGCCACCTTTGTGAATTTTCTTGTAGCCCTGATCCTTTCGATAGAATCGTTTGAATCTTCGAACGATCATGCCTAGCTCTTTTTCTTCGTCTTCTTCTTCTTCATCATCATCGATCTCTTTAGCTTCTTTGATTGCCTTGAAAGCTATTCCTTTGCTCTTGCTATTGATTTCATCAAGTCCCCTTCGAATTTCATCTTTCCTTCATATTCGCAAGGCTACCAAAGAGAGTCGCAGATTCCATAGATGCGCCATGGGCTTCTTCGATAGCGACCTTGGCTTCCCATTCCTTGAGAATGTTCGGGATTTTTCGACTTGAACAAGTTGATCATAGACTTTTCCCAATGCAGCAAGTTGATTGATGAGATGAGTGAATCTAAGTCGGAACTCACCAATTGATTCCCCGACTTCATACGAAGAAGATCATACTTCGATCATGAGAGTATTGACTCTATTTTCTTTGACTCCGGTGGTTCCTTCATGAGCTAGTTCCAAGGCGTCCCACATAGCCTTTGCGAAGTTAGAGTGCATACTCGGAAGTATTCATTTTGACTTAAGGCACTTTGAAGCATAAGAATAGCCTTGCCGTTAAGAACGACCAGCCTTCTTGTCATTCTCATCGTATTCTTCTTCAAGCTTTGGAGTTCTTACTCCATCTTCGTAGTTGATGGAACATAGTCTCCTCTTTCAAATACTCTCCGAGACCAAACTCGAGGCCATTACAAAAACTTTGAACTTGCCTTTCCGAGAATGAGTAGTGCTCTCCCATGTGAATCCGGTGGTCTGTTGATTGAAGCTCCATCAGGTAGAATATAGTGATCCTTCTCGAGATATTAATCCCTTCAGAGAAGACCTTGCTCTGATACCAAATGAAAGTGGAGCTTAATCACCAAGAGGGGGTGAATTAGGGATTTTTAAAAATTCTTCGAGAAAAGCTCGTTTTTCGAAACTAAAACAAACGAGTAGACTATGGAATAGAGAAGAATGGCAAGACACAAGGAATTATACTGGTTCGGTCCAATCTCTTGACCTACGTCCAAATCCCCGGACTCTCGGGTTTTTCACTATCACAATTGATTACACACTCTGCACTCAAGAGTAATTCTCTCACTAGAACTTACTCCCCCTTACAAGTTGTAATCAATGAACCCAATCACCAAGTCCCCCCGACTTGTGATTCCTTTACAATAAATGATTTACAATCAATAAACTCTCTCTAAGAGTAGATAATGATAAACATTGAAGCTTAATGTATCAGCAGATACTTTACACAAGAAAACTCAAGAGTAGTTGGAAACTTGAATGATTTTCGTTTTCTATAGTCTTGGTTGTTGAGAGGAATTGAATGCTGCTCTATTTATATTGAGAGTGCATTAAATGACCGTTGTAATCCTTCATATAACCGTTGGTAACATTAACCAAGGTTCGTCGCTTTGGTCTTCTTCTCTCTCTACTCTTCACTTAATCCAGCCTCTGCGAAGTTTAGAGTTGACTTCTAGTAAATAAATCCGTTGGAGTAGTAGCTGCTGGATGTGGTAGGTAGGCATTAATCCTTTGTAAGCGTGTGCAGAAGGATTTCCCAAAAGTATGCAACTTTCTGGGTTTAGCATTTAATGTTACGACGACTTTTTGCTTTTGGTATTAAATCTTCATTTAATCTCGTTTAAGCAAGCTGAAACTCACTAACAAAGTGATTAAACATAGCCGGGAATATATAAGAATGATAATAGAAAGCATTAAGATCAAACACGAAGAAATCATAAATTCGTATGATTTGAATTTTGAATACTTGCGCCCAATACTTGAGTGAGTTCTTCAATACTTGAGTATTGCATTTGTGCGCTAATGTGAATACTTGAGTATTCATCTCAATACTTGAGTATTCATCTTCCGAAGAAGGCACTACATGTTTTGAGCGTTTGGACAATTTCCTTGAGTAAGACCAATCCTCGAGTATTGAACCAATACTTGAGTATTGAAATTTTATGTGAAAATAAGTTTAAGTCGAAAACTTCAATACTTGAGTATTCAAATCAATACTTGAGTTTTCAAAATATTTGAAAAAGAGCCAAGCTCTCTATATGCCCAATACTCAAGTATTCAACTCAATACTTGAGTATTGAACTGTTTGAAAACTTTGTAAAAACTTTTCCAACTCAATACTTGAGTATTCGCCTCAATACTTGAGTATTCAAATTACTTGGAAATAACAAAACTTTCGTCCTGGTCAATACTCGAGTATTCAACTCAATACTTGAGTATTAAACTTTTTCAATATTTGTGAAGTTTCTGTCACTTCAATACTTGAGTATTCATTTCAATACTTGAGTATTGATAAACATGTGAAAAACTTTGAAAACTTTCTGTTTGCTCAATACTCGAGTATTCAAACCAATACTCGAGTATTCACATGTTGAATACTTTAATCATTTTCTGTATGACCAATACTTGAGTATCCATATGGATACTTGAGTATTGATATTTCTACCTTTTAGATGAAGAGTCTATTTTTGGTCATTACTCGAGTAATCAAACCATTACTCGAGTATTGATCTTTGTGAAAAGAACTTGGAATGCTCTCTCGTAAGTTCATTACTTGAGTATTGGAATCAATACTTGAGTAATGATCATTTTTGCACAAAGGAGCCATTCATTTGTCAACTCAATACTTGAGTAATGAAACCATCACTCGAGTATTCAATACTTGAGTAATGAAACCATTACTCGAGTATTCACCTGACAGCAAGTTCTCTTTTTTTTTTTTAACTTATCATAAACTCATTTTATCTTGCATTTACAATTGTCAGTTATCATCAAAACACATAGAGAACTAACACAAACTGAGTCTATTAAATTAAGAACTTACAACTGGGTTCATATAACACTTAAGAATTCATCCTCGTTCAGCCATCAGAAAGTTAGTTCATGACTGACGAGGGAAACACAAAACAGATAGTAACATAATGACCCATGATCTAACTACTAAAATAAAATAAAGGAAAACAGAAAGCTTGACGGCGTTCCGACGGCGTGGAAGAAGCCCTGTCACGGCACTACTCAACGTCTTCTTCCCTCCGTCTTACTGCAAGGAAGGATGCTGGGTTATCCTGGAATTCTCGTGCTAGTGAAGTCTCTCACTTTTCTTTTGAGTCGGCCGAATGTGATATCTTGTTTTGGCTCTGTGCGACTCTCCCGTTAGGGTTGACCTGTTGTTTCCTTTTATACTCAGACTTCCGTGTGACGCAAGTTTCAGCTAGCTGGGCTTTCCAAATCTGTCGAGATCTATCGCATCTTCTGTTTGTAGATTGATTTTGCTGATCCTGCGGGTTTCTTCAAATCTTTCCGTTTTGATCCTCCGCATCTTCTGTTTCATTACGTCAGCAATCTACCTGTCGATCTCGATCTTTATTATTATTCCTAAAATCAGCTAGATAAAAAGGTCATAAAATATGCCGCATAGCATTGCGTCCTTTACTTTTCTATAGCTTTTGTGATGCTTTTTATTGCACTTCGAGTTGCGGTCAGAATGCTATAGCATCATATCAGCTTTGCTATACGTTCTTTAAAAACAATGTAATTTGCTCCTTATTAGCACATGTTTAGGATGTAAATGGTTTCTATCCTTCAGTTCCCTATATCATGAATATATGCCTTTTTGCTTGGATTGTTTGCAGTTAAGCTTTCATTTACCATACAATTCAGTCATGAAATATAGGAAAAACATGGCATAATTTGTGCTCATCACATGAGCATACTCTGTTAAGTAAAACGAGGAGTTTTCTTTTTTTCTTTTAAATTCAAATCCTTTGAGTTATCCTCAAGTCTTCTCTTATCTCACTCAAAGCTATTTAGACTAAACACTAATAATCATTTCGAGTGTATTTCAAGTTATTAACCACTATTTAGATGAAAAGCAGAAGTTCTGACAGAAGCATTAAATGCGGTTACCAAAACCAGTGATATCCTCGGCAACCATTTATCTGATCAATGTAAAGCAGTTCTGTCATTCCCTCAACGGACAAAACAAAAGGAATGAAGAATGTTTACAAATACCAAAATCATTAACGCCGATTAAACAGACACTTCACGCTTCAACTCTAACGGATATTTTGAAGAAGACTCAATGGCTATATTCAAGCTTCACCAACGGTCATTAAATACAACATCTATAAATACCATAAGCATTGAATTCGCCAACCACCGAAATGCTATGCATTCAATTCGAATTTATTGCAATCTGTTGTTTCATCTGCTTCAGTAATATCTTCGGATATCTTGTACTTCAATGTTTATCATTTATCTACTCGTGAGGACTTTACACACTATTTGATTATTTGTTTAGTTGTCAAATCTTAAGGTTGTAGAACCTTAAGTGTGGGTGTACGATTACAACTTGTAAGGGGGAGTGAGTCTGAGTGTGAAAGGATCATCCTAAGTTACAGAGCGTGTAATTGTATACGTATTTGAAGAGTTAGTGGAAATCCCAAGGTGTGCCTGGGACTGGACGTAGGTTGAAGTATTACACTGAACCAGTATAAATTGCTCTGTGTCCATTCTCCTTTTCTGTCTTTGTTTTACTTGCGCTTGTGTGTGATTTGCGAAAAGTTTTTGAGATTACCTATTCACCCCCTATAGGTGATATTGTTGGAAATTATGCCCTAGGGGCAAGTCATCTCCATTTAGTTATCATTTCATTTGCATGGTTATAGTGATAACTGATCCTTGGATATATCTTATAGATTATCCTAAATGTCCCTGGTCGGTCATCTACGCGGGAGCGAAGATGAAATAGGACCAGCATGACTTTGATGAGGTATGGAGATACGAATCAAAGTCATGGGCACTTGTACAAGTACAAGGTGCTGGACCGACCCACTATGAGAAGGCTGCATGGATTTAGTCATAAGCTTATCTCATATATAACCGCGTCACGACGCCCTATGACCTGAGATCATCATGGATTCCTACATGATGAGTCACTGATCTTTGACCTAGTCAAAATTCACCTTTGACCGAGTGATGATAAAGGCTTGGATCGGGATCAGTGGTTTTCATGCAGAGGAATGTGAGTGGTCAAGATGGAATTTGTCCCTCACATTTGTAGAGAGATAATCTTTGGGCCCTCGATGAGTGAGTCTGAGAAATGTATGGCCATACTACAATGGAAAGGAGTTTCCATTTCAATTATTAGACTACTTAAGAATCGAGAAAGTAATGGTCAAGAACAGGAAGTTGACACTATTCATGCCTCATCCTTGACCAAATTATCGCGTGACAAAAGGGACGTGACATGGTTGTATGATAGTTAGAATCGTATCATTGATCCCCATATGAATTGGGTAGTCGCAATGTCTTGCTAGAGGCTGCTTGCGACTTGTGGGCTAGTACAGTATTGGCCCACTGCCAATCTCATGTGGGCCTACAGGGTCGCACACAAGAATAGCCCAACACGAGCAAAAGTGTCCAGATTCATTGAATCTTAGATATGTCTAAGATTTAATGAATAATGTATTTAATCTAGGATATATATATATATATATATGTATGTGTGTGTGTGTGTGTATTATATTATATTAAATTTGAAATTAATATAATAATATTATTTAATAGAGATTATAATATTATTATATAATATTTGTTTTGTATTTAATTTATTTGATAAATTAAATATCTAAAACAAATAGAGATGTTGTATCTCAAATTTTTGAATAAAGATATCATATATTTATTTTAATTTAAATTGAGATATAATATCTCAGATTTAATTAAATAGATAGATATCATTTCTCGATTTAATTTATATAGATACATTAAATCAGAAGGCTTTTAAGTCGGATTAAATAAATAGATTGGATTAGATCTATTAGATAGATTTAATTAATATATTTTTTAATCTAGATTCAAAATTCGAATTTCAAAATTAATGCGGATTAGTTTTGAATTTAATTCGCCTATCGGGTTTAGAAAAACCTACGGGACTTTTGTCGAGCGTATGAGAAAGCCGCGAGAAACTCTAGAACTAAAAGAGAGAGACGCAAGTTCTAAGGCGCTAGCACGCTACCGCAGTCGTGTTCAGAGATTATTCGTGTGGATACCGGTAGAGGGAGGAGATTCGTAGAATCTGCTCCTGGTTGATCGAATAGGTAGCCCACGTGTTCAGATTGAAAGAAACACTCAGCATTTTGCATAGGTATAATCTCTTCAACGAACCTTGATTTAAACGTGGTTGAGCGATCCTCTTTGGGATTTGTAAAATTTTTATAATTCTGCTGCGTGTATGGATCCCAATAGTGGCATCAGAGCCAGATCAACCGAGTGTTTAAATTAGGTTTTTCTATATGCGTATATATATGTGATATATATGTTTAAACTGAATCCTATATGCTTTAAAACGTAATTTCGCGTTAGAGTTTCTACGGAACGCTAGTCGGATATTGCGGCCGTCTCTGAATTGTTCAGATCGCACGATGTTCAGAATCGACAGTCACGTTCGCGCGTATCGGAGACGTTCTAAATTGTTCGGAACCTTCGATCATGCCGGATGCGTTATATTATATACATATTATATAATATAATTTAAATTAGAAAATTTAAATAATGATATTATATTATATATATTATATAATATAATATAAATTAGAGAATTTAAATCATGATACTATATTATATATATTATATAATTTAATTTAAATTAGAGAATTTAAATAATGATATTATATTATATATATATTATATAATATAATATAAATTAGAGAATTTAAATCATGATACTATATTATATAATATAATTTAAATTAGAGAATTTAAATAATCATATTATATTATATATATTATATAATTTAATTTAATTTAGAGAATTTAAATCATGATATTATATTATATATATATGATATAATATAATATAAACTCAATAATTTAATCATACTATTTTATTTCATAATTGTATGAATTAATGTATATTGTGATATACTTGCAAATGTTGTTTGGGTATGATGAACAACATGGCTCTAGAGTTTTACAAGTGTTGTAAATTTTAAATATGGCACAAGCGAGCCATGCCTCTCTCTAAATATTCTTGATGTACATTCTCTTCTCATCCCACTCCCCTCGTATGTTAAACGAGGTTTCTCATGATGTATTTCCTTTTACTATTTAGAGAAGTCCTCTCATTGGCTTGAGAGGATTTTAAGTTAGGTATGAGCCATGTTGTGTCACAGTTTTAATTATGTCTTGATTTGATCACTGCATAATTAATTTAGAGTTTTAATTATGATTTGATTAGATCACTCATACTTAATTTAGAGTTTTAATTATGATTTGATTAGATCACTTCTGATTAATTTATAACATATGAGATACAATAGTGATTGCATTCATATAAGTAGAATTAATATGATTAATTAGATTATGTTAGTTCTCTAAAGGTTTTGATGATTACTAACAATTGCAAACAAAGTATGAGGTTTTTCTTTGATAATTTGGAAAACATGTTATTAAAGGAAAACTCGAGTTTTGGTCTTACAGAGAAGAACTCAATTTACTGAGCTAAGCAAAACCGCCAGTTTTAAGAGAAAACTCCAGTTTTCACAACACAGAGACTTCTCAATATTTCTAGAAAAGACAAAACTCCAGTTTTCATTGAAAACTCGAGTTTTGGACTTACGAGAACCTCCAAGTTTTTAAACTTGGAAAACCTCCGAGTTTTGGCTAAAACCTCCAGTTTCCAACTTAACTTGAAATTTCCAATGTTTTCACTTAATTTGTGAAAACTCGAGTTTTGAGTTGCGAGAGAGGATTCGATTTTTAGCCGATTTTCAAAACCTCCGAGTTCTTGAGAAAACCTCTAGTTTCAGTTTGACAAAGTTTTCTCAAAGTTTTCACAGTAAAGTGAAAACTCGAGTTTTGACCAGACAGAAAGTCTGTGAATTTTCTGTCTTTGAAAACTGCCAGTTTCTTCTGTAAACCTCCAGTTTTAGATTTCTCAAAGTTTTCACAGTAAAGTGAAAACTCAAGTTTTTGAATGAAAACTCGAGTTTTGACCAGACAGAAAGTCTGTGAATTTTCTCAGGATTCAAAACTGCCAGTTTCCTCTAAAACCTCCAGTTTTGACTTGGCGCAAATTCTTCAAGTTTTCATATTTAAATGAAAACTCGAGTTTTGATATGAAAAATTGAGTTTTGACCAAGCAGAAAGATTGATGTTTCCCGATGGTTTGAAAACTGCAGTTTTGAAATAAAACCTCCGATTTTGACGTTTTGGACTTAAATCCATTTTACACACAAAGTCCAAAACTCGAGTTTTGAGAAACAAAACTCCGGTTTTGTATTAGCGAATTTGAAATTCAAATCGCGAATTTGAAAATCCTTTTTGATTGATCTTAATACTTCCAATTATCATTCCTTTATATTCCCAGCTATGTTTAACCACTTTGTTAGTGAGTTTCAGCTTGCTTCAACTAGATTAAATGAGGACAAAAAGCAAAAAGCAAAAAGCATGTCAGAACATTAAATGCTGCACCCAGAAAATTGCTTGCTTTTGGTTAATCCGTCTGCACACGTTTACAAAGCATTTAAGAATGTTTTCTTCATCAAGCAACTGCTTTACCAACGGATTAATTTGCAGAGAAGTCAACTCTGAACTTTTGAACAACTAGATTAAATGAAGATTAGTGAGAGAAGACTCAAAAACTGTCTCCAACAGCTGGATTAACTCTTCAACGGATATGTGGATTGGCAACGGTCATTTAATGATCTCTGAGTATAAATAGAAGAGCATTCAAGTCTTCTCAACTAACACACCTGCTGAAAACGCATAGCATTCAAGTTCTTCAACTACCTTACAGTTTTCACTTGCTTTGTGTCTTTTGATACTTAAAGCTTCAGTGTTTATCATTATCCACTCTTAGAGAGAGTTTCTTTTCTATAAATCATTTACTGTAAGGAATCACAAGTCAGGGGACTTGGTGATTGGGTTCATTGATTACAACTTGTAAGGGGGAGTAAGTTCTAGTGAGAGAATTACTCTTGAGTACAGAGTGTGTAATCATTTGAGATAGTGAAAAACCCGAGAGTCCGGGGACTGGACGTAGGTCAAGAGATTGGACCGAACCGATAAATCCTTGTGTCTTGCTCTTCTGTTCTCATCTTAGCTCATCTCTGTTTTTAGTGTTAAAAAACAGAGCTATTTCGAAAAGATTTTTAAAATCCCTAATTCACCCCCATCTTGGTGATTTAGCTCCACTTTCATTTGGTATCAGAGCAAGGTCTTCTCTGAAGAGATTAACATCTCGAGAAGGATCACTATGGAAGGTATTCTACCCGATGGAGCTTCGATCAACCGACCACCGGATTCACCGGAGAGCACTACTCATTCGGAAAAACAAATTCAAAGTCTTCGTAATGGCTTCGAATATGGTCTCGGGAGAGTGTTTGAAAAAGGAGACTATGTTCCTTCAACTACTAAAGATGGAGTAAAAACTCCAAAGCAAGAAGAAGAATACGATGAGAATGACCGAAAGCAGATCGTTCTTAACGGCAAAAAGTCATTCTCATGCTCCGAGTGCCTTAAGTCAGAGTGAATACTTTCGAATATGCTCCAAGACTTCTGCTAAAGCAATGTGGGACGCATTGGAGTTGGCTCACGAAGGAACCACTGGAGTCAAGAAGAATAGAGTTAACACCTTTATGACTGAGTATGATCTTCTTCGTATGAAATCAGGGGAATCGATTGATGAGTTCCGGCTTAGATTCACTCATCTGATCAATCAACTTGCTGCATTGGGAAAAGTCTATGATGAACCAGTTCAAGTCAGAAAAATTTTGAACATTCTCGGCAAGGAATGGGAAGCCAAGGTTACTTGCCATTGAAGAAGCTCATGGCGTATCAATGCAATCTCGTAGCGACTTTATTTGGTAGCCTATCAGAATATGAAGGCAAGATCAAGTTCAGAAAGGGACTTGATGAAATCCATAGTAAGAGCAAAGACATAGCTCTTAAGTCTATCAAAGAAGCTAAAGAGACAGATGATGATGAAGAGGAAGACGAAGAAAAAGAATTGGGCATGATCGTTCGAAGATTCAAAAGATTCTACCGAAAGGATCAAGGGTACAAGAGATTTCACAAAGGCAGCTCTAGCACTGAGACAAAAAGGCCAATCATATGCTATGAATGTGAAAAGCCAGGCCATATCAAATCGAATGCCCTCGACCGAACAACAAGGACAAAGAAAAGAAGAAGTTCGGTCATTTCAAAAAGAAAGCTTATGTCTCAGCCATTTGGGGTGATAGCTCATCGGATGAAGATAAAGCTGAAGAGGAAGACAAAGCAAATATCTGTTTAGTTGCTGAGGAAGAAGAGCAACATGACAACAATGATGAGGTATACGATTCAAAACCATCTTATGATGAATTTTTTGCTGAGTACATTGTTGTTCAAACCGAATTTGATAAACTTGCGGAAAAATATCTTGTTTTGAAAAAGAAAAATCTAACTTTGGAGATGCAAGTTGAAAAATCATCTTTCATTGAAAATGCTTGTTTGTGAAGATTGTTCGATCTTAAGAAAAAGAATCTACATCTTACAAAGGCACTTGAGAAATTCACTAGAGGAAGTGAAATGCTCAATGTCATCTTGAAAGAACAAAGATTTATAAATGATAGATCAGGAATCGGTTACAAACCAAATCTTGATAAAAGAAAAGGCAAAAAGAAATTTGGAGAAAAATCTTACATGAACTATTTTAGAAAATCATTTCACTCTTCAAATCCTTTTTCACATTGCAATTATTGTAATCGAAAGGGTCATACTACTTCTTCATGTTTTCATAAAAAGGAAAGAAAGAGTAAACCCATGGGAAACTATCAATGGGTGCCTAAGGGATCTTACAAGATTCCTAAGACACATACTAACCCCAAAGGACCCAAGAAAAGATGGGTACCTAAGACTTGATCTGATGTATCTTGCAGGTTTGTCTGAGAGCATCAAATCCCAACAAGTGGTACATTGATAGTGGATGCTCAAGACATATGACAGAGACCAATCCAAATTTACTTCAATCAAGCCCAAAGATGGTGGCAAGGTGACATTTGGTGGCAACCAACTGGGAAGATTGCTTGGCATTGGTGAAATTGGAAACAATGAAGGACCACAAATCAAAGATGTATACCTTGTGGAAGGACTTTGCCACAATCTCCTCAGTGTAAGCCAAAGCACTGACAAAGGCAATCTAGTTATCTTTGATTCTGAGGAATGCTTGATTGTAAGTAAAAATGATCTCCCTTTGACAAATATTAAATCAAAAGCTTTATTCGAGCTCCTAGAGATGGAAATTGTTATACACCGAACCTCTCTAGAAATGGTTCTCGCTTCGAAAAGTGTTTTGTTAGTAATCTAGATGATAGTTGGTTATGGCACAAGCGATTAGCTCATGTCAATATGATCCAACTTGACAGATTACTCAAAAAGGATTTAGTTATTGGTATTCCAAAACTTCAATTTAAAAACGACATGGTTTGTGATGCTTGTCAAAAAGGAAAACAAACTAAATCCTCTTTCAAATCTAAAAATGAAATTTCAACTCATAGACCTCTTCAACTACTTCATATGGATCTAGTTGGACCAGCTAGAGTAAAAAGCCTTGGTGGAAATCTTTATACTTTGGTCATAGTTGATGATTTCTCTAGATTTGCTTGGACTATTTTCTTATCTTCTAAAGATGAAACATTTGATCAATTTGTTTGTTTTGCCAAGAAGGTCCAAAACGAGAAAGGGCTCTCAATTTCAGGAATTCGAACTGATCATGGAGGAGAATTCAAAAACCATGCATTTGCCAAGTTTTGTGACAACAATGGTATAGATCACAACTTCTCAGCCCCAAGGACTCCTCAACAAAATGGTGTTGTGGAAAGAAAGAATAGAGTCCTCACCGAGATGGCAAGATTTATGCTGAATGAAAACAACACTTCTCAAATGTTCTGGGCCGATGCAATGAGTACAGCTTGCTACATCTCAAATCGGGCATACCTCCGGAAGAAGTTGATCAAAACTCCCTATGAACTATACAAAGGAAGAAAGCCAAATCTGGGTCATCTGCATGTGTTTGGATGTAAGTGTTTCATCCACAACAATGGTAAGGATAACTTGGGAAAATTTGATCCCAAGGCAGATGAAGGTATATTTTTAGGCTATTCAAATAGAAGTAAAGCTTATAGAGTTTTTAATACTCGTACTCGAATTGTTGAAGAGTCTATGCATGTTGTTTTCTGTGAATCCAAAACTGATAAATCCTTGGATGATGAAGAAGGAAATGCTTTCAAAAATCAATTCTTTTCGAAAACCACTCCTGCATCTATTGAAAATCCTGAAAATGTTTTTGAGGCTGATCCCCAAAACAATCTTGAAAATCCTGATCAGTCTCAGCCTAGAGCTTGGAGGTTCATAAAGGATCATCCTTTGGACCAAGTAATAGGTGATGCAAGTCAAGGGGTAAGAACCAGAAACAACACTTTAAAGGAAGTAATTTTCTCTGCATTCATATCTCATATTGAACCCTCTAAAATAGATGAAGCCCTTTCAGACAATGATTGGGTAATAGCTATGCAAGAGGAGTTACATCAATTTGATAGGAATCAAGTTTGGGATTTGGTACCTAGGCCCGAGGACCATCCGGTCATTGGCACTAAATGGGTATTCAAGAACAAATGAGATGAATCAGCAATCATTGTCCGTAACAAGGCAAGATTGGTTGCTAAAGGCTATAATCAAGAAGAAGGAATTGATTATGAAGAAACTTATGCTCCAAAGGCAAGATTGGAAGCCATAAGAGTTCTTCTAGCCTTTGCCTGTGTCAAAGGATTTAAGCTCTATCAAATGGATGTAAAAAGTGCTTTTCTAAATGGTTTTATTCAAGAGGAAGTTTATGTAGAACAGCCTCCTGGTTTTCAAAATGATCATCATCCAGATCATGTTTATCGTCTCAAGAAGGCATTATATGGCCTCAAGCAAGCTCCTAGAGCTTGGTATGAGCGATTAAGCAAATTCCTTCTTGATCAAGGATTTATTAGAGGAAAAGCAAATACGACTCTCTTCATTAAGAGTAATAAGCTTGGTGAAATCTTAATTGTTCAAATATATGTTGATGACATTATATTTGGTGCTTCTAATGATACTTTGTGTGAAGATTTTGCTAAGAATATGCAGGGAGAATTTGAGATGTCCATGATGGGAGAACTCAACTATTTCCTTGGTCTGCAAATCAAACAAAGAAAAGATGGAATCTTCATATCTCAGACCAAGTATCTCAATGATCTCTTTGAAGAAGTTTGGGATGGACCAATGCAATGGAGCTGATACTCCAATGAGCTCAACCGCCTCTTTGGATGCTGATGAAAAGGGCAAGGACTTCAATATAACAAAATATAGAGGAATGATTGGATCATTACTCTATCTTACTGCAAGTCGCCCTGACATCCAATTTAGTGTAGGGATGTGTGCAAGGTTCCAATCTGCCCTCAAGGAGTCTCATGCTGAAAATGTGAAGAGGATATTCAGATATCTTGCTGATACAAAGACACTTGGATTGTGGTTTCCCAAAGGTCAACCTGAACATTTGGTGGCATATTCAGATTCAGACCATGTCGGTTATAAAACTGATAGAAAAAGCATAAGTGGCCAATGTGAGTTTCTTGGTGGTTCACTTGTGTCCTGGTTTAGCAAGAAGAAAACCAGTGTGGCTGTGTCCTCTACTGAAGCTGAATATGTAGCTGCCTCAAGTTGTTGTGCTCAAGTCCTATGGCTTAAGCAACAACTATCTGATTTTGGAATCAACCTGAAAGAGATCCCAATATTGTGTGACAACACAAGCACAATAAGCTTGGCAAAGAATCCAGTTCAACATACTCGAACCAAACATATTGATGTGAGGCATCATTTCATAAGGGATCATATTCAGAAGAAAGATGTCAAAGTCATGTTCATCCCAACTCATCTTCAACTTGCTGATATCTTCACCAAACCATTGGCTAAGGAGCAATTCAATTTCATAAGAAGAGAATTGGGAATGGTAAATCCCAATGAGCTGTAAGCATTTCTTACTCAATGTTAGTTATTATTTTTGATGATCGAAATTTACTAACTTAAGCATCGGAGTATCTAGTTATGTTTTATGCAGGATGCTTAAAAATCCAAGTGTTGCTGTCAAGGAGTGACAACTCGAGTTTTGAGTCAAAACTCGAGTTTTGGTTTTAATGTGTCGGGGTCAAAGAAAAACCAAGATTTTTGGAGAAGATAAAAACTGGAGAGAAACCTCGAGTTTTGGTCGCGGAAGTTCAAAGGTTCACATTACACTTTTGACATCCAGGTTAGCTATCAATTGCTTATCAAAACTCGAGTTTTGAGATGAAAACTCGAGTTTTCGTCAAGCTTATATATAATGGGATACTGTTTAAGTTCTTCCAAACTCGACCTAGAACTAAAGTTTCAACCTAGGGTTTCTCTCATCTCTCTAATTCTCTCATCTCTCGACCCTAACCCTCTCACAAAATACTCCCATGGCTTCGAAATCAACTCCCCATGAGATTCACGACTTAGAATCTAGCACAGAACGCTCAAAATCGTGGTCCCCTCCTCCTCCACCTCCACCTCAACGACCCGTGAGGATGAAGACAATTCCCAAACGTCTTCACCTTAGAGCAGATCGAGCGATTAGAGGAATCAGCAGAAACATTCCATCCGCTGATTCACCTCCATCAAAGGGAAAAAGAAAAGCTCATGTTGTTCACCCAAATTAAAGGGTGTGTCGTTCCAAGAACCTCCCAAATCGCCACCCAGAAAGAGAAAGGAACCTGCACCAAGGGAAAAAGGGAAGAAGGTGTCTGAAGATTCTCAGCCCACAAAAGGAAGGCCACAACGTCTGCGAGAACGAAGATAGCCTCTGTCTCTCAACCATCTTCCAAGGACCAATCTTCTTCCAAAGTTCCTTCATCATCTCAGCATCAGCAGGAAGAAGGAGATTCTGGAGTGATGGCAAATGCGATATCAGACATCTATCACCATCCCTCTCCACCTCAAGGTTTTAGAACTATTTCTGATAGTCTTACTCTTGAACAGAACAACCTTTTTAAAGAACAATACATGAAAAGAGAGTTTTGTCCAGTAGTAGCTGTGATTCTAGAATATTTTCACAAGGAATGTCATTTGGATTTGTCTCCATTGTTAAAGCCTTATGAGTCTTTCATTTCCATAGCTGCCCCTTTTGCTACCAATCTTGTTAGACTGTTTTACTTCAATATGTAATATGACAATACCTTGGATTCTAGTGGTGACATAGTTGAGGAACGAATCACCACTACTGTTAGAGGTGTCAAATTCACTTTGTCTGCCTCCATTCTAAATTCTATCTTGAAAATTGACAATCCACCTCCTATTCCCGACATTCCCTATAGCAATCAGGAGATTTTTGAAACACTCAGACCTAATGAACCTTTTCCTCAAGACCAGCATCATATACTTTCATTTAACCCTAGTTCTATGTCTGCTGAGAATAGAGTCTTATGGTATATCTATTCTCGCAACTTCATCCAAAAGGGTGGTAATTACACTCACTTTGCTCAAAAAGATTACTCACTCTTCACTGCCTTTTTCAAAAAGATTCCATTCAATCTTGGTCACTGGATTTTCCAGGAGATGACCAAGTTCAAGTTCTCTCGTAGGAGACTCTTCCACATACCTTTTCCTTCATTGATCTCAGTCATCTTGTTCTATCACAAGATTTGGCATGTTGGTGCTGCTGGCAACTCAAGACTCCTCCATTCTTTGGAAAAGCTCAATTGAATCTGATGCACATCAATTTTGAAGCTGAGGGATCGGGGCAATCTCATGCACCTTCAAGGTCCCAGCTTAGAGCATCACAAGCTAGAGCACACTCCCAAGCTCATGAAGCTCAATCTGCTCCTCCAGCTTCTCAGTCATCATTGCCTGCAGACTTTGAATCAAAAGTGTAAAATATTGTGGACAAGGAAATTGCTTCCTTGTCAATTAGATTGGAGTTCGAAATTGGTAAGTTGGTGGCTGAAGTCAGAGGAGGGAACCACGAAATGGTGGATGCTCAGGAGGAAATGAAGGTTCAGCTTAATGGCATTGCTGAACAGTCTGCTGATATCAAGGGCGAGGTTGAGGAACTTGATGCCAAATTCTCTACTCAGCTTGTCTCCAACTTGGATCTCAGTGATAAAGTAGATAAGATTTTGAAGCATCTTCATATTGGTACCTCAGCTGGTCCAAGCACTTCAGGTCCTACTTCTGGTTCCTCATCTTCTTCCTTCACTTTCACCAGTCCTCAGATTCCTACCTCTTCCCCTCATCCCTCCACTCCTCTCTTCTCTTCACCTGTTCCCATCCTTTCTCCAACCACTGAGGTTCTCCCTTCTCCATCTCCAGATACCCCAGCCACTGAACCCTTTCACCCTTCTTCAGATACCCCCGCAACCGAACCCTTTCATGATGATCCATCTCCAACCACCCCATCTACTGAGATTCTTCACCATGCCTCACCTCCTCCTACTCCCATACTCACTCTCCATGAATCCTCTATCTCAGCTCCACCCTCATTTGAAGATGACAAAGGGGGAGAGAAAGACCAAGGCAAAAGTTAGAAGTTTGATTAGTATGTAGTTTGGTAGTTTGAGAATTTAACCTTTTGTATTTCTGTTGTATTTCAGTTTGCTCATGAACTAACCTTGGCAATGAGATACAACTTGTTGATTTTTATGTTTATGCTTTTGTTGCTCCTCTCTGTGCTTGTTCAACTTCTATCATTTGCAAAATTGTATTTTAAAAATGCAAGATACTGTCATTTGCAAACCTCATCTCAAAATCAAAATTCTCTAAAACTACGTTTGTTTACAAAAGTTTTCATCATCAAAAAGGGGGAGAATATTAGTTCTCTAAAGGTTTTGATGATTACTAACAATTGCAAACAAAGTATGAGGTTTTTCTTTGATAATTTGGAAAACATGTTATTAAAGGAAAACTCGAGTTTTGGTTTCAAAACTCGAGTTTTGGTTTCAAAACTTTTTGGTTTCAAAACTCGAGTTTTGATCTTACAGAGAAGAACTCAATTTACTGAGCTAAGCAAAACCGCCAGTTTTAAGAGAAAACTCCAGTTTTCACAACACGAGACTTCTCAATATTTCGGAAAAGACAAAACTCCGCCATTGAAAACTCGAGTTTTGGACTTACGAAGAGTCTCCTTAGTTTTTAAACTTGGAAAACCTCCAGTTTTAGCTAAAACCTCCAGTTTCCAACTTAACTTGAAATTTCCAATGTTTTCACTTAATTTGTGAAAACTCTAAATCAAAACTCGAGTTTTGAATCAAAACTCGAGTTTTGAATCAAAACTCGAGTTTTGAGTTGGCGAGAGGATTCGATTTTTAGCCGCTTTTCAAAACCTCCAGTTCTTGAGAAAACCTCCGGTTTCGGTTTGACAAAGTTTTCTCAAAGTTTTCACGATAAAGTGAAAACTCGAGTTTTGATTTCAAAACTCAAGTTTTGACCAGACAGAAAGTCTGTGAATTTTCTGTCTTTGAAAACTGCCAGTTTCTTCTGTAAACCTCCAGTTTTAGATTTCTCAAAGTTTTCACAGTAAAGTGAAAACTTGAGTTTTTGAATGAAAACTCGAGTTTTGACCCGAGCGAAAAGTCTCGTGAATTTTCTCGGATTGAAAACGCCAGTTTCCTCTAAAACCTTCGCTTTTGACTTGGCGCAAATTCTTCAAGTTTTCATATTTAAATGAAAACTCGAGTTTTGATATGAAAACTCGAGTTTTGATATGAAAACTCGAGTTTTCACCAAGCAGAAAGATTGATGTTTCCTGATGGTTTGAAAACCTGCAGTTTTGAAATAAAACCTCCAGTTTTGACGTTTTGGACTTAAATCCATTTTACACACCAAAGTCCAAAACTCGAGTTTTGAGAAACAAAACTCCAGTTTTGTATTAGCGAATTTGAAATTCAAATCTGACGAATTTGAAAATCCTTTTTGATTGATCTTAATACTTCCAATTATCATTCCTCTATATTCCCAGCTATGTTTAACCACTTTGTTAGTGAGTTTCAGCTTGCTTAAACTAGATTAAATGAGGACAGAAAGCAAAAAGCAAAAAGCATGTCAGAACATTAAATGCTGCACCCAGAAAATTGCATACTTTTGGTTAATCCATCTGCACACGTTTACAAAGCATTTAAGAATGTTTTCTTCATCAAGCAACTGCTCTACCAACGGATTAATATGCAGAGAAGTCAACTCTGAACTTCTGCACAACTAGATTAAATGAAGATTAGTGAGAGAAGACTCAAAAACTGTCTCCAACAGCTGGATTAACTCTTCAACGGATATGTGGATTGGCAACGGTCATTTAATGATCTCTGAGTATAAATAGAAGAGCATTCAAGTCTTCTCAACTAACACACCTGCTGAAATGCATAGCATTCAAGTTCTTCAACTACCTTTCAGTTTTCACTTGCTTTGTGTCTTTTGATACTTAAAGCTTCAGTGTTTATCATTATCCACTCTTAGAGAGAATTTCTTTTCTATAAATCATTTACTGTAAGGAATCACAAGTCAGGGGACTTGGTGATTGGGTTCATTGATTACAACTTGTAAGGGGGAGTAAGTTCTAGTGAGAGAATTACTCTTGAGTACAGAGTGTGTAACCATTTGAGATAGTGAAAAACCCATAGAGTCTGGGGACTGGACGTAGGTCAAGAGATTGGACCGAACCAGTATAAATCCTTGTGTCTTGCTCTTCTGTTCTCATCTTAGCTCATCTCTGTTTTTAGTGTTAAAAAACAAAGCTATTTCGAAAAGATTTTTAAAATCCCCAATTCACCCCCTCTTGGTGATTTAGCTCCACTTTCAGATTATACCAAACATACCCTCTAAATAAAATCTTAAGTCAAAATGCCATCAACAAATGAATACCTGTCAAAACCTAGATCACCCATTTGTATGTTCCACCAAAGTGGATTCATTTGAGTTATCTTGGTGAGACAAGAGTGAGTAATGGTGATACTCAACATTCATTATTGTCTTGACTTAATGGGATTATCAAAACTGTTTTGAATGTCAAGGCATTAGATGAGATTAAACATGCCAGGTCATATGATGATCGAATCCCATAAAGATCTAAGAGTTACATGTGATGTAATTGGCAAAGAGATTGCCTACCTAAATAACTTGATTTTAAGCGTCCTGCCAAAGCGGACTTAAAATTAAGCCAAATATGAATCTTAGCCCACTAATTATAATGAGGGTTGTTAATTCAGTGAGAGTTTACTAATTAAACTTTGCATATCTTTTAGTTGTAGAATCATATAGTCTAGTAATACTGCAACACCATCAATGCGATCAGTCCTTGAGAAGGACGAACTCGATGAGACAAACTTTCTGACATGTTTGGGAACTTAAGCGTTGATCCTAAACACGAAAGAAAGGAGTATCTCATCGATCAACCCATTCCTGAAGAGCCTGCAACTATTGATCCAAGAGCTTAGATTGAAGCTTATACGAAGCATAAGGATGACTTTGTGGATATAGGATGCCTGATGCCTGCTACTATGGTTCCAGACCTCGATAGAGGTCTAGAACTTGTGGAGGCCTCTGGGATGATTGATCATCCTATGGAAATGTTCCAGCAACAGGAAAGGCAAGAGAGGTATGAGACCACAAAGGCCTTGTTTTCTTGCAAGATGGCTGAAGGTGCATTAGTTAGTCCTCATGTGTTGAATATGAAAGGCTACATTGATCACCTTGAGAGGCTTGGATTCCCCATATCCCGGGAGTTAGCTACAGATGTGATCTTGAACTCACTCCCAGGAAGTTATGATAACTTTGTCATGGATTACAAGATGAACAACATGGAGGAATCAATTTCTAAACTGCATGGGATGCTCAAAACTGTTGGGCAGAGCCTTAAAAAGTGGCCTGGCACTATTTTGTCTGTTCAGAGAGGAAGGGGTATGAAACGGAAAGCCAAGAAGACAAAACCTCTGAAGGATGGAGTCTGCTTCTTCTGTAATGAAATCGGTCATTGGAAGAGGAATTGCAAACTCTACCTCGAAGATCTGAAAAGAACAAGAAGGATAATGGGGCTATCGCTTCAGGTATCTATGTCATAGATATTCGCTTTTCTACTTCCTCAAACATGGGTATTAGATACTGCATGTGGTTCTCACATTTGTATAAATGTACAGGATCTCAAGGACAGTAGAGAATTGAATGGACATCTATGACATAAACTACCAAAAGGATCAAGTCAAAAGATTTGAATCCAACCTGCCTATGGCATTGTCATCTACGCCATATAAAAGAGATTTGAAATTCCATTAGGATGGATTTCTTGACTCATTTGATTTTGAATCATTTGATACATGTGCATCTTGTTTATTGGGAAAGATGACAAAGGCTCCTTTTACTGGACACAGTGAGAGGGCCACCGATTTATTGGGCCTCATACATACTGATGTATGTGGACCAATGAATACATCTGCCAGAGGAGGTCATTTGTACTTCATTACATTTATAGACGATTTTAGTATATATGGGTATATCTATCTAATGAAACAAAAGTCTGAATCTTTTGAAATGTTCAAAATATTCCAAAATGAAGTGCAAAACCAACTTGGCAAAACAATTAAGGCACTTCGATCTGATCGAGGTGGTGAATATTTAAGCCAAGAGTTAATTGACCATCTTAGAGTTGTGGGATCATCTCATAACTTACTCCTCCAGGAACACCTCAATGGAATGGTGTTTCTGAACGGAGGAATCGAACTCTATTAGATATGGTTCAATCTATGATGAGTCAAATAGATCTTCCACATTTTTTTGGGGCCATGCCCTAGAAACAGCTGCGTTCATACTAAGTCACGTTCCGTCAAAGACAGTTGAAAAGACGCCATATGAGATATGGACTGGGATGAAACCCAGTTTGTCATTTCTTAAGATTTGGGGATGTGAGGTTTATGTTAAACAAAAAGCCTCTGATAAATTATCTTCCAGATCTTTAAAATGCCTTTTTGTGGGGTATCCTAAGGAAACTAAATGATACTATGTCTACAATCCCATCGATCACAAAGTGTTTGTTATTCAGAATGATATCTTTTTGGAAAAAGAGTTTATCTCTAAAAGAAATAGTAGGAGTAAGGTGAACCTCGAGGAATTTTGAGAGTTACAAGATAATGTAGAACCACAGATGGAAACCGGAGAAGACTCAAAACAAGTTGTTGAGCCTACTCAAGTAACACAAGGCCCACAAAGGTTCGATAGATCACGGCTACAGCGTCAGAGATATGGATTTCTGATCATTGGAAGTCGTGATGTTTTGCTCATTGAGTAGAATGAGCCAACCACCTATCGAGAGGCCACGGTGGGACCAAACTCCCAAAGATGGCTTAATGCCATGAAGTCTGAAATGCAATCCATGTACGACAATGAGGTATGGACCTTAGTTGGTCCACCTGAAGGTGTAAAAACCGTTGGGTGCAAGTGGGTTTTCAAAGAGAAAACTGACATGGATGGCAAAGTAAAAATCTTCAAGGCACGACTGGTTTCAGAAAGATTCACTCAAACTCATAGTGTGGACTATGATGAAACCTGAGGTGAACACGGTTGATCGAGAAGGTAGCCCACCAGTTCAAATAGAACGAGACGCGGACCAGTTTTCCATAGGTATGATTTGATTCTTATAACCTTTATTTAAACGTGGTTGAGCGATCCTCAAAAGGGATTCGTAAAGTCTTTTTATTCCGCTACGTGTACGGATCCCAACAGAAGCATGGATAGTGTCATCCTCTTGTTCTTGACCATTACTTTCTCGATTCTTGAGTATTCTAACAATTGAAATGGAAACTCATTTCTATCGTAGTATGGCCATACATTTCTCAGACTCACTCATTGATGGGCCCAGTAATATCTCTCTACAAATGTGAGGGAAAAATCTCATCTTGACCATTCACATTCCTCTGCATTAAAACTACTAATTATGATCAAAGCCTTTATCATCACCCAGTCAAAGGTGACTTTTGACTAGGTCAAATATCAGTGACTCTCATGTAGGAATCTATGATGATCTTAGGTCAAAGGGCATTGTGACGTGGTTATACATGAGATAAGCTTATGACTTAATCCATGCACCTTGTACTCTTACAAGTGCCTATGACTTTGATTCTTATCTCCATACCTTATCAAAGTCATACTGGTCTTATTTCATCTTTGCTTTTGCATAAATGACCGACCAGAGACATTTAGGATAATCTTTTTTATACTACTAAGGATACAGTTATCATGTTAAACATGCAAATGATATGATAACAAAATGGAGAAATACTTTAAATAACAATAATGTTTAAAGTACAATGATCTGCCCCTAGGGTATAATGTCCAACAATTTCGACGAGCCAAGAGAAGCCAAGGAAAAACTAAGAAAATCTAGGGAAAATGAGAAGAAAGCAAGTCATAAATCCAAGTCAAGTCAAGAGCCAATAGGAATTAACTTGGAGGGATATTTTGCATAGTGTTAAGTTATTATTTAAGGACTTTTTTCCCTCGCCCAAATTGTGTACCATGAGAGAGAGGAGAGAGTGAAGAAAGAACTTGTACACAAGTAAGAAGAAGAAGGCATACAAGTTGGAGTCAAGGTAAGTAGGTTTAAGATTTTGTTAAAATTAGCCTTATATCTTCATCCATCTTCATGAATAACCTTAAGACCCTCATGAACAATTCTTGTATAATTTTATTGAAGCCTAGGCATAACCCATTGAGAGGCATCAATAAGAAGAAATTCAGGAGAAAACAAGTCACAAGTAAAGTAAGTTACTAACCTAGCTTGTTTGTGATTTTGTGCTTTGGAATTTTGGATGATTTTATGATAATGGTTGATTAAGGGAAATAATGTTTTCATAAGGGAATTCTCTTCCCTAATCACTACAATAATCAATCAAATGTTTACAGTTAAGGTAATGGTGTCAAAGAGAATATTAAGCCAAGAAATGATTAAATATGAACCTAAAATGAAATTTATGGTTGTGGTTCTCGTGAAGTGATTTTCATCCATAGGTGTATACATGAGGTTATGATGTTATTTTGGTACTTTTGATAATTCCAAAGTGTTTGTGACGAAAGTTTGTGTGGGGACGAGTGGAGAACATGATTTTAGAACCTAAAAGCTATGTTACAAAGAATTAAAGAATCTGCCAGTTTTGATAATTCCTGGACAGTCATGCTTAAGGGGTGATTTTAAAATAGCAAATGATTTTCAATGACCATGAAATTTTATAGGCTTAAATTAGACATCCCAAGCTTTAATTTGGTATATAATTTTTAATTTTTTTAGATGTCTACTAGGAAATATGAATTTTTGAAATAGCCCAGAAAACTGGATTTTGTCACTGACCAGAGAGTAGTATTTCAACACAGTAAAATCTTTCAAATCTTTTTTGCCTTTGGGATATTTTAATAAATACTAAACATATGAAGGGTTAAATAGACACTAGAAACACATTAATCGGATATTTCTGTAATTAATTATCAATTTTCGAAGTTGAAGCATGAATTCTGGAATTATCTAAATTATGGTCGAATTCCCTGAAAACAAGAGGAAAGTTTGTAGAAGTGAATAAAATGAGATATATTTGCTTTTCTTAGGGCCGGTATGTATCCAAATAATATTCGGGCACTGGGGACAATTTTATAAATTTCTGGTCAATTGTCAGGTAGTAACTGTTTACTTATATACTCTATGTGGCTTTTGTATGTTTGTTGTGCCATGATTGTGGAACATGTCTCATGTGTGGAACATGCATTTGGGCTTTAGAGCTTAGTGGACTGTGTGTCCTTGGGTCGCTACTGAGCCAGTGATGCATTTAGTGTAGTTTGGTTTTGAGGCCCGGCTACTATTGATTTCTTAGCGCTATAGAACCTAGGCTTATGTAAATAGGTTGTCCAATGTTATTGTGTGTACTAAATGTGTGTGGTATGTATTGCCATTTTTTGCTATTGTGATTTTCCTAATTATGGTTGCATGCATGCACTGCATACGTATTATATATGAGTTTGACAGTTACTCTGAGATTCAACTTTAAATCCCAAATAAAGACACAGGTGGATCTGCTTGAGCTGTTTAGAATAATAGAGGTAAGGGCATGGAGATGGTGGTTGAAGAAATAGGGAATGCCCTATTGTCTTTTGTATTTTATGTTTTGGATGACTGTATAAATTTACTTACTGTCCTGTATATATTTTGGATTACTATACCCTAACCCTACGGGGACTATTTACTGTTTGTCATTTGTAATTTTACCAGTATTACGTAATCGTCCAAACCTATCATATGCTTTTCTGCGTAACACTCTAATATATGTTAATATGGAATAAATAAATCTAAGGTAACAAATAAGAAAGGATCTCTCTATTCGCCACCCGAGAGGGCGATGCTGGTAGGGGTGTAACATAAGGATAATGTTGGTAGTGACTTTTTGCTACTCCATGATATCTTCTAGATGACTATATAATATATTTCAGATGTTTTGGTATTTCATTTGGGATAACTGTATATTAAACTTACGGGGATTTATCATTTTTTTTTATATTTATTTACTTTTACCAGTATTTATGATTCAAACTGATTCCATGCTCTGCTGTGTAATTTACTCTGATACATGACGATAAGTAACCTAAGTAATAATTAATAAGTAAAGCATCAAGTATCAAATATGCCTTGGAAGTACACGTCCAGGAGCAATTTTTCCCTGGAAGTTTTTGTTGTTGTTGCTCAATATAGCCCCGGAAGTCTAAAAACGTTGCAATCTTTCCCTTTTTCGTTAAAATACTAACGAAAATTGCTCCTGGGCGTGTACTTTCGGGTTGGATTTGCTACTTAACGCAAAATGGAAAAGTATCACACTATCCACCACCTGAAAAGGCGAGGCCGGTAGGGGTGTAATAGATCAGGCAATGCCTCAACTAGAGGCTGTAGACACCCACCCTCGTAGGACTTCTAGAGTTAATCGTCATCCTCAACAGTACAATTTTGTGATTGAGAATCAACAGACATTGAGGATGACAAGCCTACTTCTTACACCAAGGCAGTTAAGGATGTTGACTCCTCAGATTGGCGTAAAGCCATGGAGTCCTAGATAGATTTGATGCATTAGAACAAGGTATGGACCTCTTTTCCACTACTTGAGGGAATAGTTCCTATTGGGTGCAAGTGTGTCTTCAAGAAGAATATTGATGCAGATGACAACATTAAACCTATAAAGCTAGGTTAGTTGCGAAAGGTTACCGTCAAAGGTAAGGAATTAACTTTTAGGAGACCTTATTACCTGTTGTCATGATTAGATCTATTAGGATCATGCTAGCTATAGCCACGTATCAAGATTATGAGGTTTGGAAAATGGATGTCAAAACTGCCTTCCTGAATGATTTCTTGAAGGAGGAAGTGTATATGACACAACCTGAAGGTTTTGAATCCAAAGGCCAAGAGCATATGGTATGTGAAAGACCTGGCTATCACCCAAGAGGGGTGAATTGGGTGTATGATAAAACTTTTGTAAGTTTGAAAATCTTTTCACAATTTACTGAAAGTAGTTTGTATGACAGTAATAATTCATAAAGCGATAATCAGTCATTCAAACTTATATGCTAGAAATGTAAGAGATAAGGAAAGAGAATATGCAAACTAAGATTTATCCTGGTTCGGTCCAATCCTTGACCTACGTCCAGTCCTCAAGCTCCACTTGAGATTTTCAATCCACTATCTTCTTTCAACTTGATTACACGTTCTGTACTTGGAGTAATCCTCTCACTAGGATTCACTCCCCCTTACAAACTGTAATCAATGCACCCACTTGATTACACACTCTGTACTCGAAGTAATTCTCTCACTAGAACTTACTCCCCTTACAAGCTGTAATCAATACAATGGGTTTCCCACTCAAGATCACCCAATCTTGAGTAACTCTCAGATAGTATGGAAGGAATGATTACAATAAATCTTCTCTCTTAGAAGTGAATGAATAAACACTGAAGAACAATACAAATCACTTCACTCTCTATGATGAGCTTATCTAAACATGAAAAACTGAGAGTAAATGATGTGAAGGTCAGAGTATTAGCATGTTGAAGTTGTAGGCTGTTGTCTCTCGTTTCTGTCTTGAATCTGTCTTCTTTTATAGGTAGAGATCAATATATGACCGTTGGAATCTTGATTATAACCGTTGCCTTCATTAGACAAGGTTATGGTTTTGTGTTGGTCTTCTTCTCTCTCTAATCTTCACTTAATCCAGCTGTGTAGAAGTTCAGAGTTGACTCTCTGCAAATTTATCCGTTGGAGAAGTAGTTGCTGGAAGTGGAGAACGTTCTTTAATGTTTTGTAATCGTGTATAGATGGATTACCAGAAGTATGCAACTTTTCTGGTTGAAGCATTTAATGTTCTGACATGCTTTTTGCTTTTTGCTTTAAGCCTTCAATTTGCATTCTCTAATTCGTCTGAAACTCACTGACAGAGTGGTTAAACATAGCAGGGAATATACAAGAATGATAATAGGAAGTATTAAAATCAAACAAGAAGGTTTTACAAAATCGTCAGATTTGAATTTCAAACTCTGCGATGAAAACTTGAGTTTTGATATCAAAACTCGAGTTTTGGACTTTGGTGTGTAAAATCGATTTAAGTCCAAAACATCAAAACTGGAGGTTTTCTTTCAAAACTGCGGGTTTTCAAATCATTGAAAAACATCAAACTTTCGGTTGGCCAAAACTCGAGTTTTCATATCAAAACTCGAGTTTTCATTTAAATATGAAAACTTGAAGAAATCGCGCCAAGTCAAAACTGGAGGTTTTGGAGAAAACTGGAGGTTTTGAAAACCGAGAAAACATGAAGACTTTCTCGCTTGAGAGAAAACTCGAGTTTTGAAATCAAAACTCGAGTTTTCACTTTACTGTGAAAACTTTGAGAAAACTTTGTCAAACTCAAAACTGGAGGTTTTCACAAAAACTGGAGGTTTTGAAAACTGGCTAAAAATTGAATCCTCTCTGCCAACTCAAAACTGGAGTTTTGCTTCAAAACTCGAGTTTTCACAAACTTTGTGAAAACTTGGAAAATTTCAAGTTAAATTGAAAACTGGAGGTTTTAGGCAAAACTGAAGGTTTTCAAAGTTCAAAAACTTAGGAGACTCTCTCGTAAGTCCAAAACTCGAGTTTTCAATGAAAACTGGAGTTTTGTCTTTTCCGAAAATATTGAGAAGTCTCGTATGGTGAAAACTTGAGTTTTCTCGAAAAACCGGCGGTTTTGCTTTGTTCAAGATTTTTCTCATTAAGATCAAAACTCTTGGCTAATCTCAAACTCAAGTTTACATGTCCAAGCTTGAGGTAAGAATCCAATGCAAGAAGAATTAACTCCAAACTCATTCTATTATGTCCATTATGATCCGATGAATGAAGACTATTCTTGACCAGCGTTCTTGAAACGTCTTGAACTGACTGTCAACTTTCGAAGGCCATATCTCCCTGTTTTAAACTCTGTTTTGGTTGGTTCAAGTCTTGATGGAAAGCCCTTTTAGTATTCTTTCATATTCCACAAATTTAAGATCAATCCGATGTGTGGTTTGTGAGTTACACTCAAAACATTGAAGCTTGGTTTGCTGTGTGGCGTGGATTTATCTGTCATCTTCCACAATTCATAACTCCTTGATAGGAACTCCTTTTGGCTTGAATTTTATATAAAAATGACGCATTGTAAGTATAGTTTCATATGCCACTGATTTCACCTCAATCTGATTTCTAGTTTAAGAGATATCATTGAATTACCAGACGTCGCCCGTGCTGAACGTGAAACAGAGTGGAGTTGAAGAGCTGAATAGTGCTGAAACTCGAGTTTTGACTTGGAAACTTGAGTTTTCCTAGTCCAGAGATGCCAGAGATGCCGAAGACACTTCAAAACTCGAGTTTTGAGTTCCAAACTCGAGTTTTGAGTCCTAAACTCGAGTTTTGAGTTCTTAACTCGAGTTTTCTCATACCAGAGGAGCAAATCATTGTAGAGAAGTAGGAAACTCGAGTTTTGGGTTGGGAACTTGAGTTTTCTCATCCTGGAGTTGATTTTTGCTGACTTTAATTCCTAATTCATTCCAACTTCCATATGATCTTAGAGGCTTCTAGCATCAATATAAGAACTTGAATAATGATACCTTCATTCCATTCAACAAGTTCTTCCTTTTTCCATCTCCCAACTTGATCATTCTTCATCATTCAACTCTTTCTTTCTTCTCTTCTCTTCTTCTCTTGATCATTCTCTGTCATTCAACTTGTACTCATCATTCTTTGCAAGTTCTACCTTCTTCAATATTTCCTTTTCAAAAGGAGTAAACTCGAGTTTTACATCCTCAAACTTGAGTCAGCAAGAGTCAAAGAGCAACCTAAGCTTTTGGAGAAAATTTAACTCGAGCCAAGCAATAGCAAACTCAAGTCAAGTCGAGACAGAGAGCAACCTCAAAGTAGGGAAACTTCCAAACTCGAGCCAATAAGTGGTGCACTCGAGTCAACCGAATTATCAAGTGTTTTCATATGCACATTTGAAGTCTAGGTCGGTACATTTTTATGTTAACTCGAGCCTGTTCTTGGTCACTCGAGCTAGTAACTAAAGTTACTAAGTGGAAACTTGAGTTAAGCACTTTCTATATATATTAAAGCTCGACTGTCGCTCTTCACTTCACTTTTCTCTCGAGTCTAAACCTCAGTTTCTCTGAAACTCCCTCTTTTTCCTTTAACCCTAACTCGAGCCTTGTTCTCAAAAACGCCTCCTAAATGTTCTATTAGATATGATTAGTTTTGATGACGTCTTATATAGATGCCATTCTTAAGAGCAAAAAGCTTATATAATATATTTATCTCCTACATTGACTAACTACTATATTTAATGTAGAATAGTTCAAGTTGAATTATATAGATTAATCAAGAAGGAGAGAATGTCAAGGAAGCGAGAAGCTATCAAAGTATTTTGGGAATAATCAAGAAGAAGAGGATATATTGAAGAAGGTAGAACTTGCTGAGAATGATGAGTCCAAGTTGAATGACAAAGAATGATCAAGAGAAGAGAAGAAAGAAAGAATTGGATTATGAAGAATGATCAAGATGGAAGATTAAAGAAGGAAGAACTTGTTAAATGGAATGAGAATATCATTATTAAAGTTCTTATATTGATGCTAGAAGTCTCCAAGATCGTATGGAAGTTGGAATGGCTCAATTAGGAATTAAAGTCAGCAAAAATCAGCTTCAGGACGAGAAAACTCGAGTTTCCTACTTCGCTACAATGATTTGCTCCTCTGGTATGAGAAAACTCGAGTTAAGAACTCCAAACTCAAGTTTAGGACTCAAAACTCGAGTTTGTAGTGTCTTTAGCATCTCTGGCGTCTCTGGACTAGGAAAACTCGAGTTTCCAAGTACAAACTCAAGTTTACACCACTATTCAGCAACTCTGTTCTACTCTGTTTCACGTTGCAGCTGAGCGAGGTCTGGTAATTCGATGATATCTCCCAAACCAAAGATCGGATTGAGGTAAAACTAGTGGCATATAAAACTAAACTCCCAATGCATCATTTTGATATAAAATGCAAACCAAAAGGAGTTCATATCAAGGAGCTATGAATTGTGGAAATTAACACTAAAATTCACACCACACAGCAGATCAAGCTTCAATGTTTTGAGTGTATCTCACAAACTACAAATCAAATTGAGCTGAAATTGGTGGCATATGAAAGTAGACTCAAATGGATTTCCATCAATACTTGAACGGACCAAAACGGAGTTACGACCAGGGAGATATGGCCTTAGAAATTTGACAATCAGTTCAGGACGTTGCAAAAACGCTGGTCAAGAACAACCTTCATTCATCGGATCATAACGGACATAATACAATGAGTTTGGAGCTGATTCTTCTTGCATTGGGTTCTTACCTCAAGCTTGGACATGTAAACTTGAGTTTGAGATTAGCCAAGAGTTTTCAAAGTTTTCCATATTTTGGGAAAACTCGAGTTTGACATTGCAAACTCCAGTTTTGACTTGGCATAGTTTTTCTCAAGATTTTTCATATTCAAATGAAACTCGAGTTTTTTTTTTGGAAACTCGAGTTTTGGCCAAGCAGAGAGCTTTGCTCTTTTTCAACGATTTTGAAAACTCCAGTTTGTTTAGAAAACTCCAGTTTTGACTTGATAGAGAGTAGCTCAATTTTAATAAACTAAGCAAAACTTCAGTTTTCATAGGAAAACTCGAGTTTTTGTCATACAGAGAGTCTCCAAAGTTTTCAACTTGAGAAAACTCCAGTTTTGATATGGAAACTCCAGTTTTCAGTTTACCATGAGTTTGCTAAGTTTTCCAAAGTTTTGGGAAAACTCGAGTTTCTATTTGGATACTCGAGTTTGTGCTTGACAGAGAGTTTTCAAGATTTTACTCAGTTTGTGAAAACTCCAGTTTTTCTTTTGAGAAATAGTTGCAAACTCCAGTTTTCTTTAACAAACTACAGTTTTGAAGTGCCATGTTTTGAACTCTCTGATTTTGAATTTGCGAAATCTTCATGAATGTTTTGTATACTTCATATCATCACTCATTACTATTCCTAGTTATGTTTAATCAATTTGTTAGTGAGTTTTAGAGGATCAAAGGTTGTTAAACTGAAGATCAAGGCTAAAGTAAATGCTGATGTCATAGCTGGTTCAGAAAATGAAGTTCTAACGGCTAGTTCCATCTGAGTCTAACGGCTATATTTCTTTATCCAACAATCATTGAATCTTCTCAACGGTCATATATTGATCTCTACCTATTAAAGAAGAAGCATTCAAGGTTGATAAGGGAGAGCTTGCACTGTCAAGATGCCAACATTATGAATCCAACATCTATCTCATACACACTCTGTTTTCAATGCTTACATAGTTTATCATAGAGAGTGAAATTATTTGTAATGTACTTCAGTGTTTATTCATTCACTTCTGAGAGAGAAGATTCATTGTAATCATCCTATCATTCTATTTGAGAGTTACTCAAGATTGGGTGATCTTGAGTGGGAAACACATTGTATTGATTACAGCTTATAAGGGGAGTGAATCCTAGTGAAAGGATTACTTCGAGTACAGAGTGTGTAATCAAGTAGGTGTATTGATTACAGTTTGTAAGGGGGAGTGAATCCTAGTGAGACGATTACTCCAAGTACAGAACGTGTAATCAAGTTGAAAGAAGATAGTGGATTGAAAATCTCAAGTGGAGCTTGGGGACTGGATGTAGGTCAAGGATTGGGCCGAACCAGTATAAATCACAGTTTGCATATTCCCTTCACTTATCTCTTATATTTCCAGTATATGTTTATTTGAATATCTAAATGTTGATTTAGAAAACGCAAAAGATTTTCAAAGTATCAAGTTTTTAATCAGACACCCAATTCACCCCACTCTTGGGTGATAGCCAAGTCTTTCATCTTCCGCCAAGACTTTGGATGGTGATTCCAACTATAAGTCGATTGTTTCTTCATCTCCCCCTCCACTGAAAAGACCTAGGAGAGAGAAGCAAACTCCTAGACGCTTCAAGCCGAAAGTAGCATTTGAAGAACCTTCTCTCAAGGGAAAAGCAAAGAAGGTGGTCTTACAAGAGCCCCCTGATGTTACACACCTACCGGCCTCGCCCTTTCGGGTGGCGGGTTAGAGGGATCCTTTTTACTTGTTACCTTTCCTCTGTTAGTTAATCCCTTTTTAACATATATCAAAGTATGCGTGACAGAGCATATGATCGGTTTGGACGATTAAGATGTACTAGTAAAGGTACAGAAAATAAACTAAAAGTAGTCCCCATAGGGTTAAGGGTACAATAATCCAAAAGTAAGTACATACAGTAATTCCAAAATATAAAATACACCAGACGATAGGGCATCCCCTATTTCTTCAATCTTCCACTTCATGCCCTACCTTCTCACTCCTGAACAGCTTATCATAGATCACATGTATCTTTAACATGGTCTGGAGTTCAAAATTGAACCCCAGAGTAACTGTTAAACACATATACTATATGTATGCAAACCACAATCAGAAACAAAAACATGGCAATATCATACCACATATCCGCAGGACCACCTATCAAGACAAGCCCCCAGAATCCATAGTGCTGGGAAACCTCTATAGCCAGGGCTTCAAACTCTAACCACCAACCTCAGATTTCAGTAGCAACCTAAGGACACATAGTCCACTAGGCCTTACAGCCTTACATACCTCAGGCTTCAGTAGAAACCTAAGGACACACAGTCCACTAGGCCCTACATACCTCGGGCTTCAGTAGCAACCTAAGGACACACAGTCCACTAGGACCTACAGCCCTACATACCTCAATTATGGCACAACAAACAAGCAAGAGTAACATAGAGTATGCGAGTTAACCGTTACTACTTGGTGCTTTACCAAAAACAGTAAATTTTCCCAAGTGCTCGAAAAGTCACCCCAGTCGTGTGCTAACCCCTATGTACGACAAACATACCTTATTTAAACACTTATATAAACTTCCCTTTTTTAAATATGAAATTCGCCCCCTTTTTCCAAAAATTCCAAAAATGTTGTTCCAACTTCAAATTTTTTTACCTAATTCAAGAAAAATATAATTAATGCGATTCTAGCGGCCACTGAACCCTTATTATGTCTACTTTACAATTAAAATAGTTTCCAAAGTTATTGGGTTCATATCCTTTCCTTATTTTCAAACCCTAGCCGCTGGTCAGTGAAGACGTTCAGATTTCCAAGTCTTTTTCAACAATAAATTTCTCCTAATAGGAAACTCAAAAAGTAGCATAATCTTATATAAAAATGAAGCTTAGGATGTCTACTTTAAGCATGAAAAATTTCATGGCCATCGAACTTAATTTACTATTTAAAAACCATTTTATAAACGCATCTACCCAGAAAACACTGTAGTTGGCAGATTCGCTTTTGTTCTTGAGACTTAGGGTTTTTTTTGGGGGTTTGTAAATGATGACCTTAACTTAAACCTACACAAAATCTTGTTTTGGACTTAATGGAAACCTTAAAAATATCAAAATCACCTTCCAACCTCATGTTTAACTCAGTTGGACAAAAACCCTAACTCCCAATTTCAAAGTCACAAGTGTTTAGTTTTGAAACATACCTTGAATCTGAAAGACCTGGCTATCACCCAAGAGGGGGGGTGAATTGGGTGTATGATAAAACTTTTGGAAGTTTGAAAATCTTTTCACAATTTACTGAAAGTAGTTTGTATGACAGTAATAATTTATAAAGCGATAATTAGTCATTCAAACTTATATGCTGGAAATGTAAGAGTTAAGGGAAGAGAATATGCAAACTGAGATTTATACTGGTTCGGTCCAATCCTTGACCTACGTCCAGTCCCCAAGCTCCGCTTGAGATTTTCAATCCACTATCTTCTTGTAACTTGATTACACGTTTTGTACTTGAAGTAATCCTCTAACTAGGATTCACTCCCCCTTACAAACTGTAATCATTACACTTGCTTGATTACACACTTTGTACTCGAAGTAATCCTCTCACTAGGATTCACTCCCCTTACAAGCTGTAATCAACACAATGTGTTTCCCACTCAAGATCACCCAATCTTGAGTATCTCACAGATAGAATGAAAGAATGTTTACAATAACTCTTCTCTCTCAGAAGTAGATGAATAAACACTGAAGTACAATACAAATCACTTCACTCTCTTTGATAAACTATGTAAACATTGAAAACAGAGAGTAAATGATATGAAGATCAGAGTATTAGCATGTTGAAGGTGTAAACTTGGTCTCTGCGTTTTTCTACTCTGTGTACTCTGTTCTCTGTATGGAGTCTTCAAATCTTTAGGTATTTATGCTGGTTGAATCTTGATGACTGTAGGAGTGCTTTGAATTCGTGGAGAATATAGCTGTTGAGATATAGCTGTTGAGATATAGCTATTGAGAACATTTGCAGACTTGGAATATTTGAATATTGGCTTTTCAAAAATGTCTCCCATAATGTTCAGCTTTTTGTTGGTAGAAGCCTTGCTGTCTGCCTTGAAAAATTAGTTGTGTTCTTTCCAGGCTGTCTTCCATTTGCTATTGTTCAGAAGATATAATAAAATAATACAAGTGGTTTATGAAGTTGCTTTATTTGACTCTAAGGCAAATTCAAATCTTCTGAAATCTGAAGTTAAAGCATATCAAGGATATTGGATATTCGAATCCATTAGAGATGAGAATTCAACTTTGTTTCTTCAAGATTTTCGTTGAATTCGATCTTCTTTCCAATTTCTGAAAATCTGCAGCAACCTTCATCTTCATGCTTTTGACAGATTTTGATTTCTGTCAAGTTTGATGTAATCTCAAACTTTAATCACCTGAAACTTATACACAAATGATATAAATGATGTTAAGAAGAAGTATGAATCATTTGAGTAATAATCTGGATGTTCTTGATCTGAAACAATATTTCAGTCGTGGTGATTTTTCTGAAGTAGAGGTGAATACTCGAGTATTCATTTGGAAACTCGAGTATTGAGGTTGTTGAGTTACTCCATGTCTGATGGAAACTAGCCATTAGAACTTCATTTTTTGAACCAACGAATACTCGAGTATTGAGTTGGAAACTCGAGTATTGAGGTTGTTTCGTAACTCCCGGTTCCTCTCGTCGATAAATACTCGAGTATTGAGATGGAAACTCGAGTATTGGAAGTTGCTCTAACATTCGCTGCTCTCTGTCTGATGGAAACTCGAGTATTGAACTTACATACTCGAGTATTGCAACTTCTTGAACAAACCATCGACTTTCGAGGGTCATATCGCCCTGGTCTGAACTCCGTTTTGGTTGGTTCAACTCTTGATGGAAAGTTCTGTGAGTCTATTTTCATATGCCACCAATTTCAACTCAATCGGATTTGTATTTGGTGAGTTACACTCAACACATTGAAGCTTGGTTTTCTGTGTGGCGTGGATTTATCTGTCAACTTCAACAATTCATATCTCTCTCATATGAACTACTTTGGGCTTTCATTTTATATCAAAATGACGCATTTGGAGTCTAGTTTCATATGCCACTAATTTCACTTCAATCTGATTTCTGGTTTGGCAGAGATCATCAAATTACCATACGTCACCCGAGCTGAACGTGAAACTGAGATGATCACCGCTGCATACTCGAGTATTGAACTTACATACTCGAGTATTGACAGTCCAGAGACCCCAGAAATGCTGAAGACACTGCATACTCGAGTATTGACTTGGATACTTGAGTATTGACATTCCAGAGACCCCAGAGATGCTGAAAACACTACATACTCGAGTATTGATGAACATACTCGAGTTTTGACTCCTAAACTCAAGTATTGAGTTCTTTACTCGAGTTTTCTCATCTTGAGGCTTATGTTTCCTTGTTTTAACTCTAAATTGAGCTATTCCAACTTCCATATGATCTTGGAGGCTTCTAGCATCAATTTAAGAACTTGAATAATGATATCTTTATTCCATTCAACAAGTTCTTCCTTTTTCCATCTCCCAACTTGATCATTCTTCATCATTTATCTTGGATTCATTACTCTCTGCTGGCTTCTTCTACCTTCTTCCCTCTTCTTCTTGATTATTCCCAAAATCCTTTGATAACTTTTTGCGTCCTTGACATTCTGATATTCCAATTATATTGTGTGCAAGAACTTCTTTCTTCAATCCCTTATCTCCTTTTTGATTAATCTCTATAATTCAACTTGGATTAATCTACATTAAATACATTAGTTAGTCAATGTAAGAGATATCTATATTACTCAATCTTTTTGCTTTTAATAATGACATCTAAATAAGGCATCATCAAAACTAATCAAAACCAACAGAATCTTCGGGCTTGTGTGATTCCTTCTTCCACTTGGACTAGGAACTTGGCTGCCCACTCTTCTCTTTTCCCTAAACACGTCTTAGACAGCCAAAAATGGGCAAAAGAAGTCTTTAAATAATAGTCATGGGTTACTCAAAATATCCGATACGTACTTTCGTCCACTGGTTATTAGGGTGAACTAGGGTTTGTGGCTTATTTCCCAAGAAATTCTAGAATCCTCCTTGACTGGACAGATGTGATGCAAATCTGATCTCTTTTGGTTAGATTTTATTTAATTTCCAAGTGTTATAATTATGTGCTTTATCCAATACACGCTATTATCCACTGATTAAAAGAATGCACTAGGTCTTTGCATGTTTTCTGGTTTTCTCTCCAAGTAAATCAGATTCCCTTTTTGGCTGAACATATGTGCAACCTTTATCACCACATGGGCAACATAATGACTTGTCATATCCATTTCAGATCTGATTTAAAATATGTGGTGTAGATTAATTCCCAATTTGACTTTTATCTTTCCTCATGATCACTTGATTTGACCTATTGCTTTATCTCCAAGTAACATCTCTCTCCTCTAAGTCCTCATATGGCGTCATTTGCTGAACTAAAAGGGTCTAGATTTTGTCTTAATTTGCTTAATAAAGAAACCCTTAACTGGTCCCGATCGCTTCCCTTCTATCGGTTAATGTTTCCCCAAGTCTTGGACCTTTTAATTGGGCCTTCATGTGTGTTTAAGTCAGTTTTTCTCTCCCTCATACATGGCTGCACATTTTTTCTCATTCTTGGGGAGCAAGTATTTGACTTTTCCATACTCATGATTACCTTGAATTGATTGTACCAAAAGTCAACCATTAATCCCCAGGTCGCCACGTGTCCTCCTAGAATCATTAACGTTGACTTTTCACCCTCCCCCTTGCTTTGCACGAATTTAAGGCTTATTAAAGAAGCCTATGACTCATCCTTATGACATAAACACATGCTTATGTGTCTCTCATAGCAATTGACTAAATTGCCCTTATTCATGTCTTATTTCACAAGCTACATGTCTTTAAATATCTTCTCAAACTGTTGGAATTCGTACACATAGCGGAAGGAATTTTTCAAATAAAATTACAAATCCCATACGACAATCTATCAACGGCGTTTAAATTGAATTAGTCAGAAACGTACTTTTCGTATGCGTGTGCGTCTTGTTCGATCAACAGGAGTCGACTGAGCGAATCCACTCCCTCTACCGGTATCCACACCGAACAGAACGCCAACATCGGCGGCAGCGTGCTAGCGCCTTCAACGTCTTACGTCTCTTTTCAGTCTCTAGGGTTTCTCTTTCGCGACTCGTCTAATTTTAATACGACTTGATCATTATCTTATAGGGTTTCTAAAACCCTAAAGGGCCATATTAAAATATTCAAAATTAATCTTAATTAATCTTGAAATTTGAATTTGGATTAAAATAATATTAATTAAATCATTCAACAGATCTAATCTAAACTATTTATTTTAATCAATTAAAAGCCTCGCGATTTAATTTATCTTTATAAATTAAATCGAGATATGATATCTTCTATTTAATTAAATTTGAGATACTATATCTCAATTCAAATTAAATTTGAGATACAATATCTCTATTCAAAAATTAAATCAAAGATACGATATCTCTATTTGTTTTAGTTATTTAATTTATCAAATAAATTAAATACTATATAATAATATTATTATCTATATAAATAATATTATTATTATTTTCAAAATTATATTATATATATATATATATATATATCCATCCTAGATTAAATGTTGTATTCATTAAATCTTAGACATATCTAATATTCAATGAATCTGGATATTATTGCTCGTGTTGGGCTATTATTGTGTGTGACCCAGCAGGCCCACATGAGATTGGTAGCAGGCCAATACTGTACCAGCCCACAAGTCGCAAGCCGCCTCTAGCAAGACATTACGACTACCCAATTCATATGAGGATCGATGATACGATACAACCTATCATACAACCATGCCACGTCCCTTTTGTCACGCGATATTTGGTCAAGGATGAAGCATGGATAGTGTTATCCTCTTGTTCTTGACCATTACTTTCTCGATTGTTGCATAGTCTAACAATTGAAAAGGAAACTCCTTTCCATGTAGTATCCATACATTTCTCAGACACACTCATCGAGGGGCCCAGTAATATCTCTCTACAAATGTGAGGGACAAATCCCATCTTGACCATTCATATTCCTCTGCATGAAAACCACTAATCTTGATCGAAGCCTTTATCATCACCCGGTCAAAAGTGCCTTTTCACTAGGTCAAAGATCAGCGACTCTCATGTAGGAATCCATGATGATCTCAGGTCAAAGGGTATTGTGACGTGGTTATACCTGAGATAAGCATTTGACTTAATCCATGCAGCTTTCTCATAGTGGGTCGGTCCAGCACCTTGTACTCTTACAAGTGCCTAAGACTTTGATTTGTATCTTTATACCTTATCAAAGTCATACTGGTCTTATTTCATCTTTCCTCCCGCATAGATGACCGCCCAAGGGTTTAGGAAAATGTTTATGATACATCCAAGGATACAGTTATCATAATAAACATGCAAATGATATGATAACAAAATGTAGAAATACTTTAAATAACATTAACGTTTAAAGTACAATGATTTGCCCCTATGGCATAATTTCCAACAGACTCCCACTTGCACTAGGTGCAATCATTAAATTGCCTAATTTCCATTGTCCTAACATGACGCTCATGTTTTACTTGTGCAAGCAGCTTAGTAAGAGGATCAACAACATTGTCTTCTCATGGTAGTTTGCATATTTTTGTATCACCTCTATCATTAATTTCTCTGATAAGATGAAATCGCCTGAGTATATGCTTGGTCCTTTGATGTGACCTAGGCTCCTTGGCCTACGTAACAGAACAAATCTATTGGATTTGAGATGGTAGGAACCACCCCTAGTTCAATAATGAACTTTCTAATCCAAGAGACCTCCTTAGCTGCATCTGATGTTGCTATATACTTAGCTTCTATCGTAGAATCAGCTACAGTGCTCTGCTTGGAGCACTTCTAGCTTACCGCACCACCATTCAACATGAATACATATCCTAATTGCGATCTTAGATTTATCTTGGTCAGCTTGGAAACTTGCATATGTGTGACCAGTCACACAGAGCTCATCTTCCAAACCACCATATTTCAAGAATAAATCCTTAGTCCTTCTTAAGTACTATAGGATATTCTTGACAGCAGTCCAGTGACTCTCACTGGGATCTTGTTGATATCTGCTGGTCATACTCAAGGCAAATGACACATCCGGTCGAGCACATAACATGGCATACATGATAGATCCAATGGCGGAGGCATATGGAATCTTACTCATGCGGTCTCTTTGATCTTGTGTACTAGGACACAGATCCTTACTGAGATGAATGCCATGAGACATGGGCATGTTACCCCTTTTAGAATCCTGCATACTAAACTTTTGCAGTATCTTGTCTATGTATGTGCTCTGACTTAGGCCTATCAGCCTCTTGGATCTATCTCTATAGATCCTAATCCCTAGGATGTAAGTGGCTTCGCCTAAATCTTTCATTAAGAAAGACTTTCCTAACCAAGACTTAACACTCTGCAAGGTAGGAATGTCATTCCCATTGAGTAGGATGTCATTAATATAAAGCACTAGAAATATAACTGTGCTCCCACTAACCTTCTTGTAAACACAAGGTTCATCATGTTTGGAATGAATCCAAAGTCTTTGACTACTTCATCAAAAAAAAGATTCCAGCTCCGAGATTCCTGCTTCAATCCATAAATGGATCTTTGAAGCTTACATACTTTACCGAGTCCTGCGGACGCACAAAACCCTCGGGTTGTGTCATGTACACATCCTCAAGCAGCTTTTCGTTAAGGAATGCTGTTTTGACGTCTATCTGCCATATCTCATAGTCATAATATGATGTAATGGAAAGAAGGATTCTGATTGATTTGGCCATTGCAACTAGGGAAAAGGTTACGATCATAGTCCACACCATGAGTTTGAGTGAATCCTTTTGCAACCAGCCGTGCCTTGAAGACATTTACCTTTACATCCATGTCAGTTTTCTCTTTTAAAACCCACTTGCACCCAATGGTTTTTACACCTTCAGGTGGATCAACTAAGGTCCATACCTTATTGTCAAACATGGATTGTATTTCAGACTTCATGGCATTAAGCCATCTTTTGGAGTTTGGTCCCACAAACGACCTCCTTTGGTAGAAGCATTCATTGGTCCACAGACATCTGTATGTATAAGGCCCAATAAATCAGTAGCCCTCTCACTACGCCTAGTAAAAGGTGCCTTTGTCATCTTTCCCAATAAACAAGACTCATATGTATCAAATGAGTTAAGAAATCCATCTTTATGGAGTTTTGAAATGCGTTTCTCATTTTATGGCGTAGACGACAATGCCAAAGGTAAGTCGTATTCAAATCATTTGACTTGATCCTTTTGGTAGTTTATGTCATAGATATGTTCATTCAAATTTCCTACTATCCTTGGGACTCTACACATTTATACAAACGTGAGAACCACATGCAGTATCTAATACTCATGTTGAGGAAGTAGAAAAGCGAATATCTATGACATAGATACCTGAAGTGATAGCCCCGCTATCCTTCTTGTTCTTTTCAGATCTTTGAGGTAGAGTTTGCAATTCCTCTTACAATGACCAAGTTCATTGCAGAGGAAGCAGACCCCATCCTTTAGAGGTTTCGCCTTCTTGGCTTTCTGTTTTATACCCCTTCCTTTCTGAACGGACAAAACAGTACAGGGCATCCTCTCAAGGCTCGTCGCTCGGCGGTTTTCGATCCCATGCGGTTCAGAAATTGATTTCTCCATGTTGTTCATGTTGTAATCCATGACAAAGTTTTCATAACTTCCTGGGAGTGAGTCCAAGATCACATCTGTAGCTAACTCCTGCGACATGGGGAATCCAAGCCTCTCAAGGTGATCAATGTAGCCTTTCATGTTCAACACATGAGGACCAACTGATGCACCTTTAGCCATCTTACAGGAAAATAAGGCCTTAGTGGTCTCATACCTCTCTTGCCTTTCCTGTTGCTGGAACATTTCCATAGGATGATCAATCATCCCACATGCCTCTACAAGTTCTAGATCTCTATCGAGGTCTAGAACCATGGTGGCAAGCATCGTGCATCCTGTATCCAAAGAGTCATCCTGATGCTTCAAGTAAGCATCTTTGTGAGCTCTTGGAGTATTGGCTGTAGGCTCGTCAGGAATGGGTTGATCAATGAGATACTTCTTTCTTTCATGTTTAGGGTCAACGCTTAAGTTCCTAAACAAGTGAAGAAAGTTTGTCTCATCGAGTTCGTCCTTCTCAAAGACTAATCGCATTAATGGTGTTGCAGTACTACTAGGCGATATGATTCTACAACTAAAAGATATGCAAAGTTTAATTAATAACCTACCACTGAATTAACAACCCTCATTATAATTAGTGGGCTAAGATCCATATTTGGCTTAAATTTAAGTCTGCTTTGGCAGGACGCTTAAAATCAAGTTATTTAGGTAGGCAATGTCTTTGCCAATTACATCACATGTAACTCTTAGATCTTTATGGGATTCGATCATCATATGATCTGACATGTTTAATCCCATCTAATGCCTTGAGATCCAAAACTGTTTTGATAATCTCAATTAAGTCAGGACAATAATGAATGTTGAGTATCACCATTACTCACTCTCCTCTTACCAAGATAACTCAAATGCATCCACTTTGGTGGAACATACAAATGGGTGATCGAGGTTTTGACAAGTATTCATTTATTGATGGCATTATGACTTAAGATTTTAGTTAGAGGGTATATTTAGTATGATCTAATTAATCCTATTAATTCTAGTTATATGAATGCAATCGCGATTGTATCTCATATAATCTCTAAACTAACCATGCAGTGATCAAATTAGAACATAATTAAAAATCGTGACACAACATGGCTCACCTAACCTAAAGTCCTCTCAAGCCAATGGGAGGACTTCTCTAAATAAGAAAAAGAAATACATCAGGAGAAATCTCGTTTCAACATACGAGGGGAGTGAGATGAGAAGAGTATGCATATCAAGAATATTTAGAGAAAGGCATCAAGAATATTTAGAGAGAGAGGTGAAAGTGGGTTAAATCACAACTTAATCACCAATTATGAAATAAAATATTATGGGATTTTAAAAATTCTTTAATATCATAAGTTCTTCTATAATTTATATTATATTATAATACTAAATATAATATCATGATTTGAAAACATCATATTGTTTTAACAAAGGATAGAGAAGAATAGCTAGACACAAATGAGATTTATATTATAAAAATTCTTTTAGAAGTGCGGTCCAATCTTGACCTACGTCCAACCTACGTCCAAATCCCGACACTCTAGGATTTCACTATCACGATTGATTACACACTCGTACTCAAGAGTAATTCTCTCACTAGAACTTACTCCCCCTTACAAGTTACAATCAATGAACCCAATCACCAAGTCCCCTGACTTGTGATTCTTTACAATAAATGATTTTCAAGTAAGAAACTCTCTCTAAGAGTAGATAATGATAAGCACTGAAGCTTAATGTATCAACAGATACTTTACACAAGAAAACTCAAGAGTAGTTGGAAACTTGAATGATTTTCGTTTTCTGCTGTCTTGGTTGTTGAGAAGAATTGAATGCAGCTTTATTTATACTAAGAGTGCATTAGATGACCGTTGTAATTCCTAATGTAACTGTTGGAGATATTCAGGAAGGATTAGGATGTGTTTTGGTCTTCTTCTCTCTCTACTCTTCACTTAATCCAGTTGTACAGAAGTTTAGAGTTGACTTCTTGAATATTAATCCGTTGGAATAGCAACTACTGGATGTGGAAGGCAGACATTAATCCTTTGCAAGCATGTGCATAAGGATTACCCAAAAGTATGCAACTTTCTGGGTTTAGCATTTAATGTTCTGACATGCTTTTTGCTTTTGCTTTAAACCTTCAATAAATATTCTCTAATTCATCTGAAACTCACTAACAAAGTGGTTAAACATAGCTGGGAATATCAGAGATTAATAATGACAAGTATTAAGATCAAATAAAGAAGTTTTCACAAATTCGTTCAACTTGATTTTCAAACTCCGCGACCAATACTCAAGTATGTTCTTCAATACTCGAGTATGTCACTGTGCACTAATATGAATACTTGAGTATACATGTCAATACTCGAGTATTCTTCTTCCAGAGAAGCACTTCATGTTTTGAGCTTTGGACCATTTCTTTGAATAAGAGCAATACTCGAGTATTCAAATCCAATACTCGAGTTTTGAACTTTTTATGTGAAAATGAGTTTAAGTCCAAAATCTCAATACTTGAGTATTCAATTCAATACTTGAGTTTTCAAAATGTCTAAAAAAGCGCCAAGCTCTCTGTATGCCCAATACTCGAGTAATCAAATTACTTGAAAAACTTTGTGAAGTCTCTTCCAACTCAATACTTGAGTATTCTCTTTAATACTTGAGTATTCAAGTCACTTGAGAATGGCAAAGCTTTCTGTATGGCCAATACTCGAGTTTCCAAATCAATACTCGAGTATTCAGATGTTTTCAAAAACTTTGTGAAGTCTTTGCCAAATCAATACTTGAGTTTTCATTTCAATACTTGAGTATTCATAAACATGTGTAAAGTTTGAAAACTTTTTGTTAACCCAATACTCGAGTATTCACATGTTGGAATACTTTGGTGACTTTGTGTAACCAAAACTTGAGTATCCAAATGGATACTTGAGTATTGACAATTTTGCCTTTTAGTGAAAGAGTCTCTGTATGGTCAATACTCGAGTATTCATACCAATACTCGAGTTTAGCTCAGTGAAAAACTTGGAATGCTTTCTGTAAATTCAATACTTGAGTATTCAGAGGAATACTCGAGTATTGCTTATCTTTATGAGAATGAGTCATTCTCTGTCAACTCAATACTCGAGTATTGAAACCAATACTCGAGTTTGGCTTTGACAGTAAGTTTTTCAACTTAGCAAAGACAAACTTTAACGTGTGTTTACAATTGTCAGTTATCATCAAAACACATAGAGAACTAACAAGAGGCATGGCACGCAGGCCATATTTAAATAATACAACACTTGTAAATTCTAGAGCCATGTTGTTCACCAAACCCAAACAAATTTGAATAATTAATCACAACAAATATTAATTCATACAATATGAAAGAAAATATCATGATTAAATTATCGAGTTTATTAAATCTACATGTTGATTGATTGATTGAATTTAATACAATGAATCATATTCATTACTTGATTGATTGGAGTCCATTACTTGTCAACCAAGTCATATTAAATTCACATCTTGATTGATTGATTGAATTTAATACAATGAATCATATTCATTACTTGATTGATTGGAGTCAATTACTTGTCAACCAAGTCATATTAAATTCACATCTTGATTGATTGATTGAATTTAATACAATGAATCATATTCATTACTTGATTGATTGGAGTCAATTACTTGTCAACCAAGTCATATTAAATTCACATCTTGATTGATTGATTGATTGAATTTAATACAATGAATCATATTCATTACTTAATTGATTGGAGTCAATTACTTGTCAACCAAGTCATATTAAATTCAAGTCATGAAATTATATTACATTAATATAATATCATGATTAAATTTTTCCAAAACCCTAAATAGATTCGGTTCTAGCATACCCATCACATATAATAGCATCTAGAAAAACCCAATTTAAACGCTATGTTGAGTTGGCATTGATACCACTGTTGAGATCCGTACATGCAGTGGAATTATAAAACTTTACGAATCCCTTCTGAGGATCGCTCAACCACATTTAAATCAAGGTTATAAGAATCCGGATCATACCTACGGCAAACTGGTTCGCGTCTCGTTCTATTTGAACTGGTGGGCTACCTTCTCGATCAACCAGGAGCAGACTCTACGAATCTTCTCCCTCTACCGGTATTCACACGAACAGCCTTCGAACACGGATGTCAAAGTGCTAGTGCCTTTAGTATTCTTGCGTCTCTACTTTTTCTCTCTAGGGTTTCTCGCGGCTTTTCTAATTCATCTGTCTCCTTAATATGACTAGATCAATAACTATTTATAGGGTTTCTAAAACCCTAATAAGACATATTAAAATATTCAAAATTAATCCAATAAATTTTCAAATTCGAATTTCAATTAAAATAATATATTAATTAAATCTATCAAATAGATTTAATCTAATATAATTATTTAATCCTAATTATAAGCCTGCATATTTAATTTATCTTTATAAATTAACTATGAGATATGATATCTTTTTATTTAATTAAATATGAGATACTATATCTCAATTTAATTAAATCGAGAAACTATATCTTTATTCGAAAATTAAATCGAGATACAATATCTCTATTTGTTTTAGATATTTAATTTATCAAATAAATTAAATACAAAACAAATATTATATAATAATATTATAATCTCTATAAAATAATATTATTATATTTAATTTCGAATTTAATAATATATATATATATCCTAGATTACATGCTTTATTCATTAAATCTTAGACATATCTAAGATTCAACGAATCTGGACACTTTTGCTCGTGTTGGGCTATTCTTGTGTGCGACCCTGCAGGCCCACATGAGATTGGCAGCGGGCCAATATTGTACTAGCCCACAAGTCGCAAGCGGCCTCTAGTAAGACATTACGACTACCCAATTCATATGGGGATCGATGATACGATACAACCTATCGTACAACCATGTCACGTCCCTTTTGTCACGCGATAATTTGGTCAAGGATGAGGCATGGATAATGTCAACTTCCTGTTCTTGACCATTACTTTCTCAATTCTTGAGTAGTCTAATAAGTGAAATGGAAACTCCTTTCCATTGTAGTATGGCCATACATTTCTCAGACTCACTCTTCGAGGAACCCAGTATTATCTATCTACAAATGTGAGGGACAAATTCCATCTTGACCATTCACATTCCTCTGCATGAGAACCACTGATCCCGATCCTAACCTTTATCATCACCCGGTCAAAGGTGACTTTTGACTAGGTCAAAGACCAGTGACTCATCATGTAGGAATCCATGATGATCTCAGGTCAAAGGGCGTTGTGACGCGGTTATACATGAGAAAAGCTTATGACTTAATCCATGCAGGCTTTCTCGAGTGGGTCGGTCCAAAGACCTTGTACTCTTACAAGTGCCCATGACTTTGATTCGTATCTCCATACCTCATCAAAGTCATACTAGTCTTATTTCATCTTCGCTCCCACGTAGATGACCGACCAGGAACATTTCCGATAATCTATAAGATATATCCAGGGATATAGTTATCACTATAAACATGGAAATTAAATGATAACTAAATGGAGATGACTTGCCCCTAGGGCATAATTTCCAACACTATCCCCACACAAAATCTCGTTTTCGACTCATTTGAGACCTTAAAAACATCAAAATCCCACTGCATCCCCACGTTTAACATCATAGGGCAAAACTAAAACATGATTCACCAAGTCATCGGTTAGGAGCTTACCTTGAGTCATCGGTTGCGTATGGCTTCTCCCCTTGGATCATGACTATCAGATGAGCACCCTCTCTTCTCCCTCTCTTGAGCACGCCTAGGCAGCAATAAAATGGGTGGGGAGTGTCCTTATATAGACTCTAAAAGTGGGGCCCTTATCCAACCCTTGATCACGATCCAACGGTCGAGAAAATTCTTCGGATTAAATTATTATTTCTTTGCTTGTTTCTCAAGACTTCTAGAGGGATCTCTTGGGCCGATTGGGGTGCATTCCAAGATCTAAAGATGAGGTTTCAAAATCGCCCCTAGTGATGGTCTCCAAAATTGCAAGTTGTAGGTTTTAGGTCTAGGGGTAAAATGGTCTTTTCGCTCTCTCTCTCCAAGGCCGTGGGACCCACAAGATCTACCCTTGGATATGCCATAAATGCCCTTTAAAGACTCATAATTAGATGTCAATCCATTGTCACATCGGATTTAAATTGTGTGGTCCAGAATTTCTGGATTATTTTATCCTTTCTATTTCTGCATAATTACTTGATGTGACTTTCTCTCTCTTCATAATTACATGATGTGACATTTTCTTTCTCCTTTAGGCCCACCAAAATTTCGCCCCTTACAGTGTCCTGGGCCTGGGCCCGACTCCGGAAAATCCTACCCGGTCCTGCTTGGCTCCTTTTTACCGGTTACAACTTTCCTCGTAACTCGTGCCACTCTGTGGGACTTGTGTGGACCCAGATCAACTGTTCCTTTACCCCTGATGTGGCTGCACGTTTTTCTATGTCCTTGGGGATCGAGAAATGTATATTTTAATGTCTCATAATTACCTCGTACTTTGTGGTGCCAAAAAGTCAAACATCCAACCCCAGAATGCCACGTGTCCTACTAGCATCATTACTCTTTGTATTTTTTAATCATGAAGGGACACGTGTCACCATTCTATTTGGCAAAAACAAATGTATGTCATCATGACATTACTTTATTAAAATTGCTTTATCGATACTTGATCGGAATCCTACCCGGGTTTACTCGAGTTTTCTTCACGAATACCGATGTCTTCTCATAAACGCAGGGCATACCCAACTGCCCTGAAAATGTTGTGTACTTGCTTATACAGGCACGTTTTTGCTCAACTAATTGTCCTATACCCCAGGACATAGTTGGGTGGCATCCTTTCCACCGAATTTACGCCGTATAGATATTTTGTGTCCCGTTTTCACTGGCACCTTAATTCCACGACTTATGCATACAAGGTCCACTAACCCGTATGGTCAAGTTACTTAATCCCAGAAGGGCGTCCTAACTCTCGACAATCTTGGAACTCTTCCTGAACTGGGCTTAGTCGTCCACCTACTTTAGGTTTATTTTGGATTCTCAGGGTCCGAATTTCGGGTGTTACATTTCTCCCCCCGTAAAATAAATTCCGTCCTCGAAATTTGGCTATATATCAGTCATACTCTTAGACATAAAATTCGGATAACGCTTCTCAACTGTCTCCCACGTTGCTTCTCCAGGAGATAATCCCTTCCAAATTACCTTGACAGGAAGAATACTCTTCCATCGGAGCTGCTTCTCTTGATGACCAAAAATCCGTTCTGGTTCCACTACGAAGGTGTGATTATCTCGGACATCAACATCCTCATATTCCAACACATGCTCCGAGGCCGGCTGATACTTCTTCAGTTGGGAAGTGTGGAAGACATCGTGCAATCTACTAAGGTTTGGTGGCAATGCCAACTGATATTCCACTGGTCCCCGTTTTGCTAATATCTCGAATTGACCAATGTAACGAGAACTTAGTTTTCTCCGCTTTATCGCTCTACCGATTTTAGTGACGGGAGATATCTTTAAGAATACATGATCACCCACCTCAAATTCCAGAAGTCTCCTAGCTCTTTTGCCTGCTTTGCGTTGCCAGGAGGCTCTTTCGAATCAGGCTACTCTGCTCAAACATCTCATCAACCATCTCAGGTCCAAACAGTTTCCTTTCTGATAACTCCGTCCATCCCAGGGGTGATCTGCATTTCCTCCCAAACAACGCCTGATAAGGGGCCATCTATATACTGGAATGGTAGCTATTCTTGTAAGCGAATTCTACGAAAAGCGAATACCGATCCAACTGCCTTTAAAATCCAAAACGCAGGCTCACAATAAATCTTCTAATGTCTGAATAGTCCTCTCCGACTGTCTGTCGGTCTGGGGGTGATAAGCTATACCGAACTTCAGCTTTGTCCCAATTGCCTCATGTAACGCTTGCCAGAATTGGGAAGTGAATCGGGGATTTCTGTCAGAAATGATGCTCCTTAGTATACCATGGAGTCGTATAATCTCTTTGATATAAATCTGCACCAACTTTTCCGGAGAATAATTTACCCTTATAGGGATAAAGTGTGCCGATCATCGATTACCCAAATAGCATCGTAGTGCCTTATCTTAGAAAGGCCTACTACTAGATCCATGGTAACGTTTTCCCATTTTCTTTCGGGAATCCCAATACTCTGCAATAAACCTCCCGGCTGCTAATGTTCGATCCTAACCTTCTGGCAAGTTAACATTCACCAACATTCCTTGCTATGCCTTTCTTTATACATGACCACCAAAATTCTGTTTTCAGATTTCAATACATCTTCTCTGCGTATGGTTATGCAAGTCTTACTGTTTTACTCATTTTGCCCCTTGACTTATCACATATTGTCCTTCAAGCTTAGTCTATTACCATAACATGGGATTTTATCGACTAAGGAATCACCCTCTTAGGCATCTCATCTTAGACCTGGTGCAGATCATATGTCTTGTCAACTTCAAGATGCACTCTAGACACATTAATCTAAAGTCACCATGCCAGTAAGTATTCCACACAATGCTAAGCATCACCGGTCTCATGGTCCAGGGACCGCCCCGTGCACACTTGCATACCAGGCCTTACCGCTCTGAGCCTCTGCTCATTTATTGTGTTAGAGCTTCCTCAATTCTAAGCTCTTGAACCATTTTCCTCTTGCTTAGCATGGTAACTGGCAAATACTGTCTGACTTAATCGGTTCAGATTTCTAGACCAATCTATCAATTGATCTTCCTGTATCAACATAATCACCAATTGCACCGCTTTTTATTACAATACGACAGTGACGACAATCTTGTCACCGCCTACTATGTTGTCTCATACTTAACATTTCAAATTTTCACAAAATCACAAATCTCTATGGTCGCACTACATTTTCATAATCACAAAACATTGTTTTCACATTTTCAATAAACCATAATCGCTGCCTGTTCAAATTTTCCAGAAAACAATTCACTGCGGGTCTACTTTCAGGAAACATTTACTACCGGCACACATTCTTGAGCGGTATTATACATTTCGCAAATTCATTATTTGAAAGCTCTCGCCAGCACTTCAACCTTTCGGTACAGCGGCACACCCCAATCCTTTCAATACCTACCACCGAAGTGGTAACGCACTTGTCGGTCAATGTGGTAGAGTTTCCGTCCCCTCCAAGGACCCAGTGTCCGCACTGGCAGATACAATAACAGGCCACCCATCGGAATCCCATACCCGGGATAAAGGACCTCTTCCCGGAGCCTCGCTCCAACCGCCTGCGTGGGTGCCAGCTCGACAAGGCAAACACACGCCCTTACCAGGCGAAACTACTCAGATTGGGTGCCTATACTGCTGGTGCGAGTGTCAGCTTCTCAAAAACTAATCCCCTCAAAACTTTCAACAATGGCCAGCGATTTCATAATAGTTTCAAAACATGGTTCCATACTACTTCCACCCTAAACATGGTTCACAATTTAGTTTTAAACTTTGTTCGCAAACCGATTTCAAATCGAGGTCCCATCAAGACCCTATCTATGAGACAACATGGTTCAAAAACAACCATTTCAAACTGGTTTCAAATTCTGAAAAACATTTCATTCAAAAATTCAGTTTGGAAAATCCAATTTCCAAAATTACACAAACATAGCAAGTGCATTGGTAAGTTCAAAATTAAATTTTCATACACAACAAGAACCAGACAACTGACATAGAAGGTCATCACTCCAATTACATCTCAAGCTTTATTTTTGGCTACTCAAGCCGTCCATAGAACACTCAGTCCATTTCATTTCATTTGTTTGATCATTCTAGATACGATGATTGTAACTCTTAGGCTTAAAACGTCTTCGGCATTCTGCTCGGTATACGGGGTCTAATGGTTATGAATTTCTGCCAGCCCATAGAGATACTAGTCCCATAGGACTTAGACCTTTCATCAAATACATATCAAATTCAATCAACCCAAAAATCATACCGATCTAGTAGGTCTCCTTACCTACTAAATATTCCTGCTTCACATAGCACTGGAGCACCCCATGGTAATACATCACATCGTATAAACCTCATATGGGGTTGTTCTGTATATGAACTTTCGATAATGGTCTAGGTCCAGGCATAGTCACAGATTCAATTTCCCCTAACAGGTATTTAATCCACATCTTTCCTGGGAATCCTACTAGCCACTATCATATCTACAACTATCGATCCTAATCGTAAGACCGAAACCTATGGCTATCGAGGTTCTAGCTATCAACCCATTCTTAGGGAATATTCTGTTGGAAATTATGCCCTAGAGGCAAGTCATTGTACAATGAACGTTTAGGATATTTATAGTATTCTCTTTTTGTTATCATTTTCGTTTGCATGTTTGTATTGATAACTGCATCCCTGGATATATCTTATAGATTATCCTAAATGTCCACGGTCGGTCATCTACGCGGAGCGAAGATGAGTTAAGACCAGTATGACTTTGATGAGATATGGAGATACAATCAAAGTCATGGGCACTTGTAAGAGTACAAGGTGCTGGACCGACCCACTATGAGAAAGCTGCATGGATCTAGTCATAAGCTTGTCTCATGTATAACCGCGTCACAACGCCCTATGACCTGAGATCATCATGGATTCCTACATGATGAATCATTAATCTTTGACCTAGTCAAAAGTCACCTTTGACCGGGTGATGATAAAGGCAGGATCGGGATCGGTGGTTTTCATGCGGAGGAATGTGAATGGTCAAGATAGAATTTGTCCCTCACATTTGTAGAGAGATAATACTTTGGGCCCTCGATGAGTGAGTCTAAGAAATGTATGGCCATACTATGTTGGAAAGGAGTTTCCATTTCACTTATTAGACTACTCGAGAATCGAGAAAGTAATGGACAAGAATAGGAAGTTGACATTGTCCATGCCTCATCCTTGACCAAATTATCGTGTGACAAAAGGGACGTGACATGGTTGTATGATAAGGTTGTATCGTGACATCGATCCCCATGTGAATTGGGTAGTCGCAATGTCTTGCTAGAGGCCGCTTGCGACTTGTGGGCGATACGCTTTGGCCCACCGCCAATCTCATATGGGCTGCAGGGTCGCACACAAGAATAACCCAATACGAGCATTTGTGTCCGGTTCATTGAATCTCGATTAACTGAATTAATGAATACTAAATTTAATCTAGGATAAATATATATTTATTAAAATTTGAAATTAATATATATATTAAAATTATTAATGGAGATTATAATATTATTATATATAATATTTGTTTTGTATTTAATTTATTTGATAAATTAAATATCTAAAACAAATAGAGATATTGTATCTCGTTTAATATTCGAATAAGAATATCGATATCTGTTTAAATTAAATTGAGATATGGTATCTCATAATTAATTAAATAGATGGATATTATTTCTCGGATTTGATTTATAGAGATAAATTAAATCGAAGGCTTTTAATTTGCATTAAATAAATACATTAGATTAGATCTATCATATAGATTTAATTAATTTTTTTAAAATTCAAGAATTCGAAATTCAGATTTCAAAGATCGATTTTGAAATTCGAAATTCAAGCTTAATGCGTATTGATTGTACATTAATGCAGATTGATTGTACATTAATACGTATTGATTCACATGATGGGCTGATTGGTTTTGTAACGTATGTAACTTATGAGGCGCTTTTTTTTTTTCGTGTGGATGAATAGGCCAAAACGAGAAACCAAAGACCAGGTGTAGAGAATCAAAGAGAGACACACAAGAAGCGCTAGCACGCCGCGGAGCCGTGTTCGGGAAATTGTTCGTGTGGATACCGGTAGAGGAAGCCGATTCAACGAGTTGTCTTCTGATCGAGGAGGTAGCCCACCGGTTCAAAGGGAACGAGACGTGAACGGGTTCACTAAAGGTAATTTCGGATTCCCTTAGTCTTGATTTAAACGCACCTGAGTGATCCTCGGGACGGGATTCTAAAAATTTTAATCCGTTGCGTTGTAAGAATTCCTTCATATTCTATATTTAAGATCTTTCCCTATGCTGATATAGCAACTAACAACCTCAAAATACCCCAAATAATAGGTAATATCCTCCAACATACCTAAAATAACATAATCAATTATTATCAAGATTTCTATTCTTAATCGTTCTTTCTAAGGGAATATCATAAGATCAAAATCATTCCCTAGCAGCTAGCAACCTCTAAATACCTTATACGCACGGGTACTATACTCTAGTGTCTCAATGCATTCAGATCAATCAAATGCCTAAACAATCTCTCATTATCGAATCTGATTGTTAGGTTCATCAACCTAATTCTAAAACCTCGAACAAACCCAATACTCATGTCATGATCATCAAGATTCATAACCTATAACATTCAGACACTATCCTCGAATAACCTCAAATCAATAGTTGTCAGATTCACAATCGACTCCTAGAACCTCAACATCAGATCGACTAAGGAATCATATTACCTTAATAATACCCAAAATAGAAACTAGGATCATAATTCATCTTCCTAGTCTAAACCTCAAAACATTCAACACTATTCACAAGGTTCTAATTCTATCTCAATCCTCAATATCCTAGGGGTATATCCTAATATCATTCTATTACCTCAAAGTCAATCGTCAAACCTCAATCATACCCAAACAATTCAATATCAATCAATATTCACGAGGTTCATACTCTCAGGTACTAGAACCTTAGTTCAACCTCATTCACATTTAAGATCATATTCAAGCCTAGTCTCAATTATATCCTAACATCCTCATAACATCTCTAGGGAACACTATAAGTCTAAACTTAAAGTACTAAAGCCTCAAGTCAAGGAATCTCACAATCCTATAATACTTCCCAGGGGGTTACCCATCCCGAGAATTTCTTCTGCCTAAGCACACTTAACTTCTGGGTGCTAACCTTGTTCTGGGGTACTCATAGTAGTACAACTCATTTACCTTCCCAGAAACACCAGGTATCAACTTTTCCAAACACTTCCCTTCTAATTTTGTTGTGGGAATCAGTCCCTGATTTCCATCTCAAAGGACCCAAGGTTAGTACCAGAACTCATACTCTGTGCTACTTCTTCCGGCACAAGAGTCTCATCTTACCGGAGCACAACCCTCTTCCTTCGAGTATTTATCCTTTATGCTCCATTTGCCCAAGCTTACATCTATACCCTTAACCATGCACCTTTTACCAGTACCATCCAAACCATGCTCTGATACGAAACTGTTACACCACTACCGGCCTCGCCCTTTCGGGTGGCGGGTTAAAGGGATCCTTTTCGCTTATTGCCTTTCCTTGTTAATTATTCACTTTTAACAAACATCAGAGTGTGTGCGGCAGAGCATATGATCGGTTTGGACAACTACATTGTACTGGTAAAGTTACATACAATAACGTAAAGTAATCCCTGTAGGGTTAAGGGTACAATCGTCCAAAAATAATTACTAAACAGTGAGTATGAGTCATACAGTCATCTCAATTATAGAAGTACAAGAAGCAACTGGGCATCCTCTATTAATTCATCTTTCCGCACCAAGCCCTACCTTCTTCAAGTCCTCTAGCCGCTACTACCTTACACCTATATCTTTTGGAACCAGACTGGAGTTCAAAGTTGAACCCCAGAGTAATTGTTAGACTCATATACCATATGTATACAATGCATGCAATGCAAATCACAATCAGGAAGTAAATATAAACCTGCCTCACTAGCACAATAAACTGGCATGTAGCAACTCCGCAGGACCGCCTGGTCACGACAAGCCCCTCGGAACAACGCGCTCAGGGGCCTTAGTAGTCAGGGTGGCCAAACCCTAACCACCTACCCCTTCTAAGGCCTCAGTAGCCACCTATGAACACACAGTCACATAGGCCCTACCTACCTCATATATCTCGGTACTGTAGCAAAACCCTAAGGACACACAGCCCAATAGGCACTACAGCCCGATCCTACATGCCCTCAGTACTGTAGTCAACCCCTAGGGACATGCAGTCCAATAGGTACTACAGCCCGATCTCAGTACTGTATCAGAAACCTAAGGACACGCGGTCCAATAGGCATTACAACCCAATCTCCTACATCATGATAAAACATACATGCAAAAGCAACATAGAGTAGGCAAGTCAACAGTTACTACCTGGCACTTCTTGAAAGCGATAAACTTCTCCCTTCATGTTGAAGACATGTGTCTCACGCGTTAGTACCCTAGTTACAGTCAAACACCATGCTTTCAGTCACACATTCAAACTTTACATCAAGTTTCTTAAAATCCGCATAGCACCAGAATTTCCAGCATTTCTGTTCCAACTTTGCTGATTTTTAATAAATTATATAAAAATATTATTGACATGAAATTGGAGTCCTTAGAACCCTTAGGATGTCTAGTTTACCATAAAAATAATTCCCAGAGTCATATGGGTTCTATTCCTTGCTTTATTTACAAAACAGAGCCGCTGGTCCAGAGTAAAGTCCAGGTTTTTAGGTCATTTTCAACCTTAAATAAATCTCGGTTGGGAACCCCAAATGACACAAAATATTATATCACAATCATCCTAAGGATGTATAATTTCACCATATAAAATTTCAAAGAATTTAGACTTCATTTACTATTTTAAATCTACTGATTTATCTTCGCTACCCAAAAATCACAAGTATTGGCTGATTTGCATAGTTTGGCGTCTTAGGAATTTTCGTGTGTGCAAAAGGTGTCCTTGACCCATCCCCATAAAAATATCGTTTTGGACTCATTTGAGACCTTAAAAACATCAAAATCCCACTGCATCCCCACGTTTAACATCATAGGGCAGAACTAAAACATGATTCACCAAGTCATCGGTTAGGAGCTTACCTTGAGTCTTCGGTTGTGTATGGCTTCTTCTCCCCTTGGACCAAGACTTTCAGCTGAGCACCCTCTCTTATCCCTCTCTTGAGCACGCCTAGGCAGCAATAAAATGGGTGGGGGAGTGTCCTTATATAGACTCCAAAAGTGGGACCCTTATCCAACCCTTGATCACGATCCAACGGTCGAGAAAATTCTTCGGATTAAATTATTATTTCTTTGCTTGTTTCTCAAGACTTCTAGAGGGATCTCTTGGGTAGATTGGGGCGCATTCCAAGATCTAAAGATGAGGTTCCAAAATCACCCCTAGTGATGGTCTCCAAAATTGCAAGTTGTAGGTTTTAGGTCTATGGGTAAAATGGTCTTTTTGCTCTCTCTCTCTCTCCAAGGCCGTGGGACCCACAAGATCTGCCCTTGGATATGCCATAAATTCCCTTTAAAGACTCGTAATTACATGTCAATCCATTGTCACATCAGATTTAAATTGTGTGGTCCAGAATTTCCGGATTATTTTATTCTTTCTCTTTCTGCATAATTACTTGATGTGACTTTCTCTCTCTTCATAACTACATGATGTGACATTTTCTTTCTCCTCTAGGCCCACCAAAATTTTGCCCCTTACAGTGTCCTGGACCTGGGCCCGACTCCAGAAAATCCTACCCGGTCCCGTTGGCTCCTTTTTACCTAAGTTACAACTTTCCTCGTAACTCGTGCCACTCTGTGGGACTTGTGTGGGTCCAGATCAACTGTTCCTTTTCCCCTGATGTGGCTGCACGTTTTTCTATGTCCTTGGGGATCGAGAAATGTATATTTTAACGTCTCATAATTACCTCGTACTTTGTGGTGCCAAAAAGTCAAACATCCAACCCCAAAATGCCACGTGTCCTACTAGCATCATTACTCTTTGTCTTTTATAATCATGAAAGGACACGTGTCACCATTCTATTTGGGCACACAAAAGTATGTCATCATGACATTACTTTATTAAAATTGCTTTATCAATACTTGTTCGGGATCCTGCCCGGGTTTACTCGGGTTTTCTTCACGAATACCGATGTCTTCTAAAAAACGCAGGGCATACCCAATTGCCCTGAAAATGTCGTGTACTTACTTATACTGGCACATTTTTCCTCAACTAATTGTCCTATACCCCAAGACATAGTTGGGAGGCATCATTTCCACCGAATTTACACCGTATAGATCTTTTGTGTCCCGTTTTCACTGGCACCTTAATTCCACGACTTATGCATACAAGGTCCACTAACCCGTATGGTCGAGTTACTTAATCCCAGAGGGGCGTCCTAACTCTCAACATTCTTGGAACTCTTCCCGAACTGGGCTTAGTCGTCCACCTACTTTAGGTTTATTCTCAATTCTCAGGGTCCGAAGTTCGGGGTGTTACAATTAAAACTTACAAATCCCATTGAGAGGATCCATCAACGGCGTTTAAATCAAGGTTCGTTAGAAATCGTACTTATGCGAACTCGTGAGCGTTTCGTTCAATTTTTTCTCGTGTACGTCTCGGACGTCGTACGTCTCAAACGTGGTTCCATCTTGTTTGATCAAACAAGAGCTGACTTTGTGTGTCCACTCCCTCTACTGGTATCCACACGAACAGCCTCCAACATCGATGGCAGCGTGCTAGTGCCTTCAATATTTTCATGTCTCTCTCTTTTCTCTCTAGGGTTTCTCGCAGCTTTTCTCTAATACGTCTTACCAAATGTCCCGTAGGTTTTTCAAAACCCAATAGGCATATTATATTCAAAATTAAACCTTATTAATCTTGAAATTTGAATTTGGATTAAAATAATATATTAATTAAATCTATCTAATAGATCTAATCTAATCTATTTATTTAATCAATTAAAAGCCTTCTAATTTAATTTATCTGTATAAATTAAATCTGAGATATGATATCTATCTATTTAATTAAATATGAGATATTATATCCCAATTCAAATTAAATTAGTTGTGAGATGATCCCACAACTCCTAAGATGGTCAATGAAATCTTGGCTCAAATATTCACCATCAGATCAATTGTTTTGCCATTTGTTTTGCAAATATTTTGAACATTTCAAAAGATTCATACTTATATTCATTTAAATATATATACTTATCTACTAAAATCGTTAAAATAATGAAGTACAAATGAGATGAATAAATCGGTGCTTTCTCATTTATATGGCCTAGACGACAATGCCATAGGTAGATCGGATTCAAATCATTTGACTTGATCCTTTTGGTAGTTTGTGTCACAGATATGTCCATTCAATTTTCTACTGTCCTTGGGACCTGTACATTTATACAAATGTGAGAACCACATGCGGTATCTAATACCCATGTTGAGGAAGTAGAAAGGTGAATATCTACGACATAGAGACCTAAAGCGATAGCCCTACTATCCTTCTTATTCTTTTCCAGATCTTTGATGTAGAGTTTGCAATTCCTCTTCCAATGACCAATTTCATTGCAGAAGAAGCAGACCCCATGCTTTGGAGGTTTTGCCTTCTTGGCCTTTTCATTTCATTCCCTTCCTTTCTGAACAGACAAAACAATATTAGGCCTCTTCTTAAGGCTCTGATCAGCAGTTTTAAGCATCCCATGCAAATCAGAAAATTGATTCCTCCATGTTGTTCATGTTGTAATCCATGACAAAATGATAATGACTTCCTGGGAGTGAGTTTAAGATCACATCTGTAGCTAACTCCTGGGACATGGGGAATCCAAGCCTCTCAAGGTGATCAATTTAGCCTTTCATTTTCAACAATGAGGACCAACTGATGCACCTTCAACCATCTTGGAGGAGAATAAGGCCTCTTCGGTCTCATTCCTCTCCTGCCTTGCCTGTTGCTGGAATATTTCCATAGGATGATCAATCATCTCATAGGCCTCCACATGTTCGAGATTTCTATCGAGGTCTGGAAGCATAGTGGCAGGCATCAGGCATCCTACATCCACAGAGTCATCCTTATGCTTTGTATGAGCATCAATCTGAGCTCTTGGATCGATAGTCTGAGCTCGTCGGGAATGGGTTGATCGATGAGATAATCCTTTCTTTCGTGTTTGGGATCAATGCTTAAGTTCCCAAACATGTCAAGAAAGTTTGTCTCATCCTGTTCGTCCTTCTTAAGGACTGATCGCATTGATGGTGTTGTGTTGTTACTATTGCTAGTCTACATGATTCTACAACTAAAAGATATGCAAAGTTTAATTAGTGGGCTAAGATCCATATTTGGCTTAATTTTAAGTCCGCTTTGGCAGGACGCTTAAAATCAAGTTATTTAGGTAGGCAATCAATTTGCCAATTACATCACATGTAACTCTTAGATCTTTATGGGATTCGATCATCATATGACCTGGCATGTTTAATCCCATCTAATGCCTTGAGATCCAAAACCGTTTTGATAATCTCAATTAAGTCAGGACAATAATGAATGTTGAGTATCAACATTACTCACTCTTGTCTCACCAAGATAACTCAAATGCATCCACTTTGGTGGAACATACAAATGGGCGATCGAGGTTTTGACAAGTATTCATTTATTGATGGCATTTATGACTTAAGATTTTATTTAGAGGGTATTATCTAATATCATCTAATTAATCCTATTAACTCTACTTATATGAATGCAATCAATATTGTATATCATATAGTCTCTAAATTAATTATGAATGATCTTAATCAAATCATAGTCAAAACCCTAAATTAATTATGAGAGATCTCTATCAAATCATAATTAAAACTCTAAACTAATCATGCAGTGATCAAATCAAAATGTAATTAAAATTGTGACACAACATGGCTTATACTTAACCTAAAATCCTCTCAAGCCAATGAGAGGACTTCTCTAAATTAATAAAAGAAAATACATAAGGAGAAACCTCGTTTCACATACGAGGGGAGTGGGATGAGAAGAGAATGTACATTAAGAATATTTAGAGAGGCATAAGCACGCGAGACCATATTTAAATTTACAACACTTGTAAAATTCTAGAGCCATATTGTTCACCATACCCAAACAACATTTGAAAGGTAAATCATAACATATATTAATTCATACAATTATAAAATAAAATATTATGATTAAATTTTTGAGTTTAAATTATATTATATAATATATATCATATCATATCATGATTTAAATTCTCTAATTTAAATTATATTATATAATATAGTATCATGATTTAAATTCTCTAATTTAAATTATATTATATAATATATATAATATAAATCATGATTTAAATTCTATAATTTAAATTAAATTATATAATATATATAATATAGTATCATGATTTAAATTCTCTAATTTAAATTACATTATATAATATATATAATATAATATCATGATTTAAATTCTCTAATTTAAATTACATTATATAATATAAATCATGATTTAAATTCTCTAATTTAAATTATATTATATAATATATATAATATAGTATCATGATTTAAATTCTCTAATTTAAATTATATTATATAATATATATAATATAACGCATCCGGTATGATCGAAGGTTCCGAACGATTCAGAATGTTTCCGATACGCGCGAACGTGACTGTCGATTCCGAACATCGTGCGATCTGAATAATTCAGAGACGGCCGCAATATCCGACTAGCGTTCCGCAGAAACCCTAACGCGAAATTAAGTTTTCAAGCATACAAGATTCGGTTTAAACATATATATCACATATATACGCATATAGAAAAACCCAATTTAAACGCTTGGTTGATCTGGCTCTGATGCCACTGTTGGGATCCGTACACGCAGCGGAGTATAAATTTTTACGAATCCCAAGAAGAGGATCGCTCAACCACATTTAAATCAAGGTTAAAGAGTCTGAATCATACCTATGCGAAATTCTCAGCGTTTCTTTCGATCTGAACACGTTGGCTACCTTCTCGATCAACAGGAGCAGACTCTACGAATCTCCTCCCTCTACTGGTATCCACACGAATAGTCTCCGAACACGATTGCGGCAGCATGCTAGCGCATTCAAAAACTCGCGTCTCTCTATTTGCTCTAGGGTTTATCGCGGCTTTCTAATACACCCGACTGAATGTCCCGTAGTTTTTTCAAAACCCATTAGACGTATTATATATTCAAAATTAATCTAATTAATTTCGAAATTCAAATTTGAATTAAAATAATATATTAATTAAATCTATCAAATAGATATAATCTATAATATATATTTATTTAATCCAAATTATAAGCCTATAGATTTAATTTATCTTTATAAATTAAATCTAAGATATGATATCTTTTATTCAATTAAATCGAGATACTATACCTCAATTTAATTAAATCTAACATACTATATCTTTATTCGAAATTTAAATCGAGATACAATATCTCAATTTATTATAGTTATTTAATTTTATCAAATAAATTAAATAATATATATAATAATATTTTTATCTATAAATAATATTATTATTATTTCGAATTTAATAATAATAATTATTATACACACACACACACACACACACACACACGAGATATATATATATATCCACCCTAGATTAAATACAATATTCATTAAATCTTATACATATATAAGATTCAATGAATCTAGACACTTTTGCTCGTGTTCGGCTATTCTTGTGTGCGACCTGTGCCCACATGAGATTGGCGGTGGGCTAATACCAGTACCCGGCCCACAAGTCGCAAGCGGCCTCTAGCAAGACATTGCGACTACCCAATTCATATGGGGATCGAAAATACGATACAACCTATCGTACAACCATGTCACGTCCCTTTTGTCACGCGATAATTTGGTCAAGGATGAGGCATGGAGAATGTCAACTTCCTGTTCTTGACCATCACTTTCTCAATTCTCGAGTAGTCCAATAATTGAAATGGAAACTCCTTTCCATCGTAGTATGGCCATATATTTCTCAGACTCACTCATCGAGGGGCCCAGTATTATCTCTCTACAAATGTGAGGGACAAATTCCATTTTGACCATTCACATTCCTCTGCATGACAACCACTGGTACCAATCCTAGCCTTTATCATCACCCGGTCAAAGGTGACTTTTGACTAGGTCAAAGACCAGCGACTCATCATGTAGGAATCCATGATGATCTCAGGTCATAGGGCGTTGTGACGCGGTTATACATGAGATAAGCTTATGACTAAATCCATGCAGCTTTCTCATAGTGGGTCGATCCAGCACCTTGTACTCTTACAAGTGCCCATGACTTTGATTCGTATCTCCATACCTCATCAAAGTCATACTGGTATTATTTCATCTTCGCTCCCGCGTAGATGACCGACCAGGGACATTTAGGATAATCTATAAGATATATCCAAGGATCAGTTATCATTATAAACTTGCAAATGAAATGATAACTAAAGGAAAATGACTTGCCCCTAGGGCATAATTTCCAACAGAAAAAGCTTACTGTCAAAGGCAAACTCGAGTTTTGGAAGCAAAACTTGATTTTGGACTTGATAGAGAGTAGCTCAAATTTATAAAGTAATGAAAACTCCAGTTTGCTTAGGCAAACTCGAGTTTGCAAGTCTCAGAGAGCACTCATGCTTTTCACATCAAGACAAACTCGAGTTTGGGTTCCCAAACTCGAGTTTGTACCATACAAAGACACTTCAAGTTTCCTGAAGAATGCAAAACTCCAGTTTTGATTTACAAACTCCAATTTTCAACTACCAGAAAGTTTGTAAAAGTTCTCTCTTATGAGGAAACTCGAGTTTGGGTTTTGCAAACTCGAGTTTTGGTCATACAGAGAGCTCCCAAAGTTTTGAACTTAAGAAAACTCCAGTTTTCATTTCAAAACTCCAGTTTACACCAAACAGAGAGTTTGTCAAGTTTTGTGAACTTGACCAAACTCGAGTTTATGTTTTCCAAACTCGAGTTTAGGCTTGGCAGAGAGTCTAAATATTGTTTTCCCAAGCAAACTCCAGTTTACATTTGAAAACTCCAATTTTCACTTAGCCAAGCATTTTCTAAGTTTTCCACGAGTTTGTATTTGGAAACTCGAGTTTTGGCTTGACAGAAAGTTAACATGTTTTATCACTTTGAGAAAACTCAAGTTTACATTTGAAAACTCCAGTTTTCACTTGTCAAAGATTTTCAAAGGTTTCCAATTTTAAGAGGAAACTCGAGTTTGTACCTTACATAGAGCTTTGCTCATTTCATCATTTTGGAAACTCATGTTTACAATTGGAAACTCCAGTTTTGAGCTTTAGGACTTAAACATGTTTTTACTATAAAAGTCCAAAACTCGAGTTTGGATAATTAAAACTCGAGTTTGTGTCGCTAGTTTTGAAAATCAACTTGCTCGAATTTCTGAAATCTTCCCGTTTGATTTTAATACTTCTTATCATCACTCATTACTATTCCTAACTATGTTTAATCAGTTTGTTAGTGAGTTTCAGATGATTTAGAGGATGTTAAATGAAGATTTGAACAAAAGCAAAAAGTGACGTCAGCACATTAAATGCAAAGTCCAGAAAACTTGCATCCTTTTGGACAATCATTCTACACACGTTGCAAAGGGACTAATGTTTCCTTTCCACATCCAGTAGCTGCTCTTCCAACGGATTAATATTCAAGAAGTCAACCATAAACTTCTGTGCAACTGGATTAAGCAAAGAGTAGAGAGAGAAGAAGACCAAAGCTTAACCTAATATTTCCAGAATGTCCCCAACAGTTACATTGAAGATTACAACAGCCATTTAATGCTCTCTTAGTATAAATAGAGCTGCATTCAATTCTTCTCAACAACCAATCTGTTGAAAATGAATTGCATTCAAGTTTACCAACTACTCTTTCAGTTTTCACTTGTAAAGTATCTTTTGATACATTGATCTTCAGTGATTATATTTATCCACTCTTAGAGAGAGTTCATTTATTGAGAATCATTTCATTGTAAGCATCTCAAGTCAGGGGACTTGGAGATTGGGATATTGATTGCAACTTGTAAGGGGAGTAATCAATTGAGATAGTGAAACCCCAGAGTGTCTGGGGACTGGACGTAGGTCAAGAGATTGGACCGAACCAGTATAAATTCCTTGTGTCTTGCTCTTCCTTTCTCTTCTCTGTTATACTCTGTTTTTAGTGTTAAAAAAAGAGCTTCTGAAAAGAATTTTTAAAATCCCCAATTCACCCCCTCTTGGTGTTTAAGCTCCACTTCCAATCACTATAAACATGCAAATGAAATGATAACTAAATGGAGAATACTTTAAATGACATTAACGTTTAAAGTACAATGACTTGCCCCTAAGGCATAATTTCCAACAAAATATTGACCAACATGCAAATCACCATCAATATGAAAAATGTCATTACGATAAATAAAACATTTACCATTCCTAGTAATGGAATTATAACCTTCCTTATCCAAATAAGAAAGTGAAACAATGTTACTACTCAAATTAGGAACATAAAAGCAATTGTTCAATATTAACAAAAGCCCACTGGGCAGAACTAATTCATAAGTCCCTACTATCCTTGCTCGGTTTCCAACTCGTAGGTCCACTTCGCCCTTCTTCAACTTTCTACTATCCTTGAGACCCTGTACATTTATGCAAATGTGAGAACCACATGCAGTATCTAATACCCATGTTGAGGAAGTAGAAAAGTGAATGTCTATGACATAGATACCTGAAGCGATAGCCTCGCTATCCTTCTTGTTCTTTTTCAGATATTCTAGGTAAAGTTTGTAGTTCCTCTTCCAATGACTAGGTTCATTGCAGAAGAAGCAGACCCCATCCTTTGGAGGCTTTGCCTTCTTGGCTGCAGGCTTAGTTTCAGGCATGTTTGACTCATTGGTCTTACCAGCTGAGCCATTACCCTTTGTTTTGCCCTTGCCCTTTTTTTTTTATACCCTTTCCTTTCTACACCATCAAAACAGTAATGGGCTTCTTCTTAATGCTCTGCTCAGCTATTTTGAGCATCCTATGCAATTCAGATTTTGATTTCTCCATGTTGTTCATGACAAATTGGTCATAATATTTCGGGAGTGAGTTCAAGATCATATCTGTAGCTAACTCCTGGCTCATGGGAAATCCAAGCCTCTCAAGGAGATCAATGTAGCCTTTCATTTTAAACACATGAGGACTAACTGAGGGGATTAGTTTTTGAGAAGCTGAAACTCGCACCAGCGGTGTATGTACCAAATATGAGTAGTTTCGCCTTGTAGGGGCGTGTGTTTTGCCTTGTCTGGCTGGCACCCACCCAGGCAGTTGGAGCAAGCTTCCTTAGGACAGAGGTCCTTTATCCCGGGTATGGGATTCCGGTGGGTGGCATGTTGCTCTATGTGCCAATGCGGACACTAGGTCCCAAGAAGGGACGGAAACTCTCCCACATTGACCGACAAGTGCGTTGCCACTTCGGTGGTTGGTATTAAAAGGATTGGGGTGTGCCGCTGTACCGAAAGGTTGAAGTGGTGGCGATAGCTTTTGAATAATGAATTTGTGAAATGAATAATCCCCCTCAGGAAGGTGTGCCGGTGGCAAATGTTTTCTAAAAAATAGCCCGGCAGTGGATTGTTTTCTGGAAAATTTGAACTGGCAGCGATTATGGTTCATTGAAAAAGTGAAAATGCTATTTTGTGATTATGGAAATGTACTGTGACCACATAGATTTGTGATTTTGTGAAAATTTGAAATGTTAAGTATGAGACAACATAGTAAGCGGTGACATGACTATCGTCGCGGTTGTATTGAAATGAAAAGAGGTGCAGTTGGCGATTATGTTAATACAGGAACATAAACTGATAGAATGGTCTGGAAAATTTGAACTTTGTAAGTCAGACAATATTTGCCAGTTACCGTGCTAAGCAAGAGGAAAATGGTTCAAGAGCTTAGAATTGAGGAAGCTCAAACATAATAAATGAGCAGAGGATCAGGGCGGTAAGGCCCGGTATACAAGTTTGCACGGGGCTGTGTCCCTGGGCTGTGAGACCTGTGATGCTTAGCACTGTGTGGAATACTTACTGGCATGGTGACTTTAGACCAATGTGTCTAGAGTGCATCTTGAGACCAGCAAAATATACTATCTATACCAGGTGGTAGATGAGATGCCTAAGGCCTGAAGGTGATTCCCTGGGCAATAAGGCAAGAAAATCCGGTGTTATGGTGATAGAATGAGCCGAAAGGCCAATGTATGATAAGCCAAGAGGCAGAATGAGTAAGGTAGTAAGGCATGCGTAACCATACGCTGTGAGGATGGATCAGTTGGTTCTGAATGGTTAAGTACCACACCTGGGTACAAAATAAATAAGAATGTGGTATGATAAGTTGTGTGTGTTAGTGAGCATGCAAAGGAAAGGTAATAAGCGGAAAGGATCCCTCTAACCCGCCACCCGAAAGGGCGAGGCCGGTAGGGGTGTAACAAACTTGAGTTTCCTTCTTCCAGAGAAGATTGTCGTGAATTGAGTTTTGGAAGTCCATTTTGAGCATTGAGCCAAACTCGAGTTCATTATTGACTAACTCGAGTTTTAGACTTTTATAGTGAAAACATATTTAAGTCCAAAAGCTCAAAACTGAAGTTTTCAAATCTTAACTGGAGTTTTCCAAATCACTGAAAAGAGCAAAGCTCTCTACTTGGCACAAACTCGAGTTTCCTTTTAATTTAGAAAACCTTTGAAAATCTTTGCCAAGTGAAAACTGGAGTTTTCTAAATAAATTGGAGTTTTCTCAAAGTGGGTAAAACATGAAAACTTTCTGTTAGATCCAAACTCGAGTTTATAAACACAAACTCGAGTTTTCTCAAGACTTTGGAAAACTTAGAAAATCCTTGGCCAAATGCAAACTGGAGTTTGTGATGACAACTTGAAGTTTGATCAGGATGAAAAGCTTTAAGACTCTTGGCCAAGCCCAAACTCGAGTTTTGAAAACATTAACTCGAGTTAGGTCAAGTTCACAAGACTTGACAAAACTCTTCATTTGGCACAAACTGGAGTTTGCTTAAGTTCAAAACTTTGGGAGCTCTCTGTATGTCCAGAACTCGAGTTTACTCTCGGAAACTAGAGTTTTGTTAACTTTGGAAAATATTGAAGAGTCTCTGTATGGTTCAAACTCAAGTTTGTAAGGGTGTGCATGGTAACCCTCCCAAAATGTGTGTTTTTTTTTTTTAAATTTCTGTTCCCAGGAATTAAAATGGATAGGAATTACGTTTGGTAAATCCGGTTTATTTTTTTGTTTCCAGGATGAACCGGTTTATTTTTTGTGCTGGAGAATAAAAAAGAGAAGTAGGAAAATTGTTGCTTCTTTGTTCCAGGGCAAAAAACCAGAATCAATTATGCTACCTCTTCGTGTTTCTCATCTTCATTATCGGGACGCAAGCCACGCACCAGATTGGCCTTCCTCTCGCGATCCACTTCCACCGTAACCACCAGTCAGCCATCTACTTGTTGGGATCCGTACATGCAGCGAATTAAAATATTCTACGAATCCCATCCGGAGGATCGCTCAACCCTCGTCTAAATCAAGGCTAAGGAACCGAATATTACCTACGGCTGAAACTTTCCGCGTCGTGTTCTCTTTTAACTGGTGGGCTACCTTCTCGATCAGCAGAAGTCGACTCTACGAATCGGCTTCCTCTACTGGTATCCACACGAATAATCCTCGAACTCGATTGCGACAGCGTGCTAGCGCCTTCGAACCGCTGTGCGTCTCACTCTTTTGCTCTAGGGTTTCTCGCGGCTTTTTCATACGCTTGACAAAAGTCCCGTAGGTTTTCTAAACCCGATCAGCGTATTATATAAAATTAATCCTCATTAATTTTGAAATTTGAATTTTAAATCTGGATTAAAAATATATTAATCAAATCTATCTAATAGATCTAATGTAATCTATTTATTTAATCCGAATTAAAAGCCGATCTGAAATTCGAATTTTGAATCTTTGATTAAAATTATATTAATTAAATCTATCTAATAGATCTAATCTAATATATTTATTTAATCCGAATCAAAGGTCTTCTCGATTTAATTTATCTCTATAAATTAAATCCGAAAATGATATCTATCTATTTAATTAAATCTGAGATACTATATCTCAATTTAAATTAAATAGATATATGATATCTTTATTCGAAAATTAAATGAGATACAATATCTCCATTTGTTTTAGATATTTAATTTATCAAATAAATTAAATACAAAACAAATATTATATAATAATATAATAATCATTATTTAATATTATTATATTATTTAATTTCGAATTAATATAATATATATTATATTATATTAATATACATAATATTCACCCCAGATAAATGCAGTATTCATTAAATCTTAGACGTATCTAAGATTCAATGAATCTGGACACTTTTGCTAGATTTAATGAATCTGGACACTTTTCCTAGATCCAATGAATCTGAACACTTTTGCTCATGTTGGGCTATTCTTGTGTGCGACCCTGCAGGCCCACATGAGATTGGCAGTGGGCCAATACTGTACTAGCCCAAAAGTCGCAAGCGGCCTCTAGCAAGACATTGCGACTACCCAATTCATATGGGGATCGATGATACGATACTACCTATCGTACAACCATGTCACGTCCCTTTTGTCACGCGATAATTTGGTCAAGGATGAGGCATGGATAATGTCAACTTCCTTTTCTTGACCATTACTTTCTCGATTCTCGAGTAGTCTAATAAGTGAAATGGAAACTCCTTTCCATCACAGTACGGCCGTACATTTCTTAGACTCACTTATCGGGGGGCCCAGTATTATCTCTCTACAAATGTGAGGGACAAATTCCATCTTGACCATTCACATTTCTCTCCATATGAACCACTGATCTCGATCCAAACCTTTATCATCACCCGGTCAAAGGTGACTTTTGACTAGGTCAAAGAATAGTGACTCATCATGTAGGAATCCATGATGATCTTAGGTCATAGGGCGTTGTGACGCGATATACATGAGAAAAGCTTATGACTTAGTCCATGCAACTTTCTCATAGTGGGTCGGTCCAGCACATGGTACTCTTACAAGTGCCCATGACTTTGACTCGTATCTCCATACTCATCAAAGTCATACTGGTCTTATTTCATCTTCGCTCCCGCGTAGATGACCGACCAGGGACATTTAAGATAATCTGTAAGATATATCCAAGGATCAGCTATCATTATAAACATGCAAATGAAGTGATAACTAAATGGAGAATGACTTGCCCCTAGGGCATAATTTCCAACACTACTGTCGGCCTTCCATCGTAGCTTCCACCATCGTCACCGTCTTCATCCTCCGTCACCGCAATCACCTTCGGTCTGCCACGCCGGCGAGATTTAGCGAGAGTCTAGCTTTTCCAAAATGTTTTGATCCAGGCTTCATTGTAGATCCAATAGTCTCTGTGAGTTTCAGTTTATCTTTTCCCCTTTCCTTTTTCTACTTTCGAAACTTAATTTTTTGATCTGTTATGGTTTTTATCTTTTGGTTTCTTGATTCTAAAATGAACTCTACGGCTTCTTTCTCTTGCCGCTTCACTTTTTCGATTGTCTCTTCCCCTTCGTCTCATTCTAGTGATGGAATTGCCTTCATGATCATCTCCGACACCGACTTGGTTAGCTTCTCCTCTAACTAAATGGATCTCCCATATATATCTGTAAATGAGCAAGATTCTTATTTTGCCATGGAATTTGACACCATTTGATCTGAAGAGTGGGAGAAAAATTATTGCTTGGATTGAGTACAGAGAATCCCATAAAATGGTTCGTGTATGGGTGGGTCACTCTCCAATTTGGCCTCCAACGCCTATTTTGGTTGCTCAGATTGACCTTTCTGAGAATCTTAAGGAGTATATGCAATATGCATGTGGGATTCTCTGCCTCCAACGTGATAGGCTCAGGTATTCATAGTATTGATCATTGGTAATTCAAAACTTTTGGGCTTATTAGTTCAGTGACTCCTATAAATATGGTAGAGGAAGGAGACTGTTTCTTTTGTTATCCAGAGAATTCTAGCATAGCTAGTCAACAGACTGATAGTACTCACTGTGTAAAAGAAAAGCTTGTGGAGATGGCTTTTGGGCTGGGAGGCATTGCTGCATTTATAATCTCTGCATTTTAATCTGCTTATTTTTTATTAAGAGGAAAAAGGCAAGTGTGGAAGATGTGGGAAAAGTGAAAGCTGGTTGAAGCAGGAGATCCAAGGTTGATGGGGAAGTATGATGTGCAAGAGATGTAAAGGATGCTCATGGTGAGGCTTATATGTGTGCACCCAGATCATGAGAACATGCCAAGAGTGAGAGATGCAGCTAGGATTCTCAAGGGTGAAGCACCACTTCCATTGTTACCTTCATGTAAACAAAGGGTGAGACTTAGGCCTATTTTACCAAATGATACTGAGGATATATTGGATGTTATAGGAGACAGATCCAATACTGATGAGGCTGCCTAATAGATGGTGATGTGCAGTGAAAGCTGCTAGTAGCAAATCCTAATGACATGAAGCATGTATCGTTGTAGGTGGGAGTGGCAATGGTAGTGTGGAAAGTGTTGTTACATCCTTTTAGATCTCCTATGCAGAAGACCCCTTATTAATTCGCGAGATGGGACACCGAATTTTTCAACCGGATGTCCGCTACATCGCGGCTTCAACACGGAGTTTACAAACTGCGAGGTTAGAATGTTAAATCAGCTTGATGGGCTGGTTCAAGAAAATGCTTCAATTTGAGGAATCACCTTCACTTATGCCATGTGAATCACATAGCGTTTTTCTCCTCTTGTTTTTGTGCCATAGTGTAATTGTTGTGTTTTAAGTTGTAAGTTCTATAGTAATGTTGGAAAGAGTGTGTGCAGCTTACAGTGTGGTGATAGTGGTGTTGTGGTGAAAAGTTCATATCTGAACATGGTCTTCAATTTATACCCGTGAAACATTAGAATCTTCTAGTCATTACAATCTTACGCAGCAATTTAATACTAAATATTTACTCATTATAGTTTTAGTACTTCAAATTTTTTGTACATGATAATTTGTATTAGGGATGTTATATTGCTAAATATCAAATGTATGTTTAAAGATAAAAGATATGAGCTGCCTCTACAAATACATATTTAAATATGTGACCCTAAATGTTATTATGGATCACTGCTGTAAAATATCAGTAAACAATCTACAAAGAGAAACAGGGTTATCAGATATGTGAAGGACAATAATAAACTAACCATTTTATTAGATTAGAAATAAATGACAGAACAGAGAGTTTAAAAAAATAATGGATCATTGGAATAGTCCTTTTAAATTTTGCCTCTTTTCTTTTCTAGCTGTTAGGTCTCACTTTATTGATCAGTTGTATGACTATAATCATATCTTGGCCAAATTAAAGCAAATACACACTTCTTTATTGAAGAAAACATTCACTTATTCTTGACTGACTTTAAAGAGGACGCCAACTTTACAACTCATATATTTCATGGTGTTGGTACTAATTCTGGTGTACTTTAAAGAAGACGCAAAATATATTTCAAGTTTAGGAGTTTCTTGTCTTCATCTTTAGGCGTTTATAATCATCCCCCTACTGATACAAGTTTCTAGTTTGGGTGTTGGTTTGAATATAATTGCATCTCCTAGTTATAATTATGATTTTTACTCAGTTTTGACTGGTTTTCTAAAGTTTTGAACTTTTTATTATAATTGGGCCAATTTTTAAAAGTAGAAAACGCACTCATTCTTCACTGTAAAGGATTCTTATGTGACAAAAGGGTATTTTAATACTTTTAAATAAAAACATTTTTCCACATACATTTCAGAGGGATAAATATTGCATTGAGAAGCAAAGATTGATTATACTAACATACGGTTAATTTTTTTTGAAGAAATTAAAAAAGCTAAATAAATTATTTTAAAGTACTTTTTCTCCAAACTAGTTAGTCGACTTATAAACTGATATATAATCTAATAATATACAACATATAAATTATTTTAAAATTTATTACAATTTATTATTTTATATAGTTGATGAAATCGTAAACAAAAAAATAAAGAAATAGATTTGTATTGTATTAGGTAATTCTAATTCTCAGAATAAAAATAAAATGTGTTAACAAACGTAATTTTGATTCTCGGAATGGAAAAAAAATGTGTTAACAAACGTAACTCTGATTCTCAGAGTAAAAATAAAATGAGTTAACAAACGTGATTCTGATTCTCAGAACTCTTCCAAGGCACAGAATCAGAAAAAACAGTTTCATCTCAGAAACATGCTGGGGAACAGAATGGTTACCATGCACACCCTAAATCGAAACTCGAGTTTGTCTTGATGTGAAAAACTTGGAGTGCTCTCTGTGTGTCACAAACTTGAGTTTACCTATGCAAACTGGAGTTTTGTCATTTCATTAAAATTGATCCACTCTCTATTAAGTGCAAACTCGAGTTTTCCTTTCAAAATTTGAGTTTGCCTTTGACAGTAAGTTTTTCAACTTACCAAAGACAAACTTCACTTGTGTTTACAATTGTCAGTAATCATCAAAACACATAGAGAACTAACAACTTTATCCTTTGTCCCTGTTGTTATGCCCCTACGTATAGAGCTATCTGGTACATCTATACCAGAAATCTCATGTAAAAAGGGAAAATTTTTACTCATTTTGCAAAAAGGGATTACCCCATTTTTGCTTCGATCATAGACAAAGTGCCTTACAATGTTGGGTACTGGGTCTTTCAAGAGATGAGTAATGTTACACCCCAACCGGCCTCGCCCTTTCGGGTGGCGGGTTAGAGGGATCCTTTTTTTCTTAATACCTTTCCTTTGTTAACTATTCTCTTTTATCAAACATCAGAGTGTGCGTGGCAGAGCATATGATCAGTTTGAACAACTACAATATACTGGTAAAGGTGCAGAAAATAAATAGAAAGTATTCCCCATAGAGTTAAGGCTACAATAATCAAACGTAAGTGCTAGGAAATGAGTAACTTAATACAGTCATCCAAAAATAAACATACAAAATAAGATAGGGCATTCCATACATCTTCAATCTTCAGCTTCATTGCTCTTACCCTTATCTTCCTAAACAGCTCAACATAAACCACCTGTATCTTTTGAACCAGTCTGGAGTTCAAAATTGAACCCCAGAGTAACTATTAAACTCATATACAATATGTATGCAATGCAAATCACAATCAGGAAGTAAAAATAAACCTAGCATGTACCACCTTCGCAGGACCGCCTGGTTAAGACAACCCCCGGAAACATAGTGCTTGGGGGCCTCAGTAGTCAGGCGGCCAACCCTAACCACCTACCCCTCCTGAGGCCTCAGTAGCCACCTAAGGACACACAGTTCAATAGGCCCTACTACCTCATATACCTCGGACTTCAGTAGTAACCCAAGGACACACAGTCCTTCAGGCACTACAGTTCGATCCTACTTGCCCTCGGACTTCAGCAGTAACCTAAGGACACACAGTCCCATAGACACTACAGCTCGACATACCTTGGACTTCAGCAGTAACCTAAGGACACATAGTCCACTAGGTACTACAGCCCAACTCCTACATCATGATAAAACACACATGCGAGAGTAACATAAAGTATGCGAGTTAACATTTACTACCTAGTACTTCTTGACTTCTCCAAATGAAATATGTCCTAAACGCGTCCCTCTCAACAAAATATCACACTTTCAATCACATATATAAACTTTACTTCAAGCTCAATAAATTTCGCCTAACACCAGAATTTTCCAGAATCTTTGACCCAACTTCGGCGATTTTTAATAAATTCTAAAAAAAAACTCATATTGATGTTAAATAAGTGACCATGGAACCCTTAGGATGTCTAGTTTATAGGAAAAATAATTTCCAAGGTCATATGGGTTCAATTACTTCCCTTATTCCCAAACTTCAGCCACTGGTCCGAGACAAAGTTCATGTGTTTAGGTCATTTTCAACATTAAAGAACTCTTGGTAGGAAAATAAAAATGACACGAAGTCTTATACCAAAATAATCCTCAGTATGTCTACTTTAACCATGTAAAATTTCAAAGTATTTGAACTTCGTTTACTATTTTAAAACCACCGATTTCCATTCGCTGCCCAAATACCTCAAAAGTAGGCAAATTTACGTAGTTTGAAAACTTAGGCTTTTCGGGTTTGGAAAAAGGTGACCTTACTTGTCCCCACACAAAATCACGTTTTGGACTCAATGGAAACCTAAAAAATACAAAAATCCCATTGTAACCCCACGTTATCCATCACTGGGCAGAAACTTAAACAAAAATAACTGAGTTGTTCAGTTGGAAGCTTGCCTTGAACTTTCGGTTGCGTATGACCTTCTCTTCCTCTTGAACCAGAACCTTCAGCTAAAAACCCTCCTCTCACACCTTGAACACGTCCTTGTCAAGTAGAAAATGGGCAAGTGAGGTCCTTAAATAGACTCTCTTGGTTAGGGCTATTATCCAAGGTTGGTTATTATCCAATGGTCGAAAGGATGCTTCAGATTTTTAAATAATTCTTTGTCTTGCCCTCTAAGTCATTCTAGAGTCTTCTTGGGTAGACATGTGGCACCTCCTAGGTCCTTGAAATCAGATTCCTTAACTGCCCCTTGATGTGACTTTTGCCTTGCTCTCCAAGTCACTACTTTCTCTCTCCTGGCCTACCATGTGGCGCAATTTTCCAATATTTGGGGGTCTAGGGCCCGTCTCCAGAAACCCTTAACCGGTCCCACTCAGCTGCTTTTTACCGGTTACACTTTCTCTTACTACTCGGGCTACCTGATTAGACTTGTGTGGGACCGGACTAGTTGTCACTTCTCTCTGACCATGAATGGCCGAAACTCAATGCCTTGGGGAGCAAGAAACTCATATTTCAGTATCTCATAATTACCTCGTACTTCATGCTACCGAAAATCCAACTTCTGACCCTAAAACGCCACGTGTCCTATAAATTATCACTACCACTGACTTTTATTTATGCACTGTTACTTTAACTTCTATGGTCCTTGAGCTCTTGGTCAAAATACTCATGCAAAAGGGAGTGCAAAACATCTTAAAATATGCCAAGAAGGCACTTAAAAATGCCCCAAATCAAATGACCAAAGTGCCCCTACAAAATATACTTTTAACTTGGCTTATTTTGTAAGTTTTGTTGACTTTTCTCACTCCTCCTTGTTTTGCACGAATTTGAAGCTTATTTAAGAAGCTTTTGAGTCATCATTTCATATTAATTGCTTACACATGTGTCCTTTATAGTAATTGACCAAAATGCCCTCAAAATATCTCCTTTCACATTGCTTCTTCCACAAGCTTTTTGACTTTTGCACCTGATATTATGAAGGGACACTTGTCACCATTCTATTTGGCCAACACAAAAGTAGCTCTTTCCCTTGTCATGATGAGGGGACACGTATCATGATTTTATTAGTCCAACAAAAAAGTATGTCATCATTACCTTTGACTTTTGCTTGGCTTCTTGAACAATCTTCCCTTATTATTTCCTCCAAAAACGCAGGACATCCATGACTGCCCTGAAAATGCCATATACTTACTTACACCGGCATATTTTCGCTCAACTAATTGGCCTATACCTCAGGACATAGTTAGGTGGCATCTTTTCCATCGGATTTACACCGTATAGGTCTTTTGTGCCCCTTTTTCATTGGCACTTTAATTCCACGGCTTATACATACTAGGTCCACTGACCCGTATAGCTGAGTTACTTTTTCCCAGAGAGGCTTACTGACTCTCGACATTCTTGGGACTCTTCCCAAACCAGGCTTAGTCGTCCACCTACTTTAGGTTTATTATCAATTCTTAGGGTTCAAAATTTGGGGTGTTACAAATAAGATCATATTTGCCTTGAAAAAAACTTCAACAATCCCTTTTCCAAATCTTGTCTCCCTCATTCTCTTTCAATCCAAAGTATGGTACTTAGCCTTGAATGAGAAAGTTGTAAAGCCTCAGTTGTTTGGTCAACATCACCTCAATCTAATGAGCATATCTTTTGAGGAAGGATCAGGCTAATCAAGGGCCCCCTTAAGATCAAGAGTTTCTCAGTTAAGGGTAAATGAAGCATAGTCTGGTCCACCTCCTGCTAGATCACCTCAACCTGCCTCTTCTTCTAGTTTACAAGCTCAGATCAAGGAAATTGTTGATAAGGCAATTTCTGACTTGATTGATAGGATTGAGACTAAAGTAAGAGGATTAGTCTCTGAGGTGACCAAGGGCAATAGGGATTTGGTGGATGCTCAAGTAGCAATCAATGATAAAGTGGAGAATCTCAGTGGACACATTAATGATCACACGGCTAGCATCGCTTCTCTTCATGTCATGATGTCGATAATCAGTGACAAGTTGGACAAGCTATTGAAGAATCAGTCCTCTGTTAGTGATGGTCCTGGTCTTGGTACTTCCACACCTCCTTCTGGCTCTAGTTTTAGCATTCCCTCCACTTTACCCTCTTCCATCCCCTCACCTTTCATTTCCTCTCCACTTCCCTTATCTCTTACTTTCACTTTGACTACACCAATCTTGACTACCACTCCAGTTGTTGCTCCTACACAAGCAACTGTCATTGTTCCTCTCTCTCAAACTTCCATAGCCAGGATTTCCCCTTCTAGAAATACTGCTGACTTGTTTGATGAGCAATCCTCTGCATCTTCCACTCTTCAACCTGATTCACCTGCCTCTCACCACACTCCTCCATCCTCTGATCCACCCATTTTGAGTGATGACAAAGGGGGAGAAGAGAAGTAAAGAGTGTAGTTGAGCATTTTAGATAGTGTTTCATTTTAGTTGTATTCTTCTGATTTCTTTTAAGTTTCTATAGTAGTTTGTTTTATGCTTAAACTCTGATATACTTAACTGTTTAAATGTAATTATATATGAGATTTTGCATAAACTGTATATGTCTACTATATGTGTACTTTTTATTCCTTGAATGCTCAAATTTTTTTTTTGAAAACTTGACAAATTGTTTACAAGTGTTGTCATCATCAAAAAATGGGGAGAATGTTAATTCTCTATGTGTTTTGATGATAACTAGCAATTGTAAACAAAATAAAGTTAATGGTTTAAGTCAAAATGCTTTTAACTTGATGAAACTTAAACCAATAGCTTACTGTCATGTTTAACTTGAGTTTAGAATTGCAAAACTCCAGTCAACACAAGACAGAGAGGTTGTCAGGGTATTTGAACTTAACTTGACTCGAGTGTCAGGGTGACAAACTCGAGTCAGTGTAAGACAAAGAGCTTTCAAGAATATTTGAACTTATACTTGACTCAAGTCAGTCATGACTAACTCGATCAATGCAAGGCCAAGAACTATCTAAGTATTTCAAACTTATAGTGACTCGAGCCTGTGCAATTAGACTCAAGTCATATTTTGTGGACTTAATCTTATTTTCAAATTCAGAAGTGCATGACTCGAGCCTGTATCTATTAACTCGAGTTTAGTGTTTGAAACATATTTTCCAATATACTAGTTAACTCGAGTTAGTCACTTAATGACTCGAGCTGATGTTATTTCAAACCAATTTTAAAATGTTCTTTCGAAGTTCATTTGCGAAAGAAAGGGTTGACTCGAGCATAAGCTATTTAACTCGAGTTATGCACTTGAGTGAAACATTTTAACCTCGAGCCTAAGTCATACAGAGACATCTTCATTCAAACTTCAAACTTATTTTCAAAGAAGATGATCCAATGACTCAAGCCTAGAATGCTAAACTCAAGTCATGCACTCCAGTTTTCTTGTATTAACTTGAGTGTATTTCATCCCTACTTGAAAACACCATGTCCTTATTTGCGAAATCTTCATGTATAATTTGTATACTTCATATCATCTCTCATTTCTCTTCTTAACTATGTTTAATCAATTTGTTGTTGAGTTTCAGATGATCACCTGAATGTTTAATTGAAGATTAACCAAAAGAAAAGTGATTACGTCAAAAGCATCAAATGCTGGTTCAAAAAATAAAGCACAGATTTGGAAAATCATTCTCTACACATTCCAAAGGCTTTAATGTTTTCTTTCCTCATTTGGACACCAGATCATCCAACGGATTTATCTTAAGGAAAGTCAACAAGGATTGTCTAGGCATGTTGGTTGAATCAAATCGACTGAAGCAAATGGTTAACGACTATTTATTATTTCCAACAGCTTCATTAAGTCTTCAAACGGTCATTAAATGCTATCATCATATATAAGCTGAAGCATTCAATTTGTTCAACTACCACAACAACCAGACACAAAAAAAAAACAATAAACGCTCAAAAAGATCAAAGCGCATATACTGTTTCTATCATCTGTGTAGTACCTTCGGATACATTAAACTTCAGTGTTTATCTATCTGCTCTTTTTGAGCGAGTTTCCATTTGTGATTATTGAATCATTGTAAGAATCACAAGTTGTGGAACTTGGAGATTGGGTTATTAGATTACAACTTGTAAGGGGGAGTGAAACCTAATGAGAGGATTACTTTCGAGTACAGAGTGTGTAATCTTTGGAAGAGTTAGTGAAATACCCCGAGAGTCTAGGGATTGAACGTAGGTCAAGTGTTTAGACCAAACCAATATAAATCTCTTGTGTTGATATATATCTCTCTCTCTACTCTATTATACTCTATTGTGTGAGTGTGTTTCCAAAGATTATCGAAAAGATTTTTAATCACCCAATTCACCCCCTAGGTGATATTCCTATTTTTAGTATTTCATTTTGTGTTTTTTACATTTTTAGAAGGGATAAGGGTCTTAAATGCCATGGAAGTTTTCGCTCAGGAGCACTTGTAAGACAGAAGTTTTTTATGGACCAAAAATGCCACGGAAGTTTTCGCTGAGGAGCAATTTTGCCCCGGAAGTTTTCACTAAGGAGCCATTTTTCCCTTCTGTCCCCAAATATTAAATCAGTCAAATACCACACATGTTATGCCTTGAATAGGTCAAACTTGGAGTCAGAGAAGGAGATCCTTGAGATGTTGAGCTTAAGGCGGCCAGAATTTGTGAAGCCGAACTGGTCAAAGGGACTGAAAGGTCGACTGTCACAAAACCCTAAGGAAGCATCACTTATGATCTAAGCAAATGATCAGTCTATACAAACGTAAATATTATCACTATTGATTTGTTTTACAAAACCAATTTTTGGAACAATTCATTTCTCATTTTGCGTTTCATTTGTGTTTTGTGACAGACCTTTCAGTCCCTTCGACCAGTTCGGCTTCACAAATTCTGGCCGTCTTTAGTTGAACATCTGAAGGATCTCCTTCTCTGACTCCAAGTTTGACCTTTTCAAGGCATGACATGTGTGGTCTTTGACTGATTTAATAGTCAAATTTAATATTTGGGGATAGAAGGGAAAAATTGCTACGTTTTGTAAACTTCCGGGGCAAAATTGCGCCTCAACGAAAACTTCCGTGGCAAAAGTGATACTTCCGAGGCAAAATTGATACTTACTGTGAACTTCCGTGGCATTTTTGGTCCAAAAAAAACTTTCGTCTTACCAGTGCTCCTGATCGAAAACTTCCATGGCATTTAAGACCCTTAACCCTTTTTAGAATTCTGCATTGTATTTCATTTCATCCTGTACTTACTGATGTATCTTGTTATGTTGAATGAATGAAATAAATTTTCTATCATATTTGCTGAGTTTACTGCATTATGTTTCTAGTCTCTTCAACTCTAAGTTTTTGACTTACAAGTGTTGTCATCATCAAAAAGGGGGAGAATGTTAGTTCTCTATGTGTGTTTTGATGATAACTGATAATTGTAAGTAAAATATGTGTTATTGATTCAAGCCAAATGTTTTATGTTAAAGAAAACTTGTTTCAATAACTTAGTTAAGTTTTTGGCTAATGATAACTCGAGTTAAAGTCTATGTGACTCGAATCATATACTCTGAAACGTAGCCTAAATGCATTTTGAACTTGACTGACTCGAGTTAGCCTTGTGGTGACTCAAGTTACAGTCTTTGTAAAATGGTTTATGAAAAGCTTTTCACTCGAGGCAAATGTGTTGACTCAAGTTGATGGATTGAATTTCAAACTTAGCTTTTCAAATATTTTCTAACATTCAAATATGACTCGAGTTAAGTCATTAAATGACTCAAGTCATTGTCTGTTTCCAAAGCATTTTCAAAGCCAAACTCGATAACCTTTTTGTGAAAATGATATGACTCAAGTTCAAGTCTTATGTGACTCAAGTCAGTTTGTTACAGAGACATCTTCACTAGATGGGTTGAAGATGTTGCCTCGAGTTAAGTCCAATGTGACTCGAGTTAATCTGTGACAGAAACATCTTCTCTATTTCTCAAACCTATTTTTCAAGAGAAGATGAACTGTGACTCGAGGCAAGTATAAGTGACTCAAGTTAGACTATGAATGACTCAAGTCAGCTTTCTATATTTGCAAATCACCGTGTTCTTAAACTCTAAATCATTGATTGTGATTTGCATACTTCATATCATCACTCATTACTCTTCCTAACTATGTTTAATCAGTTTGTTAATGAATTTCAGATGATTTTGATATGGATTAACACCAAATTGCAATAAAGCAATTATGTGTCAGACAAGCATTTAATGCTCTGCAAAAAGCAAAGTGCGAAAACGACAAACATCCTATGAGCAAGCTGAAAGCCATTCAACTAATTCCATTCCATATTCTATGCTAAGTCTCAACGGACAAATGGAATAAGAATGTCAAACAACAGTTGACGGCGATCATCTGCAAAATTGAAATGTTTGAGTAACGTTAATTGTTCAAGTCTAATGGCTATATTTATTACTCTCAACGGCTTCATTAAATCTTCTCAACAATCATTAATTGTCTTCACCATATTTAAGACGAAGCATTCAATTCATTCCAACCACTGGAAACATAAACGTTCAAACGTGATATACACATTTACTGTTTTATTCACTTGTGTAATATCTTCAGATATTTATAATCTTCAGTGTTTATCTATCTACTCTTTTAGAGAGTTCATTTCTAATTATAAATCATTGTAAGAATCTCAAAGTACTAGGACTTTGAGATTGGGTCTTTGACTACAACTTGTAAGGGGGAGTGAATCCCAGTGAGAGGATTACTGTTACACCCCTACCGGCCTCGCTATTCGGGTGGTGGGTTAGAGAGATTCTTTTTATTTAATTACCTTTTCTTTATTACTTATACCTTTTAACTTGTATCAGAGTAAGCGCAATAGAGCACAACACCGGTTTGGACGAGTGCAATGTACTAGTGGTTATACAATAATCGAAAGTAAATATGTTCCCAGAGGGTTAAAAGTACAGTCATCCAAAGTAAGTACAAACCCAAAGTTAATGTGATAGTTATCCAATATATAAAATTACAAAAGAGATAGGGCATCCCCTATTTCTTCATTTCCCCTCATCCAGCCCTACCTATTCTAAGTCCCACTGATCTACCACCTCACACCTATATCTTCAAAATGTTCTGGAATTCAAGGTTGAACCCCAGAGTAACTGTTAAACTCAAGTATAATATGTATATAGTGCATGCAAGTAAACCACAACCAGGAAACATATCACATATCATAAATGCATTCAGAAACATATCACAATCACCACGGCATACCGTTGAGCTGCCTTACCAAGGCAAGCCCCGAATACCCGCATATCGTTAAGCCGTTTAACAAGACACACCCTGCATGCCCATCACCGTGAGCCTGCCTAAAAAGGAAAACCCCGGTATCCTCAGTGATAGAATCAACACAGTAGCCAGGGACTTTAACCCCAACTACCCTAAATGCATCACAAACTCGGTAGCGACCTAAGGACACACAGTCCACTAGGCCTTACAGCCTCGCATATGCAATCATGGAAAACATACATACAACAGCAACATAAAATACGTGAGTTAACAGTTACTTCATGGTGACTTCTTGAATTAAGTACTCCTTCTCCCGATGCTTAGGGACTATCTTGCACGTGTTTTAGCCCTAGTTATAGTAAACACACTCCATTTAAGCACTTATGTAAACTCCTCTTCCAAAATAATAAAAATCCGCACCTTTCCCAAAAATTCCAGAAACGGTGATCCAACTTCAAAGCTTTTTAATAAATTCCAAAAAAATAATATTGACGTGAAATCAGTGGCCATAGAACCCTTAGGATGTTTATTTTATAGGAAAAATAATTTCTAAGGTCATACAGGTTCTTATCCTTTCCGTATTACCAAACTTTATCCACTGGTTTGAGGCAAAGTCCATGTTTTAGGGTCATTTTCAACAGTAAATATCTCTTGGTAGAAAAACCAAAAAGACACAAAATATTATATCAAAATAATCCTCAGGATGTCTAATTGCACCATGTAATATTTCAAATAAATTTGAATTAATTTACTATTTTAAATCACCCGATCAATACACATTGCCCAGAAATCACAAGAATCAGCAGATTGTGTAGTTTTAAGACTTAGAGCTTTCCGAGTTCGGGAAAAGGTGATCCTACTTATCTACACTAAAAATCACATTCTGGACTCAATGGAAACTTCAAAAATATCAAAATCCTACTACAACTCTATGTTTAACACATTGAGCAGAACTAATTATAAAAACACCAAGTTATCGGTTAAGTGCTTACCTTGGATCTTCGGTTGCGTATGGCTTCTTCTTCTCCTTGGACCAAGATCTTAAGCTGAACATTCTCCTCCTACTTATTGAGCACATCGTAGGCAGATGGAAAATGGGCAAGTGAAGTCCTTAAATAGACCCTTTTGGTTAGGGTTATTATCCAAGACTTGTTATTATCCGGTGGTCGGAAGGATGCTTCGGATTTTTATGTAATTCTTTGGCTTGCCCTCCAAGTCATTCGAGAGTCTTCTTGGGAAGAATTATGATGCCATATAGGTCCCTAAAATCAGATTCCTTGACTGTCCTTAATGAAGGTTTTTGGGTTTACTAGGTGCAAGCTTTTACCCAGTGGTTAAAACAGTGCTTTAAGGGTAAAATGGTCATTTTTGGTTACTTTTTCTCCAAGGCTGTGGGACCCACTTGGCTGCCCAAAATGACACCATTTATGTCCATGTGGGGTCATAATTACATGTCATTCCTCTTGTCATGTCAGATTCAAATGTGTGGTGTAGATTAATCCTGATTATTTTATTTTATCTCTCCTCATTATTACTTGAAGTGACTTTTACCTTGCTCTCCAAGTCACTTCTCTTTCTCTTCTAGCCCACTATGTGGCGCCATCTCCTTGTGTTTGGGAATTTGGGCCCGCCTCAGGGAATCCCTAACCAATCCCGCTCAGCTGGTTTTTCGCGGTTACACTTTTCCTCGGGACTTGAGCCACTTAATTGGACTTATGTGGGGCCGGATCAACAGTCTCTTCTTCCTGACCATGAAGGGCTGAAACATATTGCCTTGGGGAGCAAGAAATCCATATTTCAGTATCTCATAATTACCTCGTACTACGTGCTACCAAAAATCCAACTTTTGACCCCAAAAAGCCACATGTCCGTTGAATCATCACTACTATTGACTTTTACTTTTGCACATGTTCTGAATACCCATTCTCTCTCTCTCTTCCTTGGATGGACATGTTGGGATCTCTACACACAGCGGAATAAAAAAACCTTAAGAATCCCAAGAAGAAGATCTATCAACTGCGTTTAAATCAAGGTTCGTTAGTAAACCGTACCTATGCGAGGGATTGAGAGTTTCGTTCGATCCGGTCTGGTGTGCATCTCCTTGTTCGTGCGCCTCAACCGTCGTACGTCTTGAACGTGGTGCCATCTCGTTCGATCAAACAGAAGCAGCCTTTTCTAGTCTCCTCCCTCTACCGGTATCCACACCGAATAGCTCTCCAACACGTACGGCAGCGTGCTAGCGCCTTCTCTTTGTGTCTCACGTTTTTCGCTCTAGGATTTTCTTTTGCCGCTTGTCTCAATTCGTTTTCAGCTTTTTAATACGACTATATCATCATCCTTTTATAGAGTTTCTAAAACCCTAATGAGCCGTATTAAAATATTCAAAATTAATCTTAATTAATTGTTGAATTCGAATTTGGATTAAGTAATATATCAATTAAATATGTTCAACAGATCTAATCTAATCTATTCATTTAATCCGAATTAAAAGCCTTGTGATTTAATTTATCATTATAAATTAAATCTAAGATATGATATATATATATATATATATATATCTATTTAATTAGATCTAAGATACTGTATCTCAATTAAATTAAATCTAAGATATAATATCTCTCTTCGAAAATTAAATGTGAGATACTATATCTCTATTCATTTTAGGTATTTAATTTATCAAATAAATTAAATACAAAACAAATAACATTTAATTTCGAATTATATATATATATATATATATCCTTCCTAGATTAAACGTTGCATTCATTAAATCTTAGACATATCTAAGATTCAATGAATCTGGACACTAATACTCGTGTTGGACTATTCTTGTGTGTGACCCTGCAGGCCCACATGAGATTGGCAGTGAGCCAATATCCCCGTACCCCCACAAGTCGCAAGTGTCCTCTAGCAAGACATTGCGACTACCCAATTCATATGGGGATCGATGATACGATGCAACCTATTGTACAACCATGTCACGTCCCTTTTGTCACGCGATAATTTGGTCAAGGATGAGGCATAGATAATGTCAACTTCCTGTTCTTGACCATTACTTTCTCGATTCTCGAGTAGTCTAATAATTGAAATGGAAACTCCTTTCCATCGTAGTATGGCCATACATTTCTTAGACTCACTCATCGAGGGGCCCAGTATTATCTCTCTACAAATGTGAGGGACAAATTCCATCTTGACCATTCACATTCCTCTGCATGAAAACCACTTATCCCGATCATAGCCTTTATCATCACTCGGTCAAAGGTGACTTTTGACAGGTCAAAGACCAGCGACTCATCATGTAGGAATCCATGATGATCTCAGGTCATAGGGCGTTGTGACGCGGTTATACATGAGATAAGCTTATGACAAAATCCATGCAGCTTTCTCATAGTGGGTCGGTCTAGCACCTTGTACTCTTACAAGTGCCTATGACTTTGACTCGTATCTCCATACTCATCAAAGTCATACTGGTCTTATTTCATCTTCGCTCCCGCGTAGATGATCGACCAGGGACATTTAGGATAATCTATAAGATATATCCAAGGATCAGCTATCACTATAAACATGCAAATGAAATGATAACTAAGTAGAGAATGACTTGCCCATAGGGCATAATTTCCAACAGGACATGCATATCATGACCCATAGGGTCAGACTTCACATCCTACTAATGTCCTTTGTCACCTATACATTATACCAGCTTACACCTCTACGAGCTTACTTCATCCACAAGTTACTATGTAACTAGCATAGTTTCCTTCTTGTTTTGACTTAGTAAATTCTAAACTTAATTATAAGAAATGTCTTATCACCTCAGGGTTCTTAGAATAATTTATGCCATAAATTACAGAAGAGAAAGCTTCTCATCACTTTTCATGCTTGTACACAAGTTACAGAAGTAGGGGTGTTACAATTACTTTCGAGTACAGAGTGTGTAATCGATTGAAGTGATAGTGTAATCCCAAAGAGTCTGGGGACTGGACGTAGGTTAAGAGTTGAGACCAAACCAGTATAAATCATCTGTGTCAATCTCTATTTCTCACTCTATCTATCTCTCTTTGTTAAGCTCTATTTTCGCGATTGAATTTTAGGGGAATTCAAAAAGCTTTTAAATCATCCAATTTACCCCCTTGGTGATATTCCGTCTCTTTCATCCATGTGTTCCCTTTCAACCGGTGTCTTGGGACACTTAGCCTTAGAAAGGTGAATGCCATGACTGACAGGAAGGAAACCCCTTTTGACCCATCCATGCTAAACATCTTTAGCATTCTGTCTATGTACGTTGATTGGGATAATCCCAGCTGCTAGTAAATAGGTGTCCCAGAGATAGGTGGAAACATGACAGGCTTCACCCTTAACAAGCCAGGCCTGTTATGCAAGGAAGTAGCCTAAGCCTGACCTGTGGCCTGTTACAGGCTTTTTTTTTTGCCTAAGCCTGGCTTGTATACAAGCCTGGCCTGGCCTGTGGCCTATTAAAAAGGCCTATATTTTTTAAAATCTTGTACTTAGGCTATCAGGCCACAGGCCTCAACAAAAAACGGGCCTATTGTATACAGGTCGAAAACATGCCTACTTTAAACATGCCGAAAACAGGCCTACTTTAAAAAGGCCTTACATAAATTACATATTTACAATTTTACCCTCCTCCTAACAGGCCGGCCTAATAGGCTTATTGGGAGGCCTAAGCTTGGCCTGTTAAGACAAACAGGCCTTGAAATAAGCCTTGGCCTGGCCTTTTAGCCTGACAGGCCAGGCCTGACCAGCATTTTAACAACCAGGCCGCAGGCCCCTGGCCTATTTCCACCCCTACCTAGAGACAACCTATTTTGACAGAGGAACACCTTTTTCTATTCAATATTTCATGATTAATAAAATTGAGCATCTTTTATATTTATCATATTTGTGGCTCACTTTTATTTAAAGTAAATATGCGTTTCAAGATAAAAACCCTAGGAATAGAACATGTGTTTACTCAAGGATCTATGATAGCGATCATGATCATGAGGACTTGAGGACACTGAATGTCTATTACCTGAAACTTGTTCCTAATCTTGAATAACCAAGAAAGGGTATTGATGGTCTCAATAAGACTAATACGACATCATCTACTTGTATAGAGATACAAGGTAGGGACCTGATGAAATACAGGCATGTGATGCCTTAGTTGATGTCGTGGGTGGATCTGTTGGAGAACAAATAGCACTGAACTGACCCGCTAAGAAACTCTACAAAAATTTATAGAAAGTATCATTGGATATAAAAGTCTCTCAACGTTTGGTAGTGTGGATCATCCTAGACTTGAGGATGTCATTGAGCACTATGTACAAGGGTCATACTTTGACTGTACAACTCTATCTTCCTAAGAATGGGGAAAACAGTGTACACTTAGGTATGACTCAAATGCATGAGTGTAAATGGACATGCCAAAAGGACTCACAATCCCCTACAAGGGATTAATCGTTCACAGGACCGGTAGGGCTTGGATGACTTCTAGTTGACACGGGAATCTGTGTACAGTAAGCGATCATGAAGAGTTATAAATCCCAATTTTTATATATTTTATCCCACCTTCATCATGTATTTTTGGGATTATTTTAGGCTAATTTGGATATATTAGATAATATTTGGATTATTAGTCAATTTTAGGAAATAATATAAATCAGAATTAATTATAAGATTATTGGGCCTAAATATTGATATTCTGATTACTATCTTGTGATTAAATAATATTTCTAAAGATATGATAGATTACGATTTTATCATATTAGAGATCCTATGGTGCAGAATTTTTCAGGGAAGCTGAAAAGGAATCCAATGGTGGAATTTTATTGGGCTTCTTAAATTTTGATGGGCTCAAGTTTTTATCCAAAAATATATCTCTTCTTTCCCATTTATTTAACCTAGCCGCTGGATTGAGTGGAGACATTCACGCTGGAGACGCCGCAACGCGCAACACGCAAAAAGGAAATAAATGTGATCCATCATCTTAAATGCAATCCAACAATCAAGATATGAACATGATTCATCATATTAAATTCAATCAATCAATCAAGATGTGAATTTAATGTGACTTAGTTGACAAGTAGTGGACTTATTACCTAAAACCCCTTTTCTTAGTGCATAAGCTGAAAATTCCTAAGGCAATTAGGACTAGGAATTTTTGGCCCACCAAGGCTATAAAAAGGGAGTGTTGGACCTTTTTCGATCATCCTTATGCTCTCTAAATTACGGTCTTTACCAAAGGTTTAGAAAGGAAAAGGTGCCATCCATAAAAGGTTAAAGTTCCAACCTTGTTCATCCTATCCATAACCTAATTCCAAGAAACCATCACCTTCTTGAAAAGAGTAAAACCCAAGTAAACCAAACATCAACCTTGTCTTTGCCTAGCAAGCATTCAAGGAGTGAGAGGTTTCAAAAGGAGTTCTCATTGCAATCGGGAGGTAGCTGTGTGGATCAACGTTAGAGGACATCAACAACATTGAAGTCTTCAAGTGATCTAAGGTAATCCTAATCTCTAATAGTTGTGTTGTCAAGTTATCCTAATCCCCAATAGTTGTTTTAATGAGTAATCCCAAAGTTCATGAATATTATAAATTGTTATGAATTATCATGAGCGCCGTAAAGAGTTTCGGATTAATAATTATTAACTAATTAATGTAATGAGTTAAGGTTAATAATTCATGAGAACCATAAGGAGTTACGGGTTTCCGCAACGATTAAACAAAATTTTTGTTTTCAACCTCATGAACCTTTGCATGAAAGTCATGTAATAGGCAAAATTAAGCATCAAGTTGTATCAGAGCCAGGCTCGTTACCGAAAACACATGGCGTAATATTATTGAATTCGATTCAATAATAAATTAGGATTTGAAAAAATATTGCATGTGTTTTTCTAACCTTTTTGTAGGTACAAGAAAAGGGATGGTCATGGTGCCATGAATGAATGATTTAAATTATTATTTAAATTTCATTTCTTTTGGTAAATGGGATTGTTTTGTCCGAATTTAAATATTGCATAGAACAAATGTAATAGGAATAAAAATGTAAAATTTTAGATTGTGGACAAGTACAAGAAGAGTTTACCAAGAGATCATTCGACTATGATGAAGGAATAGAGCATATTTGAATATTTGATATTTCAAGACATGGAGATGTTTTGGATCAATAATCGGAAGGCACCATGATCATCCATGAAATACATGAATTGTTATTATTATTATTATGCATAGAATTAGTACGACTAGTATGTATGATAATAGTAAACGCGATCACCACACGACTAGCATGCATGATAAGTACAAGCCGTTTAAAATTAAACTATGTGATAGTTGTTTTATATGTATGTCTAAGTTATGCATGCAAGATAAAAATCGATTCTAGCTTAGAAATTAACTAAGTGCTAGTTAATTTATTAGTTAGTAATTGTTGGTCGATTTCCTTGATGGCAAGTGAACCAATCGAACAAGTAATAAAGTGAAAGTAGAGTATCATCCCACAGAGACTGAGATACCAAAGAGCGACGCTCAATAGCTATGATAGTTGCAATCAGAAAGTAAATGTAGTTGGTTGGAAGGTTTTGGGTGATTACGCTAATAACAGAAATAAACAAAGGAAATCGAAGAAGATATCAGTGAGGAATTAGGTTGAACTCAGACTCCTCCTTAAGTGCATAATTCCCCCAGTTGCTCTACTCATTGCTATAGCATATATACTGTACAGCTTCCGCAATTGCTACAGCATAAGTACTAGCTACAAAGCTATTCGATTAACCCACCACTATAATCTATCGGAGCTTCCGCATCCGATACATATGATATTAACTATACTCATTCCATATTCCTATGGCAACTTTCTAGTTTATATCTGCATTATACTCAGGGTGTATTGGTTATGAGAGGTAGACCCATTCCTGATGCCTACAATAAATAGGTCAAGCCTTGCACCGGCTGCCTAGCAAACACTGTTTCTCAGAGGTCTAGCCTTGACTCCTTGCCAGTAAGCCGAGACCACATATCTAGCCCTTAGATTCCTCTAATCGACTAGTAATTAATTTACTAATAAGCAAATCAAATCTATTAAATTAAGAACTTGCAACTGGGTTCATACACGCTTAAGGATTCATCCTCGTTCAGCCATCAGAAAGTTAGTTCATGACTGACGAAGGAAACACAAAACAGATAATAACAGAATGACCCATGATGCCCTGTCACGTCACTACTCCACGTCTTCTTCCCTCCGTCTTACTGTGAGGAAGGATGTTGGGTTATCCTGGAATTCTCGTGCTAGTGAAGTATTTCACTCTTCTTTTGAGTCAGTCGAATGTGAAGTCTCGTGTTGGCTCTCTGCGACCACTCTTAGGGTTGACTCGCTATTTTCTTTTATATTCAGACTTCTGTGTGACGCAAGTTAGGCTAGCTGGGCTTTCTAAATCTGTCAAGATCTATCATATCTTCTATTTGTAGATTGATTCTGCTGATACTGCGGGATTCTTCAATTCTTTCCGTTTCGATCCTCTGCATCTTCTATTTTATTATATCAGCAATCTACCTGTTGATCTCGATCTTTTATTTCTATCCCTGAAATCAGCTAGATAAAAAGGTCAGAAAATATGTCGCATAGCATTGCGTCCTTTACTTTGCTATAGCTTTCTTTATGTCTTTTAGTGCACTTCGAGTTGCTGTAGGAATGCTATAGCATAGTATCGGCTTTGCTATACGTTCTTCCCTAAAAACGATGTAACTTGCTCTTTCCTTAGCACATGTTTAGGATGTAAATGGTTTCCATCCCACAGTTCCTTATATCATGAATACATGCCTTTTTGCTTGGGTTATTTGTAGTTTACGCTCTTATTTGCCATACCATTCAGTCATGAAATATAGGGAAAACATGGCATATTTTGCACTCATCAGTAATACATGATGAGACCAAAATGAACTCTCACTAAATTATGTAGCACGTTTGTTTACCTCCCATCATCGGTGGTGCCTAAGAATCCTACGACATGAGAGCTCTCTCTAGCTCAGCTAAGACCTATTTATTGTGCAGTGTATGACGGTGCCATTCGAAGTGTATGACACTTAGGATGATGGTTTGTACTAGACTAGATGTATAGTCTGCAGGCTCAGTCGGGTCTATATATTTAGGGTAAAGATGGCAGGTTGTTACATAGTGATGTGACACTAAGTGACAAGGTATTGTCAACCTGATGATCTAAGAGAAGACATGGAGATGTTGTTAATCAACCCACTGGATAAGTAAGTTTTGCGTGCTCAGCCAGAAACAAATGATTCAAGTCGTTCTCTTAGCCCACTATGGATATCCTTATGAAGGATAACCCTAAAATTAATATCTGAGAGTTATTGATTCTAGAGAAAATAGTGGGAGGGCCACATACGTTTTAAAAGTCTCCGTATATGGTTAATGAAATACTTATAAGTCCTATTTTGTTTTTATTTCAGCATTTAAGTCATGACCGGGAATGTTAATTTACGCCTATTCTGAATGCTAACAAACAAACTGGTCCTAACTTTAAGGACTGGTATCAGAATGTAAAAATAGTTTTACGCTCTAAGAAAATAGCATATGTTTTAGATTCTCCAATTCCTGCTACCCCTATTGAAGGACAAGATGGGTTTGATCAGTTTGACTTGGAAGCCCATAAACAACACCTAGCAGACAATGAGCAGGCAGTCTGCATACTTGCGTCTATATCTGCAGAACTCCAATGTCAGCATGAGCATATGGATGCTCCCTCCACTATCTTGCATCTGCAAGAGCTTTATGACAAGCAAGGGAGGGCTGAGCGCTTTGAGACCTCCAAGGAGTTGTTTGGCTGTAAGATGGCTGAAGGCATGTCGGTTGGACCGTATTTCCTCAAGATGATTGGGCTGATAGAGAAGCTTACTTCTCTGGGCTTTGCATGGACCATGAGCTAAGTATTGACTTGGCCTTACAGTCCTTGCCACAATCATATAATGGCTTTGTGGTCAATTATTATATGAATAAAGTAGAATCAACACTCCCTGAGTTGTTGAGTCTACTGACCACTGCAAAGGGTGCTGTTAAGAAAAATAGAACCCAAGCTCTTCTGCTTGGTGGATCTTCCAAAGCTAAGGGCAAGGGAAAATCTGTGGTGACAAACAAACTCAAGCCCAAAGCTAACACCAAAAAGAAGAAGGGCAAAGGCAAGGAGAAATCTAAAGGCACTGATGTATGCTTCCTCTGTCAAAAGGAAGGACATTGGAAGAGGAACTGCCCATTATACCTTGCGAGCCTCAAGGGAAAAAAGCATGGTGATGCTTCTACCTCTAGTATGTTCACTATAGAAGTTAATTTTTCAAATGTTGATTCAGCTTCATGGGTATTGGATACCGGTTGTGGTTCTCACATCTGTAATTCGTTGCAGGTACTAAAGAATCCAAGGAAGCTGAAAAGAAATGAGGTGATTCTCCGCATAGGGAATGGAGTAAGAGTTCGTGCATTAGTTATAGGGGATGTGAACCTTAAGTTGCCTACGGGCCTTTCTTTATGTTTGAAAAATTGTCTTTATGTTCCTTCTATTTTCCGAAACATTATTTCCATTTCCCATTTAGAACACTCTGATTTTAATTTTTATAATAAAGAATGGAAAGTTTTCTGTCATTATGAATGATATTGTTTATGCTTGCACATCTCGGGAAAATGGATTGTATGTTTTAGATTTAGAATTAAATAGTGAACTTCTTAGCATCCAAGTTAAGAAACCAAGATTAGGTAATCAATCTTTTCTTTGGCACTGTAGATTGGGACACATAAATGAGACATGATTATCTAGACTCCATCATGATGGTTATCTAGATTCCATGGATTTTGAATCCTATGGACATTGTGAATCTTGTTTAGCTGATAAGATGACGAAGACCAGGCTTGAGAAGCCTGTGAGTCATAGAGCCAGTAAGTTGTTAGAACTCATTCATTCAGATGTTTGTGGGCCCATGTCTACTCAGGCTAGAGGAGGAAACTCCTTCTTCATCACCTTTATTGATGATAAGTCTAGATTCGGATATGTGTATCTTATGAGACATAAATCCGAAGCCTTTGAAAAGTTCAAAGAATTTAGGAATGAAGTGGAGAGACAACTATGCAAGATGATTAAGACACTTCGATCTAATCGAGGTGGCGAATATCTGAGTCAGGAATTTCAGGATTATCTAAAAGAGAATGGGATTCTCTCACAGTTAACGGCTCCACACACACCTCATCAAAATGGTGTGTTTGAAAGGAGAAACCGAACTTTGCTTGACATGGTACGGTCAATGATGAGCGGTACGAAGCTCCCAAAATCATTTTGGGGATTCGCCCTCAATACAGCAATAAACCTTCTTAACAGGGTTCCGTCAAAATCTGTTCAGACTACTCCATATGAGATATGTGAAGGTGGAATATCACCTAGAGGGGGGTGAATAGGTGATTTCAAAAACTCTTTTTGAAAATACACAATGACACAGAAATATAGGAATGAGACAGAGAAGTGAAATAGACACAAGGCGATTTATACTGGTTCGGTCTTAACTCGCTGACCTACGTCCATTCCCCAGAACACCTGAGATTTCACTATCTTTCAAATATAATTACACACTCTGTAAACGAAGGATGATCACTCCACTCCCCCTTACAAGTTGTAATTAATACACCCTCACTTAAGGTTCCTCAACCTTAAGTCTGACAATCTGAATAAAATGAATAAGTGTTTAATGACTCCTCACTTATAATAGAGACCTTCAACAAGATACACGTCCTTGATTAGAGGTCCATTGCACCAATCTCACCAATCCCAGTGATCTTTCCGGATTGATCTCCTCCAAAAGTGGCTTTGCCACCATCCTTTGATCTCATTGCCACAAATTTGTCCGCGTCCCCCGTCATGTGTCTTGAGCATCCACTGTCAATATACCATTTGTTGATTCTTGATGCTCTTAAACACACTTGCAGATCAGAAGAGATTAAACTTTAGGTACCCAATTTTTCTTGGGTCCTTTGGGGTTAGTTCGGTCCTTAGGAACATAAGTTCCCTTAGGTACCCACTTATAGTTTCCAACGGGTCTATCCCTTCTATCTTTCTTGTGAAAACATGATGAAGTATTATGCCCTTTTCGATTACCTACAATGAGCAAAGGGATTTGAGGAATGAACAAATTTTTAAAAATAATTTAAATATGACTTTCCTCCTTTCTTCTTTCTCCCTTTCTTTTTATCAAATATTGGATTGTAACCAATGCCTGACCGATCATTTGTAAATTTCTGTGCTTTCAAAATAACATTGAGCATTTCACTTGCTTTAGTGAACTTCTCAAGTGTTTTCGTAAGAGACAAATTTATTTTCTCCAAATCCAGGCAATCATCACAAACTAGATTTTCACAGGAGAGATTTTTAACTTGTAGTTTGAGAGTCATGTTTTCTCTTTTCAAGTCTATACATTCCTCAACTACCTTTTCAAATTCAGCTTGTACTTCATTATATTTATCAAACAATTCATCATAGGTAGGTTGTGAATCATATAGCTCTTTGTCATGATCTGGTTGTTCTTCCTCTACTACAAGACAAACATTTGCCATTTCTTTCTCTTCTTCACTTTCTTTTCCTGAAAAGCTATCTCCACATATGCCTGATACGTAGGCCTTCTTTTTGAAGTGATTGAATCTCTTCTTCTTTTCATTCCCGTTATCCTTCAACTGGGGACATTCTGACTTGTAGTGTCCTGGCTTCTTGCATTCATAGCAGATTACTTGGTCTTTATCTTTGAATTCTCTTCATTCTTTGGGATCACCTCTCTCGGAACTTATTTACGAAGCCTTGACCTTTTCTGTAGAATTTCTTGAATTTTCTCACGAACAATCTGATTTCATCATCATCATCATTTTCGTCTTCATCTTTATCTTCCTTCTCTTTTTCAGCATTTAGAGCAACACCTTCGCTCTGGGTAGGATTGACTTCATCTAGTTCCTTCTTAAATTTCAGCTTGCTTTTGTATTCAGATAAGCTTCTGAATAATGCAGCAACAGACACCATTGATTCTCCACGAGTCTCCTCTATTGCTGTAACTTTCGCTTCCCAATCCTTTGTTAGGACATTGAGAATTTTTCTAATTTGAGGACCTTGTTCATATGTTTTACCTAAGGCCGCCAATTGATTGACAAGATGAGTATAACGGAGTTGAAACTCAGCAATAGTTTCTCCATTCTTCATCCGAAGAAGATCATACTCGGTGGTTAGCATACTGATGCGATTTTCTTTAGTGCCAGCGGTTCCTTCATATGCTACCTCCAGAGTTTTCCATATTTCCTTTGCAGTTGACAAGTTGCTTATTCGAAAGTACTCCTTTTGACTGAGAGCACTTTGCAACATTAGAATAGCCTTGCTGTTAAGAGTAATGTTTCTCTTATCATTTTCAACAAACTCATCCTCTAACTTAGGAACCGAGATGCCGCCTTCATTCTTTGTGGGCACATAGTCTCCCTTTTCTATTACTCACCAGAGACCATATTCAGTGTCTAAAACGAACACTCTGAACTTTGCCTTCCAGAATGCATAATGTTCTCCGTTGAAGCCAAGTGGACGATTGATTGAGGCACCATCAGGTAATATTCCTTCCATGATCTATCTCGGATGTTAAGCCCAACTGAGAAACCTAGCTCTGATACCAAAATAAAGGTGGAATATCACCTAGAGGGGGTGAATAGGTGATTTCAAAAACTCTTTTTGAAAATACACGATGACACAGAAATATAGGAATGAGACAGAGAAGTGAAATAGACACAAGGCGATTTATACTGGTTCGGTCTTAACTCGCTGACCTACGTCCAATCCCCAGAACACCTAGGATTTCACTATCTTTCAAATATAATTACACACTCTGTAAATGAAGGATGATCACTCCACTCCCCCTTACAAGTTGTAATTAATACACCCTCACTTAAGGATCCTCAACCTTAAGTCTGACAATCTGAATAAAATGAATAAGTGTTTAATGACTCCCCACGAGTAGATATAAATGAACACTGAAGAACACACAATATTCGAAGATATTAATAATACAGTTGAAAAGCGAATGAATCTAAACTTAATTTAATTGCATAGCATTTCGGTAGTTGTTCGAATTCAATGCTCCTTCTATTTATAGATGATGCCATTAATGACCGTTGGAGAATATTAAGAATCAACCGTTGTGACTCATTAAGATAGCCGTTAGACGGATGAACCAATTAAATCGAGTTTCGTCCGTTTGAATATTACAATGGAATTCGTGGAGCGACATTCTCTTACATTCCTTTTGTATTTCTGTTGTCAAATAGCATTTAATGTGGAATGGGAATATCAGAGAAGCTTTACTTTGATCAGAACAAATTTAGCTCTGGTTTAGGTAACTCCATTTAATGCTTCTGTCAGACGAAATTGCTTTATTCAAATTCACGGGTAATTTGTGTTTATATAATCTGAAACTCATCAACACACTGGTTAAAAGCATTTGGTAATCTCAATAAGTGATAATCAGAAGTAATAAGATAAAACCAATGATTTCGTAAATTACACAGATGAGAATTTCAAAACAGGGATACCTTTGCTCGAGCAATAACCCAAGCTTGCTCGAGCAAGCTTCTTAAGATTCAGTTATAAAGGACTCCTGCTCGCTGATGCTCGAGCATGGAATTTTCCTTGCTCGAGTATGATGCTCGAGCATGATGATTTTCATGCTCGGGCAGGCTATTCAATGTGCAAGGGAAAATGCTTCCAGTCGTCGTTGCTCGAGCAAGCTTTATACTCTTGCTTGGGCAAACTCCAGGCAGAGGTGACATCAAGAAGAAGACAGAGTCTGTTCGGGCAGGCTTTTTCCTTTGCTCTAGCATGATGCTCGGGCAAGCAATTCTTCATGCTCGGGCAAACTCTCTTGAGTGGCAAGAAGGCACTACAAACCAATGATGCTCGAGCATGCTTTTCAGTTTGCTCGGGCATGGTGCTCGAGCATGATAATTTTCATGCTCGGGCATATGTAGAAGCAAAGTGATTCTACTCATAGTTGCTCGGGCATGCTTCCTAAGTTTACTCGGGCAAGATTTAGTTTCTGGAACAGCGAACACGATGCTCGTGCAAACAATTGTCTTCGCACGGGCATGGTGCTTGGGCAAGCAATTTATCTTGCTCGGGCAAGACATATTTGAAGATATTACTTTTGCCTTTGCCACGATGTTGCTCGGGCAAGGATATTACCTTGCTCGAGCATGATCATGCTTCTTGACGCTTTTGAAGGTTGCTCGGGCATGATCACTTGTACATCTCTTCGACTTTCTTCAGAGAGCCCGATGTTGCTCGAGCATGATTACTTGAAACTCATGAAGTACCTAATCAATAATCTGGAAATTGTGATCATCAAAATACAAGAGTCAACAATATGGAAGGGCTGGAAGCCCAACTTGAATTACCTCAAGGTATGGGGCTGTCCAGCTTATATCAAGACCCTAGCACCGGATAAGTTGGAAGCTAGGAGCACTTTGTGCTATTTTGTAGGATATCCCAAGGGAACTAAGGGATACTATTTTTACTACCCTAAGGACTACAAAGTGTTTGTATCCAAGGATGCTTCCTTTCTTGAGGAGGATCTACTCTCTCAAGTAGATAGTGGGAGCAAGGTAGAACTTGAAGAAATTCAAGACCTACAGAAACAGATAACAGAACCCGAGTTTGTTGATCAGGCAATGCCTCAAAAGAGGCTGTAAACACCCAGCCCCGTAGGACTTCTAGGGTTATTCATTGACCTAAAAGGTACAACTTTGTGATTGAAAATCAACAGACCGTGGGAGTTTCTCAAACTTAAGCATATCTTATTCATCGACCTAACTTAAGCATCGATGATAACTTGGTTGATTCTCTGACTAAGGGAGTTTCTCAAAGAAAGCATGATAGTCATTATGAGTCTTTAGGTATGACACATCAACATGATTGGCTCTAGGACAAGTGGGAGATTGTGTTGGGATCCATACACGCAGCGGCATAATAAAAACTTTTTCGAATCCCAAAGAGGATCGTTCAACCGCATTTAAATCAAGGTTAAAAGAATCCAAATCGTACCTATGTCTACTAGTGTGCGTCTCTTCTGATTTGATCTGGTGGGCTTCCTACTCGATCAACAGGAGCAGACTCTGCGAATCTCCTCCCTCTACCGGTATCCACATGAATAGCCTTGAACACGGACGGTCGCGTGCTAGCGCCTTCAGTATTCTCGTGTCTCACCTTTTTCTCTCTAGGATTTCTCGCGGCTTTTCTAATACATCTGACTGAATGTCCTGTCAGTTTTTTCTAAACCCAAGAGGCGTATTATATATTCCAAGATTAATCCTCATTAATCTTGAAATTTGAATTTGGATTAAAAAATATATTAATTAAATATATCTTATAGATCTAATCTAATATATTTATTTAATCCGAATTAAAAGCCTTCCGATTTAATTTATCCCTATAAATTAAATCCGAGATATGATATCTATCTATTTAATTAAATCTAAGATACTATATCTCAATTTAAATTAAGTCAGATATATGATATCTTTATTCGAAAATTAAATGTGAGATACAATATCTCTATTTGATTTAAATATTTAATTTATCAAATAAATTAAATACAAAACAAATATTATATAATAATATTATAATCTCTATTAAATAATATTATTATATTAATTTCAAATTTAATATTATATATATATATATCCATCCTAGATTAAATATATATTATTCATTAAATCTTAGACATATCTAAGATTCAATGAATCTAGACACTTTTGCCCGTGTTGGGCTATTCTTGTGTGCGACCCTGCAGGCCCATATGAGATTGGCAGTGGGCCAATACTATACCAGCCCATAAGTCGCAAGCGACATCTAGCAAGACATTGCGACTACCCAATTCATATGGGGATCGATGATACGATACAACCTTTCGTACAACCATGTCACGTCCCTTTTGTCACGTGATAATTTGGTCAAGGATGAGGCATGGATAATGTCAACTTCTTGTTCTTGACTAGTACTTTCTCGATTCTCGAGTATTCTAATAATTGAAATGGAAACTCCTTTCCATCGTAGTATGGCCATACATTTCTCAGACTCACTCATCGAGGGGCCCAGTATTATCTCTCTACAAATGTGAGGGACAAATTCCATCTTGACCATTCACATTCCTCTCCATGAGAACCACTGATCCCGATCGAAGCCTTTATCATCACCCGATCAAAGGTGACGTTTGACTAGGTCAAAGACTAGCGACTCATCATGTAGGAATCCATGATGATCTCAGGTCAAAGGGCGTTGTGACGCGATTATACATGAGAAAAGCTTATGACTTAATCCATGCAGCTTTCTCATAGTGGGTCGGTCCAGCACCTTGTACTCTTACAAGTTCCTATGACTTTGACTCGTATCTCCATACTCATCAAAGTCATACTGGTCTTATTTTATCTTCGCTCCCGCGTAGATGACCGACCAGGGACATTTAGGATAATCTATAAGATATATCCAAGGATACTGTTATCATTATAAACATGCAAATGAAATGATAACTAAAGGAGAATGACTTGCCCCTAGGGCATAATTTCCAACAGATTGTTAGTATTTAGGTGTCCTAGAGACAATCTGTAGGGACAGAGCATCACCCTTTTCTACGTTGAAGTATTTCATTATTAATAAATGAGCATATTTTATCTTTATCATATTTATGTCTCGCTTTTATTTTAAAGTAAATATGTGTTTAAAGATAAAAGCCCTAGGAATAAAATATGTGTTAATCTTGAGGATCAATGATAGAGATCATGATCATGAGGACTCGAGAACATTGTATATCTATTACCTAAAACTTGTTCCTAGTCTTGAATCACCAAAAAAGGGCATTGGTGATCTCAATAAGACTAGTACGACATCATCTACTTGTATAGAAATACAAGGTAGGGACCTCATGGAATACAGGCATGGAAATGCCTTAGCTGATGTCGTTGGTAGATCTGTTAGAGAATAGATAGTACCAAACAGACCCACCGAGAGACTCCACAAAGATTCATTGTAGAGAGTATCATTGGATATGTAAAGTCTCTCATCGTTTGGTAGTGCGGATCGTCCTAGACTTAAGGATGTCATCAAACACTATGTCTTAGGGTTATACTTTGACTGTACAACTCTATCCGCTTGAAAATGGGGAGAACAATGTACTCTTGGGTGTAACTCGAATACATAAGTATAGATGGATATGCTGAGAGGACTCACAGTCCTCTACAAGGGATTAGTCATTCACAAGACCGGTAGAGCTTGGATAGCTTCTAATTAACTCAGGAGTCTGTACGCACAGCAAGTGATCATGAAGAGTCATGATCTATTGTAGAGTTAATATAAGAAGATTCCTAGTTCTGTGAATTAGCTACATTTAGTCAATTAAGAGAGATGATACTCTATCTTTGCTCTCGACTAAATGTGAATGACGATGTGAGGGATGATGCCTGCACGGTATCCAAATATGAAAGGTAGATCACTTGATCCACTCAATTAGTTCTGGGGTCGCAGAGCATTGCTAGTGTCTTATGAGGTCATTAAATAAATTGGGCCCGTTAAAGGGGTTTTTAATTGGTCTAAGTTTATTTATGTCAGTAACTAATTGGGCCTAATGGGTCACACACAAAGGTTATTCCCGATTGTTTAAAGTTAGCAAACTTGGGACAATAATTGTTATTGGGCTTTATCAAGAGTAAATGTGTAATTGGGTTAGAGTGGGACTCCAAGCCCAATGAGGAGATTTGAATTTTAATTCAAAAGGTTAGGTTATAAAAGATAATTCTGAATTATCTAATATATATATATATATATAATTCCAATAATGATTGGATGAGGATAGGAGAAATAATAAATGAGGATTGCTTTAAAATGATTTTTGAATTTTAGTTTAAGAGATGAATGTGATTCATCATCTTAAATTGTTATTCAATATTCAAGATATGAATTTAATTCATTATGATTTGGATTTTCCAATTCAAGTTTGGATTGGCCCTTTCTTGTGAGCACTTAAATTAAGGTTAGACTCTTATAAAGTGCTGTTTTTTTATGTGCCTTTTTTATGGACGTTTTTTGAAGAAAGAAAATGAAATAAATGTGGTCCATCATCTTAAATGCAATCCAACAATCAAGATATGAACATGATTCATCATATTAAATTCAATCAATCAATCAAGATGTGAATTTAATGTGACTTGGTTGACAAGTAGTGGACTTATTACCTAAAACCCCTTTTCTTAGTGCATAAGCTGAAAATTCCTAAGGTAATAGGAATTTTTGGCCCACCAAGGCTATAAAAAGGGAGTGTTGGACCTTTTTCGATCATCCTTATTCTCTCTAAATTTTGATCTTTACCAAAGGTTTAGAAAGGAAAAGGTGCCATCCATAAAAGGTTAAAGTTCCAACCTTGTTCATCCTATCCATAACCTAATTCCAAGAAACCATCACCTTCTTGAAAAGAGTAAAACCCAAGGAAACCAAACATCAACCTTGTCTTCGCCTAGCAAGCATTCAAGGAGTGAGAGGTTTCAAGAGAAGGAGTTCTCATTGCAATCGGGAGGTAGCCGTGTGGATCAACGTTAGAGGACATCAACAACATTGAGGTCTTCAAGTGATCTAAGGTAATCCTAATCTCTAATAGTTGTGTTGTCAAGTTATCCTAATCCCCAATAGTTGTTTTAACGAGTAATCCCAAAGTTCATGAATATTATAAATTGTTATGAATTATCATGAGCGCCGTATAGAGTTTCGGATTAATAATTATTAACTAATTAATGTAATGAGTTAAGGTTAATAATTCATGAGAACCGTAAGGAGTACAGGTTTCCGCAACAATTAAACAAAATTTTTATTTTCAACCTCATGAACCTTTGCATGAAAGTCATGTAGTAGGCAAAATTATCCATCAATGAAAACCATCTGTGCCTAACAAAAGTTTGAAGAGTCACAACGGCTACATTCAAAGCTTCACAACAACATTAATGGAAGATGATATAAAACCTCATCACATTCAATTATGTCATCTACCGAAACTCTGCACATTCAATTCGACATTATTGCAATCAACTGTTTCATTTACTTCATTTAATATCTTTGGATATTCTTATACTTCAGTGATTATTATTCATCTAATCAGTAAGGAGTTAAACACTTATTTGATTATCTATTTATCTGTTTAATCTCAAGGTTAAAGAACCTTGAGTGTGGGTGTACGATTACAACTTGTAAGGGGGAGTGAGTCCTAGTGTGAAAGGATCATCTTGAGTATAGTGTGTGTAATTGTATATGTGATTAAGAGTTAGTAAAAATCTCAAAGTGTTTGGGGACTGGACATAGGTAAAAAAGTTGGACCAATTGGGTGAAGATTAAAAACTTGAAACTTTGAAAATCTTTTCGCATCTTTTAAATCAACAGTTAGATATTCAAATAAGCATATACTCTATAAGAGATAAGGGAGGAGAATATGTTTTATAACTTTCGGCCCAATCCTTGACCTACGTCCAGGTCCCAAGCTCCACTTGAGATTTTCAATCCACTATCCTCTTGTTTAACCGGGCACAAGAGAAGCCTATACAAACGCACAAGTTCACCCAGGCACTTGTGAAGCTGAATCTCTCATTGAGATACTCTTTTCAATCAGTTACACACTCTATACTCAAAGTTATCCTCTCACTAGGATACACTCCCCCTTACAATGATTTAATAATCAGAAATGTTCTCTCTAAAAGAGAAGATGAATAAACACTGAAGTACAATACAAATCATTTCACTTTCTATGATGAACTATACAAGCATTGAGAACAGAGAGTGTGTGAGCTAAATGTTGGATTCAGAATATCAAGAATATCAGCATTTCGACAGTGCAAGCTCTCATCATTATCTATAGTTTGAATGGTTCTCCTTTTATAGTCAATGAAGAACATTGAGCAATTCTTCCAGGTTTGAATATGACCGTTCTGAGCGTATATGACCGTTGGAACTATTCGACCACTGGAAAAATATTATCGTTGAAACTTCTGACATCATCATCTGCTTTTTGATAATCTGATGTTAATCCTTCGTTTGATCATCTGAAACTCATTAACAAATTGATTAAACATAGTTAGGAATAGTAATGAGTAATGATAAGGATTAATGAAATCACAATCAATGATTTAAGCTTTTCGGACATGGTGTATTTCAAACTGAGAGAAATTGGCTTGAGTCATTATTTATCCTGGCTCGAGTCAATTAGTCTTCTCCAAAGATCATTTCTCTTTGATTTGCAATTGGCTCGAGTTAAAACAAATTCTGGCTCGAATCAATCCATCGTTTAAAGCATAGAGAAGTCTAACACAACATGACTCGAGACAGCAATATCCTTGGCTCGAGTCTATGCCCAAACTCGAGGCAACCAAAATCATGGCTCGAGTTAATCATCAATTGATCTATTAGCTTTAGAAGCATTTGACTTGAGGTGAATTTTCTGGCTCGAGGTAAAAACCTCTCTCAAAATGTCTAACTCTCTGCCTTGCTTTGACTCGAGGTTGACAAAGCCTTGGCTCGAGGTAAGATCCTATCAAACTTCGTTGCTTCCAAAATTTGTGAAACACTTGTTGAGTCTACATTCATATGGAATTGGTTTCACTTCATTTGGTTGTGTATAATGTGAGCTATATCCAGAGAACCGAACCTATGCTGATATGAATCCAGAATTTTGAGTGTCAACTTTCGAAGGACATAACTCCCTAGTATGAACTTATTTTTGGATGGTTCAAATCTTGATGGAACTCATTTTGAGTCTACTTTCATATGCCACCAATTTCAGCTCAATTGGATTTTTAGTTTGTGAAATATACTCAAAACATCGAAGCTTGGTCTGCTGTGTGGCGTGGAATGATGGTCCAACTTGTAGAATTCATAGATCCTTGATCTAAACTCCTTTAGGCTTGAATTTTATGTACAAATGACGAATTGGGAATCTAGTTTAATATGCCATTGGTTTCACCTCAAACTGATATGTAGTTTGGGAGATATCATCAAATTACTAAACATCGCCAGAGCTGAACGTGAAACAGTAGAACGAGTTCTGAAAGCACACTTGGCTCGAGTTAACTGAAACCTTGGCTCGAGTCAACTCATTCCAGAGATCGAAAATGGCTAAAAATCACTATTGGCTCGAGTCACAGAAATGGCTGACTCGAGTTTTGACCCAGACTCGAGTCTGTGAGTTTCTTGGCTCGAGTCAAATTGTACCAGGTTCCCAAAACACTGTAGAAACCATTCTAACTCGAGTCTAGACATCCTGGCTCGAGTTAATTCATCTCGAAGCTTGATTTTTGCTTATTTTAACTCCAATTTGAGCCATTCCAACTTCCATATCATCGTGGAGACTTCTAGAATCAATCTAAGAGCTTGTATAATGATTTTCTCATTCCATTAAGAAAGTTCTTCTTCTTTGCTTGATCATTCTCCATAATTTAACTCTTTCTTTCTTCTCTTCTCTTGATCATTCTTCATAAACCAACTCTTTCTTTCTTCTCTTCTCTTCTTCCTTGATCATTTTCCACAATTCAATTCTTTCTTTCTTCTCTTCTCTTGATCATTCCCAAAATCCTTTGATAGCTTCTTGCTTCCTTGATATTCTCTACAAGTTCTTCTTTTCCTGTAACCTCGTATCTCCTTCTTGATTAATCTCTATAATTCAGCTTTGACTAATCTACATTAAATATATAGTAGTTAGTCAATGTAGAAGATAAATATAGATATAGTATACAAGCTTTTTGCTCTTAATAATGGCATCTATATAAGACATCATCAAAACTAATCATAGCCAACACGAACTAATATAAATTCTTTGTGTTCATTCTCTCTTACTCTGTCTTTATATTTATTGTTAGTGGTTCTTTTTGGAAAAAGTTTTTGAATCCCCTATTCACCCCCCTCTAGGTGATATTCTATTTTCATTTGGTATCAGAGCTAGTATTCTCATTTGGGCTTAACATCCCGAGTAAGATCATGGAAGGAATATTGCCTGATGGTGCCTCGATCAACCGATCACATGGCTTCAATGGTGAACATTCTTCATTCTGGAAAGCAAAGTTTAGAGTGTTTGTCTTAGCCAGTGAATACAATTTGTGGCACATATTCAAGAATGGGGACTATGTTCCTACAAGAATATAAGGAGGAATTCATGTTCCAAAGATTGAAGACAAGTTCGATGAGAACGACAGATGGAAGATAACTCTCAACAATAAAGCTATATTGATGCTCCAAAGTGCGCTTAGTCAAAAGGAATATTTTTGGATATGCAACCTAGCGAGTGCAAAGGATATGTGGAAAGCTTTAGAAATAGCTTACGAAGGAACATCCGGCATAAAGGAGAATCATATCAACACGTTGACAACCGAATACGATCTTCTTCGTATGAAGACCAAAGAATCCATCGGAGAATTCCAACTTCAATTTACCCATCTGATAAATCAATTATCGGCTTTGGGTAAAACGTATAAGCCAAATTCTCAAGTCAGGAAAATCCTGAATGTTTTGACAAAAGATTGGGAAGCTAAGGTCACAGCCATTGAAGAATCCCGTGGAGAATCAATGACCTCAGTTGCTGCTCTATTCGGAAGTCTATCTAAGTACGAAGACAAACTGAAATTCAAGAAGCGATTGGACGAAATCAACAACAATAGAAGCAAAGGTGTTGCTCTCAATGCTGTGAAGGAGATGGAAGTCAAAGACAAAGACGATGATGAAGAAATCGGAATGTTCGTCCAAAGATTCAAAAAGTTCTATAAGAAGGATCAAGGATTCAAAAATCGATTCCATAAGGGTAACTCAAGCAACAGACAAGAGTTCAAGGATAAAGAATAGATCATCTATTATGAGTGCGAGAAGCCGAGCCATATCAAATCCGAATGTCCTCAGTTTAATTGAAAAGAAAAGGAGAAGAATAAGAAGTTCAATCATTTCAAGAAAAAGGCTTACATATCTGCCATATGGGGAGACAGCTCCTCTGATGAAGATGAAAGTGAGGAAGAGGAAGTAGCTAACGTATGTCTCATGGAAGAAGATGAAGAGCAACTTGAAAATGACGAGAGGTATATAATTCTGAACCCACCTATGATGAGTTATTGTCTAAGTATAATGAGTTGCATACTGAGTTTAAAAAGATTGCAGAAGAACTTATTGCCTCAAGGAGGAAAACCAAATTGTTTGAATAACAAGCTAAAGATTCTCCTCTGGTTGGTGAAAATCCCATTTGTGAAAAATGCCCTGATCTGATAAACAAAAATTCTTATCTTACAAAAACTCCTGAGAAATTCACTAAAGGAAGTGAAATGCTCAATGTGATTTTAAAAGCACAAAGATTTACAAATGATCGATCAAGCATAGGTTACAATCCTATTTTTGACAAGAAGAAAGGGAAAAAGAAAATTGGTAGAAAATCTTATTTGAACTATTATCAAAAATCAGTTGATTCCTCAAATCCCTTTGCTCATTGAAATTATTGTAACCAAAAGGGACATAATACTTCATCATGTTTTCATAAGAAAGAAAGAAGAGATAAGCCTGTCGATAACTATCAATGGGTACCTAAGGGAACCTATGTTTTCCCTAAGGCCCGAACTAACCCAAATGGACCAAGAAAAGATGGGTACATAAGGCTTGACATTGCCCGAATTGCAGGTATGTCTGAGAGCATCAAAGACCAATAAGTGGTATGTTGATAGCGGATACTCCAGACACATGAAGGGGATCAATCCAAGTTTATGGCAATGAAAGCAAAGGATAGTGACAAAGTAACCTTTGGGGGAAACCATTCTGGAAAGATCGCTGGAATCGGTGAAAAAGAAGGACCCCTGATCAAAGATGTTTATTATGTGGAAGGTCTCTGCTACAACCTCCTGAGCGTGAGCCAACATGCAGACAAGAACAACTGGATCATTTTCGATTCAGAAGAATGTCTCATTATCAACAATGATGATCTTCCAATCGATAAAGGTAACCTTAAAGCATTATTTAAGGCGCCTAGAGAAGGTAACACTATACCTTGAATTTACCAAAAGTCAATTTTGAAAATTGTTTTGTTAGAAACTTGGACGAAAGTTGGCTGTGGCATAAGCGTTTGGCTCATGTGAACATGTTTCAACTAGACAAGTTGTTAAGAAAAGATTTAGTTCTTGGTTTACTTAAACTTCGTTTTAAAAATGACATGATTTGTGATTCTTGTCAAAAAGGTAAACAAACTAAATCATCTTTCAAAAAGAAGTTTGAAATATCGACCAATCGACCACTCCAACTACTTCATATAGACTTAGTTGGACCAGTGAGATTAAAGAGACTTGGTGGCAATCTATACACTCTGGTCATTGTCGACGACTTCTATAGATTTGCATGGACTATTTTCTTATCTTCCAAGGATGAAACATTTGATCTATTTCTCGTGTTTGCCAAGAAAGTGCAAAACGAGAAAGGTGTTTGTATTTCAGGTATTCAAACTGATCATGGAGGAGAGTTTGAGAATCAAGCTTTCAGGGAACTCTGCGATGCTCACGGAATAGACCACTACTTCTCAGCCTCAAGGACTCCACAGCAAAATTGCGTGGTTGAAAGGAAGAACCAAGTCCTCACTGAAATGGCTCGAGCAATGTTGAATGAAAACAAGACTTCTCAAGTCTTCTGGGCAGACGCAATGAGCATGGCTTGCTATGTCTCAAATCGAGCCTACCTCCGAAAGAAACTCAACAAGACTCCATACGAACTCTAGAAAGGAAGGGAACCAAACCTGACTCATTTACACATCTTTGGGTGTAAATGTTTTATCCACAACAATGGTAAGGATAACTTGGGAAAGTTCGATCCTAAGTCAGATGAAGGTATATGATGAGTACTATTTATGCCATGTTTTCCCTATGACATGTGACTGTTTGTATGGTGAATCTGAGTTTAAAGGTATCTAATCTGAGTGAAAATGTTATAATTCACACATATAGGGAAATTTAGGATGAATCTCATAAATTATGGTAATAGCATAATTATTTGATACATGTTCATAAGATAAGAGTGAAGTTTGAGGTTTATTGTGAAAGTACATAGCTCAGCCGATACAATGCTATAGCATCAGATAAGCCATAACGTGCCCGCAATACAATGCAACCATAATGCTATAGCAGCATAAGTGAAGCAGTGCTATGTGCCTTGTGTTCTGACTTTTCCTCGAGGCTTTTTCAGGAAATTAATTGCAGATTATTAGATGGAGGTTAGATTGTTGAGGACTGAATTAGAAGATGCAAAGGATCAAATATATGATTTGGAGAATCCCACAGTACCAATAGAATCAATCAACCAAATTTGGAAAGTTGGACCTGTCGGATTTAGAAAGGCCCAGCTCACTAAATGTACGCCACAAGGAAACATGACTATAAGAGGAAAAGACAACCCACCCTAAAGAGGATCGAAGTCGTGAAAAAGTCAAGCGAATCCTTATTCGACTAGACTCCAAAGAAGAGCGAAAGAACTTACAAAGCACAAAAGCTCCGGAAGAGACCCAGAATCCTTCCCTATAGTAAGACGGAGATTAGAAGACATGGAGATGTCACGTGACAGGCGCCTCTTACGATGTCGACCCCTCCGGCGAACTTTCTATTTTATTTCGTTGATTTTTGGTTTATCTTTTTCCATAGGCTATTCTGCTGTGATTTGTTTTGTGATTCCCTCATCAATCATGAACTAAAATTCCTTTGGCTGAGCAAAGATGAATTCTTGAGTGTAGAATGAACCCAGTTTGCTAGTTCTTTAATTAAATAAATTCAGTTTGTTTATCAGTATTTTAATCTCTTGTCGGTTAGCGGAAGCTAAGGGCTAGATCAGTGGCCTCAGCTTACTGGAAGGGAGTCAGGGTTAGTCATCTAATAGAGAGTGTTTGTTAAGTAGGCTGCTGCAAGGCTTGACCTTTCATTGTAGGCTACAGGAATGGGTCTACCGCTCATAACCATACACCTTGATTAGGATTGATAATTTGAACTAGAAATCGCTATAGGAATATGGGAGAAGTATAACTAGGATTGTACTTACAGGATGCGTAAGCTTCTGTATAGCATAGTGATGGGTTAACTGGACAACATTGTGAAGGTAGCTATGTTGTAGCATTGCGGAAGCTGTGCAACATAATTGCTATAGCAATGTGCTAAGGCAAACTGGGGGAGTAATATGCTTAAGATAAAATCTGAGCTCAACCTATTTTTAAACTGATATCTTCTTGTGACTACGATCATTTCTTTGTTTCTTTGTTTAATAGTTATAGCCAAAAACACCTAAACCAAATATAATTTTCTTTTCTTTTTAAACACAACCATCTTCGAAACTAGTATCATCATCGATATCTCGGTCTCTGTGGGACGATACTCTACTTACTCTTTATTACTTGTTCGACTGGTTTACTTGCCATCAAGAAAATCAACCACCAGTATATTCCTTGGCTATTCAAATAGGAATAAAGCTTATAGAGTTTTTAATACTCATACTCATATTGTTGAAGAGTCTATACATGTTGTGTTTTGTGAAACCAAGTCTAATGAACCTTTGGATGATGATAAGGAACGAAATCAATTCTTTTCAAAAACTACTCCTACCTCACTTGAAAAACTCTAAAAACGTTTTTGAAGTTGATCCTCAAAACTCTTGTGAAAATCCTGATCAATCTCAGCCTAAATCTTGGAAGTTCATTAGGAATCATCCTTTGGACCAAGTAATAGGAGATATGAATCAAGGTGTAAGGACCAGAAAAAGTGCCTTGAATAAGGTTACATTTTTTGTCTTCATATCTGAGATTGAGCCCTTTAAGATTGATGAAGGCCTATCAGACAATGATTGGGTTATAGCAATGCAAGAGGAATTACATTAATTTGATATAAATCAAGTTTGAGACTTATTACCTAGGCCTAAAGACCATCCGGTCATTGGTACTCAATAGGTATTCAAGAACAAACGAGACGAATCCACAATCATCGTCAGAAACAAGGCAAGATTGGTTGTCAAAGGCTATAATCAAGAAGAAGGTATTGATTATGAGGAAACATATGCTTTAGGAGGAAGTTTATGTTGAATAATCTCCGGGCTTTGAAAGTTATCATCATCCAGATCATGTTTATTGCCTTAAGAAAGCCTTATATGGTCTTAAGCAAGCTCCTAGAGTTTGGTATGAGCGTTAAAGAAAATTTCTTCTTGATCAAGGTTTTGTCAGAGGAAAAGCAGATACAACTCTCTTCATAAAGAGTAATAAGTATATTGAGATTTTAATTGTCCAAATATATGTGGATGACATAATATTTGGTACCACTAATGATACTTTGTGTGAGGATTTTTCTAAGAAAATGCAGGGTGAATTTGACATGTCCATGATGGGAGAGCTCAATTACTTCCTTGGCCTTCAAATCAAACAACGCAAGAACAATCTTCATCTCACAGACGAAGTATCTCCATGATTTCCTAAGCGAGTTTGAGATGGACCATTGTAATGGAGCCAATACTCCAATGAACTCAACCACCTCTTTGGACGCCGACGAAAAGGGCAAAGACTTCAACATAACCAAGTATAGAGGAATGATCAGATCATTACTATACTTGACCGCAAGTAGACCTGACATTCAGTTCAATGGGGGTATTTGTGCAAGATACCAAGCTGCTCCAAAGGAATCACATACAGAGCATGTAAAGAGAATTTTTCGTTATCTTGCCGACACAGAGGAGCTCAGACTATGGTTTCCCAAAGGTTAGTCAGAATACTTGGTAGATTATTCAAACTCAGATCATGCTGACTACAAGACTGATAGAAAGAGTATGAGTGGTCAATGTCAATTTCTTCGTGGCTCCCTCGTTTCCTGGTTTAGCAAGAAGTAGACAACAATATCCCTATCGTCAACCAAAGCTGAATACATTGCCGCTTCAAGTTGTTGTTCTCAAGTTCTGTGGCTTAAGCAACAACTTCATGACTTGGGAATCCACCTGAAGGAAATTCTGATCCTTTATGACAACATCAGTACAATAAGCTTGGTGAAGAATCCAGTTCAACATATAAGAACCAAGCATATTGACATGAGACATCATTTCATCAAAGATCATGTGCAAAAGAAAGATGTCAAGGTGATGTCTATCCCCACACACTTACAACTTGCAGATATTTTAATCAAGCCCTTAGCCAAAGAGCAATTCACATTCATCCGAAGAGGGTTGGGCATGGTAAATCCCAATGAACTGTATGTAATCCTCCCTACTAGTCATTTTTAAGATTTAATTGAATTATAATTACTAACTTAAGTATCGGAGTATCTAGAATTTTGTTTTGCAGGATGCTCTCTTCATTCGCTCAGAAACAGAGATTAACAGAGGATAAGTGATACCCAAGTATACATTAACTATACTCGAGTAATGGTGTAAGGATTATCTCTTTTAATAGCAAAATCAAATATAGTTCTCGAGTAATTAAACTTGTTACTCGAGCAATGTCAAGAGTTAACTCATTTGCTAAGTGTTTCAAGAACAAGTTACCAGAGTAATCTAAATGTTATACGCGAGTAACATCATGGAAGAGTGTATGACTTTGTGAAGGAAATACATGTTACTCGAGTAAGGGTGTCTCGTTACTCAAGTAATATCGCAAGAGATTCACTGGCGTTAATGTTCAAGGCAAGCCTACCCAAGTAATGATAAAATGCTACGTGGGTAATGGCCCTGTCATCTTATGAAAATTATTGTGGAACTACAAATTAGTCCTCAAGGATCAATCTTAACATTAAAAGGATTCAAGTGTTCATAGAACACACTTGAGATGAGGTATTTCTAGCAATTTTGTTTTCATTTTCTAAAATCTCTTAAGTTGTCTATATTTGTTGTGAAGGACTCTACTCGAGTAGAAAATATGGGCTACTCAAGTAACGTCGGGCTAAATCTTTTTTAAAAAAGGATGCATCGTTTCATTTTGCTTTCATTTCCGTTCCTTCTCTGTTACTTTCCTCTCGGCAAAAACCCTAAGTCTCTTCATTTTTCCTCAATCTGTTATGTTTCTTCGACGAATCATTATGTTTTCACTAACAGATTTGTCGTTTGGGGTTTCCCGACCGTTGGGACTCTTTCTCACTCCATAATTTCCCTCCTTCCCTCGCATTTCTCTTTATCCTCATCGAAACCCACTTTTGACTCTCTCTTCCATTTCTCTTCAATCTTCTCAATCTCTTAAGTTTTATGTCTCAAATGGCTTGTACTAAGGGACCCTCTACTGGTTCCGGTGGAAAATTTTCACCAAAATAGTTGGATCAACTTCCCATCAAAAAGCATTGCTCTTCTTATCAACCAAAGGTTCAAGCTCCCAAATAAAACCCATAGAGAAGCCCTTTAAGAAGCCAAAGACACCTGTGAAGCCAAAGGTTGTTGAGAAATCTAAGGCTAAAGGAGTGGCATTTCAAGAACAGCTGAGGCCGATGACGAGATTTTAGACTGACTCGTTGAGTGTGGGTGTACAATTACAACTTGTAAAGGGGGTGAATCCTAGTGTGAAAGGATCATCTCGAGTACAATGTGTGTAATTGTATCTGTGATTAAGAGTTAGTCAAAATCCCAAAGTGTCTGGGGGTTGGGCGTAGGTCAAGGAGTTGGACCAGACTAGTATAAATTATGTGTTCATTCTCTCTTACTCTATCTCTGTATTTATTGTTCGTGGTTCTTTTCGGAAGAAGTTTTTGAAATCCCCTATTCACCTCCCTCTAGGTGATATTCTATTTTCACACTTAAATTAGGATTTAACCCTAACTCTATTGCTTAAAAAAAGGCCCAATCCAACTAAAAAGGTCCAATCTCTATCCAATCTTTCTTGGATCTTATCCAATATTTATTGGATCTTTATACAATCTTTATTAGATATCTATCCAATCTTTATTGGATCTTTATCTAATCATCATTGAATGTTATTTTGGATAATTCACAATTATCTTTTATCACCTAACCTATTAGTGAAAAAAAACTAATTTCTCATTAATTATCCAAATATGGTGTCATTTATGATTGGGCTTGGAGTCCCACTCCAACCCAATTACACCTATAGTCTTGACAAAGCCCAATAACAATTGTTGGCCCAAAGTTTCTAAATATAGCAGTCAAGAACAACCTTAGTTTGTGACCTATTAAGCCCAATTAGTCACTGACATAAATAACCTTGGGCCAATCAAACTCCTTTGATGGGCCCAATTTATCTAATGACCACATAAGACACTAGCAATGCTTTATGGCCCTAGAACTAATTAAGTTGATCAAGCGATCTACCTTTCTAATTTGGATACCATGTCGGCTTCCTCCCTCACATTGTCATTCACATTTAGTCAAGAGCAAAGATAGAGTATCATCTCTCTTGATTGACTAAATGTAGCTTTTCATGGAACTATGAATCTTTTTCTATTGACTCTAAGATGGATCATGACTTTTCATGATCGCTTACTGTGCACAGATTCCCGATTCAACTAGAAGTCATCCAAGTCTTACCGGTCCTATGAACGACTAATCCCTTGTAGGGGATTGTGAGTCCTTTTGTCATGTCCATCTACACACATGCATTTGAGTCATACCCAAGAGTACACTATTTTCCCCATTCTCAGGCGGATAGAGTTTACAGTCAAAGTATGAACCTAGTACACAGTGCTCGATTGCATCCTCAAGTCTAGGGCGATCCATACTACCAAACATTGAGAGACTTTAATATCTAATGATACTTTCTACAAATCATTGTGGAGTCTCTCAGTGGGTCAGTTCGGTGCTATCTTTTCTCCAACATATCCACCCAGGATATCAGCTAAGGCATCACATGCCTGCATTCTATGTGGTCCCTACCTTGTATCTCTATACAAGTAGATGATGTTGTATTAGTCTTATTGAGATCATCAATGCCCTTTCTTAGTGACTCATGATTTGGAACAAGTTTCAGGAAATAGATATTTAGTGTTTTTGACTCCTCATGATCATGATCCCTATCATAGATCCACGAGTGAACACCTGTTTTATCCAGGGTTTTATCCTTAAATGCATATTTACTTTATAATACCCTTTCTTTGTGACTCAAGATTAGGAACAAGTTTTAGGAAATAGATATTCAGTGTTTTTGACTCCTCATGATAATGATCTCTATCATAGATCCACGAGTGAACACCTGTTTTATCTAGGGTTTTATCCTTAGATGCATATTTACTTTATAATAAAAGCGAAACACAAATATGATAAGGATAAAAGATGCTAAATTTTATTAATCATGAAATACAAAACAGAAAAAGGTGTTCCATTGTCAAAACATATTGTCTATAGGACACCTATTTACTAATAGGAGAGAGGGACCTAGGAGGCAGCAGGGGTGGGCGGCGAATCGGTTTTGAGCATATCACTCTGCCAGAGAGTGATGAGTCTGATAGAAATCTCTGGTTTTTGTGGTTGATTTTGGTACAGAGTGGTTGCCAAGACTTGTTGCTACAGCAGGAGGCACTTTATTTGAGTGTGGCTTTGTTGTAACTTCTTCCTCAACGTCATAACCTGTTAATAGCATCAAAATATGAACATTAATCCCACTCTACAACCTAATCTATGGAGAAACAATTCATATATATAGCCACATATGCATTTTTCTTTCTTGGACAAGATCTGGATAAGAATTGAATCACTGTGAGAAGAAAAATAACACTTACAATCAAATTTCTTCTAGCCCAGCATGGGCTTTTCTTGGTCAAATACAACTGTTGGTTGATTGCCTCTTGTGGCAAGTAGACCAACAAGTAATAAAGAGTAAGTAGAGTTATCGTCCCACATAGACTGTTAATACCAAATATGAGATGGTTTCCTTGTGAACGTTGTGTGTGATGAGAATAGAGTTGGTTGTTTGTTTTATCTATTACTACTAGTGAATAAAAGCAAATAAATGATCAAAATTCGGTTGAGAAATATGAGATAAAGAATAGGCAGAGTTCGGATTTCATCCTAATTCGCATCAATCCCCCAATTTGTGTAGAATTGACTGAACCCAAGAGGGGGGTAATTGGGTGAAGATTAAAAACTTGAAACTTTGAAAATATTTTTGCATCTTCTAAATCAACAGTTAGATATTCAAATAAGCATATACTGGAAATATAAGAGATAAGGAAAGAGAATATGCAAACTGTGATTTATACTGGTTCGGCCCAATCCTTGACCTACGTTCAGTCCCCAAGCTCCACTTGAGATTTTCAATCCACTATCCTCTTGTTTAACCGGGTACAAGAGAAGCCTATACAAACGCACAAGTTCACCTAGGCACTTGTGAAGCCGAATCTCTCACTGAGATACTCCTTCCAATCAGTTACACACTCTATACTCGAAGTTATCTTCTCACTAGGATATACTCCCCCTTACAATTTGTAAACTGATAACCCAATCTCCAAGTCCCACGACTTGAGATTCTTATAATGATTTAATAATGTTCTCTCTAAAAGAGAAGATGAATAAACACTGAAGTACAATACAAATTATTTCACTCTCTATGATGAACTATACAAGCATTGAGAACAGAGAGTGTTGGATTCAGAATATCAGCATTTCGATAGTGCAAGCTCTCATCGTTATCTCTGTTTTGAATGGTTCTCCTTTTATAGTCAATGAAGAACATTGAGCAATTCTTCCAGGTTTGAATGTGACCGTTGTGAGCGTATATGACCGTTGAAACTATTCGACCGTTGGAGAAATATTACCGTTGAAGCTTCTGACATCATCATCTGCTTTTTGATAATTTGATGTTAATCCTTCATTTGATCATCTGAAACTTGCTAACAAATATGATTAATAGCATTGAGAAGTATAGCAAGTAGAAGTCAATTGATAACAATCATTTCTGAAATCTCAGACCTTGCAGCTACTGAGCTCTGCTGTCTGACTCGAGTTGTATTTCCTTGGCTCGAGTCTCTACCTTATATAGAAGCTTTTGGAGTTTGAAGAAAACACAATAGGCTTGAGTCAAATGGAGCTGGCTCGAGTTTAGCCTTAGACTCGAGTTGGTATTTGAAGACTCGAGTTAGCACATCAGATTTGCTCTTCATCAGGTTGTTCTGGCTTGACTTGACTTGAGTTCAATACTTTTGGCTCGAGTCAAAAACTCTTCTCAAAATGCCTAACTCTCTGCCTTGCTTTGACTCGAGGTTGAAAAAGCCTTGGCTCGAGGTAAGATCCCATCAAACTTGGTTGCTTCCAAAATTTGTGAAACACTTGTTGAGTCTACATTCATATGGAATTGGTTTCACTTCATTTGGTTGTGTATAGTGTGAGATATATCAAGAAAACCAAGCCTATGCTGAAATGAATCTAGAATTTCGAGTGTCAACTTTCAAAGGCAATAACTCCCTAGTATGAACTTAGTTTTGGCTGGTTCAAATCTTGATGGAACTAATTTTGAGTCTACTTTCATATGCCACTAATTTTAGCTCAATTGGATTTTTAGTTTGTGAGATATACCCAAAATACCGAAGCTTGGTCTGATGAGTAGCGTGAATTGATGGTCCAACTTGTACAATTCATAGCTCCTTAATCTGAACTCCTTTGGGCATGAATTTTATATCAGAATGACGCATTGGGAGTCTAGTTTCATATGCCACTATTTTCACCTCAATCGAATTCTGGTTTGAGAGATATCATCGAATTACCAGACCTCACCCAAGCTGAATGTGAAACAGAGCAGAACAGAGGTGCTGAAAAGCACTATTAGCTCGAGCCAATAGTGTCCGACTCGAGTTTTGAGCCAGACTCGAGTCTATGAACTCCTGGCTCGAGTCAACTCCCATCAAATGTGAAAAATACTGTAGAAAAGCGTTCTAACTCGAGTTAAGACCCCTTGGCTCGAGTTAGTTCATCCCAAAGCTTGATTTTGCTTATTTTAACTCCGATTTGAGCCATTTCAACTTCCATATCATCGTGGAGAGTTCTAAAATCAATCTGAGAGCTTGTATAATGATTTTATCATTCTATTAATCAAGTTCTTCTTTCTTTCTTCTTCTCTTGATCATTCTTCAAAACTCAACTCTTTACTTCTTGCTTCCTTCTGCAAGTTCTTCTTTATGTAACCTCTTATCTCCTTCTTGATTAATCTTTATAATTCAACTTGGACTAATCTACATTAAATATATAATAGTTAGTCAATGTAGGAGATAAATATAGTATACAAGCTTTTTGCTCTTAATAATGGCATTTATATAAGACATCATCAAAACTAATCATATCCAACAGTTTGCATGTGGCGCATTGCTACAACATTTTACTGCATAGCTTCCGCAATGCTACAGCAAAATGCCTTTGCAATGTTATCCCGTTAACCCATCACTAACCTATACAGAAGAGTCCACATCCTGTAAGTACACTCCTCGCTCTACGTCTCCCATATTCCTATGGCGCTTTTCCAGTTTAGAGTGTCAAATTAACTAGGTGTATTAGATATTTGAGGTAGACCCATTCCTGTAGCCTACAATTTAGATCGAGCCCTGCACAAGCTGTCTAATAGAGGTCTAACCTCGACTCCCTTCCAGTAAGCCGACGCCACTGATCTAGCCTCTTAGTGACCAACTAACAAACAAAGACATTAAATCACAATTACACAAACTGAATTTATTGAATTACAAGCTTAGCATTATACAAATTACGACAGAATAGCCCATGGAAAGTATTGGTCGAATTCCCTTATGGCAAGTGAACTAGTCGAACAAGTAATAAAGAATGAGTAGAGTATTGTCCCACAAAGACTGTTGATACCGAAGATGACGCTAGTTTCTAATGACAAGTGTGTGATGTGAAAAATTGTATTTGGTTTTGTTGATTTAACTATTACTAATGACAGGATATAAACAAGTGATTGGAAGTCTAAGGAAGATATCAGTTCAAAAGTAGGTTGAGCTCGAATTTCATCCTAAGTTGTGTCATTCCCCCAGTTCGCATATAATGCATTGCTATAGCAATTATGCTTCACATCTTCTATAATGCTACAGCATAACTGCCTTTCACAATGTTATTCAGTTAACCCACCGCTATCCTATACAGAAGCTTCTGCAATCCTTTAAGTATAGTCCTCACTATACTTTCCCATATTCCTATGAAGATTTCAAGTTTAGCCTGTCGACTTAAACCTTGGTATTTCTGCTTATGAGAGGTAAATCCATTCTTGACATCTATAGTTTAGGTCAAGACGTGCACGGGCTCGCCTAGAAAACACTGTCTAATAGAGGTCTAACCTTAACTCCTGTTTGGTAAGCCAAGACCACTGAGATAGCCCTTAGCATCCGTTAACCGGCTATGAATTAAAACACTGTTAAACAAACTGAATTTATTAAATGAAAAACTAGCAAATTGGGTTCATTCTACAACCTAGAAATTCATCCTCACCTGGCCAAAGGGAATTTATTTCGTGATTGTTGAAGGACAAAAAAAGCAGAATAGGAGAGAACAGCCCATGGCAGAATTATGAAAATAAAATGACAAAAGAAAAAATAAGAAAGCTCATCGAAAAGTTGACGGCATAATAGGCGTCCTGTCCTCTCGGGTCTTGCTCCGTCTTGCTCCAAAGAAGAATTTGGTCTAGTCTACTGTCCTCTCGGTCGGTCTTCTCTTTCGTTCCTTTGGTGTGAGTTTAGTCAAATTGGAATTGTTTTTTATTGCTTTTTCTCTCACGACTTCGATGAATCCTAGGTTGTGCCGCACTTTCCTTTTATAGTTAGGTCTCTTTGCCACACGTCCAGTGAGTTGGGCCTTCCAAATCTGTCATGTCCAAGATCTTAGATTCGGTTGATTGATCCTTCTTTTAATACCCCGAGTTTCTTCAATCTTTCATCTCGATTCTCCGCATCTTCTAGCTTCAGCTCGAGTCAATCACCGTCTCAATGCCTGTTTGCATGACCTATCTTAATTTCCTGAAAACTCGTGTGGAAAGGTTTGATGAGTGCTGTTCATGCCATGTTTTGCCTGTATTATATGACTGTATTGTATGGTGAATAGGAGCTTAACTACATTAATCTAAGCAAAAAGGCATTGATTCATTATATAGGGAACTTAAGGATGAATTCCACGTACATCCTAAACATGCGCTGAGGAAAGAACGAGTTTTGAGGTTTTATTAGAAAGGCGCATAACATGGCCGATACAATGCTATAGCATCAGGACATAGACAGAGATTTGTCGTGATCTCCCAAAATAACCAGATTAGAAAAGGATTTGCAGTATAATGTAACCTGGGTCGTTTCTCTCAAGGAATTTGCAGTGGGTTTAAATCAGCAACAGCGAAACAGAACAACAAATTAGGGGGTTTTTTATTTAAACAGATTAAAAACGAAATTAAACTAAAACAGAACGAAATATGCAGATGCAGAAACAGATTAAAATGATCAATCAGATTAAAAACGATTAACCCAGAATTGGGATTCCATAACCTTCATCGGACAAAAAGATAATAACCAAACTCATGATTGATTCTGGACGAACCGAGATCTCTGCGTTCGTCCAGATATTCCCTCGACTAGATGATCGTCTAGCATTTAATCGAACACATGGTGAGCTCGCTGTGCGATCGCATAACGCTCTCTCAAAACCCGGTCCGACCTATGTCCTTGGGATATCAATCTAGGTATTAAATCTAATACCTAATCCGCAATTATAATCGGATCCGATTAAAATAAATAGAAATGAATTACGTTACCGAATGAAGCGCATGTCCTCTGGATTCTTGGAACCCTCAATCCATGGGTTAACCACAGAAACTTAGCCAAGCATGGCTAATCAAAACATAGAAGAAAAGATGAAGAACGTGAAGAACACGAAGAACATGAAGAACACTTGAGAGAATTTGAAAACTCCTATTTTGATCCACCAAAATCTAAAAACGTGAATAATAATATGTTTGTGGCTGCAGCCACACTTAACCTAAAATGGAAAAACGAAAATGGGGCTCCAATCCACAATTCAGGCCCAAAACAGAAAATAATAAAACACGGGCTTTAATTACAAATTCGAGCCCAAATAAAAATCCGACTTCGGCTCCAAAATCGACCGCCCTCTTGTCTGAATTTTCCCTTCATGTCTTCATAAAAATTATAGCTCTCTGAATCATCTGAAATATGAAACAAAAATGAGGCAAATCCGATGTCTGGTTCAAGAGTTATGGTAGGAATAGTGAAGCAATGTAAAACTGGAATTTTATTATTAAAAATGGCTAAAATATAATTAAAAGGCCCAAAGCCCAAATAAGTATAAAAGCCATTATTTATTAACTAAAGAGTCCTAAATTATTAATCAAGATATAAAAAGAAGTGTATGAAATATTCAATTATCAAATTCCCCCACACTTATCTTTTTGCACTCCTGAGCAAAATTCAAAGAAAAAGACCTAAAGAAGAAACTCTTCTTTTCTAACAATTGCTAACAATACAAAAATTGAACAAGGGACACAAAGCTCCAAAAGACCAATCAATCAAGACCAAAATCCCTTCATCTCAAATTACAATTCATGGTGATCTCAATCAATGATGCTAATCACAAAAGATGGTCTCTCAAATGATGCGCTCAATCAATCAATCTCTCAAGTGTTTAAGGTAAATAAGTGTATCGCTCAAATTCTACTCAAAAAAATTGTTCTACCATAAGCTTGCTCAATTTCTACGTCTCCACTACTCATAACACATGCATGCACAAATCAAGAGAGCTTATTATTAAAGGTTGTAATGGGGTTAGGGTGAAGGTAGGTAATATAGTATGGAATGAGAAGCTAAGCACCAAAGAAATTAAAAAGAGCATTGATTAGGCTTGTAACACAAAACTTTTATGAAAACTTTTATAAAAAGAGCATTCTCTATGTATGAAAACTTTTATTTTGCTCATATATCTCCTTTCTTTCTATGTATTTTCTTTCTTTCTTTTTCTTTCTTTCTTTCTTTCTTTTTCTCCTTTTCTTTCTTTTCTTTTCTCTTTTTTTGTTTTTTGTTTTTTTTTTAGAACTATATGCATATACACAATGACAAAATCAAATATCTCCCCCCACACTTAAACTGTTGCACTCCTGAGCAACCCCCACACTTAAACACAAAACCAAGGTGAAACCAATGCTCAATAAATTTCCAAGGTGCGGAATAAAATGATTTTACGCTTAGGCTTGTAATGTGGCTTAGAAAAGAATGAGTCGAAAAGGCACAAATGGGCTAGCAAAGGAAACATAATGCAAGGGAAAGCTATTTGGCCAAAGGGAAAATAAAAGCTATTTTTATGGTAAGTGAAAAATGTAGTTTCAAAAAGAAAAGGAGCAAAGAGAACACAAATCGGGGAAAAATAAAAGATGAATTCCATTCATGAAAAAACCTCAAAGGTCAATACCAACTTAGGCAATCATCATATTTATGATCATGTCCAAGTTCATAATATGAAAATGTAGTTTCAAAAATCAAAGAAAAAAGGAAAACAAATAAAAGAGATAGAGGGAGAAGAAACAAGAATACTCCCCATTTAAGATAAGTGTCATCAATGAGGAGAATCTCTCGCTTCCTCAGCCGTTGTTGTTGGGATCCCTCATGAAATTACTTGAGGCGATGCCCATTAACCTTAAAGGTTCTTCCTGTGGGTGGATCACATAGCTCAACAAAGACCAAATGGAAAAATGTTAGTGATCTCAAAAGGGCCATCCCATTTAGATCGAAGCTTACCGTGCATAAACTTCGGACGGGAGTTAAACGGAAGAACTTTCGGCCCACGTAAAATTCTTTCCTCGAGTATGCTTATCATGGAATGCCTTAGTCTTTTCCTTGTACAACCTTGAACTCTCATAGGCATCCAATCTAAGCTCCTCCAACTCTTGCAACTGCAGCTTCCGTTCCATCCCAGACTTAGCCAAATCCATGTTACACTGCTTAATGGCCCAATAGGCTTGATGCTCTAACTCAACCGGAAGATGACATGCCTTACCAAAGACAAGACGATAAGGAGACATCCCAATCGGAGTCTTGTAGGCGGTGCGATATGCCCACAAAGCATCCTCTAATCGCTTACTCCAATCTTTCCGGGTAGAGTTAACGGTCTTCGAAGGATTTGCTTAATCTCTCTATTTGAGACTTCGGCTTGACCATTGGTCGAGGATGGTATCTTGTGGAGACCTTGTGAAGCACTCCATACTTGCGTAACAAGGCACCCATGCTTCGGTTGCAAAAATGGGAGCCCCGGTCACCGATAATAGCTCTAGGAATGCCAAACCCGCGAGAAAATGTTAGACCTAACAAAATCCACCACCACAGAAGAATCATTAGTCCGAGTGGCTTTCGCCTCAACCCATTTCGAGACATAATCAACAGCCAGCAGTATGTAAGTATAACCATATGAAGCAAGAAATGGACCCATAAAATCAATACCCCAAACATCAAAGATATCACAAAACAATATAGGGTTCTGGGGCATCTCATGCCTACGGGAAATACTCCCTGCTCTCTGATAGTTATCACATGACTTACAAAACAGATAGGAATCATGAAACAAGGAAGGCCAAAACAATCCACTATCTAACACTTTCCTAGCAGTTCTTTGGGGTCCAAAGTGACCACCACAGTGAAGCATGAGCAAAATGCAATATAGAGTGAAACTCATGATCAGGCACACATCTCCTAACTACTTGATCACTACAAAATTTCCACAGATAAGGGTCATCAAAAACATAATATTTAGACTCACTCTTCAATTTAAGAGTTTGGGCCCTAGTGGAATCTACAGGCAAAACACTAGCTACTAAGTAGTTAACCAGATCAGCATACAATGGAAGCTTACCTTGCAGCTGTAGAAGCTGCTCATCAGGGAAATCATCCCGAATAGAAGAGGGGTGAGAGGGAGAATGGGTGATATGACTCAAGTGGTCAGCTACCCAGTTTTGTGCTCGAATCTCAACATCAAACTCTTGGAGCAATAGCATCCACCGGATGAGTCGTGGCTTAGCATCTGTCTTTTTCAAAAGGAACTTTAGAGCAGCATGGTCAGAGAAAACAATTACTCTACTAGCTAGCAGATATGACCTAAACTTATCAAAAGCAAATACAATAGCCAACAACTCCTTTTCAGTCGTGGTGTAATTAGACTGAGCGGGATCCAAAGTCTTGGAGGCATATGCAATCACATGAGATGCTTTGTGGACTCGTTGTGCCAAGATAGCACCAACCGCATAGTTGGAAGCATCGTACATCAACTCGAATGGGAGGTACCAATCAGGTGGTTAGATCACCGGAGTTATAGTCAGGCAACGCTTCAAGTGATCGAAGGCCGCCTTGCACTCATCATCAAATAAAAAGTCAGTGTCCTTATGCAGAAGGTTGGACAAGGGTCTAGCAGTCTTGCTGAAATCCTGAATGAATCGCCGATAGAAACCTGCATGACCAAGAAAAGAGCGAACTTCCCGCAAAGATGCGGGGTAAGGCAAAGCAGTAATCACATCTATCTTAGCATGGTCTACCTCAATCCCTTTCCTAGACACTATGTGTCCCAAGACTATACATGACTCAACCATAAAGTGACACTTTTCATAATTCAGCACAAGATTAGACTCAATGCACCTATGCAAAACTCTAGATAGATTAGCTAAACATGCATCAAAATCAGACCCATATACAGTGAAATCATCCATAAAGACCTCCATGCGGTCCTCTAGAAACTCGGAAAATACTCACCATACAACGCTGAAAAGTACCAGGTGAGTTGCAGAGGCCAAAAGGCATCCTTCGGTAGGCATATGTTCCAAAGGGGCATGTGAAGGTCGTCTTCTCCTGATCCTCAGGAGCAATATGGATCTAGAAGTATCCGGAGTAGCCATCCAGGAAGCAGTAATGAGACTTGCCAGCTAATCGCTCTAACATCTGATCAATGAAAGGTAAAGGGTAATGGTCCTTGCGAGTGGCTTGGTTGAGTCTCCTATAGTCAATGCAAACTCTCCAACTATTCTAAACTTGAGTAGGAATGAGCTTATTCTTCTGATTGGCTACCATAGTGACTCCAGATTTCTTAGGAACCACCTGGACCGGGCTAACCCACTGGCTATCAGAAATGGGATAGATGATACCAGCTTGTAGGAGCTTAGTGACCTCCTTCTTCACCACATCAAGGATAAGGGGATTAAGGCGTCTCTGAGGTTGCCTCACCGGCTTAGAGTCCTCTTCCAACAGAATTTGATGCATGCACATGGAAGGGCTAATGCCAACGATGTCAGCTAATGTCCACCCAATGGCTTTCTTGTTCGCCCTCAATAAGCTTAGCAGCTTCTCTTCTTGTTCAGGAAGAAGATTATTTGCCACAATGACTGGAAACTGTTCATCCACCTCCAAAAATGCATACTTCAGGTGACTTGGAAGGGATTTTAACTCAAGTTTGGGTGGTTGCTCAATGGAAGGAAGAAGCTTGAGTGGTTGTTGCAACAACTCGGATGTCATCACAATGGAAATGCCTAAAACCACATTCAAAGAAGCAGAAGAACTATGTCTACACAGCTCAATGTTAACATCAGAATTCAGCTCATCAAAATCAGAGTTAAGTTCATCAAAATCAAAATCAAGATGCACATCAGGATCAGGATGAAGCTCAAACTCATAATCAATATCAAAATCCACAAGTAATGCAGAATCACCCAACAAGTCAGAATCACCAAATAATGCAAAGATTAACCAAATGAGTGCAAACAAAGCACCATTCATTATCGACACGTGCACAAATGGCGTAATCACTCTCGGATGAAAAATCGGGATAATTAGCACACCAATCGGCAAGAACATCATCCACAAGATCATCAATCACATCAATATAGAAAACAGAATGCTCTTCCCTAGGATGTTTCATGGCATCAAAGATATTAAAATTCACAGAAATATCACCAAACTCCATGGAAAGAGTACCATAATACACATCTATCTTAGTCCTAGATGTTTTCATGAAAGGCCTCCCTAGAATGATTGGTTATCTACTGATAGAAGACTCATCCTCCATATCTAAGATGTAAAAATCAGCAAGGAATATCAATTCATTAACTTTGACTAATACATCTTCAACTAAACCGAAGGATGGGCATTGCTCCTATTAGCTAATTGAACAATAACACCGAGTTGGACGCAAGGACCAAGACCAAGAGATCTATAGATAGATGTAGGCATGACATTTATAGAAGCACCTAAATCTAGCATGCAATCATCAAATTTGTAATTACCAATAAGGCAAGGGATAGAAAACGTCCCTGGATCCTTGCACTTGCGAGGCATGGTAGGCGGATTTGGATGAGGGCGATACATTCTCGGTTCAAACTCACTTGTTCATTCCCTTCGGTCGCCTCTTGTTGGTGCATAACTCCTTCGGAACTTGGCGTATTTAGGAATTTGTTTGACCGCGTCTAAGAGAGGAATGTTGATCTCTACTCTTCCGAATGTCTCAAGTATATCCTTCTCTTGTGCTTTTTCGCCGCCAACTTCTTGGATCGAGGGGCTCTCTGAGGGAAAGGAAGTGGAATGGGAATGTCTTCCTCTTCACCTTGCTACATTGCCTTTTTGTTTTTAGAGTCAATCTTCACATTTCCTGACTCTCTTTCTGATGTGGAAGTCACATCTACAGCTGGTTTAGGTTCCTCCAATTGCTTGCCAGATCGAAGGGAGATAGCACTCACATTCCCTTTAGGATTAGGAATTGTTTGTGAAGGGAGAGTGTTGTATCCCTGGGGTTGAAGCTGATTCAGTGATGTTGCCAATTGGCTAATCTGTGTTTTCAAACTCTGAATGGAAGTTTCAGTTTACTGTTGGAACTGTATAGAGTTTGTGGCAAATTGCTTCATCATATCTTCAAGTGAGGAACCACCACTACTACTGGTACTAGCCTGCTATTGTGCCGCCTGTGGAGGTGCACATATGGCTGGTCGAGGAGGTGGTGCTAGCAAAGGAGGTGCGGTGACATTGGAAATTACGTGGTCTCATCTTGTCTCGTTGGTAATTCCCGACTTCGCGATATTGGTTACTCGGTTCTGATTCTGGTTCCAATGAAAATTGGGGTGATTTCTCCATCCCAGATTGTAAGTATTAGAATAAGCATTGTTCTGCTGGTATTGTGGCTTTCCTGGAAAAACACCTACTGCAGCTACTGACTGGTCTTGATAGGCAGGATCATGCAAAGTAGGGCAAGAATCAGTAGAATGACAAGGGTCATAACAAACCCACATGAGTACCCAATCGAGGAAGGGAAGATTGTACCTGTCTGGGTCACGCTAACCGCCTCACAAGGGAAGTCGGATCATCAAGTCTATTCTCTAATCTCGAGAATCGTCTTTGGACCGGGAGGTGTTTGAATCGGTAAACAGGAGTACCATTGGACCTGGTGCCATATTGCTGAGAATTAGCAGCCATAGTAGATATCAACTCTCGGGCCTTTTCAGGTGTCTTGCCATCTAAGGCCCCACCACTGGATGCATCCACGAAACTTTTATCCATCGGTAACAAACCGGAATAGAAATATGTAATTAGGAGTTGGTCTGAAATCTGGTGGTGTGGACAGCTAGCACACAATCGCTTGAACCTCTCCCAATACTCATACACGGTCTCCCCATTGATTTGTTTAACACTAGTGATCTCCTTCGAATAGCAATGGCTTTTGAGGAAGGAAAGAACCTCACTAGGAATAACTTCGCATATCATCCCAACTCCCAACGATGTTGGTTGCAAATTGTATAGCCAATCCTTAGCCGCGCCATCTAGGGAAAATGGGAAAGCTCTCGGCTTAATGTGGTCCTCATCAATTGCTTGAGGTTTCATTGTGCTTTTGCATACCACATGGAACTCCTTTAGATGCTGTGAGGACATTCACCCGCAAGACCATGAAACTTGGGCAACAAATTGATAAGACCAGATTTTAATTCAAAGTTAGCGGCAAGTTCGGGATATCAAATACACAAATTTTGATTGCCCACATCGGGGGTAGCTAATTCTTTCAAAGTGGGACGAGCCGCTTGCTCTTACGCCATAATTTACGAGTTAGCAAAATTGCTACTAGAATCGGTGAAAACAATAAGACTATCGAAGTACTATCGAGTCAAGATCAACAGAATGGACATAATCAGACTCAAGTTCAATGTCAAATTCAGTATCAAACCCACGACTTAGCCTAACAATTCTTCTAGCAATAAAAATTGTTCTTTCTATTTCAGGATCAAGTGGCAACAAGTCTTCTGGATTAATAGTACTCCTAGTACTCATGCAGCATATACACAAGGCAGAATTTGTAGAAAATCAGAATTTTGAAAATGCCACCAGAAAATCAGAATTACGAAAATGCCACTAAGAGTGGTAAAAAGTAGGAAACACTAAGATGACACACAAACAAAAACACAAAAAGCTAAAACCTATGTTGGAATTTGACCAAAACAAGTCCAAAACAGTATCAAATGATTTTTAAAATTTATGGGACTTGGACAGGGCAACTCCTAGACCATTGGGGAACCCAAAAATGGAATAAAAAAACTTCAAAATTGAAAAAAGTGGTCTAAACGATGGAATTTGACAAAACTAAGCATACCATTTTCCATGTGCCCAGTGAGATAGGCCATTTTCTATCACCATGCAAAATTTCAGACCATTTGGAGATACTCCAAAAAAATTGACCTAGTAGAAATCACAAAATAGAAACTTAAAACAACGAAAAAGTTGTCTAAACGTTGGAATTTGGGGAAAATAGGGCAGACCTCACTCTTATTAAGAGTGATTCTTGTTTAGAATGCCCAATTCCTTGTGAATAAGACCTGGTTTGAGTGATCTGGGTCAGAAAAAGTTTCTGTCCAGTCACCCGAACCACCGAAAACTACCGTTACTAACAAAACCGATGCAAATTCCCTGGCAGCGGCGCCATATTTTGACAGAGATTTGCCGTGATCTCCCAAAATAACCAGATTAGAAAAGGATTTGCAGTATAATGTAACCTGGGTCGTTTCTCTCAAGGAATTTGCAGTGGGTTTAAATCAGCAACAGCGAAACAGAACAATAACAAATTGGGGGTTTTTGATTTAAACAGATCAAAAACGAAATTAAACTAAAATAGAACAAAATATGCAGATGCAGAAACAGATTAAAATGATCAATCAGATTAAAAACGATTAACCCAGAATTGGGATTCCATAACCTTCATCGGACAAAAAGATAATAACCAAACTCGTGATTGATTCTGGACGAACCGAGATCTCTGCGTTCGTCCAGATATTCCCTCGACTAGACGATCGTCTAGCATTTAATCGAACATATGGTGAGCTCGCTGTGTGATCGCATAACGCTCTCTCAGAACCCAGTCCGACCTATGTCTTTGGGATATCAATCTAGGTATTAAATCTAATACCTAATCCGCAATTATAATCGGATCCGATTAAAATAAACAGAAACGAATTACGTTAACGAATGAAGCGCATGTCCTCTGGATTCTTGGAGCCCTCAATCCATGGGTTAACCACATAAACTTAGCCAAGCATGGCTAAGCAAAACACAGAAGAAAAGATGAAGAACGTGAAGAACATGAAGAACACTTGAGAGAATTTGAAAACATCTATTTTGATCCACCAAAATCTAAAAACGTGAATAATAATATGTTTGTGGCTGCAGCCACACTTAACCTAAAATGGAAAAACGAAAATGGGGCTCCAATCCACAATTCAGGCCCAAAACAGAAAATAATAAAAAACGGGCTTTAATTACTAATTCGAGCCCAAATAAAAATCCGACTTCGGCTCCAAAATCGGCCGCCCTCTTGTCTGAATTTGCCCTTCATGTCTTCATAGGAATTGTAGCTCTCTGAATCATCTGAAATATGAAACAAAAATGAGGCAAATCCGATGTCTGGTTCAAGAGTTATGGTAGGAATAGTGAAGCAATGTAAAACTGGAATTTTATTATTAAAAATGGCTACAATATAATTAAAAGGCCCAAAGTGTTGGAAATTATGCCCTAGGGGCAAGTCATTCTCCATTTAGTTATCACTTCATTTGCATGTTTATAGTGATAGCTGATCCCTGGATATATCTTATAGATTATCCTAAATGTCCCTGGTTAGTCATCTACGTGGGAGCGAAGATGAAATAAGACCAGTATAACTTTGATGAGTATGGAGATACGAGTCAAAGTCATGGCACTTGTAAGAGTACCATGTGCTGGACCGACCCACTATGAGAAAGCTACATGGACTAAGTCATAAGCTTTTCTCATGTATAACCGCGTCACAACGCCCTATGACCTGAGATCATCATGGATTCCTACATGATGAGTCACTGTTCTTTGACCTAGTCAAAAGTCACCTTTGACCGGGTGATGATAAAGGCTTGGATCGAGATAAGTGGTTCTCATGGAGAGGAATGTGAATGGTCAAGATGGAATTTGTCCCTCACATTTGTAGAGAGATAATCTTTGGGCCCCTCGATGAGTGAGTCTAAGAAATGTACGGCCGTCTTGTGATGGAAAGGAGTTTCCATTTCACTTATTAGACTACTCGAGAATCGAGAAAGTAATGGTCAAGAAAAGGAAGTTGACATTATCCATGCCTCATCCTTGACCAAATTATCGCGTGACAAAAGGGACGTGACATGGTTGTACGATAGGTTGTATCGTATTATCGATCCCCATATGAATTGGGTAGTCGCAATGTCTTGCTAGAGGCCGCTTGCGACTTGTGGGCTGGTACGGTATTAGCCCACTGCCAATCTTATGTATAAGATTTAATGAATATTGCATTTAATCTAAGGTGAATATATATATATATATATATATATTATTAAATTCAAAATAATAATAATATTATTTATAGATAATAATATTATTATATATAGTATTTAATTTATTTCATAAATTAAATAACTATAATAAATTGAGATATTGTATCTTAGATTTAATTTTTGAATAAAGATATGGCATATCGATTTAATTAAATTGAAATATAGTATCTCATATTTAATTAAATAAAAGGATATCATATCTCATATTTAATTTATAAAGATAAATTAAATATGTAGGCTTATAATTCGGATTAAATAAATATATTAGATTGGATCTATTTGATAGATTTAATTAATATATTATTTTAATTGAAATTCAAATTTCAAAATTGATTGGATTAATTTTGAATATTTTAATATGGCTTATTAGGGTTTTAGAAACCCTATAAATAGATATTGATCTAGTCATATGAAAAAGACGGACGAATTAGAAAGCCGAAAGAAACCCTAGAGGAAATAGAGAGACGCAAGTTTTGAAGGCGCTAGCACGCTGCCGCAATCGGGTTCGAAGTTATTCGTGTGGATACCAGTAGAGGAAGCCGATTCGAGGAGTCGACTTCTGCTGATCGAGAAGGTAGCCCACCAGTTTAAAGAGAACGAGACGCGGACTGTTTCAGCTGTAGGTAATATTCGATTCCTTAGCCTTAATTTAAACGCTATTGAATGATCCTCGGGATGGGATTCGTAGAAATTTTAATCCGCTGCGTGTACGGATCCCTACACAAAGCCCAAATAAGTATAAAAGCTATTATTTATTAACTAAAGAGTCCTAAATTATTAATCAAGAGATAAAAAGAAGTGTATGAAATATTCAATTATCAGACAGCTTTATCGAAGTGCAATACAATGCATCCCTGAAGCTATAACAGAGTAAGTGATGCAATGCTATGCGGCATATGTTCTGATCTTTTGTCAAGGTTGTTTCAAGAAATATAGTGCAGGTAGTTAAGTGGAAGAGAACAACGGCTAGATTGCTGACGTATCAGAATAGAAGATGCGAAGGATCGAAACTAAGATTTGAAGAATCCCGCAAGATCAGCAGAATCAATCTACCGAGATTTGAAAGAGAGATTACAATTGGACCTCGACAGATTTGGAAAGGCCTAGTTCGCTGGACGTACGCCGCAAGTAGAGCGGATTATAAAAGGAAACAACAGCCAACCCTAAAGGGAGTCAGAAGTCGTCGAGAGTCAAAGACTAATCCCACACGGTCAGACTCGAGAGAAAAGTAAGAGAAGTTACGAGGCACGAGAACTCCAAGAGAACCCAGCATCCTTCCTTGCAGTGAGATGGAGATAAGAAGACGTGGAGTCGTGACGTGACAGGGCTTCTTCCACGCCGTCGGAACCTCCATCAAGCTTTCTGTTTTTCTTCTTTATTTGATTTTAGTTAATATTTTTGTCATGGGCTATTCTGTAGTGATCTGTTTAGTGATTCCCTCGTCAGTCATGAACTAAATCTCTTGTGCCTGAGCGAGGATGATTTCTTAAGTTTGAATGAACCTAGTTGCTAGTTTTTAATCCAATACATTCAGTTTGCTTATCATTGATTTAATTTCTTGTCGATTAGTGAGAGCTAAGGGTTAGATCAGTGATCTCGGCTTACTGAGAGGGAGTCAGGGTTAGACATCTGAGAAACAGTGATTGCTAGGCAGGTTGGTGCAAGGCTTGACCTATTATTGTAGGCTTCAAGAATGGGTCTACCGCTCATAACCATAACACCTTGATTTGTAATGATAATATAACTAGAAAATCTCCATAGGCATATGAGAGAAGTAAAGTTAGGATTGTACGTATCGGACGCGAGAGCTTCGGTAGATTAGAGCGGTGGGTTAACTGAATAACATTGTAAAAGGTGTTTATGTTGTAGCATTTGCGAGAGCTGTACAGCATGAATGCTATAGCAATGTGTATAGGCAACTGGGGGGAGTGTCATGGTTAGGAAGGATTCTGAGCTCAGCCTATCTTTTACTGATATCTTCTTGCGACTACGATCATCTGATTATTTTCCTGTTTATTAGTATAAATACAAAAAATCCCAAACCAACCAGATTTTATTTTCTTGTTAAGCACAACTAATTCTACAATTCGGCGTTATCATTTGACATCTCAGTCTCTATGGGACGATACTTTACTTACTCTTTATTACTTGTTCGACTAGTTCATTTGCCATCAAGGAATTAAACCAACAAGGTTAGAGTAACTTAGTGCATAATTCTGCATAATTTACGATGCTATAGTATAGCGGTCACATTGTATTGCTATCGTAATTATGGGCATACGATATGCTATAGCATTGTATCAGCTTCGCTATGCACTTCCACGACAAACCATAAAGTGGTACTTTCTTATGCACATGAGCAGGATAATGATATGAATGCAACATTTTGTAAGATCTCTATCCTCTATTTCCCTATGTGCATGAGTTCTTAGACATTCTATCAAATAGCACACATTATAGCTCAGATTTAGCATTCAAAACAGTCAAAGCACATAGGTAAAACATGGCACAAATATGACTCATCAGAAAGATTAAAAAGAAAATAAGAAAAATAGAGAAGGTCATCGGAGTGATCGATGGTGTAGGGAGAGTCCTGTCAGGTGACGTCTCTATGTCTTCTATAGCCTGTCTAACTTCGGGAAAGGATTTGGGTCTCTTCTATAGCTCTCTTTCACAATGATTCTCTCCTTCTCGGTGCGAGTCAAGTCGAATTGGAATTGTACGGAGTCTCTGACTCTCACGACTTCAACAACTCTTTAGGTTCAGCCGCGCTTTCCTCTTATAGTCAAGTCCTTCGCGTCGTACATCCAGTGAGCTGGGCTTTCCAAATCTGTTAGGCCTGATGCCCAAGATTCAATTGATTGATCCTCTTCTAATTCTGCGAGATTCTTCAAATCTTCTCTTTGATTCTTCGCATTTTCTATTTCAATCTTCATCAAATCAACTGCCGTTTTAACGTCCGTCTTGATGACCTGTATTTAATTCCTGAAAACCCCTCGAGGAAAGATCAGCGTAAAGTAGCGCATAACTCTGCATCACTTACGATGCTACAACAAGGTGGTCGCATCGTTTTGCTAGCATAAAATAAGGATGCCATATGTTGTAGCATTGTATCAGCTTTGTTATGCACTTTCACAGTAAATTATAATGTAGCCCTTTTCTTATGCACATGCATAAGATAATATGGAGAATGCAACAATTTACTGAATCTATCCTCTGTTTCCCTATGTGAATGAATTCTAGCATATTTTATCAGATAAAACATAATTAAGCTCAAAATCACCATTCAAAACAGTCAAGACACATAGGGAACACATGGCATAAATATGACTCATCCACAACTTGGTAGCATGTCATGAAGTTTTCTACAATAAACATCAAAACAAGTGAGGGCTAAAATTATAGAGAAAGACTACTGAGAATCATCATATATTTTACTTTGTAATAAATTAGCAATGGTTTATTGGTATACAGGGTAAAAAGACCAAATCTGAATCTTCAACAAGAATGGATCCAATCCTGATTGTAGATCCGATTGTAGAGGTGAGATGAGAGGTGAGATAGATAGATAGAGATTGTGGTAGTAGGCGAGGCGCCGATTAGAAAAGAGTGAAGCTGCAGAATAAGAGTTATCGCTATGGGAAGAAAGGTTCAGAGAGCGAAATTCAATTTTCGACGCGGAAAAAGAGAAGATTCATCTTTTAGATCGGATTTTTAAAATATGAGGTCTTAAAAGTATACTTTTAAACCGAACTTTTAAAATATCTAATCTTAAAGTAGACTTTTTTGACCGGACTTCTAAACATCCAGTCTTAAAAGTAGACTTTTTATATTTGACTTATTAAACATCTTGTCTTAAAAGTTTTTTATATCTATGAAATTGCCAGTGCCCACTAGTCATACTTTTTAGACCGGTTGTTTGGGAAACTAGTCTAAATAATATTTTTTAGACTTTACATTAAAGGAACTAGTCTAAAAAGTTTTTAATATTTACGAAACTACCCGAGGAGCAGGTTGGTTAAGGTCTAAAAAATATTATTAAACACAATATAATAGTTCGTTGGACCGGTTGTTTGGGAAACTAGTCTAAATTATATTGTGTTTATTTGTATACAATAATATTTTTTTAGAACAATATTGCTCCTATTTTAATACAATGATTTAGGTTCTGAAATTTCTGTAATTTCAAAATGTTGATGGCAAAAGTTGATTGAATCATATTTTATTAGAGTGAGGTTGATTCATAATTTGTGTATGTATATGATATGCGCGGTGGGTCCTATACTCATTTGTGAGATTTGGACTGAATTCATTAGATTTAGATCCCATCAAAGACTCTTATTAAAACACATGGGAACAGATTAATTATTATTAAAAAGTTTTTAGAGATGCTTACTTTTATAATCAACCCTTAGAAGATGTCTAATTTTATATTCCCTCTGGTCCTTATTATAAGACACAAACTAACAATTCTCACAAACCAATAAAAGTAGTTAAAGTCAATAAAATTGTTCTACAATTTAAGTAACTTCCAATATCACCCCTAATAATTGCACTAAACTCTAATATTATAAGGAAAATCATTTTGAGGTCCCTTTTTGGAGAAAAAAAATCCCAAAAAAGTCCCTCATAATTCTGAAATCCCAGAAAATGCCTTAAGGGGTACTGGTATAATTGTTAATGGGGTTGATTTAGTTGTTAGAAAATTGTTGTTAATGAGGCTGATTTAGTTGTTAATTAACAACTATATCAGCCCCGTTAACAACTCACGGAGATTCTGAAAATCCTAGAAAATGCCCTCTGGGATTTCAGAATTATGAGGGCCTTTTTTGGAGTTTTTTTCTCCAAAAAGAGCCCTGAAAATTATTTTCCCAATATTATATTAATTATAGGCATACATAGAAAAAGATAATTAATGTTATTTGAAAACAAGCAAATGCCTTATAAAAAGAACTAAATAAATTTGTTAGTTGGTGCTTTATAATAAAGACAAGAGGGAGAGGGAGAGGGAGAGGGAGTACAATAGTTATATGGCCTTTCAACTTTAAAAACCGAACACATTTTGATTCTATAAAAAAAACTTAAATGACGCATCGCATTCAGATCATCCATTTTCGTATTCATCCTCCTTTTTCATACTGGAAAAAAGGTTCAAAATTGGAATTTACACTGCCAGCACCAACGCTGTGATCTCTATTTCCCTATAAATTGGTGCTTCATCGTCGTCTTCCTCTCAAACAATACCATTTCCTCTGCAACAAATCCTTCATCCCCCCCCCCCCCCCCCCCCAGCTCCTCTATCTGTTACCTCCCGCAATCGTCTTCATTCCCTCCCCCAAATCAAAACATGGATCATCCCAAATTCGTGATCGAAGTGTCTGAGGCCGAATCCATGGCCAAATCCTCTGGTTTCACTCTGAAACAGCTCCTTCCTAACCTCGTCGTATCCGCTCAGACCCTCGCTCGAGTCCCCATTTCCAACTTCCACGTCGGAGCCGTCGGCGTCGGGCCCTCCGGCCGAATCTTCTTCGGGGTCAACCTCGAGTTCCCTGGTCTCCCGCTTCACCACTCCGTTCACGCCGAACAGTTCCTCGTTACTAATCTCTTCATCAATGGCGAGACCAATCTCGATTGCCTCGCCGTTTCCGCCGCCCCTTGCGGCCATTGCCGCCAATTCTTACAAGAAATTCGCGGTGCTCCCGATGTCAAAATCCTCATCACCTCCGATGAGGAACAAGATTTCACTCCCTTGTCCCAGTTTCTCTCTCACCGATTCGGACCCCACGATCTTCTCCCCGACGATATTCCTCTGCTCTTAGAGCCACGTCACAATGGTTTACATTTCTCCGGCGAAATCAACAATTCGCCCACCGGTGTCTGTAATAATGGGTATCATCCGAATGAGAAATTGAAGTATGCAGCCTTAGAGGCTGCAAATAAATCTCATGCACCATACAGTGGATCCCCCTCTGGCGTGGCTCTGATTGATTCCGACGGTAAAATATACAAAGGATCGTACATGGAATCGGCGGCGTATAACCCGAGCATGGGTCCAGTGCAGGCGGCCTTGGTGTCCTACGTCGCTGGCGGTGGCGGTGACTACCACAAAGTCGTTGGTGCGGTGTTGGTGGAGAAAGAAGGAGCAGTGGTGAAACAGGAACAAACAGCGAAGCTGCTGCTACAGTCAATATCATCACAATGTCAGTTTAAGACATTCTTTTGCACTTCATCAATGCTTAAATTAGCTAATTGAAATACTTAATCCAGATCATGAATCATCCGAGGATATATGAAATTATTGGAGTTAAATGTACGAATTGATATTATTAAACCCATAATAGTATCGGTAGCCTGTATTCAACTTCATTAAATTCATATTCAAAAATCAACATCCAAAATTACGTGTATTGTTCAAATCTTCTTTTGATCTTTTTCTCTGTTCTTGTATTCTCTCATATTGCCATATCCGAGTCATACATAGTACTGGAATCTCTCATATTAGAGGGAGACAAAAACTCAGAAGGGAAACTGAACTCTAAAATACCAGCTTGTTTGATGTGACCCTTTTAAAATTATATATATCTGTGTGTGTATTGTGTACCTAAGGTAATTGCAGGGGGAAGATAAGGACAATAATAGGGTGGAGGGGGTCTATTTTGTATAATCATTTGAGCTTTCAAGTGGTCACGTTAGGTGGAGACTCATGGACGGTGTACAATAATCCATCAATTTGTTTGTGCTTTTGTGGTTCAACCAAATTTAATAACACAGCTCAGTCCTTCTGTGATGTATGTATGTGGATATGTCTTTATTATATATATTGTGGTCTTCAATTTGTTCGTGTTTAAACTAAATGAGCATGTGCCAATGTTCATATTTGGCAAGTTTCTTTCTTTCTTCTGGTTTACCCTTCTTTTGGCGCAAACTGGTAGTAAGTCTTTTTTCTATTGGTTCACATTGGAACCAATTCTTGTTTCTTATTCAGTTTTTCTGCTTCTTATTTTCAAGCTGGACGTACCAAGCGGCCAATAATGCTTACATTCATACATGACGATGCAACAGTTGAATAATAAATGAATGTGAATTTGATTTGATTTTTTCTGCTGCACACTAATAAGTCAGAGGTTCTGAAACAGAGGCTCAGCAAAATTGGGAAAAAGTCCTCCGTTAGAAAATTAATGGGTGATAAAGACCTCAATCAGAGTACACTAGTAATTTATAATTACAAAATTCACTGAGTACTAGTATTATGTGTGCATAAAAATTTATCAAGTCCTCCTAACGGATTAAATTTCTAAAAGACGACTTGTCCCCAATTTTCCCATTGAAAACTGAATTTAAGCAAAAACAAAATGTGAGGAAATTATTTTTTATGTGAAAATACCACAACACGCCTATATATCTAAATTGTGTTTTGTTTTCAGTCTATATAGTTTTTTTTTTTTTTGTGCCTTTTCATCCATTCAATTTATTTATGAGACATTAGTCCTTTTATTTTGAGAAATAGTCAGAATTGCGATGAATTTGCTAATGTACAATGAATTAATGCTTTCCTAATACAAACCCACCCACCCCAAAAACCGGTGCATTGTCGTTTAAGGAAGTGGGATTTTTTTCACTTCTACTTTTTTAAAGAAAGTTTTCCACAACCATGGGAATTAATTCTAGTGGTAGGGGACTTGGTCCTTCCTAACGGGCGCGAGTTAAAATTCAAATCTTTATTGCAAAAATGTCCATATTTAGTGTTTTATTATATCCTACGAGGACCTTTAAAAAAAAAAACAGAGAGAGAGAAAGTAGACTAAGTAACTAGTATGATATATGATGCACAATCTCACTTCCTTTTTTTATGTCCAAATCATGAATGTGAGGATTCAACTATGACAAACTATTGAAAGTGAAATGTCAGTTCAAGTTCATATTCATCTTCTGATGCTTAATGAGGTGAAAGGTAGAGAAGAGAATACGTATCAATTCCTTTTTTATAGGGAAAATTACGCGCAGGTCCCAAAGAACGAAAAAAATTATAAAAATATTCTTTGAAATCACAAAATTACACGAAGTCCCAAGAGACTTTTTTGATATTATTTGTATTAACAACAGGAAATATTATATTTACAACAGTAAATGCCTATATTTACAACAACATTTAAACACCTGACCATTTACAACAGGAAATGCCTATATTTACAACAACATTTAAACACCTGGATTTTGAACGTAGAGAGGTCATTTACAACAGAAAAATGCTAAATTTACAACAGGAAGTGCTGTATTTACAATAAAATTTAAAATATGGACATTTACAATAGAAAAAGTCATATTTACAACAAGAAATGCCTATATTTACAACAACATTTAAACACCTGGATTTTGAACGTAGAGAGGTCATTTACAACAGAAAAATGCTAGATTTACAAGAGGAAGTGCTGTATTTACAATAAAATTTAAAATATGGGCATTTACAACAGAAAAAACCATATTTACAATAGGAAATGCTTATATTTACAACAACATTTAAACACCTGGATTTTGAACGTAGAGAGGTCATTTACAACCGAAAATGACTAGATTTACAACATGAAGTGTTGTATTTACAACAAAATTTAAAATATGGTCATTTACAACGGAAAAAGTCATATTTACAACAGGAAATGCATGTATTTACAACAACATTTAAAAACCTGGATTTTATTTCCATACAAATAATATCAAAAAGGTCCCTTGAGACTTCTGTGTAATTTTGTGATTTCAAGGAAATTTTTTGTTATTTTTTTTGTTTCTTGGGACCTGCGCGTAATTGTCCCTTTTTTATTTGTTTTGGGTGAAACTTTTTTTTTTTTTTTTATCGCTTCAGAGTCATCACATCAAAAGGCAAATAAGCAACAACACTCTTTCGGACCTCGTCCCTTTGCACTCCAATTGGTGGCCTGCCCATTTTTCAATTATTAACGGGTTAAAGTGCAAAAATATACATGTAGTTTTTTTAAAAGTGCACCCAACACCAAGTGTTTTTTTTTTTTTTTGTACTTTTGAGAAAATCAAATGTGTATTTTTGCACATTAACCCATTTTTAATATATCAAACTAAGTCTTAATATTTGGATTTTTCGTTTTCTTTATGTGGGAATATTATGCATTTATTTTAGATTAGTTATTATCTTATTATTATATTAGATATAGATATATTATATCACTTCTTAGAATTCTATATAGATATATTATATCTTAATAATTTTGATTTGATTATGTTTCATTAGATTATAGGGTTAGCTTTAGGTTTGTCTATATAAATGCCCGTATGTACTCTCTTTTGATTTAGAGATTAAGGGTGTGCATGGTAACCATTCTGTTCCCCAGCACTGTTTCTGAGATGAAATAGTTTTTTCTGATTCTGTGCCTTGGAAGAGTTCTGGGAATCAGAATTATGTTTGTTAACTCATTTCATTTTTACTCCGAGAATCAGAATTACGTTTGTTAACACATTATGATTATCATTGTCTACCATCAACTAGTTCTCTGCTTTCCCTATGTAATAAAGAAAACTGATAATTTTATCATTTAGGCCATTTCTACTACACACTACCATCTTATTCCAGTTGAAGCCAGATCATATATGAACAGAAAAATTTTCAGAAGTGAATCAGTCATGTTGCAAGTCAAAAGTTTTCTCAAGAAATGCCTGTTTCCTACCCCTTTTCTTAGGACTAAAAAATGCCAGATAGATACAAATACCCATTGTAAGTTTTCCTTTGCTCTCCTTTTCAGCCTGATTGAGCTTTTCTCCCCCGTTTATCTTTCAATCAATTGCAGTTGGGATATTCAAGACTGAATAATTACCAGTTCAGAGGAAACGGGTTCAAGCCTTAAGGCTTAAACCAGAATCAAATTAATATCCAAAAGTGATCAAATAAAGAAAATTCATAAAGAAAATTCATCTCCAAATTTACAATTGAAGGTTGACCAACGCAAAAGTATTGGGAAGAAAAAGAATAATTCAATTGATCTGATAATATACATAAGAATGTCATTCGAATTCACTTTTTTTCCCTCATAAGCATATGGAAAATTTGCCAGGCATGACAAATTCACAAACCAACAAAACAAAAATCAGAAGTAATCTTTAAGTTCTTGTTGAAGGACTTTCTCTAACCACAATTTAGAGCCCTCGTTCAGGGCTCAATCTGAACATGAGGACGCAAAATTCCAGCTAACTCAGAGCGCCAAGCCAACACCATCAAAATCCCCTTCCCTTAACATAGAATGAAGATTTTCATCGCTCATATCACCAGCAAATCCTTCCTCGTCCTTCTCGGCCTCTGCAGACCCTCAACTCATCTGTTTCTCTGTTAGTATAGCACAGTTCTTCATCGACGACCCATCTCCTCTTCGACGTTGTCATCGTCATCAAGCCTGTTATCGTCAGTGGTAGTTCCTCTGTTATTATGCCTCATAACTCGTCCGACGAATGGTCCCATCGTCGTCAACTCAGCAAATCGTCGACCTCATCTCTGCACCTCACGCACAGTGTCATCATCGTCAACTAGTGTCGTCTCTGCAACCGACATCTTCTCAGTTCTCGACCAGTCCCATCATCACCAACTGGTTCTTTGTGCTGATCCCTCTTGTCAAGTCTAGCATCTTCACTCGTCTGAAGAGCCAAGTCTCCATATTGTCGTCCTCAACTCGTCCGACGGCGTCTTCTGCTTCTCACGTCTACAACCTTTCTCAGATCAATGGCATCTGTCTCTGTCCGACACTGACAATCTCGGTGTCCTCTAGTTCTTTCCCATCTCCAATGATCTCGTCCGTGATCTCTGTCCATAAAATCATTGTCATCATCGTCATTTTCTTTTGGGTTTTGATTCTGAAACAGAACAAAAATGATACTATCAAAGCGGTGCAGTTTTGACTGGGATCAAACTGTCATTTGATAAATTCGTAGACCAAACTATCATTTGTCAAATTCGTAGATCAAATTGTCATTTGTCAAATTCGCCGACCAAAATGTCATTTGTCAAATTCACGAGATAAGAACTAGAGGAATGGTGTTGTTAGAACCCAAGCAATTGTGAGACCTTCATCTTCGATCCGTCGCTCACCGTCCAATCACAATGTCGAGCATTAACCCTTACTCCCTGTGATCGCCATTGCCTAGTCGCTTGTTAATATTGAGAGAATTTTTCCAGTCGGTGACTTCCAACATTGTCGAGTATGCGCTACCCATCGATCTTGTCGCGGTCGATAACTCCCAACATTGTCGAGTATCTATTGCTCGTTAATTTTGTCGCAGCCGCTAACTCCCAACATTGTCGAGTATTCGCTACTCTCCAACGGGCCAACTCCCAACGTTGTCGACAGCCTCTGCCTTTACAAAAGAACTACTCAAACCTACATTTGAAATTTGTATAAACAAGTTAGACATGATTAACATCTTTGATCCAACTTGAAGGGGAGTGTGGAAATAATATGCATTTATTATGGATTATTTAGATTAGTCATTATCTTATTGTTATATTAGATATAAATATATTATATCATATATTAGGATTAGATATAGATATATTATATCTTAGGATATTATATCTTAATCATTTTGATTTATTTTGATTTGATTAAATTTTATTAGATTCTAGGGTTAGCTCTAGGTTTACCTATATAAAGGCTCATATTTAAAGATTAAGAGATTCACAATAATATTTTTCTCTCAAATTATCCACACTTTATTATGATGGATCTATCAATATCCAACGCTTTTTCGTATAATAATACTAAATATTTAAGAATCCAACTAATCTGGCCCCACCTGATGTAATGATATCCCAAATTTTAATATTGAAGTTTGGATTTCATTAATGATTTGATTACTGAGAAAATTGATGTATTAAGTGGTTGAATTGCGATGTTTGAAGCTCAGCAACACTAAAAATAATGATTGGAAGTTATATCTTTAAACTTTTAGAATAGTTTTGGAATTAAGGAATTTTTTAGAATCGAATAATAATATATTTTTTAGTGATTCCTTTTGCATTAGGAAGTAGACATCTTTAGATTTCCATAGAGGCCTAATTTGTAGATTTTAAAGATGTCTGAAATTAGTTATGAATTTTTAAAATTAAGCATTTTTTCTCTGTGCCTCTTGCCAGGATGAGTAACTCACTTGCCGAGGACTCTAGAGATAGATTTTTGCTAAGTTATGATAATGGGATGTTTGAACTTAAGTTTTGATTATTGGGTTATGATAATATGAGTTAGATTAGAGATTTAATCGATTTAAATTGTTGTCTAAACTTAATTTTATGAAATGAGTATTTTGAACTTGGGCCCTTAAGTTATGAAATTTGGATTTTTGAATGATTTGAGTAATTAGAGGTTGTTTATTATTTTGGATGAGTTGTTTGAGATAAATTGAACCTCAAGTCTTGTTGAAATGATTAAGTGTGGTCTAGAGTGGGATTAAAAACTCTAGAGGAGATTAAGTCCCAAAGTTGTTATTTCTACTACCCAATTAGTTGATAAACTAATGTGTGGTGATGTTCTTTGTGCAGAATGAATTGTGATTGATTGATTGATGTTGAGCATGGGGCCTTGATTGTGGTAATATTGCCTTGCTTGGCCAGAGATAACCACTTTCCACTTGTTATAGATGCTAATATCTTGCTTTTGAGAGATTTTGGTAATAGGAAATAATGGAATGAGATATGTACTTTCTATTGGCATGCTATATTCTTGATTTGAGAAATTTCTCTTGTGGCACTCTGGATTTGAAAAGAAAATGTGAAGTGTTGAAAAGATTGTTTATCTTGAATATTGTTTGTAAGAGCATTATCATGAATAATCATTATGAATTATTGATATTGTGATATTAGTGGATTTGATGGTGATTAGTGAAGAGAGAATAGAGAATAGAGACAATACTATCATGTGATAAGACCTCCCATTGGTGCACATTGGGTTGGTTATTCGTGTTAGTATTTAGGTTAAATAGAAACAATCCATAAGGACATATCAGCACCTTTTTCTACGTTGTAGTATTTCATAAATGAGCATATTTTATCTTTATCATATTTATGTCTCACCTTTATTTTAAAGTAAATATGTGTTTGAAGATAAAAGCCCTAGGAATAGAATATGTGTTAATCTCGAGGATCAATGATAAGAGATCATGATCATGAGGACTCGAGAACACTGTATACCTATTACCTAAAATTTGTTCCTAGTCTTGAATCACCAAGAAAGGGCATTGATGATCTCAATAAGACCAATACGACATCGTCTACTTGTATAGAGATACAAGGTAGGGACCTCATGGAATACAAGCATGGTGATGCCTTAGCTGATGTCGTGGGTAGATCTGTTCGAGAACAGATAGCACCGAACTGACCCGCCGAGAGACTCCACAAAGATTCATTGTAGAGAGTATCATTGGATATATAAAGTCTCTCATCGTTTGGTAGTGCGGATCGTCCTGGACTTAAGGATGTCATCGAACACTATGTCCTAGGGTTATACTTTGACTGTACAACTCTATCCACCTGAAAATGGGGAGAACAGTGTACTCTTGGGTGTAACTCGAATACATGAGTATAGATGGACATGCTGAGAGGACTCACGGTCCCCTACAAGGGATTAGTCATTCACAAGACCGGTAGAGCTTGGATAGCTTCTAATTAACTTAGGAGTCTGTGCGCACAGCAAGTGATCATGAAGAGTCATGATCCGTTATAGAGTTAATATAAGAAGATTCTTAGTTCTGTGAATTAGCTACATTTAGTCAATTAAGAGAGATGATACTCCATCTTTGCTCTCGACTAAATGTGAATGACGATGTGAGGGATGATGTCTGCACGGTGTCCAAATATGAAAGGTAGATCACTTGATCAACTCAATTAGTTCTGGGGCCATAGAGCATTGCTAGTGTCTTATGAGGTCATTAAATAAATTGGGCCCGTTAAAGGAGTTTTAATTGGTTCAAGTTTATTTATTTCAGTGACTAATTGGGTCTAATGGGTCACACACAAAGGTTATTCCCGATTGTTTAAAATTAGCAAACTTGGACCAATAATTGTTATTGGGCTTTATCAAGAGTAAATGTGCGATTGAGTTGGAAGCCCAATGAAGAGATTTGAATTTTAATTCAAAAATGATAGGTTATAAAAGATAATTATGAATTATCTAATATATATATATATATATATATATAAAAAGATCCAATAATGATTGGATGAAGATAGGAGAAATAATAAATGAGGATTGATTTAAAATGATTTTGAATTTTAGTTTAAGAGATGAATGTGATTCATCATCTTAAATTATTATTCAATATTTAAGATATGAATTTAATTCATTACGATTTGGATTTTCCAATTCAAGTTTGGATTGGGCTTTTCTTGTGAGCACTTAAAATAAGGTTAGACTCTTATAAAATGCTGATTTTTTATGTGCCCTTTTTATGGACGTTTTTTGAAGAAAAAAAAAATTAATGTGACTTGGTTGACAAGATATAAATATGATTCATCATATTAAATTCAATCAATCATGATGTGAATTTAATGTGACTTGGTTGACAAGATATGAATATGATTCATCATATTAAATTCAATCAATCAATCAAGATATGAATTTGATTCATCATCTTAAATTCAATCAATCAATCAAGATATGAATTTAATTAATTGTGAATTGGATTTTTCAATTCAAGCTTGGATTGGGCCTTTCTTGTAAGCACTTAAATTAGGGTTACTCTTATAAAGTGCTGATTTTTGGTGTGCCTTCTTCTTGCACGTTTTTCTAGGAGAAAAATAAGAACCCTTATGCTCTCTAAATTTAGGTCTTTACCAAAGGTTTAGAGAGGAAAAGACACCATCCATAAAAGGGTAAGGTTCCAACCTTGTTAATCCTATCCATAACCTAATTCCAAGAAACCATCACCTTCTTGAAAAGAGTAAAACCCAAGGAAACCAAACATCAACCTTGTCTTCGCCTAACAAGCATTCAAGGAGTGAGAGGTTTTAGGAGAAGGAGTTCTCGTTGTAATCGGGGGGTAGCTGTGTGGATCAACGTTAGAGGACATCAACAACATTGAGGTCTTCAAGTGATCTAAGGTAATCCTAATTTCTAATAGTCGTGTTATCAAGTTATCCTAATCCCCAATAGTTGTTTTAACGAGTAATCCCAAAGTTCATGAATATTATAAATTGTTATAAATTCTCATGAGCGCCGTAAAGAGTTACGGATTAATAATTATTAACTAATTAATGTAATGAGTTAAGGTTAGTAACTCATGAGGACCGTAAGGAGTTACGGGTTTCCGCAACGATTAAACAAAATTTTTGTTTTCAACCTCATGAACCTTTGCATGAAAGTCATGTAATAGGCAAAATTAACCATCAATTCGTCCATATCGAGATTCATGGCTCAATCATCCTAAAGAGAAGGACAAGCTTGTAGCTCTTTTCATTCCTAAGATAAATGAATAAGCAATTGTGGCATATGTGAGAGAAAAATACTATCATGTGCTAAGAACTCTTAGTTGGCACATGGGGTTGGTTATTTGTTCCTATTGGCATATGCCTATGTGGCTTATTTGTCCTAGAGAGGACAAGCTCTGGGCAGCTCTTTTTTGTCCCTAAGAGAAAGGAATAGGCCTTGTGGCTTTTGTGTACATTTCCATAATAATGGGGATAGACATTCTTTGTTAGAATCCGTACGCGCAGCGGATTAAAATATTCTACGAATTCCATCCGGAGGATCGCTCAACCATCGTCGAAATCAAGGTTAGAGAACCGAATATTACATATAGTGAACTCGTCCGAGTCTCGTTCTCTTTGAACTGGTGGGCTACCCTCTCGATCGGTAGAAGTCGACTCCACGAATCGGCTTCCTCTACTAGTATCCACACGAATAAACACCGAACACGGACGCGGCAGCGTACTAGAGCCTCAAACTGTGCGTCTCTCTCTTTTTTCACTCTAGGGTTTTATTTCTCGCGGCTTAGATACGCTCGACAAAAAGTCCCGTAGGTTATTCTGAACCCGATCGGCGTATTATATTCAAAATTAATTCTGATTAATTTTGAATTTCAAATTTCAAATATGGATTAAAAATATATTAATTAAATCTATCTCGTTAGATCTAATGTAACGTATTTATTTAATCCGTATTAAAAGGCTGATCTCGAAATTCGAATTTTGAATCGGATTAAAAAACTATATTAATTAAATCTATCTAATAGATCTAATTTAATCTATTTATTTAATTCAAATTAAAAGCCTTCGATTTAATTTGTCTCTATAAATTAAATCCGAGAAATGATATATATCTACTTAATTAAATCGAGACACTATATCTCAATTTAAATTAAAGAGATATATGATATCTTTATTCGAAAATTAAATAAGATACAATATCTCTATTTGTTTTAGATATTTAATTTATCAAATAAATTAAATATAAAACAAATATTATATAATAATATTATAATCTCCATTAATAATATTAATATATATTAATTTCGAATTTAATATATATATACATATATATATATATATACATATATATATATATATATTTATCCTAGATTAAATTCAGTATTCATTAAATCTTAGACGTATCTAAGATTCAATGAATCTGGACACTTTTGCTCGTGTTGGGCTATTCTTGTGTGCGGTCTGCGCAGGCCCATATGAGATTGGCAGTGGGCTAATACTGTATCAGCCCACAAGTCGCAAGCGGCCTCTAGCAAGACATTGCGACTACCCAATTCACATAGGGATCGATGATACGATACAACCTATCGTATAACCATGTCACGTCCCTTTTGTCACGCGATAATTTGGTCAAGGATGAGGCATGGATAATGTCAACTTCCTTTTCTTGACCATTACTTTCTCGATTCTCGAGTAGTCTAATAATTGAAATGGAAACTCCTTTCATCACAGTACGGCCATACATTTCTTAGACTCACTCATCGAGGGGCCCAGTATTATCTCTCTACAAATGTGAGGGACAAATTCCATCTTGACCATTCACATTCCTCTGCATGAAAACCATTGATTCCGATCCAAGCTTTTATCATCACCCGGTCAAAGGTGACTTTTGACTAGGTCAAAAACCAGTGACTCATCATTTAGGAATCCATGATGATCTCAGGTCATAGGGCGTCGTGACACAGTTATACATAAGATAAGCTTATGACTTGATCCATGCAGCTTTCTCATAGTGGGTCGGTCCAGCATCTTGTACTCTTACAATTGCCCATGACTTTGATTCGTATCTCCATACCTCATCAAAGTCACACTGGTATTAACTCATCTTCGCTCCCGCGTAGATGACTGACTAGAGACATTTAGGATAATCCACAAGATATATCCAGGGATACAGTTATCAATATAAACATGCAAATTTAAATGATAACTAAAAGAGAATACTTTAATAAACATAAATGTCTAAAGTACAATGACTTGCCCAAGGGCATAATTTCCAACATTCTTAGGCTTTTGTGTTCGCATATATCGTTTGGGAGAGACTCGAATGAGTTAATGTGTATAATCATGAAATTATGTGAATGATATTATATGTATTGATATTTTCTATCCCACTTAAAAGACTTTATTTGGCTTATGTGTTTGTATACCTCCTTTGGGAGAGACTCAAATGAGTTAATGTGCATAATTATAAGATTATAATTGAATGACACATTATATGCACTATTATTTACTATCCCATTTCACACCTTACTTGCACATGTAGGTATGTACGATGAGTCGGAATTTTGGTTACTGGGGCTTTTGTCTTACCCCGTTGCTCTTAACATTTTTCAAATGATAGTTCCTGTGTGAGAACATATGGGATAACTTTGGTGGCTTAGATATCTCCTTATCTTGGTATAGTCTCAATTGTTTATTTATGTGTTTAGATTGATGTATATTGCCACTCATGGGGCTCATTTTGTATACTCTAATTCAACTGCATACTTTTGATTGAATTGTCGCTAGTTAATAAGATAGTAGAGGCCTTTAGAGATTTCATTAAATGTTGTTGCGAATCCCCAAATACATATTTTGATACTTTCAGATGTTGGAAATGTAATTTAATGTTATGTGTAAGATAGTTTCATTATTTGGGCTTATGGTTGGATATGATATTATTGGCTCGAGAAGCTCAAGGCTTAAGTTTGTTGATTAATTATGGTTTAGTTTGCAAAATTATGAGAAGAGTTTTATTATCCATGATAAATGTTCAAGTCTCTTATCTATCATGGATTAGTTCATTAAGTGGTTTAAATCCTTTTTTTTTTTTTACCATGATAAGCATTTTCAAATAAGTTAGTTAAATTCTTTTCTAACATGGTTAGCTTTGATTTGAAAGAGAATATTTTGATAACAGTATTTGCTGATTGTAAAGTAAATATGAGAATTTTTCTACAATGGTAGACCTTAGGTTCAAATATTTTCTGTTTCATCATGGTATTGTGATTATCCTTAGATTTAATTTGAGAGTGTGATAATTGAGTTTTAAGAAAAGGATTTTACATCGGACGAATCCCACTTGAAGGGTTCGAGGTGTTCCAACAAGAGTTTTGTCCATACCCACTAACCAAAGTTGGCTAAATTATGAGTCCACATTTGGTGCTTATACTTAAGTGCTTATTTATGTGCTTATACATCTAATTAGAGATATAAGCAATTTTATTTTTATTTAAATTTTTTTATATATTGTATTTATTTAGATTTAAATCATATGCTGCTATCTGAGATGTTTTTTTTCACCCAGTATCTCAAATTAATTAATTCTCAGTTCTGTATTTGTCTGTAACACCAGTATTATGAAAATTAATTAATTTGAGATACTGGGTGCAAAAAACATCTCAGAAAGCGGCATATGATTTAAAAAAATTCCTTATACATCTAATTAGAGGTATAAGCACATAAATAAGCATCTAAGTATAAGCACCAAATGTGTACTCCTAAATTATCTCCCACCAGGAGCCACCTCATTGGTTCATATTTGGATTTAGAACTAAAATATCTCTCGCACAGAGATTTGTAGGTGATTTAGACGTTTCTTTCTGTTTTACCCTTCTTTTGGATCTAAAGGATACCAAGTCTTTTATTTTATTTGTTTATTGGAACTTTGGAGCTAATTCTTGTTTCTTATTCATTTATTCTGCTTTTGAGTTTCTCGTTTCCAAGCTTGATGGCCAATAATTCTTTAGAATACTCGTGACGATGCATCTGTTGAATAATTAATAAATGTGAATTCAAATTTGATTTTTCTGCTCCCCTGTGACCTGTGGGGGCAAAAAAAAAAACGGTCAACCGTTCTAAGATCGACTTCACAATTTTTAAAATTTCTTATAAATATGTAATTGGTAAGCATCATAAATAAAATTAGGGTGCCGGATACAACAAAGAAATAGAATCATCAAAGTGTTAAATGTCTGTTTAGCCAAAAGAAAAATCCCTTCATCTTTGAGGCAATGCATACGAAGCATATACAGCAGAAAAGCATCTCTAAGAGATGAGTTAGTGAATGAAATTAATGTGGGCCAAAAAATAAATAAATAAATTAGTTAAAATTTCAGACATCCTTTCTATTTTATATAATAAATCTAGTTCACTTCAAAAGTTTATATTTTATATATAGGAGCCAAGGGAGTATAATATAATAAGGTTTATAGATAACTTCATTTCTTAATGTCCTAATGCATGAATATAATAGAGACCATTCAACGTGAAGTTTACCAGAAGCTACTGCTATGCCAAAGGTTAATAATAATACAAATTTAGTTGTGCAGGTTTGACCATATCACAGACGATTAATAATAATAATAATTTTCAAGTTATCTACTGATCAATCGAAAAAAAAAATGAGTTGGTGCAGCAATCTCAAAGACAAAAATATATTAAACAATAAGGATACCTACGTTTATCTTGGAGGTAATATGATAACTCTTGGACAATACACTAAATAAAAGGAAAAAAAGAAAGAAAGTAATTGTTGACATGGGATATGATACAGATGTATGGACTTAAAGTATGGAAGGTTCACGTGAGATCTTTATATTCATATTTAAATGATATGGCAAAAGGAAGAGAAGAGATGGGCATCTTTTATTTTTATTTTTTTTCATTTTTTTCGTGAAACTTTTTTTTCCGTATATTTTTTCTTACTTCTTAAGAAAGTATTACCTCCGCACCACAAACTTTATCCTATAATTAGGACCGAAAGGAGTATCTGATAAAGCATTCAAGAGTCATCAAATCAAAAGGTAAATAAGTGACAAGGAGAAGTTACACACTTAAAGTAATTAATTACAACAACCACTAGGCAGGTTTGGCTACAATATTAAGGGAGAGGGAGAACCCTTCCTTTTATTTTTTCTCAACTTAATGTCATAACCATTGAATTATGTTTTAATAAGTGGGATTTAATGCTAGGTAATAATATTATAATTGTATATTTTTATTATATATAATATTATAGTAATATTTTCTTATATACATTAAATCTCACTCATTAAAACATGATCCAATTGTTAAGACATTTAAATGGAGAGAAAAGTTAGTGGGCACACTCATTTCCCCAATATTACATGGCGTTGTTGTGCTCTATCAACTATCAAATTCTTATTTGATTGTTAATTAAAAGATTTCGCTCAATAACTTCATTCAATGTTCTCTTCAACCTTTCTCTACCCTTTTTTGTAAAAAGAAAAAAAAGAAAAGAAATAGCACCATGTCCCTTTGCATTAAGTAATTAGTAGAATTAAATTTGAGATCTTTTACTAATAAGGAAGATCAATAACATTAAGTGACAAGACCATTGGCTGCTACAAGACTCTCAAGGTTGACCATGTCCCTTTGCACTCAAATTTGTGGCCTGTGGCAATTCAGCTTTAATTTTCTACACATCAACCTTTTAAAATTATTTCATAATAAAATTAAAAGGTCTAATATTGAAATTTAGATTCACAACTAAAATATTTCTAGCTCATATCCACCACTTTCATATATACATGCTTACATATAAGGCAAAATGGGCTTGTGGAGTATGATAACTTGTGTATATTCAAATCATGCACTGTCAAATTCCACCATGTTTTGTGGAGAAAGTTTGAGCACTGAACTCATCTTATCAAAATGGAACACATCTTTTTCTTCTTACATATCCAAAATGAATTTACAAGCTTTATATGAAGAATAGAGAAACCCTCCTTTTTTTTACCAAAAAAAAAGAGAAACCCTCCTTTTCTCAACTGAGCATCTTCATCCAAGGTGAGAGACAGTCATCAAAAAGTATTTTCCTTTTCCTAGCCGTTCAAGCAACTCATCAGGTTGTAAAGAACATTGATATAATATGGCTTTTGTTGAATAGGGACTAAGTGAGAATTTAAAAAATGTGGCAGCATAAAAGGAAAAGATAGCATTTCTTTTATGCCAAACTTTGCTTTTGGTTATCTTCAGACTTGCTTTGCCCATGTAAGTGCGCAAGTAGGAGTGTAGGACAACACTTCACAGCTAAGCAAAATGCAAAAAAAATATTTTTGGCATATTATGAAGGGTTGAGGTACATCCACTTTCATAAAGTATTTCTAGAGTATTTTTGTAGGTACATTCATCACCCTAAAGTTTTTTTGTTGTTGCAATTTTGCACTTAACAATTTAAGTAATTTAGGATGTTAGATACACTTAAAAAATACTTCAGAGTGTTGGATAAACCAAAAAATCATTTAAAGTGCTAAACGTACCTAAAAAATACTTTAGGGTGATAGATGCATTTTAAAAAAAAGTACTTTAGGATGCCGGATATACCACAATATTTTAGATCACTAGATGCACATGAAAAAATAATTCCGGTTTCTGGATGCACCTAAACCCTATGAATAATTCGAAATGATTTGGATCCTCATCATCAACTGTTATTGAGTTAATCTTTCAGTTTTCCACCAATATTTTCTGGTAATATGTATTGGCTACTTGTGATTTTTCGCTTATGCACATGTAATGTCTAAAAGAAGCACACAAAAATTAGTCTGATAAATTAGATAAGTTCCATTTTCCACAAGAGTTTAATTTCTTTGCAAATATAGGGATCTTCTTGTTGAGTGATACTCTAAGTATCTCTATAAACCACATCTATGAATTGGAGAGGTCAGAACAATTAGCAAAATAACAGAAATTGTGCTGATTATTTTACACATTAAGGATACCATAGGAGAAATCCTCACAATGATCTGATCTGATAGAACCTCTTAGACATGAGAAAGTTTTCTGTGAATTGTGAAATCCATTTCAATGATCATGATGAATTCTTGAAATTCAACTCATCAAAACATTTGTTAAAAGAAAAATACAAATGAACTTGTGAGTTAGATACATGGGATTATTCAATTTCTTTAGTCAATGAATGAATGGAGAACGGAAAGTGAAAAGAATCTCCACATTACGATGAAGCAGGAAGCTTAACGACGTCTCAAGAATCCGTCGAAGCAACACAAGCTTCTTCTTCTTCTCCTCCATTCCCAGAAAAACCTTGCTTTGTGTCTCTCATCACTGCATGAACCAATGCAAGCCCTAACCCCACAGATACACCATCATATTATTGGTTACATTGGTAAGAAAAAGCATTCCAATTGTAACTAACAGCAAAAAGGAAGCCACAAATCACTGGTTGATCTCATAACCAAAAAGGGTCAAAGGGTCAGCTTATAGGAAATACAAAAAGAGCCAAGCAGCCATAAAGAATTACTAATATGATGAGTGAAATGGGGTGCCACAGCAGACAGAGGAAGAGAACGAAAAGAATGGTAATTACGTAGTTAGCACAAAACAAATCGGTGTTGGTGTTGATTCTTTGGAGGAATTGGAAAAGAGAGGAAGGGAATCTGAAATGATCGAGTTGGAAAATTTCATTGCATGGTCTTCTTGTGCCAAGACCTGTTCGGATGCGTTCTTTAGCCCTTGAATCTAATACCCTTTTTGAGGGTTCTGATGATGATGATGATGATGATGATGGGGTTGTTCCATAAGTGGTCATGATTTTTCTTTTCCTTTGTTTCTGCAAAATCCCAATTCGGTGGACCTTTGTGATTGAAATTTGAAGCCATGATATGTCAGAGACGACGCTATAACTTCTTCAACGAACCCAATAGTTGTGGATCTCTCTGTCTAATTTCATCTTGTTAAGAGGCAATTTCACATTCTTATCATGAGTTACATGGAAAAAGCTGTATCATGCACTTTTTCTATATCATATAGCTTGCAATTCAAAAAATTGATAGGAAAAACATTTTGTTCACGCAGTATGCGGTAACTTCAACTTAGGAAAAGAATTGGTGAATTGAATGGTTTATTTTAAGATCAGTCAGAAAATGCATCACTTGCGTTTGCTTGAGAGACCAATCATTCATTAGTTCTAAGGTAATCAGGCATTATTTCCTCCTCATTCTGACAATCCGTACATCTGAGGCCCGGAAAATTGACAGAGAGGGATATTATCTTTGTTTTTATTTTTATGGGTTAAGGAGCGTCCAGCACAATTAACTATTAAGTGGACCACCCAGCACAACAAACTTTTAAAAAGGAGCGCCCAGCATAATGCCGTTAAAAAAAAGTTAACACCGTTAGCAAAAAGTTAACGTCCGTTATCTAAGGAGCGCCCAGCACAACAAACTATTTGTTCTGGTGTGGAACCAGATGACTAGCCCGTTGGGCTGGTGCTTTGATCTTGGATCGGGTGACCCTGCCGGATGGTCTATGGAAGAGATATCCAGGAAGGGTCGGGATCACTGTACACGATAGGCTATCCGCCACAAAGGGGGAATGGGGGATGTGTTCAGTGGGGATTGTGCTCAGTGATGCTTAATGTAAATAGGGTAAAGTTAGAACGTGTGCACCTTAGCGTCATGCCCTTGTATATATAGGGCTTGCTTTGATATCCTAACCGCGTGATCTATCATATCTTATTGATACTGGATATGATAGATTCTCCTGGATTGTAGGTGTTCCCGGCCATATGGTATATTTGGTATTATGTCGTCTACAACTATGGGCCGCTTGGCCGGACCGTAACAGTTGCCCCCCAGCTCGGTAGTTAAAGCGTTTGAGCTGCCGAGATGTATCATGCCCTGGTACTTCATGCCCGAGGTGCGATATCGAGGATGATTGGGTCCGTTGGCCTAACATGTTGGATCTTTGATGTAATACCCGGATTTTAGCAAATCTGGAATTCTGAGATAAAGGAAAATTAATGAATATTTTAATAAAGTAAATTCATGACATAAAACTGTTATATAAAATTGTTATAATTATAGAGTAAATTGTCAAAAAAGTTCCAGGAAAATCGATGAACGAATGATTAAAAATGATATAATGGTGATAAAAATAGTCTAAAAATATTATGATAAATACTTAAAGATCATGAAAAATTATGAGAAAAATATGGAAGTGTTATCCCTAATTATGAGAATTTAATAAATTATTTCAGAGGAAATAACATGAAGAAAAGTTTAAAAAGCATTTCGAAACCATAAAGTAACTTTGATGAGGTAAACATTTTTAATATTTTACATAGGATATAAAATGACAATATCGATAAAAGTTTGTAAGATAACAATATACTGTAAATTAGTAAAGATAAATATATGAAGAAACCTGATCCCGAAAAGATCACTAAACAAAGAAATTAGGCCCGATTAAGCCTTAACGGGGCGGGGGTAAAACGGGAATTTTTGGTAAAAAATATTATATTTTTAAAAAAATGGAAAAAATTATAGAAAAATAAATAAATCTGAATTTTAAAATTAAGGGGCCGAAATTATTGGTATTTTTAATTAAAAAGAATTGTTTAAATAATTAAAATGATAATTAGAATAAAATAATAATATAATGCGGTGAGTCGGCTTATAGGCGGGGCCAGGGAAAAGTTGGAAATAAATTCTACAGGTAAACCAGAGGTAAAAGTCTTTTCAGACTGATCAAATTAAGAACAAGTGAATTTTTACACGAAGAAAGAATTTATCGACGTTGTTTCCGCAACCGAAAACCCTAATTTCAAATAAGACGAAACGCCGATCGGATAGAGTAGAGTCGGATAGGAAAAGTGAGAACCTATAGAAACAATTGCGTATTTTCAAACACGGGATTAAGTTAGACAACAACGGACGTTTTACGATTCAAATTATTGTCCAAAAGTTGGTTCTATCGGAAGTGATTTACGAATCGACGCGTTTGTCCGAATATCTTTCGACGCACCGGAGAATACCTGGATATGATCAAAAAGAGGATCAAAATAGATAATATGAGAGAGGATGAAAAGATCTTCAAAGTTACATACCCGGATTTTTGAGTTTCTGCGAAATCGCGCGAAACGGACACCGATCGGGTAGCTTTATCGACCGGAGGCCATAAAGCAAGAGTCATCATTGGATGACAACTCATTCTTTGACTTTTTGGGCCCTAGATGTCGACCAAGACCATGGATGGCCAAGATTCCATCTTACAAAACCCTAGATCCAACGGCGAATCATTTCTCGAAGACTTTTTGGAAATTCCCACCTTGTCCCTATTTTTCTCTATAAATAGCAAGCTCTCTTGCTCTCATTCTTCACACCAAAATTCAGATCCTAGAGAGAGTTCTAGAGAGAGAAGCTCTGGAAAAAATTGTGCCTTAGCTCCGAGTAAGTTCTTCGTCCTTAGTTTTTAGTTTCCGTAGTTCTTTCGGTAGTTATAGTAGAACCTGTTGTTTTGATCTAGGAAGTTTCGAATATATTCTTATGCTTGTTTTTATGCCTCATTGCATTGAAAGATGCCTGACGAGGTAAAAACATAGTGGGGATAATTTTGAAATGGAATACGGTCAAAGTAACGAAGTTACGCGAAATTCCGCCAATTAGGGGTAGTAAGGGCAAAATGGTCTTTTTCACCTAAAATGCCCGTTTTGCTGCCAAATATTCATAAGTGTGTTATTATTCTGATTAGAATACTTCGACGTCGAACCGCTTGTCGAAATTTCATCGTTCCGCCGTTTGCCGTTTGTTGAGCCGCATTGTTTATTTGTTTTTTACGTACGGCGTCGAAAAGTACCATTTTAGCCGGAAGAGCCGGATATCTCGCAACTAAGGTACGGACGCGTACGTAACCCTAACTCTATGCTGCTCATATACTTTTACGTTAAAGATACGTTCATAGACGAGGTTACGGTGAGAATCGTCGGAGATACTTACAGCTTACCCACGGATTATAGTATTGGTAATGCCGTTTGAGTTATTCCTAGCGCGAGGACACGTTGTGGCGTGGCACTGGATATGTGCGAACTAGTCGAGAGAGACTTTACATACTTGCTTTGTGCTTATGTTCTCCGTCCATGTTATTGATCATACATCTCGTTGTTTGCTTTTGTGATGATATGCCGTATTGAAATGAATATCTCGTTGTACGTATCTTTTTTTATTTGAGCATAAGGTTAACCGTTACCCGAGATCCATATGTGGAATGGATCTCACCGTAGCATCGTGGTTAAGAGGACCGATGCATGGAGATCGAGGCAAGCGGTGGAGTAGGCCAAGACGTGTCTACGTTATTTTCCGTTTTCTTTAAGTTCCTTTAACTTTTGAGAATTCGGATGACCGTAATCCAATACATTTACACTATGGTCCATATTTTGAATGTAATGTAAATTACTTACTCGCTCCAATGCTCTACTCTGACTACTCTGCGTGAAATATTTGGAAACGTTTTTTAAAAAAAATATTCCGCCGTTTTCAAATGGGATGTTACATTTGACTTGATTGAGCTTGACCTAGGATCGGCGCCTAGGGCCTACGTACCCTATAAGGGATCAAAGCCCACGTAGTTCGAGGTGTTATTAGTCAGATGGCCGGGTGACGTTTAGTGAAGGCAAGGCCTGAATCGGTTCACCATTAACCTCGGCCCTGAGTGTTATGTTCTCAAGAATCCGAGGTCCTCCATGGAGGCGTGCCGAATCCCTGACATTGTCAGGATTCTTCCATGTCTAAGAAACTCATCTTAGGGGCCGAGGTATGAGGTAAGGCCAAGAGTCGAGGATGTGTTTCTAGGTCAAGTAACCTTCCGCCTTCACCATCATTACCCCCTGCCATGTGGCGTCCCTGGAGTGGCGAGGGTTTTTAACTGCCCTGCTTCGCCGTCTTTGGATTTCGTGCGCATTAACTTCGCTCAGTGCACGTCACACGTCATTCCTTCGCCTAGGGTAAATTTCCCTTTTTACCCTGGTCGTTTGAACTTCTTGCTTTGCTCTTCCCTCCATTACCCCCATTTTCTTTAACCTTTCAAATTACTTGGCCTTCTGCTTTCCCATCTCCCTATATTCTTCGATTCGACGGTTTTCTTGCGACCAAGCCTCTTTCACTCCTCTCTCCGTTCTTCAAGTCTCTTCAAGCCTCCCTTCTAATCAGGTATATTCTCTTCTTCTTGATTGCCGTATTTATTTCTTTCTACAGCTTTTATGGCTTTGATCAGTCATTCCTACTTTTATTCTGCGTATACTTCTGTCTGGTTTTGTTTTGGTGAGTTCCAGTGAGAGGTTTGGGTATTCATGGGGTTCTGAGTTTCTCCCGCTAGGTTCGTGTCAACATTGTGCTAGACTTTCCTTTGTCTATTTTTGGTTTGCTTTTGCCAACTCTACTCCTCATTGCATGTTTTTCCTACCCATTCTAGGTTCATCGTCTGTTTACGATGGTTAGGCCTACTCCTCCATCCTTCCCGACCCAAACCCCAAACCCAGATGATGAAGAGGTTCCCTCTGATGAGTCATTGGATATTGGGTTCCCCTTTGCCTGAGGGAGAACGGTCCAACCGATTACTCCATGGTGGGTCGAGAGGGGGAAGTTCCCGAGGGTCCCGTCCTGCCTCTGTTAGCAGTTCGTCCCTTCGTCCTTTCCTGAGTGGATCGCCGAACCCCGTAGGCCGAGATCTACCTCAAGCCCTTCAAATTGAGCCTCTTAATTTCTACGCGCCCAGACCGCGTGCCAGGGTAGAATCTATGCCTGAGGGATACCTCGGCCCCTATTGGGATTGTCTTGCCGACAGCTCGTATTTTATTGCTAATGGCTGGGATTCCCTGGCGAATACTACCCTTGGCTCGTGCCAACACCGGTCCAACTTAGTTCCAACATCGCCCGTTCATAACACCTATCCTCCTGATCTTGTCAATTTATCTCCTCGGCCTGACTTGCATTCTTCAGGTATGATTTATAGGCTTCTGACTTCGACCTTCTTTATTTATGTTTTTAGGTGTAGATGGGTTCACCTACGTCTTCCGACCGAACACCCTCCGCCACTGGGGAGTTGACTTCTGGGAGTCTTGACCCTGTCCTGGTTCACAAATATGCATGGGTTGCTCATAGCGTCTTGGCTACGCACTCCCTAACGTCTCAGGCCGACATTGATAAGCTTGAGCTGGGTGATACTAATAACTGCCAGCTGTGTCCCCCGTCCGACAAGGAACCGATATGCTCTACCCGTGAGGGAAACAATACTTCCTTCTTTTTCTTCTATCGCGAATACCACACCCGCCTCAGTATTCGCTTTCCCTTTACCGACTTCCAAATCTCGGTCCTGAACTACCTCCGTCTGGCCCCCTCTCAACTCCATCCTAACGGGTGGGGCTTCATGCTAGCCTTCGAGAAACTTTATAAATCCTTTCCTGAGCCCTTTCCTTGTTCCGCCACGGTTTTCTTTTACTTCTTTGTCCCCTTTACGCCGAGTTCTGGAAAAAACTCTTCGGACTTAAAAGGTATGACTTCTATCCGGGGAGTCCCTAGTAGGAAACTTTTTCACGCCTATTCCGATTCTTTTAAGCACTTCAAAAATTCTTTCTTCAAGGTTGCTACCAAATCCGGTGAACAACCGTGGTTCCTTCTAGGGCCAGAATCCAAAGAGGTGGAGTGGAAATTCCCTCTTTATTGGACTTACGACCACCACAATAACGTTTCGTCTAGTTATCAGGTGGACCCTGACGATCTTTCCCCTGAGGACGTCATTAATGTTACTCAGCTGGCGTCGTACCTCTTGCGCCATGGAGTGCGGACCGTTGCTTCCATTCTCTCAGCCCGTCCTGCCGAGCTTCATCTGACTCAACGTATATAAATTTTTGTTGACCATGTTACTCCTTTTTCAGACAAGTCTTTTATTTTGGATGGTTTTGCTAATGATAGCTTGATTTCTTTTATGCAGCCCACGCGAAGGAGCCTCTGCCTCGTTATCTTACTCACGCGACTCAAGGTCAGAAGGCGACCCAAGGTCAACAAGAGGTCGGCCCCGGAGCCACGTAGATCCCGAACGGTGGCGGATGCCTTGGCTAAGGCAAAAAGGTGAAAGAAAGCCCTCCTGTATCGACGGATGTCCCCCCATCCGGACCTTCGCGCGCCCGTGCCTTTTGGGTCTACTTCGCCTCCCGTTGTATCGAAGATCGCTCCGAGCCTTCGCCTCGACTCTACCTCCTCCTCCACCGCCGCCGCTCCTCGCGGGCTTACTTGGAGTAAAGGGCGGGACCGATGAATTGGCGGTCTCTCCTTCCACCTCGGCGTTACACCGATGTTGTTCCTCTTACTGAGGTTGATGAGGCCGAGCTTTGGAGCATCCAGAAGGCTACTCTCAAGTCTGCCGGGATGGTGCAGGCGTTCGAGATTGTAAAAAGAAATTATGTGAACGCTAGTGCTGCTCTGACCAAGGTTCAAGAGGAGAGGGACCACTCTGTGGCAGCCAGGAAGAAATCCGAGGAGGCTCTTGAGGAAGCCGAGGATGCTCTGCCAGGGATGGAAGCTGAGAAGGGTAAGCTCGCAGAGGAGCTCCTGATGACTCGAGAAGCTCTTGACCAAGCTAATCAAGAGCTGGTCAAGCTACAAAAGGCCCATGCGTAGGACATCGAGGCCGCCGGACCGCTGCGGTCTCAACGTGGGGTCCCGGCGAATGAGTTGGAGGAGACCAAGGCGGCCCTTACAGAGTCTCAGAAGGCTTATGCCAATTGCTCTGATACTGTTCAGGAAACGGCTAAGGATGCCTTCACAATGGCCCTGGCTCAAATTCGCCATTTGAACCCTGAAGTTACACTTAACCTTGAGGGATTTCATCATCTGGCATATATACAAGGCAACCACCTCGTCCCCCCTCCTGTTTCTCCCGAAATGACTTCGGCGTCGCTTCTTGATTATGGTGATCAACCGGGTGATGGGGAGGTGCACTTTTTTGTAATTGCCGAATGTTGCCGCTATGGTTCGGCTTGTTAATTTATATAAATTAACTTGTTCCATTTGATTGAGCATCGTTTAAAATGCTAACCTTAATTGACCGGGCCAAGGTCGTAATGCAGATATGCGTTTATCGTCCAGACTTGCCATCTGGGGAAGTGTGGTAGGGTTTTCTTAGTTAACTACATTGGGTGTTTATTTAACGCACTACCGAGTTTCGGCTCCCTCGTCCGGGTTCAATCACCATGATAAGGGCAAAATGTCACATGTTTGGTCGAATTATCCTAACTCCAAGCCAAACATTTGGGCCTGATCAAGGTCGGTTATGGCAATTCATCTTCTTATCAAGGAGCGAGCGTTGACGCGTCAATTTTGTGAAGACCTTTACAGGTGGGTTCACAGTGCTCGAAACCAAGGCACATCGGCCCTAGTGTCAGCCATCTAGATGTGTCAATATAGACCGAGTTCTAGGACCGCGGTGTAACCGGGTGTATGGACCTCGGTGTCACAAACTTAAGTTATAAACAGTACGTACTTGAAACAAGAACTCCAGAGCGGGTTCCTTCCTTAAGATAAAACTTCAAAGAGTTGATGGAGTTAAACAAAAATAGCCGAATATAAACGACACAAATTTAAATAAAGAAAGCTAAAACAAGTTCCATTGTGGGCGTCTTCCGGACCGAGGTCTAGCTATGGTAGGCCCTCAGCTTATCGGCATTCCAGGTTCTTTTGACGGGCTTCCTTCCTAGGGTTTCCAGTATGTACGCCCCATTACACATCTTTTCTTTGACACGGTACGGACCTTCCCAATTCGCTGCTAGCTTGCCCTGTCTGGCGTTTTTGTTTCCGATGTCCGCGTGTCGAAGTACTAAGTTGCCCCTGTTGAAAGAACGAGGTCTTACTTTCCGATTATACTTTGCCGCGATGAGTTGCTTCGCCGCCAGTTCCTTGAAGTGCGCCCTGACTCTGATTTCGTCAATCAAATTCAGTTCGGTCCTCAAGGCATCCTCATTTGATTCCTCTCCTTCCTGCATTACTTTGGCCACCCTCCAAGATGGAAGCCCTATTTCCACAGGGATCATCGCCTCGCATCCATAAGTCAACCTGAAAGAAGTTTCCTGGGTTGAAGTCTGTACACTGGTCCTATATCCCCAAAGTACGCTGTAGAGCTGTTCGACCCAGTTGGATTCTGCGTCGTGCATCCGCTTCTTTAGGCCGTCTAAGACGACTTTGTTGGCGGCCTCGGCCTGGTCGTTTGACTGTGGATGTTCTGCGAGGCGAACTATTTGTACAATATCCAGATCCGAGACCATGGTCTGGAATCCTTTGTCTAGAAATTGGGTCCCGTTATCCGTGACTATTTCAGCAGGAATTCCGAATCGGGAGACAATATTGTGTCGAAAAAACCTTTGAATTCGTGCCGAGGTAATAGAGGTTAACGGCTCGGCTTCAATCCATTTGGTAAAATAATCTACCGCCACGATGAGCCACCTAAATTGCCCCGAGGCTGCCTTAAATGGCCCTAAGAGATCCATTCCCCATTTGTAAAAGGGCCATAGGGCCGAGATGCCGCTTAATTCGGACGGCGGAGGCCATATAATCTTGGCATGTTTCTGGCAACTCTCGCACCTTTTGACTGTTTCCATGGCGTCCATATTCATAGTCGGCCAATAGAATCCGGACCGTAAAGCTTTCCTGGCAAGGGCCTTGCCTCCCATGTGATGGCCATTCACACCTTGATGTATCTCGGCCAACACATATCTGGCCTCAGATGAATCCACACATCTCATCATCGGAGAGTGTAAACCTTTCGGGTAGAGTTGATCATCGATCATTGTGTAGACGGCTGCTTCCCGTATTAACTTTTTTGCCTCGACTGAGTCCGTCGGTATAATTCCTCTTTCAAGGTAATATTCAATTGGTCTCCTCCAATCTGTAGTAGCTGATATTGTCAGGACACAACTCGGCTCGGTCAAATCTTGTTGGACGACGGTTCGGAAACTTCACGGGCCCTTAGTACTGGCGAGTTTTGATAGGACGTCGGCGCGGCTGTTTTCTTCTCTTGGGATGTGGGTGACTATAACCTCATCGAAGTCGAAGATCACTTCTTTTGCTTTATTGAGATACTTAGCCAGTAACCGGCCTTTCTTCTGATAAGTGCCTTCTATCTGTGCGGCTACGAGCTGCGAGTCGGTGAAAACCCTTACTCTCTGCGCTCCATTTTCTCGGGCTTGCACTAATCCGGCCAGTAGAGCTTCATATTCGGCCTGGTTATTTGAGGTTGGGAACTTCAGTTAGATGGAATGTTCAATAGCGATACCTTATGGGCTCTCAACTATGATTCCGGCTCCGCTTCCCTTTGCATTGGAAGAACCATCCACATATACCTTCCATACTTTGTTTAGAACGCCTTCGGCTCTGCCCGTCGTGGTGAGTTCCCTGACGAAATCTGCTAGTGCTTGGGATTTGATTGCGTGTCGGGCCCTCGTAGGAGATGTCGAACTCAGATAGCTGGACGGCCCAACTAGTCATTCTCCCGGCCAAGTCTGGTTTATGTAATATCTGCCGGAGCGGTTGGCTAGTTCGGACAATAATACGATGCCCCTGGAAGTAAGGTCTCAGTCTTCTTGCCGAGATAAGCAGGGCAAAAGCCACTTTTTCTAGCTTCTGATATCTCAATTCCGAGCCCTGTAACGCCTTACTGACAAAATAAACCGGGGACTGACCGGCCTCAGTTTCTCTTACTAAGGCCGCACTCACTGCTTCTTCTCCCACAGATAAATATAAGAACAACGACTCACCCGGATTGGGTTTTGATAGAACTGGTGGGGTTGCCAGTCAAAGTTTGATCTTTTCAAACGCAGCACCGCATTCTGTGTTCCATCCTCCTTGTGTTTCCTTCTTTAGCAACCGAAAGAATGGGAGCGCGTTCTCGGCTGATCTTGGTAGAAACCTGATTAGCGCAGCCAGTCGACCAGTCAGCTGCTGTACTTCCTTCTTCGTCCTCAGCGGCTACATATCGAGGACGGCCTTGCATTTATCCGGATTGGCCTCAATTCCTCGGTTTGTCAACATAAAACCCAAGAACTTGCCGGCCGGGACTCCGAATTGCCATTTGGCCGGGTTCAATCGAATCTGAAACTTTCTCAACTTATCAAATGTCTGCTCTAGATCACGGACATGGTTTTGTGGGTCGGTTGTCTTCACAATCATATCATCGATGTAGACCTCAATGTTTCGTCCAATCTGATCAACGAATACCTTGTTCATCATCTGTTGATAAGTTGCCTCGGCATTTTTTAGACCAAAGGGCATCACATTGTAACAGTAATTGGCCTTGTCGGTCATGAAAGTTGTCTTCTCTTGATCACTCGGATGCATGGGTATTTGATTGTAACCGGAGTAAGCGTCCATGAAGGATAACAATTGAAAGTCCGACGAGTTGTCGACCAGCTGATCGATGTTAGGCATCGGGTATGAATCTTTTGGGCAGGCTTTATTCAAATTAGTATAATCCGTGCATACTCTCCACTTTCCGCTTGGCTTTTTTACCATAACTACGTTAGAAAGCCACGTAGTATATTGTATTTCCCTGATGAACCCGGCCTCCAAGAGCTCCTCTATGTGCTGCTCCAACGCCTTTCGTCTGTCGGCCCCGATATTTCTCTTTTTCTGTGCTACTGGTTTAGACCCCGGCTGGATGGCCAGCCTATGACAACAAAATCCAGGATCGATACCTGGGACCTCGGATGATGTCCATGCGAATACATCTTGGTTCTGTCTTAAGAATTTGACCAACCTATCTTTTAAATCCTGATCATTGCCCCTCCGATCTTCGTTGTTTTGGCTGGATTTCCTCCGAGGATTAGCTCTTCCAATTCACCTTCTGGTTCAGGACGTGGGATCTCGGGCTCGTCCCTCAGGTCGAGCTCTACCATGTTGACGGGTCGTCCGTCTCTTCTCTGATTTTCGGGATTCCGAATTTGTTCGCCTCTTGGAATCTGGCGTGGGGATGACGGTCTCCCTTCACCAGCTCGGATTGTCTCAAAATAACATTGACGAGATTCCTTCTGATCTCCTTTAACAACCACGACCTTATTCTTGTTGTTTATCATCTTCAACCTTTGGTGCTTCGTGGATACTATCATATCCCAACTATGAATGGTCGGCCGGCCGAGTATGACGTTGTATGGCGAGGGGAACTCAGCGACTATGAATCTTACCTGTTAGGATTTGAATGCCTCCCTGGCTTCCAAGGTCAGTCTTAGGTCGATATATCCTTTGGGAGGTGAATGTTCCCCGTTGAATCCTATAAGGGTTGTTTTGCACGGCTTTAAATCTTCTACATCCATATTCATTCTTTTATAAGCATCCCAGAAAATAATGTCTGTCGAGCTCCCTACATCGACAAATACCCTTTTCACCAAGCATTGGGCCACGGTTGCTGTAATAACCAATCCATCCTGGTGTCCTGGCACCACGTCTTTTAGTTCTTCAGTGGTGAAGACTAATTGGGGTGGTGTCGGTTTCGTTGGATCGTCTTTGAACTTTGGGGTATTTCTGACAGAAAGTACTTCCCTCAAATATTTCTTGCGCTGGCTGACCGTGTCCCCTCCCCCGCCAAAACCTCCGCTGACTACGTTACAGTGGAATTGGGCTTCCGGGTACTCATATTCCTCGTCGACCGGCCTCCGACGCTTCTCATCTTTCTTCAGGCTTTTGTCTGGACTCCTTGCTTTCGTTTGGGACCTTTACGACCTTGAGTTTGTATTAGGTATTGTCGTAGCTTGCCTTCTCTGATGAATCATTCTATGGCATCTCGAAGTTCAAAGCATTGATCCGTATTGTGCCCGGGTCCATCGTGAAACTCGCAAAACTTGGACTGATCGGTCGCGAATTGAACTCTGGGACGAGGTCTATTCAATCTCTTCATCTCGGTCTGGGCCACCTCCTTCCAAATCTGGGAACGGGAGGCGTTTAAAGGTGTATACTTTTCATATCGTCCTTTCGCCTCAAGTCGTCCTTCCTGATTGCGTCCATCTCGGATCCAAGTTCGTTGGGGGGCTTCTCCCCTCGACCTACGCGGTTGGCGTTTCTGCTCTGGTGATATATTTCCTCGTTTCTCTGCCCCGACCGCGTTAGCTATCTCCATCTGTTCAACGTCTAAGTACTGCTTAGCTCGGGGTGGAATTCGGTGAGCGTGTGGACTTGATTCTTGAAGATATTCTTAGCCAATCGGGACGACGAGGGATCCAAGCCATCTACTATGCAGTGTACGTGGACGTCATCAGGGAGCGAGCGAACTTGCAATGCTACTTCTTTGAACCGGTCAAGGTATTTCTGGAGGGTCTCCCCCTTTCTCTGCTTGATTTTGCTCAACGTGAATTGAGACTTCGGTTGCTTTTTACTGGTCGCGAAATTCAACTCGAATTTCCGACCGAGTTCTTCAAAGTTGTGGATTGAATCGGTAGGTAAGGTATGAAACCACCTCTGGGCCGGTCCGGTAAGCGTTGCAGCAAAGATTCTTGATATGACCGGACCCTTAATTAAACGGACAAACATTCCGAGCTCGAACGTGTCGAGATGGGTACGTGGGTCCTGGGTCCCATCATATTTAGGGAGATGTGTCAAGTCCAGCTTGTTGGGATCCGTACACGCAACGGAGTATAAAATTTTTACGAATCCCAAGAAGAGGATCGCTCAACCGCGTTTAAATCAAGGTTAAAGAGTCCGAATCTTACCTATGCGAAATTCTCAGCGTTTCTTTCGATCTGATCACGTGGACTACCTTCTCTTGATCAACAGGAGCGGATTTCAAATTTCAAATCTGGATTAAAAATATATTAATTAAATCTATCTAATAGATCTAATGTAATCTATTTATTTAATCCGAATTAAAAGCCCTATCTGAAATTCGAATTTTGAATCTTTGATTAAAATATATATATATATATATATAATTAAAATCTATCTAATAGATTTATTTAATCCGAATCAAAAAGCCTTCGATTTAATTTATCTCTATAAATTAAATCCGAGAAATGATATCCATCTATTTAATTAAATCGAGATACTATATCTCAATTTAAATTAAACAGATATATGATATCTTTATTCAAAAATTAAATGAGATACAATATCTCCATTTGTTTTAGATATTTAATTTATCAAATAAATTAAATACTAAACAAAATATTATATAATAATATTATAATCATTATTTAATATTATTATATTATTTAATTTCGAATTAATATAATATATATTATATTATATTACATTAATATATATATAATATTCACCCCAGATAAATACAGTATTCATTAAATCTTAGACATAGCTAAGATTCAATGAATCTGGACACTTTTGCTAGATTCAATGAATCTGGACACTTTTCCTATATTCAATGAATCTGGACACTTTTGCTCGTGTTGGGCTATTCTTGTGTGCGACCTATGCGCCCACATGAGATTGGCGGCGTTGGGCATATCTTGTACTAGCCCACAAGTCGCAAGCGGCCTCTAGCAAGACATTGCGACTAACCAATTCATATGGGGATCGATGATACGATACTACCTATCGTACAACCATGTCACGTCCCTTTTGTCACGCGATAATTTGGTCAAGGATGAGGCATGGATAATGTCAACTTCCTTTTCTTGACCATTACTTTCTCGATTCTCGAGTAGTCTAATAAGTGAAATGGAAACTCCTTTCCATCACAAGACGGCCGTACATTTCTTAGACTCACTCATCGAGGGGCCCAAGATATCGCTCTACAAATGTGAGGGACAAATTCCATCTTGACCATTCACATTCCTCTCCATGAGAACCACCGATCCCGATCCTAGCCTTTATCATCACCCGGTCAAAGGTGACTTTTGACTAGGTCAAAGACCGACTCACCATGTAGGAATCCATGATGATCTCAGGTCATAGGGCGTTGTGACGCGGTTATACATGAGATAAGCTTATGACAAAATCCATGCAGCTTTCTCATAGTGGGTCGGTCCAGCACCTTGTACTCCTACAAGTGCCCATGACTTTGACTCGTATCTCCATACTCATCAAAGTCATACTGGTCTTATTTCATCTTTGCTCCCGCGTAGATGACCGACCCGTGGGACATTTAGGATAATCTATAAGATATATCCGGGGATCAGCTATCACTATAAACATGCAAATGAAGTGATAACTAAATGGAGAATGACTTGCCCCTAGGGCATAATTTCCAACACAGCTTCCTTGGATATGGGGCATTGGCAATTTCTTCAGAAAAGGGGCCTCGATTGAGGTCAGTCAAATATTTCATCTTATATTCTTCAGGGGACCCCCGAGACCGGGGTTCCTTCCTCCTACCACGGTCTCGGTCTTGCGTGATCTTTTCTAAGCGTAACCTTTTTGCTTCTGACGCTGAAGGACGAGGCCGAGGTGAACCTGTCCCGTGAGAAACTCGGCTGGTATCCCGGCGTCCATGCCTCGGATGTTTACCAGGGGACTAACTGCTTGTATCGCTAGATTCCCTTTCCCGGCTTTCCCGCGGGTCCCCTCGCTCTCGGTTTCCGACTAACGAATCGAGTTTGTTAAACCTGTCCTCCACCATCTGCTACATAATTCTGAGGTCTTCTTGGCGCTGGAGGTTGGTGCGCTTCTCATTGTTCTCGATGCGTCTCAGAATTGACTCCTACGTTTTCTGCAGGAGGACGACGTCGAGTTTCTGGACCGAAGCCGGCGTCGTTGTTACATTATGGGTTTTTTTAACCTATCGGAGGGGAGGAGGCCGTATCTGAGACGTTCCCCTCCTGGACTTCCACTGGTGGCTGTTGAGCCTGATTCTTTCCAGTAGCCTCAACGGCACATTGCGGATTTGCGGGTTGAGTGTTCCGACTGCAACTTCTCGTGTTTGCCATCGGTGGTCACGGGGATCGAAATTTATGGTCCCCACGGTCGGCGCCAATGTTCTGGTGTGGACCAGATGTCTAGCCCGTTGGGCTGGTGCTTTGATCTTGGATCGGGTGACCCTGCCGGATGGTCTATGGAAGAGATATCCAGGAAGGGTCGGGATCACTATACACGATAGGCTATCCGCCACAAAGGGGGAATGGGGGATGTGTTCAGTGGGGATTGTGCTCAGTGATGCTTAATGTAAATAGGGTAAAGTTAGAACGTGTGCACCTTAGCGTCATGCCCTTGTATATATAGGGCTTGCTTTGATATCCTAACCGCGTGATCTATCATATCTTATTGATACTGGATATGATAGATTCTCCTGGATTGTAGGTGTTCCCGGCCATATGGTATATTTGGTATTGGGCCGTCTACAACTATGGGCCACTTGGCCGGACCGTAACACTATTATTCCAAGAACGCCCAGCACAAAATTCTAAATTTTACTAAATTAAATAATTTTTTCTCAATTGTCATTATTCAAAACTACTTATATAAATATCTATGGACAAAAATTACTCATTCTTCAATTTTGTCAAAATTATAATTTGCTAAAATAAACAAAAGTTTTGATTAAAAATATAATTATATGATTTAAATAAAACTCAAGGTATTTTATAGTTTATTATATATGTTAAAAAAATATATGATTTATTTTTATTTTAGAAGAAATTTATGTGAGTTAAAAAATTCATTTAATGTTAATAAAATTTAAAAAATCTAAAAAAACTGTTGACAAAATTGAAGAATGAGTAATTTTTATCCATAGATATTTATACAAATAGTTTTGAATGACAATTGAGAAAAAAATTATTTAATTTAGTAAAAACCCAAGGTGTTTTATAGTTTATTATATATGTTAAACAAAAAAAATATATATGATTTATTTTTATTTTAGAAGAAATTTATGTGAGTTAAAAATTCATTTAATGTTAATAAAATTTTAAAAATCTAAAAAATTTGTTGACAAAATTAAAAAATGAGTAATTTTTGTCCATAGATATTTATACAAGTAGTTTTGAATAATGACAATTGAGAAAAAATTATTTAATTTAGTAAAATTTAGAATTTTGTGTTGAATTTCTTGGAATAATAGTTTGTTGTCTTTGGCCTTCCTTAGATAACTGACGTTAACTTTTTCTAACTAGCGTTAACTTTTTTAACGGCGTTGTCTTTGGCGCTCATTTTTAAAAGTTTGTTATCTTTGGGGCCCACTTAATTAATAGTTAATTGTGTTGGACGCCTCCTATTTAATAGTTTTGTTGTCTTTGGACGCGCTTCTTAACCCTATTTTTATTACCAGTTGTTCTATTCTGCTATGAGCCTGTTTGGGATAAAATAGGAAAGCAAATAAGAAAGCTCTCTCATGTTTCTCTCATTTATATAAAAGCCTATCATTCCAATGAAATCGCTTTGCCACTTACCAAACACAATAAATTTTAGGTGTGTTCCCTTGCCTTTTCCTTTGCTTCAAAGAACTTTTCCATGGACCAAACGCACTAAAACACGAGTAAACCATCAATTAAAATACTTAGAAATCTCTCAACTCTGCCATACTATTTGCATGTCAGATTTAGCAGAACTGAAGGATTAAGCCAGAGCAAGTAGTATTGAGCTTAGCTTACAGTTGAATAAATTTTGAAATAAACTACTACCCAACCAAACCCCCCCCCCCCCCCAAAAAAAAAAGAAAAACAAAAAGTTCACTAGTTTTCAACCATGTGGTGTATCAACTCTTCATATGAAAAGAATGGAGTGGGATAATAACTTCTAATAAATAGAAAGTAAATATACAGAATAGAGAGGATATCTTTCAAGACATAAGTTTTTGTGGGGCACAACTTTTTCCTGGGTTTCTCTGTGCAGTAACAAACGGGTCACAAGATTCACCGCAATTCGTTTATGCTATTCTTTGGTAGATTGAGCTGATATGTCCTTTGGAGCAAAGGGAGGTGCAATTTTCAGATCACCAATTCCTTTCGGTGGACCAATGCTGCATCGAGCTGTATTATGTGTCTCAATGGCATCCTTTATTTTTTGAAACTGAAAGAAAATTCCAAGAGAACCATAAGGTGATTACCCAATTAAAAGTGTATCGATATACTCCAAGTGATTGAGTTCAATATATATATATATATATATGTATATGTATATGTATATGTATATGTCAATATTCAGCATCACAATTGTGCGTGTTTGTGTGTGTACTCAAAGGTGAGTATGGTCATTAACTAGAAAAAGACAGCCTTCTTAGTTTTCATATGTTTTCTAGTGTTTGCTTACCCCTCTTCTGAGTTCAGGCAGCCAAGCACACTGAAAGAGTCGGTTATTCTTTTCAGATCTCAACCCTTGCAGTATATGGATGCCCAGAAGAAAGAAAATTAAAATAAAAAATAAAGAAAAAATAATCCAGTCTCTAGCGACAGATGCAGAGTGAAAAAATGGAGTATTAACCAATATGTACCGTATCCCACTCTTCTCAAGTTGTATACCACCTTTGGTCTTTAATATAAGAACTAGATAACTAATTTGCTGATATTAAGAAAATTAGTTTAGTTAGTTAGTCATATCAAATGGGAGTTAGTTTCCCTAAAATGCCATCTTTAATCATGTGAATTGGAACTACCTTTGATGGAAACTCCTTCATATGTGAAATCAATAGGGATACTTTTTTTTTTTTTTTTTTTTTTTTTTTTTTTTTTTGGGGGGGGGGGGCATATAAATTTGGGAGGCAAATTGGATTGAGGACTTATATTTAAGACCAAAAGAAACCCCTTATCCAACTCTTATCTTTCGAACTGAAGGTAGTAATAGTTTTTGGCAAAAGTTTCAAGATAGTCACTGTAGGATGCCCAAAAACTAGCTTCATTCCACCTGGATCAGAATGGACAATAACTTGTGGTCCAGCACAAGAACCAATAGTTGCTGCTCATTTTGTAGTTTGAGACCAAATTGATAAGTATAAGCAGAACTAAATCAACAGAATTTTCATTTCTATAGCTTTCTTTGCATGATGTTTCCATCCAGATTTTTTCTAATTTTCTAGCTTTCTAATGACATTGAAACTTGTTTGCTTTCTGGAAAAAAGAATTATGGAGAAGCTTCTGCATTGCTTACTTTTTTTGCACTTATAAGACCTTTTTGATTGTTATCTACATTGGATAACACGGGTTGGCCTCGTAATTCTCCTGTTTGATAACATGACTTGCGATATAATGCCAAACAAACCATGAGGGTTAATACGAAAGGTGATCATGATAGAAAAAGAACACGAGCACAAGGACAGAGATGTGTTTTTTCAACAGCTCTAAGAATGGCAGAAAGAGACGACAATGATGGCAGCAACATGAAGGAAATTGATAAGTAAACTATAAATATGGTAATTAGGTAATTAGGGTTAGGGTTAGTAATGACCTAATTAGGGTAAATAAGTGGGGAAAATCGTGATGGCACAAGATTAATTCCATGAGGCCACACTTAGGGGATAATTACTTAGTTAGGAAATTAGTTATATTAACTAGCTGTTAGGGAATCCCTAAAGAGTCTAAGTTCAGTATCCTATATATATGGGAGGCTTAGACTAATGTGGTGTTGTTGATTGATTCATTGATGAATAAAGAGTATTAACCAGTTCTCTCTCCCTTCCCTCTGTTCAGTTCCTCTGTTTTGGTCTCTCGTTGTTCTTCCTCTCTTCCTTCTTCCCCAAATTCTCCTAATTTCCACAACAAACCTATCAATGGTATTAGAGCTGCTCCTTCCTCGGCTCGCTTTTGTTCGATCTTTCATCATTCTTGAATCGTTACCACACGAGGCCAACAGTCTGCTGCTGCCATGACCGATTCTGTTGACACTAGATTCCAGGCCATCGAATATAAGTAGCAACAATTTGGGGGACTCCAAGCAGCGATGCAGGAGCTCGCTGATCAAGTGGTGTTGTTAACAGTGGATCAAGAATCTCATCAGCGAGCAGATGATACATAAGAAACTGCTGATCACCATCCCAATGATCGCAGGGGCTATCATTGACCCAGAACAGGGAATGGCGAATATACTCCTCCAACTTAAGACTTGCAAAGATGGACTTTCCAAGATTTCAACGTACTGACATTCTTGGCTGGATTTACAATTGCGAGCGCTATTTCGAACTTGATGGTACACCAGAAAACTGGAAGGTGCGTCTAGCCAATGTCAATCTAGATGAGAAAGGGCATGTTTGACACCAAGCATACATGGAAGAAGAAGAAGCTCGGGCGATTTCATGAGTCGAATACAAACATGCCCTTCGAACTCATTTCGGTTCTCCATGAGTCGCCAATGGGTGATTTCAAACGTTTACGTCAGACGGGGTCACTCGATGACAACGATGAGTTTGACATTCTTCGATGCAAGCTGCAACTTCGTGAGGATCATGCCCTTCAAGCTTACATTGAGGGACTCCATAGCAACTGCACCAGGCAAGTCCGACTCCAACGTCCTCGATCATTGTCGGAAGCCAGAAGTGTAGCCAAGATTTATGAGTATAATTCTCATGAAGATTTTTCCCATAAGTCCCGGCCGCAACGCAATGCAATCGAGGTATCAAATCCTCAGTCTCGACGGAAGACTCCCAAGAATTCCTTCTTTTCGACGGGGTCCCAGATGACTGAAACTAAAACAACACTGTCGATTAAACCCAGTATGTACTTGGGACGAAGTAGCGTCAACACCAGTGCCGGGTCTTCAGTCAATTCAAAGGCTCGAATAGGGGTTATAACAATAAGTGGACATCGACACTTAATCAAGATGATTTGGATGAACTTCGCGCCAACAATCTTTGATTTTACTGCCAGAAGTCGTTCTCTCGTGGCCACACGTGTCCTCAACGCCAGAAGATGCAGATACATTTAATTGAGCTGGACCCAGATGGAACAGGGGAGGTTGTGACACTACCAGACGAAGACCCAGATGGCTATTTGGATTATAAGCTAGCCCACAAGCTTGGTTGGAAGAGAAACTCGACTTCAGGAGGTGAAGTAGAAGTGGCAGGGGGTGCTCGATTGAAACTCTTCGGTGTTTGGAAGGGTTTTAAATGGAAAATGCAAGGCCAAGACTTTACTTTTGATTTGAGAATCATGGAAATCATGACCTATGACATTGTTTTGGGCTTACATAAGCTACAAGAGGTAGTTCATCACGCCTCTTGGAATTATGATGACTTGTCTATGACTTTTTGGTATAAGAGATGTATGTGCACCTTGAAACCAACCCCTCCATCCAACTGCAAGGTGGTTAACAGACTTAATGATTCTATGGCAGAAGGCAGTCAACTCTTTCTCCTGCATTCTCTAGAGGGGCATGACACTACGGCTTGTACTCTCACGAATGGGAATGATGAAGCTACTAGTAGTGTTAAGAACTTATTAAAGGAGTTTGGTGATGTTTTCCCTGAACCCAATTCATTGCCACCACTTCGTGGGAACCACAATCATTATGCCCTATCGTTATCCATCCATCCATACAAAAGGACGAATTGAGAGGCAAGTGAAGGGTTTATTAGAGACGGGGGTCATACGGGAGAGTTCTTCTCCATTTGCACTTGGAGTAAGTGTATTGATTATAGGGAATTAAACAAGCACATGGTGAAGAATAAATACCCAATTCCACTAGCAGATGAGTTGTTGGATGAATTAAGTAGTGCTAGGTGGTTTAGTAAATTGGATCTTCGAGCAAGGTACCATCAAATCAGAATGGAACCTTGTGATTCTTATAAAACAGCTTTTAGGACTCATTTGGGCCGCTGAGTGGTTGGTCATGCCTTTGGGGCTTACAAATGCACCAGTAACATTTCAAGGGGCTATGAACCGCATTTTCAGAGAACATTTGAGAAGGTTTATGCTGGTTTTCTTTGATGATATCCTTGTCTATAGTTCCAGCATATTCTCTCATCTAGAGCACTTGAGAATAGTCCTTGACATCCTAAGAAAACATCACTATTTTATCAAGGAATCCAAATGTACCTTTGCTGCCACCAAAGTTGAATATTTGGGGCGCATTATACAGAATGGGTTTGTTTCTAGTGATCCACAGAAGATTAAGGCAGTAGTTGAGTGGCCTGAACCAGCCACGGTCAAGCAATTGCACTCCTTCCTTGGTCTAGCAGGATACTATAGGAAGTTTATCAAAGGTTATAGAATGTTTGCAAGGCCTTTGACCACCCGTAAAGATCAGTTTAAATGGTCCCAAGAAGCTGCAGCAGCTTTTAGGAAATTGCAGCAAACTCTTAGTTCAGCAACCATTGGCGTTTTTCAGTAAAGGGTTAGCCCCAAGACACCATAGTTTATCAACATATGAGAAGAATAAATACATAGAAGGAATTGCTTGCTGTGGTGCAAGGAGTTGAACATTGGCATCAATACTTAGAGGGAAGGCATTTTGTGATAAGGACTGACCAGCAAAGCCTGAAATACTTGCTGGATCAGAAATTAAAAACCTCCTTTCAGATGTATTGGATCTCTAAACTCATGGTTATGACTATGAAATACATTACAAGAAGGGCACCAACAATAATGTGGCTGATGCTCTATCTAAGCTACCTAAATTGCAGCTTTTTCAGATTGCTCTTTCCACTTGTTTAGATGACTTGATGCTGGAAATTAGGGACAGCTGGGCAAGAGATTCTAAGATTCAGCTTCTTATAGATCATCTCAAGCAAGGTACTGGTACAAAAGGTAAATTTTCTTGGGATGGGGACTTGTTATGCAGAGGCAATCGTTTAGTAGTGGGAAATGAACCTAAAGTCAGACAGAAAGTTCTAAAATGGCTCCATTCTTCTTCTCAAGGGGGTCATTTGGTGGAAGCATCTGTTTGAAGTAAAGGAATTCATCAAACATTGTGATGTATGTGCACGATGTAAGTATGAGACTATGCCATATCCAGGGTTGCTTCAGCCTTTACTTATTCCTAGTAAGGTATGGAGAGTGTGACAATGGACTTTATTGAGGGATTGCCAAAATCTAATGGCAAGGACACCATTTGGGTGGTAATGGACAGATTGAGCAAGTATGGGCATTTTATAGCATTGTCTCACCCCTTTTCAGCATCCACTCTTGCTCAACAATTCTTAGATGGGGTCTATCGGTTACATGGGGCACCTATGGAACTCAGATTAGATCAGGATCCTATATTCATCAGTAATAGTTGACTTCCTCTTATCATTCTCAAACGGATGGTCAGTCTGAGGTCCTTAATAGGTGTTTGCAAAACCTATTTGTGTTGTATGTGTTGGGAGCTACCTAAGGAATGGTCTCGCTGATTACCCTTAGCTGAATGGTGGTATAATACCACTTACCATTCATCTACCAAGGTTACTCCTCATGAACTTTAATATGGACAAAAACCAGCTATTTATGTTCCCTATTTGCCACATTCAGCAGTGGTGGATGCTGTGGATAGGTCGTTTACCACACGTAAGGCAGTTTTATTGGTGGCTAAGCATCATTTGAGCCGTGCTATTAATATGATGAAACAAAAAGTTGACTCTCACCGAACAGATAGGGAGTTTCACGAAGGCCAATGGGTTTTCCTCAAGCTTCAACCATACAAACAAGTCTCGGCAACTTCTAGGAGCAATCAGAAATTAGCTCCCAGGTCTTTTGGTCGTTACAAGATCAAGTAAAGGATAGGTCATGTGGCTTACAAGCTTGATCTGCCTGATGAGACTAGAATCCATGGTACTTTCCACATCTCCTTGTCAAAGTTATGTCCTGATCTGTCAATAAGGCCTAGGCATCTGCCAGTTGATGGGCCGGAGCCTCTTGCTTTGAAAGAGCCAGACCAGACTTTGCAGAAGAGGGTTGGCAAAAGAAAGGGGAGAATTGTTACTGAAGTTTTGGTGAAATGGAAGCAGCTGCAAAGGAGGAAGCTTCAAGGATGTTACTGTATCATTTTCAACAGCAATTCCCTTCTTTCGTCATTGTGAACCCTTGAGGACAAGGGTTCTTAAGGGGGGAGTATTGATATGTAACCTATAAATATAGTAATTAGGTAATTACACTTGGGGATAATTAGTTAGTTAAGAAGTTAGTTATATTAACTAGCCATTAGGGAATCCCTAAAGAGTCTAAGTTCAGTATCCTATATATATGGGAGTCTTAGACTAATGTGTTGTTGTTGACTGATTCATTGATGAATAAAGAGTATTACCCAGTTCTCTCTCCCTTCCCTCTGTTCTGTTCCTCTGTTTTGGTCCCTCGTTCTTCCTGTTCTTCCTCTCTTCTCTTCCTTCTTCCCCAAATTCTCCTAATTTCTACAACAAACCTATCATAAAACAAATGGGTCTTGAGCGAGTCAAACAGATCAGATGGGGCAGAAGCCCTAAATACAGGTGGGAAGAAAAACATATGGAGCCATGTTGACATTTCCTAGCAATAGCAGTAGTTTGGCCCACAATTAGCTCAGCTTAATTTATTTATTTTTGACCCTACCCAACATGTGAACCTACCAAACCAAAGCTAAAATGAAGTTTTCTTTTTCCTCAGCAACGTGAGCAAGAGAGACAAAGACGAAGGGCTTGTTTAGAATGGAAACTTGAGCCTTCAAAACAGATTTTCAAGTGTAATTTAAGGTGTATGAGGTAAGTATGTGATACGAGTTTTGTCCAAGCTTGCATCAATGTGCTTATGAATCGTGATTCTAAACAAGCACCAAGACAACAAAGGTGTTGTCACTGGCGAGACCCACTCGTATGACAAGGATGACTTTGGAAACAAAGGCTTCAAGTGGCAAGGGCTTCATTCATTGTAAATTTGAAGTTGTCAGCAGTGAACCAGCAGCTAAGGCTCCCAAAAGATGCGGAAAAAAGCTTGAGTTGCAGCTGCTAAAGAGAAGTAGGAAAAGGTTGTCATCCCACCATTTGAGAAGCAACCGAAGCAATTTGGGACGGGAGAGGCATTACCTTCTAAGAGAGACTTGACCCAATTTGTGAAATGGCCCAAGTCTATTCAAATCCAGAGGGAAAAGAGAATCCTTAAGCAAAGATTGCTCGTGGGACAAAAGACTCCCCCAAGTGAGTTGGTCCAAGCTCTCTCGCAGTGTTGTGACATCAAGGAGAATTTAATTGCCTTTTGAATGACGACACCACATGAATAGCAAAGAAGTGCGCATTTTTCTACTTGTTAGAGATAAATAAAACAAGAAAACAAGAGCCGAGAAGGTTTTATGGCCATGTGAGGATGAATAGGAAGGACCTGATTGTGCTTTAAAATTTCCCGGAGCATTAGTGAATATGAAGGGACTGCTTGTGCGTTCTGATTTCCTTGGAGCAAAATGAATTTAATAGAAAGGGACTGGTTTTGGTTCCGCTTGCAGCTTTGAGCAAGCAAGGTGTGTTTTCTACCTGGTATGATGCAGCTATACCAAGAAAAGGAGAAATTAGAGAGACTGCAGATTATTAGTCTGGGTGTTTGAGGCAAATTACTGGGCTTCTTCATTTGAACACTTTGAAGCACCCTTGGCCATCTAGATTATTATAATTTTATTTCTCGTTCATAGTTTTGGACAGGAGGAACATAGTGACAGAATTGATGGACTGATCAGTATTAGCGGTCTTCTTGGGAAATCTATTCCTGTTCAATTATTCTTGCCAATAATTTCTATTGAAAGAGTCGCTCTCAGTAAAGTAACAGTTGCTTTTCAACTTAATTTCATCGAACATTGGGCTTCTACAATTGATTTTGTTGTATATGAAGAGTCTCATGCCTATGTTGATATAATTTCTACAGGATCCATTGTAGAGACTGAACCATCTATATCAAAGGTTCGATGCGAAATTCAATTATTCCTCTTGGTGTACACAAGCAAACAGGGCCGAATGATTTTTTCGCACACTAGTAAAATAAACAAAAATACAATCATATGAAAAAAGAAAGAAAGTAATTTTAAAAAATTTTATGTCATTAAATAAAAATAATATGAAAAAAAGACAGTTATTCTAAAAAATTTACCCATAACCTCGCCCTTCCTTGTAAAGAAAGGAGATGTACGCCCCCCAAAACATAAAGCTTAGCGGTACAGACAGGGAGGAAGCTACTAATGCTTACTTCTAATCTTCACCTTGAGGATTAATTTAAGCTTGGAGGGCCAGGTAATGATAGACCAGTAGCTAATGGGCTCTTATCTATTGGGCCAATGCCAGCCCATGTAGAGTGTGTGCGGTCAGAGAGAGAGGGAAGGGGGAGGGGCTGTGTGCGGCATATATTTGGGCAGAAGGTTTTAGTGGGGAATTAAGCAGACAGAGAATATTGTGAAGGAGAGACTCTAGCCTCTCAAATGTTAGTGAAACAGTGAGTGTGTGTGCTGTGATTTTTGCTTTATTCTTCTATTTTCCAGAAACTTGCAGCTAAATTTGGCTTAGACTTATGTTCTCGCTAGATTTTTCATCTTTTAAGTTTTAATACTATATTTGAACAGCTATCAAAATCCAAAGCTACCTAGAAGAAGTCTTCTATTTGAGCAGCAGTAACTACACTCTATTTTACAGCGTTCAACAGCCACAACTATATGGAATAAAATGATTACTGTCTTGAGATCAGTCGTTTTGGTTCAGAGCAATTCCGGTTGACAAGAACAGAAGTAGAAATTCTCATATTTTTTAGGGATGCTTCTTAATTCCTACAGTTGTTATAATATATGCTAGTTTCACAGCTTCACTTTAGAGCTCTCTATAGGGCTCTAACAATGGCTTCTTCAAGGAATTCTCCCTTGCAAATAATTGGGATTGGATAGTTGGATTTACATGGTATTTCTCAGGAAAGAAACAACACCAAATCAATGAGCTAAACTTATCTGCCTCTTGCACCTTTCTCTTTCATCTCTCCAATAATATTTCTTCTATAATAAAGAGCAAGGTTAGCAGACTTACCTTGGCAAGTGAACATGAAAATGACTCCAGCTGCCCATCAGCCCCTCGATAAAAGTGGAAGTAAGGAAGTACTTTTACATTCATACTTTTACACATTGGCTTGTTCTCATCAAAATTTACTTTTAGGAATACAATTTCCGGATGTTCTTCAGCTGTTCTGCAGAGCTGACATACACATTATAGAAAAATATCAAAATTCAAAACAGCTGTAACATGATTTAAACAGCAGGTCAGCTTACTAGTCAAAAAATAAGACAACACAAAAAACATTCGAGTCAGGAGTTATCTTCTCTTAAAGAAGTCCCTAATTTCACAAGGCAAGAAACCACATCTTCAATAAATAAATGCATTATATCATTTGAAGACTTCGATTTTCCAGGATAATAATTACACTTGCAGATGAGTACCATCCCCAAAATCCAGGTATACTATGGCAACCTATAAAGGTTTTCTTTTCTTTTCTTTTTGAAATTAACTTGAGCATTTGCTTATATTTGTTACTAATCCCTTTTCCAGAATAACAATCACCGAAGGGAAAAGCTCTGTAGAAGTGACCTAGAGCAGTATCAAAATCACAGTGACAACATTTATGGTATACCTACAGGCTGTATTAATAAAGATGCTCAGACACTATCATATCAGCATGAACTCTATAATCTAATTCATTTTAATCTATGCTGATAAAAATAATACAATTACAAGTATGGAATAAATTATTAAGAATGTTTGGAGCCTAGGAAACATCCACAACACTTGGGATTTCACTCACTATGATTAACCAGATATCAGGCAATACAATCAATATATCTTTCAAATGATAAGGAGTATCAGAGGGATGATAGTTTAATCATTTACATTCTTTAGAGAAAGTTATCAACAAAGGTGCAAATAAGAGTAAATATTACAAAAAATTAAATAAATAACTATTCACCAGAAACTAAAAGCTATAATGATAGGAGCAGAACTAGTAAAAGTACCTTTGGGTATAATGCTCGACAAGATGCACACCAAGTGCCATAAAATTCAACAATGACTAGTCTATCTCCTGCTTGACTTAAAGCATCCAAAAATTCTTGAGTGGAGTGAATGTCAACCATATTTGGTGCATTCTTTTCCCACCATTTTGGCTGATTAGTTTCAGCAACAGTTGCACATACCTGAAATGAAGTGTGAACAAAAACAACATAAGCAGCAGTTAGAAATGGACATTGGGAATAAAGCAACCCATAGATGATAGATTTGACTCAGAAACTGTAGGCAAAAAGTTGGACTAACGACTTAGAAAACCCAATCGCAGCTATATTCAATTGTTCACTTTAGGCATGAGTTTTTTATGAACAGGTTTCCCAAATGATGAACTCACATTCATTTGTCTGCACTACTAAAAGGGTCCCTCTGGAATATTATCCAAAACAATCAACTTACATCACTTAGACACTTACAAATTCTTGATCAATAAGAGGAAAAGCAAGGTCAGAATAATAAAGCAATTATCATTGATTTACAAGTTTAACTGTTTTAATAAGCCATTTCATCAGGGCTCCTTCATGAGGACAACTAAATAGAATGAATGAACCAAGTGCAGATAAACCTCAAATTGAAAGCAGCAAATGGACATAACATCTACAATGCCTAACTGATGCGCTAAGGGCAGGAATTTTACAATCACCTGTCACAGATGAATTGAGAATGACTATGGCGTAGTTGAGTTTGACTTACTATATAGTTCACTGGTGATCTCCACAGACATGTAATTGAGTTCAACTTACTATAGATCACAATCAAGAGAGAACATAATAATTGAGTTCTTCTTACTATACAGTATCACAACCAAAAGAGTACATAAGAGCATACAAGAGCCCTGACAAGCATTGCCTTGGGAGCTGTTTCAAAAATTATACAGCGATCACTCTGACCTGAATCTAAATCAAAAGGTCACATAAAACATCCCATAATTTAAGGTAGAGTTTTCTCCCCACTTATTAAATCATTGGAACAAATGAACAATATGTCACCTGATGCGCTTAATTTAGAGAATAATCATCCAAATGTGCACATGACTCCAAGGGCTTAAGTTTTATTAGGCAACCATAATTGCAGTTCTAATATTGCAAAACGCAACCGAAAAAGCAACATGCCACCCCCAAAATCGAAAACCGGTGGTCCTTGCTTCAGACAGCGGAACAAAGGTCACACTTTGCCAACGCAAAGCCAGGAATTTCGGTGTGGAACCCGCATCCACACGTCAAACGAGATAGGCGAAGGCGTACTTAGACAATATTTTAATACCAAGGGCTATCAAATTACTTCATTCCAAGAACAACTCCGTTTAGAGAATAGCCAAATTATAAATGAGGCACCAGAAAAAGGAAAAAGAAAGATAAAGCAAAGGGTAAAATAAAAAATGCACCTTGAAGGAAAGAAGCCGCTTTCTGGGAGTAAAAGCAAGTGAAGCGAGACCAGCAGCAACTGAAGAACACGAAAGAGGGAAAACCCTCTTAGTTGAGTACTGAACAGGAGGTGAATTTCTGAAAGACGAAGGAAAAGAAGGAAAGAGAGAAGAGAATCGAAGTGGCTGATACTGTAATCGAATAACATCAGCCATTTACAGAGGAGAGGAAGAAGATCCAAAGACTGAATTCACATGGAAATGAGGAGGGTCAAAGGAAAAAGAATCGAGGAGAATACAGTGGATTGGTGATGTTCATGGTGGTGAATTCGGCAATTAGGAGGAGTGAGGGCGTTAGGAATAGGAACCAATCAACTGTGACTGAGGAGTGGATAGAAAGATATTAGGAATACGTCGTAAAGTAGTTAATTTGTTCACGTTGGTTTCCCTCTTCTTCATGGGCCGTCCTGCGTTTGTACATATTTCTATATATTCTTTATTCCATATATCTGTATAAAATTAAATAATTTTGGCTGGCAAAAAAAAAAAAAAAAATAGTACCTGACAGAAACATGACTGCCTCTAATAAAAAGGCACATGTGTTTAGCAAAAACTAAAGAGTGAATTAATTGAATATCATTAAGTAAAAAGCCCACAGATAATCTCAGGTTTCTAATTAATACCCTTCAAATTAATCGTTTTTATTTTTGATTGGCTTTATATTTATTCATTCAAACATGGTCTGTTATAACATAGAAATTTTCAAAATTAGTTAGTTATGAACACCATTGCAATAGCTAGCTCATTTTTGTCCGTCTTTGAGGGAATGATACTTTTTATATTACTCGCGATATGTATGCTTGTGATTAAACTATACGACAAACAGTGTGGATATCGCCAGTGGTGGCATGAAAGGGAGGATGAAGGTTGTGGCCAATGCTGCCACCGTTACATTGAGTTGTGCTCGTCATCCCCATTGGTAGTGCAAAAGGTAGAAGAGGGAAGCGTGAAAATTGAAAAGGTTGGCTAAGGTAAAAATGGGAAAGGTTTGCAACGTCCTACAATCAAAATAACCAAGTGGAGTGCCTCTAGACAAAAAGTTTGACAAATTTAACATAAATAACACTTTAGACTCTTTTAAAATAAGAGTTAAATACCAATTTTGCTCTTGAAGTATGCGCCAGGAAGCGATTTTTGCTTAAATTTTTGAAGAAGCGAATGTTGCGCGAGTATCAAAACGCGAGACGATGTTGCCCTCCGTTAAAACCCTAACGTTGAGGAAGGGCAACATTGCTCCGTTTTTTGATACTTCGCGCAACATTCTCCTTCGAAAACTTAAGGGCAAAATTGGTATTTAACCCTTCCTAAAATAATTTTTCAAGATCACGAAATATTTTTTTAGTTCCAAATTTTATCCGAAGTATCTTTTTTAGTACACATTTTATCGATCTGCGAAATATTTTTTCAACGTCCTAAAATAATTTTTCAAGATTATAAAGTATTTTTTCAACATCCTAAAATAATTTTTCAAGATCATGAAGTATTTTTTTAGTACTAGCCAGTATCCCCAGTCAGTATCCTGAACTATCTTTTTAGTACCTGTCACTATCCTGAAATATTTTTTCAACGTCCTAAAATAATTTTTCAAGATCATGAAGTACCTATCAATATATTTTCAATACCCGTCAGCAGTATATGAAATCTCTTTTTTGTACCCTTAATATTTAAACAAAAAAGAGAGATCAGATATATTTTGCGTCAAAACAACGCAGTATTAAAGAAGGGAACGGAAGTGGATGGGAGGCCGAAGAGGACCTCAGCCGGATCCTGACATAACATACTATGTATGGACAATATTTCTCTTTCTCACTCTCTTTGGAATTTGTGTCTTATTTCCATTTACTTTAGCTATTAACCCCAAATATCATCTTTGTAAAATAAATTGGGTTAAAGTACCAATTTTGCCCCTGACGTACGCGCCCAAGAGCAATTTTGCCCCTTCAGTTTTCGAAGGAGCAATGTTGCCCCTGAAGTATCAAAACCCTGATTAGTTGACCGTTAGGGTTTCTAACAGACGGAGTCGCTGTCAAACACTCCCTCCACCTCAAATTTCCGACATCCAACAACCGGGCGAATACGAGGCGATGCGGCCGGTCTCGAACAAGCAAAGGAGCGGGGGCGCGAGAGTCAAAATCCTGACCGACTCCCAGCTCGTAGCGGCTCAAATACAAGGCTCCTATCAAACCAAAGGCCCGTTATTGGCAAAATACTTGAACAAAGCTAGAGACATGATGGCCGAGTTCGAAGAGGTGACAGTCACTCATATCCCGCGGGAGGAAAACACCCCGGGCCGACATATTGTCAAAAGCGGCTAGCACCAAAGGTCCGGAAATTACCGGACCGTCGTCCAACAAAACCCGGACGAACCAAGTTGTGTCATGTCCATATCATCGGCCTCGACCGGAGAAAACCGATCGAGGACTACTTAGAAAGAGGAATCATACCCACCGACACAACGGAAGCTCGAAAGTTGATCCGCGCCGCCATGTACACGATGGTGGACGATCAGTTGTACAGGAAAGGATTACACTCCCCCATGATGAGATGCTTGAATGCAACCGAGGCCAGGTACGTTCTCGCTGAAATACATGAAGGCATTAACGGTCAGCATATGGGAGGAAAATCCCTAGCTCGGAAATCACTCGGCCGGATACTTCGGCCAACGATGGCGGCAGACTCCATGGAAACGGTACGAAGGTGCGACAGTTGTCAGAAACACGCCAACATCCTTTGGCGCTCCCCGACAGAACTAAAAAGCATTACGGCTCCCTAGCCGTTCTACAAATGGGGGATGGACCTTCTCGGGCCATTCAAAACAGCCCCAGGACAGCTAAGGTACCTCATAGTCGCGGTTGACTACTTCACCAAATGGATAGAAGCCGAGCCATTAATCACAATCACCTCGGCCCGCATTCAACGATTCTTTCAGCAAAGCATCCTCTCTCGGTTCGGAATACCGGCCGAGATAATTACGGACAACGGAACGTAGTTCATTGACAAAGGATTTCAGAGCATGATATCGGACCTCGACACCATGCATCCCTTTGCATCGGTCGAACACCCCCAATCCAATGGGCAGGCCGAGGCCGCCAACAAGGTCATCGTCGACGGGTTAAGAAGACGCATGGAGGACGCCGACTCTTCCTAGGTCGAGCAACTCTACAGCGTCCTGTGGGGGTACAGGACGAGCGTCCAAACCTCCACGCAGGAAACCCCATTCCGTTTTACATATGGATGCGGCGATGATCCCGGTCGAGATAGGCCAACCGACGTGGAGGAAAATGAAAGCTAGCGAGGGGAAGGAGAAGAGCCAAACGGTGACGCCTTGATGATAGAGTTAGACCTCATTGACGAGGCACGAGATCTGGCGCACCGCCGAGACCTCACCGCAAAGCAACCGATCGTAGCGAAGTACAACCGAAAGGTGAACCCTCGCTCCTTCAACCGGGCAACCTCGTGCTCCGACGCGCCGACATTGGAAATAAGAACGCCAAAGATGGCAAGCTAGCGGCAAGCGGGAGGGCCCTACCGCGTAAAGGAAAAAGCGGAAAAGGGCGCCTACATCCCGGAGACCACGAGCGAAAGCGGTCAAAAGGACTGGAATGCCGACAACGAGAATCTACTACGGCTAGACCTCGGTCTGCCTACCAAGATAGAACCGACGGGCGTATTTCTGTTGCAATTTTTCAATTAATTTAGTATTTTCAATTCCAGTTTTTATATTTCGCTGAAAGACAGCACTCATTCTTTCTTTCATTCGTTCTTATTTAAAGACTCCCCAGTGGAGACACCAATTATGCATTACGGATTGGTTAAATAAGGTTTCGCCGAGGCACAAGCAGCCCCGGTCAAGCAAAAATCCCAAAAGAAGGGATTACACCGGGTTACCACACCCGGTTGCGTATAGCCCGATCTGTGGCATTACTGACAGCCCAATTCGTGGTACTACACCCGGGCTACCACGCCCCGGTTCGCGAGACGGTAAAAACACCATCTCTTTTTTTAAAAAAAAGATGCATCGAAAAATGCTCCTAAATAGGGAGGTGAATTGTCACGCAGGCCCCGATCAGGCCGACATGTACAAACCGCGCGTTCAGACACCGCGATTGTGCATCTGACATTTTGCCCCTATTATGGATAAAACAACCCCGACGCCATATCCGGATCTCGGTAGCTCGGGTTACTCCCCTAATCCCTTTTCCCGAAGTCAACCTATCGGAAGAAACATTTAGCGATATCTTTGCGCATATAAAGGCCACTGGCCCGGCCATAAAAAATAAAGAATGTTAACTAACGAGTTGACAAGACAAACTGATTGGTTGAAATCAAGTTTTATAACTATTACAAGGTTACAAAAAGGAACCCGGTACAAGCCACCGGTTCAAACCTACAAAGTTACAAAAAGGAACCCGGTACAAGCCACCGGTTCAAAATACAAAGCTAAAATAAATTATGCAGGGGGGGTCATCCTCTGAAGCCACGGCCTCCGGAACAGCTGCCTCGACGCCCGGAGCACATTTGGAGCTCCCCTCTCCACCATCACCCCGTCGGCACCCGGACCTTCCCCTTCCCCATCCAGCCTTCTCCCCGCAAAGGAGTCAAAGTCATCCTCGGGCAACGCAGGGCGGGGTAGAAGACGCCATCCTTCACATAGGCACGGTAATGATAGCCGTCCGTCCTAAGCTCTACCCCAGGGTTAAGGTGACGGATCTGGGCCAAGGCCATGTCGAAGCAGTCAGAAGCGGCCCCCTTGCATATGTCCCGCATTCGAGCCGGCTCGCTTCTCTTCCACAAGAGCCGCGTTGACATGTTCAAGTTCGAACATAGGTCCGCCCGCGCGGCTCGAACGGTCTTGAGGGCATCCAGCCCTGCCGAATGGGCTTTCCGAAGAGCGGCCATGTCCGAGGTAGCCTTCTCTACAGCTTCCTTGCAAAGAATAAGCTCCTCGGACGCCTTCCGCGCTCGCCCTCGCGACCTCGGCGTCTTCTTCAGCCTTAGCCTTGGACGCCTCCGCCGCGTCTTTTTCCTTCCTCAGCTGGCGAGCCTCGGCGAACTTGTTCACATACTTGCCCTTAAGGTGCAGATACGCCTAGGCCAAACCAACACCCTAGCGAGGCGAGCATATCGTGATATCAATGTCGGCCGGTGGCGGGCGTTTGTAAATTGGCGAGGCGGCGGGAAGGCAACTTTGAGCTCCTCGGCCAAAGGGCCTTTCTCCCAAGCAAGACCCCGGACGATCTTGGGAGCGGACGGAGAGCGACGGGAGATGACGGCCCCTCGGAAACCTCCTTACCCTTGGAAGGAGAAGCAGCTGACGTCCGGACAGCCTCACCTCCGGGTGACGAAGGCGTCCGGACAGGAGACGCGACCTTGGCCTTCTTAGCAACCCGGTCTTGTGCGACACCGGCGGCTGCACTCTCCGGGGCTCGGAAGAAGGACGCTTCCGGGGTTCCTCTTCGGAGGAGCCTCCGGATCGAGTCACGACCGACAAGTACCGCGGAAGCTCCTCATCGCCTCGCTACAAAACACAAAGGAAAGTAAGGAAGTTAGTAAGGCAACAAAATCAACGAAAACAAACGCGGTAACAATAACTACAAGCCGCATACAAATTACGTATCCCGCTCCGATCCGGACCGGTGATGAAGAAGGCCGCTCTCCCGGCACCATATGTTTTCACATACGAAACCGGGCGGTCAACGAATACGACCTCGCCGGCGGGAAGGTCGTCGGACATCACTTGGTACGAGGCGGAAGCGAGCCTATGATGATCAAAAGTCCAAGAGAGGGAAACCTCCACTCCACATCACGGGCCTCGCCCCTTCAAGAACCAAGGCCGCCGGCGGGTTTCGCCACCACTTTAAAGAAACCATTCTTAAAGTATTTGAAGGAGTCCGAAAAGGCGGTCAGCAGTTTTCGGTCGGGGTCACCCCGGAGAGAGGTGAGCCCCTTTAATTTCTCGTCCTCCTTACCAGAGCGAGGAGTGAAAGGGCCGAAAAAGAAAAAGAATAATGTGGCGGTACAAGGAATAGGTACCGAGAAGGACTGACATAGCCGCTCGAAAGCAACTATGTAAGCCCACCCGTTGGGGTAGAGTTGAGAAGGGGCCAGATGGAGATGGCTGAGGCAGGACATTTGAAACTCGGTGAACGGAAAGCGAACACCGAGCTGGGTCATATAGGCTTTATAGAAGAAAAAGAAGTTGGTGAAATCTCCAACCCTCGTAGCACAGACGGGCTCATCCCAACCCGGGGGGCAAAAATAACAGCCTTGCATAGCCGAGAGCTTCATCTGGCGGAGGGCCTGAACGGTGATCGGCGAATGGGTCGTCCACACGTCCCGGGTCACCCAATGAAGTGGTCCGCAAGAGCTTGAGGAGAGGCGGGGAATCCGACCTCCCGCGCCCGAGGGGGCATCACTTGGCGAAAGCAACCTTTCCATTTACCTATAAAAGCAAAAAACAAAAGTGCTAGAATCAGTAGATGCGAGGATACCTGACACAGAAGAAACAGTCGGTCGAAAAGAAGATATGGGCGAGCCGACAGCATGACGACCCCCATAATCCGCGGTCGGGACAAAGGCCGACTCATGACGACAAGAGCCTAAAATGGCGTCGGCCCTAAAATCTTCGCCTCTAGCGACAAAGTAAGAACTTGACTCTACGCAATCCCAACAAGGGCCGACATACCCCTCCGGCATATGAGCAGACCTAGGGCAAACAGGAGGGTTATAAGGATTGACGGGTAAGGCCGACAGGACCGCGACCTCTCTTCGACCCTCGGAAAAGATCTAACGGGGGCGAGACCCTCTAACGACCCTACGCGTGCCACCCGAGCCGCCGCCCGGGGAAGGTGGCTAGCCTTTGCTCCTCGGACAGAGGGAGTACCCGAACTAACCGGTGGCTAGTTCGAGGGAAGTGGGCACTAAGGGCTTCCACCTCTTCGGGAGTCAAGTGACCCGAAGTCGAAGGTCGATTACTCCCACTCATTGTCACCCAAGGACGCAAACCTAAAGAGACGGGAAATGGCAATAAGGAAAAGGACGATAACTCCTCCGGCAATGGAGGCGTAAGGTTTGTAGGCGGAGGAAGCAAAACCCGAATTAGCAACCTAAAACCTACCCAGAAATCTCTACAAAACCACGGGCATACTGGGTTCACGACAGGACTGAGCAAACGAAGAAAAGAAACAAAAAACCCAGCAACATGAGAAGTGGCTTACCAGGATAAGGAGGAAGAGGACAATCACCGGAGGAAAAAAGCCTGAAACCGCCGGAAGGAAGCTCGTACGTGGAGAGCCGCCGGAATCAAAAGACCCAAGTTGTAAAACTTGTCAAAGGCAGAGAAAAACTTCAGAAAATGTTCGAAAGTGGAAGAAAGAGAAGAGAAACAGGTTTAAAAACCTGTGAAACGACAGGGGGTACGAAAAGGCGCCAACAGAATTAAGGGCAAACCCGTAAGTTCACCGGCAAAAACGAGGAGACGCACCCCGAGAAGAACGCGCATTAATGGCGCACGAAAACCAAAGGCGGCGAGAAATGACGGTTGCAAAACCTCTCCACTCCAAAGCCGCCAAGTGGCGGGCGCCATGATGGCGAAGTCGAAGGGCTTTTCAACCCCGGAGCACGCGATCACCTCGGGCTCTTAGGGTCACCAACGCCGACGCCGACCCTCGAGAAACAATCTCGGTCCGAACACCCCGGGGCACCCACCTCGGACCCACGCGTCGGACGAGTCCGCTAAGGTACACGGCACCGGGGCAAGGGCGCGTCCTAGCCCGGAGAACCCGGAACACCCCGGCTCAAAACCTTGAACTACCGAGCAGGGGCAAGCTCACGGATCGACTCACGGCCCAATAAGGGCACGATCCGGCAAGGGCATACCGGACCTCGGCCCGGCCCGGTCGACGGCCCGGTAGTAGGATCCCGAGTATCCCGGTTTCCCCGCAATCGGGGGTAATCTATCATATCCATAATCCAGGGATATGATAGATAGGCAGTTAAGATACCACGCCACACCCTATAAATACCGGGGTAAACACCAAGGTGCACACGTTCTAACTCGCCTCTTTACTTTCGCATTGCACATCACGGCCCCCCACTAAACACATACCCCCCCCTTTGGCGAAAGGCCTTGTGTTTGGTGATTCCTTGCTCACCGGGATATCTCCACTCATAGATATTCTGGCAGGGGCAACCCAATCCAAAATCAAACCACCAGCCGCCTAGGCTGGACATCTGGTTCCACACCGGAACAGTATCTAAGAAACCTTGTTGATAATGATTGTATGGGATTTTTTTTTAAAAAAAAAAAAACAAAGTGCAGGTATCACCCTTTAGAAATAATACTGATTGGGGTACTGCCGGAAATAAAAGGGAAAATTACGTGCATGTCCCAAGGAACGAAAAAAATTACAAAAAAGTCCCTTAAAATCACAAAATTACACAAAAGTCTCAAGGGACTTTTTTGATATTATTTGTATCAACAACAGGAAATGCCTAGATTTACAATAACATTTAAACACCTGACCATTTACAACAAAAAATCATATTTACAATAGGAAATGCTCATATTTGCAACAACATTTAAACACTTAGATTTTGAATGTAGAGAGGTTATTTACAACAAAAAAAGCCTAGGTTTACAACATGAAGTGTTGTATTTACAACAAAATTTAAAATCTGGACATTTGCAACAGAAAAAACCATATTTACAACAAAAAATGCCTATATTTACAACAACATTTAAACACATGGATTTTGAACGTAGAGAGATCATTTACAATAGAAAAAGCTTAGATTTACAACAGGAAGTGCTGTATTTACAACAAAATTTAAAATCTGGCCATTTACAACCAAAAAAGCCATATTTACAACAGGAAATGCATGTATTTACAACAACATTTAAAAACCTGTATTTTATTTCCATACAAATAATATCAAAAAAGTCCTTTGGGACTTCTGTGTAATTTTGTGATTTCAAGAGACTTTTTTATAAAAAATTTCGTTCCTTAGGACCTGCGCGTAATTTTTCCGAAATAAAATGGATGCACCTTTCCCAACAGGAACATTGTATGAGATTTAATCGCCTCATTGAGTAGTATCTCTTAATGATAGGGCTCTTGCCCTTTGTTTGTACCCAAAAAATAATAATTAATTACTACCTCCAATATTAAATATAAGACATAGTTGATTTTTTTTTAGAGATTAAGAAAACTAAATAAGTTATTTAATCATATCATATGTTGTATATCCTTATATTATATATCAGTTTATAAATTAGGTAAAATAATTTGACAAAAAATGACAAATATAAATATTTTAAAATAATTTAATTAACCTCATTGATCTCTAAAAAAATTAATTATGTCTTACATTTAGAGGCAAAGAGAATACTACAAGACCGACAGGGAAAGCTAGCCCAGCACGTTTAAAAGGAGGTGGGTGATCTAATCTGAATTGCAAGTCCCAATTGGGAAAGTACTACCTCCGATCCTAATTATAAGAGCTAGTTGACTTTTTTTGGAGAGATTAAGGAAGCTAAATAAGTTACTTAATCATTTCATATGTTGTGTATCCTTCGATTATATATTAGTTTATTAGTCAAACTAATTAGTTTGAAGAAAAACTAAAAATAAAAATACTCTAAAGTAATTTAATTAGTTTCCTTAACCTCTCCAAAAAAGTCAACTAACTCTTATAATTAGGACCGGAGGGAGTACTACTCTGATCCTATTTATAAGTCCCTTTTGACCAAATTACACATACCAAGGAGAGGTAGTTAGCTCAGTGATTATGGAGTGAATTTTCAACTTTACCCTCATTTATGATTGGATACCTTTCAACTTTTTCTTCTCTCTCTATTTTCATTGGTATAATTAATATGGGTAAAATTGTCATAATCTCATTTATTTGGTCAAAAATGACTTGTAAAGAGGACCAAATTTTTTGGTCAAAAGAGACTTATAAATAGGAACAGAGTGGTATATCACAAACAACTGTTAAATAACTAATTAATTTATCTTAAAAAAATTAGTAGAATTAGTTATTTAATATGTAATAAAGGTGTATTAGTTTTTAAAAATACACTGATAAAAATTATAAATTTGGTGACAAAATGTATTGAAGTCATATATTTAGACTAAAATAAAAATCCCTAACTCATATATTTAGCATTGGAGCGTTTATTAAAAATGAGGGGTTAATTTACTAGGAGAGAATGCTTTTACTATTTGTGTTAGCTTTCAAAAATTACTATGAGTCCCTAAAGAAGGGACTTAATTACTAACAAGTTCCAATAATAAACAAAATGTTATTTCTTACATTGGAACTTACCATTACATACTTCTCAGTTGTCATTAAAACTTCTTAATAATTAAGTCTCTCTTTTAGAACCTCAAAATAATTCCTTTTTTTTGGAATAGACAATGTTTCATAAAATATTGTCAAATTGTTCTTTTATAGAAAATTAATTGACAACATGTCCGAAATTTGTAACAGAGCATTATTATTATTACATAGGGCACCTAGGAACTAAGTTGAAGAAACCTTTGGGCCATGGGATGCGTGGCTTGAGACAGCTGATGAGGCTTTAGAACTTCAACAATTTGACCATCAACAAGTAGGCAAACCAAGTCAGCTATCCTCTGTATCTGTTTGATGCTGTGAGACACAATTATCACAGTCATACCACTGTTCTTGTTCAGCTTCATTAGAGCATCTTCTATGTTCTCAGTCGATATTGGATCTAGCGCACTGGTTGGCTCATCCAGCAGTAAAACCTATTTCACATCATAATAATATTATGCTTCAAAGCTAAGCCATCCATAAATAAATGCATCCATTGCTTTTTTTCAAACAAGACAAAATATTAAATAAGAAATGTTATACATATATTACAAACAGTAAGACATTCTACTGAAGAAGTAAAAGAAAGACAAAAGCATTTGTAGAAAATAGTTTGAACACCAAAAACGTTAAAATCATAGTACAACAGAGAGGCCCATTCCTTGTCAAGTGATGCATCCATTGCTTATTCACTTTCAAGGGTAAGTAAACTGTAAAGTGAGCTATAAGTACCTTAAATTTGAATCCTTATGAAAATTAGAAGATGGAAGATAAAAGAGTAAAAAAAATTTAACCCTACTTCTCTAATTTTTTAAATTCAACCCATAACAATTTGGGAAAAAGACAAAAAAATACCACTTGAATTCAAAATCCTAAATCAATTATTTTCTACTAAAATGAGTTGTGAATTGTATTATACTCTTGTAATTAATATCTATACTCTTGTAAGCAACAAGACTAATTTGCAATTTTAAAGTTCAAGTGGTATTATTTTGTCTTTTTTCCTAAAACTTTTCTCTCACCTCTCCTCCCAGTTGGGCCTCCAATGAATAAATGCTTTCAAGACTTTGTGTTTGGTATTGTGTAAATTTTCCAAAACTAACATATTACCAAACACATCATAAATTGTACAGTGAGTTATATCTGAAATTAGAATCCTTTAAGTTACACTTTAGGTGAAGGGTAAGAAGAATAGAAGAGGAATGATAATCCCATTTCTAAGTTCTAACGATCATTAATCCCATTAAAGTGGGCTCAATTCTGTTTTTTTTTTTTGGGGTAACATTTATCTTTTACAGTTTACCTAAAGCTTAGAGGTATTAGAAGATTGAGATAATTTATTACCTCTGGGGAATTGGCTAATGTCCTGGCAAGTGCCACACGTTGAGCTTGACCCACAGAGAGTTCAGAGCCCTTCTTGTTCATGAAAGAAGCATCAAGGTCTGCTGTTATCAGCAACTTGCGTACTTCTTCATCAGTTAGCTTCTTCCCTCTTAGTTGTGGTCCATACCTCACATTGTCTGCTACCGTGCCTGCACATGCTCATATCTCACATCAGCACCCAACATCTGCATGATAATTAATCATCTCTATATAATTTGGGAAGCAAGCAGGTTCCGCTTGTTTCATAAGCAAGGTACTTATGTTGACTTCTTGTTCAACATCAAACTAAATATTTCATTTGGTCTTAAACGTAGTGTTAGATTACTAATTTATAGCTATTAATAAATTAGGTAAGTAAGTTATTTGTATAAATTGTTTTAATTCTTTGAAGTACCATTTTAATAATCTGAAATCGAAATTACTCCCGTGATAAAAACTCCCTTAACATGCACAATTAATAAGGAGAATTTAACAGAAAAAAGTACAAGTTTAGAGGACAAAGTGAAATGAAATTTTTCAGTTAAAATTAAAGCAACCCTCTTTATAAGCTTTTACATTTAGGATTGGGGGAGTTTTCTTTTTCTCCGAGGATACATAACAATTTAAAAGTTCTTTTTCACAGAAAAATGTATTTAAGTTTTAGCACTGAAACCCAGTTAGAATGTGTTTAAAAATTAAAAGAAATTTAAAAAGTTGCAAAGAAATTCATCAACTACATGGAGAAAATTTTAAGAAATAATAATAACATTACACTTGGCTCAAATTCATAGTTTTCTTAATTTATGAATTATATGACTATATAATTTTTATACATTATATCAATGATTTGAACCATGTTCATTTAATTTGGTTGTTTAGCATGTTCCTCGTGTGTTTGTAAATGTATTTTGAATTTCAGTATTTTTTTCCTCTTCAAAGAAGAAATTCAAAATTCTATTTTTTTTTATTGCAGTACTATTTAAAAGGAAAATAATGATTAATAATAAAAAAAGAATAAAAATTAAATAAAACCCATTACTTCTTATGGTCTCTAATCTCTATTAGATCTCACCAAAACCAAAGAGAAATAGTTCAGATCATTCAATTTGTTTAAATATGATTTTTTTTTTAAAAAAAAATTTTACCCATATTTAAAATGAATTACATCAATTTTTTTTTTTAAAAAAAGAGAAAATTAAGTTAAACTTTATATAGAACTATTTTTTTTAAAAAAAAAATGTCTCGCTCATACCCGAGAGACAGATTACAGCCTAACTACAAGTCTATTACGAATCTAGCCCAACGCACTATAAGAATCTTAAGTTAAGTTGTTTCCGAAATTTCAGAATACTGAAAAAATATTTCATCATGATCCTAAAATCTTAAAAAAATATTCTGAAATATATTTTTAAGATTTAAGACTGCGAAATATTTTTTCAGCATCCTAATGTAATTTTTTAAGATTATGAAGTATTTTTCAGTCAATATTCTGAATTATCCTTTTAATACCAATCATAACCTTGAAATATTTTTTTTCAACATCTCGAAATAATTTTTTAAGATCATAAAGTATTTTTTTAATACCATTCATTATTTTAAAGTATTTTTTTTTTTGTATCTTAGTGAGTATTTTAAAATATTTTTTTAAGATCGTAAAATAATTCTCTAAAGTATATTTTTAGTGTGAGAGAGAGAGAGAAAAGACGATCCAAAATTTTGATGATGGACAGTAATCAATTTGTACATCTCAAATGGCTAATCATGTCAAGTTTCGCTCTTTCTCTCTAATGGACTTAGAGATTTCACCGATAGATAACAGAACTTCCTTCTCAAACCGTAGGCTCACAGTTAGAATATAAAGATAGCATAAAGTGAAAAGGAGGAATGACGCACCTTCGAAGAGGGCAGGGAGCTGAAAGAGCATACCGACCTTACGGCGGAGGGAGAGAACATCGAGGTCGCAGATATCGTTATGATCGAGAAAGACGGTACCAGAGGGAGGCTCCCAGAGGCGGTTCAAGGCCCTGAGAAGTGTCGATTTGCCGCTACCGCTGGGTCCAACGACGCCGAGTATCACGCCCTCGGGGACGTCCAAGTCGATTCCCTTGAGAATCGGAACTCCGGCATCAGAAACTTTGGTGAGATTTCGAATCTGAAATTTGGAAGACTTGTCGATCTTATTCTGAGCATTCACATCTACCACTAGCAGGTGCTCCCGGCACTCATCTGTGAATCAAAAAATTCGTATGATGTGAATGATGAATTAGACTAAAAGATGTTGGAAGGAAGAGATTTGAAGAGTTTAAAATTATACCCAAATCTGAAGGCATAGTGTGACCGCGTTGTGCTTGATTTCCTCAGAAAATCTTAGAGATTTCAATTTATGTAAAAGCTCTCCGCGTTCAGCCTCCCCCAGGTAGTTCACGGTTTATGCGTTAACTAGTGGAGAATCCAACGCATCTCCATCTCTAGGTGTTCGAATATATTTTTTTAATTAAAACTTGGGATACTTTAGAGAAAATCACTACTAAAAAAACTTTAAAAATCTTAAAAGATTAAAAAATGTTTGGTGTAACACTCATCATTCTCCTTTTATTACATACACGGAAACGTAAAAGAAACGTTCATTACTAGTCCAATTAGGGGCAAATTCAAATGCGATCACCTTCTCCGTTTTTGAGTTTCTTGCACGCGTTGTAAATTTGTTTATTTGAAAAAGGCTGGACTCAAACAAATCCTAATAGTAATAGTTAATCACTCACATAAAATGCATACACTGAATATGGTAGCCAATCATGTACATATTGTTGGAAATTATCTTGCGCAGGGGCAAATCATTTTATCTGATGAACGTTTAGGATATTTATAGTATTCTCCTTTTGTTATCATTTTCGTTTGCATGTTTGTATTGATAATCTGATCCCTGATATATCTTATAGATTATCCTAAATGTCACTGATCGGTCGGTCATCTACGCGGAGCGAAGATGAGTTAAGACCAATATGACTTTGATGAGATATGGAGATACAATCGAGTCATGGGCACTTGTAAGAGTACTGAGTCTTTGGACCACCCACTATGAGAAAAAGTTCGCATGGATCTAGTCATTAGCTTGTTTCATGTATAACCGTCACAACGCCCCTATGACCTCGAGATCATCATGGATTCCTACATGATGAATCATTAATCTTTGACCTAGTCAAAAGTCACCTTTGACCTAGGGTGATGATAAAGGCTGGGATCGGATCAGTGGTTTTCAAATGCGGAGGAATGTGAATGGTCGAAGATGGAATTTGTCCCTCACATTTGTAGAGAGATAATCTTTGGGCCCCGATGAGTGAGTCTAAGAAATGTATGGCCATACTATGTTGGAAAGGAGTTTCCATTTCACTTATTAGACTACTCGAGAATCGAGAAAGTTATGGACAAGAATAGGAAGTTGACATTGTCCATGCCTCATCCTTGACCAAATTATCGCGTGACAAAAGGGACGTGACATGGTTGTATGATAAGGTTGTATCGTGATACTGATCCCCATGTGAGTTGGGTAGTCATGATGTCTTGCTAGAGGCTCGTGCGACTTGTGATACTGATTTTGGCCCACGCCAATCTCATATGGCCAACGTCAGGTCCGCACACGTTAATAACCTAACACGAAAGCGTTTGTGTCCCGGTTCATTGAATCTCGATTAATCTGGAATTAATGAACACTAAATTTAATCTAGGATAAATATATATTTAAATATATTTATTAAAATTCGAAATTAATATATATATGTATATTAATATTATTAATGGAGATTATAATATTATTATATATAATATTTGTTTTGTATTTAATTTATTTTGATAAATTAAATATCTAAAACAAATAGAGATATTGTATCTCGTTTAATATTCGAATAAGAATATCGATATCTGTTTAGATTAAATTGAGATATGGTATCTCATAATTAATTAAATAGATGAATATTATTTCTGATTTGATTTATAGAGATAAATTAAATCGAAGGCTTTTAGTTTGCATTAAATAAATACATTAGATTAGATCTATCGATAGATTTAATTAATATTTTTTAATTCAAGAATTCGAAATTTAGATTTCAAAAATCAGTTTTTGAAATTCGAAATTCAAACTTAATGCGTATTGATTGTACATTAATATGGATTAATTGTACATTAATACGTATTAATACGGATTAATTGTACATTAATACGTATTAATACGCATTAATACGTATTGATGCATAGAAAAACGTTAGAGGCTTTTGAGGCTTTTGAATGGTTCTGTGTGTATAAGCAAAAACGTGAGAAAGACTGATTGAGAAAAAAAAGAACCTAGAGAGACACAAGAAGCGCTAGCACACTGCCGTAGCCGTGTTCGGGAAATTGTTCGTGTGGATACCAGTAGAGGAAGCCGATTCAACGAGTCGTCTTCTATTGATCGAGGAGGTAGCCCACCAGAACAAAGGCAACGAGACACGAACGGATTCATCAAAGGTAATTTCGGATTCCCTTAGTCTTGATTTAAACGCACCTGAGTGATCCTCGGGACGGGATTCTTAAAATTTTAATCCGCTGCGTCGTAAGAATTCCAACACATATAACACATTCAACATTCAAAGATAAACATGATATGCAAGATCGACTACAACCATAGGGTCCAACCGGTCCATTCCTACAACGCTGAGTATTCAATTAGGCCTTGCCCTTCTCATCTAAATGCTTAAAAGGGTTTGCGATCCAAGGACCCATTGGTCCACTAGGCCGTACTCCATATCTCGTGTTTACAACACATAACACAATGGTACACACATGCGAATAAAGACATGCCTAATATGTGAGGGAAAAGTTATGACCTTGAAACCTTTCCAACTCTTGATCTTGTTCCCAGTCTCTTGGGTGTCATTGGCAAATATCAAATCCCATTAATATTCATAGACACACTAGTTATTACTTATTCAAGTTCTTCAATATCTTAAGATATTAGGGTTGACTATTTTTAATGTTAATGTACTAAGCCTAATGTGTAGCTAATGGGCCCATACTAACTCCAAGTTCTTATTTTAATCCTTAGAAGTTAACTTTATTATCAATTGTCCTTACTTTCATATTTTCATATATCAAGCCTACACTATCATAATTTTCACCTAACTTTGCAAATTCATATATTTATGTACAAATATCTATTTGTAGTGATTCCAAAGACTATCCATTTGGAATAGCGATGGAAGAATTGACTTTTTTCTAGATGGGGTTTTGCAAATGGAAGATAGGATAAAAAATCAAATTGTAGATGTGATTTATGTTTGGGATAGCAGTGACAAAAGTGATTTTTTGTCCAAATAAGCTCTTGTTTATAATAGCATTTGAAAAATCATTTGAGATGAAAAATAATTGAAAATGACATAAATCTTATTGATAATTACACACACATATTAGTTGTATATATTGTGATAATTGAAGATAAAAATTTAATTTAAATTTGATAAAAAATTAAATTATAATTTGAAATAATTAAGGTCTGCACCTTATTTCATATATTATTTATCCAATATATGTGTACATATATAGAAGGAAATAACCTAATATGATCACTAGAGTTTCTCTTAGAATCTAGGAACAATAATCTAATCACTAGAGTTTCTCCTAGAATCTAGGAACAATAATCTAATCACTAGAGTTTCTCCTAGAATCTAGGAACAATAACTTGAAATTCAAAAAACAGTTAGGATCACATAATCGGATTTGATTAGACTAGGTCACATAACAGATTAGGGTTTAAGTGATAAAAGCCCATAGTTGGCGGCAAGGCCCATTCCAACACTCCCCTTCAAGCTTGTGAATAGATGTTGATCATTCCCAGCTTGCTTCTAAGGCCTTCGAATTTTCCCTGAGTGAGCGACTTGGTCATAATATCTGCAGCCTGTTTTCCTGATGGAATGTATGATAGATCCATCACCTTGGCTTCCAATTTCTCTATAATGAAATGTTGGTCTATCTCCATGTGCTTCATTTGATCATGATGAATAGGATTGTTTGCAATCCTAATCATTGACATGTTGTCACACCACACCTTTATGGGTCCTTCTGGTTCAGCCTTAATCTCCTTAAGAAGTCTTATTACCCACATACCTTCACATACTCCTAGAGACAATGCCCTCAATGCCCTATATTCAGATTCTGCTGAGCTTCGAGAGACTACTGGTTGCTTTTTACTCCTCCAAGTTACTAGATTACCCCATACATAGGTACAATAACCAGTGGAGGAACGTCTATCAACTTTTAAACCTCCCCAATCAGCATCGGTGAACAATTCAATGCTTCTAAAGTTCCCTTTTTTTAAAAAAAAACCTAAGCCTGGAGTCTTCTTTAGGTACCTGAGTATCCTATACACTGCTGTCATATGCTCTTTCTGCGGGTTACTAGAAAACTGACTTACAACACTTATAGGAAAACATATGTGTGTGAGACAAGTAAATTAGCTTTCTGACTAATTTTTGATATCTCTCTTGATTTACTGCTGTACCATCATCCCGAATAGTTAATTTTTGATTTGATTCTATAGGAGTATGAGCTGGTCTTGCCCCCAACATTCCAGTTTCTTTGAGGAGATCCAACGTATACTTCCTTTGTGAAACATTAATCCCTTTCTGAGTTCTAGCCACTTCCATTCCTAAGAAGTATCTTAATGGGCCAAGATCTTTTATCTCAAACTCTAAAGCTAAATTTTTCTTTAGCATTGTGACTTCTTCTTCATCATCGCCTGTTAAGACAATATCATCAACGTACACGATGAGAATCGTTCTTCTTCCATCTCAGTCCTTTATAAACAGTGTATCATTTGCTTGACACTGTTTATAACCCTAGGCCTTGATAGCTCTTGTAAATCTTTCGAACCATGCTCTTGGTGATTGCTTCAGTCCATATAGTGACTTGTAAAGCTTGCATACTTTGCTGGAATTTTCTAAGTTTCTAAGTCCCAAAGGCACCTCCAAGTATACTTCTTCTTCAAGATCACCATTTAAAAAGGCATTCTTTACTTCCATTTGATGTATATGCCACTCTAGATTAGCTGCAAGAGACAACAAAACCTTTATAGTGTTAAGTTTTTCTACAGGGGCAAAGGTTTCTTGATAATCAATGCCATAAGTCTGTGTAAACCCTCGAGCAACTAGTCAAGCTTTGTATTTATTCACACTCCCATTAGGATTGTATTTCATAGTAAATACCCACTTGCTGCTGACTACAGACTTCCCTTTAGGTAAATTAGTGATTTTCCAAGTCCCATTCTTATGTAGAGCTCTCAATTCTTTTTCAATAGCTTGTTTCCACTTTGGATCAGAAACAACTTCTTCAAAATTTCTGGGTATGCTTTCCTTCTCAACATTAACCACAAAGGTTTTCATATGTGGTGAAAGCTTGTTGTATGAGACATACCTGGCTATAGGATGTTGAGTGCAACTCCTCTTCCCTTTCCTTAAGGCAATAGGCCAGTGTAGATCCTCAGAACTTGTCTTGGTTGCAGGATCATGAGTCTGCTAAGGTGTGGAATTAATATCTACCTCATCATGTTGTTGTTCTGTGGTTGCATCAGGTTCGTCCAACCTAGTCTCATGTGTTTCATATTCAAAAATCAAGTTAAGAGGCTCAAATGGATTTGCTGTTTGGGTTATGACTGTTTGGGGACTTTGCTTATGTCTATTTCTGGGATTGTTATGCACTGAGATTTCTGAACTATTTTCAAGAGAATTAGAATGATTTTTGGTGGAATGAATAGGATAAATAGGTGAGAAATCTGGAAATGGTGTTTGCGGTTCAGTAATAGGCTGTGTAGGATATTGCTGATGTTGTGTAGTATATTGCTGATCATACTGAGGTTCAGGTTCATAAACAAGCCATTCACTCTTATTCTCCCCCTGAATGGGTGTGTTTGAAAAATAAGGTTGGTTTTTAACAAATTTCACATTTGAAGTGACAAAAAATTTGTTTGAAGCTGGATAAAAACATTTATACCCTTTTTGAGTTGATGAGTAGCCCAAGAAAATGCATTTAAGGGCACGTGTGGCTAGTTTACCTCCTCCCTCATTATAAACAAAAACTTTACAGCCAAAGAACCGTATAAGAAGAGGATTAATAAGAGAGGAATTTGGATAAGTTTTTGCAAATATTTGTAGAGGAGTCTGAAAATTCATTATTTTTGAAGGCATGCGATTAATTAAGTAGGCTGAGGTAAGAATAGCATCTCCCCAAAATCTGCTAGGAACATTGTTCTCAAACATAATGGACCTAGCTACCTCAAGGAGATGATGATTCTTCCTTTCAGCCACTCCATTCTGTTGAGGAGTATGAACACAAGAAGTTTGGTGATGTATTCCCTTTTCAGTCAAAAAATGTTTAAAATCTGAGTTTAAGTACTCCCGACCCTTGTCACTTCTAAGAAATTTAATAGATGTTTGAAACTGATTTTGAACGAAGGTGTAAATTTTTTTAGACAGTGTAAACACAGATTTATCTTTCATTAAAGTGACCCATGTTAACCGAGTATGATCATCAATAAATGTCACAAACCATCTAGCTTTTGAACTATTTGCAATCTTAGAAGGACCCCAAACATCACTATGAATGAGATCAAATGGATGTGAGGGTTTATAAGGATGAGAGGGATATGAATTTTGAGTATGTTTAGCAAATTGACAAGAATCACATTGAAAATCTGAAATAGATTTAATACTAATGTTTGGAAACAACAAACGCATAGAAGTGAGACTAGGGTGGCCTAACCTAGAATGCCACAATTTAATGTCTTCTGTAGACATAACAAAGTGCACAGCACAAGGTTTATTTGAGAGTGATCCTCGGATGTAATAGAGTCCATTCCACACTTCAGCATTCCCAATCACCTTCACCAAAGCCAAGTCCTAAAAATGGCAACCAATTTTGTCAAAGGTTACTATGCAGCTTAGCCGATCAACAACACGTTTTACAGATAACAGGCTACACTCAATTTCTGGAACATATAAGACATTTTTTAATACAATGTCTTTAGAGATTACTACTGTGCCTGATCCATGGTGACTTGCAAAACAGAGATAGCTTAACTCGAGTTGATTTTCAAGCTAACTCGAGTTGATGACTCGAGTTGACCATTCTACACTCGAGTCACAATTACATCTTCTTTGAAAATATCTTTGAAGTTAAATGAAGATGTCTTTATATGAACTTAGCTCGAGTTTAAAAATGTTCACTTCAAGTCCATGACTCGAGTCACTCATAACTCACTCGAGTCAAGTATCATTTTCACAAATGTTCTTCGAGATAGCTTTTGAAAATGATTTGAATATCGAGCTAACTTGAGTCATTAAGTGATGGCTCGAGTTATCAAAGATACACTTTGAGAAATAAGTTTCAAAGCTACACTCCAGTTAAGGAACACTGACTTGAGTCAGTACTTTTGTATTTTGAAAAAATAAATTTAAGTTCACAAGTCTTAACTCGAAGAATACAGGGTTCACTCGAGTTAATACTTTTCATAAAACATTTCACATATGTCTTTAACTCGAGTCACCAGAGTGTAACTTGAGTCAGTCAAAATTTAAACATATTTTGACTGAGTTTTCAAAAGGCTTGACTCGAGTCTTACAACCTTAAACTCGAGTCAATTTGACAGCAAGTTGAAGACAGTTGTCGATTCAACTTTAATCAAGATAACAACATTTTTAGTTGAATCATTAGCTACATTTTTGCTTACAATTGTCAGTTATCATCAAAACACATAGAGAACTAACATTCTCTCCCTTTTTGATGATGACAACACTTGTAAACCAAATGTCAAATTTTTAAGAAATTTCTTTGAGAATTCAAGAGATAGGAAAATGATCAACAACTCAAAATATTTACACAATAAATAAGGCATGAAGCAAAGTACATAGCATGAAACAAAATATAAGGTATTAAAAATCTTGAAACAAGTACACTAAGAAATGAACTGAGATATCAGAAAACAACAACTGAAGCTCTACTACTTCTTTTCTCTCCCTTTGTCATCATTCAAAATAGGAGCATTAGAGGTGGTGGAAGTAGGTGGGAAATGAAGGGGTGAGTAGAGAGCTAAGGTGAGGCATGGAGGAGCAGAAACAGGAGGATCTGGTATGGGAGATGAGGTTGGTATCCCAAGGCTAGGACCAGCATCTGAAGACTGAGGCTTCATTAACTTATTGAGCTTCCCATCAAGAACATGAAGCATGCCATGTATACCAGATAGATTTGCATGAAAATCCTTTATGTGACCTCCAAAATTTTCTATCTTCTCAACCATATCCTAAATGGTCTCTACTTGAGTCTCTTGTACTTCCACAAGCTTATCATGGCTCTTAGTTACTTCAGTTACTAGCTTCCCAATCTTAGATTCAAGGGTCTCAGTAAGCTGATGATACTGAGCAATCATTCCTGTGTGAAGTGGACCAACACACTCAGATATAACTTTCTCCACAATTGCCTTTATTGATCTACTGAAATAAGAAGGAGGAGGCTGAGTTGACTGAGTAGGAACAGAAGATGATTGAGCTTCATTTGCTTTATACTTGAATGCTCTTGAATGTGAAGGGGCTCTAGACTGCCCTGAACCTTATTGGAATTAAATGCTCATATGGTTCAAGTGATATTGACCGAAGAGAAGAGGCTTGACTGGTTTCTCATTTAACTCCAAGTATCGAACCTTTTCTTGGAATAGGATCAATGATACAAGATTAGGAAAAGGAATGGTTGAGATTTTCTTTGATTGGAATATGAATCTTTTCATCTCATTATAGACCCACTGGCCTATATTATGAGGAACCTTGTCAACTATGGAAGCAAAAAGAGAGTAGTCCCTTGATGCAAAATGAGTGAAATTTTTTCCCTTCTACATAAGGTTTTTGGAATAAATGTACCAGAGAGCCCTATACTTTGGGGGGCATGACAACAGGAGGAAAAGAGAGTGACCTTAATGGTTCACTCAATGGCTCATCAGATCTGCGAATTTGGAAGATCTCCTCATTGTCATAATTTAACTTAGGAGTAGGAGGGGGATCAGTGATCCTTAACAGAGAATTTATGAAATTTGCAGTTAAAAGAATTCTCTTACCCCTAACATATGTAACAATCCTTTCCTCAAAGAGATTACCATTGTCATCCAAATGATTGGCAATGTTCATATTAAAATAAAAGGTTTTGACAATGGTAGGACTATATGAGGTCCTAATGGCTAAAAGATTTTCATAAGGTTTGAGCCATGGAGAAAGGTCAAGATTGCAATCATCCTTGAGTTTAACTAGGTCCACATAAACAGTAGGAAAAAAATCACGATTGGCATAATTCTCTCTAAAGAGCTTAGGTTTAGACTCAGTAAACATAATAGGATTGCAGCAAAAATCTCTAGGAGGAATAGGATGATGATAAACAGCCACAAGAGCAGTGGGTTGTCCATATACCTTAGAGCTTGATTGCCCTTGAGCCTGGGCAGAGTGGCTCTAAGTAGGTCCTCGAAAATCAAAAGTAGAGACTATTGATTTCTTCTGCTTCTTCTTTGGAGCCACAACAACCTTCTCCTTGTCTTTTCTTTTAGCAACGTCGGGATCAACCTTATTTTTCTTTGGCACCTCAGGAGGCTCTTGAATCACAACCTTTTTAGCCTTAGGCTTGGGTGATGCTTCATTGGTAGCCACCTTGGGTTGAAAACGTTTAGGCATGTGCTTTTCATGTCTAGGTCTCTTCAATGGAGGTAGAGACGAAGACTACGTCACCTCATAATCAGAACTTGAATCCTTAGCCTTGGAAGAAGTTTTAGGAGGCATGATCGAAGAAGGGGGCTCGAGTTAGGGTTCGAGTGTTTGGGTTTTTCAGAGAAAGTGACAGAGAAGACTCGAGGGTTTAATAAAGTGAAGAGCGACAATCGAGCTGATATATATATATATAGAAAGCGCTCAATTCGAGTTACAGCTTAATGACTCAAGTTACCAAGAACTGGCTCGAGTTGACATAAAAATGCACTAACCTAGACTTCAAGTGTGTATATAAAAACACTTGAAAAATACCTTTGACTCGAGTTCCCCACTTGTTGGCTCGAGTTAGGACTTTTTTCTATTCCAGGTTGCTTTCTGTATTGACTTGACTCAAGTTGAGGAAGCCTTGACTCAAGTTAAGTACTCTTCTTAAACTTGGGCGTTGTGACACGGTTATACATGAGATAAGCTTATGACTAAATCCATGTAGCTTTCTCATAGTGGGTCGATCTAGCACCTTGTACTCTTACAAGTGCCTATGACTTTGATTCGTATCTCCATACTCATCAAAGTCATACTGGTCTTATTTCATCTTTGCTCCCGCATAGATGACCGGCCAGGGATATTTAGGACAATCTTTATGATATGTCCAAGGACACAATTATCATAATAAACATGCAAACAATATGATAACTAAAAGGAGAAATTCTTTAAATAATAACAGTATTTAAAGTACAATGACTTGCCCCTAGGGCATAATTTCCAACAGCACACTGGGAATTAAAGGAGCTGAAAGGCATAATGTATTGGGCAGTGAAGCCTGCATAACCAACCACTGGGAAAATGGACAAGTGGGCCTGTGTGTGAATATTACACCCTGGGTACATACTGAATGAGATTGTCATATGATGATGATGTTCCGCGTCTGATGAACATGCATAAGAAAGGCAATGTAGGTAGCATGGCACAAGAATGAAAATTGTTAGAAGAATGTTGGGATTTGAATCTGTCAAATCAAGTTTTCTTGAGCATGAATATACCCGACGAAATACTTCTTGCTAACCTCGATGTTAGTCAGGAAGAAAACAATCTGAGAGAAGAATTTGAAGAGACTCATATACAAAATGAGTGATTAAGCTCTATCTGGGAATGAATTCGCAAGGTGAAACTCAGGATTATGATCTTTCACTGAGCGGGCTAGTTAAATACAAAGGGTATAGACATATACCGCCAAAGGCCGATGTGAGGCAAAAGGTATTGGATGAGACACACAAGAGTAAGTGTACTACCCATCCAGGAGCGTCAAGATGTATTGGAATTTGAAAACCCAAATGTTGGTGGCAAAGGCTAAAAAGTGATGTGACCAAATTACGGCCTGATGCCTTATTTGTCAAGAGTTGAAAAATTGAGCATCAACGACCAACAGGACTTTTGCTAGGTCTGGAAATTCTAGAATGAAAATGGAAAGTGATGCCATGGAACTGGTGAGGGGATTGCCCAAGATTAGGAACTATGATGCGATTTGAGTTTCATTCTCATCACTGTTAACTATTCTCTTGAGAAGCTTGCAAAAATCTACATAAAGGAGAAAGTGAGACTCCATGGTATACCAAAGAGTATTATTTCCTATAGGGATCCTCGATTCACATCCCTATTCTAGCAAGCTTTACATGAAGCTCTGGGGTCAAAGTTAAAATTTAGCACAGCTTATCACCCCCAGACCGATGGTCAATCTAAACGGACCATGCAGACGCTAGAAGACATGTTGAGAGCGTGTGTATTGGACTTCAAAGGGAATTGGGATCCATATCGCCCATTGGCAAAGTTTGCATATAATAACAGCTATTATTCGAGCATCTAGATGGCTCTATTTGAAGCGTTATATGACAGAAAATGTCAATCACCTATTTTTGGGCAGAGTTGTCTGAAAGAAAGCTAATTGGGCCAGATTTAGTTGACAAAACCTCCGAACATATTGTTCTAATCAAGAAGAGGCTCCTAGCAGCGCAGAGTAGGTAGAAAAGCTATGCAGATAAAAGCGGAAGACCTCTGGAATTTGAAGTAGGAGATCACGTTTTTTTGAAGATATCTCTTATTACAGGAGTTGGTAGAACATTAAAGGGGAAAAAGTTAGGTCCTCGATATGTTGGTCCATTTGAAGTATAGGTGAAACGTGGACCAATAACCTACCACCTAGCTCTACCCCCAAACATGGGTAAACTTCTACCTGATGGAGCTTCGATCAATCGACCACCGAGATTCACTAGAGAGCACTATTCTTTCTGGAAATCCAAATCCAAAGTCTTTGTATTAGCTTCTGAATATGGTCTCTGGAAAGTGTTCGAAAGAGGAGATTATGTTCCGTCAACTACTGAAGATGGAGTGAGAACTCCAAAGCTCGAAGAAGAATATGATGAGAATGACAAGAAACTAGTCACTCTCAACAGCAAGGCTGTTCTCATGCTCCAGAGTGCTTTAAGTCAAAGTGAATATTTTCGAATATGCACTTTAACTTTTGCTAAAGCTATGTGGGACGCCTTGGAGTTAGCTCACGAAGGAACCACTGGAGTCAAGGAGAATAGAGTCAACACCCTCATGACTGAGTACGACCTTCTTCGTATGAAGTCAGGGGAATCGATTGGTGAGTACGACCTTCAAGTGAATATATATATAGTTTCTGGTTTGAAAACAAATAGGCATAGCATGGTGTGTGTGTGTGTATATATATATTGTTGTCTGATACACACACATATATTATTTCATTTGGAAAAAAATATAAGAAACTTCATTGTTGAATATTTTATATGATGCCATTGATTCATGAGTTTTTGAATCATTTACTTCGACAGCTTATCATTAAGCATGTTATTGACTTGGTGAAATAAATGTATGTATGTATGTATGTATGTATGTATGTATGTATGTATGTATGTATGTATGTGTGTGTGTGTGTGTGTGGGAATTGTACATCATGAAACTAAAAAGAAAATCTTGCTTACTATTTTGTATAAATATATATATATATATATATATATATATATATATAAGGAAGTCTTGTTGATGTACTACTACACATACATGCATATGTCGCTGCATATAGGAAAGAAAAGAGGAAACTGACTATATAAATATATATGAGTGTGAACGTCATTGTACAATGAAAAGATAGGAAAAAAGGTGGTCTTATACACACACACACACACACACACCTTAATATATACCTTTTATATATATATATATATATATATATGACCATTTTCTTCCTATTATTTCCATGTGTAGAGATATGCATGTGTGTGTGTGTATATATATATATATAGATGCTTTGGAAAAACTACGAGAAACATTAAATGTAATACATTATATCATATTTTATATGATGATTGGTATTTATAAACCCTTAATTTAAAGTGTTAGGATAGACGCTTCGATAGAGAAATAATAATAAATAGTTAAGTAATAATAATAATAATAAGATAGATAAATAAATAATAATATCATTATTAAAAAGGGGAATAAATAATAAAGGAAATTATTAATTAATAATAAAGAGAAAAGGGCATTATTAATTAATAAATAAATAAAAAGGGTGTTATTATTAAGGGAATTTCTTAGGGGTTAATAACCACTTTTGATCCTCTAAAAATAATCCGTGTAGTTAGTTACTTTGCGACGCAAGAAGTGACTAACAACAATGATAAACGTTTATAAGCATACCTTGACACCTCTACTGATCCCAACACCTTTGGATGAATTAAGAATTCAAGCTTGAGGTGGGTAACTGTTATCTTATTAGTTTGTATGTATGTATTCATGTATGACTAATCACGTTTGCTAGATAATTTTCATATGTGTATCCTAGCTATGGATTGGGGCTGCGTGTCCTAAAATAAGGTTGTATGTCCTAAAGGGCTGCGGTCATTGGCCGATAACTAGAGTTACAGTGCAACTTGTTTACTGTGAATTATTCTATGCTTAACATGTGATATGTTGTCATTTATATTTCATACTTGAATATAAGATTAACTGTTACTGCTGAGGTTCATTCATTTGAACTCCAGATCGCATGAAAAAGACGGGTAGAGGATCAAGATCAAGAGGAAAGATGCAACTGTAAGGGTTACAGCAGAATGAATTTTTTTGGAAAAATATGAGTAGATGGACTATATTATATCCTTTATTATTTGTCTATTTTGGATTAATGTATTAATATCCCACTATGGGATAAATTTGAATCGTGAAAAAATTATTCTCATGGTTTCAACTAAGTTACTTTAAGAAAGCTTTATTCCGCAATTAAGTCGTTCAAACTATTTTGATGCATTCCTGTGCACTTGTACTCTGATTAATAAAGGCGTATTAAGGGCGGGTGTCATACCGCCACTCCATTTCAACAAATTGGAGCCGTACAAGCAAGCTCCTTTATATAGACTATACAGTCAACCACCCTTAATTAGAGTGATTTGAAGAAAATCCCAATCCAAGGTTGAATCCAAAAAATCAAGATAATGGATCCTATCCATGTCTTGAAATATATCTTGAATTCAATATTCAAAATAATTGATCATATCCATATTTTGAAATATATGTTGAATTGAAAATTAAAGATAATCGTTATCCAATCTTTATTGGATATTATTTTGGATAATTCAAAATTATCTTCTATAACCTAACCTCTTGAATTTAAAATTTGAATTTAGATTTCAAACTTAAATTCAAAATTCAAATGGGCCCAAGACCCCGTTAGGCCTTCTAACACATTTGGGCGACTAACAAATTTTTCTTCTCATTTCTTAATTTATGGTGGCTAAAGTAACCGGACAACATCAATGATTGTGGGTACTGCGTGATGCAGTAAATAAAGGACATTTTCACCCATGGTCCTCAGAATATTAATACAATAAAGGTATATTATATGCTCAATTTGTTCGTATATACATTTGGTCAACTATATATGGCATATATAACTTCCATCTTATTTTCTTTTGCACACAATATTTTGATGCCTCCTGCTCAATACTTAGCAACTCACAAATGGAAAAGGTTTCTGAAGAGTTGGCAAAATTTGTGTAATATCAGTGGGAGATGAAATAGATATAGAATGACGGTAAATTTCTAGACACTGATACTTTTTTTTTTTTTAAAGTTTTGGTTTTATAATGTATACATGTACATGAATGACTATAAATATATTCTGATTTGCTATATTATTTTGTATATGAATGAATGTAAATATATATTGTGATTCGTTTTGTACAAATGTATATGTAGTGGGATATCGAAAGAAAAACCTGTTAGTATATAGGTGTCCTAGAGACGATCTATTTTATCATATGAACACCTTTTACTATTTAGTATTTCATGGTAAATATATTTGAGCATATTTTAGCTTTATCATATTTATGTCTCGCCTTCATTTTAAGGTTAATATGTGTTTAAATATAAAGGCCCTAGGAAAAGAACAGGTGTTCACTCGAGGATCTATGATGGGGATCATGATCATGAGGACTCGAGGACACTACATATCTATTCCCTGAAACTTGTTCCTAGTCTTGAATCACGAAGAAAGGGCATTAGTGATCTTAATAACATTAGTATGACATCATCTACTTATATAGAGATACAAGGTAGGGACCTCAAGGAATTCAGCCATGTTGATGCCTTAGTTGATGTTGTGGGTGGATCTATTGGAGAACAAATAACACTGAACTAACCCGCTGAGAGAGTCCACAAATATTCATTGTAGAGAGTATCATTGGATATGTAAAGTCTCACATCGTTTGGTAGTGAGGATCGTTCTAGACTTGAGGATGTCATCGAACACTATGTCCTAGGGTTGTACTTTGACTGTACAACTCTATTCACCTGAAAATAGGGAGAATAACGTACTCTTGGGTGTAACTCGAATATATGAGTATAGATGGATATGCCGAAAGAACTCATAGTCCCCTACAAGGGATAAGTAGTTCACAAGATCGGTAGAGCTTATATGACTTCTAGTTGACTTGAGAGTTTGTGCATAACAAGCGATCATGAAGAGTTATGATCCATCTTATAGTCAATAGAAAAAGATTCCTTGTTTCATGAAAAGCTATATTTAGTCAACAAGAGAGATGATACTCTATCTTTGCTCTCAACTAAATGTGAATGACGATGTGAGGGATAATGCCGACACAATATCCAAATTTGAAAAGGTAGATTACTTGATCAACTCAATTAGTTCTGGGGTCATAGAGCATTGCTAGTGTATTATGTAGTGATTAGATAACTTGGGCCCATTAAAGGAGTTTAATTGGTCCAAGTTTATTTATGTTAATGACTAATTGGGCCTAATGGGTCACACAAAGGTTATTAAAATTAACAATCTTGAGCCAATAATTGTTATTGGGCTTTATCAAGATATATAGATGTTTTTGGGTTGGAGTAGGACTCCAAACCCAAGAAGGAAATGGCGCCACATTTGGTCCACAAATGAGGAATTAATTTCTCCATTAATAGGCTCAAATAAGTTAGAAGACCAAACGAGGTCTCTGGCCAATTTGGAATTCGAATTTTAATTTGAGGTTTGAAATTTAAATTTAAATTTTAAATTTAGGAGGTTAAGATATGAAAGGATAATTCTGAATTATATATATATATATATATATATAAAAAGATCCAATAAAGATTGGATAAAAAGTAATTTTGAATTTCAAATTCAAGATATGGATATGATCCATTATCTTGAATTTTGAATTGAAGATATAATCCAAGATAAGGATAAGATCCATTAGCTTGAATTTTTAATTCAAGATACTTCATCTTGAATTTTGAATTCAAGATATGGATTTAAGCCATTATCTTGATTTATCTTGGAAAGAGCTATTCTTCTAAAACCCTAATTAAGGGTTTTGCCCGTGTAATATAAATACACTAGGGCCATGGATGTGCACGACTAATCATGAATTTGAGAGGCCAGTGGCAGCATCTAAGAAGAGCAAGAAAGGCACCAATTCAAGAGGTAAGATCCAATCTTGTTCATCCTATCCTCCACCTAATCTCGAGACACCATAATCCTCTTGAAAAAACGAAAACCCAAGAACTTGAAGCCTCTACCTTGCTATCACCTAGCAAGCATCCGATTTGCCGTGATCTCCCAAAATACCAGATTAGAAAAGATTTGTAGTATAATGTAACCTGGGTCGTTTCCCGATGAATTCACAATAGATTCAATTCGAACAGCAATAAAACAGAACAATAACAAATTTGGGGGTTTTTGATTTAAACGATTAAAAACGAAAATAGACTCGAAACCAAAATGAAATATGCAAAACAGATTGAAACGAGATTGAAACAGTTAAAAACAGTTAACCCGAGTGGGATTCCATAACCTTCATCGGACAAACGATAATAACCGAACTCGTGATTGATTAAGACGAACCGAGATCTCGCCTTCGTCCAGATATTCCCTCGACTAGACAATCGTCTAGCATTTGATCGAACACGTGGCAAGCTCGCTGTCCGATCGCACAACGCTCTCTCAGAACCCGGTCCGACCTATGTCCTTGGGATATCAATCTAGGTATTAAATCTAATACCTAATCCGCAATTATAATCGGATCCGATTAAAATAAACAGAGACGATTCTAGATTACCGAATGAAGCGCATGTCCTCTGGATTCTTGGAACCCTCAATCCATAGGTTAACACTTAGCCGAGCATGGCTAAGCAAAACGCAGAAGAAAAGATGAAAAACGCGAAGAACACGAAGAACATGAAGAACACTTCAGAGAATTTGAAAACTCCTATTTTGATCCACCAAAGTCTAAAAACGTGAATGAGAATGTGTTTTTGGCTGCTGCCACACTTAACCTAAAATGGAAAACGAAAATGGGGCCCCAATCCAATTCAGGCCCAAAATAGAAAATAATAAAATAAATGAGTTTTAATTACAATTTAAAACTCAATTAAAATTCCGACTTCGGCTCCAAAATTGACCGCCCTCTTGTCCGAATTTGCCCTTCATGTCTTCATATGAATTGTAGCCCTCTGAATCATCTGAAATATGAAACAAAAATGAGGCAAATCCGATGTCTGGTTCAAGAGTTATGGTAGGAATAGTGAAGCAATATAAACTGGAATTTTATTATTAAAAATGGCTAAAACATAATAAAAGGCCCAAAGCCCAAATAAGTATAAAAGCCATTATTTATTAACTAAAGAGTCCTAAATTATTAATCAAGAGATAAAAAGAAGTGTATGAAATATTCAATTATCAGTATCCAAGGAGAAGAAGTTCTCAATGCAATTAGGAGATGCCGTGTAATCAACATTAGAGGACGTCATAATCTTTGTCATCTCTTTAATTGATCAAAGGTATTCGTAAAACCCCTTTATGTGTTTTAACGAGTAGATCCTAAGTTATAACTTATGAGCATCTAAAGAGTTACGGATTCTCATAAGCACCGTAAAGAGTTACAGGTTATAACGTTAAGACAGTAGCAACATAAAATATCTTAGAGTAAAACCCATGAGTACCATAGAGAGTTACAAGTTATAACTCATGAGTACCATAAAGATTGTTAGTATTCAGGTGTCTTAGAGACAATCTGTGATGACAGATGAACACCTTTTCTACATTGTAGTGTTTCCTTATTAATAAATGAGCATATTTTATCGTTATCATATTTATGTCTCACCTTTATTTTAAGATAAATATGTGTTTAAAGATAAAAACCCTAGGAATAGAATATGTGTTAAGCTCAAGGATCAATGATAGAGATCATGATCATGAGGACTTGAGAACACTACATATCTATTGCCTAAAACTTGTTCCTAGTCTTGAATCACCAAGAAAGGGCATTGATGATATCAATAAGACTAGTACGACATCATCTACTTATATAAAGATACAAGGTAGGGACCTCATGGAATACAAACATGGTGATGACTTAGCTGATGTTGTACGTAGATTTGTTGGAGAACATATAGCATTGAACTTACCCGCTGAGAGACTCCACAAAGATTCATTAGATATGAAAAGTCTCTCATCATTTGGTATGCGGATCATACTAGACTTGAGGATGTCATCGAACACTGTGTCCTAGGGTTATACTTTGACTGTACAAGTCCATCTGCTTGAAAATGGAGAAAATAGTGTAGTCTTGGGTGTAACTCGAATGCATGAGTATAGATGGACATGTTGAGAGGACTCACAGTCCCCTAGAAGGGATTAGTCATTCACAAGACTGATAGAGCTTAGATAGCTTCTAATTGACTCGGGAGTCTGTGCACATAGCATGTGATCATAAAGAGTCATGATCTGTTATAGAGTGAGTAGAAGAAGATTCCTAATTCTATGAATTAGCTACATTTAGCCAATCAAGAGAGATGATACTCTATCTTTGCTCTCGACTAATTGTGAATGACATTGTGAGGGATGATGCCTGGGGCTGCAGAGCATTGCTAGTGTTTTATGTGGTCATTAGATAATTTGGGCTCGTTAAAAGAGTTTTAATTGGTCCAAGTTTATTTATGTCAGTGCCTAATTGGGCTTAATGGCTCATACACAAAGGTTATTCCCGATTGCTTAAAATTAGCAAGATTGGTGTTACACCCCTATCGGCCCCGCCCTCTCGGGTGGCGGATAGAGGGATTACCTCTTATTTATTATCATACCTTGGTTAATTCTTCCATTTTAACATATATTAGAGTATTACGTAGTACAGAATATGATTGGTTTGGACAAATACGTAATACTAGTAAAAGTACGAACCGTAAACAGTAAATAGTCCCTATAGGGTTAGGGTACAATAATCCAAAGTAAATATTATGCAATAAGTAAAATACACAGTCATCCAAAATATAATATACAAAAGTCGATAAGGCATTCCCTATTTCTTCAACCATCCGCTTAGCTCATGCCCTTACATCTACTCTTTTGACAGCTCAATGGGACCTACCTATTTCTTTAGAACGGTCTGGGATTCAAGGTTGAATCCCAGAGTAATTGTTAAAGTCATATGCAATATATGTGCAGTGCGTGTATGCAACCATAATTAGGGAAAATCAAAACATCAATGATGACAATACATACCACAGGCATTCAGTACACACAACAACGCCAGACAACCTATAGACATAAGCCCCAATTCCATAGTGCTAGGAAAACAACAGTAGCCGGGCCTCAAGCCCAACTACATTGAATGCATCACCGGCTCAGTAGCGACCCAAGGACACATAGTTCACTGGGCCCTACAGCCCAAATGCATGTCCCACTCACAAGACATGTCCCACAATCATGGCTCAACAAACATATAAAAGTAACATAGACTATATAAGTAAACAGTTACTACCTGACAGCTGATCAATAATTAATAAAATTCCCCCAGTACCCAAGTGATAATTTGGATATACACTTGCCCTAAACAAAGCAAATACATTCCATTTTATTCACTAATGCAAACTCTCCTCTTAATTCCATGAAATTTGACCATAATTCAGAAATTCCAGAAATCATGCCTCAAATTCAAAAATTCATAATTAATTCTAGAAAAATCTAATTAATGTGATTCCAGTGGCCATTTAACCCTTAACATGCCTATGTTTTTTTTATTAAAAATACTTCCAGAGGGCAGAAAAATTCGTATGATTTTACTATGTCAAAATTCCACTCTCTGGTAAGAGATAACGTCCATTTTTCTGGGGCTATTTTCAAAAATTCATATCTCCTAGTAGACATCTTGAAAAATTACAAATTATAAACCAAATTAAATCTTGGGATGTCTACTATTAGCCTGTAAACTTTCATGGCCATTGGACTTCATTTACTATTTTAAAATTATTCCTTAAGCATGACTGCCCAGGATTTCCCAAAACTAGCATGTTCCTGTTTTCTTTAAAACGTAGGTTTTTGAGTTCCAAAATCACGTTCCCCACTTGTACCCATAAAAAATTTCATCCTAAACACTTTAGAACCATCAAAAATACCAAAATCACATCATATCCACATGTATACAGTCCTGGACGAAAATTACAGCATGCAACACAACAACACAATTTTCATTTGAGTTCCAAAGTTATTTATCTCTTGGCTTAATCTTTCCTTTGAGACCATTATCTTAACTTTAAACATTTGATAGCTTATTTTAGTGATTAGAGAAAATCCTCCCCTTATGGAAACATTATCTTCCTTAATCAACCATTGTCATTAAAATTACCCAAAAATTCAAGACACAAAGTCACAAACAAGCTAAGTTAGTGACTTACTCCACTTGTGACTTGATTCCTCTTGGATCTCATCTTCTTTGTGCCTTTTAATGGGTTCAGCCTAGGCTCCAAAAACATCATACAAGAATTATTCATGAGGGTGTTGAGGTTATTTATGAAGATGGAAGAAGATAGAAGACTATTTTAACAAAATCTTGAACCTACTTACCTTGATCTTCAAATTGGGTGCCTTCTCTTCTCTCTTGTGTGTAAGCTCTCTTTTCACTCTCTTCTTCGCTTGGGGGATGACTTGGGAAGCCAAAAATGATGAAAAGAAGTCTTAAATAATGGTTAGAACCCAAGAAAAAATATCCCTATTAGTATATTACCAAATTGCCCTTGCATTTTCTTCCTTTTCCTTGCATTTTCATGTCCAAAATTGGAATTTTTCTTTAGCTTTTCATGGCTGCACGAATTTTGCAGATTTTTGGGCATATTTATGAGCTTGATGAATTTTAGGCTTATAGGAGAAAGAATTTTAGCTGCATAATGACATGATATAAGGTCTTTAAATGCCCCCACAAATTCCATTTAAATCCCCTTTTGCCACTTGGCTTCCTAGGGTTCATTTTGTTGACTTTTTGTATCATCATGTGTAGAATATGCTTGTCTTTTCTTCTTCTTTAGGGGCTGCACGAATTTAGCCCTTATTTAATGAGTTTTATACATTTTTTAATGCTCTTGGACACATACACATTATGTCAACATATGACCATTTGATGATGTAAGCATATACTTAGGTTTTATTCTCAAATTCAAAGTTGGCTTCTCAAGCAAGCCTCTTGTCTTCATCATGAATCAATCTTCTTGAGCAAGCTTCTTGATTATCTTCCTACGTAAGCTTCTTGACTTATTCATGTGACAAGCTTCTTGAATACTCTTCCCTTCTTATTTCCTCAAAAACGCAGGGAACCCTTATCAGTCCAGGAAATGTCATGTGCATATCTATTTTAGCGCATTTTTGCTTAGTTAATTGTCCTATACCTAAGGACATAGCTAAATGACATTTTTTATCAACTGATTAACACCGTATAAGTGTTTTGTGCCCTTCTGCACTGACACTTTAATTTCTATGGCCCTTGAGCCCTTGGTCAAAATACTCTTGCAAAAAAGAGTGCAAAACGTCTTAAAATATGTCGAGAAGGCACTTAAAAATCCCCCAAATCAAATGACCAAAGTGCCTTTACAAAATATCCTCTTAACTTGGCTTATTTTGCAAGTTTTTTTTGACTTTTCTCACTATCCCTTGCTTTGCACGAATTTGAGACTTATTAATGAAGCATTTGAGTCATCTTTTCATATTAATTTCATGCACATGTATCCCCCAAAGCAATTGACCAAAATGCCCTCAAAATATTTCCTTTAGCATAGGTTCTTTCACAAACTTTTTGATTATCCATGACCAAATTTATTTGACCAAGCTTCATTGAACAATTCCTCTTCCTTCTCTTACATTAATTATTCATGTTAGACAATAAACATCATTTACTATTGACTTCATGAAGATTCCATACAATGTTTCCAAAATTTACTATCACCCTTTCTAAACTGGGCCTAGTCATCTACCTGATACAGACTTATTCTCAAGTCTCTAGACTCAAAATTCAAGATATTACACTTGGACCAATAATTTTTATTGGGCTTTATCAAGAGTAAAGGTGTAATTGGGTTGGAGTGGCATTCCAAGCCCAATAGTAAAAATGGCACCACATTTGAGGCCCTAGTGGGAAATCAGTTTCTCTACCAAAAGGCCCAAATGTGTTAGAAGACCAAACGGAGTCTTAAGCCAAGTTGAATTTAGAATTCGAATTTAGAATTTAAATTTAAATTTTAAATTCAAGAGGTTAGGTTGTAAAAGATAATTCTGAAACACATACACACACATATAGATATGTATGTATATAGACATATATATCTATATATGTATAGATATGTATGTACATATGTATACATATATATATATATACATGTATAGATGTATCTATACATATGTATGTACATATATATGTAATGTGTGTATATGTATATATACATGTGTGTGTATCTATATATATATATATGTGTATCTATATGTATCTATATATCTATATAGATGTATATTTAAGTGAACATCCAGGTTATATGCTCAAATATAGAGAAGATATGGGTATGACGATACCATAACTAACCATCAAGCTCCAGCGTTTGACCAAATATGATCCAAGTTATGGAAGGGTACCTGTTCTCTTTCATACAAGGATACTTTTACAGAGAGTATAAATTTCTTAGACCTTCCTCCTTCAAATCACACTTAGCACAACCTTCCTTTGTTTCCTACAGGAGGCGTAACTAAAACTTGATTTTATGGTTTTATATGATCATAACCAAACCTTAACCTTAATTGAACATATAACCATGTGTATCTTAAAGGACCATAACTAACAAATTGCTAATAATATTTCTCCCTAATTTGATCCCCTTAGAAAATTAGAAACTCATACCTTAAACTTGTTCCAAAGGAATTTGAAATAAGCTTCAAAGAAAGAAATGATTAAACTGCTGAAATTTTATTTCTCGAGAGAAGTAGTGATTTGAGTGATATTTCGAACTCGGTATATCCTACAATGCAGAGTTACATGGCCTTATATAGACAGTCGGCATCCCAACTGCTTTCTATTTTACACTGACATAAAACATTTATGTAAAAGAACTTAACAAAAAGTCTAAAAGTCTATCTACCTACTTTGTACTATTACCTATTCCATTTATTATACAACATAACTATTTGCAAAAGCTTTGCGTAAAATTTCTGCTCGTTACAAGACTAAGAAATTACATATCTTTTTCTTTGTTTTTTTTTAATTCTCCATTTTATTATTTCTTAGCCTGTCCACTGCAAGAATAGTGGCTAGACATGTGCTGTCTTTCCAAATGCTGCTATGATTGTTGTCATTCCATAGTAATATACCAAACAACTCTATTCATTTCTTGGAAGATAATATGATGATTTTGAGCTTTTATATTAGACACCTTGTTCTGGAATTCTTGGTCATCTTCAATATCTTCTTTGATCTCTGCTTCTGTTTCTATGGGCTTCTTTGTTGTTCCAAGTTGAATTAGACTAATCGGAGCATAAAACTTCTCTAGTGTAATTTCTACAATTGTTGAATAAAATCTGATGTATATGTTGTATTGGGTTATAACTCCAGCATATATTTTGACTGCACTTTGCAAGGTTTTTGATAACTCTATAATCTCTCTGAGATCATTAGATTAATAAATGGCATGTAACATACCATATTGGTATAAGATTTTTATTAAAGCTGGTGAAGTTTCCGGGTGGGCTACAACTTTGTTAAATGCAAAATGGGAGGCATATTTAACATGTGGATCTATTATTTTCATGTTTCAAGTTTTCTTAACAATGGTTCTAAAGGTTTTGAATTTAGAATAAGTATCAAAAGAAGGACTTCTGGTAATTCTAGGTGTTGAGGTCGAGGCTTCTATGACTTTTCTTTTTTCTTTTCTCCGGGCCTCTTCTTGTATTTGGGCTTTTATGATTTCATTAAAAGAGGTTATTTTTTGAAGTGTTTGGGCAGTAGGCCCAATAACATTTTTCTTGGGTGGATGACTCATTTCTATTTGTTTGGCTTTGGGTAGATGACCCAATTTGAGTAGATGGCTCAGTTACAGGGCTTAATTCCATATCAGTTTGTACGGCTAATTCAGTTGTACTTAGATTTCTTTTTCCATTTCCTTCCAACTTCTCTACTCTTTTAAATAGAGATTCTACCTGTTGGTTTAGATGAGCAATATTCCTTAGAAGACTTCGTATGGTTGTACTGCATTGGTTATTCAACATGCTAACATTCATTTTTAGAATGTTTAAATCTGCTAACGCCGTCTGGCATGCATTACAATTTATTAGAATTCATTTTTGAACTTGTTCCTGTGTTTCCAGAGTCAAATTCCATTTGCTCATAAAATCTACAATAATATTATTCTTTTCAAGCACATATTCAACAATATAATCATAATATGCCAAGTCTCCTTACCATTTGAATAACATTTTGTTAGCCATTTTGTTTTTTTGTTTTTATACCTTTGTCAAGACAAGACTTGTGTATTATCAATCCTAATTATAAATTGTGCATTTACTATAAACAATTCAAATTTTTCTATTGCTTTTACTATTTCGAATAATTCTTTCCAATTTGAATGATATTTCCATTGTGCTTCAAAGAATTTCCCACTTGCATATCTAGTTATAATTTCTTCTCCTTTTTCATTTTCATGATATAAAGCTGCACCTCAGTATTGATCTGATGCATCAGTATAAATTATCCATTTTATATCTTTTTGTAATGGTATTGTTAATTTAGGTAATTTTTAACAAATTTTATTTCATTGTTCAATTATTTTAATTGTTTCATTTGTTAGTTCTCTATGTGTTTTAATGATAACTGACAATTGTAAACTCAAGAGTGAAGTTTGTCTTGGTAAGTTGAAAAACTTACTGTCAAAGGTAAACTCAAGTTTAGGATGGCAAACTCGAGTTTGGACTTGACAGAGAGTAGCTCATTTTTATGAACCAAGCCAAAACTCCAGTTTGTGGCATACTGAGAGCACTCTAAGTTTTTCAAGTTAAGACAAACTCAAGTTTGTAATTGTAAACTCGAGTTTGGTCAAGACAGAGAGCTATCAATATTTTTGAATTAAGCCAAACTCAAGTTTCCATTTGGAAACTTCAGTTTGTGCTTAATAAAGAGCTCTAAAGTTTTCCAAGCTTCGTTGGAAACTCGAGTTTGTGGTTGTCAGAGAGCTATGCTCCATTCTGAACTTGAGAAAACTCCAGTTTTGTTTTATAAACTCTAGTTTGCTTTTGGCAGAATGTTTTCAAAGTTTTCTCTCTTTTGAGGAAACTCGAGTTTAGTTTGACAAACTTGAGTTTGGATCATACAGAAAGCATATCATATTTCTGAAGTTTTGAAAACTCTAGTTTACCTTTGCAAACTTCAGTTTTCTCCATACAAAGAGTTTTCCATTTTTCCAAACATTTATGGAAACTCGAGTTGAGTTTTGTTAACTCGAGTTTGTACCAAGCAGAGAGCTTTGCTCTATTTTGTGATTTTGAAAACTCCAGTCTAGATTTGAAAACTCCAGTTTTGAGCTTTTGGACTTAAACGTATCTTTCATTATAAATGTCTAAAACTCGAGTTAGTCACTAATGGACTCGAGTTTTGCTTCCTTTTCAAAATGCTCTTCAAAGACCAAATCGCGACATTCTTCTCTGGATGAAGTAAACACGAGTTTATGTTTTTAAACTCCATTTTAGCTTCTGAAGGAAAACTACAAACTCTAGTTTGGAAGAACAAACTCGAGTTTGTGTCGCCCAGTTTGAAAATCAAATTGCACGAATTTGTGAAATCTTCATGTTTGATCTAGATACTTCTTATCATTACTCCTTACTATTCTTAAATATGTTTAATTAGTTTTTTAGTGAGTTTTAAATGATTTAAAGAGTATTAAATGAAGATTCAACCTAAAGCAAAAAGTGACGTCAACACATTTATTGCAAAGTCCAGAAATCTTGCATCCTTTTGGACAATCATTCTCTACATATTGCAAAGGGATTAATGTTTTCTTTCCCTATCAAGAAGCTGCTCTTCCAACGGATTTATTTCAAGGGAAGTCAACCATAAATCTTTGTGCACCTGGATTAACAGAAGATTAGAGAGAGAAGAGACCAAAGTGCTCCTAACAGCTAGACCAATGTTTCCAATGGTTACATTAATCTATCCAATGGTCATTTAATGCTCTCCACATATAAAGTATTTTTTGATCATTTAATGCATTCAAGTCTTCTCAACAACCAATCTGCAGAAAACAAAAAGCATTCAAGTTTACCAACTATTCTTTCAGTTTTCTACTTGTAAAGTATTTTTTGATACATTTGTACTTTAGTGATTATCTTATCTGCTATTTGAGAGAGTTTCATTTATTGAAATCATTTATTATAAGAATCTCAAGTCAAGGGGACTTGGAGATTGGGTATATTGTAAAGGGGAGTGTATCCTAGTGAGAGGATAACTTTCGAGTACAGAGTGTGTAATTGATTCTGAGTGATAGTGAAAATCCCAGAGTGTTTGGGAACTGGACGTAGATCAGTGTTGAGACCGAACCAATATAAATCTTGCTGTGTCTTGCTTCTCCTTCCCTTACTATGTTCTACTCTGTTTTCGTTATCCATTAATAGAGTATTTTAAAAGAATTTTTAAAATCCCCAATTCACCCCCCCTCTTGGTGATTTGCTCCATTTACATCATTGTTCCATTTCCATTCCATTTTTTCTCTTGCTAATTTAGAAATTTTTGATGTTAGTTTTGTTAAATTTGGAACATAATTTCTTACTTGATTAATTAAACCTAAAAATGCTTGTAAATCTTTCTTGTTTGTCATTCTACCAAACTCTAAGACTTTTTTACTTATATGATCTTGTAATTCTATTCTGTTTGACCTGACTATCACCCAAGAGGGGGGTGAATTGGGTGTCGGATAAAACTTTTGGAGCTTAGAAAATCTTTTCGCAACTTACTAAAGGAGGTTTGAATGACAGTAATAATTTATAAACCGATAGACAATCATTCAAAACATATATGCTGAAATGTAAGAGTTTAGGGAAGAGAATATGCAAACCGAGATTTATACTGTTTCGGCCCAATCCTTGACCTACGTCCCAGTCCCCAAGCTCCACTTGAGATTTTCAATCCACTATCTCCTTGTTTGATCGGGCACAAGAGAAAAGCCTTTACAACCTCACAAGTTTAGTCGGGCACTTGTGCAGCCTTTACAATCTCTTACTGAGAGACTTCCCTTTACAGTACAATTACACACTCTGTACTCAGGATGATCCTTTCACGCTAGGACTCACTCCCCCTTATAAGTTGTAACTGTACACCCTTACTCAAAGGTTCCACAACCTTGAGATTTAATCACTAAACGGATAATCAAATAAGTGTTTAGACTCTCTCACAGAGAAAATGAATAATAATCATTGAAGTACATAATTGATCATCACACTCTCTATTGAAAACTATATAAACATTGTGAAACAGAGAGTATATGTGATACCCCCCGGGGTGCCGGCATTTTAGCCATAATCTTAAGTAGTAGTGTGGCAAAATCAGAAATAGTTCGTTATACTGATACAACGAAAATTAATTTTTGATTACATAACAAGGGTATTCCCAGGGCTTATACCCCTTTACATTCATTTACAGACAGTGAAACTTAAAACCAACTAAACATCGTCGTCCCTCGGTTCTTCAAGATGTCCCTCTGCTGGGTCGCCTTCAAGCAATGCTCCCTCCTCGAACCTTGTGAGACACTTCTCTGCCTGTGCTCACCTGCCTATTGGTTGGTGGTGGAGGGTGAGATTCTGAGGAATCCCAGTAGCAGACAATACCAATACAGTGCATGCAAGATAAATGCTAATGTATGATATACTTACCTTGCACAAGCTCATGTTAACATAATGACATTTATGCATGCTCAATGCTTCATGCATCATACTCATGACCATAGCATAATCATAAACAGAGCTTCAATCATTCAAGTATGTTAAACATAGCAAGTAAGTATAACAATCAAACATATACATACAAGCAATAATATCAAATACATGCAAGTAAGGTAAGCCCACTACCTTTTAAGGACTACCGTCCTTACTCGGTTCCTCTTTCGTCAAGCGTCAGGGTTGCTTGAAGTTCTTTCCTTCTCCTTCTGGCCCTAAGGACATAACCATACCTTTAGAACCAGGAAAAATGAATGTTCATTTACCTTTTTAACCCTTATTTCATTAGGGTTTAATAAAGTAACTTAAACTTGTTACTTTCAGCTTTTATCTTTGACTGTCCTTAAAAGTCTAGCAACTTCAACTATTTTTCATTAATTCCACAAAACTCATTTTAATGTTCTGTAAACTCTCACATGTTTCTAGAGAAGTCCACTCTCATAGAAAAATACGTTCAAAGTTCAGGACCTGTTCAATAATTCCCAGGTTTTACGTTTTTCTTAACTGTCCAGTTAAACGTCAAGAATTCATGACTTAACTTTAAAAATTCATATATGGAGTTCTAGATGTTCAATTGAGGTGGTTGATAATCTTTAAATTCATATTATTTTTAATGCAAAAAGGAGCTAAAAACTCTGTCATTGTCATGCTTTAATGGAACAATTAGTTAAATATGTGATTTCATCTTCATAATGAGTTTTTAGACTTCATTTGCATTAATCTTGGTCATATTTGTAGTTTGGATCAAAATTGGGCTTAAATCTTATCTCTTTTACAATTGAGTAAAGAACACTGTTTCGTATTTTGATAATATCTTGAGTTCTAGACCTCAAATAAATCTGTACTTTATATTGTAGGAAAGCGGAAAGCTATACCTACAACTATTATGAAGAGCCCAAAAGCTAAATCAAATGTTTAGAGATCCAAAATGGACTTTGAATCCGAGACAAGGCGTTGGCACTGGACTCTGGAACAATGTTCGGTGTTTGATCCATAACTGGTGCTACGGAACTCACAATTCGGTGCGGTTTGAACGACTGGAAAGATGACATCCAGGGCTACATTTCGTATGAATACAGCTTGGTCCAACGCCACCGATTTCATGGTGTAACACAGGCTGGAACGTTGACGCGTTTTTGGAGCACAAAAGTCAAGAATTGTGGCTCAATAGTTCTTCCAATTTTCCTATAAATACATGGATGTTTTCAAGAGCAAAACACACTTGGAGAAGAGCTCTCTCTCCCTTAGTTCTTTCTTTCTTAAATTTCATATCTCTTTCATCTTAAGTTCTTTCTTTTCTTGTTCATAACCTCCTATATGGATGATTCTTACATCTTGTTTATGCTTCTTATGTATTATTTTCCTTTTGTTCATTTGAAGTCCTACATGTGATGGTTCTACCTCCTACATGGACGATTAGTTGTAATCTTTCATTTTCATTGTTTTAATTTAATTTTATGTTTTGTTCATTTAAGTCCTACATGTGATGGTTCTACCTCCTACATGGACGACTAGTTGTAATATTTCCTTTTGAATATTTTAAGTTTGATTTTATGTTCTTCATGTTTTACCCTTTTTATGCTTGGTCATGAATAGCATGAACTAAGTATCTTTCTAAGGTCATGTATGGATTCTTTATGAAGTTTAATTGAAATTCTGTTTTTAATTACATAATACTTGTTTTGGATGTGTTTCTTTAATCCATGCTTAATGCCTTAGTTTGATCATCTAATTAAGGAATTGAAAGATTAATTAGACCTTGGGAAAGGCTAGTTAATTCTAGGTTCAATTGATTAAAGGACATAAGGTACTAGCAAGGGAACTTGACATAGGCTTTATGCAATCATAAAGAATTCTGGACTTAATGCAAGAATTAATTCTAATGAGCATGGGAACATGACTTTAGGATTAAGGATTAGGCTAATTGACTTAGGAATAAGCAATTAGATTAAAATCTGAAATTCGATTGACATACTCCAATTCATGGGTTAAGTAATTAAATTCTACCTTAAAAGAAGATTATGTATTAATCTAGCTTTTGGTAAAGGAAGAGCAATTAAATGGATTATTGATGATATACATGACCCTAGCTTTTGTTAATTATGTATTAATCTAGCTTTTGTTAATTATTTTCTACAAAGTTTAGTTCAATTTCTTTGTAATTTTAATCTTTTAATATTTTCATCAAAAACTCATATGGTTGCATCAACTTTAAATTCATGTAAATTGGGTTGGTAATTGGAACTTTGGTCCCTGTGGGAACAATATTTTATTACTCCGGGATACTTGCTAGTATTACATTGATAGTGTATACTTGCACTGGTTACCCCACTCATCAGTGGTTCAAAAACCTACGAACTCCTTATTAAGTCAAGTTTTTGGGAAAATTGATTCCAGCATTTAATAACTCTCCATTCATTCCCAGTTCCCAAAAATGTAAAGATTGTCCAGATTTGTTTCGAAAACTAAGGGTCATTTTGTATCATTTATTTCTCTCTGACCAGAGCTTATAAAAATACCAAATACTCACCGTTTTAAAGATACGAATGTCTACTATCTCCTGGAATATTTTCAGAATTTTTAAAGGACTTTCACTTGTTCAAACAACTCAGACAAGCGACTGAACTCAGGATTTCCAGAATTGGCGATTTCACTTCTTTACAGAGCTTGTTATTTTATGTTTGAAAACCCCTTTAAAAATTCATCAAAAATCTTATTCCCACAAAATTTTCATGAGGAACACGTTGGTGGATTCAGAATTTCGAAATTCCAAGTATTTATTTGCGTTTACCTCAGATTACAAAATCTGGGTTTTAACCGAAAGCTTCAAAATCTTGAAGAAGAAGTGGATGTTCTTACCACTAAGCTTGATCTTTGAGCTTGTTGGCACCTTTACCACTCTATTCCTTGATCAATCTTCAGCCTAGACTCTGGAAAACAACATGCATGTGAGTTTTTAACCTTCCACAATGACATGCATGAAAGAATCATCCAAAATACCAAGATAGAGTTCAAGTTCCTTACCTTGAACTTCTTGATCTTCTTCTTCCTTGCTCAAAACCGTGGCTTCCTTTTGAGTTTGATGTTGATTGTGGAGATGGAGGAGGAGAGGAGGGTTGGATTGTTGTTGAAGAGAGGATGAAGAAGGTGATTTGGTGTTGGTGAGGATGGTGAACCGTGAGGGAGTTGGGAGAATGAGAGGTATGTGAGATTTGATTTTTGTGATTGTGTGTGAGTGTGTATTGCCGTGAATGAGAAGGGAGGGAATCAGTTTTGTGTGTGTGTAGTGTAAAAAACGTGAAAATGAAATGAGAAGGAAGGAGTATATGCAAAAATCAGATTTTGTGTGAGCTTGCCATGTGTCATTATGCATGTGTTGTGTGTGTGTGCTTGACATGTGTGTTGTGAGGTGTCAATAAGAGGTGATGCCATGTGTTTGAAGTTTGCATGAAAGGGGACATGTGTTGGCTTGCATGTTTGACAAGTGCTATTTTGCATGATGTGTGTGTGTGATGACGCCATGTGGCGTCTTGATATGTGTGTTGTCTCGGTTTGCATGATTGGTTCCCGGGTTATTGTCTTGGTTTGCGTGTTTGGGTTATGTTGTGAGTGTGACACGGTTTTCGAGGAAGTATCCGGAATTCTTGCTCGGGTTTTAGTCGGGATTGCGATACGAATACTGAGACCCGACAAACGATGCCACTTATTGGTGTTATCTCAAAACCGAAAGGCATACCCTACTACCCTGGAAATGTCGTATACTCTCTTATACCGGTAAATTTACACTCAACTAATCGTCCTGAACCTTAGGACATAGTTGGGTGGCATCTTTTCCAATTGGATGTACACCGTATAAGTGCTCAGTGCCTCTTTTTCATTGACACTTTAATTCCACGGCTTATATATACTTGGTCCATTGACCCGTATAGACGAGTTACCTTGTCCCCGAGAGGCTTCCTGTCTCTCGACATTGTTGGGACTCCTCTCGAATTGGGCTTAGCCATTTACCAAATTTAGGCCTATTTGCAATTCTTAGGGCCCAAGATTTGGGATGTTACAGTATATGAGTTAAGCGTTGGATTCATAATGTTGGCATTTCGACAGTGCAAGCTCGTATGTCTATGTTTGTCCATTTTGAATCCTTCTCCTTTTATAGTTAATGGAGTGCATTCGACCGTTGAGAAATTCTTCCCGTTCAGGATACGATCGTTGAATGTTCGTTGGAAGTAGCCGTTAGACACTTCGAACTTCCGTTAGGCACAGATGAAGTCCGTTGAGCATAATCGACCGTTAGTTCATTAAATGCTTCGCCATCATTTGTACTTGTGCAGAGAGTGACTCAGAACGATAGCCGGATTAAGTATGCTTCGAAGGAATATCTTCATCTGCCACGAACTTTAATTCCGATTGTTGCTATGTTTTTTGAGCCGCATTTAATGCTACTGACATGTAGGATTGCTTTTCGCTCAATCTCTGTTTAAACAGGCTTAATCAACTGAAACGTAATCAAAGAAATGATTAAATGTGATATAAACAAGTTTGGGTATAATTAATAAGGAATAGATAATGACCCAGAGGCTTTCAGAATCAATTAATAATGCGTCAGGTATGACATAGATTCAGGGAATGTATTCTCGAGAATTGTCCATATCATTCTTGAGAACTATTATAAGAAAGGTCTTTCCAGAGAGCATGTCTCGATGATACTCGAGAATCATATTATAGATTCTTGAGAATGATACGTTCAAAGAGTTTCTTAATCATCAGTAGTTAAGCATTCTCGAGAATCATTTCACTCATACTCAAGAATCACATTTCGTATTAATACTTAAGAGAAATATACCCAGAGAGCTTTTACCGTTCATTCTCTAGAATTACCTTAACCATTCTCGAGAATCACTTACACATTCTCGAGAATCATATTAGATGAGAGGAAAAATGATGTAGGCGAGGACGATCCATTCTCGAGAACTAGGAGCTTATTCTCGAGAGTTATATCAGATAAGACTTGCGATGGAGGATCTGTCACACTTGATCCATTCTTGAGAATTGATACCCATTCTTGAGAATCATTGACATATACTCGAGAATCAATTATACATGAAGATGCAAGTGATTTAATTCTGATTCAAATACCTAAACTCTTTAAAGCCTTCTTTCCAATGCAAGAAGAATCAGCTCCAAATTCTTTGTAGTTCGTCCGTTATCATCAGATGAATGGAGGTTGTTCTTGACTAGTGTTTTTGTAGCATCCTGAACTGACCGTCAACTTCAAAACATAATATCTCCTTCTATTGATCTTCATTTTTCATGATCTTGATGTTTTTGGAAAGGTATGTGAGTCTAGTTTCAAATGGAACTGGTTTCCGCTCATTTGGATTTTTAGTTTGTGAGATATACTCAAAATACCAAAGATTGGTCTGCTGTGTGGCGTGAATTTTACTTTCATCTTCCAAAATTCATACCTCCTTCATCTGACCTCCTTTTGGATTTCATTTTATATCAAAATGACGCATTGGAAGTCTAGTTTCATATGCCACTGGTTTTACCTCAATCCGATCTCTGCTTTGGGAGATATCATCGAATTACCAGACCTCGCCCGAGTGAATCGTGAAACAGAGCTGAACAGAGTTGCTGAAACACGCTGATTCTCAAGAATTGATGTTTAATACTCGAGAATGACTGGAGTTTATGTGCAGGAAGGAGATGTTCATGCACAGGATTGTAGCAATTGAATTGTAGCAACTCCTATTCTTCGGGAAGCTTGAATTTACTTATTTTAACTCTGAATTGAGTCATTCCAACTTTCATTTGATCATAGAGACTCCAATATGAAGATAGAATATCACTTAGAGGGGGGTAAATAGGTGATCTCAAATTCTTTTTGCACACCCACACGAAGACAAGTAAAAAAAAAATAGAGAAATGAAGCAGAGAAGTGAAATAAACACAGGGCGGTTTATACTTGGTTCGGTCCAAAATCACGACCTACGTCCGGTCCCCTTAACACACAGGGATTCCACTATCTTTCAAGAACAATTACACACTCTGTAAACGAAGGATGATCTTCTCACTTTCAGACTCCACTCCCCCTTACAAGTTGTAATTGATACACCCTCTCTTAAGGTTCCTCAACCTTAAGAATCAACTGATAATGAAGTAAATGTTTATAAACTCCTCACGAGTAGATAAAGTATTAAACACTGAAGTACAAATTGATGAAACAGTTGAAACAACGAATAGTATTAACTCGAATTAATTGTACAGCGTTTTGGGGTTTTTGGCGAATTCAATTCTTCTCGTATTTATAGTTAATGCCATTAATGACCGTTGGAGAAGATTGAAGAATAGCCGTTGAGAGTCTTGAATGTGTCCGTTAGACAGATGAGGCTTCCGATGAGATTTTCGTCGTTTGAATATTACAGATGGATTCTGCAGTGACAACATTCTCTTCTTCATTCCTTTTGTTTTGCCCGTTGTGAAATAGCATTAATTGCGCAGTCAGAACTATCAATGATAGCTTTACTTCGTTCAGAGTATTGGTTTCTGAGATTATCACTGGTTTAGGTAGCTGCATTTAATGCTTCTGACACTCGAATTGCTTTATTCAAATATGCTGTGAACTTGATAATTAACTCATGTTTAACACATCTGCAACTCATGAACAAACTGGTTAAAAACATTTAGAATTTGTAATGAGTAGTAATTCGGAGTAATAAAATTATCACAATGATTCAATGAATTACGCATACGAAGATTATAAGAACAGAGGTACCTTGCTCGAGCAAGATCAAGATATGTGCTCAGGCAAGAGATAAGAGGATTAAATGCATTTGGTCAATGCTTGGGCAAAACACAGATACATGCTCGGGCAAATCTTTTTAGAAAGATTTTGAAAAGAGATTCTATCGATGATGCTCGAGCAAACTATTAGAACTTGCTCGGGCAACTCTCACACAGAGACTAGAAAACAAGTTGGACGTCTCTGCTCGAGCAGCCCAGTTATGTTTGCTTGAGCATGGTCTGCCAGCATGCTTTCTGACAATGCTCGGGCAAGGTCCATTCAAGAGCGAGAAGACAAATTTCTCGACTTTGCTCGAGCAACCCCTTCAAGCCTGCTCGAGCATGATGTTCAAGCATGCTTTCTCACCTTGCTCGGGCATGACCATTTTACCTTGTTAGCTTTTGCTTGGATCGATAGTGCTCGAGCATGATGAGATTCAATGCTCGAGCAGGACTTCTTTGGTCTTGATGCTTGAGCATGATTACGCGATATGCTCGAGCAAGGCGAAGAGATTTTCTTGTCTTACTTGCTCGATGTTGCTCGAGCATGAATGTATGTTCTGCTCGAGCATGTTTCCCTGAAATGCTTAAGGAACAGTCATTGCCCGATGTTGCTCGAGCAAGACTGTATGCTCTGCTCGAGCATGCTTCCCTAAAATGCTTAAACGTTTTATTAGATCATCTTATCTTTGCTCACGTATTATGGATTCAATATCTTAGAAATTGTGATCATCAAAATACAAGATCTAACATTCTCCCCCTTTTTGATGATGACAATTCTAAGATTGAATTAAGAGATGAAAATAGTTTTAAATGAGTCAAATTCAAAACATCATTGATTTCAATAAGTGATAGCACACAGAGGTTGAAAAATAAAACAGAGATGAAACAGAAATCAGAAATGTAATCTCATCTAAGCTACATAAATTAAGCTTCATAAACTACTCTCCCCCTTTGTCATCGACAAAAAGGGGATCTTGAACAGGAGGAGAAAGAGAAGAAGGTGCACTATCGGAAGAAACAGAAACATATGGGAGAGGCACAGTAGAAGGGTCAATAGGAGGAACAACTGTGGTAGGGATGAAAGGAGGACCTGTAGAACCAAAAGGTGCAGAAGTTGATGGAATAGGAGACGAGGTTTCAGAAGTAGAGAAATCAATGGGACCATCAGGAGCAAAACTTGTCACAAAGTTGTCTAAAGTGAAATCAAAGGCATTGACAGCTTTGTGAAGCCTATATTGCTGTTGGGATAGAGTCTGAATTTCTTTCTTGATTTCTTGCTGCTGATCATATATGATAGAGAATTGTTTGTCCAATGACTCCTCTAATTCTGTCTTGAAATCTTGCAAGTCTGTATCTATTTGTATCCCAAGACTAGACTTCAATTTTAGCATGTCTTCATTGAAGCCTTTGATCATCATCTTTGTGAGATCCTGATAAGCTATCATCGATTTCAATACGAGAGCCATAGCTTTTTTGGATTGAGGCTTCAACAATGGTTTGAATAGCTGTCTGGGTGAAGGATGGCGCAGAGGAAGAAGGCCCAGCCTTTGAAGACTTTACTTCATCAGGAGCCTATGAGGCAGATGGCTTGAAAGCAGATGGTTGGGATACAGCAGGCTGAGAAGAAGTGATAGGCACTTTACCTTTGTTCTTCTTGGATGATACAGCAGTGAAGGAGATCCTCATATTTTTCATGTGTTCTTTCCCGAATAGTGGAGGATACTCTTCCTTGTCTTCTGAGAGATACCATATATTATATTGGCTTCCAATATCCAAGAAACCAAAGATGGATAAGGAATGGTAGCTCGAAGCCTAACCTGTGCTTTAGAAATAAAGGACATCATCTCCTCCAAAATCCACTTGCCTAGATTCCTTGGTTCCATGGCAACCAGTGAGGCAAAACGTTCAAAGCCTCTTCTTACAAATTGAGTGAAACTCTGTCCCTTTTGAACAAGACTTTGACTGTACACATACCAGAGGACTCTGTATTCGTCCTTCATCATAGTCGGAGTCACATTAATTTTCTTGCCTTCAATTGGAACATCCGGAAGAAGAATCTGATGACACTCAACTAGTGAAAGCTTAGGAGGATCTTCAGGAACGTCAACAATACCAAGAAGCACATTGAGATCATGAGCGGTGAGCTTGACTTTTTGATCCCTAATCTTTGTGACCAAAACATCTTCATCATCTTTTTGAGTCTTTGCCTGCAGGCGCATGTTGTGATAAAACACTCGCACTACTTCAGGGGAATAAGGCTTGTGAATGCCAAGCAGTGGCATGAATTGAAGCAACCAAGCAGTCAAATCCAAGTTGCACTTCTCTTTAAAGTGAGCCAAAGCAACGTATACTATCGGACAAAATGGCCTCACTCCGAAGTAGTGAGCAAACAGAGCATGATCATCAACAGCTACATTACCAGTTATCATACCCGGTGAGGGTTCAGGCAACTGACCATCGGGAGGACGACTAGTCACGGCTGGCTCCTTTTTACTTTTGGAAGCTTGAGATTTTAGCGAGAAAGAAACTTTCTTTTGCTTTCTGAGGCCTGTGATTTTTGACTAAGAGATGGCTTGAGGAATGGAAGATGATCCTCTTTTTCCTTAGACCATATCTCATCAACAGTCTGTTTGGTGTTATCGGAGTTTGAAGAAGGTGAAGACGGCGACCTTGTTCGTTTCCCTTTCCCGGTAGGAAGAGACCCAATCTTAAGTCGAGCTGTTGGCTTTGGCGGCTTAATTACCACATTCGTCTTCGGCTTCTCTACCATCTTAGATTTGGTGGACGATTTTGATGGTTTCGACGACGATTTGGGTTTGGAGGATTTCTCGGAGTCTGCAACTTTGGGTTTGTAATACCTTGATTTCTTAGCCGGAGATTGAGTAGAAGAAGGTTTCTCTCCCGAACCCGCCATCGATTGACCGTAGGAGAAGAGATTTGAAAAATTTGGGAATGTCGAAGAAGGGAGTCCTACGGTGAGAGTGAAGAAATTGGAGGGAAATGGAAGACTTTAGGAGAACAATCGGTTGAAAACAGTTACTCTTGAAGATTTGAACAGATGTAACGGAAGGATTTGAGGTAATGATTCTCGAATGCTTGTAACGGCAGAAGAAATTGGAAGGAAATGAACCAGGCTTAGGGTTTTGACGGCAGACGACCAAGAAGACTATTTGGCCGTGAAATGAAACGTCACACGTCTTTTAGAAACCCTGGCGTCCGACGTTGCTCGAGCATGATTGTGTGCTCGAGCAGGGTTCTTGCTTGAGCAGACTGCCTGTCTTGCTCAAGCATGAACCATCACATGCAAATTTTAATACATTTTTAATTATTTATTTAAAGAAAATGATTAAATCTAACCTCCGATTAAGTGTGTAGTGTGAACACTTAATTTAGAAACAAATTAAGAACACTAGAATAATGATGCTGATTGTTGAAAAAAGAAATTCATCATCGCAGCATGCTCGGGCGGATTGTAGAGCATTGCTCGAGCATTGATCATTAACTTCTCACTTCATGTTGTTGCGCGAGTATGCTTGGTCGACGTGCTCGAGCAAGCTACTTTTCCTTTATGATTTCTCCAAGCTTCTCGTTATTGCTCGGGCAGACTTGGCAGGCATGCTCGAGCAAGTACTTTCATCTTTGGTTTAGTCAAGATTTCTCGCTGTTGCTCGAGCAGGGTCGAGGAGTGTGCTCGAGCAGGGTGCCTTGTCTCATGTTCTTCACTATGCTTTCCACGAAGTTGCTCGAGCAAGAATTGTTAACATGCTCGAGCAGGCATCTCTCTGTTAACCTCTGTTTTAGAGCACTTAGACAGAGTGTCCTGCAAAAACATAAACTAAAAACTCCAATGCCAAAGTCAGTAATCTTTTATTAAAGTGAGTTAATTAAAAGTAAAATACTTACAACTCGTTGGGATTAGCCATTTCCAATTCTCTCCAAATGAATAAGAATTGCTTTTTAGCCAGCGGTTTGGTGAAGATGTCGGTCAGTTGTAGGTGTGTGGGAATGAACATCACCTTGATGTCTTTCTTTTGAACATCAATATGCTTGGTTCTTGTGTGTTGAACTGGATTTTTCGCCAAGCTTATTGTACTTGTATTATCGCAGAGAATTGGTATTTCCTTCAAATGAATCCCCAAGTCTTGAAGTTGTTGTTTGAGCCACAAAACTTGAGCACAACAACTTGAAGCAGCAACATACTCAGCCTCAGTGGAGGATACGGCCACGGTTAATGCATTTCTTGCTGAACCATGACACAAGCGAGCCTCCCAGAAATTCACATTGTCCACTCGTGCTCTTTCTGTCGGTCTTGTATCCAGCATGATCAGCGTCTGAGTATGCAACCAAGAACTCTTGTTGCTCTTTTGGAAACCAGAGACCCAATTCCTTCATATCTGAGAGATATTGGAAGATCCTCTTAACGTGCCCGGCATGTGATTCTTTAGGGGATGATTGGAATCTTGTGCACATTCCCACACTAAATTGAATATCAGGCCGACTTGCAGTTAAATAGAGTAATGACCCGATCATCCCTCTATACTTAGTTATATTAAAGTCCTTCCCTTTTTCTTCATCCGCATCCAGAGTGGCTGTTGAACTCATTGGAGTATCTGCACCATTGCAATGCTCCAGTCCAAACTTTTTGATTAAATCACAGAGGTATTTTGTTTGTGAAATGAATATTTCATCCTTCCGTTGTTTTATTTGCAAGCCAAGAAAGTAATTCAATTCTCCCATCATGGATATCTCGAATTCTCCCTACATTTTCTTGGAAAATTCTTCACAAAGAGAATCATTAGTAGCACCAAATATTATGTCATCTACGTATATTTGTACGACTATGATTTCATTAAGCTTATTGGTTTTGATAAACAATGTTGTATCCGCTTTTCCTCTAACAAAGCCTTGTTCTAAAAGGAATTTACTTAAACGTTCATACCAAGCTCTAAGAGCTTGTTTAAGACCATACAAGGCTTTCTTAAGATGAAAAACATGATCTGGATGATGTTCATTTTCGAAGCCGGGAGGTTGTTCAGCATAGACTTCCTTCTGAATAAAACCATTTAGAAAAGCACTCTTAACATCCATTTGATAGAGTTTAAATCCTTTGATACACGCAAAAGCTAAGAGTACGCGTATAGCTTCCAATCTAGCCACTGGAGCATACGTTTCCTCATAATAAATGCCTTCTTCTTGATTATAGCATTTGGCAACCAATCTAGCCTTGTTACGAACTATAATTGCAAATTCATCACGTTTGTTTTTGAATACCCATTTAGTGCCAATAACCGGATGGTCTTTAGGCCTAGGTACCAAATCCCAAACTTGATTTCTATCAAATTGATGTAACTCCTCTTGCATTGCTATCACCCAATCATTGTCTGAAAGGGCTTCGTCAATTTTAGAGGGTTTAATGTGAGAAATAAACGCAGAAAAAGTTACTTTGTTTAAAGTGCTATTTCTGGTCCTTACTCCTTGACTGATGCCACCTATTACTTGGTCCAAGGGATGATTCCTAATGAACTTCCAAGCTTTAGGCTGAGATTGATCAGGATTTTCTAAATTGTTTTGAGGATCAGCTTCAAAAACATCCTCTGGATTTTCAATAGAAGCAGGAGTGGTTTTCGAAAAGAATTGGTTTTTGAAAACATTTTCCTCATCATCAGGATCATCCATCTTAGATTCACAGAATACAACATGTATTGATTCTTCAACTACATGAGTATGCTTATTAAAAACTCTATATGCTCTACTTCTATTTGAGTAACCAAGGAATATACCTTCATCAGATTTGGGATCAAATTTTCCCAAATTGTCCTTACCATTTTTGTGAACAAAGCACTTACAGCCAAAGATGTGAAGGTGAGCCAAGTTTGGTTTCCTCCCTCTGTAGAGCTCATATGGTGTCTTGTTAAGTTTCTTCCAGAGATAGGCTTGATTTGATATATAGCTAGCCGTGCTCATAGCATCTGCCCAGAATACTTGTGATGTCTGATTTTCATTTAACATAGCACGAGCCTGTTGGATATTATGCCCTAGGGGCAAGTCATTCTCCTTTAGTTATCATTTCATTTACATGTTTATAGTGATAATTGTATCCCTGGATATATCTTATAGATTGTCCTAAATGTCCCTGGTCGATCATCCACGCGGGAGTGAAAATGAAATAAGACCAGTATGACTTTGATGAGGTATGGAGATACGAATCAAAGTCATGGGCACTTGTAAGAGTACAAGGTGTTGGACCGACCCACTATGAGAAAGCTGCATGGATTAAGTCATAAGCTTTTCTCATGTATAACCGCGTCACAACGCCCTTTGACCTGAGATCATCATGGATTCTTACATGATAATTCGTTGATCTTTGACCTAGTCAAAAGTCACCTTTGACTGGGTGATGATAAAGGCTTCGATCGGGATCAGTGGTTCTCATGGAAAAGAATGGGAATGGTCAAGATGGAATTTGTCCCTCACATTTGTAGAGAGATAATACTGGGCCCCTCGATGAGTGAATACTACGATGGAAAGGAGTTTCCATTTCAATTATTAGACTACTCGAGAATCGAGAAAGTACTGGTCAAGAACAGGAAGTTGACATTATCCATGCCTCATCCTTGACCAAATTATCGTGTGACAAAAGGGACGTAACATGGTTGTACGATAGGTTGTATCGTATCATCGATCCCCATATGAATTGGGTAGTCGCAATGTATTGCTAGAGGCCGCTTGCGACTTGTGGGTTGGTACAATATTGGCCCGCTGCCAATCTCATGTGGGCCTGCAAGGTCGCACACAAGAATAGCCCAACACGAGAAATCGTGATCGATCCCATGAGCATCACAGAATTCTCCGAATGCTTGATTCTCGAACTCACCTCCATGATCTGTTCGAATGGCTGTAATGCAAATACCTCTCTCGTTTTGCACCTTATTGGCAAACACAACAAACAGATCAAATGTTTCATCCTTAGATGATAAAAAGATAGTCCAGGTGAAACGCGAGAAATCATCGACAATGACTAGTGTATACAAATTGCCACCAAGACTCTTTACTCTTTTCGGTCCAACTAAATCCATATGAAGTAGTTGAAGAGGTCGATTGGTCGAGATTTCAGGCTTGTTTTTAAAAGACGATTTAGTTTGTTTACCCTTTTGACAAGAATCACAGATCATGTCATTTTTAAAACTTAATTTAGGTAAACCAACAACTAAATCTTTTCTCAACAACTTGTCTAGTTGGAACATGTTCACATGAGCCAAACGCTTATGCCACAACCAACTTTCATCCAAGTTGCTAACAAAACATTTTTCAGAACTAACTTTAGGTAAATCTAAGGTATAGCAATTACCCTCTCTAGGAGCCTTAAATAATACCTCAAGTTTACCTTTATCAATTGGGAGATCATCCTTGTTGACAATGAGACATTCTTCTGAGTCAAAAATAATCCAGTTGTTCTTATCAGCACTTTGACTCACACTGAGGAGGTTATGGCAGAGACCTTCAACAAGATACACGTCTTTGATTAGAGGCCCACTCTTGTCACCGATCTCACCAATCCCAATGATTTTACCAGATTGATCCCCTCCAAAGGTGACCTTGCCACCATCCTTTGATTTCATTGCAACAAACTTGTCTGCATCCCCCGTCATGTGCCTTGAGCATCCACTGTCAATATACAACTTGTTGATTCTTGATGCCCTCAAGCACATCTGCAGATCAGAAGAAATTAAGCTTTAGGTACCCATTTTTTCTTGGGTCCTTTGGGGTTAGTTTGGGCCTTAGGAGCATAAGTTCCCTTAGGTACCCACTTATAATTTCCAACTGGTCTATCTCTTCTATCTTTCTTGTGGAAACATGATGAAGTATTATGCCCTTTTCGATTACAGTAGTTACAATGGGCAAAAGGATTTGAGGAATGGACAGTTTTTTGAAAATAGTTTAAATAAGACTTTCCTCCTCTTTTCTTTCTCCCTTTCTTTTTGTGAAAAATGGGATTGTAACCAATGCCTGATCAATCGTTTGTAAATTTTTGTGCTTTCAAAATAACGTTGAGCATTTCACTCCCTTTAGTGAATTTCTCAAGTGTTTTCGTATGAGATAAATTTCTTTTCTCCAAATCCAGGCAATCATCACATATTAGCTTTCCACAAGAAAAATTTTGAACTTGTAGTTTAAGAGTCATGTTTTCCCTTTTCAGGTTTATACATTCCTCAACTACTTTTTCAAATTCAGCTTGTATTTCATTATACTCATCAAATAATTCATCGTAAGTGGGTTGTGATTCATATACCTCTTTGTCATTATCCGGTTGTTCTTCCTCTGCTACTAGACAAACATTTGCAATTTCTTTTTCTTCTTCTGAGGAACTATCACCCCATATGGTTGATACATAGGCCTTCTTCTTGAAGTGGTTGAATCTTTTCTTCTTCTCTTTACCATTATCTTTCAGCTGGGGACATTCCGACTTGTAGTGTCCTGGCTTCTCACATTCGTAACAAATGACTTGATCTTTATCTTTGAATTCTCTTCTATTACTGGAACCACCTTTCTGGAACCTATTCCTGAAGCCTTGATCCTTTCTGTAGAACTTCTTGAATCTTCTCACGAACAAGCCCATCTCATCATCGTCATCGTCTTCGTCTTTGTCTTCCTTTTCTTTCACAGCATTAAGAGCAATACCTTTGCTTCGAGTAGGATTGACTTCGTCCAGGTCCTTTTTGAATTTCAGCTTGCTTTCATATTCAGATAAGCTTCCGAATAAAGCAGCAACTAAAGCCATTGATTCTCCACGAGTCTCCTCTATTGCTGTGACTTTTGCTTCCCAATCTTTTGTTAGAACGTTGAGAATTTTTCTGACTTGAGGACGTTGATCATATGTTTTTCCCAAGGCCGCCAGTTGATTGATAAGATGAGTGTAGCGAAGTTGAAATTCAGCAATAGTTTCTCCGGTCTTCATTCGAAGAAGATCATACTCAGTAGTCAGAGTACTAATACGATTTTCCTTAATGCCGGTGGTTCCTTCATATGCTACATCCAGAGCCTTCCACATTTCTTTTGCAGTCGACAAATTGCATACTCGAAAGTACTCTTTCTGACTGAGAGCACTTTGAAACATCAGAATAGCCTTACTATTAAGAGTAATGTTTCTCTTGTCATTTTCATCAAATTCGTCTTCTATCTTGGGAACGGTGATGCCACCTTCAACCTTTGTGGGAATATAATCTCCAGTTTCTATTACTCGCCAGAGACCGTATTCGGTAGCTAACACAAACACTCAGAATTTTGCTTTCCAAAATGAATAGTGTTCACCATTGAAGCCTGGAGGGAGATTAATAGAAGCACCGTCAGGTAATATTCCTTCCATGATCTATCTCGGGATGTTAAGCTCAACTGAGAAACTTGGCTCTGATACCAAATGAAAATAGAATATCACCTAGAGGGGGGTGAATAGGTGATCTCAAATTCTTTTTGCACACCCACACGAAGACAAGTAAAAAACAAAAAATAGATAAATGAAGCAGAGAAGTGAAATAGACACAGGGCGGTTTATACTGGTTCGGTCCAAAATCACTGACCTACGTCCATTCCCCAGAACACCTGGGATTCCACTATCTTTCAAGAACAATTACACACTCTGTAAATGAAGGATGATCTTCTCACTTTCAGACTCCACTCCCCCTTACAAGTTGTAATTGATACACCCTCTCTTAAGGTTCCTCAATCTTAAGAATCAACTGATAATGAAGAAAATGTTTATAAACTCCTCACAAGTAGATAAAGTATTAAACACTGAAGTACAAATTGATGAAACAGTTGAAACAGCGAATAGTATTAACTCGAATTAATTGCACAGCGTTTCGGGGTTTTTGGGGAATTCAATTCTTCTCGTATTTATAGTTAATTCCATTAATGACCGTTGGAGAAGATTGAAGAATAGCCGTTGAGAGTCTTGAATGTGTCTGTTAGACAGATGAGGCTTCCGATGAGATTTTCGTCGTTTGAATATTACAGATGGATTCTGCAGTGACGACATTCTCTTCTTCATTCCTTTTGTTTTGCCCGTTGTGAAATAGCATTAATTGCGCAGTCGGAATTATTAGTGATAGCTTTACTTCGTTCAGAGTATTGGTTTCTGAGATTATCATTGGTTTAGGTAGCTGCATTTAATGCTTCTGACACTCGAATTGCTTTATTCAAATATGCTGTGAACTTGATAATTAATTCATGTTTAACACATCTGCAACTCATGAACAAACTGGTTAAAAACATTTAGAATTTGTAATGAGTAGTAATTCGGAGTAATAAAATTATCACAATGATTCAATGAATTACGCATACGAAGATTATAAGAACAGAGGTACCTTGCTCAAGCAAGATCAAGATATGTGCTCGGGCAAGAGATGAGAGGATTAAATGCATTTGGTCAATGCTTGGGCAAAACACAGATACATGCTCGGGCAAATCTTTTTAGAAAGATTTTGAAAAGAGCTTCTATCGATGATGCTCGAGCAAACTATTAGAACTTGCTCGGGCAACTCTCACACAGAGACTAGAAAACAAGTTGGACGTCTCTACTCGAGTAGCCCAGTTATGTTTGCTTGAGCATGGTCTGCTAGCATGCTTTCTGACAATGCTCGGGCAAGGTCCATTCAAGAGCGAGAAGACAAGTTACTCGACTTTGCTCGAGCAACCCCTTCAAGCCTGCTCGAGCATGATGTTCAAGCATGCTTTCTCACCTTTCTCGGGCATGACCATTTTACCTTATTAGCTTTTGCTTGGATCGATAGTGCTCGAGCATGATGAGATTCGATGCTCGAGCAGGACTCCTTTGGTCTTGATGCTTGAGCATGATTACGCAATATGCTCGGGCAAGGCGAAGAGATTTTCTTGTCTTACTTGCTCGATGTTGCTCAAGCATGAATGTATGTTCTGCTCGAGCATGTTTCCCTGAAATGCTTAAGGAACAGCCATTGCCCGATGTTGCTCGAGCAAGACTTTATGCTCTGCTCGAGCATGCTTCCCTGAAATACTTAAATCGTTTTATTAGATAATCTTATCTTTGCTCACGTATTATGGATTCAATATCTTAGAAATTGTGATCATCAAAATACAAGAACTAACACAATATTCATATTCTCATAATATTTAACAAGTTCTTCTTTCTTCAATCTCCATTCTTGATTATTCTTTATTATTTAAACTTGGACTAACCTATATTAAACAAAGTAGTTAGTCAATGTATATGATACAAACTTTTTGCTCTGAATAATGACACCTATATAAGACATCATCAAAACTAATCATATCCAACATATTCCATTTGTGGTTATTATCTGACCTAAAAAAAGGTATTTCTTGTTTTCTTAATATAAATTTCTTAGGTGATATATTTAAACCTTTTTCTTCTATTAAATCTACAAATTGATTTAAATGTTTTTCATGTTCTTTTTCATTATGTGAAAATATTAATATGTCATCTATATATATTACAACAAAATCTCTTTTAGGTAATAATAATTTAGATACAAATTCCTGAAATATACTTGGACTATTATGATATCCCATGGGTAATACGTTCCATTCATACAAACCTTCGAAGTACTTGAAAGCTGTATATTTTTTACTATCTTCTAATTTTACTTGAAAAAATCCTGATTTACAATCAAATTTATTGAATATTTTCTTTCCTCTTATAAGATTAAATAATAATTCCATTTTAGGTATTGGATATCTATTTCTAATAGCTATACTATTTAATTTCTTATAATTTATAACCATTCTACTTTTTCCTCTTCTCTCTTCACTAAGCTTTTTAACAATCATTGTTTGGTGAGGAATACTCGATCTACTTTCTCTTATTAGATTATATTTTTATTTCATTTATATGCATTATAAATTCTTATTTATCCTCGATTGTCAAAGGATAAGGTTTACAATTCATTTCTTTACTATAATCTTTCAATTATATTTTTGCCATTGGGTTAGATTTTTCCCAATGTATCAAAGGATTTTGACAAAAAATTTCTAATATTCTTTGTTCTATAGTTTTTTCTTCTCTTATTGTTAATGTTGCTAACATATGTTCTATTTTTACTTGTTCATTATTTTGTAAGAATTGTACTTCTTCTTTATGTTTTTTCTTTTGAAATTTTTCATCTTTTCTTTTATATGGACTCATTATTCTTACTCCTATGGCTTGATGTTTACAAGGTGTTGTTAATACTAAAGCTTTTTCTATAAAAGTGTTACATCCCTACCGGCCTCGTCCTCTCAGGTGGCAGGTTAGAGAGATCCGTTTTATTTAATTACCTTTCCTTACTACTTATACAATTCGACATATATCAAAGTTAGCGTGACAAAGCGTGGTATCGGTTTGGATGAGCACTATGTACCCGTAAACATACAGTATTCAACAACTAAGTCCCCAAAGGGTTAGGTTACAGTTATCCAAAATAAAGTTCCAATCAAAAGATAGTACGACAGTCATCCCAAATATAGAAGTACAAAAAGAAATTGGGCATCCCTTATTTCTTCATCTCTTCATGCCATGCCCTACCTTCTTCAAATTCCACCGGCCTACCTCCTCTCACCTATATCTTCAAAATGTTCTGGAGTTCAAGGTTGAACACCAGAGTTGTTAGTTCCCAATGTTTTGATGATAACAGAGTTCATGTTTTTGATGAAGTTCCTAGCTTGCTCAAGCACCTCCAGGGTCTTGCCCGAGCATCATCGGTTCTGGAAAAGAAGAAGTGATGGTTAATCAGCCATACTCAAGCAACCATTAAAGCTTGCCCGAGCAACATCGAGTCAGAGACGAAAGCAGCATAATTGAACAATCATGCTCGAGAAAGATATATTACTTGCTAGAGCATCATTGAGGCAGAAGCCAAACAAAGTCTGCTGGTACACCATGCTCGAGCAGAAGCATAAACGTTGCTCGAGCAATGTGTGTCTTTAGCACTAGACTGTCGCTTGCCCGAGCATGAGAAAAACCATGCTCAAGCACCTTGCCCAAGCAAGAGCAAGAGCATGCTCGAGCAGCATTGTTTTTCTCTCGCATTTCTATATCATGCTTGAGCACCATGCTCGAGCAGACCAGAAACCATGCTCGAGCAACGCCACTGGAAGAACTTCCCTTTGCCTCTGTCTATAGCTTGCCCGAGCAAGTATTGCACCATGCTCGAGCATCAGCGACCAACAATGTTTTTAACTGTTTCATACGAAGCTTGCCCGAGCAAGCTTAGATTATTGCTCAAGCAAGGTTCCTCTGATCTTGAAATACTCGTCTGCAGATTTAAATGCTCACTAGGTTATCTTCTTTGTTCTTATATATTACTCATTATTATACTTAAATGTTTTTAACCAATTTGTTAATGAGTTGCAGAAGGTCTCCACATAGATTAACATCATACTTAAGTTTTGAAGCACTAAAATTATCATGGACAAAGTCAACATCGACACAGGGTAGCCCATAACCGAAAAAGCATCGGAACAATGTTTTAAGCTATCCTCTATCTAAGGCAACATGAATAGCAACTGTAAAGTATCTCAACCAAGCAGACAGTATCAAACACTCAACGGTTGAATATTGATGAGCTATCAAGCAGCAAAAGTTTCGCGAAATAGAGACAACGCGCGAAATCCAATTAAGGCGAAATAGGCGCAGATGGTTAAATGCTCACAACGGACATATTCAAACGGACAAACTCAAATCCTACAACGGTCTTCATTCTACAACTACTATAAGTACTCGAAGGATTGAATTCATTGAGACACACAACTAGCGCATACAAAGTTAAAGCTTGCAATTGTTCAAATTGTATTCTGATCATACAGATATTTCTAAGCTTCAGTATTTATCATTTTACTCTGTGAGAGAGTTTTACTACTTGTTTTTACAACTCGTTTAAACTCTCAAGATAGAGGTATCTTGAGTGTGGGTGTACGATTACAACGTGTAAGGGGGAGTGAGTCCTAGAGAGAAAGGATCATCCTGAGTTACAGAGTGTGTAATTGTGTTTTGTGAGATAGTGGAAATCCCAGAGTATGTCTGGGGATTGGACGTAGGTCAAGGAGTTGGACCGAACCAGTATAATCTCTATGTCATTTATCTTTAACTCTCTACTGCTTTCCTCGCTTACTCATCATACAACGAAAAGAATTTTGAGATCACCTATTCACCCCCCTCTAGGTGATATTCCACTTTCTTCAAGAGTAACTGTTAAACTCAAGTATAATATGTGTACAGTGCATGCAAGTAACCATAATCAGGAAAATCAAATCACAATGACACACATACCACAAATATGCATTCAGAATCATATCACAATCACAATGATGTACCGTTGAGCTGCCTTACCGAGGCAAGCCCCGGACACCCACAGACCATCTAGTCGCCTCACAAGGCAGACCCCGGGTGCCCACGTACTGTCGAGTCGTCTCTCAAGACAGACCCCGAACGCCTATAACTGTCAAGCCGCCTAAAAAGACAACCCCGGTATTCTCAGGGTTGGGATCAACACAGTAGCCAAGGACTTTAACCCCAACTACCCTGAATGCATCTCAGGCTCGGAGTCCATTAGGCCCTACAGCCCTGCATCCTCAATCAGGAAAACAAATTTTTCTTGAATACGTGAGTCAACAGTTACTACCTGGAGTTTTCCTTGAAAATAGTAAAATTTTCCCCAGTCTTTGAGATGTGTCCCACACGTATTACCGCCCTAGATACAGAAAATTTCATACTTTTAATCACATATACAAACTTTACTTCAACTTCCATAAATTTTGCCCAACATCAGAATTTTCCAGAAAACTTTGGTCTGACTTCAACGATTTTTAATAAATTATAGAAACAGCTGATTGATGTGAAATCAATGGCCATGGAACCCTTAGAATGTCTAGTGTATAATAAAAATAATTTCCAAGGTCATCTAGGTTCGTATCTTTCTCTTATACCCAAACCCTAGCCTCTGGTCTGAGACAAAGTTTAGGTTTTAGGGTTATTTCCAAAAATAAATATCTCCCAATAGAAAATCAAAAAGACAAAAAATCTTATATCAAAATGATCCTCAGGATGTCTAATTTCTCCCTGTAAAATTTCAAGGAAAATGAACTTCATTTACTATTTCAAAACATCCGATTACCATTTGCTGCCCAGAAAACACAAGTGTTGGCAGATTTGCATAGTTTAAAGTCTTAGGGTTTTTCGTGTTTGGAAAAGGTAACTTTGACTTATCCCCATTTAAAATCACGTTTAGGACTCAATGGAAACCTCAAAAATATCAAAATCCTACTGCAACTCCACGTTCAACAACATTGGGCAGAAACTTGAAACAAGATTCACTAAGTTGTCGGTTAGGTTCTTACCTTGAATCTTCGGTTGCGTGTGCCTTCTCCTTCTCCTTAGACCAAAACCTTGCTGAACACTATATCTTCTCTCTCTTTGAACATGCCCTTGGCAGCCAAGAAATGAGCAATAGGGGTCCTTAAATAGACTCCTTTGGTCAGGGTTATTGTCCAATGGTCAGAAAGATGCTTCAGGTTTTTATATAATTCTTTGGCTTGCCCTCCAAGAAATTCTAGATGATTCTTGGCAGCATAGGTGGCTCCATCTTGTCCATAAAAATTAGATTTCTTGCTGCCCAAAAATTATAATTTTTGAATTTACTGGTTGCAGGCTTTTGTCCAGTGGTTAAAAAAAGTGACTTGAGGGTGAAATGGTAATTTTTGGTTACTTTTCCTTCAAGACAGTGGGACCCACTTGGCTGCCCTTAAATGGTGCCATTTTGGTCCATGTGGGGTCATAATTGCATGTCATTCTCTTGTCATATCAGATTCAAATGTGTGGTGCAGATTAAATCCTATTATTTTAATATTTTCTCTCTCTTCATTATTACCTGACTTGACTTTGCTCTCCAAGTCACTACTTTCTCTATCCTGGCCCACCATGTGGCACCATTTTCCCTGTGTCTGGGGGTTTGGGCCTGTCTCCAGAACCCCTAAACGGTCCTGCTCAACTTCTTTTTGCCAGTTACATTTTTCCTTACTACTTGGGCCACCCAATTGGACTTGTGTGGGGTTAGATCAACTGTTTCTTCTTCCTGACCACAAGTGGACAAAACTCAGTGCCTTGGGAGGCAAGAAATTCATATTTTAGTATCTCATAATTACCTCGTACTTCGTGCTATCGAAAATCCAACTTCTGACCCCAAAACGCCATGTGTCCTGCGAAACATCACTACCACTGACTTTTACTTTTGCACAGGATCTTTATACTCAGTCTCTCTCTCTCTTCCCCTGGTTGAACACGCATACCATGCCCTATAGGGTTGGAGTTTGCGTCCCACTAATGTCTTTTGTTACTTATACATTATTACGACTTACATCTCTTCGAGCTTACTTCCTTCACAAGTCACTATGTAACCGTCATGGTTTTCTTCTTATCCTATATTGACAAAAATTATCTTTAATTATAGGGACTTGTTTACTGTTAGTTTTGTATGTGTTTTGATGATAACTGACAATTGTAAACACAAGTTTAAGTTTATCTTTGGTAAGTTGAAAAACTTACTGTCAAAGGCAAACTTGAGTTTTGGTTTGGAAACTCGAGTTTGGACTTGACAGAGAGTAGCTCAATCTTTATAAACTAAGCAAAACTCCAGTTTGCGTAGGAAAACTCGAGTTTGCAAGACACTAAGAGCACTCCAAGTTTTTCACATTAAGACAAACTCGAGTTTAGGTTCACAAACTCGAGTTTGCACCATACAGAGAATCTTCAATATTTCCAAAGTAAACAAAACTTTAGTTTGCAAAAGGAAACTCGAGTTTTGGTCTTACAGAATACTCCCAATGTTTTGAACTAATACAAAACTCCAGTTTTGATTTACAAACTCAAGTTTGCATCTAGCAGAAAGTTTGTCAAAGTTTTCTCTTATGAGGAAACTCGAGTTTGGGTTTTGTAAACTCTAGTTTTGGTCATACAGAGTCTACAATGTTTTTTTCGAACTTTAGAAAACTCCGGTTTTCATATGCAAACTCCAGTTTTCACCTGGCCATGAGTTTTATAAGTTTCCAAAGTTTTGAGGAAACTCGAGTTTATACTTTGAAACTCGAGTTTACACTTGAACTCTCATGTTTTACCCACTTTGAGAAAACTCCAGTTTGCTTAGAAAACTCCAGTTTTCACTGGACATAGATTTTCAAAGGTTTTCAAATTTAAAAGAAAACTCGAGTTTGTATTTGGAAACTCAAGTTTACACCAGGCAGAAAGCTCTACTCATTTTAGCAATTTGAAAACTCAAGTTTACACTTGAAAACTCCAGTTTTGAGCTTTTGGACTTAAACATGTTTTCACTATAAAAGTCCAAAACTCGAGTTTGGCATTAGTAAACTCGAGTTTCGCTCTGTGATTCAAAATGTGCTTTCAAACTCAAGACACGACATTCTTTTCTGTAAGAAGGAAAGTCGAGTTAGGATTTGGAAACTCGAGTTTGTATTCTGAGCACAGTTACAAACTCAAGTTTGGATAAATAAACTTGAGTTTGTGTCGCTGGTTTTGAAAATCAACTTGCTCAAATTTGTGAAATCTTCCCGTTTGATCTTAATACTTCCTATCATCACTCATTACTATTCTTAACCATGTTTAATCAGTTTGTTAGTGAATTTCAGATGGTTTAGAAGATATTAAATGAAGATTTGAACAAAAGCAAAAAGTGACGTTAGCACATTAGATGCAAAGTCCAGAAAACTTGCATCCTTTTGGACAATCATTCTATACACGTTGCAAAGGGATTAATGTTTCCTTTCCACATCCAGTAGTTGCTCTTCCAACGGATTAATATTCAAGAAGTCAACCATAAACTTATGTGCAACTGGATTAAGCAAAGAGTAGAGAGAGAAGAATACCAAAGCTTAACCTAATCCTTCCTGAATGTCTCCAACGGTTACATTGAAGATTACAACGGTCATTTAATGCTCTCTTTGTATAAATAGAGCTGCATTCAATTCTTCTCAACAACCAATCTGCAGAAAACGAAAATCATTTAAGTTTCCAACTACTCTTTGAGTTTTCTTGGGTAAAGTATCTTTTGATACATTTGTACTTCAGTGATTATATTTATCCACTCTTAGAGAGAGTTCATTTATTGAAATTCATTTATTGTAAGTATCTCAAGTCAGGGTACTTGGAGATTGGGATATTGGTTGCAACTTGTAAGGGGGAGTAAGTTCTAGTGAGAGAATTACTCTAGAGTTACAAAGTGTGTAATCAATTGAGATAGTGAAATCCCAGAGTGTCTGGGGACTGGACGTAGGTCAAGAGGTTGGACAAAACCAGTATAAATTCTGGTGTCTTACTTTCCTTTCTCATACTCTGCTTATCTATGTTTTTAGTGTTAAAAAACAGAGCAGTTTGAATAGAATTTTAAAATCCCCAATTTACCCCCCTCTTGGTGATTAAGCTCCACTTTCATTTACCACCTTAGAGTCCTTAGAATAATTTACGGAATAAATCACAGAAGAAAATAACTCAAATTGTACTCAGAACTTCATGTTATTCCACTAGCTTATGCTTGTACACCGATTATAGAAGTAGGGGTGTTACAAAAAGTAAAAGGATAATATTTTTCTAAAAAGTCTAATCCTAATATTATATCATATTGAGGTTCATTATATTGATTTAATTTTTTAATTCATAATTTCCTGTTTGTACCATTACATTTTTTGCTTCTAATTCTATCATATGTATTTCTCTTCCTGCCGATTCCATTCTTATAATTCTATTTTTCCTTTTCCACATTTCTGGTGGTAATACATTGTATTTTTCTATTGTTAGATTTGCTCATGTATCTACTAAAGCATGATATTTTCTAGCTCTGTATTTTTCATAATTAAATTTTATGAGAATATAATATAATGGTTATCCACTCATACTCTTGACAATATTTCTAATTCCTTTTTAAATATATTCTTTTTTATGTTTTCCTCATAAATATATTCTTTTATATACCATTGGGTATCTATATGTAAATTATGTGTTTCTAATCTATTTTTCTATTTTTCTATTTGCCTTATTAATCTTCTTATATGACTTATTTCTACGTTTGGTACTCTTCTTCGTCTATTATAAATCCTTTCTCTATTTATAATTCTTTCATCTTCATAATATTCTTCCCATCTTATTATATGTATCCTTTGTCTATTACTAAATATGGAATTATTCAAATTATTCATACCTTAGATAATATTTCTAATTTCTTTTTCAGGTTGCTTCTACAATTTTTTTCTTTCATTTAATCTTATTCTAATATTATCTATAATTGGATGATGTAATCCTGGAAATTTAATATATAAATCTGGATATCCTAACTTTTTTTATTATACTTCTTTCTTCTTGATTTATTTTGTTTATTCTTTTAATTATAATTCTCACCAGTGTTTTATCTATGTCTAAGACTTTGATTATATTATCATCACATGCATAATATGTTTGTAATACCATTATTTGATTTCCTGGTCTTCCAACCATTCTTCCTCCTTGTATAATCCTCCTATATTTTGCCATATCCTTTTTAACAAATAAACTTCTTATTATACTCTAGGTAATAATTCTAATCTTTGTTTATATATAGTCATTGCATAATTTCTTTGTTATAAGAGTTCATAGGCTTCTTCTATCTCTTCCATTGCTTGATTTGCTATTACTTGGTTATAAGGTTCTTGTGCTTCCATAAACCTATTATGTGCTTGTAATACTCTTCCATATTCTTGTTTATTAACTTTTCTTATAATATTTATCATAATTCTATATAAATTTATATCTGTTGGTGGTACTCTTGTTCTATAGTTTCCTCTAATATATGTAAGTGTAGGGTTTTGATTCATACTCTAGATGGTAATTCTAATTTTTCTTTTAAGTGATATTTCATAGTTTTACATGAATTCATTCTTCTTCTATTTTGATCAAAATAAGCGGGATGATGAATAAGATTTTCAGTTGTTAGTCTTGATTTATATATTTTAATTTTTGTTCTTAATTTATTTATCAGTATTCTTATTAAATTTATACATGCATCTGGTACTATCATAGTTTCATCTATTTCCATTGTTTCATTCTTTCTATTTTCATCCCATGCAATACTAATATCTTCATAAATCATGGTAATTTTGGTATTATAATTGTTTGATGAATTAGTCAAAAACTTGAGTTAGGGGCTGAGAAAAAAGAAAATCGTATATTGGTAGAAAATCTTTTCCTAATATTATCTTATAATTAAATCACGAATTTTCTTTTACTAATAGGTTTAAATTTATTGTGTCTCTATTATTAAATCTTAATACTGTATTAGTTTTTGTTTGATTTCCATCTAGTATTAAACTATCTTTTGTATATCCTATTTCTATTTCACTTTGTTCTATATGTTCATCTACTTTTGCTATAACTTCTTTCCATGACATATTTGATTTTCCTTCTAATTTTATAAAATTTTCGCTTTGAGGTCTAATTTCTCTTAGATCTAAGCTTATTTTTCTTTCTGCTAATAAATTTCTTTGATTAAAAGCTTTAAGACTTAATGTTCTATTTATTTGTTTACTTGATGAGCATCTATTATATTCTAAGCTTCTTCTTGGACTATATTCTAGACTTCTTCTTGGATTTAGATTTATATATAATGTTGGATTTTCTGATGTGGTTATCCTTAAAGATCTTTGTCCTAATATATTATTAGTTACTATTCTTCTAGGAATTCTCTCATAATAATTTCTAGTATTATCTAATTCTAATTTTAACATTTCGGTGTAGTAATTTGTTTTGGATCAGTTCTAATTTCTTTTATTACATGCATAAAATATTGATCTATTGTTATCTTTCCTTTATTTTTATTATATATTTTATGTTCATTTGAAAATACTAATCCTATCATTACTGTTATACTTATGCTTCTAGATCCTAGTTGTAATCTTACATTATGTAAATTATGGTATACTAAGATCGATTTATCCATATTTTCTTCGCTCTCGCTAATTGCAAAATTTGTATTTAAAGTAAATTTTAATTTTTGATATATTAAATTTCCTACTATCATTCCTAAAATACTATCTTCTACATTACTAATTATTCTTCCATCTCGTTATTAATAATTCTAATGGTAAGTCTATTCCACTTTGAAAATAAGCTTTTACCATAACTTGTACTCCTGCAATATATATTTATGATATTTCATCTTTTAAAGGTATTTTTGATATTTCATGTTTTATCAACACTTTTCTTATTAATGGTATTCTTAATACTCCTTCGGTTAAAGTCGATTCTATTGGATATTTCTTTTCTAATACTACACATTGTGATTTTTTGTTTTTTTTTTCTTATTTTTTAACATTTTGCTTACTTTATCTAAGAATTTTTGATTTTTTATGTTATTAACTGTCATGTCTAAATCTTTTTCCTTTATTTTATCATATTGTTCTTTATTAAATGTTATTCTTCTTTCTTTTGAACTTTCTTTAGTATTTATATGTTCTTCCTATTCTTGAAATTCCTGATTATTACTAATTTCATTATTTTGTACTTTTTCTGCATACATCATATTTATATAATTTTTATTTTGATCTATATATTCTTTTTCTATATCTTCTTCTTCTTCTTCTGAACTTTCTGATTCTTCTACTTCGATTCCTTAGTTTCATGTTCATATGTTAATTTATATATTTCTAATTCATTTTCAATAGGTTCTTTAAATTCTAATAAATCTATATCTAAGGGTTCTAATTCTAATTCTTCTCGCTTTTTCTAAGATATTCATTTTTTTTTTATTTAGGTTTATCACAATTTGTAGCTATATGTCCTAAATCTCCACAATTATAACATCTACATTTATATGGTTTCTTATTTTTATAATTTCTTTTTCTTTTTAGATATTTATTTTGTTTTAAACTTTATTTTGTTTTTAGGATTATATTTTCTAAAAAACTTCTTTTTTGGATATTTCTTAAACTTATATATTTTCCTTTTCTTTCTTCTTTTTGATAATCATTTTTGTTGATTACATCCCGATTTATGTGGTTTTTCTAATTCTAAGCAATTTACCATTAATTTATTTAGCTTATAATATTTAATATTTCTCCATGCTTCTTTACATCTATCTGATAAATATTCTTCTCTTATTCCTATTGTATCTATTATTCTTACAAAATTTTGATCATCTGCACTTTCCATTGCTTGTGTATATCTTCTACTAAATTTTTTGAAATTAAACTAGGTAATTTTCTAAAAAAACGTATCTAAATAAAACAATTGTTTTTCAGGTTCTATTATTTTTGCTTCATAACAATATTTTTTATATTCACAAATATACTAATTTATATGTGTAGGTTCTAAACTACAAATTTCAATTTCATGTAAATATCTTATGGCTCTTAGAATTTGTGTATATTCTATATTTGTTACATTCGTTCCTACGAATTCATTTTTAATACATTTTCATATTTTCCGAATATTGTTGCATATAAGACTTCTCTTCTTTCATAAGTTGTTTCTCCTAATCTTCTAACTTCCATTCTAAAATTTAGTGGTATTCCTTGCCACCAATTAAGTACATTTCCTATAAAACTTGCTTCTATTATCATATTTACAGCTTCTGGTTCTATTCTTTTATTTATTAATGCTATTAGTTGGGATTTTCTCCATTCTTCTATTCTTCTTTCATTATCTAGATTACAATCTAAATCTAACCATATTCCAGAATTTGGAATTTGTTTTGTTTCATATTGCTCTAGTAGAGGTGGTATAAATTCTTTTCCATATGTTTTAGGTTTTTTATAGGTATAAATTCTTTTCCATATGTTTTAGGCTTTTTATAAGTAATATCAAAAACTGCTTTTGAAATATTACTTATGTGACACCCTTCCTATATACGCCTTTATTTATCAGAGTTCAAGCGCATAGGCATCGAAATAGTTCGGATGACTTAATTGCGGAATAAAACTTTCTTAAAATAACTTAGTTGAAAACATGAGGATAAATTTTTCTTGATTCGAATCTATCCCATAGTGGGATGTTAATACATTAATCCAAACAAGTCGCACCATAACCGCAATTATCGACCAAGGACCACAGCCCTTTAGGACACGTAGTCTTATGGGACAGGCGGCCCCAATCCATAGCTAGGATACACATATACAAATTATCTAGCAAACATGGTTAGTCATACATGAATACAAACATATAAGCTAATAAGATAACAGTTACCCACCTTGAGCTTGAATCCTTAATTCATCCGAAGGTGTTGGGATTAGAAGAGATGTCAAGGTATGCCTATAAATGTTTATCATTGATATTAATCACTTACATCGCAAAGTATCTAACTACACGAATGATTTTTAGAGGATTAAAAGTGGATTAACTCCTAAAAATTTCCTTAATAATAATACCATTTTTATTTATTTATTATTTAATAATCCCTTTTTCTCTTTATTATTAATTAATAATTTCCTTTATTATTTATTCACCTTTTTAATAGTAATAACAATATTCATTTATTATTATTTATTTATTCTATTATTATTAGTATTATTATTTTACTAATTATTATTATTTCTCTATTAAATTCTCGAGGCTATCCTAACATTTTAGATTAAGAGTTTAATAATACCAATCATCATATAAATTATGCTTTAATGCATTACTTATGTTCTTAAACAATGTCACTGATTGTGAAGCTTTTGTTCTTGTTTTTATTTTTGTGGCAGGATTTGATCAAAAGGGGCATGTTATAAAAGAAGATGTTATGTTGTTGGGTGGGAATCTGATGAAGGCATGGTGAATTAGGCATGTATGTTCATTTAGGTGTTGTCTTTATAACTCATTGTATTTGTAACTTATCTTATTGTATATATTGATTTAGGTGTTGTACTGTCATAGTATATTCATTAAGAGGCCACATAACTCATGGTGAATAATATTTGTATTCATTTCCAATTCAATTTATTCATAATGGATTGTTCATAGCTTATAGCTTAAAGTATTGTCTTTTAGGTGCTGGATTGGGTGTTGGATTTGTGTATGATCAGGAAGAACAGAACAGGGAAAAAATTCGAGAAAATGTAAACTGGAAATAAATACGCCGCTCTAAAAATTTCAAATTTTAAGACCGGATGTATTTATTAGTCCAATCTTAAAAGTCGGTACTTTTAGACCGGTATTAGTCCTGTCTTAAAAGTCGGTCTTTTAAGACCGGTGTATTTATTTGTCCGATCTAAAAAGTTCAAATTTTAAGACCGGATGTATTTAATAGTCCGGTCTTAAAAGTCGATACTTTTAGACAGGTGTATGTATTAGTCTGGTCTTAAAAGTCGATCTTTTAAGACCGGGGTATTTATTCGTCAGGTCTAAAAAGTTCAAATTTTAAGATCGGTCGTATTTATTATTCCAGTCTTAAAATTCAGTATTTTTAGACCGGATTGTTTTTTTGTCCGGTCTTAAAAAGTAGGTCTTTTTAGACTGGCCTAATTTATTTGTTCGATCTTAAAAGTTGAGTTTTAAGACCAAACAAAAAATTATCAAGTTTATATAGTACGACTTTTAAGACCTAATATTTTTATTGTCTGGTCTAAAAAAAATTCTTTAAGACCGGTTTGCATCCAGTCTTAAAAGTTACAGGCTTTTAAGACCGCCTGTAACAAAATCAGTCGCATATCTAGTTTTACGATATCTCTTTCGCCCGATCTTAAAAGTTTTTTTTTTTGTATCCACGACTCCTTCCAGTGTGGAGATTTGCTTGGAAAGACGCTCAAAACCTAACAGTAGATATGATTATTATGCTAAATCCTCCCCGTGAGTGTTATACTTGGTTGAGGGCGGAAGAGGATCCTCTCGCCCGGCTTCCTCTCCCCATCCCTCACGGTCCCATCTCGGCTGTTGGATCCAGATTTGGACGGCCGAGATGCGGTCCAAATTTTTTTTTTTAATTTTAATTTTTTTTTCTAAAAAAAAAAACCATTTTGGGCCGTTGGATCCCTATTTGGACGGCCGAGATGAGACTGTGAGGGATGGGGAGAGGGAAGCCGGCGAGGATCCGGACGCGGTTGAGGGAGGAGTTGATGTTGCGTGTTCTTGTTTGTTTTGTTTGCTACTCTCAAAATTTGATCTTGCCATATCAATGTAAAATAAAAAAACTTATCTTTCATAATATAAAAATATTATATTAAGAAATTCACTATTTAAATTCGTTAAATCAATTTTTTTTTATTAATGAGGCTAATGTTGCTACAATTATAGACTAAAATAGAGTAAATTCTTTTAGGAAAATTCCTGAAAAAAAACTTTAAAAATGTTAAAGGGCAAAAAAGTGTTCTGAATATTCATAATACTATAGATATGTGAGGGCCTGATTTGTCCCTTTCAAAGTTACATGGAAATGACATAAATGTCCCTCTAAATTTAAAAAACATGCTCCCATGTTTTATAAGTGTTTAACAAGTTATAATAAAATTTTCACAAATTTCAATTCAAAAATCACCAATTGCTAGGGTATGGTATTGATTCCCACTTTTGATAAGAATTTCACGAGTTCAGATAAGATTTTAGTAAGTTCTAATAATATTTTCACAAATTTCAATTCAAAATTTACCACTTTCTACAATAGCAAAGTATTGATTTCTACTTATGATAAAAGTTTTACCATTTCAAATAATGTTTTAACAAGTTTTGAAAAAACTTTATCAAAAGTGAAAATCAATATATTACTATTGTAGCAAATAGTGATTTTTAACTTTGAATTTGTGAATATCTTATTAGAATTTGTGAAAATCTTATCTAAACTTATAGAGACATTTTGGTCATTTCTATTTAATTTTAAAAAGGACAGATAAGCCCCTCACACCTATTTGGTATTATAAATATTAAGAACATGTTATTGTTATTTAGCAATCTTTGAAGTTCTTTTTAAGGGATTTTCCTAATTTTTTTCTAACAAAAATATATTACTTCATCCCGTCCTAATTATAAGATTAAGTTGATTTTTTTTTTTGATAAATTAAGGAAGCTAATTAAATTATTTTAGATTATTATTATTTTTTTCTCCAAACTAATTATTTTAACTAATAAACTAATATTTAATTTAATGATACACAACATATAATATAATTAAATAACTTCTCTAATATTTTTTTTTTTTTTTTTTTTAAGTCAGTTGTTATAATTAGGACAGATAGCTTGATACAGAGCACTATACATATGTTTTAGAAAGAAAATAACACTAATAAATTAAAATTAAAAAACGCGAGGCCTTCCAATTAACCATCGCGGTCGGAGTGGAGAGATGATCACTGAGAGGAGCAGTGGAAGTGAATAGTTCCAGGTTGAGGGTTTTGTTAAAACCTCATCGCTGTCTTCTTCTTCGAAGCTCTCTGTAATTTCAAAATGAATGCACTGCGCCGAGCATTACGAGTGTTTACTTCTTCGACCATTGCGACAGAGCGGCTTATTTCACATCCCTCAACCTTCATTCGTCAGTCCTATGCAACGGCCGCCGCCACCCGGCGGAAATCCAAACGTGTTGAGGAACCTTCGCCACCTTCAAAAGACGACGCTGTTTCTGAAGGACAGAGGCCCACTGTGATTCCCTATCAGCCCAAGGCTGCCAATTTCGTCAACCTCATTGGTCAAGTTCACATGCCTGTTCAGTTTCAAACTTCTCCCGATGGAAAAACTTGGGCTACCACCGTTGTCATCCGGGAGCTCACTCCTGATTCTTCCCATCTTTGGTAGGAAAACTTTTGCTTTCATGCCCTTCTCGATTGCATATGATTTTTTCATCTTGTTGTTTAGTTTCTATGGCTGTTTTATTAATATTTCAAGACATATATGTCCATATTGTTAGTTGAACCACTATCTTTCATTATGTAAATCTCATTATTTACTCAGTAAATGTATATGCCGCACATTGGTGAACATACTATTGGTTCATAAGTCATTTGTATTTATTGACAGGTAGCTCTAGGTGATGTAGTGTTCTATTAAATTATTCGCACAAGTGGAAGCTATCCAAAAATTGATAGATGTGGTAGATTATACCAGATCAAATAAATTCCAAATTTCATAAGAGTGAGGGTATTTCTTGCTTTTTAATAATACCTAAAGTTGATTAATAGGGAAATGATTTAAAGAAAGGGCGTGTGCTAACACGTGTTTCCTACTTGTTCTTCATTTGATACGTTCTTATACTTTTAGGAATAGTCAGATTCATCCTCTAAAACCAACTTGATTTTGGACATTCATTTATATGAAACTCAAATGCTTCAATGTGTCAGAAGATTAAGTTGCCGACATGATGCATTGTTCTTATATTAGGAGATACATGAAGTTATATCTTAGTGCAAGTCATATAACTGACGTCTACATTTATTTTATTCTTTTATCTGAAAATTGCTGTGATTGTGTGTTTTTTCTTTTTTTCTTTTTTGGGTTCTCACTACATCAATTTGGTCTTGGAAATGTTGAAATATGGTCATTCGGATGGTCTTTAGTTCCATCTCCTATTAAATTCATATCCATTTCCTTTCTCATTATGTAAGGATTCCGGTTAAATTTGAGGGTGATTTGACATGATACATTGTTCTTATATTAGGAGCTACATGAAGTTATATCTTATTGCAAGTCATATAACTGACATGTAAATTTATTTTCTTTAATCTGAAAAATTGCCGTGACTTTTTTTTTTGGTACTCACTACATCAATTTGATCTAGGAAATGTTGAAATATGGTCATTAGGATGATCTTTAGTTCCATCTACTATTGAGCTCATATCCTTTTACTTTCTCAATATATTAGGATTCCAGTTAAATTTGAGGGTGATTTGGCTCATGTTGCTGCTTGTCATCTGAAAGAAAATGATTACATACATATTGCTGGAGAGTTCAGTGCAAGTTCATCTTATTCAAATCAAAGTAAAGGCCAAAGCAATATTCTGGTATGTTCCAATTGGAATCATTAGATTCACATGCATTATCGGATGCCATAATTAATTGGGGCCAAGGTAGATGCATTGTGTTGCCCTTATTTTAATAATTTGTTTATAATAGAGTAAGTTTCAATTTTATAATTTTGAAGCTATTTGGGTCGTCAGAATTTAAGTTGAACCCATATTTGTTTGCCAATGAAGATGACAAGAATGTTACCATTTGCTCAATATGTTTATCTCATGCGTTTGGGGCCTTACTACTCATGCACGAAAGCTGTTAGATTGAATATATATGGCTTACAACTTTGGTTTAATCATATTAGGTTTTGGTACAAAGCCTCAACTTTGTCCAAGGATATCCTTTAGTGGAGGAAATATCTGCATCTTCAAAGCAACAGAGAATCTCAGATTCATCTGGTAATACCTTGCTTCTGGTTAATATTTCTTTGTTTTGGTGGTGAAATTTCGGAATTAGATGAAAATAATAAGAATATGCAAGTAGTTTTATGAAGTTTTAAAAACTTTGTCATACACTTAACTACCTAGCATGTATATTATGCTTATTCTGAGTGGGTGGACTTCAGCAAATTTTCAAAAACTTGTTTTAGTCAAATTTAATTTTACAGGAAAGCTAAGTTGAGAAGCTTCATTGTAATTTTAAACTGGTTCAGATAATAAAGTGTTGAAATCTAAGTGTATTCATATTTGACATTTGTTTCAAGTTGATCGTTCATAATCTTATCATATGAAAGGCTATATATGTTTTATAAATCAAAGCAAGGAGCTGTGGTTTATTGAGACCTTGCTGCCGAAGGAATGTTTATTCCTGGTGCAAGTGGCAGAATCTATTTTGATTATATTTAAAGGTGGCCTGGTCTGGTCTTGTTTCTACTGCTTGTGTGTAAATAGTCAATCACAAGTGATGGAGGATAGTTGTCATGAGATCACTGAGCGCTGATATTTATTCTATTAGCTCAATGTTGATGTACAAGAAATGTGTTATGTGCAGAAAGCTAACAGCCAGAAGAACTATTCTTTAGAGCCATTTTGTAACGTAAAGAAGGTATAGAATTAGAATGGGGACTAAAGGCACCAGTTGGAAATGCCGAGAGAACAAGGAGGAATGTGGAAGAGGCTGATGTATTTTCTAAGTTTTGAATATTTGATATATTTAATACTGTAGCATGGGTTGTTAGAAATGAATGTATGTGTACTAGTTTTAACATTACTGTATAATGTATAATATTATAGGCAAGACAGTTGGATAAGATAGCACATATATGTTACAGTTAATAAAGGTTATTTTCTTATGTTGAGGAATCATGTTTTTATGGATGCTCGTGGCAATTACAAAGGCCCTTTCTTCTCTGAAGATTAGTTTTTGGATGTCTATCCTCACATATAGTAGTGATTGAGGTACATCACAGAGTGAATTCTCTACCATAACAATATCTCATCATATTTTACTTTACTATTCCAACTTCTCTGTCTAATATTAGGAAAACCCAATTCTGTAATTTGTGATGGTATTAAAATAACATGGCTATTTTTTAATCTGTCTAAGCTTGTAACACCATTTGCTTTTCCATTGAAGTTTGTGCTGTTCTGCTGCTTGGCAATAAAAAACGAACTTCAAAGTTTTTGACCTTATGTTGAGTTTATCTTAGCAAGTGATAAGCTTGGCACACTGATTGATGTAATTTTTTTATATCTGATTTCTATTTACAGACAGCACAAAGAAGAATTCTGACAGTACAAAGAAGAACTCCGACTGTTTGTTGGATTCTTGGAGAGACCTTCTAAGAGATCCTAAGCAATGGTGGGATTGCCGTGAAAGTAAGCGCAATGGATTGGTAATGTTGATGACCTTTGACTTGGTATTTTTCTCTGACTGATATGTTCTGGGAAACCTCATTTTTTTAAAATATATATAATAGGTAAAATTTAGGTACCCTGACTTCAAGCACAAGGATGGGAATCTTGCACTCTGGCTTGACAGTGCCCCAAAGTGGGTTCTTTCTGAACTTGAAGGATTGGAATTTGATGCTTTGATTCTGAAATCCAAGCAAGAAAATGAACAGAGTGATTCGAATCTGAGATCCAAACAAGCAGAGGATCAGAGTGGTTCAAATCTGAAATCCCAACAAGCAAAGGAACGGAAAGGTCTGTATGAATACATTTCTTGTTCATATGACTGGATCTTCCAAATTCTGATGCATCCTAAAGCACAATTGGCTTGGGTAAAGTTAATTTAAAATATTCTTATAGTTTTTGTTGCTTGAGGTTGTATCTAGATTGAAAAGAATCTGCTTTTTAATTTTGTGTAGCCTTGTTATGGTCTCCATATTATGGTTGCTGAAACTCTTGATCTTTGGCAATTTAATTTCCTTGTGTTCATTTTTGTCATTTGCTTTGTGATATGAATCTCAGGATTTCTCATTTCTTATTACAATCCCCTCCTTTGCCCAAAAAGCATGTGATGTGGAACGGAAAGAATTAAAATATCAATATCAATATACGAAACTTGATAGCAAAACACTAAATTCACTAGACATGGGTATTGTAACATGTTCCTCTTATTCTATTCAATGCCATTCTAAGACAATTTTGTTTTTTTTTTTCTATATGTGATTTAAAATAACCGTAATTCTACTTGGAATAGTAACTAAAACTTATGGCCTGCGTAATTTTAGGATAACGCTCAAGATATTTTAATTCAAGACAAGAAATAAGTACTAATCTTACGATGGGATAAGATGTCCCTAGAACCAAATGACAGTTCAAAGTCAGAAATTACTATAAGTAAACCACAAATCTCCAAAGACAAATTCTGATTTTCATATTATAAATACTTTATGAATAGATGTGATTCTCATTATTATTATTCGTTCATGCTACATCAATATGTTTTGAGGTTTCCTACTTCCACTTGGTATAGATGATGCAAGTTGGAAGGACGTGGTAGAAAATCCAGATAAATGGTGGGATAATAGATTGAACAAGGTAACCTCGGTTTCTCAGTTTTTTTTTTTTTTTTCCCTTGTTTCTTTTTGCTGAAAATTTGCATGTGGTTGTTATATTGCAGAAGCCTTGTAGTATTTAATACTAGAGTTTAAGAGTTGGATTTTTTTTATTTTTTTATTTTGTTCCTTTTGATTATCAGAAAAGTCAAAGATCTCCTGATTTCAAGCACAAAGAAACCGGTGAAGCATTGTGGCTTAACAGTTCCCCAAGTTGGGTATCACAAAAGTTGCCACCACTAGAGGATAAACAAGTAGAACCTAACACCAAACAAGAACTGGTTTCATGAACTGACGGCACATGATCAGTCTTTTCACCATGCTCATGTTTGATGTTCCTCTGTTGCTAGCATTCCTTTTTCCCCTTCATGACATCTTTGCAGTCTGATTTTATCTCGCTCACCAAATCTTCTGGTATGCTGGTGTTTTTCAGAATTGGTATGCTTATGAATGGATGTAGAGATTGTTTCTCAAGAGAAAATATGATGATTATTAGGAGTTTTGTGACAATGGTGGTTCTACTGCACTTTTTGATGATATGATGGGCAAATGTGAGTTCGATTATGTGATCTTGACAATTCCAAAGGGAAATAGTGATCAAAGTTCAAGTCTGTGGTCTTTCTGACCCCCAAATGTGAACAATTTGTACAAGGTTTTATGATTAAACCATTTTATAGATGATCATACTTCATGCCGATACACCAGCTTAAACGCCAAGTTGTCTGGGATCTTGAAATTCATGCGTTATGTATTAAAATATTATAGATTTATAATAATTAGTTGATGATAGATAAGTTTTTTTTTAAAAAATATATATATATGTAGCGTCCTTTTCAATTATTTATTACAGGGAAAATCAATTCATTAGTTTGTATAGTTTTAGTTGATTTTTAATCAGTCCCTGATTTTTCTTTTTATTGGGTCATGATACTTTTCGTGATTATAGACATTAGTAGCTATGTTCATTATTTTAATTAGGGTTGAGGTTGATCTTGGTTAACATAAATTGTCACAGTAATACAAAATAAAAGGTTTTTAAAAAATAAATCAACGGAATTAAAAAAAAAAATATTCTCAATATAAAATAAATTATATTCATAATTGCCCCTTTGCATTTATACATAATATGTAATTTGGTTGATTTTTAATCTATTTAAATCCATGTGACAATTGATTCATGTGCATGCTGGGTGAGACTGTTATTAATTACTGATGTTTCTCTTTTCAATTAATAAATTGAATATAGAGATACTTTTTTTATAACTAAGGAAACTATTAGGAACTAATAAAAAGAAAAATACTATTGGAATCTGATTAAAAATCAGGTGAAACAATAAGCACTCGCATATTAATTTAAATCATGCTATAGTTTCAATTTATATGTGACTCTAGATCTTAATGCAATCAAGTGTTGCAAACATTTTCAAAAGGGACTTCTTCAATTGAAAATAAGGTGGTTAGATTGAGAGCTTACACTTGTAGAGGGAATTTTGTCCCGAAACCAAGTTCATCAATCAAAGGAATGTTCGTATTTGCTGTTTTTATCAGATGATGATGAGAAGAAAGCTGGAAGATACATGGAAACCAAACTCTGAATAAGGCATTGATTGGAGTTTGGATACTTGGCTTGGAGAAAAACAAAAAAATGATTTGAATAATAAAAAAGTTCATTCGAATTCCTTCTTAATTAATCAGAAGAAGAAAAAGATGATCAAGGCTTGTGGAGAACTCTTCCGGCAACAACAGCAGCTTCCATAACAAGCTTGATAACTTCAATAACATCATCAACATCGCATTTGTTTCCTTTGAAGGTAGCACCTCCATGCTTCCTGAAACTCTCCATACAATTTATGAATGTTTGGCTGCACTCTTGGCTCAAATAGTCATCTGCACACCACAATACGTTTTAGCTTACACACACTTCCATATAATCCTTTCAAATGTATTTGTTAATGGTAATCAGATTGAGGATTAGCTTATTCTACTAAAACATTGATTCTTGAGTAGAAGAAAACACCCGTGAGTAGAAAAGACTTGGTACTATCCTCTAAGATCTATTTCATTCAGTAAAAAGTAGGGTGAGTGATTTTAATGTTTCCTCATCTGGTTTGTCTGGCATAAAAGGAGCCGATGAACTTTTAATGTTTCCTACTCATTTTGATTTTAAAGGGATACGGGGGAAAAAAAAAGAGAGTAACAAATGAACTATTATCACCCCATTGAACTCAAGTTCTACACATCTTCACCTAAATGCAAAAAATTGAAATTTTGCTATATTTCAGTGAGTTTGATTGAAAACAAGTAATATCATTTCTTCTAATTATATGGCATGTCACCACCATGTCTGTTGTTTGAACAAACAAAAGAAAGATCTGTGAATTCACCAACTATAAAATCATAATGACACAGGATTATTTTTCACCAAATAATTGAACATAAATTTTTAGAGATCTCAGGTATAACAAATTTTCTGGGTTTTATCATTAGGCTTTCTAAGTTACAAAGATCAAATCAGAATCCCCCCAGGGGGAATATCATTTAGGTTCCAATCAAGAAAAATAATATATTGACAAGTCAATGGTGGCTCTTCACTTGTCAATAAGGACTTTTTTGATAATTTCTCTTGATTGGGACATTAATGATATTTCCCTAAAAAATTTCCTTCTCCCTTTATTCATGTTCGCCTATATGTCGATGAGTAATGGCAAACGAATAAGAGAACAAGTTAGGATAGATATTTGGGATATTATTGGCAATTTTGTAATTGAGCAAAAAAATTGAAGATGCTCTGGTCAAACAAGGTACGTTGAGGACATGGCAAAAAAGGTTTTTTTTTTTTTTTTTTTTTTTTTTTTTTTAAATAGCATTAGGACTGATGTTAAGGATTGAGCAAAGTTAATATTTAGAATGTGACATAATTTGAATCAAGACAAGTCAACAAAAACAAATATCAGGTAACTACTCCCTCCGGCCCTAATTATAGGAACACTTTTATATTGCAAATTGCACTATAAAAGTGTTCCTATAATTAGGACCGGAGGTAGTATAATGGTTCACACTTCACATTACCTTTCTTGGCCAAAAGAGGGAAAAAGCTCATAATAATTTATATTACTTCTAGTACCTAATATAAAAGCTAATTGACTAATTTGAGTAGATTAAGTAAATTAGTTATGTGAGCTACTTATAACTTATATAGGCTGGTTTTCTTAAAATGCTATATTTCATCATGACTACCCTGGGATATAAAATCCTTGATCTGTTCCTGCGATGGATATCCAAACTCTAAGCCTATATATACATGGCTTCTTTATAGGCCTGAAAATGAGCCTTCAAAAGACCTAACAAGGCTTGAAACCTATTTAAAGGCTTACTTAAAGTGTAAGCCTTTAAATAGGCTTAAAGACCATGTATATAAGTTCATATATAATTCATCAAACATATTTAAAAGTCTACGTCATGTCTTAAAAGTTTAGGGATTCATTCTCAGATGAAATAAAAAAGTTAGTAAAAGAAAGAAAAAGACACATTGTGGCAACAATTGTCTGAGCAGGTAGAATTTGAATAGGAAAAATCAATCATCTATTGACTAAGGAGATATATTTTTAAAAATCAACTAAAGACGACAAGTGATATGTAAAACTAGATTTTACCTCTTGTTTTTCTTGCAGAAAATGAGACAAAATCCTCTTATTGAAATCATTTTTATTTGGGCATCACTAAAATAACGTATTGCAATTATTATATTGCATCAAATAACACAAATCATAGGAGAGGTAGTGAGCTAATACTGCCATCTTGGGCGACCAAAAAGAAAAGAAATAGATGTGATCAATTGATGAATTAAAAGGTTGAACTCAAAGGTAAATGATGAAATGTGAAACTTGGGGTTAATACTAAGTTATTAATTTTACAAATAATTTACAAAATTAATTTAGATTAAATTATATATAATTATGTATAATAGTACTTTTTTATATAAAAAAAATAAATAAATAGGCAATAGGCATGATAATAGGCCTAAGCCTATTTACTTTAGATTTAAAATAGGTTAGGCCCTATTTCCACCCCAAGCAATCAATAGGGATATTTTAGAGAATAGAATATAAATTTTGGAAGCAAAGTGAATTGAAGTTTTATATTTATGATTAAATTCAATCCTAACTATCTTTTATATAATGGAACAGAGGTAGTGTAATCAATTAATGGTCCTGAGCTCCTAGCTTAAGCTATATGTCAACTAATCCTTCAAGCGATTGAGTTTATTAGATAAAATTCTATTATGATCGAAGAATATTGAAAAACTTCATTTTTCAGAGACAACCAAAATTCAAAAAAAAAGAAAAAGAAAAGAGAGTAATAGACTAAATCATAAAATTACACGCATTTCCATTCATTACTAGAGAATGATGTATGAATCTATCACCCACCTACCATCTCTTTTTGTTTTTGGCCAATACCTGCCATCTCTAGTTCCTTTGAATTCAAGACTTATTATTGAAAAAGATTGGTTGGCTTAATTAGGACTCACCACCGACACCATTAACTCAAGTGTTCTCTTCTACATTCTAAACTAATCAACCTTAATTATCATCATCTCCTACCATCGCTTTTCCAGGGCAGTTAAAGCGACTCCCACAGTGGGGTTGGTGGATTTTCAGCCCAATATAATTAATGTCTATTTCTTACATGCTATTAAGACTCCATTAAGATTGGATTTTATATATTTTTCCTGTCCCGTTTTTAAGCCTGAAACTTCTTTTCAAGATGAAAAATTACAGTATGTCATATTTGTGTCTTAGTAACTATGTTATGTTAGAATATTATGCATGTGCTATGTACACTCCTCTTCTCAAAGACCTATTAATGTAATTTAGAAATATTAATGAAGTTACATAAATTAATTAATTATATAGTATATGTGATGTGGTTTCTATAAAATACTTGGTTGTAACATTATATTATATATGAATAATAAGTTAAACATATTAGTTAGAAGAATAATGATAAATGTAAGAGATAATAGGAAAAAATTTCTCACACTAAGAACTAAAATTCATCTTAAATACATTTAGAACCGGAAAAAGTACTAATGTTTTATTTACTTGTGTCTTAGTGTGTCTTTTTATTCAAATATTTGTCATTTTAATTATGAATGGATTAACCCGATCCAACCAATCTGTTAACAATGACCCTTAATGAGCGGTTTTCTTCTTTTCAAATTTTGGAAACCCGATTCAATTGATGATGATGATACTACCAAATCCAAATCGCTAGAAAGGGGATAACTACGCGTACGATTAATCTCCTCCCATGGCGATCGTGGTCAGATCCGAAAAACTCATTGAACTATCAGAATCTGGAAATTAACCAGAACGAAAAGAGATTTAAGAAACGATCGAGATGAAACGTACTATTTTTGGCTTGAACACAATGGTCGTGCTTCATGCAACAATCATCAAGGCCATCGCAAGGAGCCTCCCTAGGACACCCACTGTACAGAAGCCCACAGTACTTTCCATACCTCAGCAATGGAGGCACTATTATCATTCAGAGATATCGTAATTAAAATCAGTAAAAGCAAAATCATCAAAATCATACCTGAGAGAGAGAGAGAGAGAGAGAGAGAGAGAGAGAGAGAGATCGGTAAGAGTGAATGTACCTGAACAGAAGCTTGATTCACATGTTTTGCTACACTCCTTGCTCTGCATATGAATCAAAGTAAGAAAAAAATAATCAGATGAGAACGAAGAATCGATTTCCTTATGTTGAAACTGAATGTGATTGGTTGTGTGTGGATGAACGGATTTAAGGAGCGAACCACAGAGACAGCGATTCCGGTGGTTTCAACTCCAATGTTAAGGGCAAAAAGGGGGATGGAGGAGGAATAGAGCATAAATGTGAGAGAAAACAGGAGAGATTTCATGGATGTGAGCATTTTTGCGAGATTGATTTTAAAATTTTGGGAAGCTTGGTTTTGCTTGAAGGCTCTGATTTATAGGAGAAAATGAAGCGACCTACAGATTGTGGGGAGCGTTCAGAGTCACAAAAACTTGCACAGAGCTCAGAAAGTCAGAACAGACAATTGAGGCTGGTTTTGTTTTGTAGTGACTCGTGATTCTCTCTACCATTTTATATAAGAAATTAGTTTATGTTGTGCTCATTTTATTGGCCGGAACAACAACCATGTGAATTATCCTACAACCAAATGTCAGTTAAAATTAGTTAGAAATAATAAATATGGGAGAGGTAATTTCTTAATAAAATGATCACTTTTCATAGATAATAAGACAGAAATGAAGAACAAAAGTATTACCCTTTCTTTTTTAAACAGGAGCTTTCCTGTGACACCATATTTCTAATGGCGTTGTAGAACTATTATAAAAAGGAGATGATTCAATCCACAAGAGAGTGACTCTTAGATACTTGAATCAAGAGAGCCTTCACCCTTAATTGCTTTTTACCCACTTGAATTCTTGAATTAGCTTGCCTTGATAACATATCCATACTTGACAAGAAGATTTATCCCTTTTGACCAAGACCATCTCCACATCCCAACCAGTAGAAGAAAATTAAAGTCCATATTCCTGGAAATCAGGAAGGGCAATCTTAAATTTTTAGATAAAGCTAAATTGTCGGTTATATGTAGAATCAACGTCCCTACTCCATATTGGAGAGAATGTTTTGTATAAATAGCACCTGGGGCAACAACATTAAATATAAAATACACGAGTGAGATATGTGTGTTATTTTTCTCAAGTATTTCTTTTTAATTATCTGTATTGGAAACAACTCACTGGATCAATAATTTTTTAAACAGAAAAAAAAATTATAAATTTAGAAGAATATATATATATATCAGTGGGTCACAAAACGTTTTTATATAGTTGACTGCTTCAAGCTCAGTCAGCTTATAAGTTTATTCAATGGACAGCTCATTGGATATAATAAATAATTATTGATTCTTAAGTGATGAATGAACCTTCTTATCTTCAATAAATAAATACCTTCAAATGAAAAATGCTTGTAAGATATGGTTTTGGATAATCCAAAATGGTGTAGGGTTTTGCCGGTGAATCATCATTTGTGTTTTTAATAACCTTTTCAAGCCACTTGATATCTGACATTTTTATTTGTATCCTATTATTAGTTATCCAAGCAATCAACTAATTTGGATAAAGGCTTTGGGACCATGACACATCTCCCAGAGTTTTTTTTTTTTTTAAAAATAAAATAATAATAATTAACAAAATGGAATTCAAACTCAATTCGCTCATCATTTTATAGTCTAGCTGACCCACCACCAATTCAAGTTCTAATCAAGTTCTAATCATGATTTGTTTATTATTATTATTATTTTGGGGCGATTGTCTTTTCATCAAGGCTAGTGAGGATAAAATGGACATTTTACAAAGGATTACTTGCCTGTAATGAGTAATTATCGGGGCTCCAAGGAATGACTATCACCAAAAGTAAAATGTGCAATCTCTCTTACGGGTGCAATCACTTTCACCATTTATGAACCCCGACCAAGCGAGTCGTCTATGGGGGAATGCGATGGGGATCATTGCACACCTACAATGTCGTTGAACCAAGCTGGCCCTTGATGTTTATTGTTTTTTTTTTTCCCAATTTTATAACACTTTTACCCTATAGTTGGATTTGGATGGAGAGAAAAGTGATGAGAAAATATGGGGAAGGGAATACTAGCTAGGATGAAAAACTTTCATAAATAGTAAAATAAAACCTACTCCATTCAATCTTAAATATAAGGCATAGATCAAAAACTTTTTGGAGAGATTAAGATCGTTTGGATCCTCTTATTTTTAAACTTAAAAATACTTTTAAGCCTAAAGCTAAAAAAAAGCCTAAAAATTTGTTTGGTGATTATATAAATTTTTTAGCTTAAAAGATGAAATTAAAAATAAGATGTTTGACAAAATTTTTGTCATAAACACTTTTTCTAATAAAAATTATCATAAAAGGTATATTATAATAGGGTGGTAGCGGCGACGGCGGTGGTGGCGGTGGCGGTGGTGGTGCGGCGGCGGCGGTGGTGATGGCACATAAATGGCGATGGTGTTCGATCGAGAGACATACGGGTTCTCTCTTTTTTTTCTTTTTCTTTTTTATTTGTTTTTAAAAAAAAAGAGCTTATAAAAAAAGAGCTTAAAAATAAGCTCCTCATAGGAGTTTATTTTTAAGCTCTTTTTTCTTCATTATAAAATAAGCTCTTATAATTATAAGAGCTTATGTAAAATCTTGTTTGGCCTAGCTTATACTTATAAGTATATTATAAGCTAAAAATAAGCTAGGCCAAACAAGAACTAAGAAAGTTAGATAAGTTAGTTAATTATACTCCCCTGCTCCTAATTATAGGACATATTTACCTAATTTTTGAGAGACTAAGGATAGTAGTTAAAAGTCAATCATATTTGTTTTCTCAAAATGCCCTTATTTAAAATGATATCCAGTTACTCTGATTCTTTGTTCTTTTTCGGACCTCTCCTACCTCACATATGACTTCTCCGAGCTCTCACAAAATCTAACATTGTTGATCTCCCTCAACAACTTCCGGTTTGCTATTGGAGGTTGGAACTGTAATTTAATAGTGATGTCATTATTAAATATGATAAAAATTGCTCAAAATTATTTTATTAAAAAAAAAAGTAGAATTGATGTGTATGTGACATTAATGAGTTGGAAGTGTTACTCACTTTATAGAATATATAAGTGCATTATTAAATTATTATTGTGTCTAATTATCATTGAGAAAGTAATACTAGGGGTATTTTGGGAAGAAATTGACACAAATTTGAACTTTGTCCTATAATTAAGACCAAGATCAACTCCCAAATGTTATCTTATAATTAGGACTGGAGGGAGTATCATATGTTATATGTTATTAGATTATATATTAATTTATATGTTAGGCAAAATAGTTTGGAGAAAAAAAATATACATATTTTAAAGTAATTTAATTAGTTTCTTTAATATTTCTAAAAAAATCAACTTTATATTATATTTAGGATTGACGGAAATACTATTTTTGGAAGTTTTCTCCCCTAGTTTTCTTTGCCCCTAATTTTTTCTCCATCTAAACATAGAGTTTTCATCAATATTTGCTTTCGAAAATTTGTCAGGAATCCGTTAATCAAAGTTTTCATCCTTCTTGTTCTCAATTATATTTTTTTAATTTAAAAATTTTGATTATATTAATAAACTCTTATTTTATTCAAAATCTGATATAAGTTGTATTATTTATAATTAATAAATAATTACATATTCTTATAGATATTAATAAATAATTAGTAATATGCGACCGCACACCGATATGTATATATGTATGTAGCTCAGTAGCTGTATATATGTGTATGCATGTATATGTGTGTGTGTTAAATATATATGTATGTATATATGTGTCTACATGAATATGTATATATATAAACAAGGCCGGTTTCAATCGGAAAAGTCGATGGAATAGGGCGACAATCATCATCCGAATGTTCCCGGAGATAGACATGAACCACGGGTGTAACGTAATCGGTGGAGGCATGGGCGGAGGAGACACCTCAAGTCAAAGAAGAAAGTACTTGAGGAGGTACTGTCGTGAAGAGCCCCCAAGTTCAAAGACAACCGACCAAGACGGATTGGTAATTACCGGATCTAAACCGCCTTGTGGAAAGGATTTTCGTTGATCCGCGGCTCGGCAGATATCATCATGTGGGACGCCTTTAAGAGGATGAACTTGGATAAAGAAGACTGCGTCCATGCAAGACGACACTCGTAGGCTTTAACGGTGAACAATCCAAGCCGAAAGGGTACATCGACCTCAAGGCGACCTTGGGAACTAAAAAAAGCCTTCAAAGCCGAGAGGGTAAGATTCATCGTGGCGACTTCCCTCCCCCGTATAATATGATTTTGGGCGGACCAACCATCCACAATGGGATATGGTTGCATCCACCAAGCACCCGAGAAGTTAAAAATGGTCGGCTCCAAAAATACGGTTATCACCATTGCATTTTGGAAGCTCGACAATGTTATTATGAAACCATGCGAGAGAATGGGGACCAGGAAGCGTCATCGCCCCGGGATCAAAACGCCGTTCGGCAAAAAAATGCAAGCGGCGGCGACCGTCGGTGTGGTGGAATTGGACCTAAGAGATGAGGGCCGAGAACCCAAGACCCGAGCCGAGAGAATTGGAAGATTTAGTCCCGGGGAAGATCCGACCAGTAACGAAGATAGGAGGCGCAATGACCCTAGAGCTCAAAAAGGAATTAAGCAATTTCCTAAAAAGCAAACCGAGATATTTTTGCATGGAGGGCCTCGGAGGTACTCGGAATAGACCCCAACTTCGCAGCCACGGGTTGGCAATCAAACCGGATCTACCCCGTATCGCGAGAAGAAGGCAACGAGAATTTTAGAAAAGCATGTGAAGGAGCTGCACAGGGCGGATTCATCCGGGAAATACAATACACCACATGGTTATCCAATACGGTCATGGTCCTAAAGCCTAAACGGGAGTTGGAGGTGTGTATAGATTACACCAACTTAAACGAGCACGCCTAAAGACTCGTGCCGTCTTGAAACCGCATCGACCAATTGATCGACAACTCATCCGGTTTCAACTATTATCATTTATGGATGCTTACTCCGGATACAATCAAATAGCGATGCACCCGGAAGATCAAGACGGACGGCCTTCGCCCATGTAACAAGGCCAATTCTTTGCTATAATGTCATGCCGTTCGGGTTGAAAAACGCAGGGCCACTTTATCAACGAATGATGAACAAAGTCTTCGAAGACCATTTCGGCCGAAATGTAGAAGTATACATTGATGACATGATCGTCAAGTCGGTGAAGCGGAGACCACATCCAAGACCACGGACGAGACGTTCGAAAAGTTACGAAAGCACCGAATAAAGTCCGGCAAAATGTGCATTTGGAGTCCAGGGGAAAGTTCCTCGGGTTTATGCTCACACACCGAGGAATTGAAGCAAACCTAGATAAGTGTAAGGCGGTCTTTGGATATGAGAGCACCAACCAACAAAAGGAGGTCGGCTATGACAAGATTCTTACCAGAAAAATGCCCTTCCCTTCTTCAAACCGCTAAAGAAGGAGACGAGAGGCGAATGGAACTCCGAATGTGAGTCCGCATTTGCAAAAATCAAACAATGCCTGGCTACCCCGGGTCCTATCCGAGGCCGGAAACTCGGGCGAGACGGTTTTCCTGTATTTATCCGTCGGCCAAGAAGCCATAAGCGCGCCCGGTTCGAGAAACCCAATCCGGCCGATTTACTTTGTGAGCAAGGCACGCCGAGACCTCGGAACTCGGATATCGAAGTTGGAGAAGGTAGCTTCGCCTGTGCTAACGGCGGCAAAACGCCTACGCCCATATTTCCGGGGCACAAAGTGGTGGTACGAACCGGCCCGGCCAATTCGCGGGTTCTACACAAACCCGGACTGGCGGGCGAATGACCAACCATTGAATTATCGGAGTCGACATTTCCTCTGAAGCCGGCACGCGATAAAGTCGCAAGCCTTGGCCGAAAGGAGCTTACCCCAACCCACGAGGAAGGGACGTCGGTCTTAAAGAATGGACGGTATACGTCGACGGATCCTCAAATACGAAAGGGGGCCGGAATAATAGTTGAAAATCCCGACGGAGTCGGTCGAACATTTTCCGACGTCCAACAACCGGGCGGAATACGAGGCGTCGCGCGGTCTCGAACAAGCAAAGGAGCGGGGGGCGCGGAGAGTCAAAATCCCGACCGACTCCCGGCTCGTAGCGGCTCGGATACAAGGCTCATATAAAACCAAAGGCCCGTTGTTGGCAAAATACTTGAACAAAGCCGGAGACATGATGGCCGAGTTCGAAGAGGGGTCGCTCGCTCATATCCGCGCGAGGAAAACACCGGGCCGACATATTGTCAAAACGGCTAGCATGTCAGGAATCCGTTAATCAAAGTTTTCATCCTTCTTGTTCTCAATTATATTTTTTTAATTTAAAATTTTTGATTATATTAATAAACTCTTATTTTATTCAAAATCTGATATAAGTTGTATTATTTATAATTAATAAATAATTACATATTCTTATAGATATTAATAAATAATTAGTAATATGCGACCGCACACCGATATGTATATATGTATGTAGCTCAGTAGCTGTATATATGTGTATGCATGTATATGTGTGTGTGTTAAATATATATGTATGTATATATGTGTCTACATGAATATGTATATATATACATACATATATGTGTGTACATACACATAGATGTGTGTGTGTATTCATGTACACATTTATATACATACATATACATATATGTATAATTATATACATTGGGTGCTTAAACCCTCACCTAATTAATAATCTTGTCATCGTGTTCTAATCATTAAACACATTTCAAGAGTTTCAAATCCTTATGAATGTAATTACTAGAGTAAATACCCTTTTGGGTCCCTGGAAAAAAACACGGACCCCATTTTGGTCCCTCACACTAAGAAATGCCCTTTTAGTCCCTGAAAAGGACGAATAAGGGTCGATTGGTGAACATTTTGGTCTTTCGTAAATTTCCAAAAAACCCTTTTTAGTCAATAAAAAAAGTCTCATTTTAGTCCCTAAGGACGAAAATGGGGTCCGTGTTTTTTGTCGGGGACCCAAAAGGGTATTTACTCTAATTACTATGATTAATGCTGAGTTTTGATGCCGTTACATTATAACATTAATTTACGCAACGAAGATACTCCCTTCAGTCCTAATTATAAGACATAGTTGACTTTTTTTGGAGAGATTAAGGAAACTAATTAAATTAGCTTAGAGTATTTTATTTTTATTTTTTTTCTTCAAACTAAATAATTTGACTAATAAACTAATATATAATCTAAGAAAATACAACATATGAAATGATTAAGTAATTTATTTAGCTTCTTTAATCTCTCCAAAAAAAAACTCAACTTGGTCTTATAATTAGGACCGGGGTAGTAGTACATATGAATCATGAGAACAAGCATAACGACATTATTAAGGTTTTTTTTTTCCAATTAATGCTCAAAATTGTTTCTTATTACTTTAAGCCAAATTATAGTACTACTTCTAGTTCTAAATATAAGATAAAGTTTGTAGTACTATTTATACTACAAAATTTGTCATACATTTAAGATCGGAGAGAGTATTATTTTCTCACTTAACTTATTGTTCAATGTTTAATTTTTATACATCGGGAATAATTTTGTTCAGTATTAATCATAGGAGTTAAGCATGTATTTATTTGAAATTTTAAGGATTAGTTGAAAATTAATTAAAATATAGGAGCCAAATTATAAATTAGATGAAAGTTTGAAGGCAAAAATTTTGTTTTGCATATATTACATGAATTATTGTTGCGACAAAAATAGGTCAAGGGCTTGTGGTCTAACTTGGTTAGAGCCTAATAAGGCCTGACCTATTTAATAAATAGGCTAAACTTTTTTCAAAGACCTATTTATAGAATTTATTTTATAGAATTTTTGTTATAAATTCATAAATGTAGCCTTAAAGCCTACTTTTAAGGCTTGATTTTGTTTTTTGTTTTTAAAGGAAAATCGCACTTTGGTCTTAAGGACCAAAAAAATAAGAAAAAAGTTCCATTGTAGTTTCCCTTGTCAAAAAACTCCATAGAGATTGTAGTGATATAAATTTTAAACGTGAAATTACCTTCTTATCCTTAGTAATTAATATTTGGATGATATTAAGTTATATGATTTGGTCGAGGTATTTGTTAATCGTCACTCTATGACTTATTAACAAAGGCACATATACTTGTCAACGGGAGCTATTTTAGTTAACATAGATAGGCTTGTCAATAGTCACTCTATAACTTGTCAATATAGTCACATCCACTTATCAACGAGATCTATTTTAAATTGTACTAGAAAATGACAATAATAATATATATATATATATATATATATATATATATATATATATATATCAATTGCTACTCTTTGACTTATCATTATAGGCACATACACTTGCCAATATATAACTTGTCATTATAGGAATATGAACTTGCCAAAATAGGCCCATAATGTAATATCCTGAATTCTAGGCCTCGAGACTTGAGAATAATCTTGTATCAGGTAGACAACTAGACCCAGTTTAGGAAGGGTGATATTAAATTTTGAAAACATTATATGGAATTTTCATGAAGTCAATAGTAAATGGTGTTTTCTCTAACATGAATAATTAATGTAAGAGAAGGATGAGGAATTGTTCAATGAAGCATGGTCAAATAAAGTTGGTCATGGACAATTAAAAAGCTTGTGAAAGAAGCTATGCTAAAGGAAATATTTTGAGGGCATTTTGGTTAATTCCTATGAGGAACACATGTGCATGCAATTAATATGAAAAGATGACTCAAAAGCTTATTTAATAATCCTCAAATTCGTGCAAAGCAAGGGGGAGAGAAAAAAAGTCAACAAAACTTGCAAAATAAACTAAGTTGAGAGGATATTTTGTAAGGGCACTTTGGTCATTTAATTTGGAGGATTTTTAAGTTCCTTCTTGACATATTTTAAGACATTTTGCACTCCCTTTTGCATGAGTATTTTGACCAAGAGCTCAAGAGCCATAGAAACTAAAGTGTCAGTGCAGAAGGGCACAAAACACTTATACGGTGTTAATCAGTTGATAAAAAAAAAAGTCATTTAGCTATGTCCTTAGGTATGAGACAATTAGCTGAGCAAAAATAATCTAAAATAGATATGCACATGATATTTCCTGGACTGATAAGGGTTCCCTGTATTTTTTAGGAAATAAGAAGGGAAGAGTATTCAAGAAGCTTGTCACATGAATAAGTCAAGAAGCTTACATAGGAAGATAATCAAGAAGCTTGCTCAAGAAGATTGATTCACGATGAAGGCAAGAGGCTTGCTTGGGAAGCCAACTTTGAATTTGAGAATAAAACCTAAGTATATGGTTACATCATCAAATGGTTATATGTTGACATAATGTGTATGTGTCCACAAGCATTCAAACAATGTATAAAACTCATTAAATAAGGGCTATATTCGTGTAGCCCCTAAAGGAGAAAAAAGACAAGTATATTTTGTACATGATGATACCAAAAGTCATCAAAATGAACCCTAGGAAGCCAAGTGGCATAAGGGGATTTAGATTGACTTTGTGGGGGACATTTAAAGACTTTATCCCATGTCATTATGCAACTGAAATTCCTTCTCCCATAAACCTCAATTTCGTCTAAATAAGAAATAAGAAAGAAAAAGCATGATGCAAGTGTGAAAACACAAGGAAAGTAGTCAAAAATTGAGGACTTATGAACTAATAAGAAGAAGCCAAGATGGGGACCTAATTTTGTAGTAAAAGGACACATAAGCTCATAATGGTGCCCTAGAATAAGCCAAAATGTGCAGCAATGAAGAACTATGAAAAAGTCCAAGTTGGACATGAAAAATCCATGAAAAGTGAAGAAAATGTAAGGGTAAAATGGTAAATGGTAAAAGAGATAATTTGGAAAATTATTAAGCATCATTTAAGGACTTCCTATCTTCTTTTCCCATGCCAAAATTCGGAATACATAGAGGCAAGAGAAGTATGAAGCAATTCAAGATTATACTAGAAGCTTGAAGAAGGAACAAAAGCTTATGAAAGAAGCAAGAAGCAAATGGCTTGTGAGGGAAGCCAAAGACTAAAGAGAGGTGTATTGAACAAGCCAAATTATGTTAAAAAGGGAGCAGATTTCGTCTAGCCAAAGAGGAGCCAAGATAAGTCTAGAGAAAATGAGAAAAACACATGTCATAAAGTTAAGTCAAACTAGGAGCCAATAAGATTTAACTTGGGGAAATATTTTGCATGATAATAAGTCATTATTTAAAGATACTTTGGCCTTCATTTTTCTACCCCAAGTCGTCCTCCAAGTGAGAGAAGAGAGTGAAGAGAGACCTTGCACATAGAGAGAAGAAGAAGGCACACAAGTTGGAGATTAAGGTATGTTGGTTCAAGATTTTGTTAAGATAGCGTTCTATCTTCTTCAATCTTCATAAATATCCTTCAAGTTCTCATGAAAAATCCTTGTATGATGTTGTTGGAGCCTAGGCCGAACCCATCAAGAAGCACCAAGAGGAAGAAATTCAAGAGAAATCAAGTCACAAGTGAAGTAAGCATTCTTCTTAGCCTCTTGTGACTTTGTATTCTCAATTTTTTGGGTGATTTTCATAAAAGGGGATGATTAAAGAAATGAATTTTTTAGCAAGGGGAGGCTCTTCCCTAATCATTGAAATGAAGTATCGCATGATTAAAGTTAAGTTCATGGTGTTAAAGAGAAGATTAAGCCAAAAGATGAATGAATATGAAGTTAAAACGAAAGTTATTGATGTTGCTTATGAGTTATGATCTCCGGCCAGCGAGTTATACATGAAGATATGTTTTTATTTTAATGTTTTTGATGGTGCCAAAGTGTTTAGGACGAAATTTTGTGTGGGAACAAGTAGGAAACATGATTTTGGAACTCAAAACCCTAAATAACAAGAAATAAAGAATTTGCCAATTCTGGGTACTTAGTAAATATTTTTAAAATAGTAAATGATGTCTGATGACCACGAAATGTTATAGGCTTGAAATAGACATCCCAAACTTTATTTTGGTATATAATTTGTAATTTTTTGAGATTTCTACTAAAAGAAGTGAATTTTTTAAAATAGCCCAGAAACTAGATTTTTACCTCTGACCAGCGAGTGGGGTTTTTGCACAAAAAAAGGATACGATTATTTTTGGCATCTAGGAGTATTTTTAATAAAAACTAGACATGTTAAGGTTTAAATGGCCACTAGAATCATACCAATTGGACTTTCTTAGAATTAATTATGAATTTTTAAAGTTAAGGCATGTTTTTTCTGGAATTTCTGGAAAATGGACGAATTTCATGAAATTAAGAGGAGAGTTTGCATAAGTGAATAAAATGGAGTGTATTTGCTTTGTTTAGGGAAGTACATATCCAGAGTGATTTTCGGACGCCGAAGAAATTTTATTAGTTAACGATCAACCGCCAGGTAGTAACTGTTTACTCGCATACTCTATGTTACTTTGTATGTTTGTTATGCCATGATTGAGGAACATGTCTCGTGAGTGGGAATGCGTTTGGGTTATAGGGCCTAGTGGACTATGTGTTCTTGGGTCGCTACTTTGGGCCTAGTGGACTGTGTGTCCTTGGGTCACTACCCAGCCGGTAATGCATTCAGTGTAGTTAGGGTTTGACGCCCTGACTATTGTTGTTTTCCTAGCGCTAAGGATTTGGGGGCTTGTCTTGTTAGGTGGTCCTGCGGTGTTAAGGACTGGGTACTTACACAGTGAACATGTGCATATTTGGTATGTTGTTTTATGTTACTGCGAGTGATGTGTACTGAATGCATGTGGTATGTATTGCCATGGTTGATGTTATGTTTTTCCTAATTATGGTTGCATATATGCATTGCATACATATTGTATATGAGTTTGACAGTTACTCTAGAATTCAATTTTGAATCCCAGACCATTCCAAAGACACATGTGTTTCAGGTTAAGCTGTTTGAAGAAAAGAGGTAAGGGCATGAAGCTGAGAGTTGAAGAAATAGGGAATGCCCTTTCACCTTTTGTACTTTATATTTTGATGTCTGTATATATTTATTTGGATCACTGTACCCTTGTTAGTTCTCTATATGTTTTAATGATAACTTACAATTGTAAATCCAAAAGATTGTTATTGATTCAAGTCAAAGTGTTTTAATTTGAAAGATAACTTGGTTCAATAACAATGTATCTCTCTGTACTCATATGACTCGAGTCAAAGTTGTTTAACTTGAGTCATACCTTTCTGTGTCAAAAGCCAAATGATCTTTGAACACAGTGACTCGAATTATAGCTTTGTAAAATCAATTTGTGAAAACCTTTTGACTCGAGTCAGATGTCTCAATCCTTTTAAAATATATTCATTGTTCAAAGATGACTCGAGTCAAGGAATGTTTTCAAGTTTTCTCAAAGTCCAAACTCGATAACAAATTTTTGAGTCAAGTGAGTTACAGAGAGCTCAAAATGAACTTTTGAAAAGGATGACTTGAGTTAAGTCAGGATGAGTTGAGTCAAGTTATTGTTAAAACCCTTCATTGATTTGAGATTGAATTAATGGCTCGAGTCAACATTGAATGACTTGAGTCAGCTTTATCAGCTTCTGAAATCCTCATTCTCGTAATCTGAAAATCTTTGATTATACTTTGGGTACTTCATATTATTGTTCTTTACTATTTCTAATGAATTTTAATCAGTTTGATAATGAGTTTCAGATTATTTTAACTTGGTTTAAACACCAATTTACTCTACAGCAAATCTGTGTGTCAGAATGCATTAAATGCTTAGTAGAGACAAAGCACGAAAGTGAAAATTGATCTTCTGAGCAACCATAAAGCATTCCGGCCATTTCCAGTCAACATTCTAACTGAGTCTTAACGTACAAATCGAATGAAGAATGTCAAAGGACAATAATGGCTAGCACGGAAGAATACGAAGAGACGGAGTTACGCTCGACTTCAACGGATATATTCATTACACTCAACGGCTCATTAATGTCTCTTCAACGGTCATTAATACGATCAACTATAAATGCCAGAAGCATTCAATTCTTCAACCGTCGAGACTCTGCACATTCAATTAGCGATATAAGTATGTATTGTTTCTACTCTTACAAACAATATCTTCAGATATTTAGATCTTTAGTGTTTATCCATTTTCTATTTTAGAGAGTTTATTATTCTTCGAGCAAAAAAAGGGAGTTTATTATTAATTATCATTCTTTGTAAGAATCTCAAAGTATTGGGACTTTGGGATTGGGACAATTGATTACAACTTGTAAAATGGAGTAAGTTCTAGTGAGAGAATTACTCTGAGAGTTACAGTGTGTGTAATAATTTGAGTTAGTGAAATCCCGGAGAGTCTAGGGATTGGACGTAGGTCAAGGATTTGGACCGAACCAGTATAAATCTCGTGTGTCTAATCTTTCTTTATCCCTCTCTGTTATACTCTGTTTTCAGTAGTTAGTTTCAGAGGTTTTTGAAGAAAATTTTTTATCACCCAATTCACCCCCTCTTGGTGATATTCCATCTTTCATTTGGTATAAGAGCATTGGTTATCTATTTGTGGATTAACGTCCTAGATAAAAAATCCAATGGAAGGAATATTGCTTGATGGAGCCTCGATCAACAGACCATCGGGGTTCAACGGTGAACATTACTCCTTCTGGAAGGCTAAGTTCAAAGTCTTCGTGTTAACCATCGAATACGGCTTATGGAAAGTGTTCGAAAGAGGAGATTATGCTCTGGCTACTGTTGAAGACAGCGTTAGAACTCCAAAGCTAGAAGAAGAATATGATGAGAATGATAGAAGACAAGTCACTCTCAACAGCAAAGTAGTTCTCATGCTACAAAGTGCTCTAAGCCAAAAAGAATATTTTCGTATATGCATTTGTCATCTGCAAAAGCTATGTGGGATGCTTTGAAGATTGCTCATGAAGGAACTACTGGAATTAAAGAAAATCGTGTGAACACCTTGAAGACTGAATACGATTTACTTTGTATGAAGTCAGGAGAATTCATTAGAGAGTTCTAGCTCAGATTCACACATCTGATCAATCAAATTGATGCCTTGGGTAAAGTATATGATCAACCCGTTCAAGTGAGAAAAATCTTGAACATTCTCAACAAGGAATGAGAAGCTAAAGTCACTGCGATTGAAGAAGCTCATGGAAAATCAATGGCGTCAGTGGCAGCTCTCTTTGGCATTTTGTCTGAATATGAAGGAAAGATCAAGTTCAGAAAAGGACTTGATGAGATTAACGGCAAGAACAAGGGAATCTCCCTTAAGGCTGTCAAGGGAGATAAGGATTTAGATGATGATGATGAAGACGAAGATGAAGAGCTAGGCATGATAGTCCGAAGATTCAAGAAGTTCTACAAGAAGGACCATGGATTCAGAAAGTTTCACAAGGGTAGCTCCAGTACCGAGCCTAAGAAGCCAATCATCTGCTACGAGTGTGAAAAGCCTGGCCACATCAAGTTCGAATGCCACTAGCTGAAGAACAAGGATAAAGACAATAAAATATTCAACAAATTCAAAAAGAAAGCCTGTCTCATGGCCCAAGAAGAAGAATTTGACAGTGAAGAGGTAAATGATACTAAACCTACCTTTGATTAATTACTTACTGAGTATAACTCCCTTCACTCAGAATTTCAAAAATTAGCTAAGGAGTTTCTTGCTTCAAAAAGAAAAGTGAAAACTCTTGAAGAACAAGCTCAAACTATCTCTTACTAAAAGGTTTGTGAAAATTGTTTTGTTTTAGAGAAAAGAAATATCTATCTTACTAAAACGCTTGAGAAATTCACTCAAGGCAATGAAATGCTTAATGTGATTTTGAAACAACAACGATTTACAAATGATAAATCTGGAATTGGTTACAAACCTGACTTTGACAAAAAGAAAGGTAAGAAGAAATTTGGAGAAAATAATTATTTAAACTATTTTTGAAAAATAGTGCACTCTTCAAATTCTTTTGCCCATTGCAATTATTGCAATCATAAGGGGAACATTACTTCTTCTTGTTTTCATAAGAAAGAAAGAAAACCAAACCTGTTGGTAATTACAAATGGGTGCCTAAGGGATCTTATGAAATTCCTAAGACACAAGCTAACCCAAAAGGACCCAAGAAAAGATGGGTACCTAAGACTTGATCTTATGTGTCTTGTAGGTTTGTCTAAGAGCATCAAAATCCAACAAGTGGTATATTGACAGTGGGTACTCTAGACATATGACGAGAGATCATACCAAATTTGTTGTTCTCAAGCCTAAGGATGGTGGTAAGGTGACCTTTGGTGGAAATCAATCCGGAAGAATTGCTGGAATTGGTGAAATTGGTAACAACGATGGACCTCAAATTAAAGACGTCTACCTTGTGGAAGGCCTATGCCACAACCTCCTCAGTGTGAGTCAAAGCACTGACAAAGGTAACTTGGTTATCTTCGACTATGAGGAATACTTGATTGTGAGCAAGGATGATCTGCCCTTAGTTAATATCAAGTCCAAAGCCTTATTCAGGGCTCCTAGAGAAGGTAACTGTTACTCGCTAAACCTCTCCAGTAATGGCAATAAGATTATTTCTGAAAATTGCTTTATTAGTAACTTGGAAGAAAGTTGGCTATGGTACAAGTGTTTGGCTCATGTCAATATGTTTTAACTTGACAAGTTGCTAAGAAAGGATTTAGTCATTGGTTTACTAAATCATATTTTAAATCTAAAAATGAGATTTCATCTAATAGACCCCTCCAACTACTCCATATGGATTTGGTTGGACCAATAAGAGTAAGGAGCCTTGGTGGCAATCTTTATACTCTGGTCATTGTTGATGATTTCTCAAGATTTTGTTGGACTATATTTTGTCATTGAAAGGTGAAACCTTTGATCAGTTTGTTGTGTTTGCCAAGAAGGTTCAAAACAAGAAAGGTATCTCTATTTCAGGTATAAGAACTTATTATAGTGGAGAATTCGAGAATCATGCCTTTGAAGAATTCTGTGATGCTCATAGGATAGATCACAATTTCTCTGCCCTGAAGACCCCTCAACAAAATGGTGTTGTGGAAAGAAAGAATCGAATCCTCACTGAGATGGCAAGAGCAATGCTAAATGAGAATCAAACATCTCAAGTCTTCTGGGCTGATGCAATGAGCACTACATACTAGATATTAAATCGTGCATACATCCAGAAGAATCTTAAGAAGACATCCTATGAGCCATATAAAGGGAGAAAGCCCAACCTTGCCCATCTGCATATCTTTGGTTGTAAGTACTTTGTGCACAATAATGGTAAGGAGAATTTGGGGAAGTTTGACCCAAAATCTGATGAAGGTATATATCTCGGTTACTCTAATAGAAGTAAGGCTTATATAGTTTTCAATACTTGTACTCGTATTGTTGAAGAGTCTATTTATGTTGTGTTCAGTGAAACCAAGTCTGATAAGCCTTTGGATGATGATGAGGAAAATGTTTATAGAAATCAATTCTTTTCAAAAACTACTCCTGCCTCTCTTGAAAATTCTGGAATGTTTTTTAAACTTCTTCTGAAAATGTTTGTGAAAACAATGTTCAATTTCAACTTAAAGCTTGGAGGTTTATTAGGAATTATCCTTTAGACCAAGTGATAGTTGATGTAAATCAAGGAGTGAAAAACAGAAAAGGTACTTTGAATGAAGTCACTTTCTTTGCTTTCATATCTCAGATTGAACCCTCTAAGATTGATGAAGTCCTTTCAGATAATGATTGGGTTATCGCAATGCAAGAGGAATTGCATCAATTTGATAGAAATCAAGTTTGGGACTTAATACCTAGACCTAAAGACCATCCGGTTATTAGGACTAAATGGGTATTTAAGAACAAATGTGATGAAACAACAATCATTGTCCGTAATAAGGCAAGATTGGTTGCTAAAGGCTATACTCACGAAGAAGAAATTGATTATGAAGAAACTTATGCTCCAATGGCAAGATTGGAAGCCATAAGAGTTCTTCTAGTCTTTGCTTGTATTAAGGGATTCAAGCTTATCAAATGGATGTTAAAAGTGCATTTTTAAATGGTTTTATTCAGGAGGAAGTTTATATTGAACAACCTCCTGGTTTTGAAAGTGATCATCATCCATATCATGTTTATCGTCTCAAGAAAGCCCTATATGGCCTTAAGCAAGCTCCTAGAGCTTGGAATGAGGGATTAAGCAAGTTCCTTCTTAATCAAGGATTTATTAGAGGCAAACCTGACACAATTCTCTTCATAAAGAGTAATAAGCTAAATGAAATTTTAATTGTTCAAATTTATGTTAATGACATCATTTTTAATGCTTCTAACGAATCTATATGTGAGGAATTTTCTAAGACAATGCAGGGAGAGTTTGAGATGTCCATGATGGGTGAACTCAACTATTTTCTTGGTCTTCAAATCAAGCAATGAAAAAATGACATCTTCATATCTCAGACTAAGTACTTAAGAGATTTGCTGAAGAAGTATGGTTTGAATGAATGCAATGGAGCTGACACTCCGATGAGCTCAACTACTTCTTTGGATGCTGATGAGAAAGGAAAAGAATTCAATATCACAAGATATAGAGGAATGATCGGTTCATTACTCTATCTGACAGCAAGCATACCTGATATCCAATTCAGTGTGGAAATGTGTGCTCATTTCCAATCCGCTCCTAAGGAGACTCAAGTTGAACATGTGAAGAGGATATTCAAAGATCTTACTAATACATAAGAATTGGGATTATGGTTCCCTAAAGGTCAACCTGAACATCTGGTGGCATATTCAGATTCAGATCATGCCGAATACAAGACGAATAGAAAGAGAACAAATGGCCAATGTCAATTCCTTGGTGGCTCACTTGTCTTATGGTTCAGTAAGAAGCAAACAACTGTCTCAGTATCATCAACTGAAGCTGAATATATTGCTCTATCAAGTTGTTGTGCACAAGTGTTGTGGCTCAAGTAGCAGCTTCAAGATTTTGGAATTCACCTCAAAGAAATCTCAATCCTTTGTGACAACACAAGCTCAATAAGCTTGGCAAATAATCCAGTGCATCATACTCGGACCAAGCATATTGATGTTAGACATCACTTCATAAGGGATCATGTTCAGAAGAAGGATGTCAAGGTGATGTTCATCTCAACTCATCTTCAACTTGCTGATATTTTCACCAAACCACTGGCCAAAGAGCAGTTTGTATTCATCAGAAGAGAATTGGGAATGGTAAATCCCAATGAACTGTAAGTTACCCTTACTCAATGTTAGTTATATGTTTTTTGATGATTAATAGTCACTGACTTAAGCTTCGAAGTTTCTAGATGTTATTTTTGCAGGATTATGTGAATATGCTTCAATAACTGACAGAGTAAGATTGACTCGAGTCACACATGGTCAACTCGAGTCATGCTCAGTTCCTCTCTGAAAATCAAAGCAAACATGTTATGTTGACTCGAGTCAACCATGGGTAACTCGAGTCATATCGGGTTCTTTATCTGATAAATGTTTATCTGATGAGTTAACTCGAGTCATTCTCGAGTCATGTGATTTTTTTACACTAATATATTTATGAAGAATTGTGTTAACTCGAGTCAGGTACAGCTAACTCAAGTCAAGATTAAGACAGAGAGCAATCAGGTGTTTAGGAGACTTAGTTGACTCAAGTCACGCTAAGTTCAACTCGAGTCACCGTCAGACAGAGAACAATCAGTATAAGTTGACTCGAGTCAAGGCAAGCTCAACTCAAGTCAAGCGTAGACAGAGAGCTAAAGCGTCTTTCTGACTCGAGTCACTCACCATCAACTCAAGTCACAGGTATGTGAACCGGGTTTTCAAGTCAGTATTTTTCATATCTGACTCGAGTCACTCATTAAATGACTCAAGTTATGCATCATCTATATATTTGACTGCACCTGTTGATCTTTATTTCTGTCGTTTCACCAAACCCTAACTCAAGTTACTTCTCTTTCCTCTCTGAAATTCCTTCTTCTCTGACCCTCAATCTATCAAAAATGCCTACAAAAAACCCCAAGCCTTCGAAGGAATCATCTTTTGACTATGAGGCTACGGTATCTGCATCTACTCTTGAATCTTCGACACCCAAAAGAAAGAGAAAGCCATCGTCAAAGGTTCAGTCAAAGGTTTCTTTTGAAACTCCAACGAAGAAACCAAGGAAACTTAAGATTCAAGAGCCTCCTGAGATTCCTCCTCCAAAAAAGATAGATCATGTGGCTGCTAAGAGAAGAGACAAAGAGCATGTTGCCGCTCCTCTCAAGAAGAAGAAGGCAGTCACTGTTTCAGAAGCTCGTCCAACTGGTTCTAAGTCTCAGTCTACCCAAACTCAAGGTCCCTCTGGTATGAAGAAGGTATCTGGACCACTTAAACCTTCTTTTAAACTTCCTAATCTTTCAATTCCTAATCGTGATTTCCTTTGCAAACCAACTTCTTTTACTGAGTCTCAGTTAAAGAGGTACAAAGAAAAAAATTCAATCGTGGTTTCTGTCCCACAGTATATGTGGATCTTTTTAAGCTAAAGGAGGAGTGTAATCTTGACTTATCTCCTTGGCTTGAGCAATTTAAAAATTTGTTAGCCATTAACACTGAATAATGCCCTTCTTTTGTTAAACACTTTTATTTTAATATGGCAATGACTAATGTCTTAGACAGTAATGGTAATCTAGTTGAAGATAAGATTATCACTTCTGTCAAAGGCAGACAAATTATTATTTCCGCTGAGGTTATCAATTCATTTCTTATGATTGATAATCCTCCTCTTGTGTCTCATATTGTATATGATTCTGAAAAGTTTTTCAAAATCCTCAGAGTAGGAGAGCCATTAGGGCCTCTAAAGTTTTCTCCTATGGTTATGCCTCCTTTGTATATGGCACTTGGTATATCTATTCCAGAAACCTTGTTCAGAAAGGTAAAAATTTACCCATTTCAACTCTAGGGCTTATGGCCTTTTTGCTTCCTTGGTAGATAAAGTGCCTTTCAATATAGGTCATTGGGTCTATCAGGAGATGAAAAAAATTCAGATTTGACTCTTCTCCTTCTACCACTATCCCTTTCCCAAATTTGGTTTCTCTCTTACTCTTTAAAAATAAAATTTGGTATCTTGACCTTCTTGAAAAACCTGTCAAACCTCAAATGTTTGGTCAAGTGCATTTAAATTTTATGAAAATCTCTTTTCAAGAAGGTTCAGGGCAGTCCAGAGCCCCTTCTAGATCCAGAGCATCTGTATCCAAGCCACATGAAGCTCAATCTTCTCCTGCACCATCTCAGTCTCAGCCTGCTCCTCAGTCATCAAGTCTAAATGCTACAATCAAGAACATTGTGGAGAAGGCAATGCAAGAGACATTTGGCACTCTCCAAACCACTCTGACAGCACAACATTATGAGCTATTTGAGAAGCTTGAGTCAGAGATGAGCAAGTTGATTGAGAAGGTCACTTCTAGCCAAGATGCTCAGAGTGAAAAGGTTGAGTCTTTGGATGAGAGGATGGAGAGCATAGAAGGTCACTTTGAGGACCTTGGAGCAAGATTTGAGAGCATGCATACCTTGTACCTGTTATTGGACTCCAAGCTCTCTAAGGTGTTGAAGAATGAGGTTACTGCTGGTCCTTCAGGGGTGGTTCCTTCTCCCAAGCATTCTTCTATACCTTTCCCTCCTAATTTCTCCTCACCTCCACCTTCATCCACTCCTATTTTACCTACCCCCTCTTTCACTACTCCACACTTACCCTCAGCTCCTCTTACTGTCCCTATACCTACCTCTCAAGCTTTTATTGTAAGGATATTTGTCTCTGGAGACACAGCTGAGCTCTTTGATGAACATTCTTCTGTTTCATCAATTTCACCTCCTCACTCACCCAAACCCTCCTCTCCACTTCCTGTCATTTCACTGCACCTCCATCTCTCTCTCCACCATATATTCCCCCTTACCCATTCTTCAGGCCTTGCGTGCTTCCCTGGCCTTTGATCCTCCCATTTTTCCTGATGACAAAAGGGGAGAGAAAGAGAAAAGTGAAGATGTGAAGAAGTGATTTTGCAACAATTTAGCTGTTTATGTTTAATTTCATTAGTTGTTGCATTTTGCATTTTGCATTTTCATATTGACTATGCTTTTCTGGCTTATGTATTTCATTCTCACTGCTATGTATGTTTTCTGTTTGAAATGAATGAGAATTTTATCCTTGTGTCATCCATTTTTAATTTATGTGCTACCTTGAAAAAATCGAATTTCTCTTTGATTTACAAGTGTTGTCATCATCAAAAAAGGGGAGAATGTTAGTTCTCTATGTGTTTTGATGATGACTGGAAATTGTAAATCCAAAAGATTGTTATTGATTCAAGCCAAAGTGTGTTAATTTGAAAGATAACTTGGTTCAATAACAATGCATCTCTCTGTACTGATATGACTCGAGTCAAAGTGTTTAACTCGAGTCATACCTCTCTGTGTCAAAAGCTAAATGATCTTTGAACACCGTGACTCGAGTTACAGCTTTGTAAAATCAATTTGTGAAAAGCTTTTGACTCGAGTCAAATGTCTCAGTCCTTTCAAAATATATTCATTGTTCAAAGATAACTCGAGTCAGTCATTTAATAACTCGAGTCAAGGATGAACAGGCTATCACCCAAGAGGGGGTGAATTGGGTGTTTGTTAAAACTTTATGAACTTTGAAAAACTTTTCGCAACTTATTGAAAGCGAGTTTGAATGACAATAATAATGATTGATAAAGCAATAGTCGAGTCATTCAAACATGTATAGATATTCGGTATATATGCTGGAAATATAAGAGATAAGGGAAGAGAATATGCAAAGCGATTTATATTTGGTTCGGCCCAATCCTTGACCTACGTCCAGGTCCCAAGCTTCACTTGAGATTTTCAATCCACTATCTTCTTGTAACTTGATTACACGTTACGTACTTGGAGTAATCCTCTCACTAGGATTCACTCCCTTACAAACCGTAATCAATACACTTGCTTGATCACACTCTCCGTACTCGAAGTAATCCTCTCCCTAGGATTCACTCCCCAAAGCGATAATCAACACAATGTGTTTCCCACTCAAGATCACCCAATCTTGAGTATCTTCTGAATAGAATGATAGGATGTTTACAATGACTCTTCTCTCTCGAAGTAGATGAATAAACACTGAAGCACAATTACAACTCACTTCACTCTCTATGATAAGCTATGTAAACATTGAAAGCAGAGAGTAAATGATGTGAAGATCAGAGTATTAGCATGTTGAAGATGTAAGCTGTGTCTCTGCGTTTTTCTGCTTTGTCTACTCTGTGTTCTCTGTTCTCTGTGTAGAGTCTTCAAATCTTCAGGTATTTATGCTAGCTGAAGCTTAATGACTGTTGGAGTGCTTTGAATTCGTGGAGAATATAGCTGTTGAGAATATGGAAGTACATTGGGAATATAGTCATTAAGATATAGTCATTGAGAACAATTGCGATTTGAATATTTGAATATTTGAATATTTGGCTCTTCAAGAATGTGTCCCATGTGGTCTTGTTTGAGAAATGATGATGTACAACTTTAGTTGGTGGAGGCATTGTTGTCTCGCATTGAGAAATGGTCATCCATCTTTCCAGTTTGTCTTCCATTTGCTTTGTTTGAGAAGATATAATAAAATAATACAAGTGGCTCGTGGAGTTGCTTTATTTGACTTTAAAGCAAATTCAAATCTTCTCAAATCTGAAGTTAAAGGACATTGAACATTTGAATCCATTGAAGAACATTACCGTTCAGCATTCAACATTGTTTCTTCAAGTTTCTCGTTCAATTCTGCCTTCTTTGTTGTTTCTGAAAATATGCAGCAACCTTCATCTTCATGCTTATGATGATTTTGGTTTTTCAAGTTTGATGTAATCTCAAACTTTAATCACCTGAAACTTATACACAAATGATATAAATGATGTTAAGAAGCTTTATAAATCATTTGAGTATTCATCTTGATGTTCTTGATGAGATATGATGTTTCAGTCATGGTGAATTTTCTTGAATCAGAGGTGTAAATCTGTTCTGGTGTTCCAAGCTCGAGTTTATATAGTAAGCTCGAGTTTGGTCTTCTTTTGAACTTGGAATTTTGCCTCTGGAAGTCTCAAGCTCGAGCTTATAACTTATAGACTCGAGTTTGGGTGTTTATCGGGACCTGTTTGCACTCTGTCTGAGCTAAACTCGAGTTTGGTCACTTATAGGCTCGAGTTTGGCTTTTTCCCAAAGTTCATTTCTTCTCTCGGAACTCTCGAGCTCGAGCTTGTAGCTTCAAGCTCGAGTTTGGACTTCTTCAAAATCAGCATTTCCTCTCACGTAACCCGTAAGCTCGAGTTTTCTACTTGTAAGCTCGAGCTTGCTATTTGTAAACTTGACCTGGCTGATTTTGGACTTTGTTCAGTGAGCTTGCAACTTTGTCCACTTTCGAGGGCCATATCTCCCTGGTCTGAATTCCGTTTTGGTTGGTTCAACTCTTGATGGAAAGCTATTGGAGTCTACTTTCCAATGCCACTGATTTCAGCTCCATTGGATTTGTAGATTGTGAGTTACACGCAAAACATGGAGGCTTGGTTTTCAGTGTGGCGTGGATTTCTATTTCAACTTCCACAATTCATAACTCCGTTATCTAAACTCCTTTGGGCTTGGATTTTATATAAAAATGACGCATTGGGAGTCTAGTTTCATATGCCACTGGTTTCACATCAATCGGATCTCTGGTTTGGAAGATATCATCAAATTACCAGACATTGCTTGTGCTGAACGTGAAACAGAGTTGATCACCGCTGTAAGCTCGAGTTTGTACTGATGAGCTCGAGTTTGCCTAGTCCAGAAACACCAAAGCTGCTGAAGACACTTATAGACTCGAGTTTAGAGTGCTAAGCTCGAGTTTGGACATATCGAAAAAGGCAAATTACTTCAAGCAAGGTAGTAAACTTGAGTTTAATACTTGGAGGCTCGAGTTTGCTCATCCGGAACCTCATAGTTCTTGACTTTAACTTTGAATTGAGTTATTCCAACTTCCATTTGATTGTGAAGACTTCTAGGATCAATCTTAGAACTTGAATAATGATGTTTCATTCCATTCAGCAAGTTCTTCCTTCTTTCATCTCCCAACTTGATGATTCTTCATCATTTAAATGAACTTTTGAAAATGATGACTTCTTCCGGTTCTTGTGTCGGCTTTTTGTTCAAGTTATTCATGTGTAGTCCATTGAGTCAAATAAGTTATTGTTAAAACCTTCCAATTTTCTTTCTTGAGTCTCCTTTCTTGATCATTCTTCATTATTAAACTTTGCATCTACATTTAATATAAGAATTAGTCAAAGTAGAAGATCAATGTAGAAACCTTTTTGCTCTTAAGAATGACATCTATATAAGACATCATCAAAACTAATCATAACCAACAAAGGCATGTTTTCAAGTTTTCTCAAAGTCCAAACTCGACTTTTTGAGAAACCGATATGACTCGAGTCGATGTGAATTAACTCAAGTCAAGTGAATCCTTTTGAAAATGATGACTCGAGTTAAGTTCTGAGTCGTCAAGTTATTGTTAAAACCCTTCACCGATTTGAGATTGAATTAGTTTTTATCAACACGAAATCTTTGTTCTCGTAATGAAATCTTTGATTATACTTTGGGTACTTCATATTATTGTTCTTTACTATTTCTAACAAAGTTTAATCAATTTGCTAATGAGTTTCAAATAATTTTAACTTGGTTTAAACACCAATTTACTCTAAAGCAAATATGTGTCAGAATGCATTAAATGTTTAGCAGAGACAAAGCACAAAAGTGGAAATTGATCTTCTAATCAACCATAAAGCATTCTGGCCATTTCCAGTCAACATTCTAACTGAGTCTTAACGGACAAATCGAATGAAGAATGTCAACGGAGAATAACGGCTAGCATCGGAAGAATAAGAAGAGACAGAGTTACGTTCGAATTCAACGGATATATTCATTACACTCAACGGCTCATTAATCTCTCTTCAACGGTCATTAATGCGATCAACTATAAATGCCAGAAGCATTCAATCATTCAACCGCCGAGACTCTATGCATTCAATTAGCGATATAAGCATTTACTGTTTCTACTCATATAAACAATATCTTCGGATATTTAGATCTTCAGTGTTTATCCATTTGATCTTTTAGAGAGTTTATTATTAATTATCATTCTTTGTAAGAATCTAAAAATATTGGGACTTTAGGATGGGACAATTGATTACAACTTGTAAGGGAAGTAAGTTTTAGTGAGAGAATTACTCCGAGAGTTACAAAGTGTGTAATTCATTTGAGTTAGTGAAATCTCGGAGAGTCTGAGGACTAGACGTTGGTCAAGGATTTGGACCGAACCAGTATAAATCTCGTGTGTCTAATCTTTCTCTATCCTTCTCTATTATACTCTGTTTTTAGTAGTTAGTTTTAGATATTTTTGAAGAAAATTTTAGATCACCCAATTCACCCCCTCTTGGTGATATTCCATTTTTCAACCCTAACCCTCCGGGGACCATTTACTTTTTTATTATCGTACTTTTACCAGTATTATGTATTCGTCCAAACTGATCCTATGCTATATTGCATAACACTCTGATGTATGTTGAAATGGAATAACTAAAGGTAAGGTAACAAATAAGTATGAGATCCCTATATCCGCCACCCAAGAGGGCAAGGCCGGTAGGGATGTAACACATAAGCTTGTCAAAATATGTACATACACTTGCTAGTGTAAAACTTGTCAAAATATGCGCATACACTCACCAATATATAGCTTATCATTATAGTCACATAAACTTGTCAAAATAGGCACATATACTTACCGATGTATAGCTTGTTAAAATACACACATTAACTTGTTCATCCTTGTATGAACCACAGTTAGAGAAGAGGGTTTTGACAACAGGTCATTGTGTGTCTTTTGATAAGTTATACATTGGCAAGTTTATGTGTTTATTTTGATAAATTTATGTGCTTATAGTAACAAGTTATACATTAACAAGTGTATGTGCTGCCTATTTTGACAAGTTTATGTGCCTATAGTAACAAGTTATACATTAACAAGTGTATGTGCCGCCTATTTTGACAAGTTTATGTGCCTGCTTTGACAAGTTTCTGTGCATATTTTCACAAGTTATACATTGACCAGTCTATGTGCCTATTTTGACAAGTTTATGTGCTTACTATAACACCCGCCCTAAATACCCCTTTACATTACATAACTTATCATACACTTGAACAGGACTGGAACCTTCAAATGTCGGCATCTACCTCCTCGCCCTTGGAGCCGCATCTACTATGCTGATCACATTCTAAATCTGTGGAAAGGACTGAGATTCATACGAATCTCATTAGTGACAGTCAATACTCACATAAAATGCATGCACTGAATATGCTAGTCAACCATCAATCATAGGACCTACCGGTCCATTCTCACAATGTTGGGATTTAATTAGGCCTCAGCCCTTCTCATCTGAATGCTTAATAGGTTTTACGACCCAAGGACCCACTGGTCCACTAGGCTCTATTGCCTATCTCATGTTCACAATACTAATAACACAATGATTCATACATGCATATAAAGGCATACATAGTATGTGAGAGACAAGTTACTACCTTGAAGCCTTTCCACCTCTTAATCTTGGTCCCAGTCTCTGGGTGTCACGGGCAAATATCAAATCCTATAAATTAATATTCACAGATGGACGAATTATTACTTATCCAAGTTCTTCAATATCTTAAGATATTAGGGTTGGTTATCTTTAATGTTGGTGTATTATGCAAAAGAGGTGGTTAATATCCTTGAAGTTTACTTTTATTAGCATTTGCCCTAATATACGTTACCCTTGGTCATCCATCTTATTACAAATTACCCAAGTGTTTAACCATATCTCTACCCTTGGATTTCACTCTTATTACCATTCAACTCAAGTGATAATACTTATGTCTACCTTACCAACCACACCTATTCATCATTCAAGCCATTATCATATTTTCACATAGCAACCTACACTACCATATTTTTCACTTAGTTTTGAAAACTCATAACTTAATCTATAAAAATATAATTGAGGTGGTTCCAAAGGCTATGTAACCCTTATTAAGTCTAGGGTTAGGGAAAAATATCGTCTTATCCAATTGGATGCACAACATTCCAGAATTACAATTCACCGAACACGACCCTAGAAACATGCCAGTTTTACATGACCAATTTAAAAATGCACAACTCATAGTATACAGATCCAATTGACTTGTATGACCTATCAAATTAAATCTTGACAAGTCTAATTTTATTTTGATTAATATCATGTCCATTTGAAAACATTATATTACCCAAAAACACAACACATTTAGACTACCACGCAGGAAACCCTAATTGTCAACAAATTCTAGTTTTTGGATTTCAAATCCATTCTTTCTAAAATCATACCAACAATATATTCCTACACAAATTTTCCCAAGGAATCCATTGAAGACCTCAAAAAAATAAAAATCATACTCCTTCATGCCCTGTTCTGACTGAAAATTCACTTCCAAAGCAACAATAATTAATTTACAATTTTACCACCTCAATAACTTAAAATCATCATTTTACACCATAAATCACCATTTATATCTTCATATCAACATGAAACCCTAACAATCTCATGACAAATGAAATTAGGGCAGCACACAAAATCCACAATACTCAACTAAACCACAAGATATGGGGTTCAAATTGAAGCTTATAATTACATCTTTCACTTTCTAGGGCTTGTTTTTTTTTTTTTTTTTATTTCTCCAACTTTGGCATTTCATAGACAACACAAAACACCTCTATTCAAGAAACTAAAACCACATAGAAATGAAGCTTTTAGTGAGAGGAAAACTTTTATGAAGGCCTCAAGAGCTAGAAAGGTGATTTAGAAGGTAAAAATTGAGCAAGAGCACTTACCTTCCTTCTTGTTCTTCAACTTTCATCTTTCTCTTTCCCTTTTCTTTTTCCTTCTATTTTCTCTCTTTTTGTCTTCACTTGGCCGACTTTTTGGAGTGTGAGAGAGTGCATGATGTTGTTTTAATATTAATCTCCATCCTTCTTGACTACTTGACCAAAATTCTCACCCAAAGTGAAGGGAAATATGTTGACCAAAATCTTTTTGAAAAGTTGCTTGACACTTTGACCAAGCCCTTCTTTCTTCCTAGTTGCCCTCTTGGACGTTTTTATTATTATAAGGGGAGGGAGTTGATTGCTTTTACAACCCTCATGATTACTTTTGCTTTCCAAGATCAAATCCTAACCCTTCATTTTTTTTTTCTTCTAGTTTTAACCTCAATATCAAGTAGCAATTGTCTCTTTTGCCCTTGATTATGAAAATATTATATCTTGCGCCATTAGCTCTTTTAGTTATCTATATTACTTATTTCTAGACACCATTTCCCTTTGAATTTGAGTTAGGTTCTATGTCATTATGACACATCCTAAAGGAATTGAGTACTTTCTTCCGACTAATTCACATTGAAATTCGTACTTTATCCCAGGTATGGTTTCTAAAAGTCATTTCATTTCTTATGCATTCCTAGGACTCTTGCTAAAAGTCATTCCATTTCTTAATAGGCACATGCACTTACCAAACCTACAATGGTAAGTTATACATTGGTAAGTGCATGTGCCTATATTAACAAGTTTATATACATATTTTCACAAATTTATGTGTCTATAATAACAAGTCAAAGAGTGGTCATTGACAAGCTCATCTATGTTAACCATTGCCATTTTTCTAGTACAATTTAAAACAACTTCTGTTGACAAATGGACATAACAATATTGACAAGTCATAACGGCCATTGACATGCCCATCTTTGTTAACTAAAATAGCTCCCATTGATAAGTGGATGTGTTTATATTGACAAGTCATAGAGTGACGATTGACAAGTACCTACATGTAATCATATAACTTAATATCATATAATATCCAGATATCAATTACTAAGGGCAAGAAGGTAATTTCACATTCAAAATTTATATCACTGCAGTTCCTAGGTTTTTTTTTATATGAGAATCTACAATGAGACTTTTTTGCTATTTTTTCTTGTCCTCGATACCTGAATGCAATTTTCCCTTTAAAAAACCCCTATATTTCCCCCAAAAAAAACCTCTATATTGTAAGTAGGTCAGACCTCTATAAAAGCTTCAAGCCTTATCAGGCTTTTTGAAAACTCAAGCCAATGCCTATCAAAACTTGCATTAAGGCTCATACTTTATATCCCTATTCCATTACAGGCTTCGGTCTATTTCCACCCTAGCAATTAGGTATGCCTCATTTGCAATGCATGACCGTCGTTTAAATTCTTGGTCGCCCTCAAATAAAAATAAAAAAAGGCGCTTATTTAGTTTTTGTTTTCAATTTTTTAAATAAAAATAAATAAAATATATCCGAAAATGTGTTTTGATAGAGTTAAATTTTGTTCTAAAAAAGCCAAAAAATAAAATAAAATCACAATATCCGTTTATGTTGTTACTTTTTGTTTTGCAAAATTAGAGAAAAGGAAAATGATTTTATATTTTCAATAATAACAATCATGTAAAAAAAGTAAACAATTATTCTATTTTGGATATTTTATAATTAATTTTTTTGTTTCGAAAACTTATTTTAAAAAATTGATTTTCAGTGTTCTTATAATAGCATACAAAAATAGAAAATAAGATCAAACAAGCCCAGACCTTCACTTTTAGCGGTTCTAGGCCACTGAGGCCTTCAGTTGGATGTTGCCTAGAGAGATAATAGTAAACTAACAAAAATTTTGAATAAGGGAGAATTTGGTTTAACTTATATTTTACCTCATCATATGAAAAAGCAAGAATATAATCAGAATTTTTACACGTAGTTTGTTGTATAAACTAGTTTTAACAGAAATTAGAAAGAGCTAGCATCTACTGAAATTTATTGTCCTCAAGATATGAACAAATGAAAGAAACTCAAGAAAATTTAGGGCGTCATCCTCTGCTGCACAACTGTGCGGCATAGGGCTGTGCAGCAGAGACAGACACAGGCTATGCAACACCATGCTGCTCGGTGTACGGCGCAGAAGATGATTATGGCCCAAAATTTTAGCATCACAACTTATTACTCCTCAGTTCCATTATCTCCCAAACAAGAGGTAATTCAGGCAGAGGGAAGAAGGAAATGGATAAGATACAAAGAATGAGACCATTGCCTGTCATTGTGATCTTAAAGAATTATACATCAAAGGTAATTCCAAAACATGATTCCTAGATTATACGAGCGCAATCGCCAGATTCACATATTAAAACAGCTGTTTCTTCATTTATGCGGCTTGCTAACTCAGGCTGTACCTTGAGATATTCAGTCCTGACAAATGCTGCAGCTTCATCTGCACGGTCAGCCTTCACTAATGCAATACAGCACCCTCTAAACCCGGCCCCACTGAAGCGTGACCCCAGGACACCGGGAGCCTTCAAAAGAATCTCGTACAGTTGAATTAGTGGTTCGGCACCTAGGCAGTCAAAACAAGTCATATTAATGATCAAAAACTAGACTTGCACGGGAAATAATGTAATTAAGCTAGTACTATATCATACAACAAACATAACCAATCACTTACAATAGTAATGTATTAAGATCCTGACTTTTAGGATAACACTCTACCCCATGTCATTGCCAGCAATTTAAAGAAAGTTGAAGGCAAGACACGGGAAAATTATAGCGATAAGGAAATCTGACAAGAGAGGAAATTTCACATATTGAAGACACGGGAAAAGCTGAACGACAGAAGTGACATGTTGAGGACCTAAAGTTGGGTCAATTGCTACTATCATGAATTCAGGATTCGTGTCTTTTGGATGATATAAATTTCCATCCTTATATATAAATGTTTAGCATTCTGGAACTGGAAAATGGCACAGAGGTGGCTAATTCCTTGAGAATTAATCATCAATAAGAAAGGAGGAGAAAAGTATAAGAGAAAACATACATGTCATCATCTTCACATTATTCCAAGAAGATAAATCCAAATTGAAAAATACAGAAACATAGGTGAAAACTAGATATTATGCAGAAGGAAATGAATCAACTAAATGAAGGTTTATTTGAGGGGGAAAAGAAATTTTCGAACTCATCCAATGATAATTGGGCCGAGTGGAAGGAACTCAATACTCTTTAAAAGTGTAAATGGAAAGAAACCACACTAGAAAAGCTATACCTCTTATTTGGAGCCTAGCGATACTTGAACTAGGATTAGTGAGTGGTACTAGCTACCAAATAGTTGTATTAAAAACCTCAAATCCGTGCAAGTGCAAGAAAAAGACAATATTTTTACTTGTCTTAAGATTGTATTTTAAACATGTGCAACCAAGTAATTTGCTTTCCCACTGAAGTCAATCAGATTTTGGAGAATTTCCAATGATCATTCCATAGTCATATGAGGTAGATATACACAAAATAATATCTAGAATGATCTGAGAATATCTATCCTATCTATACTAATTTACATAAGATAATATTTAATAAAATCTATTTAAATTTAATCCTATCTAATCGGGTATTAATCACTATAATCTCGGCTTCAACTATAATCTCAGGCTTCAACACTCCCCTCAAGTTGGACCATAAATGTTGAGCATGTCCAACTTGCCAACAAAGTAGTCAAATTTATCTCTGGGGCAGTCCTTTTGTGAGGATAAATGCCGTTTGTTTTCTGGATAGAAGGTACTTCAAGTGAATGGCACCTTCATCTATTTTTTCTCTTACAAAGTGCCTATTGATCTCCACATGTTTGGTCCTGTCATGTTGGATTGGATTATGAGCAATGTTAATAGCAGCCATGTTGTCACAATAGGGTTTGATAGGTAGGTTCATCTGCTTTAACTCTTCAAGAACTCGTTTCAGCCATATATCTTCATAAATTCCAAATACCACGGCTCTATATTCAACCTTAGCACTGCTCTTTTCAACCACACTTTGCTATTTACTCCTCCATGTAACCTACCCAAACATTGACTTCCTATCCTCTTGATCACTTGCCCAATCGGCATCTGTAAACAGTTCTACATCCCGCCTATAAGTTTTCTTGAAGAACAAACCATGGCCCGGAGATCCCTTCAAATATCGTAGGATCTTGTACACTTCATTTAGACGCTTCTGCTTAGGATCATGGGAATGTTGGCTGACCACACTGACCACAAACGCGATGTCTGGTCTAGTGTGGGAGAGATAGATCAGTTTGCCAACCGTCCTCTAATAATTCCCCATGTCTATAGTTCCTAAGGTCTCCTTCTTCACTTATCTTGTCAACTTGTATAGATGTGTCACTGAGCCTACAACATAGCATTCATGTTTAGAAGGTCTAGGATGTACTTTCTTTGAGAAATGTAGATCCCCCTTTTTGATTGAAAAACTTTCATTCCAAGAAAATACTTCATATCTCCAAGATTTTTAACTTAGAATTCTCGAGCGAAGGTTTTCTTGATTTTGACCTCATCATCTCCTGTAAGAACAATATCATCAACATACACGATTAGTATAGCTACCTTGCCCTTATGATGCTTAAAAAATAAGGTATGGTCGCTTTGCCCTTAGGTATACCCTTGTCTCTTCAAGATTCGAGTAAGTCTATCAAACTATACCCTTGGGGATTGCTTTAGCCCATATAATGATCATTTTAACTTGCACACTTGGCTAGCTCTTTTCCTTGGAAACCCTAGAGGTAGTTTCATATACACTTATTCCTCGAGTTCTCCATTGAGAAAGGCATTTTTAACATCCAGCTAGTGTAGTTGCCAATCTAGATTGATTGCAAGAGATAATAGAATTTTGATAGTATTAAGTTTTGCCACAGGTGCCAGAGTTTTAGTATAATCTTCACCATAAACTAGAGCGAATCCCTTTGCAACCAATCTAGCCTTATATCTCTTAAGGATTCCGTCAGCTTCATATTTTGGGGTGAATACCCATTTACAACCAACTGGCTTCTTCCTACAACTTGAGTGTTATTACGTTTTAGGACTTCCATCTCTTCCATAACTACTTGCCTCCATTTAGATATAGCTATAGCTTCATCAATGGTGTTAGGTACCTTGATACTGTCACGGTGGGAGACAAAAGCATGATATCTTGAGGAAAGAGGTTTATAAGAAACAAACTTCTCAATAGGATGTCGAGTGCAAGATCTAGATTTCTTTCCTATTGCAATGGCCAAATCGAGGTTAGAGATTTCCATCAACAATATTTCTTCTTGAACTGCCACCGGTTCTGACTCATGGCAAGTGCTAATAGTTTGTGGCCCATTATCTGTCTTGTGTGTCATGTGTAAATATTAGCCCATTTGTTTGTGTCTCCCCCTGTCTCATAATCTCTTCCATCCTTAGACACATTATCATAATCATCAGGATTCTTAGGGTTATCAGGAGGGTTATCAGAATTATTAGGATTCTCAAGGTTAAGCTCTTTTGAGCTAGGTATGTATTCAACGAAGGTCAGGTTGTCTTCAAGTGGTGGTATTGGTTTGAGTGTCTGTAATTTATTTTCCCTCTCCCCCTGAATTGCAGAAAGGGATAATAAGGAACTGTTTCATGGAAGATAACATTGCACATGACATAGATACGTTTGGAGATTGGGTCATAACATCTGTAGCCTTTTTGGGAGTTGGAGTAGTCGAGAAAGATGCAATGAATGGATTTAGGGTCAAGTTTGTTGGTATAATGAAGATGAACATATGACGTACAACCAAAGACGTGGAGAGGCAAATGGTCTTCAAGGTATGGAAGGCTATAGTATTTGTGTAGGACTTGAAGTGGTTTTTGGAAGGACAAGGGTCGGCTTGGCATGCAATTTATGAGAAATGTGGCAGTTAGGACAACATCATCCCAATGATATTTAGAAACATTACAATTAAACATGATAGCTTTGATCGTATCAAGGATGTGTTGGTTCTTTCGCTCAACAATGCCATTTTGTTAGGGTGTATTGGGATATGTGCTTTCCATTGTTAGTAAGAAAGGTGGACAAGGCGGAAGTATTCAACCCCATTATCAATACGGAGAACCTGAATTTGGGTTTGGATCATATTGTGGAAATTTAGGAAGGTATGGTACACCTCTGTTTTATCTTTTAACAGGTAGACCCAAGTTATGCGTGTATGGTCATTAATAAATGTGATGAACCATTTTGAGTGTGTTTGGGGAGTGTCCGGGATAGTCCCCATAAATCACTAAGAATAGTGGAAAAAGTTTAGGATGCTTTATATGGGATTTTGGGAAAGGGGGTTCGAAGATGCCTAGCTTTCTCATAAGAATCGCAAAAATCAAATGCATCTTTATCAGAACAAATAGATGGAAATAGTTTTGTTAAACCAAAGAGAGAGATATAGGAAGAAAATATATATTATCAAATATGTGTACATTCATATAGACAAAAGGGGTATTTATACACACGAGAGGAGACAAGAGAGTTAATGACTCATTATGATTGATTGATTCCCTAACCAATCAATCCCTGATTATATGCAATACTAATTAATATATTTCATAACACTCCCCTTCAAGTTGGAGCATAGATGTTAATCAAGCCCAACTTGTTACAAAGATAGTTAACCCGAGTCCCATTTAAGGCCTTAGTCACAAGATCACCCAATTGGTCACTAGACCCCGCACATGTCCTGTAGAGATAAAGTTCTCCTTGATCTTATCATGTACAAAGTGACAATCAATCTCAATGTGTTTCATACGTTCATAAACAACAGAGTTGGAGGCTATGTGTAGAGCAGCTTTATTATCACACCACAATTTCGCAGGCAATGACGTGGCAAGACAAACCTCCTTCATTAACTGGTGAATCCACGCAATTTCCTGTACTGACTGAGCCATGGCTCTTTATTCAGCTTCTGCACCAGACCAAGAAACCACATCCTGCTTCTTGCTCCTCTAGGACACTAAATTTCCACCCACAAACACGCAATATCCTATGGTGGATCTTCTTAACCACATTTACTCTGACTCAAACCAAACTTCTTAACCACAAAGCTAAACCTGTCAAACCAAGCACGAGGGCTCTGCTTCAAGACATATAAAGACTTCTGAAGATGGCATACCTTCCCACGCTCTGTAACAAAACCAAGTTGTTGCTCCATGTAAACTTCCTCAAGAAGATCTCTATTCAAGAACGCATTCTTAACATCCAATTGATGAAGATCCCAACCATAATTGGCTGCCACAGAAATGAAGAGGCAAATAGAGGACAATTTTGCCACAGGGGAGAAGGTTTCTGAATAGTCAACACCATAGGTCTGAACATATCCCTTGGCAACCAGTCGAGCTTTCAAATGTTTTAAGGTGCCATCAGCTTTTGTTTTGATCGTGAACACCTACTTACACCCGATAGCCTTCTTACCACGAGGTAAATCAACGAGATTCTAGGTACCGGTCTTATCAAGGTCCACCATTTCTTCTTCCATCGCAGCACGCCAACCGGGATAGGCCAAGGCTTGTTGAAGAGTAGTGGGAACGGTGAGAGAATCTAAGGATGCTATGAAGGAACATGATGGAGGAGACAAATGGTTATAAGAAACAAAGGAAGAAATAGGATAGGTGCAAGTACGTTTACCTTTGCGTAAGGAAATAGGCAAGTCATCAGAAGTATCAGACATTGTGTTTGGTTCAGAGGTAGGAGCGGAAGTATCAGGAATATCAGACACTGTTCCTGGTTCAAAGGCAGGAGCGGAAGGAACTAATGCCGGATCAGACACCGAAGCGGGCACTGGTGGGTCATGAGCCTGATCAACTACATTACCTTGGGGCGTTTCCGATGAACATGATCGATAGGTGGTTTAGCAGGTGCCGAGTTAGATGCTTGCACTAGTGGCAACAGAACCATATAGACCAAGAGATCATCAAGATTGTCGGATGTGTCATCTGTAGAGACATGGGATGTAGGTGGAGTAGAGACTGGAAAGAACGAGGCTAACTCATGGAATGTGACATTTACAAACACAAAATAACGCCGAAGAGTGGGAGAATAGCACCGATAGCCCTTTTGAACCCTAGAATACCCAAGGAATTCACACTTAAGAGACTTGGGATCAAGTTTGGTAATAGTAGGACGGACATCACGAACAAAATAGACAACCAAATTTTTTAGGGTCAATAGGAAACAAGGGTTTGGAAGGAAACAAGGTGGTGTATGGAGTGGCATTATTGATGACAGAAGAGGACATATGATTAATAAGAAACCACGCAGTAGACACAACGTCAGCCCAAAAAAGCTTGGGAACATTCATTTGAAACATGAGAGCTCGAGTGACTTCTAATAAGTGTCGGTTCTTACGTTCTGCAACGCCATTTTGAGCTGGTGTATCTGGACAGGAGGACTGATGAATCATGCCATTATGTAGTATATAGGTTTGAAATTGGGTAGAAAAATATTATTTAGCATTGTCACTTCGTAAGGTTTTTATATACACCAAACTAAGTTTTGATTTCAGCACAGAAATTGCAAAAGTGAGAAAACAACTCGGATCGAGTTTTCATTAAATAGAACCAAGTGATATGAGAGAAATCATCAACAAAAGTAACAAAGTACCTAAAACCAGGCTTGGACTCGACATGACATGGACCCCAAACATCAGATGGACTAAATCAAAGGGAGACACAGCTCGTTTATTAACTCGAAGTGCCAAGTGAACACGATGATGTTTAGCAAACTGACATGACTCACATTCTAAAGACGACAAATGATGGAATTGAGGATACATCCTCTTCAAAGAAGACAAAGACACATGACCTAAACGACAATGAATGTCAAAAGGGGATGAACCACCAGGGCAAGGAATTGAATGCGATACCTGATCCTCAAGGAAGTAATGGCCACTAGATTCATAGCCTCTACCAATAACTCGCTTCGTCGTGGGATCCTGAATCAGACAATGGTCAGGAAATAAAGTGATGAAATAGTTTGATTGGCAAGTGAGCTTGCTAGGAGACAAAAGATTAAAGGAAAGGTCAGGGACATCAAGGACATGGAATAAGGAAACAGATAGAGTAGGTTCAACAGTGCCAAAGCCAATAATACGAGAATAAGAACCATTGGCAATTGTTATACTAGAGGGATTGGCATAAGACACATACAAGGAAAACAAATGGTGGTTACCTGTCATATGATCAGTAGCACCGGAATCGATGATCCACTTCGAAGAAGAAGTAGCAAGACTAGAAGCAATATTACCTATAGCAAGAGCAACAGAAGAACTAGACATCGATTCAGCCATCGATCCTCAAAAAATAAGTTGAGTTTCACAACAAACTCGTTGAGCAAGATCACCAGCCACTAAGAATATCCCATCTGCTTTCAATTGACAATAAAGAACACTAGTCCCAACAATGAGCAAAAACCCGGGCGAGAAAACTCAATCCCAGCCGCCAAAGACAAATGCACAAAAAAAAAGGCACCAAAGATACCAAATGGTCACCAAAGAGACAGCAACCCAACACCAAACAACAAACCAACAACACAGGAGAGCCAAATACTAACTCCACCACAGAGAAAAAGGCTGATAACAACCAAAAGAATGCCAAACTCAGTCGCCAAAAGCACAAACCGACAAAATTGGTCGCCAAACACAAGGAGTAAACTCACGATTTGGAAAAGGATGAACCCAGACCCCAAAACCGCTGGAAAGGAGAAGATAATGCCAAAACAAGAAGTCGTTGTCGAAAAGGGATGCGAACGCGCCGTCACAGAGGGGTCGGACGTCCACCAGACTTCAGTTGAATGCCGATTAGGGGGTGGGGAGACTGGTGATGGGGTGTGTGTTCCGAAATGGACACTGTGGACACCTGAACCAAACAACACACTCACTCTCTCTCTCTCTCATTGTGTCGCCAAACAATAGCAGGAATGGCAGTAGGAAAAAAAACTGAAAAAGCAAAACCTAAAGCTCTGGTACCATGTTAAACCAGAGAGAGAGAGATATAGGAAGAAAATATATATTCTCAAATATGTGTACATTCATATAGACAAAAGGGTATTTATACACACGAGAGAAACAAGAGAGTTAATGACTTATTATGATTGATTGATTCCCTAATCAATTAATCCTTGATTATATGCAATACTAATTAATATATTTCCTAACAAGTTTAAACATGAAATTGAAATTTGGATGTCCTAAACGTTTGCGCCATAGCTCCAATTCACTAGTCCTAGGAAGAGATACTTTATTGCAAGACCTAATACTATGAGCATCACTTTCATCAAGATAATAGACCCAACGTCATCCCCATTAGCAGATCCTAAAAAAGGCAATTTGTGGCAAAAAAAAGTTAGCATGACGTCTTTCATCACTTGCTAATTGACTCACCGATAAAATGTTACACTTTAACTTTGGAACATGTAACACAGAGTGAAGGGTAAGTGTAGCGGAAATTTTGATGGAGCCAATTCCAATGACAACAAATTTAGAGTCATTAGCAATTTGCACTATCAATCCCTTGGAAATAGGAGTGTAGGATGAAAAAAGAGTTATATCATTAGTCCTATGATCTGAAGTGCCTAAATCAACAATCCAATAGTTTCATGTACCTAATCCTTTTATAGTAGCCAGGGCTTTCAAGAAATTACCTCTTCTGACAACCGTGGCAGTGGGTTGTCTTGTGTGCTGTAAAGCTGCTAGCATTTCCATGATTTTGCTCAGCTAATCATTGTAAGGAGATGAGTCATCACTATTAGATGCCTCAGCAACATAGTTCTTACCTCGCCCTTTCTTTGGTTTCCAATTAGTAGGCTTACCATGTAGAAAACCCAACATTTATCTTGAGTATGTCCCTGCTTCTTACAATGATCACAAAAAAGTCAACCTTTGGAATTTTTGGATTTCATGGGGCGAATGGCAAGGACCAAGACCTCAAGAGATGCAGGAGCTGCAGCGAAAGCATTTGTTAACATAGATTTGTGCCTACCTTCTTCATTATGAAGGATAGAGTACGTTTCACGGACAAAATGTAAGGGTTCTTTACTGAGGATTCGTGTCCAAGCAAAATACAAAATACTCTTTCTTCTTCTTCTGCCTTGTGATCTTCAGCAGCATCAGCATGACAATGATGAACCTTGTTCTTTAAGGCGTCCAATTCTTGTCTCAGCTAACACAATTTTGCTTTAATTTAAATATGTGAGACCTGTTTCTTGTATCACTATATGCCTCTTAACTTGCTTCCCAAATTTCATGGGTTGAAGGAAGGAACATGAAACTTTTTTCTGATTGAGGGCGGCATCGCATTGACTAGCCACAAGGAGACCAGGCATTCTTAGACTTCCATACTCGCAATGCTTTGGTGTCTGATGATGGAGGCCTTTTAATTTCATCAAAGATATACCCGAAAAGACATGGATCGAGGCCATTCCCCATAGTTGTCGCTGGTAAGTTTCTCGAAACAATAAGAAATGTTAAGGCATCACTAGGACCGGACCTAGGCCTCGAAGAAGAGACTTCATGATTAGAGGACATAGTAGAAGTCATACTGACCGATTAATTAATTCTCTCAGAATCTGTGAGTCTCGTACAAACAGTTAAACCAAGGAAAAAATATTCTACCCGATAGAGTAACAAACCGTGGAACCAAGTGAATACCGAGAGAGTTACCGAGTAAATACTCGATAGAGTAACAAACCTTGGGATCAAGTAAATAGAGAGTTACTAAATAAATACCGAGTGGGAACAAAAAGAAATACCCGATAAAGGTTCTGACCAAGATCACCGAGAGAGAGAATCTGTTGAATTGGACAGAGAGATTCTGACTGAGATCATCGAGAATTTGAGATGGTGAAAAAACTCGGAGAAGCACGATCAAAAAATTGTGGTCCGAGTCGAATAGGTACCAAAGGCATACTTCAAAGAGGACAACACAGTTATTGATCGATGATGCTGGCAAGGTCGAGACTTCTGACCGTGCTGACCATTTCAAAAGGTCGGCTTGTGGAAAGTCGATGATGCTTAGCACAACAGGAATTGCGTCGATTGCGCAAGAATAACCAGAATTGCTAATTTGGAATTACACCAGAATTAACAGTGCCAATTTCGGGGAAAAACTCCAATTTTTTTCTTTGGAGCTTTGGGACCATGAAGTTAACAAGAGATTTTGGAGAATTTCCAATGATCATTCCATAGTCATATGAGGTAAATATATACACCGAATAAAATATTAGGCCCATTCAAGTTTTCACATAGGAGAATAAATAAGGAGATATTCTCCAGTTCCAATGATCATCTCTTATTCTCATAGGTATCCCATCCATGGATACCTAGGAGGTAGCTATTTGATCCCACATCAATATCCTAGCCCATTTAGGGCTAGACATCTGTGTTCTTATGACAGAACATACACAAAAGAATATCTACAATGATCCGAGAATATCTATCCTATCTATACTAATTTACATAAGATAATATCTAATAAAATCTATTTAAATTTGATCCTATCTAATCTGGTATTAATCACTATAATCTGATCGGATAACTATAATCTCGGGTTTCAACACCCACGATCCTTTGGTTGCCAAAATGGCAAACCAGTAAGTTTCCAAGAAAGAATTTGAGGTTAAAGACTATACCACATTCATAATTTCTAATGGAACTGAGACCAGAAGCTGTGATGAGCTTTCCAAAATCTTCTAATTCTCCCCGTGCCCAAGCTTCTCGTCCTGGTTTAAACATCAATTGAATTAGATTTAAAACATGAATATTTTCTGAGAAGTAAAATATGAAAGGAAACGTACCTTTAGTTACACGCATATTTTCTGAGAAATAATGTTGTGCTCTTTTGGCTAAATTTGGTTCTAACTTGCCCTGCAACACGAAAGTGTAGACCTACTAATTCGTGCTTAAATAATAAATAATGTTTCCCTTTCATGTATAACGCGTATAAGGAAGCATTGGACATTATTATATAACCTGGAAAACAACATAACCTAGTTGAAGACAAATTTCTTGCCATGGTGACTTAAATCAACTTTAGCCAATGAGAATAAAATTAACAGTTGAACATCCAAAATGCAGAATTTAAAAAACCGGCCTGAGTAAGCTATAAGCTTTACAATTGATAGAAATTATCACTTTATCTGGAGGAGGGAATTTTAAAAGAGGATGATTGATAAGGTACGGATTAGGGTAGGTTGATGGAAAGGTTAAATGTGAATGGGAATGTAAAGAGAACTCTGGAAATAAAAGGAAAATAGATTTACTCTAATCTAAAGAGGAAGCAAGGATCTCACTAACTCTTTAAGAACAGCCTCTTTGAGATAGAGCGTAGGCAAGAATCTCGCCTCTTCTCTAAATCAGCCCACATCCTTAATAGCAAATGAGTCAGAATCTAGGCAAGAATCTCGCCTCTTCTCTAAATCAGCCCACATCCTTAATAGCAAATGAGTCAAAATCTGTAACTCATCAAACTATTAAAGCCCAAGGAGAATCTCCCGTTTCAATTTACTCTCTAAATATTCGACACCTTATTGATGAGGCACTAGGCCTATTTATAATGATTTACAAAGAGTAGACTCTATTCAAAATATAAATACGAAATCTAAAATATATCTAAATCTAAGATTTAGATAACTAATAACCATAAATCCTAACAACTAAATCTTATCTAATAAGATATTCCTCTTATTTCCTAATTCCTAAAGATAATATCTAATAAGATATTCCTCTTATTTCCTAATTCCTAAAGATAATAATAAAAGATAATAAAAACAGACTCAATTAATTAAATATTAATTCCTAAAGTCTCTAATTTTCAGCAACTTACCATTATCTCCCGCTAATCTTGTACTCTATCAATGATATAGATAAATGCTTAGCTATATGGTATGTCAATAACGCATAGGGCATAAATGCACAACAGATACTACAAGGAGATGTGATTTAAATCGCCATAGACAATTTCTGTAGTCAGTTACATCTAATATTCTGTCTTTCTCTTATTCTCCTACATCTACTCTGTAACAAGTCCAATTCAATAATTGATAGAACCTTATCATTGCTTTCTTCCTGGTTCAATAAGAACTGTTTGAAAATAATTTTTTTTATCACGCTCACTTTGAAAATCTCATTTTCTGAGTTGGATACTGAATATGTATCATTCACCTCATCTTTGAGGGATATCAGATAGAGAGAGTACTGAAAAATGTAGGTGACAGACGGTTTTTACCGTAACTGATGGAAACCCTGATACCAGAGAATAAAGGAAAACTAACACGCCAGAGCCAAATACTGAAACTTCATTGTTTTATATTTAGAGACACACCAAAACATACAGCCAATATGACATAGGAAGGTATAAGTCTACCTTTGATAACAATGAAAGAATGTAGCAACAGAACATTACACAAGATGCAAAGTCAAAGGAGAAAGACTGATCATCTCTAGCTTCCGAAAAGGTCAGAGTATTTCCAAGGAAAACCCATCAAAATGATTCCACCATCATCCTTGGGCTCTTCTTTGCCCCATACCATCACTTTTTCTCTCCTTCATTGCTCTCCCATAAACTCCACTAGGGCATGTATGGTGCCAGTAAGAGAGAAGTATGGAAGGGGGAGGGGGAATTTATGTGATGTCCACTAAATTTTTGTGATAATTACTTAGTACTGCCAATCCACTTTTATTACTCCTTTATGTAAAATTTTATTTAGGTCCTTATAATTTAGTTCATATTTTCAGTGGTCCTCATAGTTTAAAATTTTACAATTTAACATTTTTAATTCAGTCCCCATTTTTGTTAAATTTTGTTGACACAACTAATTATACTCTATCTTAATATTTATAATTTATAGCATCACAAGATATTGATAATGAAGTTAAATTAACTCATGTATACGACAAAATATTGAAATAAATATGGCACCAAGGATTAAATCAAAATTTATTTAAATTATAAGGACCAACTTACAAATTTGTAACCTAGTCATATTGAAAATTAAGTGTATCAAGACATAAATCAAACGTCTATCCTTTAGGCACAAGGCTCATTTTTCACCATTCTTTTCATTTCCGTTTTATTCAGTTCCTTTGTACCAAACGTTCCACTAGAGTCAGATTAGTTGTTCCTTTGTAGCAAATGTACAAAGCTCATTTTCTTTGTCCTCTCCTAGAGTAAGTGTCGTGGGCTGGACCAACACTTGGGCCAGCAGGAACAACATTAACGCCACGGAGTTCCCGAAGATATGTATTCATTACAGCAAGCTCTCTCCTTATAATTTTTACAGAAACCATAACCAAGTAAAATAAATAAATATCATAACCTTAAAATAATGTCAAAAAATAACCAAAATTTTGAAATCTTTGACAAATTTTTAAAAATAGTTTGGTCAATGATGATAATGCCATCAGCATATTAATAATAAGCCATGTGTTCTTTTCTAACATAAAAAATCGGGATAGCAAATTTTTTATACAAATCACTTCTTATTCCAACAATTTTATTCATCATACATCTCAGTTTCAGACTTCTCCCACAGTTAATTAAATGATATTGAAGCTATGTATTAGGTGACATTAAAGTATTAATTTTATGTACTTGTAATATTAAAAGTACAATCCAATGACAAAAGAAACTATTCAGCCAAAATTTCAAACTTATCAAACACAAATGAACACATCAACTTAAAAGCATTCTATCCGTGGCCACACACACACACAAAAAAAAAGAAAGAAAGAAAGCAAAAGAAAAACTAAAGCATTCTATCACACAACCTACCCAGAAGTAGCAAAATGAACACATGGGTGTATTTAATGAAAGACAAATCTGAAGTGGCCAAAATATTTCAACGGTTCTATACCTATGTGTAAACCCAATTCAACACCTCCATTAAGGTACTGTGTAGTGATAATGCCAAAGAATATATGAGCTCCACCCTTAAAGAGTTCCTTGACCACTAAGGAATTCATCACCAAACTTCCTATCCATACACCCCTCAACAAAATGAAGTGGCCGAGCAAAAAAACCGTCACCTATTAGAAGTCACTCGAGCCTTACTATTGGAACGGAATGTACCTACCATTTTCTGGGGGATGCCATCCTTACAGTAGCTTATCTCATTAACCGTATGCCTTCCAACGTGCTGAAGTATGACACACCAATCCAAAAGCTCCTTCAAATCTTTCCAAATTGCCCTCTAATCAATTCATTACCTCCTAAAGTGTTTGGCTGCATTGTATTTGTTCACCAAAACGATGGCAACAAATTTGGTGCTCGAGCCAACAAATATATATTCCTTGAATACTCCTCTACTCAAAAAGGATACAAATGCTATTGCCCCTCTTCCAAGAAACTCATTGTTTCCTGGGATACTGTGTTCTCAAGAAGAAGAAGCATATTATCCCAAATTACCCATTCAGAGGGAGTATTATGACATTGAATGGCTAAAACACTCTCCCAACACATTACTCTCACCACAACCTAACCTTATCACTACTCTTGACTCACTTGCTCCCACAGACCAGCTTAGTCCTACTCAACCTGAAACTAATGAACTGGAAACAAATGTTGAAATCAATTCAGGGATGGATGCTGAAACACGACAAGAGGAAGAGTCCAACTTGAAAGTTCAAACTGAACCAGACACTGGTAGAACTGTCTCTCCCATTCAAAGGAACGACCATGAATCAGTACCGGACATAAAAGCTATGGGAGATGTTCCGGTTGTTTCTCTGGGAATTATCCCAAATAAAGGAGGGAATTGAGAGGGATCCATGTGAACAAAGAAGGAAATCAGTCGCGAATTTGGAAAATTCAAAGAGTTCAAACGTTCGCCGGAGTATGCAATGAGCACCGGGGAAGGCCGGAAATCGGGGGAGAAGAGTTACCCAGGAAGTCGCCGGCGGAAAAGACTCCACACGCGCCTTCACGCGCCGCCACAAGGTCGCTGGTTGTCGGGCACGTGTACACCACGCGCCGTCGTGGAGACACCGGACGGCCACCGGACTGCGGCGTTCGCCGACGGAGCTCTCCGGTCCCTTCGGCTAGGCGGTGTGGTCCCACTCGCCACCTACGAAGACCCTAGACTCGCCGGAAATCTCCACCGCACTATTTCTCTCTCCCTCACCGTCACTCACTGTTTCTCTCGCTTTCCTTGGCCTCGAACAGATGTCCTTGGCTCTGATACCATGTTTAAAATCAGAGGTATCACACTCTCTGTTGTGTTATTTGATAATGAGAATTACAACATACTTATAAGGGAAGCAAGGGAGAACCTAGAAGATAAATTAGGAAATACAATAAAGGCTAATTAAGACAATAAAGGCTAATTAAAACTAATGAATCAGATCCTATAATCAGATTATCAATCAAGGGGATCTGATTCATCAATCAAGGGATCCTAATAAGTTATTGATTTATTTCCTATTTCAACAAATCCTGAAGAACGAGGTTGGCCTATAGCGTTAAGAAAAGGGGTAAGATCTTGTACTCAACATCCAATTCAACAATTTGTCTCATATGGTAATCTATCTGCAAAAATGCAAAGTTTTGTTATAAACAATGCACAGATAACAATTCCAAACACATTTCAACAAGTTGTGGCTGATCCAAATTGGAAGCAAGCTGCAGAAGAAGAATTGAGGGCACTCAAGAAAAATAGAACATGGGAGATCACAACTCTCCCTAAAGGAAAGAAACTAGTGGGATGCAGGTGGATCTTCACACCAAAATTCAATCCAAATGGTAGGATCAACAAATACAAAGCGAGACTTGTTGCAAAGGATATACCCAGACATATGGGATCGACTATCAGGAGACATTTGCTCCAGTAGCTAAGTTTAATACCATCCAAGTACTATTATCACTTGCAGAGAACTTGGACTGGTCATTACGCCAACTAGACGTGAAGAATGCATTCTTGAATGGAAACCTGGAGAATAAGTATACATGGGGATTCCAGATGGAGTTTTAGCTCCTAATAACTCTGTGTGTAAACTCAACAAATCACTGTACGGCCTTAAATAGTCTCCTAGGGCATGGTTCGGTAGATTCACCAAAGCAGTAAAAGGGCTTTGATACACTCAGGGACGAGCTGATGATACATTGTTCATCAAACATGTTAATGACAAAGTCACTATATTGATTGTCTATGTTGATGACATAGTCATTACAGGAGATAATGAAGAATCCATTGCTCAACTTAAACAAGACCTTTCGACTGAATTCCAAGTGAAAGACATGAGGTATTTCTTAGACATAGAAGTGGCAAGAACCCAAAAAGGTATCAATATATCTCTGCAAAAGTATACGCTAGACCTGTTACATGAGACAGGATTGTTAGGTACCCAACCAAAGGGGACACCAATGGAAGAGGGATGCCACTTAGAGATCAAGCCACAAGGTGTGTCAGTTAATTCGGGAAGGTACAAATGACTTGTGGGAAAGTTAATATACTTAACCCACACACGTCCTGACATTAGCTATACAGTTGGAATAGTAAGTCAGTTCATGCATCAGCCACAGGAAGAACACATGAAGGCTGTATACAGAATTTTGAGCTATTTGAAGCTAAATCCCGGAAGAGGAATATTCTTTAAGAAAAGTACTACCAGAAACATTGAAATCTACACAGATGCAGACCATGCAAGGGATAGAGAGACTAGGAGATCAACCACAGGGTACTATACATACGTGTGGGGAAATCTGGTTACATGGAGAAGTAAGAAACAAACAGTGGTATCAACAAGTAGTGCAGAAGCAGAACTGAGAGCTGTCAACAAAGGAACTTGTAAAGGAATCTGGGTTATGAGATTACTAAAGGAGTTGGGGATTCAACATGAGGGACCAATGTAACTCTGGTGTGACAACACAGCCAGCATTGAAATGGTCAAGAACCCAATATATCATAATAGAACAAAATATGTTGAGATAGACAGACACTTCATCAAGGAAAAGATTGAAGCAGGCATTATGACTTTGTGTCACATAAGATCTGCAGACCAAATTGCAAATATCTTGACTAAACCACTAGGCCAAATGAAGTTTGAAGAGTTTCGAGGCAAGTTGAGAATGATCGACATATACTCTCCAGCTTGAAGGGGAGTGTTAGAATATTATGGTTTAGATATTTAGATTAATCATTATCTTAATATTAAGTTTGATTTATTATATCTGAGGATATTATATCTTAAGTATTTTTTATAAGATTAGATTCTAGATTTGCCTATATAAAGGCCCATATGTACTCCTTTTTCACTTACTGAATTTAATAGAGAGTATTTTTATTCCTCTAAATACAATATGCTTAATTAAAGAAAAAACCATAATTAAAAAATAAAAAAAAAAAAAAGGACAAGGCATAGTATCAATGTTACCTTGTGAGCTTCATAAACTTCTTGTTTAACTGTACAAAGGAGAAAATATAAAGAATATCTGAGATCAAATAGTTTGTTACAAGTTTAAACACAATAAATGAAATTCACAATGCTGACCATTAGATAGGATGATCTCGGCTTCATTATCTCCAGATTCTCTGAAAAAGGAGTAAAAAGAAAAGAAGTTATATTGAGCATTGATATAAATAAACATAATCAAAGTATGCATTGACTGTTTTGTCAAGGTCTAAACACCCAAAAAATAGAGAAATGCTATGGCACAATTTTCTCCATGGAGATGAAAACTTACATGACCTATGGAAATGTCAGGTTTTGTCAAGGTTTAATTCATACTTATGGTAACTCTTGCTTAGAAACTTATCCTTTCTTCTTTTAAGTTAAATATATATTAAGAAAGTTGAAAATAAAAGTGCAAAGCAGCAATTATTTAAGAACTAATTTAACTTAAAACATAATAACAAAATTCTCACCTAAGAAGAATTCTTGCAGCCTCTTGGCACTCTGTAACTCGCCTATTATATCCAGGGTTGTTAGTTAAAGCTTCCTTCAACCCAGAAAGTGCCAGCAGTATTTTGATTGATTTCTGTGGTTCAGAACTAGCCTTCGGTAAGTGGACAAGTGTGTGTTCCTTGGTCTGCAAACGCCAAACTCAAAAATGTGAAACATCATAATGCTAACGATAACAAGAATAAGTTCACTGAGTATTTCTGGAGTCTTGGCAGTGAGGTAGGCATATCTTGATCATATGGTAGAATGAATTAGCAGTACAACTGCATTCAGCAAGGATGCCATCAAACCTTAACTAGATAAATCAGATTAAGTACTGAATATGGCCAAGTGCCATCAAATAATTTGATTCGCAGACTGAATGATCTCAAACAAAATAAGTCAAAACCGAATAAGTAATCAAAGTGTAATAATATTGCGATACACAATCCCCAATACAGAGATCTAGACTAAACAGTCAATAACTAGAAAGTATGGATACTTACAGGGACATAACAACACAGTCAATGTGAAGTGCTCACATGTAATTCAAAGTTCCATCTAGTGTCATTTATTCTCTGTGTTCAATTCAAATTGGATACAAACACAACTCTTGCTTCCAAGAGTCTAGGCCACATAGGTGTATAAAGAGTTAATGGCATGGTATATAAGAAGAAAAACTAAGGAGGAAAAGGACAGAGACAAAGAATCAGGTTTTGGTGGAGAGAGTCAACATCTCATGTGTGTTTTTTTTTCTCTTGATGGTCTTTTATTCTAATATTTGAGCTTCTAGTGAGGCTTTTTTAGTAAAGTATTTTGTAATACTCTTCTTCATGTTGTGTTACCGTTCTGCACTGGGGTCCATGTTTTCAATCTGAGTGTCATTTGTATCATCTATATATGTTTGGAGTACTTTAGAGTTCGTGTTAAGAGTAGAAAGTTTAGAATTAGGAAATCAATTAGTATTGTTATGATTGATGATAATTACTTAATATATTAGGATTTCATATGAATATTTTATCTTTATGATTAGATTAGATTAGTTTCTTGTGTTAGGGTTAGTCTATTAGTTTGCCTATATAAAGGCCTCTTTGTACTCTTTTTTATTCTTAAGGATCAATAATATTAGTATTAACCCGATACTTCAATGTGATTATTTAATCTCAACATGGTATAAGAGCCTAGGTTCTTCCTCTTTTTTCGTGAGAGAGCGAGCGTAGGTTATTCCACAGATCTGATTTTGGTGCGTTGCTAAACATGACTTACTCCTGGTGGTTTTGTTCTCATATCTCATGGTTTCAGATGTTAGTTGGTGAGCTTCATCTTCTTCTGGTTGCGTTCTTTTGATTTTGGTCCCTAGTGAGACCTTTGGTGTTCGTCTCTGGTGAGACGTTTGGAGTGTTGTTTGGTCCCTGATGAGACCATCCATTGTTGCTTTGATCCCCTGTGAGACTGGTTGGTGTTGCTTTGGTCAGGAGTGAGAGTAGGTTATTCCCCAGATCTAATTTTGGCGTATCACTAAACACGACTTACTCTTGGTGGTTTTGTTCTCATATCTCATGGTTTCAAATGTGGGTATGTGAGTTTCATCTTCTTTTGGCTGTGTTCTTTTGGTTTTGGTCCCTAGTAAGACCTTTAGTGTTCATCCCTGGTGAGACTTTTGGAGTGTTGTTTGGCCCCTTATGAGACCATTCGTTGTTGCTTTGATCCCCTGTGAGATTGTTCGTTATTGTTTTGGTCCCATGCGAGATCGTTGGTTGTGGTTTTGGTCCATTGTGAGACCGTTGGTTGCTGTTTTGTTTCCTTGTGAAACCGTTGGTTGTTGCTTCTACTTTGGTTTCGTACTCTTTATTGTTTAGCTCTTGGCGAAGCTTTCTTGCGTGTGCGATGAAGCTTTCTTGGATGAGCTTGGCCTTGTTGCTTGATTCAGGATCTTATGATGAAGAAAACTATGAAGAAGATTATTGGTAGAAGCTATGGATATAAAGGTCATTATTTCCTTGACAATCAAATGTTGCTCAAATTCAAGCTGCTGTAAATAATAGAAAGTTTAGAATGAGGAAATTAATAAGTATTATTATGATTAATGTTTATTACTTAATATATTAGGATTTGATATGAATATTTTATCATTATTATTTGATTTGATTATATTAGATTAGTTTCTTGGGTTAGGGTTAGTTTATAAGTTTGCCTATATAAAAGCCTCTTTATATTCTCTTTTATTCTTAAGGATCAATGATATTAGTATTTTATTGGTGCTTCAATGTGATCCTTCAATCTCAACATGTCCCAAGAGTGCCTCAATAGTCCTTGTGTCACTGTATGCGTATGTGAATTAGGGTGGGCATCTGTATCTGAAGTAACTTATTTCAGCTATTCTTTAGTGTTCATGCGTAAATATTTTCTCCAATATGATCATTTTTAACATGTTCTAGAAGCGATAGCAGGGTGTCCTAACAAGACCCATCAAACAGTACAAGAGCCTGGTGGTTGATGATTCCCAAAAGGACTACCAAGGGCTCAGATTGGTAGAGGGTTCTAACCAGCAAGGGAAGTCAATTCATAGAGTGAAATGTCAGAGTGCAACCGTCGGGACATTAGCCCTCCAATCAAATAAATAAAGTTCAAATAACTTTATTTCTGGAAGTCATAGAGTTCAAATAGGAGTTAGCTCTTCTTTATATCATCTCTGAATGAAATGTTGCTTCAATCAAATAAATAAACTTCAAAGAAAAATTAAACCATGAATTTCTACAGACATATATTTGTAATACACAATTTAAATGATAAACGTACATGTAATGGACATCCCAAACATCATATTTACTTCTGTAATTCATATAAGCATAAGTTTTTCAAAGTAGAGTTATAAATAGAAAATTTAATGACAATATATTCATAGCCTTACATTACCTTGCAATTCATGAACATCAAACAACCATGGCATGAGAGTAATATTGCTGACTGGTCCATTATGCCATTTTTAAGTCCCAAATATTCATTCTCAATTAACCTATAACATTTAGAAATTCTAATATCACTCAACCATCAAAATCAAAACAAATAAGTTAATTTGAAATTGGAACCTCTGTAATTGAAAGACTGGGGCCCTAAATTAACACACAAAGGTGAACTGAAAGAAATACGATTAAGAAGGCCTCAAGGAAGGAAGAACAAATTTCATTATAATGGACGGATGCTTCTAAATTACTGGGAATTAGTAACAAAATCTAACAATGTTTCACTCCATTAAATTCATATGTACTTGCTCATCTTTTTCTCTCCAGAACTTCGTCTGCAACATCCACTCTTTTGATAGTTTAAAGCTTTTAATTTCTTGCTTTCTTTCAGAGAGTATATACCCAGAGACAGGGATTTTTTAGTGCGTTGGGGTTACCCCCATGTAAGGAGAGTGAACCACAAAGTTTTGTGACTCTAGGTGAGTCAAGTTGTTGCAGTGGCAGCAGCAACCCATTTCAGTCTACATAGTATTAAGCACACGAGGAAAGAGATAGGAAGGGATATATTATGCATGTACGTACTGCCACCTCCAGGTTAGTTAAATTAGAGAAAAACCTCAAGTGGAAGGTTGGAGACTGAGCGCTGGCCAAGTGATTCAGGCCTAACCAGGATAATTCTTTGCCTTGATATTTCTTTCTTACTCTTGCAGTTGGTTTTTACTATAAACTTCTGACAACTCTATTTACTATTTATTGATTTTATAATCTGTTTTTTTATTTGAAAAATTTATTGTGACACCTTATTAACCCTCTCTTTGAGACTAGCCATCCTAACACCAACTACTTCCAGTATGATATATACTTCAAGGAAGAGTATGCATATTTAATTTAAATGTTTCTAATTACTAAAAGGCACAGCAATAGACTGCAAAAAGCACGCCTAAGATAGACTCTAGTTTTCTGTATCTCTTTCAGATGCACAATTATACTTCAGTACAAGTTATAAATTGTTAAACGTACTGTCACACACCCTACTCTGTCATGCATCTCAGCATCTAATCATAGTGACTAATTTTACTTACCAAACAACAAAGAATAAACCATATATATTCAAGAAAAGATATAGATGTGAAAACTGTAAATCAAGGGACTCTAAAAAAATGAAAAAACAAACAAACTTGAATCTGTTAAGAAAGCTCTAAAAAGAACTAGAGTGAGCTTCTCTCTGTCTCAGACCATCATTTTTATTTATCAGAGAAAAAATACTAGTTACATAACACTTTTAAGCCATTACAATGCTTTCTAGTACCACTCGCTTCTGTAGAGAACTATTAAACTGTGATGATAACATTTTAAGAAGTTACCATGTGAAACTATCCAGCATAACATTTATTACTACTAGCTAGCCCCTTTCCTGATGAGAAATACCCAGCCATACATGCATCCATGTTGGAGAAACATACCGATCATAATCAATATTTTCTTTAGGAGATATTGATAGATTATTTGCATGTTCCATAGCCAAGAGGTAGGCTACTCCAACCTGTCAAGCAATGCAATAATAAAATCAATCCTCGGAAATTTTAGGGTTAAAAGGAAGATCAGAAAGATAGCAGTTTCCAATTGGCAGATATATGGAATCTCTGTGTTTTTCAGAAACGAAACCAAACAAACGGTCAGAGTAGTTTACTGTCAAATCAATTCTGACATTAAAAAATTCATATCAACATCAGCATACCAGATTCATACAACACTTCAAGAGACTATGATTCTGATGGAACTGGAGTATTATTAACCAATAAGAGTTAGCTAAAATCCTTTTCAATGAAAATGGAAGAGGAGAAATGACAAAATAGAGCTAACTAAGCCTAGTTCCAGAGATAAACACTAAGGAAACGTTACAGAAATGTAGGAACAGCAAAGAAGAAGAAAAGGTTTTCCTAACATTCGAGAGGTCAGGGCTCTCCAAGTCCAGCCAAATTCCTGTCTGCCCTCCTCTTCAGCACGCAACCCTAGATAACTGCCTTGCCCTTGCTTAATCTCCTCATAGTGGGCCCTCTCATTCCTAGTCCTTCTCCTCTGATAAGTATGAGCCAGAACCTTGCTGGGCCCATCAAATTATAAGTTTTTAGTTCTCATCTTTATGTTCCTTCTTCCTTAATCTTCTTAGGAAAGTAATTGGACTCTAGGCATAAATTTCTTTTAATGGAAACTGCCATGACTTGAAAAATAAGCGATTAGATATGGACTTTTATTGATAAGACCAGTGCTGTATAGGAGTTATTGGAAGATGAAATCTCTAGCTAAATAAGCTTATGATACACAAATTACCTACCTTTAACACACGCATCATCTTAATTTAATGATGTTAGAGCCATAAATTCTATTCCTTGAACCCTTTCCTTGACAACATATTCCAAGGATTTGAGAAGCAAGAGGCGGCCAATTGTAGTAAGAAGTGTTTGGAAGCTGAGCTTCATGTTGTGAAGGAATATAGATTGAGAGAGTTTGTTATAATATTAATAGTAAGGAGCTGTTAGAGTGGTTATATGAGGTTGTTAAGGTAGTTAATCGCTTTTATGAGTGTCCTGGCATATATGAAGATATGGCTGTAACGGAATTTTAAGTGAATAATAAAATGGATTTGGATATAACTAAGGTTCTAATTTCTTGAAAAACTAATTTCATTTGAAAAGCATGGTGTGAAAATTAGACACACAACATGGTCACGGTTAAAGAAATCCTACCTACAATGATAGGATAAAGCATGTTGTGATCAATCCTAACTTCATTAAGAAGAAGATTGATTCAGATTTGAAGGATGTATCCCATACTCCAATAAACTCACAAGTGGCAAACTTATTAACCTACGGAGTGGCAAGAACTGAATTTGATGAGTTAAGCTCCAAGTTGGATTCAACATCTAGCTCTTATATTGAGGATGAGTATTACTTATGCATGTGTTCTTGAGCAGGTTATACTTCGAAGCTTTTATAGATTTATGAACTGCCTTTATCGGTTAGTTAAAATATCATTAGGATAATTAAGTTGACTGTACCTTTATATTTTTAGATTCTATCATCTCTGTTATGGGGGCAAGAGAAAAGTAAAAGAACCAGGTGAGTGGTGTTATGGATCTTGCTCAAGAAGCCAAATTTAATCCTCATATCATGAACTTCAATTTGATTTTGGTAGAATATTGTATCGTAATTGTGTATATTCATGATAAAAGTATGGGTATTTATACAAGGGAGAGGAGCCCCTATACATAATGGCTCTTAATGATGAGGATATGTGAGATCCCTAATTATGTGGGGAGATCCCTAATTATGTGGGATTTGACTACATTTACATTTAAACTAAATATATTGTTTCCTAACACTCCCCCTCAAGTTGGAGCATAGATATTGACTAAGCCCAACTTGTTACAAAGATAGTCAACCCGAGTCCCATTCAACGCCTTGGTGAGAAGGTCAGCCAATTGGTCACTAGACCGCACATGCCCGAGAGAAATGAAGTTCTCCTTGATCTTATCGCGTACAAAGTGACATCCAATCTCGATGTGTTTCGTACGTTCATGAAACACGAGTTGGAGGCTATGTGTAGAGCAGCTTTATTGTCACACCACAACTTCGCAGGTAATGACGTGGCAAGACCAACTTCCTTTATTAACTGATGGATCCACACAATTTCCTGCACTGACTGAGACATGGCTCTATACTCAGCTTCTGCACTTGACTTAGAAACCGTTGCTTGCTTCTTACTCCTCCATGATACTAAATTTCCACCAACAAACACACAATATCCCGTGGTGGATCTTCTGGTAGCCTTCGACCCCGCATGATCTGCATCACAAAAGCATTCAATCTTGTTGTGGCCATGATTTGTATAGAGTACACCACGACCAGGTGAGCCCTTCAAATAATGTAAGACATGTTCCAAAGCTTCCCACTGAGCAACGGTTGGTGCAATCATGAATTGACTGAGCACACTAATTGTAAAGGTCACATCGGGCGAGTTACCGTAAAGATAGTTCAATTTCCCAATTAACCTACGATATCTCTCGGGATAGGCAAATGGTTTGATCTTCTCTGGATCAATTTTCTTTCGTACATCCTCAGGTAGTTCATCAAATGGTATGCGGTCATCAATTTCCAAGAAGGGATTAGGAATCATGGGAAAGCTACTTGGTGCTGCTCCGAGTTTCCCGGTTTCTTTTAACAGATCAAGGACATACTTCCTTTGTGTCAGAAGGATGCCTTTCTTACTTCTCATAACCTCAATCCCAAGGAAGTACTTTAAAGGGCCCAAATCCTTTGTTTGGAAATGAGAATTGAGGAAGGCCTTAAGTGATGAGATTCCCGAAGCATTGCTACCCGTAATAACGATATCATCAACATATACCACTAACAGAATCATCCCAGCATCTGTCTGCTGATAAAACACAGAATGGTCACACTTACTCTGACTGAGACCAAACTTCTTAACCACAGAACTAAATCTATCAAACCAAGCACGAGGGCTTTGCTTCAAGCCATATAAAGACTTTTGCAAATAGCATACCTTCCCACGCTCCCCCTGAGCAACAAAACCAGGTGGTTGCTCCATGTATACTTCCTCAAGAAGGTCACCATTCAAGAACGCATTCTTGACATCCAACTGATGAAGATCCCAACCATAATTGGCTGCCATAGAAATAAAGAGGCGAACAGAGGACAGTTTTGCCACAGGAGAGAAGGTCTCCGAGTAGTCAACAACATAGGTCTGGGCATAACCCTTGGCAACCAGTCGAGCTTTCAAACGTTCCAAGGTGCCATCAGCATTCGTTTTGACCGTGAACACCCACTTACATCCGATAGCCTTCTTTCCAGGAGGCAAATCAACGAGATTCCAGGTACCAGCCTTATCAAGGGCCACCATTTCTTCTTTCATAGCATCACACCAACCGGGATGGGCTAAGGCTTGGTCAAGATTAGTGGGGACAGTAATAGAATCTAAGGAGGCTATGAAGGAACAAGATGGAGTGGAAAGATGATTATAGGAAACAAAGGAAGAAATAGGATAGGTGAAAGTACGCTTACCTTTGCGTAAGGCAATAGGCAAGTCATCAGGAGGATCAGACACTATATCTGGTTCAGAGGTAGAAGCGGAAGGATCAGGAGTATCAAGAATATCAGGCACTGGTGCTGGTTCAGAAGTAGGAGCGGAAGGAACTGATGCCAGATCAGAGGTCGAAGCAGTCATTGGTAGGTCATGAACCTGGTCGACAACATTACTCGCCCTAGGGCGTTTCCGATAAACATGATAGATAGGTGGTTTAGCAGGTGCCGAGTCAGATGCTTGACTGGTGGTGACGAACCCGATAGACCAAGAGATCATCAAGACGTCGGAAGTGTCATTGGTAGAGACGGGGAGATGGGGTGGAGTAGAGACAGGAAAAAATAAAGTCGACTCATGGAATGTGACATCGGTAGACACAAGATAACGTCGAAGAGTGGGAGAATAGCACCGATAACCCTTCTAAACCCTAGAATACCCAAGGAAGACACACCTAAGAGACTTGGGATCAAGTTTGGTAATGGGACGAACATCGCGAACAAAACAGACACAACCAAAGATTTTAGGGTCAACAGAAACAAGGGTTTGGAAGGAAACAAGGTGGTGTATGGTGGCACTATTGAGGACAAGAGGAGACATACGATTAATCGAAGCATGTACGATTAGACACGGCGTCGCCCAAAAGGTTTAGGAACATTCATTTGAAACATGAGAGCCCGAGCGACTTCTAATAAGTGTCGGTTCTTACGTTCGGCAACACCATTTTGAGCCGGTGTATCGGACAAGAGGACTCGATGAAGCATGTCTTTGGAGCATATAGGTTTGAAATTGGGCGTAAAAGTATTCTTTAGCATTATCATTCCGTAAGGTTTTGATGACACACCAAACCGAGTTTTGATCTCAAGACAAAAATTGCAAAAGTGAGAAAACAACTCGGAACGAGTTTTCATTAAATAAAGCCAAAGTGGTACGAGAGAAATCATCAACAAAAGTAACAAAGTACCTAAAACCAGGTTTAGACTCGACAGACATGGACCCCAAACATCGAATGGACTAAATCAAAGGGAGATGCAGCTCGTTTATGAACTCGAGGTGCCAAGTGAATGATGATGTTTAGCAAATTGACATGACTCACATTCTAAAGAAGACAAATTATGGAATTGAGGATACATCCTCTTCAAAGAAGACAAGGACACATGACCTAAACGACAATGAATATCAAAAGGGGATGAACCACCAGAGCAAGCAACTGAACGTGGGACCTGATCCTCAAGAAAGTAATGGCCACCGGATTCATAGCCCCTACCAATAACTTGCTTCGTCGTAAGATCCTGGATCAAACAATGGTCGAAATAAAGTAATGAAACAATTTGATTGTCGAGTGAGCTTGCTAGGAGACAAAAGATTAAATGCAAGGTCGTGGACTTTAAGGACATGGATAAGGAAATGACGGGGTAGGTTTAACGATTGCGAGCCAAGAACACGAGAATATGAACCGTTGGAATTGTTATACTAGAGGATCGAAATTGGCATAAGGTACATACGAGCAAAACAAATAGTGGTCACATGTCATATGAAGCACCGAAATCGATGATCCACTTCGAGGAAGAAGTAGAAAGACTAGAAGCAATATTACCCGTAACGATAGCAACAAGAACTACACATAGATTCAGCCATTAATCCTCACCAAAAAATAAGTTGAGTTCCACAACGTGCTCTTAGAGTAAGAGCACCAGCCACGAAGAATATCCAATATTGCCCAATGCACAGAACAGAACACCCGTCCCAACAGTGAGCAGAAAACCTCACCAAAGATGACAACACCCAACAACAGCACCGGGAAACCAAAGAACGCAGAAGAGGTCACACCAAAAATGTACCGAACCAAACTTCGGCGAGAAAAAAACCCAATCTAAGCAGCCAAGAACAAATGCACAAAGAAAGAACCAAGAATGTCTGAACCGAAACCTCCAAACGCAATAAGGAGCAACTTCACGATCCGGAAAGAGTAAACCCGGACGCCGAAAACCACCGAAACCGCCGGAAATGAGGAGAGGAAAACAGAACCAAGAGACACTTTGAACCGTTTGATTCACCGTGTTGTCAACTTCCAAACAGCGACAGAGCAAGTGGTCAAACAATGACCAAAGCAACACTAGAAACACGCAACAGCACCTTTGCACACCCAAAACACAGCAAACAGCAAGCAAAAACGAACAGACCCGACGTTGAAACTCAAGATATGAGCGCAAAACCACCTGGGTCCAACCGGAATCAGTGACTCGATCCCGAAAAAGCAAACGGCGACGGCAAACTTGCCGGAGATTGTCCTCACGCGCCGGCGCGTGTAGCGCGCGGACGGCATGGCGGCGCGTGGACGGCCACGCGCAGGCGGAACTAGGTCGCGCCGACTGGGTTCCGCCGATCGGCGCCCTCTGAGCACGGTGGGGCGGCGCGTGGTGGCTAAACGGCGGTGGAGGACAGAACCCTAACTCTCTCTCACTCACTGTTCCTCGCCAGAATGCACAGCGGAGAAATAAAAAAAAAGTTAAAAAAAAAAAAAAGAGAACAGAAATCAGAACCGAACGTGCTCTGATACCATGTAGAATATTGTATCGTAATTGTGTATATTCATGATAAAAGTATGGGTATTTATACAAGGGAGAGGAGCCCCTATACATAATGGATCTTAATGATGAGGATATGTGAGATCCCTAATTATGTGGGGAGATCCCTAATTATGTGGGATTTGACTACATTTACATTTAAACTAAATATATTGTTTCCTAACAATTTTCAAGACAGGGCTCCGTGATAAGACCTTTCATATATATTAAGGGCCAAAGAAAGAAAAAGTGGGCAGAGACAAAAGAAATCTCACAGCAGCAGAGGAGCTTAATCCTGAACTGTCCAAACCGTCAGAACCACAAATGTATCCTATGATACCCTGCAAAAATTAACAATTGTGTGTAGGTAATTAGAAAGCACATCACATCTTGTAATGTGGAAATAATGTAAACATACAGTTATCTGGAAGACAAAGAACTTAGGAATGCATCTGAAGTAGTATATTGTGGGAATATTTTGTATTTATTGTAAATACTCTCTCTTTATTAGTAGTTATTAGCTAATTAGTAATTAGTAGTATTCATTAGCTTTCTTAGTCTTTACTATTATGTCACTCTCTTTTGAATATAGATAGGCGATTGTGTCACATTTTATGCAATGAGAATATATTTTCTCTCACAAATTGTCCACATGGTATCAAAGCGTCTTTGAAAATAATCAGAGGTTGACCTAATTTCTCTGGCGCTGCCAAAACTCCTAGCAATGTCAGGTTTCGCCAGATCCGTCGCTTTCACTATCCAATCACACTACGTCGTCCTTGCTGGCGACCTTCATCTCACCTCTGCCTTCTTTTGCTTTTGCCGCCGGTGACACTCCCTCAACCACCTACATCGTGGCCAAGACCAGAAGTAGAGATGAGATCATGCCGTGGGACAGGAGCAAGCTCAACAAAGCTTGAACCAAAAAGGAGATTCAACAAGTGGTGAGAGACCGCACTCTGCCACCATAGTTATTTGTTGTCGGAGATTTGTCCTCATCGCTGTCGATCTCGTCGCAGCTGATAACGCCCGATTCTGTCTAGCATCGTCGTCCCTCCTCACGGCTCACCGTTGTCAACTCAAGCTCACCATTGGCCCTCCTCTCACAGCGTAGACCTCCACATCCGAGTTTGCAATTTGCTGCTTCATCCGAGTCTAAAATTTGCAATTGCCAGCAGTTTCATTTGTGGACCAAACTGTCATTTTGACAATTCATAGGACTGAACTGTCATTTCTGAAATTTTGAGGATTAAATTGTCGTTTTGAAATTTGAACTCCTAACTGCCATTTTCAGTTTTGAAGAACTACACCTGAAGCAGTTGTGGGATATATGTTAAACATTGTAGCTTCAGTGTTACTAGCGAAAAAGGGTAACTTTCTTCAAGCCCTCAAAACCTCATGGGATAAACAAGTATGGATTGTTGATTCTGGAGCATTGGATCACAAGATTAATTGCCATACTTATGTCCCATGTGCCGGTACCCAAAAGTTTAAGATTGCTAGTGGTTCTCTTGCTCCTATCGCCAGGAAGAGTAGTACTCGGATTTCTGAGTTTATCACTCTTGAATCTGTTCTCCATGTACCAAAATTAGCGTGCAATCTATTATCTGTTAACCAATTGACAAAACAAGCTAATTGTTGTGCTAAATTTCTGCTATCTCATTGTGTTTTTCAAGATCTATCATTAAGGATGACGATTGGCCATGCCAAAGAGTGCGGGGGCTATACTTTCTTGAGGATGTTGAAGTGAGTCACTAACATCTGATTAGGGTATGCAATTCTGTATCGACCTCTAAAACTGATGACGTCATGTCATGGCATAAGAGAATGGGCCAACCCAATTTTCATTACCTATCTCGTATGTCCCCATCTCTCCGTCTAAATACTAGCGCATTAATATGAGATGTGATATCTGTGAATTAGCCAAACACCACCACTCATTGTACCTTAGAGCTCCATAGACACCATCCAAGCCTTTCACTACCGTCCATAGTGATCTCTAGGGACCTTCTTGCATTCCAACACCATCCAAGAGGCAATGGAGATATTAGAATGGAGAAAAGTGGTTATGGAGGAGATGGGAGCACTAGAAAAGAATGGAACGTGGGATATAGTTGAACAACCTAGAGGCAAGAAACTTGTAAGCTGCAAATGGGTGTTTACCCCTAAATATCTAGTTGATGGTACTTTAGACAAGCTAAAAGCCCGCCTGGTAGCAAGAGGGTTCACTCAGACATATAGTCTAAACTATCAAGAAACGTTGGCCCCAGTGGCGAAGCTAAACCCTATTGGAGTTCTATTTTCTATGGCAGCCAACCTAGAGTGGCCACTCCACCAGCTAGACATCAATAATGCCTTTCTAAATGGAGAGCTAAAAGAAGTATACATGAACCTACCTTTAGGTTTTGAAAAGAGTAGAATTGATGGTCTGAAGCAATTTCCCAAGGCATGGTTGGATAGGTTCTCAAAAGTCTTCAAGTCAGAGGGCTACAAACAAGGATTATCGGATCATAAAATATTTGTCAAAACAGAGGAAGGAAAGAAGTGCATCCTCATTGTGTACGTTGATGACATAACCCTTACAAGAGATCATATTGAGGAAATAACTAGGATAAAAGTTGCATTAGGGAAAGAATTTTAAGTCAAGGATCTTGGAAACTTGAAATACTTCCTTGGGATGGAGATTGCTAGGTCAAGGCTAGGCATCTAAGTCTCTCAGAAGAAGTATATACTTGATCTTCTAAAAGAAACAGGCATGCTAGGTTGTGGTCCCGAGCCAACTTTTATTGTGGTTTAGAAAAAGAGGAAGAAGAAATCTAAGCAGAACAATAAAGAAGAGTCAGAAGGTGACTTAGAGGATGAGATTGAAGAAGAAGAAGATCAAGACCAAGAAGCAAATGAAGCTGTCAATAAAGAAAGATACAGAGACTTGTTGGGAACTTGATTTATCTCTCTCATACAAGACCTGATATAGCCTTTACAATAAGTGTGGCTAGTCTGTACATGAGTGAGCCAAAGAAGAAGCACATGGACGCAGCCTATGGAATTTTAAGGTATCCAAAGGGTACTTTTGGCAGAGGGTTGTTCTTCCGGAAACAAGAATGAAGAACTGTAGAAGTACACAATGATGAGAATTGGGGAGGAACTCATCCTGACAGGAGATCAACCTCTAGTTATTGCTCCTTCGTATAGGGAAACCTTGTTACTTGGAAGAGCCAGAAACAAAAGGTTCTATCTAAGAGCAGTGCTGAAGCTGAGTTGAGGGCACTAGCTCAAGGGATAATGGAGGCGTAGTGGCTGAAACGGGTCCTAGATGAGATACAAGTCAACGTGGATTTATCGCTAAAACTCTATTGCAATAATAAGGCCACCATAAGCATGGCCTTAAATCCTATTCAACATGAACGATCGAAACATGTGAAGATAGATAGACACTTCATCAAGGAAAAAGTAGAAGGGGTCATATGTCTCACTTATCTACCGACGAATTTTCAAACTGCTGATGTGTTGACAAAAGGATTACTCAAACCTGCATCAGCAAGTTGGATATGATTAACATCTATGATCCAACTTGAGGGAAAGTGTGGGAATATTGTGTATTTATTGTAAATATTCTCTATTTATTAATGGTTATTAGCTAATTAGTAATTATTAGTATTTATTAGCTTTCCATTAGTCTTTACTATTATGTCCCTCTCTTATGTATATAAATAGGCGATTGTGTCACAACATTTTATGCAATGAGAATATACTTTCTCTCACATATTGTCCACATATATAATCCTCCAGCCAATGATCTGGGAACCAGTGCTGAACATGAAAGTTAATATGGTTATATTCCACCAGTGCTTATAAATACTTAAGATGAAATATTGTCATTAATCTTATTTGTAGATTAGCATAAAGTTATCTTTAATTTATAATAACAAGAATTAAATGCCAAATGAAAGTCAATTATAATCTTAAAACTGGAGCCAAACATCTGATATAAAAGCCCAAACTTTTTATACACAGAACAACTCTAGGGAACTTCTAAAGGTCCCAAAGCTAGTCAAGCAAAATAGAACAACCAGCATCGAAACATTGAACATAAAGGTAGCAAGCATTATATAAAACTTCCAATACGGTCATACCAAAAAATTAGGGCTCAATATCAATAGTTTCACTCTTAACACACACCAATGTTTTTGTTTCTTAGCGTGCTTTTTATGAATATGAAATGAATCAGACTCTAAACAGCTATTCTTTAAACATATTGCATATTCTGATAGTCCTTTGGTTAGAAACTTCAATTCAACCTCTATACTTTCTTTTGTACAGTATTTCTTTTTGAATTATGATATTAATTTGCTATCATTTAAACGAGAAGACACCTAAGAGAAAAAAGTAATCACACACAACAAATTAAATAACTTTGGACTTCTCAAATCATACTCACGGATACATTTTCTATTCTTCCTAGTGAAAATGTAAAGCCAAAGTAAACTTGCACGAGATTATCCATTTATTTAACTAATTTTTACATGGGTCAAGGCGCAACTAGCAACTAGAACCTAGCACCCTAGATTAACTTTTGGTGCACTTTTACTTTTGAAGTATTTTTTCGCTTTGAGAAAATACTTCAAGTGCAAAATTGCACCAAAAATTACTTTACTGTTAAGTGCTACTGAAAAAAACAAAATTTTGGACAATACTGAGAAAATATTTTAAGATAACCATTTTTACAATTTACATTAACCTAATGATATGCTTTTTGATCAAGAATAGAGAATTAGGAGTAGAAGAGACACAAGAAAGGGGATTAGAAGAGAAGATAGAGAAGAGAGCTCCAAGGCTCTCTCAATTCTATTATTGCAATCCATAACAAGTCTGTACAAATGGAGAGTAGGCTATTTATAACACTATAGCCTCCCTCAAATCCTAACTAATGGGTTAATGACTAATTACCCTACTACTTATCTAGTTTACACTTAGGTCCCTAGGTTCATCTTACAATTAGATCCCTAAATGCTGATTATTATCTTTACATATCAATACCCCTTGCCCAAAAACATCCTTGCCCTCAAGGATGCTGAACAACAAAAACTCAAATCTAAAACAAAAAACTGAGCCCGGAAATTCTGGAAAACTTGTGAAATCGAGTAGAACCCATTGTCTTAATAATGTTGCTACCCACAAGTACAACTCACTTGTTGGAATGAGCCAAACGGAAATAATGGGTCCAATGCTGATCCAAAAAAACATTTAGACCAAATACACAGAACCTTGCACTAAACTAGAACCTTGCAGCATTTTCACTAATTTTCCCTTGAACCAACTGATAACCAAGCTTCTTGTAGGAGAATATTGAAGGTGAAAAGCCCACTTGTGATACAAAGTCGTAGGTCTATTAGGCTCATCAATTAATCCCCCAAACCTCCCAAATGACCACTGAATCTCAATGGGCAGATCTGGAATTGTTGGGTTTTCGGCCAAATCAGTACTGCACCCTTTTGGTAATGGTTGCAGCATCTGAACTAGACATATTTGTGACTCAATATGCTGATTAAACTCCAATTTGGAGGAAGGAACCACCTTTACAGAATTTGTAGGGTTTGCTCGTAATTCACACAACTTACCCTTGTACCAAAACTGCATGGATAGCTTCTCATAGTCCCACAAGGCGCTCTTGATTGTCTTTAACCATGTCAACCCCAATACAATCTGAAATGTCTTTAGTTTGATAATCCTAAGGTCACAAACACAATCTAACCCTTGCATTTTCCACTTGAAACCGTGCCACACACCAAAAACCTCTAATTTCTTTCCTCCAACAACCTGAACCACTGCAAAGGAGCTGCTGAGACCTTCCAACCTAAGCTGACAGCAAGATCAAAGTCCATGAAATCATGGGTGCTACCATTGTCAATCAACACCTGAATAATTCTGTTCCCCACATTCCCTTGAATTCTCATAGATTCATTTGTATCCTCTCCATTAATGGCATGAAGAGAAATGAGAGGGGCAAATTCATCCCCTATTTCAGTTTCTGGTTCAGCCATTGCATTGTGGCTTGCATCTTCAATCAGATCTGGGCTAATGTAGTGTAACTGGAATTTTTCTCTTTGAGGACACTTATGATCGCGGGAAAAGGGTGCATGACAGTAGAAACACAGGTTCTTTGTTCTGTGTTCTAATTCTTCTTCAGGGGTAAGAGGTTTAAATATCCTATTTGGGTTCTTAGGTATCAAAGATAAAGTCTTAGATGTGTTACCAAAAAAATTATTGGCCTGAGGAGATTTATTGGTCAGTAATGCTGTGCGATATGCAGTAGAAGGAGGGAGAGTTTCTGCTGTAACCCTCTGATTTAAGTTGTCCACAATTAGCTCCTGCATTTTTGCCAACCATCTCGCGTCTGTTAGTGTTTTAGGGTTGAACATTTGAACCGGACCAGCCAATTCTGGTTTAAGGGCTGAAAAACATATGCACCCACCAAATAATCTTCAGCAATATCTAATTTGGCAGCAATAAAATCGAATTCTGCATTGTAATCCACCAACGATCCCTTTTGCCGCAAGTGGGTGAGATCACTCATGGGGTTTTCAAATGCTGGACCAAAATTATCTTGCAAGAGGACTGCATATTCATCCCAAGAAGGTAGTCGGTTGCAGAGTCTTCTTTCAAGCGCACGATGCCATTGAAAAGTCTTGTCATCAAGATTATGAGAAGCCATTTTTAACTTGCTTTCTTCCGGTGTGTTATCTAACTCAAAGAATCGCTCACATTTGAGCAACCAAGTCAGTATATCATCACCGGAATATCTAGGAAACTCCATTTTTGTAAATTGTGTCTGTTTATGGTACTGTGGTTGCCTTTGCCGACATTCTTGGTGTCTTTCTTGGTGCCAATCCTGATTTCTTGGAACATCCTGTCCAGCTGCACGAAATTCTTGCATTTCTTGCTGCAGATTTGTCAAACCAGTATTGAATCCTGCCAACAGCCCTTGTAATGTGTTATCCATTGTTTGTAGTCGTTGCTCAATAGCCTGAAACCTTTCTTCTGCCATTCTTGACCTTTCTTGAAGCCTTGTTTCAACCATGCAGCAGAGAATCGAAGAGGAAAAACATGTGACCGATTATGACAAAACCAAGAAACAGAACCAGAGATGAAATTTGCAGAACCAGGACCAAGAAACAAAACCAAAGATGAAATTGGCAGAACCAGAAGTGACGAAAGCCAAACCAGAAATCAAGAATTGAAGTTGATAGCACCAGAAACCAGAAGAAACAGAGAGACGCAGGACCAGAAATGAAATAGAGGTACAGAACCAAGAAGGATCAGACCAGAAGTGCTGACAATCGGATACAATGCACTGAAGCCAGAAAATATTGAATCAGAACCCAGAAAATTGATCCAGACAGTCTGACTGGACCAAAATTCAGAAATTCTTGAAACAGAAGTGTAGAAATCTTGAACCAGAAACAGAGATGTAGAAATCTTGAACCAGAAACAGAAGTGAAGAAATCTTGAACCAGAAACAGAGGTGAAGAAATCTTGAAGCAGAAACAGAAGAGGAGAAGAACAGAATCAGAAACGGAAGGAGACAGCCAAGGAGGGACTGCTCTGATACCACTGATATGCTTTTTGATCAAGAATAGAGAATTAGGAGTAGAAGAGACACAAGAAAGGGGATTAGAAGAGAAGATAGAAAAGAGAGCTCCAAGGCTCTCTCAATTCTATTATTGCAATGCCATAACAAGTCTGATCTGATTGTTACAAATGGAGAGTAGGCTATTTATAACACTATAGCCTCCCTCAAATCCTAACTAATGGATTAATGACTAATTACCCTACTACTTATCTAGTTTACACTTAGGTCCCTAGGTTCATCTTACAATTAGGTCCTTAAATGCTGATTATTATCTTTATATATCACCTAAATTGCGGAACCGTTAAGCCCAATGGAAAAGTATTGTCTTATCTCATTATTCTCCGAATAAAAGTCAAGCAATGATTCTGATATTTGCCTGAGGAAAGTGTACACAAACTCGTAGTAAAGTGACATACTTGAGTGATGAACTACAATGTAGACCACCAGAGCAAATTTTCTAACCTGGGAAAGATTGTTTCCCCTGCTTTCTAGTGCATATACTGCTCCTCTAGCATAACGCCCCCATTCACATTCTTCTTGCTGCGAGTAATCCTTTGTCCCATTCACATTATTGTTCTGAATAGATTGTCTTGGCTGCTGAACCTCATCAACTCTAGCATATATCAATCAATTTAAAAACCAACAATGCACAAATTGTATAGTGGTAATATGGACATTGGAGAAAGAATAGCATGGTAAGAAAATCAGAATAAGGAAGATATGAAACCTTATAATAAAAGACCACACACCTGAACCTAACCTCTCCTTGAAATTGTCTTGATCGAATTACAACCTACAAGAAAACCATAGGGATTGTTCATCAAATAGATGAACATAATTAGTAATAAGAATATCTTCATTTCCATTAACTTAGCCTATATGTTAAAAATTCCAATAAACAATTTTCAATGACCCAATCCTTTTGTCTAAAATATATAGACAAAACAAAACAATATTGGTACAGCTTTAAAAGTATATTAAGTTTCCAAGAGAAAAGAGCATTGAGAAGAATAAATATCAAGAATGCTAAGTAAGATGAAGATATCATCTGAAACTATAAGCTATACGAATTGGAAAGTCACAGGAACTGCAAATAAATAGAAAACATAGAAGAATGTATAACTCATCACGATATAAAAAACAGGGGACTACAGCATTCTATGAAGCATGGATATATTAATAAGCAACATTGCGCGTGTTGTACAAATAAGACACTAATTCAAGGTCAAAAAGTACAAACAAGACACTAATTGAATGATTAATTGACATCGAGAAACTTTATATTATCATTTTGTCACATCTGTCCCCTTGAATATGCTTTTTTATTGACATTGAGTTCTGCTATAAATGTTATGTTTATAATCAGTTCTTCTAATTCCAAAAGTAATCACTAATTGACCTTTCAAATGTTTGGTAATGAAACATATCACATTTAATTTCTTTTTTGGCTGTAGTTTACTTAACACGAGACCTAAATCAGCTTTTACATGTTCTGAAACAAATGCTGAAAACCCACGAAACTTAAAGTGAGCATTTTTTAACAGTTCCAAGAACTCAGCTCATACTCATCTGCACTATAACCAAGTTTATCGGATTATTTAATGGTTCAATGCCCAAGGTAACCGGATCAACCCAAGGAATTGGATGACCCAAAGCAGCTTAGGAGTGTGCCACAACCTTATACCTATGCTGCAGTATGAAAAATTCAATTGATGCACATCATGGAGAGAATTACAATTGGTACATTCTCAGTTTCTCACTAATGTTCAAATTCAACGCCTTGAGATATTATTCATTGACATGTGCAAACTTTGAACATAAAACAAGTTTTCCACAAAGAGAATAAAGTTTTAAAAAAAATTAACATTTCAAGTTTTGACTGGACAACTATGCTACAATAACGAACAATAAAATTTGGGGGGCAAAGCAGAAACACTCAAAGAGGAAGCTGTGCTAAGAACAACAGTCTGATTATGTGAATATATAAAATTTACTTTTATGTGTTGTGAGCCACCACTCATCATACACGGATAACAGTTTCTACAAAGGCTTTCTCTTCCACTGTCTTCTCACTTTGCACTTTAGATACCAAAAACGGTTAATCTTCCCTTAATCTCAGTTTCATTCTGTCTGCTATTAATTTAACGTATCCAATTTACTCAAATGAATGGAGGAGATTCCCACATGCCCCCTTAAGCTTTGTAAGCTTGTTAGGTGAGAACAATTTCAAAATTTACCTTGCTACTGCCGGAAGGTGTAAACCCCAGAAGTATTCCCTTGTTGATTGTCATGGCTGAAACAGTCCCTCCCTGCCAATACCAAGGGAAAGTGCAAGAGAATTTTGTCATATCTCAAGTTCACTAGTTAATATTTTCTCAAGCTTTGCTTGCCTTTGTATTGCAAAAAGAAAGATCACCTAGAGATTTAATAAGTGAATATATCTACTAAGAGCTATAGTGCAGTTATACATCAGAAGTTGTCTATCAGTCATTGAGTTTCATTTTCACTAACATAACTGAAAAGTAAATTATCGTACCTGATGATCAATGTGTGCTCCCAAAGGGCAAATTCGATAAGGAGATACCACAACTCGAACTTTCCCTTTATCTGCCCCAGCCATTTCTGAAACTATCTTTCTTATTTCATTTAACTGTAAATTACATAAGGATGAATCAGTGATAGCCTGATAGGGTAACAAAGTATAAAACAAGGTGAAAAGACCACTACTCTATTAAAAAAAAATGCTTCCTTTGACCCACCAATTCAGGACCTCTATTTTTTCCCCTAAGTTTTAAGATCAATTTCTTCCTCCATTGACAACATTATATTCCTTGATTTGTTACGAGTAATTTAAAGAACTACATTTATGATGAATTCACTTCGAAAAGAACACTGTTCTAAGATCGAGAGAGAACTTCATAGAGCATTCCCTTCGGACTGCTAAAACCGATCCCCCTAATCATATTGAATTCGATTCACCTCTTGCTCATTGCAAACCAATTTCATTTGGATAATCTTTATAATCCAGTCCTGTTCATCTAACACTACATCAATACAAATTCTCGCTTTTCAGACAAGATAGGATTGACGTAGAACCAATCTCGAATAGAATTACATCAAGTCGTCCTCAATAGTAACAAAAAACAAAGAACCAATGAAAGCCAAAGATTGACGGAAATAGCCAGAAAAGAAATCGCAGTGTATTAGGATTATTGTTCGCTGCGGATCACGTGTACCTCAGCTTCAGAAGGCCAAGAGAACCCAGCCATTGTCCGAAAATGCTTGGATGGCGGTCAATAGGATTGCTGATGCTGGCTACAACTTCTTCCACCGCCCAATGCAAGGGAGGATTTTGTTGTTCAAATGTCAGAATCTGGGCGTTAGAAAATCCATCTAAGACACAGACACTTAGTCTGAAAGAGATCAATCAACACGAATGCTTGGTTTAGCGGTAAAATCGGTTTGAATGTAAATTGACATTGTTTGTGGCAGCATCCATGAAAATGAATTATATCTGCCTCTGTTTATATATATGTAGAATAATTTTGGGTCTTTATAATAAATACATATAAGAAAAATAGTCTGGGCAAAATACACACACATACAAATAAGAAAAATAGTTAGGTTGAGTTACGTATTTTTAGTATGTCAAGTTCCCAACCACACATAACCACGAGCTTTTTTTTCTATTCGCCACTTTTTAAATAATTAATTACCAATTTCTTAATGATTTCAAAATATTTCCAACGCTGTCACTCTTTAATGACTAAACCTTATCGCATGGAAGATGATTTTTTGAGTGACCGCGATTTAGTCGACTAACCTAAAGATTTTAGTCGACTAAATCGCTGACAGTGTCTTTTTTTGTGAAACCCCGACATTTAGTCTACTAACCCACTTGGTTAGTCGATTAAATCGCATGTGGGCTTTTAAACCCCCATTTGCGTTATGGAGCTCTTATCATATAAAGAACCCTTCCCCCCTAATACTCTCTCTTTCTCAGGTTTGTAGTGCGACCCATCAAAGCTTTAATCTCATTCCACCTTATTCAAGGTATTATTGTTGTGTAATCGTTGTAGTTTCATTTTGTTCGGCTTTTCTTTTTGTTTGTAAGCTGAAACCCTCCCTTTTGCGATCACGTTGTTGTTTGAAGGATGAGTTCAAGTTCAAACACGTACGTTATCGTAATCTACCATAGTGGGAGGCATTTTGAAGGCCTCGATGGTGTTCAATTTGAAGGGAAAACGAAAATGATGAAAATCAAACGGGGAACTACGTACAACGAGCTCAAAGAAAGAATTCACCAAAAATTGGGGCTACATGGCAGCCAATGCATTCATCGGTTAATTGCTAAAGTGGAGACTATAGTGGGTAAGGATAGTGTATACTACATCAGTAACGATGTATGTGATGATGAAGACGTAGAGTGTGTCATAGATGCATTTGCTAATCGAAGAGCACAAAATTTTATTGAGATATATGTTGAGCTTGAATCTGGTGATTCATCGTCTATACCCACCATGCATAGAAGATCTGCACGCATTTTGGTCAAGAAGACAGACTTGTCGGTGCATATCGCACCTTCACAAGTCTTAAGTCGTGTAACATTGACAAAGATGAAGAGGAAGATGAGAATATGCACATGAGGAGGACGAATTTGAGAGGTTTATTCCACTAGGTGACACCTCGATATGCGATGTGGAGGGTGATTTTGATGCTCACACGAACCCAATAAACCCGAGGACCACAACAATGCCACCGCTTCGTGTTGACCCAATTAGAAGTGGTAAGTTAGTAAACTTGTATTCGTAGTTGTATTTGTAATATGTATTTAGTGGTTTTGAGAAAAAATCATATTGATGTATCTGGGCCCGAGAGAGCCATTTTGGAACGAAAGCCCGCACTATTCCTCAATTAATTGGGGGCAATGTGACGATGACATGGACACGTTGTATGGTGATGATGACAAGCAAGGTGGTTGGCAATTAGGTGATCCATTATATTTGTATCGCCAGCTTTCCTTCTAAGTCCGAATTGCAACATGCCGTGAAATTGCATTGCATGAAGTCTCATCGTTCAGCCAAAGTTTATAAAAGCGATGAGCGTAGGTTGTTGATGAGGTGTCAAAATCATGCTGACGGTTGTCCCTGGAATATGAGGGCAATGGTCCCCATTAATGGAAATAGTTGGGTGGTCCGTAAGTGGGGTAAAGATCACACCGGCCTGAACCAGAGTCTTGCCTGGGATCATAGGCAACTGATTCGATGTTATATGCGCACCATTATCGTAGGTTTTTTTTTTGCGCTATTCATTCGGTTTGTTTATTGACGTAACATTTAGAACTTGCTTTGTTTTTACCAGGTATGTTAAGAGAAGATCCTATTTTAAAACCAGTCTTTGATACAAGAGAGGATACAAATACGTCTATATGGATATAATATAACATACAAGAAGGCTTGGAAGGCGAAAATGAAGGCCATTGTGAAGTTATTTGGTGATTGGGAGGAATCATATGCATTCTTGCCCAATTGGTCGACATATATGACGCAGCAGTAATATGGGTTCGTTTTCGGGCTTGATATTGATGAATCGTTCGACGAACGTCATTTTTTAGGCAACAAACGCATCTTTCGTAGGGTTTTTGGACATTTCACCGCGACCATAGAAGCCTTCAAATACCGTAAGCCCATACTTCAAATTGACAAAGACCCACTTGCGTACGGAAAATACAAAGGTACTGCTGATTGCGACTTCACGATGGGATGGGAAGATCCACGCCCATTGCCTTTGCCGTTGTTCCTCCAGGCGAGAAGTATGATGATTGGTGGTGGTTTTTGTGTCTCTTACGTGATCATGTGACGCAAAGGCGGGCATTTGTTTGATATCCGACCGTCATGCCGATCATAAAGGCGGTACAAGATCACCTAATTGGCGGCCTCCGTATGCCTATCATGTGTATTGCCTACGCTCATGTCGCGAGCAATTTTAATACTAGATTTAAGGATATGCAATTGAAGAAAACAGTTATGAAACTAGGTATGAAAGTTCACATTTTAATTACTTCTTGGATATATTTGTAATGATTGATTTGTTCCCATTGTTATGAGTTTACATTCGCGATATGCGGGGTACATGAGTTCAAAGATCCAGTTTGACATCGGGTTTCAAGAGTTTATTGATACAAACCCACGTGTGTCACCCGGTTTGATCGGCTTCCAAAGGAGAAATGCGCAGGTCCTACGATCAAGACGGACGGAGGTTTTGTCACATGACCACTAACCTAGCCGAGCGTGTCAACAAGGTCCTAAGGGGTGCACGTAATATAATGCCGATAACGGCGTTGGTGAAGATGACTTGTAGTAGACTTGTTGAATATTTTGTCACCAAGCGTGTTGAGATTAACAAACATACCGACGCAGTAGGTGTAGTCTCAAAAAAGGTTGAACAAGACTTACAAAGGATGGACCGGTTAATGACAAATACATACCGTGTGCGACTTTATGACAGAGAGTTACAGTTATATGAGGTTGAGGACGCTTACAATCAATTGACACATGTCGTCGGTGACATAATGAGGGTTGACTTGATCAATCGCAAATGTCAATGTGGGAGGTTCACATCAAGAAGGTATCCCTGCAGTCACGTATTAGCAGTTGCAAGATGGAAAATTTGAACCATTACAATTATGTTGACTAGGTATTCACTATCCCCTACATTAGTCATGTATATGCAGCACACTGGTATCCGATAGGCAATGAATTGTTGATTCAACAAGGAGAGGGACCAACCGTTATCCCAAACGCATCTTTGGTCCGCACACGAGGAAGACCAAAGTCTACAAGGATACAGAATGAGATGGATTGGGTGGAGTCTCAACCCTCAAGCAGTCAGCCCAGATGTAGGACTTGCAACCAAGCCGGTCACAATAGCCGGACATGTCCAACGAGGATTAGACCAGCTTGAATTCTAGTTTCACATGTTTTGTATTGAGTTTATGATGACTTTTTTTGGTCATGACTTTGAAATTTGAACCATTCACTAATTCTTGCTTTGTAATTGAATCATTGACTAGTTTTGGGATTTTAGCGGACCAAACCTATGAATCGCCTCTTAATTGAATGGTTTAGTCGATAAACCAATGGTTTAGTCGACTAAACCAGTTCGAGGCACCATGACTTGCCGATTTTGGTTTGTCGCTTGCACTAAACCATTACCAACTCATTTTTACCTGTCAACGTGACTTGGGAAGGTGTTTTTGGCATCAATTAAGGGCGATTCATAGGTTTGGTCCGCTAAAATCCCGAAAAGAATTTCATTGGACAATAAACCGTCTAAACCGAAATGGACAAAGTTAAATCATCTAAACTGAAAGCATCAACATTCATTACAAATGAAGAACCAATTTCGGATCAAATTCATGAAGTTTAAGCTGACAAACAATAAAACATCGAATGAAAGACCAAGCGTAAAACATAAAGTCAAACAGCAAACATCAAACATAAAATCCCTACATCTAATCTTCATCTTCATGTGTCTCGGAATCCTCATCTTCCTCTAGCGGGCGTCCAACTGAGCTTACCAAGCGTATCCTCTAACCCCTTAATCCTACCCCGCATCCACGTCCACCTTTCATCCTCTGTCTTCCACCTCTTACTCGCTTGGCTTCCATCCGGACATTTGTTCCCGCTAGCATTGATGGCTTGCATGACATCACGAAGGGAGAATCCACCATCCGGCTCAACAAAGTCCTCCATATGAACATCGGCTTCATCATCATCACGGACCTCGGGAGGAACAATGGGTGGAACCGGACCAGCATCAGGTACATCCTCTTCGACACCAGCGTATTGCCACACACCATCTGCCACCTTGACGATCTTGCACTACTCCAAAAGTCGTTGTCCAAACCTAGAATTCCACGTTTTCTGGCTCACCATCTACTCAGTGTGCATAGGAACACGAAAATGCTCCAGTATCTTTTGAACCAGATACGCGTATGGGAGTGCAGTATTCTTTTGTTTGGCCTTATACATCATGTGGGCAAATGTAGTGCCTCCAATTCACCGCAATGCCATGACGAACAGCCCACATAACAAGGGATGTCACCCTCCAACACCCTCGAATGATTGTAGGCCCGAGGAACGTAATGTGGGTCATGACGTAGAAGAGGATACGGTAACTAACGGTTAGCTGCCCCACAGTAACTATAGGTCTATGACCTCCTGGCCTCATGCAAAGCCTCGTCTCGATAAAATCCCTCAATGGCTACATTGGTATCCCCATCATACCGGTATCTATCCTCCGCATCAAAATCAAATCCCGCAGAGCCGTCCGGATGGGAGCCGTCATCGCATGTCAACCCCGCAGACGACCGCAGATCGCCATTTCTGTAGCTCAGGTTATGGTAGAAAGCTCTCACCATAACCTCGAAAAGGCACAAGTCATCTCCGCCAGCCACATCAAATGGGAAGTCCCCAACATCGTCACTATATCAAATCCTTCATTTACAAAGAATGCCATGTCTAGTGACTTCGGCTTGATGATCGGTCCGGGTGGCAAGATTCGCCATAAATTGTGCATGTTCTGCTGCATTATTGTCAAACAAATAACCAAACAGCAGGTCAACAACGGGCTCAGCCGGTGGCTGCCGTGTCCTAAAGGAGGATGCACCGCGGGTTGCTCGGTGCTTAATCCGTCTCCCACTCTGATTGCCGGTGTTTGAAGGACCTTCTCTATGATGCATGATGACAATAAACACCTACAAGTAAAACACAACATAATCTTTAGAATCCAATGGGTTTGCGATGTTTGAACAACAAATTTTAACAAAAAACACAACGTTTAATTCCATTGTGCTTACTGTTTAGTCGACTAAACCAAAGGTTTAGTCGACTAAAACGCGGATGATGTTTTTTTTGAAAGCCCCTGCGATTTAGTCGACTAAACCAAAGGGTTTAGTCGACTAAATGGCGGCATGGGAGTTTTTTTATACCCCATTTGCGTCATACTCTTGTCTCTTATCATATAGCAATCCTCAAAGCAATCACGTATAAACAACAAACCACCCAACCAAAGCACAAAAGCAAAAACGCAAAAACACAAATGGAGTTGGCATAAACGCAAACACTACGGTGGAAATCCGAAATAGAGATGAAAACATACCGATATGAACGCAAACTCCACTAGATTGAAGTTTCCTCCGCAACCCACCAACGGATTCAACAAATTGGTCAAAAAAAGAGGGGAGAGGTTTGGGGAGGGATTTAGTCGATTAGGGTTCTTGTAGCCAAGGTTGGGGGTTTTTTTAAAAACCCTCTCGCCGATTTAGTCGACTAACCCAAGTGGGTTAGTCGACTAAATGTCGGGGTTTCACAAAAAAACACTGTCGCGATTTAGTCGACTAAAATCACTTGGGTTAGTCGACTAAATCGCAGGTCACTCAAAAAATCATCTTCCCGCGTTTTAGTCGACTAAACCTTGGTTTAGTTGACTAAAAAGTGGTACATTGGGAAATATTTTGAAATCAGGGCAAATTGGTAATTAATTATTTAAAAAGTGGCAAATAGGGAAAAAAGCCCATAACCATGCGTGGTATTTTTAAAATATTATGATTTAACTGTAAATCAGTAAATCCACGTTAAATAAATATGACACATGGTGAGAGCTTTTTTTTTCCTTATCCAGTATCCAGAGCTTTGCCCTAACTAATCCGAATCCGACACAGGTCGCGTACCTGGATATGGTGGGTGAGTCTCCCAACGTGGCTTTTTTGCATTCACATAACTCAAACTTGAAATCTTACTTAAACGATACAAGCCGTTTAGCACTTGTGTTAATCCCGTTGGCCACATGGTGAGAACTTTAACACAATGAATATGACAAACCTAGCCTAAATTTTTTTTTTTTTCTAAAAGTAAATAAACTTAGCTTCATTAAGCCAACTCATTGGATTAAGAAGCATGGGTAAGAAACTTCGATATTGGTATAGTTCAATTTGATATTAGAAAAAAGTTGCAACGTACTACGTTACACTTAAAAAATACCGTGCAAATCTCCACTTGTAATTATTCAAGAAGGTTCATTTTAAAATTGTATGGCATTAAAAAAAAATGGAAAGATTGGATCTCAATCACTTCAATCCTTATCCATAACGTAACCCAAGCATTGAGGCTAAATATTTAATAATAAATTTCATAAAAAATATTAAGAAGTCATTTGACTCTTTTTTATGAATCAAACATTATGGCCAAATATTTTATAATAAATTTCATAAGAATTATAAAGAGGTCATTTTGACTCTTTTGTTATTAATTAAATTCGCATGGTTATTACTCGATGTTCAATAAATGAAAGTTATATACAAGTCCCTTCAACTTTTGAACTAAAATAATATGCATTAGTTTAGATTAAAAAAATAGGTAAATAATTTCTCCAATCACTTTGGAGATTAATTATCTCCGAATTTTAGATTAATGAAGGGTGTTTTCGTAAATTTTTTTTTTTTATAAATTTTACCGAAACATCCTTCATTAATTCACCTAAAATTACAAACACACCCTTCATTAATTCAAAATGACGTAGTTTTAAGGGGTACCTGAAATAAACTTATCTCCAATGACTTGGAGAAATACTTTTCCCAAAAAAAGAATTGGTATTAATAATTTAAGAAATGTATCAAAATTCAACATTTTCACTTCTGTTTGAAGTTGTCAGTATTTTCTTATGTCTTAGTTTTAATATTCCTGCATTATAATTCTCCATTCTTCTTTATTTTATTTTTTTGGAACACCATTCTTTTTCTTTTTTCTTCTTTCTTTCTTCTTGAGGCGGTTTTTGTCCAAAATTAAAAAGTAGCTTTTAGAAGACAACATTATCATAATTTTAATCAAACCACTTTGCTTTGTCCTAAAGTCTCATGATTTATCTTGAGCGAAAAAAAAAGTTTCATGATTTATGTGTAATTGACCGTTTAACTAAAATTTTCCTAAGTCATTAAAAAGTTATAGGCTAAAATATAGAAAGTTTCCCTAAACTTTGAATTCATCCTACGGAACTCCCTGATATATTAAAATTTAAAATTAGGCTCATTAATCATGGTTAAAAGAAATTTGGCTCATTAACCTTTTGTTTTTTTTTTTAAAAAAAAAATCTGTTAACTCACGGACTGAAATTGTCACATCAAATTATTGAGAATGATATAACATGATATAAAAAAAACTAATAATTATATTCCCAATGGTCTCCTATTTTCATATTGTCCTAACATCAAAAAAAAAAAATCCCCTACGCAAACACCATAAGAAATCTATTCTTTTTTTTCTTTTTTTTCCAAATAGTGGTGAATTATAAGAACCATCAATAGTTGGATTGCGCTAAAACCCTATGATAAATGGATGTGCTATGTAAACAGTCCAAGCTCTGGCGTTTATCTGAAGTCTAAACCATGCTGTGAACTGCCAAGGCATTTTTTTCAACCTCTCCCTGTTCTTAATCTTGCTTTCCAGTAATGAAGTGTGCCTTTGACAAGGGAATCAAATTTTATGGTTTTTAAGAGTGTGTTTGGATTAGCGGTGGTAGAAATGATTTTTTCTCAATATGATTTTTGTAAACGTAAGATCAAGTAAAAGTTAAATTGTGTAATGTTACACCCCTACAGGCTTCGCTTTTTCGGGTGGCGGGATAGAGGGCTCCTTTTACTTATTACATTTCCTTGCTAAATATTCCTTTTTAGTATGCATCAGCGAGTGCGCAACAGAGCATTTTACGGTTTGGACGAATACTATATACTGGTAAAGGTGCAGAAAATAAACAGAAAGTAATCCCCGTAGGGTTAAGGGTACAGTAATCCAAAAGTAAGTACTGAGCAGAACGTAAATCATACAGTCATCTCAAAAACATAAAGTACAAAATAGCGATAGGGCATTCCCTATTTCTTCATCCTCAACTTCAAGCCTTACCTCAAATCTGCAGATCCGCTCAACCAGAAACACTTGTATCTTTGAAACAATCTGGAGTTCAAAATTGAAACCCAGAGTAACTGTTAGACTCAAATACAATACGTATACAGTGTATGCATGTAAACCATAACCAGGAAAAATCACATCACAATGGTAAACATACCACAAATGCATTCAGAAACATATCACAATCACCACGACATACCGTTGAGCTGCCTTACCAAGGCAAACCCCGGATGTCCGCATACCGTCGAGCCGCCTCACAAGACAGGCCCCGGATGCCCATGACCGTCAAGCCGCCTAACAAGGCAAGCCCTGGTATTCTCAACACTAGGAAAACTCAGTAGCCAGGGACTTTAACCCTAACTACTCTGAATGCATCTCAGACTCAGTAGCGACCTAAGAACACACAGTTCACTAGGCCCCACAACCCTACATCCTCAATCATGGCAAAACAGACACACAACAGCAACATAGAGTATGTGAGTTAACAGTTACTACCTGATGCTTTCCTCGGAATCAATGAATTCTTTCCTCAATGCTTGAAAAGTATCCTACACACATCGCAACCCTAAATACAGCAAAATACCTTTCTTTTAATCACTTAAACATATTCTACCTCCATCATCATAAATTTCACCCATATCCAAAATTTTCCAGAAATAAAGTTTTGACTTCAAAAATTCATAGTTAATTCAATAAAAATATGATCAACGCGATTCTAGCGGCCGCAGAACCCTTATTATGTCTAATGTACAATAAAAATAATTTCCAAGGTCATCTAGGTTTATTTCCTTTTCTTATCCTCAAACCTTAGCCACTGGTCAAAGAAAGAGTTTAGGTTTTGGGGTCGTTTTCAACAATAAATATCTCCCAGTAGGAAAATCTAAAAGTCACAAAATCCTATATAAAAATGAAGCTCAGGATGTCTAGTTTAACCTTGTAAAATTTCAAGGCAAACGGACTTCGTTTACTATTTAAAATCCTTCAATTAAACTTCGCTGCCCAGAAAACACACTAGTTGGCAGATTGCTTTGTTCTTTAGGCTTAGGGTTTTTCGAGTTCAGAATTAATAACTGTAACACCCCCAAATTTCTAACAACTATAATAACTTAAAACTGTGATAATTTTTAAGATTAATTACTGAAAGTCAAATAAACTACTTTGGGAAGTGTTACCGCCACACTTGTACTGGGACAAGTGCAAGACTAACTTATTACATCAACATAAATCCGAACTTAAATAAATGTATTTTATTCCGAACAAAGGAAAAAAAAACTAGCTAAATTCACTTAACGTTCTTCCTCACTTCTCACTGCTAGCCCCAACTCTTGACACCTATTTCACTGAAATTCTGCTCCCCCGAAGGATCATCGCAGCCCATGAACACAAACAAAAATCAGGAAAGCTGGTAATCCTAATAAAACAAGATAATATAGAAAAAAAGAATATTTACATAATAATAATAATATCCTAAACATATATAATTAAAAGAAGATTTCAGTTTTGCTATTCTTTATGAAGTTTACTTAGTGGGAAAAGAACAATGGTAGACCCTAAACCCGCGTCACAAATCATCAAATTGGCCATAAAATGTTTCTTCCTAGTGTGCACACCTCTTCCCAAAGTTGCTACTAGTGTCCCGGAAACCTGCCAAACACCACTTTGGGAAGAACGGATACTATGTTTTCACATCATATAAATATCGAAGGCATAAAGCCTAAAGGTTGTGTTCATCACTTTGAGAGGTACCATCCTAAAGCTATCCTCCCACTGTAAAATTATTTTAAATACACATAGAATAAATTCCCAAATTAAACTATAAATTAATTACTCACTACAGGTTCCTATAAGGTTTTCATAAGAAATTTCCATGACCATCATTTAAACTTCTGGCTCTACTCATTATCCATTTTACTCATGGGTTTCTATAAGGTTGTCATGAGAAATTCTCATGACCATCATTTAAATCTCTGGCTCTACTCATTATCCTTTTTACTCATGGGTTTACTAGGCTTGACAAAAAATAGAACAATAAGTTTGACATCACGTCAAGGTAGCAACAGCAATTAGAAGAGACACTCATAATAAAATTATTGTAGATACACTCATAATAAAATTCCTAAATGATTTCTATGCACTATAGTGCCCAAATTGAATTTATTAATATTTTATACTTATTTTATTATCTTTCATACGCTTTTCTATTATTTAATTAAATATAGGATAAAAAGATATTTTAACATAAAATCTATTCATATCCTATCTTATTGTGAGGAGATATTATATGAAGAAAGAATAAATAAAAGAATTTTCAAATAATATAGCATCAAACACAACTAGTATAATATAGTATATTATATCATCATAATATATTATAATTGGTAATATCCAGAAAACCCAGAGCAACAGCAACGTACAAGCATATCTTACATTTGATGTTAAATGACTTGCAAAAAAAAAAAAAAAAACGCAAAACGAGAAGAAAAATTATATATAAATATATATTCAATATATACCTAAAATCGAAACCCAGGGAAACACATATGCAGGCATCATATATATTCAATTGCACAAGATTTTCAAAAAGCTTATCACGCAATTCGGGAAGGGGGATATGGAATTATGCAAATGTGAATTGGTCAATATGTCCAACAAAAGAAAGTAAAAGGGTGTGGGACCCGCAGCAATATGCAAAGAAAGGAAACCCTAAGCTATATCTATTAGAAGCAGTATAATACACATACGTGCATATGCATATTCTCGTACCACGCACATAGGGATGGCAAAGCAGGATGCAGAGAAAAAGAATCAGCACGAGACGCAAGGTTGTTCTAGGGATTAGGATTACCTGGTCTCCGTCTTTGCTAATCTCCTAGAAGAATAATTGACGCAGAGTATGAAAAGAGAAAATAGTAGAAGAGAAGAAGAGTATTCAGGGTTAGGCTAGACCTCTATTTATAACTTAAAATTAGGGTTTAGCTATGGGTTGGGCTCTTTAACTATTGCCAATTAATAAATTATAAAACAATACAAACATTATTAAATTCTAGATTTTTATTATTACTATATCATCATTATTATTAGGGTTAAGGTGCGTCCAACACAATAAACTATTGGCTCAGGAGCGTCCAACACAATTAACTATTAAGTGGACCGCTCAGCACAACAAACTTTTAAAAAGGAGCGCCCAGCACAACGCCGTTAGCAAAAAGTTAACGCCGTTAGCAAAAAGTTAACGTCTGTTATCTAAGGTGCGTCCAACACAACAAACTATTACTCCAAGAGCGCCCAACACAACAAAATATTACTCCAAGAGCGCCCAGCACAAAATTCTAAATTTTACTAAATTAAATAATTTTTTTCTCAATTGTCATTATTCAAAACTACTTGTATAGATATCTATGGACAAAAATTACTCATTCTTCAATTTTGTCAAAATTATAATTTGATAAAATAAACAAAAGTTTTAATTATATTATATGATTTAAATAAAACTCAAGGTGTTTTACAGTTTATTATATGTGTTAAACAAAAAAATATTATATGATTTATTTTTATTTTAGAAGAAATTTATGAGAGTTAAAAAATTCATTTAATCTTAATAAAATTTAAAAAATCTATTATATCCTGAAAAAATGAAATGAGTTTAATTTTTATTTTTATAAAAAGAGCTTAATGGATATCAACGTTAATACTTAATAATATAAATCCGACAACTTGATGATATATTTGTTAATTCAATGATGTATTGCTTATATGGATATGAGATTTTCGTAGGCCAAATTGCTCATTAACCCATTATAATTGCTCTTTAACCTATTATTAAATTGTTCTTGCTTAAGCCTCTTAAGTTATCTTTTTTTCCCCCAACAAGTCCCATATTCATATAATCAGAGATCATTTAATTAAAAAATATATCATCAAATTGCCGGATTTATATTATTAAGTATCAAAGTTGATATCCATTAAACTCTTTTTATAAAAATAAAAATTAAACTCATTTAATTTCTTTAAGGATATAATAGATTTTTTAAATTTTATTAAGATTAAATGAATTTTTTAACTCACATAAATTTCTTCTAAAATAAAATTAATCATTTTTTTTGTTTAACATATATAATAAACTAAAACACCTTGAGTTTTATTTAAATCATATAATTATATTTTTAATTAAAACTTTTTTTTATTTTAGCAAATTATAATTTTGACAAAATTGAAGAATGAGTAATTTTTGTCTATAGATATCTATACAAGTAGTTTTGAATAATGAAAATTGAGAAAAAAATTATTTAATTTAGTAAAATTTAGAATTTTGTCTTTGGGCGCTTTGAGTAATAGTTTATTGTGTTGGGCGCTCTTAGAGTAATAGTTTGTTGTGTTGGACACACCTTAGATAACTGGACGTTAACTTTTTGCTAACTAAAGTTGTCTTTGGCGCTCCTTTTTAAAAGTCTCATTGTCTTTGACGGTCCACTTAATAGTTAATTGTGTTGGACGCTCCTGAGCCAATAGTTTGTTGTGTTGGACGCACCTTAACCCTTATTATTATTTAAATCTATTACTATTATTATTTTATTATTATTTAAATCTATTATTATTAATAATAATCTGGGGTATTACAATAACCTTAACTTACCCCAACACAAAATCTCATTTTGAACTCAATGGAAACCTTAAAAATACCAAAATCCTACTGTAACATCATGTTATCACCACTAGGCAGAAAACTCAAAGTTAAAACCACCAAGTCACCAATTGAGCACTTACCTCGAATCTTTGAACACGTATACTTTCTTCTTCCTCCTAAACCAAGGACTCAGCTGGATACTCATCTCCTCTCCTTGAGCACGTCTAAGGAAGTCCAAAAATGGGCAGAAAGGGTCCTTAAATAGACTCCCTTAGTTAGGGAAATTATCCAAGTTTTGCTATTGTCCAATGGTCCAAAGAGTGCTTCGGGTTATTACATGATTCCTTTGCTTGATTCCCAAGAAAATCCAGAGGCTTCTAGGCAGCAGATGTGGCGCCATCCTAGTCCACAAAATCTGATTCAAATTTGTGGTGTATGTTAATCCTATTTTTTTTAATCTTTTATCTCTCTTCATAATTACTTTAATTTGATCTTTGCTTTGTTGGCTTTTCTTTTACCACAATTTTCTCCTACCTCTTGTCTCTCTTTTTCACCACTTAAGTTCTTTGCATTGTTGACCACTTCCACATCACATATTTTACCTACTTCATTGTGACACCTGTCCTAAATATGTGCCTTTATTTATCAGAGTTGTAGCGCACAAGCATCGAAATGATTTGGACGACTTAATTGCGGGATAAAACTTTCATAAAGTAACTTAGTTTAAAACATTGAAAAAGCGAGGATAAATTTTTTCGCGATTCAGATCCATCCTATAGTGGGATGTTAATATAGTAATCCAAAATAATTGACAAATGATAAATGAATTAATATAGTCCAACTATTCATAATTTCCCAAAAAGCTCTTTTAGCTGTAATCCTTACACCTGCGTCTTCCCCCTCGATCCCGATCCACTGCCTGTTTCTTGTATGCGGTCTGGAGTCCAAATGAATGAACCCCAGGGGTAACAGTTAATCTCATATGCAGGTATGAAATGTAAATGACAGTATAACACATGTATAAGCTTAGAATAATTCACAGTAAAAAAAGTCGCACCGTAACCACAGTTATCGGCCAAGGACCGCAACCCTTTAGGACACGCAGCCCTATGAGACACATAGCCTCAATCCATAGCTAGGATACACACATGCAAAATTATCTAGCAATCATGATCAGTCATACATGAAATACATACATACAAGCTAATAAAATAACAGTTACCCACTGACATAGATTTGCCGTATCTCTCAAAATAACCAAGTTCGAAAATGATTTGCAGAAATAGGGAACCTGGGTCGTTTCCCCAACGAATTCACAGCAGGTTTGAATGAACAATAATAGTGAATAGGAACAAAAAATGGGGGTTTTGGTTCAAACAAATTAAAACGAAAATAAACAAAAACAGAACGAAATAAACGAAATGCATTAAAATCGATCAACCCAACATTCGATTCCGAGACTTCCATCATTGAACAAAATATGAATGAACTCGCGTTTGGTTCTCGACGAACCGAAATCTCTCGTCGTCCGTAAATTCCCTCGACTAGACGATCGCCTAGCATTTGTCCGAACAATGGCGTCTCACTGTGCAATCGCACAGTAACACTGAAACCTAGTTCGAACTCAATCCTTGGGATGAACCAAACCGAATATTAAATCTAATATTCAAACTATTTCCAGAAATCGAATCCGATAAGATGAAAACAGAAATGAGTAAAATTAACGATTAAGCACAAGCTCTCGGATGAATCATGGAATCCTCAACGTTGGGTTAGTCACAGAAGTTTAGCCAAGCATGGCTGGAAAAAATGAAGAACAAACGAAGAACACGAAGAACGCGAAGAACATTGGAGAGAAAATAAAACTTCTGTGTTTAATCCAAAAATGTGTAAAAAGGTGAATGACAAAAGTGTTTGTGGCTGCCATCTAACTTAACCTAAAATGGCAAAAACGAAATGGGGCTCCAATCCATAATTCAGTTCAGGCTCAAAACGGAAATAAAATAAAAGTGTGCTTTAATTACAAAATTCGAGCCCAAATAAAATCCAGAAATATGCATCTGACTTCGGCTCCAAAATCAACTGCCCTCTTGTCCAAATTTGCCTTTCATGTCTTCATAACAATTGTATCTCTTTGAATCATCTGAAATATGAAACAAGAATGAGGCAAATCCGATGTCTGGTTCAAGAGTTATGGTAAAAATAGTGAAGCAATATAAAACTGAAATTTTATTATTAAAAATGGCTAAAATATAATCAAAGGCTCAAAGCCCAAATAAGTATAAAACTCATTATTTATTAACTAAAGAGTCCTAAATTATTAATCAAGAGATAAAAAGAAGTGTATGAAATATTCAATTATCATCCACCTCGAACTTGAATCCTTAACTGGTCCGGTAGATTTTGGGATTGGTAGAGATGTTAAGGTATGCCTATAAACGTTTATCATTGTCATTAGTCACTTCTTGCGTCGCAAAGTAACTAACTATGCGAATTAATTTTAGAGGATTAAAAATGGTTATTAATCCCTAAAAATTCCCCTAATAATAACTCCCCCTTTTAATTAATTAATAATAACACTCTTTTCCTTATTATCAATTAATAACTCCCTTTATTATTTATTCCCTAATAAATAATATTATTATTTATCTATTTTATTACTTATTTCCTTTCCTAATAATAACAATAATATTTATTCTTTTATTATTATTATGGGTATCTCTCTATAATTATTTTAAACTCTCAAGGTGCAAATGCTAACACCACATAAATATGTATTCAATATATATAACATTAAGGCTTTGGGATCATGTGTTATATATATACAGTACAGTTTTGGGCTCCACGCCATATATACAAAATGAAGGTATATATATATATGTATAGACAAAATCAACCACACCCCACGTACATACGCTTTATGGGAACAATAAGTTTCTTTTTTGGTTTTATACATATCAATAATGCATTCATATATATATCTATATGCATAAGAACATCATATCAAACTTTTGGTTTGTAACATATGCCTCCACGTGATACATATATATACATATAAGGCTTTTGAACTTTTTAAACCCCCATAACTTAATTAAAATGTCAATCGGCAATTTATAATCCCAATTCCACAATTTTAATCAGCAATCCTTCGGGTTCCATGAACAAATACCTTTCATCATTTAAATGATTAGCCACCCACTTGTACAGCAATGTGTAAGCCCTTACACATTCAAGTAACCCACCTATTTCCTTGTTTAGCTATCTATTATAACCAATTAGGATGAATAGCTATTATATAGTGAGTTCAAATCACTCTTGAACAGAACCTTGCGACCCATGGCATGATTTTATATAACTTAATTCACTGTTCTTTATTTCCCTTAGCTAAACCCACCATTAAAGCCACTTAAGATTTGAAATCACAATGTTTCACGGGTTTCCTTCAAGCAATCTAAGTGCATATATTAATGATTTAAAATGATGCTTCAGGGTCACACAAGTTACACAACCCTATGCAAATGTTTATAATTCCCAACTTTGCATATCCAGACACTCACATATACCCGATGCAATACAGAACAAAGGATTAGTTCAAACAAATCACTTCTATTCATTGCTTAATCAGTCAGGCAGCTACTTATAAAGCATACAGATAACCATACAACATTATTCTCTTATATTATTGGGAAAACTTTGTCTCCTTACCACTATTTTTTTTTTCGTTTTCTTTTCTCATGCAGCAACCAACACACACACACACACATATATATATTACCACACTGCTTTCTTCTCTTCGTTTTTTTATATTCAGCGTGTGTGTGTGTGTGTGTGTATGAATATCCACAACACAATCACGTTTCCTAGAGGTTTATGACAGCAAAGTTTATATATTCTCTCATGTGCAGCGACGCATAAAGAATGAAAGTTCACCTCTGCTTTTCTTGGTTCAGAACAGAGCAAGAACTGTTGCGAATGACCACGGTTGAGTCCCCCTCTCTCTCTCGGCTTCAGCAGCGTTCTCAGCTTTCAGTTCTGGTTGTAACGTTATAGCAACGTGAATGAAGAACTGGATATATATAATACACAAACGGTCCAGTCTGAGAGAGAAGACACAGGGGGTATACAGCGTTTTAGTTTGTGAGGCTCAAGAAGCATGGGAGGGGCTGGTCTTGCGTGAACAGTAGGTGGTCTAGGAGATACGCTGACGAGAGGGAGTGTGGCGATACTAAGATCTCTTCTTTTTTTTTTGAATTAATAAGACAAGAGTTACCTCTTGGGATGTATCATAAAGATACTACACAAACAAAAGAAATAATACATAATGAATGAAAATAACCTAGATCGACTGATATTTGATCCAAACAACAAGTTGGAGAATCATAATAAACCCAAATTTCGCATTCGCCTCACGTGCCATTTTGGCCAAAAGATCTGCACATTTCAACGCCTTCGATTCGAATGAATTATTTCGATATCCCAAGTAGAAAAAATCAAAGATCTAATTTCCCTAAATCTCTTGAGACAAAGGATGATAGGGTCCATATTCGATGTTAATAAGTCGAATCACCTCTCGTAGAATCCGAGACAACTTAATTTTTTTGAAACCAAGTTGCCTACAAGTCATCATACCAGCTTTAATTGCTTGTAATTCTGCTGCAGTAATTGAACTGTAGCCAATATTCTGTTGAAATCCTGCCAACCACACCCCATTGCTATCTCTAATAATGTCACCACAAGCTGCAACATTATTATTGATTATCGATCCATCTACATCCACTCTAATATAACCAAAAGGTGGAGTATTCCATTGGGACTCCGCTATATCAGGAACTCGGTAGATCTGGTGAATAAATTTTCCATGCTCCACACCTTCCATTAATTGGTGAAGACAAATATGAATAATGCACCGAGGTTGAGCACCTTCGCCATCAAAAACCTTTCGCATCTATTCTTCCAAATTAGCCAACAAGCCAATCCAAATATCTCGCATCCAAGACCAGCGCCGACTTTTTTCCACCCACTTCATGTTTATTATTCCATAATAACCAATCCCGCAAATTACCACTAAAAAAAGTACTATAGTATATAGGGTTAATCAAATCAAGCCACACAGTACATGCAATCTCACAATCTCTCAAAGTGTGCAGAACTGTTTCCTCACCAAAACATTTAAAGGGACAATCATTATGATCACTCAAACCACGCTTCTTCCTCATAGAATTAGTAGGTAATTTTCCATGAAAAACTTGCCACATGAAGAATTTAGCACGCTTCCGAGATAGGCCAACGCCAAATATTTTGCCGTTGAGAGGTTCCCTTATAGAGTCATTATTTTTTTCCAACATCTTATAAGCCGATCTAATGCTAAAATTACCATCGTTAGAGACTCTCCAAAGAAAAAGATCATTTCCCTCCATGATTGGAGGTTTAATCATCTTAATTTTATCGATCACCCATTCGGTAAGAAGAATCTCCATTTCGTAAGATCCCAAGAACCATTTAGAGCTACAAAAGCCCTCACATTCTCATCATGACTAACCCACTCATGGTGTTTATCAACATATTGAATCAAAGGTTGATCAAGAGGGGACCAAAGCTCCCACCAGGCATTGGTATTATTGCCACTTCTAAGTTTACTTCCCAAATTACTTTTAAACTTATCCCAAACTTTGACAATGGCAAAATTCAAACGGAAGATTGTTTTTTCTTTTTGTTATGCTAGGAATTTTGTCACTTCCACAAGCATATTTACTTTTCGTACATTTAACCCAAAGTGCATCGGGCTTGGTTATAAGACCCCAACATAACTTCATTATGAAAGATTTGTTTTGTATTTGAAGATCCTTAATTCCAAGCCCCCCATCATCTTTTCCTAACTTGATAGTGTCCCGCCTATAAGATGAAGTTTTGTTGTTGTCGATCCTTGACTCCAAAAGAAATCTCTAATCAACTTCTCAATATCCATCAGATCCCTTTGGGAATTAACAGAGTTTGCATTTGATAGAATGGTAATGTTGACAAGACTGATTTAATCGATCGATTTACCCACCATACTCAAATGTCTTCCTTCCAACTCCGAGAGCTTTTTATTGACCTTTGCAATGAGAGGAGCAAATGTTGACTTAACCAATTTCTTATGCAAGAGGCACCCCAAGATACTTTCCAAGATCGCATAGCAATACCAATGCCTAGAACTTGACTAAGTTCTAGTGCCCGTTAAATGGACCTTCGGTGAGAAAAAACATTTTGATTTAGGAAGACTAACTCTATGCCCTGAAATTTTACAAAAGGTAGTCATGATATCTCTAACCCGTTCCACTTGAATTCTTGAGGCTTCACAAAATAATATGAGATCATCAGCGAAGAATAAGTGGGAGATAGTTGGGCCATCGGAGCTCATTCTCAGTGGTTTCCACCTCTCATTCTCTACTTCACGATTAATTATTTGTCCTAGTCGCTCCATACACAAAACAAAGAGAAAAGGACTTAAAGGATCTCCTTGTCTAAGTCCTCTAGAGGAAGAAAAGTATCCGAAAGCTCCCCATTCCAAGACACCCTCATTGAAGTTGATGAAATACATTTCATGATAAGTTGCACAAATTGATCTTGAAGTCCTAGACTTTGTAGATTGAATTTAACAAAATCCCAATCTAATCTATCATAGGCCTTCTCCATATCTATTTTAATGGCAACATATCCTCTACCTCTCTTTTTGATTCTCATAGTATGAATGGCCTCCTCGGGCAAGAATAATGTTATCACAACTTTGACGCCCACTAATAAAACCACATTGAGTCGGGTGGATCAAGTATGGCATAACCCTTTTCATTCTATTTGTAATAACCTTGCTTAGGATTTTGAAACACACATTACACAAAGCAATGGGACGAAATTCCTTAATAGATGTTGGAATATCCACTTTAGGGATTAAAACAATGTTAGTGTGGTTCATGTCCTTAATTTTTTCAGATTAGTCACGGCTTCTAAAATAAAGTCACACACTTTAGTTCCAATTATATCCCACTCGAGATTGGAAAAAATGTGGATTTAGACCATCGTGATCGGGAGCTTTGAAGGCACCCATTTCAAACGTTGCATTTTTTATTTCAACAATTGAAATATCTCTCGAATGGCATGTAATTGAGATTGATCCAAATAAGTGGGAAAATTTGTGGGCCATTCTTGCACAGGAGTGACCTCATTATCACGAGTGTAAAGGTTTTTAAAATACTCCATTGCTAAATGCTTTAATTCAGCTTGTTCAAGAACCCATTGGCTTTGATCATTTTGCAAGATCTCAACTTCATTGCGTTTTCTCTTCACAATTGTTGACGTACGGAAGTAACTCGTATTTTTATCTCCATATTGTAACCACTTACGCGAGATTTTTGATACCATAAAAGTTCTTCTTGGTCTACCACCTTCGATATTCTCGCCATAGATCCTTTTCAAGTTTCACAAGACCCCCATGGGGTCGTTCTATCATGGCCTTATCGATCCCTTCCGGTCTCCGAATAAGATTCTTTTTCTTGTTGGGTAAACTCCCAATTACTTCCTTATTCCATTTAGTAGCGGATTCCTCAAAATTCTTATATCCTATTAACCAAGAGTTATCACGCCAAGAAGATTTAACAATATCTGAAAATCCTTCCTGTAAACACCAACCTGCTTGATATTTGAAGGAATGATCCTTAACGTGACGTCTATCCTCCATACCGATGTTACAACAACAACTCGATGATCGATTTAAATCTAAGATGGTGAAAGGCCTTAAAAGAAGGGTGAGATATTTCCCAAGTCAAATTGCAAAAGGCCCAATCTAATCTCTCTTTCACCTCTTTTTTTGCCAAGTAAATTTATCACCCACAACGGACCTCCAGAAGATTACAATCATTAATACAGTTCTCCGAAATGATGATGATGCGATTGTTCACGGGGCACCTCCTTGCTTATCGATGGATTCAAAAAAGAATTAAAATCACCCGAGAATAAGCCAAGCCTCATGAGTGATACCGATAAAGCTCGTAAAGAAGCCCATAAATCTCTTCTATTTTCCTTTCTTGGTTCACCATAAACAAGAGAAACAAACAAAATTTCACTTAACTTCTATCAAAAAGTCTACAATGAAGAATTTGGGTATTGGAAAAAATATAATCAATTGAAACTTCCCAATCATTCCACAAGAACCATAAACCACCAGCAAAACCTCCGTCGCCTCTACTCTCAACCAATTACTAAAACCCATTTTCTTAACCACACCATCTCGCTCCGGCACCACTAATACGAGGTTCAAGAATTCCCAAAACATTAATATTATATTTTTGAACTATATCCTTAATCAAACGTGGAAACGAATTTCTACCCGTCCCACGACGGTTCAAGATGCAATAATCATTGGAAACTGATTAATAAAACGAGACCAATAAAACTCACTCGATCGGGGAGGTTCATTCACATGAATTTCTCTTGATATAGCTCTCAAATGATTAAGTTTCTCAGTAGTACTTTGCTCACCTTGTCTACCACCCGGTGGACTTCTCGATCTCATTCTTTGGATTCCTGCCTCCTTCACTGGTTCTATTATTCTTAAATTCTCATTCAAAATATCCACTTCCAGCCTTTTCATCTTGTGGTACCCTTTGATGTGTTTGAGTTTGATATAGATGAGTCATCTCGGTTTTTGTTCCCTCCGAATTGATTCTTTGTTATCAACACACCCACTTACAATAACATGCATCCTTTGTTTTGCATCTTTGACACCTTGCTTTTTAACATTAATATGGGGATTAATCTCCATAGCCCGATTGTTTTGCCCGCTTTGAGATGTCGTTTGGATCTTTTCTTTTTCTTTTACTTTATAGATACTTTTGAACCGTGAGGATTTTTTCCTTTATTTTTATTTTCTTCTTGATTGAGAGTTTTAGACATCTGGGATTCTTTGCTTTTTCCTTCACATATAACCAATGTTTTCACTGTTGAATCCAAGTTTCCTCCTTTCCTCTGATCCTCTTGAAAATATTTTTCCTCCTCCCATTTTGACATAACAGCAAATCTTGAGCCACTGGATTTTACTTCTCCTTTAACCTTTTGTTTTTCAATCTTCGAAGCCCAAGGTCTTTGAGGCCTGCGCACAAGCATCCAAGGTCCAAATCCTTCTTCTCCTACCATTTTAGTTTCTTCGCATAGTCCCGACGTTCTTTTCACAGCTTGGAATAGCGCAAACTGATGAGCCGCCCGATGAAACCCCACAATTAATACTCCAAGGACAATTTTCTTTTCGATGTCCATATCTCGCCACATCCAAAACAAATCATGTTTAATCCTCATATTCAATATTATATAAGGAAGAGGCTAAAATGATTTTTGGTACTAATTTTTTCTAAAGATCCAACTCCACACATATCCTAGCATACTTCCCTCTCTCCACCTTTGGATTATCATCATCATTAAAATTCAAGGTATGAAGATCCACCTTCAGAGTCTTCCCAATCATGTCTCCCAATCTCGATAAATACTTCTTATTATAACAATTGAGAGGGATATTGGGGATACGTATCCAAGTCGCAATCTTTCCTAAAGGATTATTAAAGGGGTCAAAATAAGGTGACCACCGTTGAACCGAGAACACTATGTTGTGCTATCACCCAAGGTCCTTCAAATAAAATTCGTTTATAATGAGTAGACCAATTATCTTTATTTGTGAACCTGACTACAAAATAGTTATTTGGAAGATCTATTAAGTCAAACTCACTAAATCTCCAAATTTTGCATAACATCTCTCTTAGCTTATAAAAATTAAATCGGGTTCCAAGAACCGTAATAATCAAAGAATTATTCCATGGTTCACAAATGACTCTCATTGAATTCCTCGTCGAATGGGAACAACAGGATAAACATCCATTAGCTTCTTGATCTCCTCCGACGGTTCGGGCAAACTTCCACGATTGGTCAAGCAGATCAGAAATCAAAGTGTCATCGTCCATACCCGAAGTTCCATTTGCAACACCATTAAAGTCTGATCCTTTAAAATTCAAAAGAGAATCTTTAAAAGATCTCAATTTCAAAGCATTGCTTTCATCTATTTTTGTAACCTTATTCGAGAATTCATCTCCTCGAATTTCCCCGATCGTATTAAAACATCTTCTTTGGAATCTTTTTTTGGTTTTTTAACTATAGGAATTAATGTATCGTGTGGCCTATCTCGAGGCACCTTTCGTACATCAACCACTTCCATCAATAATCTAGGAAGTCAAAACTTCTCAAAAAAAAAAACCACTAACCTCGCCTAATGAAACTCACTAGCAGCGAGATCAGCAAAAACTATGTCACAAATGAGGTAATTTCGGCCGAAAATGCAGAGCCCGCTAGCCGAATAGACCACCAACGATCACCTTCGAACTCCAAAGCTCGAATTGCCAAAGAATACTAGCTAGAACTCGGCTCAAACGGACTAAGACCCGACGACAAAGAACGAACGTAACCACCACCAAAGAAACGGACAGAAATGACTCTACAAAGAAATCCGTTTCCCGCCAAGCGACATGTGAAGGAGTTCGAAAAAGAACGTACGCACAAACGAGATCGAACCGGATGCTCCACTTCGACGAAAGCAAACAAAGAAGAAACAAGCATAGAAAGGCGACGATCGACGAAGCAGAAAGAATCCGATCAAGCCAAATGAGCTAGGACGAACTCCACCGTGAAGAGCGTCGTCGGCGTAGAGCCGAACGGCTCTATTAACCTGCACGCTTTTCAAGTCGGAGCGTTAATTTCTTTTATGATCTCTTCTTATCTTACGTGTTTCAGCCATTAACGTGTTGTGACCTTTCTATGCAGCTGATCTGTTTTTGTTTTTTGTTTTTTGGTTTAATGCCTATTCACTCAATAGTCACGGGTTGGGCTGAATGAATGGGTATTCATATGCCTTGCTTTTCTTAGTCACGAATTGGGCTGATGTGTGCAGTGAGTAAGAAACTGATTTGCATATGTTGCATGGGAAAAATGGAGAATAAGAATTATGTATAATTCAACACAAAATACCATTAATTCCATATTCTCCCTTTCCTTCTAATTTTAGTTATTAAACTTCAATAATTCTTTTCCCAAAAATTCAAGGAAAATATACCTTAACTTCCAATAATTATTTTAGGCCATAATTTATACTTCCAGATATTCTTTGACTTTATTCTTTCCTCAATTAATTTATTTTGGCCATAAAATATCATTCCCAAAATCTTCAAGCCAAAAATTATTCCCAACTATTTGACTTTTTTTATAGGAAAATATGCCTTAATTTCCAATTATTAGCTTAATAATACTTAACGCCAAATTTTCCATAAATAATTCCATAACAATAATTTTATATCCTTGAAATATTATTTCATAATCTTCCCAAATTTTCAAGGTTCAAAATAATTCTAATAATTATCTTAAGCTTTTCCTCATAATAAGCTTAACACTTTTGGACTCTACTAGCTAGAAGCCTTCTTATCTCAGTTTTATTTCCAACCTTCTGGTCCAAAAATTTGGGATGTTACATTCATGATGTGGCATTCTATGGTTCTTTAATTGATCTTGTCTTCTTGATTAAGCTTCTTTCCTTCTTATTTCCTCCAAAAACGCGGAAGCCCTTATCAGTACAGGAAATGTCATGTGCATATTTATTTTAGCATATTTTTACTTAGCTAATTGTATCATACCTTAGGACATAGCTAAATGACATTTTTATCAACCGATTAACACCGTATAAGTGTTTTGTGCCCTTCTACACTGACACTTTAATTTCTATGGCCCTTGAGCTCTTAATCAAAATATTCATGCAAAAGGGAGTGCAAAATGTCTTAAAATATGTCATGAGGGCATTTAAAAATCCCCAAAATCAAATAACCAAAGTGTCCTTACAAAATATCCTCTTTACTTGGCTTATTTTGCAAGTTTTGTTGACTTTTCTTTCTCCCCATTATTTTGTACGAATTTGAAGTTTATTAAAGAAGCTTTTGAGTGATCCTTTCATATTAATTGCATAGTTCTTTCATACTCCATATTATGACATGTGGCAATCGTGTATTAAATGCTTGTCAAATCCATTTGACTTCTTAAACAAGCTTAATCACTTGGAGAGCAAGCTGGACACGTGTCACCTTTCTATTCGGCCAACACAAAAATTAGTCATCATGACCTTACTTTATTAAAGTTACTTTAATAAAGCTACTATATTGGTGCTTGCTCGAGATCTTGCTCAGGTTTTACTCAGGATTGCGACACGAATACCGAGACCCGACAAACGATGCCACATACCGATGTTTTCTCAAAAACGCAGGGCATACCCGACTACCCTGAAAATACCGTATACTTACTTATACTGACATATTTTCACTCAACTGATTGTCCTATACCTCAAGACATAGTTGGGTGACATCTTTTCCAACCGAATTTACACCGTATAGGTCTTTTGTGCCCCTTTTTCCATTGACACTTTAGTTCCATGGCTTATACATACTAGGTCCACTGACCCGTATTACCAAGTTACTTAGTCCTTGAGAGGCTTCCTATCCCCTGACATTCTTAGGACTCTTCCCGCACTGGGCTTAGTTGTCCGCTTACTTTAAGCTTATTCTCAATTCTTAGGGTTCAAAATTTGGGATGTTAAATGTAATATAATTAACGTTGGGATTGGTGTTTGAAAAAAGTCAGTTTGATAAACTAAAACTTCTTTGGATGATTAATTTAAAAAGTAAGTTTAGATATAAAATGACTGAAAATGATATGAATTTAATAAAAATAAAAATAGTTAATGTATTGTTTGTAAAATTTTGAAAATACTAAATTACTTAAATTTTAAAGAAAAGTGGAGAAAAGTCCCCCATTAAAAATTAAATTGGTGAGATTCATCTGAATCAAAGTACTGTTATTCTTCATATATATAAATTTATTAGGTTATTCACGCCAATTAAATTTCTAATGGGGGATTTTTTTCTTCTAATTTTCCTTAAATAATAAAATTTATTTATTTTTTGTTGAATACTTTAATAAATAAGGATAAAATTAGAAAAAAAATCATTATTAACCTTTAAGTGGACTTTTCTATAATTAGAACCAAAATTTTCATCTACTAGAAGTAGACTTATAATAAGAATAAAAATGTTATTTTAATAAAAGAATGTGGAATCTGGTATCTTTTCTTCATGAGGTATTTAATTTCTTCTTTCCATGATGGAAACTTCTTTCTCCACAGTGGAAAAGCTAAAAGCTTGAAAATTTGAATTATGGCTTAAAGCAACTTTTTATTTAAAAGTCCAATTTTTTTTAAAAAAAGTCGATCCAAACATCACAAAAAGCCAAAAAAAAAAAGTGGCTTTTGGCTATTGGGATGCACGTTTGGGCCTCCAAACGTGATCCCAAACATGAAAAAAAAAATCATTTCTCATAACCAAACAATTAACCATAATGGTCCAAATAAAAACCTAATTAATACAGATAAGCAGAAATATAATCTTTCATAACAAACCTATATGGGTCCAGGGCATAAAATCCGCCCACCAACCCACTTCAATATACCAATTACAAGACTAAGAGCACGATCATAATAGGGTTAGAAAACCAGCCCGCTATCCCATATCATTGAACCCCACAATAAGGTCTTTAACACATTAGAATATAATAATAATAATGTAATGGATCCATAAAATCGTTGAATGGATAAGTTAAGGCCTCAGGCCTAATATAATCTTCATAGTTACCCAAAACATAATTCATAATGAATATAAGGGTGTGAACCCTAGATGGCAATATGATAATCATTACAAACCAACAAAATATGATGCCAAAATAGCTACCAAAGCTTATGCCTTATATGCTTCCCTTTGCCCTTTATATAGAGGCTTGCCTAAAAAATATTAAATCAACAATGGGGTTAGACATAAAGTCTAGTAACCAAAATCAATTTACAAAGTATGCAATAACATATTATAAGTCAGAGAAGCAGGTTTATCGATAACAATAATATTCTCAATGGTAAAACATACAAAATACTTTCAATGATTAGAATCATCCCCACTCATCCATCATGTTCCTCCTTATATCTTATGGATGTGGTACAACTTATTGTTGGAAATTATGCCATAGGGGTAGTTCATTGTACTTTAAACGTTATTATTATTTAAAGTATTTCTCCATTTAGTTATTATATCATTTGCATGTTTATTATGATGACTGTATCCTTGGACGTATCCTAAAAATTGTCCTAAATGTCCTTGGTCGGTCATCTATGCGGGAGCAAAGATGAAATAAGACCAGTATGACTTTGATGAGGTATGAAGATATGAGTCAAAGTTATAGACACTTGTAAGAGTACAAGGTGTTGGATCGACCCACTATGAGAAAGCTGCATGGATTAAGTCATAAGCTTATCTCATGTATAACCGCATCACAATGCCCTTTGACCTGAGATCATCATGGATTCCTACATGAGAGTCGCTAATCTTTGACCTAGTCAAAAGTCACATTTGACCGGGTGATGATAAAGGCTTCGATCGGATTAGTGGTTTTCATGTAGAGGAATGTGAATGGTCAAGATGAAATTTGTCCCTCACATTTGTAGAGAGATAATACTGGGCCCCTCGATGAGTGAGTCTGAGAAATGTATGGACATACTACGATGGAAAGGAGTTTCCGTTTCAATTGTTAGACTACTAAAGAATCGAGAAAGTAATGGTCAAGAACAGAAGGTTGACATTATACATGCTTCATCCTTGACCAAATTATCGCGTGACAAAAGGGACGTGGCATGGTTGTATGATAGGTTGTATCGTATCATCGATCCTCATATGAATTGGGTAGTCGTAATGTCTTGCTAGAGGCCGCTTGCGACTTGTGGGCTGGTACAGTATTGGCCCGTTGCCAATCTCATGTGAGCCTGCAGGGTCGCACATAAGAATAGCCTAACACGAGCAATAATGTCCAGATTCATTGAATCTTAGATATGTCTAAGATTTAATGAATACAACATTTAATCTAGAATGGACACACACACATATAATGTAATTTCAAAAATAATAATATTCTTATTTATATAGATAATAATATTATTATGTAGTATTTAATTTATTTGATAAATTAAATAACTAAAACAAATAGAGATATTGTATTTCAGATTTAATTTTTGAATAGAGATATAGTATCTCATATTTAATTTAAATTGAGATATAGTATCTCATATTTAATTAAATAGAAAGATATCATATCTTAGATTTAATTTATAAAGATAAATTAAATCAGCAGGCTTTTAATTTGGATTAAATAAATAGATTAGACTAGATTTGTTGGACATATTTAATTAATATTATTTTAAATCCAAATTCGAATTTCAAGATTAATTAAGATTAATTTTGAATATTTTAATACGGCTCATTAGGATTTTAGAAACCTTATAAGATTATGATCTAGTCGTATTAAAGAATAAGTGACGAGTCGCGAAAGAGAAAAAAAAACCTAGAGAAAGAAAAGAAACGTAAGACGTTGAAGGCGCTAGCACGCTGCCGTCTATGTTGGAGTTTGTTCAGTGTGGATACCGGTAGAAGAAGCTGGTTCATTGAGTCGGCTTCTATTGATCGAGCAAGATGCACACGAGTTCGAAAGGTACGGTTCTAACTAACCCGATTTAAACATCGTTGATAGATCCTCTCCGATGGGATTCATAATTTTATTGGATGAAATTCCTTACACTGCGTGTACGGATCCCAACACTTATCAGTGCTAGTATCTCGGTCAAAAGTTAACTAGTCACTTCAAGAATACTGCCCCCTCCCATGCCACCACTAATATACTATAACAAGGAGGTGTCAGCAAAAAACACTCAACTCAAATATGGGTCAAGTATGAGAGAGCCGATGGGAACACTTTCACCATACCTCTTCCATACAACCCAACATATCCTATAGCAAAAAAAAAAAAAAAAAATATATATCAATACTGCAACATCTTAAATTTTAATATCAAGGTTTAGGGTTCATTAGGTAATGATTTGTGTGGAAATTGGGCAATTAGGTGATTAATTATTTATTAAATCTTGGAGAGATTATGAATAAGGTTTTAGAGTAGTTTAATTATTGTATTTAAGGTTATAGATATTGGAAGTGAAAATTATTGGAATAAGATGTGAAAAGATAGAAAAATATGAAAAGGAGTTTTAGGTGCCAGATCCTCAAATGAGGGCCCAAGCACTCCTGAGATAAAGAGCACCGACGTCTAGGTGCTCAAATCAGTGCCCAGGCGCTAATGCCGCAGATTTTTATAAAGAGGGTGTTTGGTGTTTGAAAAACGAAGGAAAATGAAGAGGGAATGGCTTGGGCTATCCTAAGGTTTGTATTTTTGGTCCATTAGAAGTGTTTTCAAGCTTCCTAACACCCAATTAATTAATCCTACCTTGATTTTTCTCATTTCTTTTTAGTTGTTCAAAGTTTAAGTTTTAAAAATCTAGGGTTTTAAGTTGATTTTGAATTTGTTGAGTTTTCTACCAAATCTTTTGAGTTTAAATGGATTATGAGTTAGATAGAATGTTTAGTTGGATTTGAGGTTATATAGATTTTTGAACTAGGGTTTGACTCTTAAGTTAGATTTTTGCTAATATATGATAATTGATCGTGCTTGTCGTTAGCGCTCAAATTAATAACTACATCATGCAGCGTATCGGCACAACCTAAGTTGTATTCTCTTGTGCGAAGTCAATAATATTTAATTTTTTTTAACTAACTAAGTGTTAAAGACTCAAGAAAATAAAGAAGATAGTAATTTTTGGATTTATAATAATAAAAATGAAAATAGAAAGAAAAAGATAAAAAGATAGACACACACAAGATTACGATGAATCTTCTTGAAAGCAATCAATGGCTATCATAGTTCAACAACAGATATAAAGTGTTAAATAGTACTAAGTATAATGTAAATACTCTAAACAACCATCATAGGTCTTAATTAATTAATTAGTTAATTATTACACCTGAACCTAGCATATAATAACCTTTCAATTAATTTTAAGCATCAATTAGCATGTGAGAATCAATTCCAATTACAATTTGTTCCTTTAATAAGGGGTTATTCAAACGTCTAACCCTAATAATAGACAACTGTCATATTCATATATATACATATATATATATATATATATATAATCATCCATGTAATTAAATTAACATTATCATAAAATCACAAGAATAATCACATATGAGGAAAAATAAAATATATAAAATCATGACTTCAAATTACAATTATTCATGAAATTCACATAAAGATCTCAAAATCTTCAACCCAAAATTATAAGTCTATGAAAACAAATATCAATAACTAAATATATGAAATCATTAAAATGCTTAAATAGAAAAGATCTAAACCTATTACAACTCCCAAATTAAAGAACAAGAACTCAAGCCACAAGATCTATTCTCAAGAAGATGATTAATTAACCACACATGATGATTGAAGAAGAAAAAAGTGTGGTGCGTGGTCATGGTTTGTGATTGCGCCCTTGGAATGAAGCCTTGGGATCCTTTTTATAGCCTTCTTGCATTTGAATATGAGTTTTGGATAAGATCTGTTCTATCTTTTTATCTTGGATTTTGATAATCTTGTGGTGTCTTCTTTACCTTTGATTGTAGGAATTCAAATTCTTGATAGACTTTTGAATAAATAAAGATAACTCTTTATATTATCCTTGAATCTCTATCTTTTTCTTGGATTTGAATTTAATATACTTGAGAAAAAGAATTAAAATTAATTCTCAAGGAATAGAAAGATAAAATATTTTGAATTAAATCCCTTTTTTAATTATTTTTTATTTTGTCCTCTTTGGTGGTGCCATATGGTTGCTTGTGGGAAAAGAAACCATATAAAATGACCCTCATGCCCTTCATTAATTGTATGTGGTGGCCACGTTTTTGCTTTTTATGGGTTATGGAGACATGCATCTGGGCTTAAATGGTGGTCATAGGGCCCATTCAAGGAGCATAAGTCATAATAAGTTAACATATATAGGCTCTACCATGATGTAATTCGGCTAAAAAGCAGCCTATTAGCCTTGTTTTTTATGGATCCTTTAGCCTATGTGAATTTCCACCTTTTTATATAGTTCTTCATCCTCTTTCTAGGCTTGATTGTCTTTTCAAATTTAATTCCTTAATTTCCCTGCAATAAACACAAGTAAAAATACTTTTATGCAAATAAGCTTAATCTAGGGAAATAAAATATGACAAGTCTACCATTTTTAATATTTATTTTGTGCAATACCTTCTAATCCAAAATAATCATAATTACAATATTTAAGCACAATAGCAATGATGAAATTCCATAAATATATATAAAAGTATATAATAAAATAGGGACATATCAAATTGCCCCACACTTAAACCCTTGTACTCCTGAACAAAGTGATCGATCATAGTATTATATCAAAATATAGATATTTGTAATTGAAGAAATCAATTATATTCGAGCATAAAAGTGATGAATTTTCTTGGTCACATTCTTCAAATTCTCAAAAGTCACAGGTAATAATGCTATGAGATCATGATATGAACATCGTTAGAAAAAAAAATATAACATAAAAGAGTCTCTCAGAGATTTACCTGTTTCACTCATCCCACCTTTTTGTGGGACGTAGAGCCTCTAATTGCGTTGTTTATCCACTCAATTAGTTGAATACTAAATTGTGGTTATAATTGATTGTTATAGATTGATTGGTGACTAGCAGAGTAGCAGTTGAGCTTGGAGCTTGGATTGTTGTGATATTACTTTGCTTTGGTGAGAGGTGATCGCTTTCCTCTTGTTATGCATACTTGTATGATGTTTGGGAGTGAATTTTAACCATATAAAACTGTAAATTTGCGATTGGTTTGTGAGATAGACTATGAAACTATGTTGTTAATGAAATTGTCTTGTGAGACTTATTTTTATTGAGAAATTTCTCATGACATGATATATATATCTCTTGAGTATTGATATGAGAGGGGATGGTGTAAGTTGATTTGATGAGATGTTATTCATAGAGGAAATACGGGGGTGAATTATTGTACAAAAAGAGGAAATAAGGTTGTGAGCTTCTAGATATACATTGATGAAAAGATCAAACCTTATTTGAAGTTTTCATGCTGATAACGTGTTACAAAATAAAGAAAAAGATGAGAAGAGAAAGGAAGAAAGAAAGAGTAATTTTCAATCACTATTCAGTGTTGTATAAAATACATAACATATGTCTCCTATTTATAGATATAACTTTCTAATTTACGATTAATGTTATTTTATAATCATAGGAACTAAAGGGTGAAATTAGAAAACTATGGAGAATATGAAATAATGGGGGATATGAAAATCTACAAACATTATATTCATTACATAAACAAAATTATATTGTTATGCATGTTTTTATAAAAAGACACTTGTGAGTTAAAAGTTGAGGTGAAATGGGAGAGTGGAGAGAGATTAAATTTAGAGAGTACATGAGCTTGGGGTTGGCTATGGTCCACTTTTCTTTCTTTGCCCTCTTCTTCATCTCAAAATGTTAATTTGAAAATCTTAACTCGTTCGATTTAATATTTTATAAAAATATTTTTTTTTTAATTTTTTTTAATAATTTAATATTTTTTAATATAAAAATAATATTTTTTATAAAACATTAAATCTAAACCATTCAGATTTGAATTCAACTTACGGTATTTATGAGAAAATGGATGGCAAAGTGGGCCGTAATCAGACAAATCCGAAAGAAAAAATGGAGAAAAAAAGTTAATGGAGCGGTTCGGCTCCATGAAAAAATGTATGCAATTCATAAATTGTTTTTGGCCTAATTGCAGTTAATAAAATTTAACACAACACATTAAACTAAAAATAAAATAAGATTACAAAACAATAATTCATAGAGTTCAAAGTAAAAACCATTCTTTTTTTTACCGACGATAGATAAAAGATGTAGAAATTAAACTAAACCACTAGTCATTTTTCCCCCGAAACTAAACCGCTAGTGATACGTTACATTTTTTTTTTTGGGAATTTCATAATACTTACATTTTTTGCCCGGGTTTTATTTGTTTATTTATTACTCACTCCGATCCTAAATTATAAGGCATAGTTGACTTTTTTAGAGAAATTAAGGAAGCTAATTAAATTACTTTAAAGTGTATTTTTTTTTCAAAGTAATTAGTTTGACTAATAAACTAATATATAATCAAAAGATACACAACATATATAAAATGATTAAGTAACTTATTTAGCTTCCTTAATTTTTCCAAATAAAGTCAACTATGTCTTATAATTAGGACGGAGTAGTATGAATTAAAATTGGGTTAAGGAGCAATAATACTGCATGAGGTTTGCCTTGGAGCGCCCAAAGACCACGGGTTTTTTCCTGACAAAAAATACACATGTGGTTTCTACGTTTTGGGATAAGACGACTACTGCTTAGTCAACTAACGGTCAACGTTAACTTTGGATGGAAGTGAACGAATGCTTCGGGTGAAATTACACTTTTGCCCCATGGTTTTAAATATTATAAAAAAATTCGAAAAAAATTGAAAAAAATTAAAATTAGGAAAAAAATCAAAAAATTAGAAAAAAAAGGAAAAAATTAAAAAATTCAAATAATTAGAAAAAAATAAAATAATTATGAAAAAAATTAAATAATTAGAAAAAATTCAAATAATTAGAAAAAAAATCAAAAAATTAGAAAACATTCAAATAATTAAGGAAAAATTAAAATACCTCCGCCCGATGGGCCCCACCACCGACAAGCCGATCGTCCGGCATGGCCGTTGTCCGTCGGCCCGGCCATACGGATAACCAACCGGTGGAGGAGGAATTGTATATACACGCGGTAGGTGTAGTTGTTGAAGATCTTATTTAGGGTAAATTGCTCATTGAAAAAAATATATTAATTAATTAATTAAGATAATCTTCTTCTTGTCAACTGGCGGGGTATTTTAATTTTTCCCTAATTATTTGAATTTTTTTATCTAATTTTTTAAATTTTTTCCTTATTTTTTAAATATTTTTTAAATTTTTTAAATTTTTTTCTATTTTTCCAAAAAAATTTCTAATTATTTTAATTTTTTTCAAATTTTTTGATAATATTTAAAACCGCGAAAAAAAGTGTAATTTCACCCGAAGCATCGCTCACTTCCATCCAAAGTTAACGTTACCGTTACCGACTAATGGGCGTGGCCCCAAAACGTAATCACACGTCAGCGTGTATTTTTGGTCCGTAAAAAAAAGCTTCGCTGACTTTGGATCTTTCCCGAAGAAACGTCATATGTATTATTGCTCCTTAACCAAATTAAAATTTGTGTCGAAAAACCGGGTCACCGAACAGGCGGAGATGGACCATGGACGAGTTCTGGAGAAATCTAGAGTGTATCTTCGATGACGTTCGATAAATAGCACCAAAGAGAAAAGCCGCAGAACGCATCTTTCTAGTAGAGTTTGTTTCCGTCGTCTTCGTTGTCGCTGCTCATCAACATGAAGAGGAAAGTTGATCAAGATTTCTCCATTTCTTCCTCTGCAACCAAGATTCGCCGTCTGGTACTTTCTTATTCATTGTTATTCTCATCTTTTTCCCAAATTCGGAAGGTCTCTCCCCTCAATTTTCATTCTGATTTTGTCTGTTTTTTCACAGGACGCCGATTTGCTGCCGATTGAAGAACCCGAAGCTGCTCAGCTACCCGCAATTATTCCGGAATCTCCCTCCCCGGCATCGGAGAACCAGGAGAGGGCTCTCGTGTTGTTCAAGCCCGTTAGTCCCTCTCCGATTTTCTCTCCTTCATCTTTCTCTTTCACTGTCGATTCTGACGTTGTTTCTGCAATTAACAGTATGTGTTCAATCTTCATCTTCTCTGTATGTTTTTCGTTCCTTCTATTGGCATGTTGATGATTCATTCCGATACCTGATTTTCACAGATCAGCGTCCTTGGTCGAGGCAAAGTGTAGAGGATGAAGCAATATGCAGGGATGAGAATAATCGCGATCGTTTGGCTCTTGTGCCATGGGCACCTTCCCAATTTCAGTCTGCATCAATTGCTCAATATTCGAGCACGGAGTTGATGGAAGCTGAACAAATGGAAGGAGAAGAAGCATCCATGGATATAGAAGAACAAGATTATAGCAACTCATCTATTCAACCGACAACACTGCATGGTGAATTAACAGGAACCGAGGGTTTAGAGCCATGGCAGAAACAGCACTGCTTTATACCCCAGCTTCCTCAGAACACTTCCACTCCCATTTCATGGACCCGCTAACAAGTAAAACTGATGAATTCATTCCCACTTTTTGCTCTGTTTTTGTTTTTTTGGAACGCTTTAGTGGCTGGAGCTAGGGAAGTGAAGTGGGTTTCACTTGCTTTAGGCTTTGGCTTAAATGTATTAAACCGCTCTGTTCCTTGTCAGATTCGTGATCATATTCTGGGGAGCGATTTGGGAACTTTGTATGACAGGATATATGATTGTGCTGCGCTGTATGTAGATTAGTACCTTTTTTGGTCAACTCATCTTTGTTGTAATTCGAATTAAAATGAGCAGCTTTGCCGGGTAGCTTAGAACTAGTGTGTGAGGTTATTCCCCCACCATATTTAATCCAATTATCGATGGCGAAATGTGGGGCTTTAGGATAGAAATTCGCGTTCTAATTTGGTCCTTGTTTCAGGTCAGGTAATAGGGTTTCTCTTTCTGCCGTGGAATTTAGTTTTTATTTTATGGAAAACCAAATGATAAAGAAGGAAAATTTAAATAAATAGAACTTGAAAAACTCAAAGTTTTACACATGAAAGTGACAAATAAATAAGTTTATTCTGACATTTTAAAATATTGTGATGTTTTTTAAGTTTTTTTTTTTTTTTTTTTTTTTAAAAAAAGAACTTGCACCAATGCTGACGTCAATGGAGTTCTGGTGGCTGGCGGACTGGTGATAATTTGAGTAATGAGATTGATCATTTTATTATAGGAATTGACTACTGTAGTTTCATAAACCTTATTTTGGGTCTTTAACAAGTTGAATAAATTGAGTAGCGATTGTTAAATTGCACTCCCGAAGTTTATTAATGGCTACAATCAAGTTGTTATTGTTTTTGTTCAACTTGTCAACGATGTTTAAAAGTGTTTAAGGAATTCAAGTCAACCTCATTATTCAAGATGTCATTGGAGTTTTAGCCCACGACAAGATGGTGCGCGCTGCAGAGCCGGACGCTTGTAAGGATTTTTTCTTTTTAAAAAAGTTTAGAGATCATTTTGGTAAAAGCATAATATTTTAAAATTTCAGATCAGTTCTTTAAGATTTATTTATCTTTTTCGTGTGTTAACAGATTCCAAATTTAAATGGTATTTATTTAAAATTTTGCCATAAAAATATAATCGTTTTATATAGTACATATGGTAAAGTAAGAAATGAATACTGATACATATGGTAACTTGTGTAGTGATGTACCGAAAGTATTTGTTTGCATCTTAGGTGTTCTATGTGGACCACGGAGTTGCTAGAATGGCTGGGTGACGTTTTCAACTTTGTAAGTTATTTGGAGTAATAGACGAAGAAATTTCTCGATATGGCGATTATTTTACCTATGTAAATTTAGAGCAAACTAGGATGGTTTAAGATGCTACTTTTCACAAATCGATGTAAAAAGCCTCCCACGACTGACATAAAAAGTTTCCCAGCAAGCTTTGTGCTCCGAGGAAGTTTTTTATGCTCCGAGGAAGTTCTTTTTTCTACTTATGATGCTCATCTTGGAATTAAGCAAAGCAAAGCCACGCGCATTAGCGAACTCCTTGTCTGAATTCTGGCAACCCAGTTTCTGCAGAAGACCATTGCCCTCCATGAGCATCCAAAGTTTGAATTAAAGACAAAGAGAGTGAAGGTTGTGTGACCCACCCTATTGGATACAATCCCATAAGAGTGAGTCCACATTAGATGCTTCTCCTTATATGCCACTAGTACAAAAAAAAAAGAACTTTAAGATATATTGTTTAGGCGGGAGAAGCCGACGCACCGCCTTAAAAGTATATTTAGTGGCGATTTTGTAAATATCAAGAACTCATTGGACCGGATCATTTATTAATGGGTCTTAAATATATTATTCATACCGGTTAAAAAAACAACCGGTCTTAAAAATATTATTAAAAAATTTGAAATAATCAAATTACAATTATATAGAAATCCCGTACAGCCCGACTTATATTTTCTGCTGTCCAAAATAATAAAGAAAAATTTCTAAAACTTTTAAGATCGGATATACATAAACGACGGTCTTAAAGTTTATATTTTTAAGACTGGACATAAATTGTGCCCGATACTAAATATTAAAAAAATTTAAACAAAAAGTTTATTACTTTTAAGACCGGCTATTAATAAAGGACGATCTTAAATGTTAACCTTTAAGACTGTCGTTTACTTCATCCGGTCTTAAAACTAAAGCGTCAAATATATTTTTCTTCACGCGAAACCTTACTCTCACTGAAGAACCTCTATTAACGTTGCAAAACCCTTCCTGTTGCATTACCTCTCTTCCTCGCCCACGTACCATTAGCCTCTGTTACTCTCTCATTTGCTCAGGCATTCCTCTCTTCCTGTCTCAAAAATGAACGGTGAAAACGATTCTAGTCCAGTTCCTGGAACGCTAGTTACTGGTGTGAGTCAGAACGAACCCTCTTCATCTCACAATGAGCCTGGTAACCGCCGTGCACGACGTGGTAGAAGTGGCACACGAATGATGGATGTATCCCTAAGTCGGACTTCTGGAACCTTTCGGTCCTAATAAACACAAATATAATAGTTTTGTCGGCTATCTAGCACGCAGCAAGGTTAGCATCTTGAAAGATGAGTGGAAAAATGTGGACCTTCGCACAGTAAAGGGTCTCAGGTCCCAAAAGTGCATGATAAATACCGCCAAAGCCCAAGATTGCAGAGGAAATTAAGTGAAGCACTCCAGACACAAAGTATGGAAAGGTGTCTATAACTTCCCCACCAGGACCTACCCCCAACCTAGAGTAGCTAGATGAGGAAGTAAGATTAAGCCTTGTTCATACATGGGCTTCTCTGGTACAAAATGAGCCACTTTTGGGACACTATCCGGCTTACATACATTGTCCCTGACTGTCAGAAGTTGAAAGACAAGACATTGTCTTATTGTGATGATCGATGGAGGAAGTTTAAAACCTTTCTAGCTAACAACTATATTTTTGCCGAGGTTCAGCCTGACCATAATCCTTGGGACAAGTACACATTTATTGATGAACAAACATGGCAACAATTTGTTCAGCTGCGGACCCACTCCTGAAGCTTTGGTGAGTTTATATTTAGTTCTGTTTGCCCTTTTTTGTTTGTTTATTAACTTGTGCGGATATGTGAATGTTATTGTGTTCATCTCATCCTGTTAGTTAGATGGTTTGGTGTGTGAATAGAAGTATATATTTCCATCCTTTTCTGTTGGAAATTATGCCCTAGGGGCAAGTCATTCTCCTTTAGTTATCATTTCATTTGCATGTTTATAATGATAACAGTATCCCTGGATATATCTTATAGATTATCCTAAATGTCCCTGGTCGGTCATCTACGCGGGAGCGAAGATGAAATAAGACCAGTATGACTTTGATGAGTATGGAGATACGAGTCAAAATCATAGGCACTTGTAAGAGTACAAGGTGCGGGACCACCCACTATGAGAAAGCCGCATGGATTAAGTCATAAGCTTTTCTCATGTATAACCGCGTCACAACGCCCTTTGACCTGAGATCATTATGGAATCCTACATGATGAGTCGCTGGTCTTTGATTTAGTCAAAAATCACCTTTGACCGGGTGATGATAAAGGCTTTGATCGGGATCAGTGGTTTTCATGGAGAGGAATGTGAATGGTCAAGATGGAATTTGTCCCTCACATTTGTAGAGAGATAATCTTTGGGCCCCTCGAGAGCGAGTCCGAGAAATGTATGGCCATACTACGATGGAAAGGAGTTTCCATTTCAATTATTAAACTACTTGAGAATCGAGAAAGTACTGGTCAAGAACAGGAAGTTGACATTATCCATGCCTCATCCTTGACCAAATTATTGCGTTACAAAAGGGACGTGACATGGTTGTACGAAAGGTTGTATCGTATCATCAATCCCCATATGAATTGGGTAGTCGCAATGTCTTGCTAGAGGCCGCTTGCGACTTGTGGGCTGGTACAGTATTGGCCCATTGCCAATCTCATGTGGGCCTGCAGGGTCAGCACACAAGAATAGCCAACACGAGCAAAAAGTGTCTAGATTCATTGAATTTTAGATATGTCTAAGATTTAATGAATAATATATATTTAATCTAGGATGGATATATATAAATAATAATAATAATAATAAATTCGAAATTAATATAATAATATTTAATTAATAGAGATTATGATATTATTATTTAATATTTGTTTTGTATTTAATTTTTTTGATAAATTAAATATTTAAAACAAATAGAGATATTGTATCTCACATTTAATTTTCGAATAAAGATATCATATATATCTGACTTAATTTAAATTGAGATATAATATCTCGATTTAATTAAATAGATAGATATCATATCTCGATTTAATTTATAGGGATAAATTAAATCGAAAGGCTTTTTTAATTTGGATTAAATAAATATATTAGATTAGATCTATAAGATAGATTTAATTAATATATTATTTTAATCCAAATTCAAATTTCAAGATTAATGAGGATTAATCTTGGAATATATAATACGCCTCTTGGGTTTAGAAAAAAACCTACGGGACATTCAGTCAAATGTATTAGAAAAGCCGCGAGAAATCCTAGAGAGAAAAAGGTGAGACGCGAGAATACTGAAGGCGCTAGCACGCGACCGTCCGTGTTCAAGGCTATTCGTGTGGATACCGGTAGAGGGAGGAGATTCACAGAGTCTGCTCCTGTTGATCGAGTAGGTAGCCCACCAGATCAAATCGGAAGAGATGTGTTAGCTCCTAATGTTTTGATGATAACAAGAATCCAAGTTTTGAAAGATGCGTTAAATGTGATCTTATATGTGTTCAAGCAATTCTCGAGAATTGCTCCAAGATTCTCGAGAATGCCCGTTTAACAGTCACCGCAAAGCTTTCTCTGATCAAGCAATTCTCGAGAATGGTTATTGGATTCTCGAGAATGTTTCTCGAGAATGCACCAGCAACTCTCGAGAATGATCGGGTCTGAATCAGAATCAGAAGAAAGTTACACTGTGTCTCTCGAGTGATTCTCAATTCTCAAGAACGGTTCTCGAGAATCAGCAAATGGTTCTCGAGAATGGTCGACAGTTTTTTCTGATGCATTTGTTTCTTGAGTGATTCTCGAGAATTGAGAATCAATTCTCAAGAATCAGAAAGGATTCTCGAGAATGAACGTCTGCTTGCATTCTGAGTTATCTGTGTCTCGAGAATTGGGAACCAATTCTCGAGAATGGTTCTCGAAAATCACTAAGTGATTCTCGAGAATGATCGAAGGTCATGCATCTGCAGATTAATACCATGAGTGATTCTCGAGAATGATCATATTAATTCTCGAGAATGTCCAACACGGTATGGTTTATCAGCAAGCATGAATCATCTGTAATCTCATTCAATTGATCTAGTTAATTGATTATATCTTCCAATACATCATTTAAAATTAACTGTGATATCATTAAACATCTTCCTGAATATTTTTCAGCTACATGATCAAGTTTCGAGTTTGGACGAAGAACTTTGAGAATGCCCAGGCGTCCTTCATATATATAGCATTCTGTTCCTTGAATTCCCGAGAATCTTAATCATAATTCTCGAGTACCAGCGAGACTCAACTTGTGCATTAACTCTCTTGGACAACTATTCTCGAGAATGATATGAACAATTCTCGAGAATGACTACTGTCATTGAACATCTCGCTGACGTGATCTGCAAATCCTTGATTATAAGTTCGTTGTTTATCATTACTGATTTATATCTCTTCTAACCATGTTTAATCAGTTTGCTAGTACTTTTTAGGGATGATTAAAGTGTTTTTAATCTTCAAAATCCCATAAAGCAATTTTGTGTCAGAAGCATTTAATGCGAACCAGAGACGAAGCACAAAAGTAGAGTATGGATATCTGAGCCTCTGCAAAGTAATTCAAATATTTCCAATCAATATTCTACTCAAGTCTCAACGGACAAACCGAACAAAGAATGTCAACGGAGCATATTCATCAACCTTGGAATACTACGAAGAAACAGAGTAACGGACATATTTATGACTCTCAACGGCTCTCTTCCAACGGCATTAATGGCGAACTCTATAAATACCAGAAGTATTCAATCTCGCCACCAATTGAAACGCTGAGCAATTAATTCGAGTTAATACTATTTCTTGTTTCAACTGTTTCATCAATTTGCTCTTCAGTGTTTAATACATTATCTGCTCGTGAGGAGTTTATAAACATTTACTTCATTATTAGTTGAATCTTAAGGTTAAGGAACCTTAAGAGAGGGTGTATCAATTACAACTTGTAAGGTGGAGTGGAGTCTAAAAGTGAGAGGATCAACCTTCGTTTACAGAGTGTGTAATTGTTCTTGAAAGATAGTGGAATCCCAGGTGTTTTGGGGACTGGACGTAGGTCAGAGATTTTGGACCGAACCAGTATAAACTGTCCTGTGTCTATTTCACTTCTCTGCTTCATTTCTTTGTTTCTGTTTTAACTTGTCTTTGTGTGGGTTTGCAAAAGAATTTTGAGATCACCTATTCACCCCCTCTAGGTGATATTCTACCTTCAAGACGCACACCAGTTCGGCATAAGTACGATTCAGATTCTTTTAACCTTGATTTAAACGCGGTTGAGCGATCCTCTTTGGGATTCATAAAAGTTTTTATTATTCCGCTGCGTGTATGGATCCCAACACCTTTGTCTTGTATCAGAGGAGCATGTCTTAGTTCTATGCAAGTCTGATATGAAAACTGTGAAAAGGTAAAATACTAAGTAGGTAATTAGGGAAATAATAATGGCATAAGAGTCAAACCATTATTATATTCTTAGCTAGTTCTGTTATAATAGGTAGTGGTTAGACATTGCTATTAGTTAGTTAGTATGTTAACTGTGTAAAGGTTTCGGTGCAAACTGTTATTGGGCCTCAAGATTCATGCCTCTAACTATATATAAGAGGTTAGACTAATATGTGTAGGAACCAGGTATGATGAATGAATGAATTGACTGAGTTGGCATCAGTTCTGCAACTCCCTTTCCTCCGTTTCTCCCAATTTCTTCTACAATTCTACATCTTCCTTAAATAAAATTTTGAAACTTGATGAAGTGAATTTGACTAGTGTTTGAGGTTCATATCAAGCGAAGTTCTCTAATTTCGTTAGTGAGATGGCCGGAATTCATAATTAATAGTTTTTTTCAATTCGATTCACGAAAAGAAGGGAACAAGCACAGGAGATAGGGAGAAAGAATGATTGCCCGCATAGGGCTTCTCACGGCGGATATGAAAAGGCCGAAAAAGAATTGATGGTGGCCAAGCGGAAGAGATTGGAAGATGAAGCTGAATCCAATCCTTCTGCGATACATGATCCGCCATCTCCAATACGTCGCGAGGAGTTGTGGTTGCATATTAGGCAAAAGCCAAGCGGCCCCTACACGAGTGAACAAACTCGTCTAGTTGCTGAAAGCATTGTAAGTATCATTATTGTTATTTTTTAGTTACTAAACATGTTTCATTACTAAGCTTATCGTTATCTGTATCTTACAGGAAGATCTTAAAAAGAAAGAAGTGGAAGGATCTTTTGTGTCAAACGGGAGGAATGATGTTCTGACCGTTGCGACTGAAAAACCGGATCACTCGAGGGCGTGTAAGGGAGATTGGAGGACGGGTAGGCCTAAAGCAATACTTTGGTAAATCCAAACGCCACAAACAAAGTATGATTACCCGGGAGGAGATGGAATAAACGGTGGCCAAACTAAATGAGGAAGCAGCGGCTTAAGAAGCTTCATTGACTGCAATGTTTCAATCCCGGATGAGCAAGATGGAGGAGGAATGAATGATTTGAAGCTGCTTTTGAGCTCTCGTCCAGAGACCAGTGTTCCCTTCACACATTCACCTGCACCTATGCAGCAGAGCACTAAAGGGAGCTGTCATATTTTGACAGAGATTTTCCGTTATCTCCCAAAATAACCAGATTAGAAAAGATTTGCAGTATAATGTAACCTGAGTCGTTTCTTTCAAGGAATTTGCAGTGGGTTTAAATCAGCAACAGCAAAACAGAACAACAACAAAATTGGGGGTTTTTTATTTGAAACAGATTAAAACGAAATTAAACTGAAACTAATCTGAAATATGCAGAAACAGATTAAAACGAGATTGAAATAGATTAAAACGATCAACCCAACGTTTAGATTCCGAAACTTCCTTCATTGAACGAAATATAAACGAACTCGCGTTTGGTTCGACGAACCGAAATCTCTGCGTTCATCGAAATCCCTCGACTAGACGATCATCTAGAATCATGTCCGAACAGTGATGGCGTCTCACTTTGTGCAATCGCACAAAGAACACTCTAACCTAGTTCGAACTCGGTCCTTGATTTAACCAAACCGAATATTAAATATAATATTCGAACTATTTCCAGAAATCAAATCCGATAAGATGAAAACAGAAACGAGTAAAGTACCGATTAAACACGAGTTCTCTGGACGAATTATGGAATCCTCAACGTTGGGTTAACCACAGAAGTTTAGCCGAAAATGGCTGGGAAAAACGAAGAGAAGACGAAGAACACGAAGAACATTTCAGAGAATTTGAAACTTCTGTGTTTAATCCTCAAAACAGAATAAAAACGTGAAGAATGGGCAAAATTCGAACATGGCTGCTGCCTCACTTAACCTAAAATGGAAAAACGAAATGGGGCTCCAATCAATAATCCAGGCCCAAAACAGAAAATAATAAAGAATGGGCTTTAATCACAAATTCGAGCCCAAATAAAACATCTGACTTTGGCTTCAAAATCGACCGCCTTCTTGTCCGAATTTGCCCTTCATGTCTTCATAACAATTGTAGCTCTCTGAATCATCTGAAATATGAAACAAAAATGAGGCAAATCCGATGTCTGGTTCAAGAGTTATGGTAAGATTAGTGAAGCAATGTAAAACTGGAATTTTATTAATAAAAATGGCTAAAATATAATCAAAGGCCCAAAGCCCAAATAAGTATAAAAGCCATTATTTATTAACTAAAAATTCCTAAATTATTAATCAAGAGATAAAAAGAAGTGTATAAAATATTCAATTATCAGAGCTGCATTGTTGGACAGTCAGAGCAACCTTGTTTCCTGTATGTGGAAAAACCTCATAGACTATTAGTTGCAAAAGGGACTGTCCACAACTTGGGATCAACTGTACACCACCAACAAATGGCTGATGATGAAGTCAGAGTATCAGTTGAAAAGGTGATCGTTGATGCACCTCTCCCTCTCCCAACTGATCAGTTGAAGCTTGTGAGTGATGTCAAGGGAACCTTCATCTCTTAGCCAGTGAAGCTTGTACATGTCTCTATGCCTCCTGAAGCTTCATCCCCTCCTGAAGCTCCATCCCCTACTGCTAAGTTGACTGCCAAGGAAAAAATATCCGATTTGGTAAAAAAGGATATTTTAAAGATAAATCGTGGCCTGTTAATGAAGTAGTAGGCATCCCTCTTCCTCAACTGGTTTATGTTGACACCGAAGATTTAACGTCCCTGCTGCTTCCTGGATCTGAGCTTATTGATGCAATTGTTCAAATGTTTATGAAGTAAGTATCTTCTTCTATGAGTACATAATTTAAATACCTCGTTTAGACACACATACATATATACTAATTCCCTGATCGATGTCATTATTGTAGGTTCATGCATCAAGAATTGGTTCAACAGGGCAGAATCAAATGATTTTGGAATCTTGTGCCCAGTGTATGCAAGTACAACAACCTTGGAGGAGAGACAGAAGTAAATATCAACGAGGTTGTGTGAAGTGAGAAGAAAGGTGTACTTGTTTCCATACTACCAAGGGTACATATCACAATTCTTATATGCAACATATATCACTGAGTACTCTCCCCCTTTGTCATCACCAAAGAGGGGTGGAGCTGAGATAGAATCTTCAGGAAAAGGGTCTACCAGTGGGGTAGAGGGAGGTGAGTCAAGTTTGACAGTGGAGGTGTGAGAGGGAGGTATGATTTCAGTGGTTGGAGTTGATAAGGCAAGTGGAGAGGTAGTGATGATGGGTGTGGTGAAGGTAAATGAAGGGGAGGTAGAAGGAATAGGTTCAGGCTTGGGAGAAACTAGGGTAGAAGAGGAGTACGGAACCGAACCGAGTGACTTGGACCAAGCGACGGATGACGAAGCTTTAACCTTGTCCATTTTGTCACTTAAGCTCACATGAGACACCATCAAAGTGGAGATACTGGCAGCCGGATCTTCAAAATGGCCAGTCAGATTCTCAACTTGCTCTATCAACTCATCTTGTGCATCCACCATATCATGATTACCTTTGGTCACCTTGATAATTGAATATTTTATACACTTCTTTTTATCTCTTGATTAATAATTTAGGACTTTTTAGTTAATAAATAATGGCTTTTATACTTATTTGGGCTTTGGGCCTTTGATTATATTTTAGCCATTTTTATTAATAAAATTCCAGTTTTACATTGCTTCACTAATCTTACCATAACTCTTGAACCAGACATCGGATTTGCCTCATTTTTGTTTCATATTTCAGATGATTCATAGATCTACAATTGTTATGAAGACATGAAGGAAAATTCAGACAAGAAGACGGTCGATTTTGAAGCCAAAGTCAGATGTTTTATTTGGGCTCGAATTTGTGACTAAAGCCCATTCGTATTATTTTCTGCTTTGGGCCTGGATTATTGATCGGAGCCCCATTTCGTTTTTCATCTTAGGTTAAGTAAGGCAGCAGCAAAAACAGATTCATTCACGTTTTTATTCTGTTTTGTGGATCAAAATAGAGGTTTTCGATTCTCCTCGAAATGTTCTTCGTGTTCTTCGTCTGTTCTTCGATTTTCCTGCCCATGTTCGGCTATACCTTCGTGGTTAACCCAACGTTGAGGATTCCATGATTCATCCAGAACTCGTACTTAATCGGTAACTTTACTCGTTTCTCGTTTTCATCTTATCGGATCCGATTTAAAATAGTTCGAATATTAGATTTAATATTCGGTTTGGTTCATCCCAAGGACTCGAGTTCGAACTAGGTTAGAGTGTTGTTTGTGCGATTGCACGATGAGACGCCACTGTTGGACAGATTCTAGACGATCGTCTAGTTGAGGGATTTCTCGGATTTAACGCAGATTTCGGTTCGTCGAGCCAAACGCGAGTTCGTTTATATTTTGTTCAATGAAGGAAGTTTCGGAATCTAAACGTTGGGTTGATCGTTTTAATCTATTTCAATCTCGTTTTATCTGCTTTCTCACACGCATATTTCAGATCTGTTTCAATTTAATTTCGTTTTAATCTGCTTTCAAATCAAAAACCCCCAATTTTATTGTTGTTCTCTTTTTGTCTTTGTTCTGATTTAAATCCACCGCAAATTCCTTGAGAGAAACGACCCAGGTTACATTATACTGCAAATCTTTTCTAATCTGGTTATTTTGGGAGATGACGGCAAATCTCTGTCACACCTCAGCAACCAACTTTCCAACCTTTGTCTCAATTTTAGTAGTCATGTCAGATATTGCTTGGTCCACAATTGCCTTGATCCTTGCATCAAGATCTGAAGGCATAGATGGCTGAGGTGGAGGAGGTGCAGACTGAGCCTCTTGAGCTCTTGAATGAGATGCTCTTGATCTTGAGGGAGCCCTTGATTGGCCAGAATCTTCTTCAAAGTTGATTTTCATAGAATTCAACTGATGCTTTCCAAAGGCAGGAGGTTTAATAGGTTGCTCAGATGTGCCCACATACCATATTTTCTCATGGAAGAGAATGACAGATATCAGATTAGGAAATGGAATAGTAGAAGGTTTTCTAGAGGCGAATCTTAACTTGGCCATTTCCTGGAAAACCCAATGGCCAATATTGATAGGGATTTTATCAATAATAGCAGCAAAGATAAGTAATCCTTCTTTGCAAAATGAGTGAAATTTCCACCTTTTTGCATGAGATTTTTGGTATAGATGTACCAGATAGCTTGATACACAGGGGGCATGGCAATAGGAGGAAAAGATAACATGTCTAATACATCAGGAGCAGGCTCATTAGGCCTAAGAATTTGCCAAATTTCCATGTTGTCATATTTCAAGGTAGGAACAGGGGGAGAATTTGAGATATTCAAAACAGAATTGATATAATCAGCAGATAGAACAATCTGTCTACCTCTGAGGTGAGTAACAATCCTCTCCTCAATGAGGTTGCCCTCACTATCTAGAATATTATCCCAATCCATATTGAAATAGAAAATTTTAACAATGTTTGGGCTATAGGAAGCAGAGATAGATAAAAGGGGCTCAAATTACTTAAGCCAAGGAGACAAATCAATGTTACAGTCATCCTTGAGCTTAGCAAGATCTACAGAGACAATTGGACGGAAGGTCTTCTTGCCAAAATAATCTTTGAATCTTTTAGCTAAGTCACTATCCATGAGTATCGTATCACAACAAAAATCAGAAGGGGCTTTGGAATGAAGATAAATTTCTAATAAGGCATTCGATACCTTTGAGCTGGATTGCTCAGGAGGTTGAGGTGCAGAGGAAGAAGTCTTTGAAGGTCCTTGACCCTTGATAGTGCCTCTGAACTCAGCAGAAGAGGCAGTCTCTTTTTCTTGGAAGGCTTAGGGGCTTCAACCTTCTTCTCCTTGTTCTTTTTCAGGTCTTCTTCTGTAATGGGTTTCCTCTTTGGAATCTTTGAAGGCTCTTGAATAACAACCTTCTTAGGTCTAGCAGATGAAGGAGATTCAGCCGAAGGAACACCAGGAATCTTCTTATCAAACCCTGATTGAAGCTTTCTTGGAGGGTACTTTTCTCTCCTAGGTCGATTCAAAGGAGGAGGAGATAGCGAACCTGAAGCTTCATAGTCTGAATTTGATCCCTAGGAGGTTTTGGCAGATTTTTTAGGGGCCATTTTTGCTTGGGGAAGGTTGAAAAAGAGTTGGGAAGATGAGAAGGTAGAGAGAAACTCTAGGGCAAACTTGAGTTTGGGAGAAAGTGAAGAGCAATAGGCAACTCACACATATATATAACCTCGCGACAAACTTGAGTTTTCACTAACAAACTCGAGTTTGTATAAATACAAACTTACCTGAACTTCAAGAGTGCATATGTGAACTCTTGAACTTCTCTTGTAAACTCGAGTTTACATTTTTCTTCACCAGGTTTGTTGCTCTCTGTTTGATGGAAACTCGAGTTTCCCATTTAATGACTCGAGTTTTGGTTTTCTCCAAAACCATAGCTTGCTCTCTATCCCCGATAAAATCGAGTTTGGTCTCACAAACTCGAGTTTGCTTCTCTTGACAGCAAACTTCAGAAAATTGATCAAGCATCCTGTATAAAACATAACTAGATACTCCGATGCTTAAGTTAGTAACTAATAATCATAAAAAACATAACTAAGATTAGATGGAAGTGCTTACAACTCATTAGGATTTACCATTCCCAATTCTCTTCTTATGAAATTGAATTGCTCCTTAGGCAATGGTTTGGTGAAGATATCAGCAAGTTGAAGATGAGTTAAATGAACATGACTTTGACATCTTTCTTCTGAACATGGTCTCTTATGAAATGATGTTTAACATCAATATGCTTGGTCCTTGTATGTTGAACTGGATTCTTCGCCAAGCTTATTGTGCTGGTATTGTTACACAGAATTGAGACTTCCTTCAGATTGATTCCCAAGTCAGATTGTTGTTGCTTAAGCCATAGGACTTGAGCACAACAACTTGATATAGCTATGTATTCAGCTTCAGTCGATGACACTAAGACGGTTGTTTGTTTCTTGTTGAACCAGGAGACAAGTGAGCCACCAAGGAATTGACATTGGCCACTTGTACTCTTTCTATCTGTCTTGTATCCGACATGATCTGAATTTGAGTAGGCCAGCAAATCTCAGGTTGACCTTTCGGAAACCACAACCTAAGAGTCTTTGTGTCAGCAAGATATCTGAAGATTCTCTTCACATTTTCAGCATGAGACTCCTTAGGAGCGGATTGAAATCTTGCACACATTCCCACATTGAATTGGATGTCAGGGTGACTTGCAGTAAGGTAGAGCAATGATCCAACCATTCCTCTATATTTTGTAATGTTGAAGTTCTTGCCCCCTTCATCAGCATCCAAAGAAGTGGTTATGCTCATTGGAGTATCAGCTCCATTGCATTGGTCCATCCCAAACTTCTTCAGGAGATCATTGAGATACTTGGTATGGGATATGTGTTAGTTCTCTAAGGGTTTTGATGATCTCCAATGATTGTAAACAAAGCATGAAGTTTTGCTCTCAAATGTGTAAAAGTCACTGTAAGAGCAAAACTCGAGGTTTGCACAAAACCTCGAGGTTTGGCCTTACAGAAAAGGACTCCAGGTTTCTGGACTGAGCAAAACTCGAGGTTTCCGGAGAAACCTCCGGGTTTCGTCATACGAGACTTCTCAACATTTTCTCGGAAAATGGAAAACTCGAGGTTTCGTTAAAACCTCGAGGTTTGGACTTACAGAGAGTTTCCTAAGTTTTGAACATTTTAAAACCTCCAGTTTTTGTGAAAACCTCCAGGTTTGAGCTAAATGAAGTTTTCTCAAAGTTTCCAAAATTATGAGAAAACTCGAGGTTTCTGGACAAACCTCGAGGTTTGTCCAGGAAAAGAGGATCTGTGTTTTTCCAAGTTTACAAAACCTCCAGTTTTATTCTCAAACCTCCAGGTTTCTGTTTTGGCGCAAAAACTCAGGATTTCCACGTTTAAGCAAAACCTCGAGTTTTGATACAAAACCTCCAGTTTTGGCATCCGAGAGAGCAAACGAATTTTCATCGATTTTGAAAACCTCCGGGTTTCTAGAAAACCTCTAGGTTTGCTCTTGGCGCGATTTTGTAAAGTTTCACATTCAAAGTGAAACCTCGAGGTTTCTGTTAAAACCTCGAGTATTTGCCAAACAGAGAGACTGACGCTTTTTGCTAATTTGAAAACCTCCAGTTTTGGAGAGAAACCTCCAGGTTTAATGTTTTGGACTTAAATCTCTTTCACTTACTACAGTCCAAAACTCGAGGTTTCATAGAACAAACTTCGAGGTTTCAAATCTTCGAATTTGCAATACAATACTTCTTGTTTGATCTTAATACTTCCTATGATTAATCTCTAATGTTCCTAGATATGTTTAACCACTTTTTTTTAGTGAGTTTCAGATGAATTAGAGAGTGTTTATTGAAGGTTTAAAGCAAAAGCAAAAAGCATGTCAGAACATTAAATGCTAAACCCAGAAAGTTGCATACTTTTGGGTAATCCTTCTGCACACGCCTACAAAGAATTAATGTCTACCTACCACATCCAGCAACTGCTCTTCCAATGGATTAATTCGCAGAGAAGTCAACTCTGAACTTCTACACAGCTGGATTAAGTGGAGATTAGAGAGAGAAAAAGACCAAAACTAAACCAGAACCTTGTCTAATAAAGGCAACGATTATATTGAAGATTACAAGGGTCATATATTGATCTCTACCTATAAAAGAAGACAGATTCAAGACAGAAGTGGCAAGACACAAGCCTACATCTTCAGAATGCTCATACTCTGATCTTCATATCATTTACTCTCTGTTTTTCAATGTTTACATAGTTTATCATAGAGAGAGTGAAATTATTTGTAATGCACTTCAGTGTTTATCTTATTGACTTCTGAGAGAGAAGATTCATTATAAACATTATATCTGAGAGTTACTCAAGATTGGGTGATCTTGAGTGGAAAACAGATTGTAACCTTACATTGTGTAAGGGGGAGTATCTCGGTGAGAGATTTGGCTTCACAAGTGCCTGGGTGAACTTGTGGGTTTGTAAAGGCTTCTCTTGTGCCCGGATTAAACAAGAGGATAGTGGATTGAAAATCTCAAGTGGAGCTTGGGGACTGGACGTAGGTCAAGGATTGGGCCGAACCAGTATAAATCTTAGTTTGCATATTCTCTTCCTTAATCTCCTATATTTCCAGCATATATGTTTGAATGACTGTCTATAGCTTTATAACTCTTTACTGTCATACAAACTAATTTTACTGAGTTACAAAAAGATTTTCAAAGTTGCTAAGTTTTATCATCCTAGTTCATCTCTATTTTTAGTGTTAAAAAACAGAGCATTTCTAAAAACATTTTTAAAATCCCCAATTCACCTCCTTTCTTGGGTTCAGCCGGTTCTTACAATATAAAGATGTCATTCTTCTTTTGCTTGATTTGCAGACCAAGAAAATAGTTCAACTCTCCCATCATAGACATCTCAAATTCTCCCTGCATATTCTTAGCAAACTCTTCACACAAAGCATCATTAGAAGCACCAAAAATAATATCATCAACATAAATTTGAACAATTAATATTTCATTAAGCTTATTACTCTTTATAAAGAGAGTTGTGTCTGCTTTTCCTCTAACAAATCCTTGATCAAGAAGGAATTTGCTTAATCGCTCATACAAAAAAAAAAGTAACCAAATGATCGATGTCGTGAAAAGATATTAGTAAAACATAGGCTGAGCTCAGAATCCTTCCTAAGCATGACACTACCCTAGTTGCCTAAACACATTGCTATAGCATTGATGCTGCACAGCTCTCGCAAATGCTACAGCATAACATGTAACACCCCAAATTTTGGACCCTGAGAATGGAGAATAAGCCTAAAGTAGGCGGACAACTAAGCCCAGTTCGGGAAGAGTCCCAAGAATGTCGGGAGATAGGAAGGCTCTCTGGGACTAAGAAACTCGGCTATACGGGTCAGTGGACCTAGTAAGTATAAGCCGTGGAATTAAAGTGCCAATGGAAAAGGGCACAAAAGACCTATACGGTGTAAAGCCGGTGGAAAAGATGCCACCAAACTATGTCCTGGGGTATAAGACAATTAGTTGAGTGAAAATATGCCGGTGTAAGTAAGTACACGGCATTTTCAAGGCAGTTGGGTATGCCCTGCGTTTTTAAGAAGACATTGGTATTCGTGAAGAAAACCTGAGTAAAACCCGGGCAGGATCTCGAGCAAGCACCGATAAAGTAACTTTAATAATGTAAGGTCATAATGACTAATGATGACACAATTTTGTGTTGGACTAATAAGATCATGACACGTGTCCCCTCATCATGACAAGGGAAAGAGCTACTTTTGTGTTGGCCAAATAGAATGGTGACACATGTTCCTTCATGATTACAAAAGTCAAAAGTAATGATGCTAGTAGGACACGTGGCGTTTTGGGGTCAGAAGTCGGATTTTCAAGTAGCACGTAGTACGAGGTAATTGCGGGACACTGAAAGGTATATTTCTTGCTCCTAAAGGCATTGAATTTCGACCACCTGGGGTCAGGGAGAAAAGACTGTTGATCCGAGCCCACACAAGTCCAACAAAGTGGCACGAGTTACGAGGAAAAGTGTAACCGGCAAAAGGTAGCTGAACAGGACCGGTTCGGGGTTTCCGGAGATAGGCCCAGGCCCCAGATGCAAGGAGAGGGCAAAATTTAGTGGGCCCAGAAGAGAGAGAAAAGTCACTTGGAGAGAAAGTACAAGGTCATATCAAGTAATAATGAAGAGAGAGGAAATAAAATAATCAAGAATTAATTTGGACCACACAATTTGAATCTGATATGACCAGTGAATGACAAGAAAATATGACCCTACAAGGCCATTAATGGTGCAATCTTGGGAAGATTTAATGGGCCCCCTAACTTGGAAGAAGAGCAAGACAAATGACCATTTTACCCCTAAAGTGTTATTTTAATTACGGGACAGAAACCTACACCTAGTAACTCCAAAAACCAACACCAAGGGCAATTTGGGAATATGATATTTGGGCCTAAAAAGGCGCACCCATCTGCCAAGAATTCTCTAGAATTCTGGAGAATCAAGTCAAAGAATTATATTTAAATATGAGACATCCTTTAGACCATTGGGTAATAACCAAAATTGGACAAAAGCCCTAACCCTTAGACTCTATATAAGGACACCTCCTCCCCTCATTTCCACCTGCCCAAGGACATGCTCAAGGTGTAAGAGGAGAGTGCCTAGCTGAAGTCTTGGTTCAAGGAGGAAAGGAGGTCATACGCAACCGACATTCCAAGGTAAGCATCTCACCGACGAACTGCTTCTGCCCTATATTGTTTTCGTGGAGTTTCTGTAGGATTTTGGTATTTTTTTAGGTCTCCATTGAGTCCAGAACGTGTTTTTGTGTGGGGACAAGTGGGATCACCTTTTTCCAAACCGGAAAAGCTTAAGTCTTTAAACTACGTAAATCTGCCGATTCTGGTGTTTTCTGGGTAGCATGTAGTAATCGGTGGTTTTAAAATAGTAAATGAATTCCTTTTTCTACCGATTTCATGTCATTATGATTTTCCTACCCAGATTTATTTGCTGTTGCAAAATGACCCTAAAACAGGAAGTTCATTTCGGACCAGTGTCTTAAGTTTGGGAATAAGGAAATAACTCGAACCCAGATGACTCTGGAAATTATTTTTCATATAAAATAGACATCCTAAGGATTCCATGGCCACTAATTTCACATCAATACGATATTTCTAGAATTTATTAAAAATCAGCGAAGTTGGATTAGCGATTCTGGAATATTTTGGAGTTAGGCGGAATTTATGGAACTAGGAGTAAAGGTTGTATATGTGATTGGAAGTGAAATGTTTTGCTGTAACTAGGGTGTTAACATGGGTGGACCATACTTCAAGCACCAAAGGAAGAGGTTGCTATTTTCAAGGAGTGTCGGGTAGTAACTGTTAACTTGCATACTCTATGTTACTTTCACATATGTGTTTTATCATAATGTAGGAGTTGGGTTGTAGTACCTAGTGAACTATGTGTCCTTAGGTTACTGCTGAAGTCCAAGGTATGTCGGGCTGTAATGCCTATGGGACTGTGTGTCCTTAGGTTACTGCTGAAGTCCGAGGGCATGTGGGACTGTAGTGCCTGAAGGACTGTGTGTCCTTGGGTTACTGCTGAAGTCCGAGGTATATGAGGTAGGTAGGACCTATGGACTGTGTGTTCATAGGCGGCTATTGAGGCCTCTTGGGGTAGGTAGGGGCTGCAGCCCTGACTACCGAGACCCCTTAACGCTATGGTTCCGGGGGCTTGTCTTGACTAGGCGGTCCTGCGGAGATGGTAAATGCCAGGTTTATTATGATTATTTTCCTGATTTTGATTTGCGTTACATGCATTGTATACATATTGTATATGAGTTTAACAGTTACTCTGGGGTTCAACTTTGAACTCCACATCATTTGAAGATACAGGTGTAAGGCAGTAGCAGTTGGTAAAACTTGAAGAAGGTGGGATTTGATACGGAGTGATGAAGAAATAGGGGACGCCCTATCATGTTTGTATATCTCTATATTTGGTATGACTGTATGATTTATACACACTGTTTAGTATTTTTTTGGACAATTGTACCCTTAACCCTATGGGGAATACTTTATGTTTTTGTATGTACCTTTACCAGTATATTGTAGTTGTCCAAATCGATCATATGCTCTGCCGCACATACTCTGATATATGATTAAAGTGATTAATTAACAAAGGAAAGGTAATAAGCGAAAAGGATCCCTCTAACCCGCCACCCGAAAGGGTGAGGCCGGTAGGAGTGTAACATAACACGTTTTACAATGTTATTCAGTTAACCTACCACTCTAATCTACCGAAGCTCTCGAATCTGATACGTACAATCCTAACTTACTTCTCCCATATGTCTATAGCGATTTTCTAGTTAGATTATCATTACAAATCAGGGTGTTATGGTTATGAGCGATAGACTCATTCTTGAGGCCTACAATAATAGGTCAAGCTTTGAACAAACTTGCCTAGAAATCACTGTTTCTAAGATGTCTAACCCCAACTCCCTCTCAGTAAGCCGAGACCACTGATCTAGCCCTTAACTCTCGCTAATTGACAAGAAATTAAATCACTGATAAGCAAACTGAATGTATTAGATTAAAAACTAACACTGGGTTCATTCAACTTAGGAAATCATCCTTGCTCAGCCACATGAAATTTAGTTCATGACTAATGAGGGAATCACTAAACAAAGCACTACAGAACAGCCCATGACAAAGATATCAACTAAAATCAAATAAGAAAAAAACAGAAAGTTTGATGGAGGTTCCTACGGCGCGGAAGAAGCCCTGTCACATCACGACTCCACGTCTTCTTATCTCTGTCTCACTGCCTGGAAAGATGCTGGGTTTGTTAGTTCTCTATGTGTTTTGATGATAACTGACAATTGTAAACACAATTGAAGTTTGTCTTTGGTAAGTTGAAAAGCTTACTGTTAAAGGCAAACTCAGTTTTGGAAGCAAAACTCGAGTTTGGACTTGACAGAGAGTAGCTCAAAAGTATGAACTAAAGAAAACTTTTGTTTGCTTAGGCAAACTCGAGTTTGCAAGAGACAGAGAGCACTCAATTTTTTCATACTAAGACAAACTCGAGTTTTGGTTTACAAACTCGAGTTTGTACCATACAGAGACACTTTTTGATTTACAAACTCCAGTTTTCATCTACCAGAAAGTTTGTAAAAGTTTTCTCTTATAAGGAAACTCGAGTTTGGATTTTGTAAACTCGAGTTTTGGTCATACAGAGAGCTCCCAAGGTTTTGAACTTAAGCAAACTCCGGTTTTCATATGGAAACTCTAGTTTGCACCAAACAAAGAGTTTTGTCAATTTTTGTAAACTTGATCAAACTCGAGTTTGTGTTTTCCAAACTCGAGTTTGGGCTTGGCAGAGAGAGTCTCAATGTTTTTTCATCCCAAGCAAACTCCAGTTTGTTATGACAAACTCCAGTTTGCACTTGGCCAAGCTTTTTCTAAGTTTTCCAAAGATTTGAGGAAACTCGAGTTTGTAATTGAAAACTCGAGTTTGAGCTTAAACAGAAAAGTTATCATGTTTTATCCACTTTGTGAAAACTTCGAGTTTGTCTTAGAAAACTCCGAGTTTTCACTTGGCATAGTTTTTCAAAGGTTTTCAAATTTAAAAGAAAACTCGAGTTAACATTTGGAAACTCGAGTTTACACCAGGCAGAGAGCTTTGCTCATTTGAGTAATTTGAAAACTCAAGTTTACATTTGCAAACTCCAGTTTTGAGCTTTTGGACTTAAACATGTTTTCACTATAAAAGTCCAAAACTCGAGTTAGTCATTAACAAACTCGAGTTTGCTCAATGTTTCAAAATATGTTCAAAACTCAACTTACGACAATCTTCTCTGGAAGAAGGAAACTTGAGTTTGGCCTTCTGAAAAACTCAAGTTTGTGAGAACAAACTCGAGTTTGTGTGGCTATGTTTGAAAATCAAATTGCACGAATTTGTGAAATCTTCATGTTTGATCTCAATACTTATTATCATCACTCATTACTATTCCTAAATATGTTTAATCAGTTTGTTAGTGAGTTTCAGATGATTTAGAGGATGTTAAATGAAGATTTAACCAAAAGCAAAAAGTGACGTCAACACATTAAATGCAAAGTCCAGAAAACTTGCATCCTTTTGGACAATCATTCTACACACGTTGCAAAGGGATTAATGTTTCCTTTCCTCATTCAGTAGCTGCTCTTCCAACGGATTAATATTCAAGAAGTCAACCATAAACTTCTGTGCAGCTGAATTAACCAAAGAGTAGAGAGAAAAGAAGACCAAAGCTTCACCTAATCCTTCCTTAATGCTGGCAATGGTCACATTGAAGATTACAACGGTTATTTAATGCTCTCTTGGTATAAATAGATCTGGATTCAATTCTTCTCAATAACCAATCCACAAAAAACGAAAATCATTCAAGTTTCCAATTACTCTTTGAGTTTTCTTGTGTAAAGTATCTTTTGATACATTTGTACTTCAGTGATTATATTTATCCACTCTTAGAGAGAATTCATCTATTGAAAATCATTTATTGTAAGAATCTCAAGTCAGGGGACTTGGAGGTTGGGATATTGATTTCAACTTGTAAGGGGGAGTAAGTTTTAGTGAGAGAATTACTCTTGAGTTACAGAGTGTGTAATCAATTGAGATAGTGAAAATCCCAGAGAGTCTGGGGATTGGACGTAGGTCAAGAGGTTAGACCGAACCAGTATAAATTCCTTATGTCGTGCTTCCTCTTCTCTTACTTTGTTGTGCTCTGTTTTTGTGTTCAAGTTTCAGAGCACTAAGCAAAGAATTTTTAAAATCCCCAATTCACCCCCTCTTGGTGATTTGCTCCACTTTCAGGGTTCTCTGGAGCTCTCGTGCTTCGTACTTCTCTCACTCTTTTCTTGAGTCTAGCCGTATAGGATTGGTCTTTGACTCGCGATGACTTTCGACCCCCTCTAGGGTTGGCTGTTGTTTCCTTATATATTCAGGTCTACTTGCGGCGTACGTCCAACGATGTTACAATATACTGGTAAAGGTATAAACAAGTACATAAAGTAGTTCCCGTAAGGTTAAGGGTACAATTGTCCAAAATAAATATTGAACAGTAAGTATGAGCCATACAATCATCCCAATTATAGAAGTACAAGAAGCAACTGGGCATCCTCTATTTCTTCGTCTTCTCGCACCAAGCCCTACCTTCCTTAAGTCCTCCAGCCACCACTACTTGATGCCTGTATCTTTGAAACCAGTCTGGAGTTTAAAATTGAACCCCAGAGTAACTGTTAAACTCATATACAATATGTATGCAATGTATGTAATGCAAATCACAACTAGGAACACAAACATGGCATGTACTCCGCAGGACCGCCTGGTCAAGACAAGCCCCCGGAACCAACGCGCAAAGGGCCTTGGAAGTTAGGGAGGCCAACCCCAACCACCTATCCCAGAGGCCTCACTGGACACCTATAAACACGTAGTCATATAGGCTCCACCTAGCCTCACATACCTTGGGCCTCAATGGACACCTATGAACACACAGTCACACAGGCTCCACCTAGCCCATATGTCACAGGCCTCAGAAGTACCCCCAAAGAGATACTCCTTAGCCAACATGCCTCGGCCTCAATAGTACCCCTACAGGTACTACCTAGGCTGCATACCTCGGCCTCAGTAGCGACCATAGGACACGAAGTCCCATAACTACTACCTAGCCTACATCCACAATCATGATAAAACATAACATACAAAAGCCACATAGAGTATGCAAGTTTACAGTTATTACCTGGTACTTCTTGAAAGTAGTAAGCTCTTCCCTTCAAGTCAGAGATACGTCCCACATGAATTAATACCCTAGATACAGCCATACACCATGTTTTCAGTCACACATTCAAACTTTACTTCAAGTTTCCTAAAATCCGCATAGCACCAGAAATTCCAGCATTTCTGTTCCAAACGATTTTTAATAAATTCTAGAAAAATCGTATCGACATGAAATAAGTGGCCATGGAACCCTTAGAATGTCTAGTTTATCATTAAAATAATTACCAAAGTCATCTGGGTTTGAGGCCATCTCCAATTCCCCAAACTTAGCCACTGGTCCGAAACAGAATTAATGTTTTTGGGTCATTTTTGGCCTTAGATAACTCTTGGTTAGGAAATCCAAATGACACGAAATTTTAGTCTAAAATCATCCTTAGGATTTCAAATTTCTCCATGAAAAATTTGAGAGGAATCAGACTTCATTTACTATTTTAAAACATCCGATTTGTCTTCACTGCCCAGAAATACAAGAATTGGCAGATTTGTGTAACTTAAAGACTTAGGGCTTTTCGGTTCCGGAAAAAGGTGATCCTACTTATCCCCACTCAAAATAAAGTTTTGGACTCATTTTAAACCTTAAAAATACCAAATTCCTACTGAAAATTCACAAAAATCACCATAGGGCAGAAGCAAGAACTTCTAGGTTGTCTGTGAGATGCTTACCTTGGAATTTCGGTTGCGTATCACCTCCGCTCCTTCTTGAACCAAGACTTCAGCTGAGCTCTCCCTCTTCTCCCTTCCTTGAGCACGTCCTAGGGCAGCCAAAAATGGGGAGGAGGTGTCCTTATATAGCCTCTCCAGGTTAAAGAAGTTAACCAATGGTTAAATGACACCTCGAGGGTAAAATTGTCATTTTCACGACTTTTTCCCCAAGATATTCCGAATATTCTTTTCCGGGGTATTCTAGGGTCTTCTGGTCCAGGACATGTGGCGCCATCTTAGCCCTTAAACTTTAGATTCCAAGATTGCCCTTGATGTGACTTTAGGGGTAGGTTTTAGGTCCAGGGGTAAATTTGAATTTGAATTTATGGAGACGAAGAAGATGAAGTATTGTAAATACTGTAAGAGGATTGCTCGAGGACAAGCTTGGTCTACTCGGGTAACTTTCAAATTCTTTCACAAAGAGAGTTCAACAGGCAAGCTTGCTCAAATGAAGATAGAATATCACCTAGAGGGGGGGGGTGAATAGGTGATCTCAAAAATTCTTTTCGCACACCCACACGAAGACAAGAGAAAAACAGAAACAGAGAAATGAAGCAGAGAAGTGAAATATACACAAGGCGATTTATACTGGTTCGGTCCAATATCACTGACCTACATCCAGTTCCCAGAACTCCTGGGATTCCACTATCTTTCAAGAACAATTACACACTCTGTAAACGAAGGATGATCCTCTCACAGACTCCACTCCCCTTACTAGTTGTAATTGATACACCCTTTCTTAAGGTTCCTCAACCTTAAGATTCAACTGATAAAAAGGTAAAATTTTATGAACTCCTCACGAGTAAGTAGAGTAATGAACACTGAAGTAAAAATTAATGAAACAGTTGAAACAACAAAGAAACAATGAATAGTATTTTGTCAAATTAATTGCATAGCATTTTGGTAGGTGGTGAATTCAATGCTTCGACTATTTATAGATCTTTCATTTAATGACCGTTGATGAAGCTTAGAAGTAGCCGTTGGGTTTTCTTCAATATGCCCGTTGGAGTTGAAGTGCGAAGGCTTTGTCCGTAATCCAGACATCTAGATGGAATATTCGTTAATTCCTTTTGTTGCTGCAATTATGACCGTTGAAGACATGTAAAACAATTTGCCCAAAAACCATCTTTGAATGACCAGAGGTTTGTCCGTTGGATATCATCTCGAATAGGTAACCACATTCAATGCGTTCTGACACAATTGCTTAATTCAAAATCTTGGGATAATATGTGTTTTAATCAACTGAAACTCACTAACAAACTTTATTAAATTAAGTTAAGAATATCCATATAAGATGATATGATGAGTCTTTAAGCATATGCAGAGAGATATGAGAATCTAGATAACCTTCGCCAGAGGCAACCTTGCCTCGAGTTATCATTCTTCCTGCCTCGAGTTGCTGTAGTGATAAAGACAATATGTATATTCTAAAAGATGTTTTAACTCGAGGTACAGTTTTCCTTACCTCGAGTTACCTCTTAGACTCGAGGTAGGATAGGTGAGGCTCGAGTTAAATCATCGGATAGATTGTAAGAAGGTTTCAAATATGAACTTGCCTTGAGGCTGTAAATGATTCACCTCGAGTTAGTGTAACGATAAAAATAGTAGGAATAATTGATGGCACATATTGACTCGAGGCACAAAGGACTCTGCCTCAGCTTGGACTGAACCTCGAGGTAGCTTAAAGCTAGACTCGAGTTAATTGTTCCCGTTATAAGACTTCTTTAAAAAGAATAACATAATTACCTCGAGGCTACAATTAGGTAGACTCGAGTTATGACCTAGACTCGAGGTACTTCTATCTGCGTCGAGTCAAAATGAAGCTTTAATGATGCATTTTTTAGGCAACCAACTCGAGGCTGCAACATCACCTCGAGTTAATGCGACAGCAAAGTATTTTTCCTGATAAAATGCGATTTTGTCTAAGTTAAAGCTGTTTTGCTTATCTTCCTTGAATTTTCAAATTTATCATCATCAAAACAATAATAGAGAACTAACAGAGTACACAATTACTCTTTCTCGAGTAACCTACTCAAGTAATGCTTCAATGTGCTCTAGCAACCACTGATTGCATTCTGATAAATTGAGCTTACTTGAGTAACCTTAATCTTTGCTCGATTAATGTTTTCTAAGTGCTCGAGAAATATCCTGAAATAACTAAGAGAAGGTAATTAAAACGATCTTGCTTGAGTAAAGCTTCTTCTTTGCTCGAGCTACATACTCGAGTAAGGCTTCTTGGCATACTCAAGTAACAACCTGAAAAGCAAAAGGTTAGTTATCAAAATACTCGTGCTCGAGCACAATATTTCTGCGCTCGAGTAACAAATACTTGTGCTCGAGTAACTTGCAAGATTATCATGAACAAACTCAGGTGCTCGAGTAACCTTCCTCTATGCTCAAGTATTGTTCTCGGGCAATGCAATCATTTACTCGAGTAATTTCGATAGAAGCAATTCAGGTTACTTATCAACGAAAGCATGCTCAAGTAAGCATATGTATATACTTGAGTAACAAGTATGCTCGAGCAAGCATATGATCGAGTAACTTGTCTGTTATAGAGGCCAGAGATAGCAAGTATCTTGCTTCATTTTCGCGAGTGATCTCCATAAGCAAGCATTTGAACTTAGGAGTTTAACCTTCGTGCTGCCAATGTTTGATTAAGCATTTGATTTTGGTAGTCAAATGATGCATTGGGAGTCTAGTTTCATATTAAATTGGTTTCACCTCAATCAAATCCTTGGTTTGGGAGATATCATAGAATAACTAGACCTCGCTCAAGTGAAATGCTGAACATGTACGAACAGAGTGGCTGGAACACATATCATGCAGGAGTAACTTAGTGGATGCTTGAGTATGATGCTCGAGTAACGCAATTATGTGCTCAAGCATGATGGAAAATAGTAGCAAAAATGTTGTAGCTAACTACTATTCCTTGTGAAGTTTGAACTTGATTATTTTAACTTCAAATTGAGCCATTCCAACTTCCATTTGATCATAGAGACTTGAATATTGATATTCTCAAAATATTTGACAAGTTCTTCTTTCTTCAATCTCCTCTCTTGATCATTCTCTATAATTCAACTTAGACCAATCTACACTAAACAAAGTAGTTAGTCAATGTATGAGATAAGTAGATTATGTAAACTTTTTGCTCTTAACTATGGCATCTATATTGGACATCATCAAAACTAATCATATCCAACAATTTTATACTCACGTTTTTATATGTAGCCCTATTATGTCCCTCTTGATGACATAATTGCATTTTGAAGTACACCCTTTTTTGCCCAACTTTTCAGGAAGTGGTGGGGGCAAATCATATGTTTTTTCACCATCTTCTTGTGTATTTTGCGGGGTTTTTTAGGCTCCTTCCCATTTTTTTCTTCTCCCTTCACCTTCTTATGTCCTTATTCTATTCTTCTAAGGTTGGATAGGCAAGGCAGTCACATGTGGTGGTTCCATTGATTGAAACCTATGAATTCCCCAAAATGTCATGCCCCTCACAGGTTGGAACTTGTTTCTATAATTGAAAATTTATGCATCCTCGTAGTAGTACTTAGAAATTTGAGTTATTATATCTATCTTGGTGTGATATAGTGCTCAAATAGTATGTTGACAAGGGATAGCAGTCAAGTCCCAAGCCCTACATGTGCACCACTTCCTAGTTATGAATACAGTATGTCTATCATCCCCTTCAGTTACTTCTTAGTTGTCATCACCATTGAAGTATACCCTACATCCCATGAACAATTTCTTATTGTCCTCAAAATAATGTTACACACTTAGGACTAAAGTTACCCCTCCACCTAGAAACATTTTTCCCTATCAGCCCACTTACTCATCAACTTGATTCTCATCTCATCAATCATCATAATTATAGGCAAGTACCTAAGTCATAAATCAAAGCATTGAAGTTTTTATTCATATTGTTATAAACAATCTAGGATAGAGATCTACAAATAAAATATGCTCTTACCTAGAATTTTATTGGATAGGATACAACTGATTGTGTTGCTTACTCACTTAGTTCTTTGAGCGCTTCTATGTTGTTAGGAAACTTTTCTTCAAACATGCTCCAAGCACAAGAGAAGAACTTTTTTCCAACTCACCACCTCTCCATTTTTTTCTCCAATAAGCATATATGTGCCTAACACATAATCAATGCTCTACCATAGGTAAAACCTCAGATACAACAAGATGTAAAGCATGCAAATTATAGAAATCATTAATAACAAATCTAACATTTTATCATCAACATATGAATTAAACCACTACAACACCTTACCTTTGCATATATGACAAAATATTTTTGTTTTTCCTATCTTGTAGATCTAACAATTTCTTCAACCATTCAAAAAACCATTTCCAATTTAACGTGTTCGCTTTCTATGTAATGCTAACATCAATTGGATATAGAGTATTATCAGCATCAAGCCCAATGGCTGCTGGTATAATGCCTTGTGCATAGCCTTTGAGGAATTTATCATCAGCTTTAATGATGGACCTGCATCCTACCTTCCAACTCTGTCTGCTAAAAAGAAAACAATAACAATGGATAATCAATTGTATCACAGTAATAGTCAAATCATAAGGAAGTCACTCTCTCTATTTAGATCTCAACAAATAAGTAGGAAATAACCAACTTCTATAAACTTATGAAGTTGCTTTTGAAGCAAAGAGAAATCTGTAGCTAATTATTGAAAACAATCATGTGTGTTTATATAAACTTGTCATACCGAATATTAGTTAGTTAATTAAGACCACATGTATCTATCTCTAATTAATTTATGGAGCTCACAAGATTCAATACTTGGAGCTTGGCTTTGATTCAAATAGCAATAAAAATGTGAACATTGATATTATATGTTTTCGAGGAAATATATACACTTGTAGCAAAAATTGTAGCATGAGGGCACATAGTAAATATATTATTTGTTTCATTAGATAAGTACACAAAGGAAATATATGGAAAACAAAATTGTAGCAATGAAGAAAGAAATTGAAAGTGACAACAATTGGAATAATGGTAGCAACTGTACATTTTCTTTCATAATGAAACACCATGACAACAATTGAAAAAAGAAAAAGAAGAAGAAGAAGACACATTTACCTTTGTATCATTGAAACAAAAATACAACTAGCTAAAGACCCTTTTGTCATTTTCAAGAGCTTCTTTGTTTAGATCAAGAGATACATCTGACCCCGTATTGGAATTTTTCAACTCATTATAGTAAGCTTTGAGGTTGTTGAACTCATCAATGTAACTTCCTTCCATCCCCTCCACAATTAACATTTTCTCCCTTTTACAGTTATAGATACGAACACTAAGCTTCAAGTTATCTTCTACTCAGATTCGAGTATTCACTATTGGTGCAAGTGTCAACCTCTCATATCCCATCAAAACAATTTCTAGTTCAAACGAGCTACATCAATGGCTAGCAATTCAAGAAACATTCTAAACACATCTGGCAAGATCCAGCAACTGAGTATTTCTACAATAGTTTCTGGCCTCTTCCAGTTCCGTACTGGTTCCACCACAAACATAATTCATAATTCAGTTTCAAATCTGGGTTTCGTCAGGACCCTATCTATGAGACAACATAGTTTTGAAATGACCACTACAACTGGTCTCAAATTCCGTAGAAAACATTTTTCTCAAAAATTCAGTTCAGAAATTCAATTTCAAAATTTCACAAATACAGCAGATGCATTGGCAAGTTCAAAATTCAATTTTCAAACATACCAGGAACCAAACAATTGATATAGAAGGTCATCAATTCCAATTACATCTTAGGCTCTATCCTTGGCTACTCGAGAAATCCATAGGACACTCAGTCCATTCATCCGGCCATTCCAAAAATAATGTCTGTAACTCTCAGGCTTGACATTGTTCAGTATTCATGGTCTAATAACTGTGGGCTTCTGCTAGCCTATGGACATGCTAGTCAGACAAGACTTAAGGCTCTTTCATAATCAATCTAACGACCTTTGGACACACTAGTCCTAAAGGTCCTATTGTCCACCATGTATCCTTATCACAGATACATCACATCATAATCACACTAAATGGTAATCCACACAGCACTAGAGACCCTATGGCGATACATCGCATCATATAAACCTCATCTGGGGTTATTCTTTATCTATGGGCTTCTTATATAAGTTCAACTCTAGGCATAACCACCAACTTACATTCCTTATCAGGTATTTACCTATATCTTAGGGAACTTAATAGCCACTAGTACATCTATGGTTATCGGTCCCGGTCATGAGACTATAATCCGTGGCTACCGATGTTCTAGCTATAACCTGGTTCCATCATGGAACAACTCTCAATCATTCTTTCTAAGGGAATATTATTATGAGATTACAATCATTCCCTATACTAGATTAGTAGCTAGTAACCTCCAGATACCTCATACATATTGGTACCTCACTCTAGTGACTTAATGCATTCAGACCAATTAAATGCCTAAAGAATCACTCATTATCAAATCAGATTCTTAGATCATAATTCAGTTGGTAGCCATCCTCTGGATGCCCAACCAATTCTTAAGTTCATCATCTTAACACTAAAAGCTCGACCACACCCAATAGGCATACTAGAATAATCATGACTCATAATCGATAACATTCAGGTACTATCCTCAAATAACCTCAAACAACAATTGTTAGATTCACAATCCGACTCCTAGAACCTCAACATTAGCTAAGCTGAGAAATCATATTACCTCAACAATACCCAATATGCAAACTAGGATCATAATTCATATTCTTAGTCTAAACCTCGAAACATTTGAGTAACATTCTCAAAACCACAACACAATTCACGAGATTCTAATTCCATCTCAATCCTTAATATCACAAAAGCATATTCTAATATCAATCTCTCATCTCAAGGTTAATCATCAATAATCAATCATTCCAAGACAAACACATTAAAAGTTTAGCATCGATCAATATTCATAGGGTTCCTACTCTCGGGTATTAGAACCTTAATGCAATCTCAATCATATTTTGACTTAAACACTATTTCAGCTTAGAACAGATTTAAGCCTAGCCTTAATCATTATCATGTTCAATCTAACATCCTGATGAAAATCCCTAACGATCACCATATGTTATACCTCAAAACTTCAGGCCTCAAATCAAAGGATTTCAAATTCCTATGATACTTCCTAAGAGATCACCTATCTCAATAATTTCTCCCACCTAAGCACTCTTAACAACAAAGTTCTAACAAGATCTAGGGATCTAAATCATATCCCATCCCAATATCATAAGCCCTAGAATTTACAATAATATCTGAATCCTGTGCTGCCTCATCTATCCTTAGAATCTCAACTCACGGGAGTCTGAACTCCCATCCTTCGGGTCCATATCACTACTATCTTGTCTCCATATAACCAAGATCATATCAGTGCACTACTCTGATATTGCCCAAACCATGCTCTGATACCACAATTGTTACACCCCTACTGGCCTCGCCCTTCCGAGTGGCGGATAGTGTGATACCCTTCTTTTTCTTCAATTATTACTTAACATTATGCATCAGAGTTAATTACGCAGAAGATCATACATTTGGTTTGGGCGTAGTATACTGATAATCAATTACAAATCATGGTTACAAATTTAAAACAATAATTACATATAATTTCTACAAATATTCTTCAACCAATCTGAAATTAGTCCAGCATATCCAATTACTAGCGTCCATTGCTTTACCCTAGGAGCTATGTCTATTAAGTTGTACAATCCACATGTAGTAACTAGGGCTGGAATCCTGAAGGATCCCAGAGTAACATAGTTAATCTCATATACAAAGCATATACAAAATATTCAAGCAAACACAACCAGGAAAATAATATATCATAAAGCATTCCTTACAACACGTGCAGTAACATAATAAAAGCATATCACATATGCAATGTATACTGCGGAAGGGCCAAGTCTTAAACAAATGTAGGACTGCTAACAAAGCAAGCCTTGGATCCACAGCGCTAGGAAAAATTATAGTAGTTGGGCCTCAAACCCAAACTACATTGAGTACATAAACGCATGTCCCCCTCACGAGACACGGGTCCACAATCATGGTAAAACAGACATACAAAGATACACAAAGTACATGAGATTAGAGTTACTACCTGGAAAACTTAAACTGTCAATTACTTTCTCCAAATTCTTTTGAAGGCTCCCAGCAACGACACTGCCTATAATTATAAATAATACTCGTCACTTTTGCAATTCTCTATAATTCAAATAATACTTGAATTAATTACCATTTAACCCTCCTGTGATTTAAAGTGCTTTACTAATTTCCAAAAGCACCAAAATTTCCATTTTTTCTCTCGTCACTTTTATTTTCAGATTTTTCCCAAAATTTCCGGAATTTGTCACCAATCTTGGAAAATTCATAATTAATTATCCATAAGTCTAAATCAAGTGATTCCAAAACCTAATTGACCCTTAATATGTCTATTTTCAAATAAACATATCTCCATCAACCACAAAATTTTGTGCTTTTCCATTTTTGCTAAAATACCTTTGTTGTTCAGTTTTCAATTACATAATTAAGGGTCATCTTCAAAAATCCATATCTCTTTGTAGACACCTTTAAAAATTACGAATTACCTATCCAATTAAAGCTTGAGATGTCTACTTCAATTTTGGAAAATTTAATAATTTTTAAAGCTCATTTAGTTAGTCAAAATCCACGTACACACTGACTGTCTCCTAGGATTTCAAAGCTAGGCAATTTTGCAATACTTTAGTATCTGTTAGCTCCTAATGTTTTGATGATAACAAGAACTTAAGTTTTGAAAATGAAAAATAACTTGAGGAAATTCTGTCTTACATCAATTCTCGAGAATAGCATTTTGATTCTCCAGAATGAAGCCTCAAGAGTATGTGCTCATCCGCAAGTCTCCATTATGTTAAGACAATTCTCGAGAATGGGAATCCAATTCTCGAGAATGAAGCTTCAAAGAGTATCGTATAAAATGATTCTAAGCTTCAAAGAGTAACATATGTGCCCATCGCTAAGGTTCTCGAGAGTACCCTTATGATTCTCGAGAATGGAAGTTATCTTTAATAAGTAACGTACAAAGACAGATTCTCGAGAATGCAAACTTGACTCTCGAGAATGAGTATACATACTGATACATCTCTTAGCACTAAACCAATTCTCAAGAATTAGAAGCAATACTCGAGAATGGTCGATAGTCACTTTGAGCATTCTCTTATGTATTTATTATCGAAGTAATTCTCGAGAATGGAAGATGAATTCTCGAGAATGCCTTCATCACTATGACTTGCGAAGAGGCTTGCAATGTGTAATTCTCGAGAATTAAGATTCAATTCTCGAGAATATGAGAAACACAATCTCTGTGATAATATTCTTCCTATAATTCTTGAGAACCATAAGAACAATTCTCGAGAATTTTTGTTGCTATTTCAGATCTTCGCTCACGCATACTGAACATCTCTGATTATGACTTGGGTATTTCATATTATTGATTTTTACTTATTCTAATCAAGTATAATCCGTTTGTTAGTGCTTTTTAGTTGATTAATTAAAGAAATCTCAGCGTTTGAACGAAAAGCGATCCAGCGTGGCAGACACATTTAATGCTAGTCAGAAAGAAAGAACGACATTTAGAATTAAAGCAAATGGCAGGCAAAAACATTCTTTCTAGGGATACTTAATCCAGCTATTATTCCGAACTACTCTCCGCAAAAGTACATTCGACGGCGAAGCATTAAATGAAGCATTAGATGAAGCAACGGTCGACTATTTACAAACGGAGTGCATCTGTGTCTAACGGAAAATACAAAGAGTCTAAACGGCTAGTTTGTTATGCTTCTCAACGACATTAATGGCGAACTCTATAAATATCTGAAGCATTCAATTCAGTCAACCACCGAAAACGCTGTGCGATCAATTCGAGTTTATTACTATTTATTGTTTCAACTGGTTCATTAAAATATTGCTTCAGTGTTCAACACTTCATCTACTCGTAAGGAGAATTTAAACCTTTATCTCATTGTCAGTTGTATCTTAAGGTTGTGGAACCTTAAGAGAGGGTGTATCTATTACAACTTGTAAGGGGGAGCGAAGTCTGAGAGTTGTAGGACTATCCTTCGTTTACAGAGTGTGTAATTCTTCTTGGGTGATAGTGAAATCCCAGGCGTTCTGGGGACTGGACGTAGGTCAGAGATTTTGGACCGAACCAGTATAAACTGTCTTGTGTCCATTTCTCTTTTCGATTTTTTTTTCTTTCCTCTGTTATCACCATAACTTGCCTTGTGCACTATTAGCGAAAAGATTTTTGAGATCACCTATTCACCCCCCCTCTAGGTGATATTCTATCTTCAGTATCTTCCTTTAATGTTTCCAAAATCATGTTCTATGTTCACCTTTATACAACATTCTATTCTAAATACTTTAAAATCCTCAAAATCAAATCATATCACGATGATATAACTGCGGTTCGAAAATTACATCCTAAGAGCGATAACATAAGTTTCCAATGGCTATGAAACTTTCCAGAATTAAAGTAGACACAATAAGCTTTAATTTGATAGGTCATTTGTAATTTTTGGAGTTTTGTACAAGGAGATATGAATTTTCCAAGATGACCTATGATTATGAAATTCCACTCTGGGGTAGTGGTACTGTTTTGTTAATATGGAAATAGTACGGATGTGCCTAACTGAAAATGGTATTTTTCCTCTAAATTAGACATGTTAAGGGTCACATAGCCTTTAGAATAACCTCAATTGAATTTTTGTACAAGTAATTATGAATTTCCAAAGCTCAGTGAAAATTCTGGGAAAATTGTACAAGTCTGAAAATAAGAAATTAAGGGGCAAAAGTTGTAAGGTTAAGAAAACATTGTTAGTCATTCATTTTCCCTAATTTTAAAGTTATGAATATGTCCTTAGGGCCATGAGAAGAATGGAAGGACCTTCAAGCAATTCCGAAGGTTGGTGAAAGAGGAACTCGAGTAAGGACAGTAGTCCTTAAAAGGTAGTGGACTTATCCTACTTGCATGTACTTGATATTATTGCTTGTGTGTTAATATGTATGATTGTTATACTTGCATTTATGTTTAACATATTATAATGGTTGAAGCTCTGTTTCTCATTTTACTATGGTCATGAGTACGTTGTATGAAGCATTGAGCATATAGAAATGTCATTATGTTTAACATAAGCCTATACAGTTAGAAAGTGTGCACTGAGAAGAAGTGCTACACGAGATCCCAGAGGGAAGGTTGCTTAAAGACGAACCAGCAGAGGGAATGCTGAAGAATTGAAGGATGATAGTGTAAATAATTTTACGGACTGTGTCTCATGAGGGGGATGTAATACTCCTATTTTCATGACCAATGTACAAAGTGTGAATTAATGACATATTGAGAGGGTTTTGGCTACAATTAAATTGTTTATTTTCATGAAACCTTTTAATTGAATTAAGTAGCCAAAATGGCATAATAAATCAAGTATTTTAGATACTTTGTGACAATGCGAAAGTCACTACGATAGTGACTAAAATTTCGAACCCATAAGCAAGGATAATGAGGGAGTTGTTTTAAATTAAATTAGGGCAAACGATGGTAAGTTGACTTGTCAAATGAATAAATGCCCAAAGGGTATTAGAGAACAAAATATTGAACCCTTAATAAGGCCAAAATTTCATCCCAAATTAGCCAAAAAGAGAATGAAAATGTAAAGTTAAAAAGGATATCACATAAAGTCAATTTCGTTAAGACGTTATGCAACATAATTGGAAGGAACTAAAACCAATATTCTTGTTCTTTTTGGGCTAGGAATTTCGCCCAACTCAAGGGAAACATGGAACAAGGACATTTTTTTTCCATATAAAAGGGATAGTTAGAAGTCAAGGAGAATAAATATGATAAAGGAACTTTGACTTAAGGAAAAGGGCAATTAAGCTTACATCATCAAGAGTGACATAAGCTAACTTATGGTGCAAGAGTCAAAGAGGTATCATTAAGGCACAAAATTTCTCTCCCAAGGAGCCAGGAACACCGGCCAAGAGGAAGGAGAGAGAGAGATCAAACACAAAAACTCACATGTGGAAATGCAAAAGTTAAGGCAATTAACCTTAGTTGGACAAGTGGCAACTTAGGAATCAAGTTTGACTTTGAGTAAGCAAGAGTACAAGAGTAATTTAAGACAATTGGGAGTCACATTTCTTTTCCTCCATGCTACAAAAAGCGTCCAACCAAGAATAAGGGAAGAAAGAAGCTGATTTCAAGTAATATGAAAGCCCAATTAAGAAGTCAAAGGCTTAAGGAAAATTAGCCAATAAAGGGAACCAACAAGGACCAAGCAAAGGCTTCATATTGAAGCAAAATGAGACAAAATCTGATCCCACTTTCAGCCATAAATGGCGTCAGCCAAAAGGACAAAGGGGAGATAAGATGACTTCCAAGATAAGCCAAAGTAAAGTCAAGCATTAATGATAGGGAGTTAAAGTCAAAAACCTTGAGTTTGAAGCCAACCAACTTATACTAAGAATTAAACCGAAAACTGAACCAAAGGACACATGAGATAAGTTAATATTCTGCAAAAAGGAGGCAGATTTCACCAGCTAGGGATTAGCCAAGAAAAGTCAAGGAAAACTAGAGAAAAAGAAGGAAACAAGTTAAAAACCCTAAGACAAACCATGGACCAATGGACATTAACTTGCACAACTATTTTACATGATAATAGGTCATTATTTAAAGACACTTTGGCCTTCATTTCTTCTGCCCAATTTGTCCACCCTAGTGAGAAAGAGAGTGAAAAGAGAGCTTGCACACAAGGGATAAGAGAAGGCATACCAATTGAAGACTAAGGTAAGTAACTTCAAGTTATGTTGTGATAGTCTTCTATCTTCCTCAAACTTCATGAACGACTTCAAGAATCTCATGAATAACCTTGGTATGGTTCCTCTATGCTCAAGGCCGAAACACTAGGAGGCACAAAGAAGGGAAAGTTCAAGAGCAAACAAGTCACAAGACAAAGTAAGTCACTAAACTAGCTTGATTGTGGCTTCGTGTTTTGTGTTTTGAACAATTTTCATGAAAATGGCTGAGCAAAAGAATGATGTTTTAGCAAGGGGAAGCTATGCTCTAATCACTAAAATGAAGTATCAAATGATTAAAGTTAAGTTCATGGTGTCAAAAAGAAGATTAAGCTGAGAAGTGAAGAAATATGAAGCTAAAACGAAAATTATGGTGATTTTCGTCCAGGGTTGTATACAGGTGGTTATGATATGATTTTAGTGTTTTTGATGGTGTCAAAGTATTTAGAACGAAATTTTGTGTGGGTTCAAGTTGGGAACATGATTTTAGAACTCAAAAACCCTAAATTGAGAATGAAAGAGAATCTGCCAGTTTTTTTTGAATTCTCGGCAGTCATGTTTGGTAAAACATTTTAAAATAGTAAATGATGTCTGATGTCCATGAAATTTTTCAGGATCAAAGTAGATATCTTGGGATTAACTTTGGTATATAATTTTGTAATTTTCTGAGATGTCTACTAGGGGATATGAATTTTTGAAAATAGCCCAGAAAACTGGATTTTTCCTCTAACCAATGAGGAGGGCTTTGACACAGTAAACAGATGCAAATTTTTATGGCCTCTAGAAATATTTTTAATAAACACTAGACATGTCAAGGGTTAAATGGCCACTAGAATCATATTAATTGGATTTTTCTATAATTAATTATAAATTTTTGAAGTAAAGGTATATTTTCTGGGATTTCTAGAAATGGGCGAATTTCATAAAAATAAGAGGAGAGTTTATATAAGTGAATAAATGGAGTGTATTTGCTTTGTATAAGGCAAGTACATATCTAGAATGATTTTTGGATGCCGAGGAAAATTTATTAATTACCGATCAACTGTCAGGTAGTAACTGTTTACTTGTATACTCTATGTTGCTTTTGTATGTTTGTTATGCCATGATTGCGGAACATGTCTCGTGCGTGGGACATGCGTTTGGGCTGTAGGGCCTAGTGGACTATGTGTCCTTGGGTTGCTACTGAGCCGGTGATTCATTCAGTGTAGTTTGGGTTGAGGCCTGGCTACTATTGTTTTCCTAGTGTTATGGAACCTGGGCTTATGTTATAGGTCGTCCGGCGTTATTATATGTTTCTGAATGCATGTGGTATGTTGACATTATTGTTATGATTTTTTTCTTGATTGTGGATTGTATATATGCATTGCATACATATTGTATATGAGTTTGACAGTTACTCTGGGATTCAATTTTGAATCCCAGATTGTTCCAAAGACACAGGTATTTCTGGTTGAGTTGATCTGGAGATTTGAGGTAAGGGCATGGAGCTGAAGGATGAAGAAATAGGGAATGTCTTATCGTCTTTTGTACTTTATATTTTAGATGACTGTATATTTTACTTTCTGCCCGAGATTTGCTTTGGATTACTGTACCCTAACCCTACGGGGATTATTAGCTGTTTACTTTTCACACTTTTACTAGTATTATGTATTTGTCCAAATCAATCATATGCTCTGCTATGTAATACTCTGATGCATGTTAATATGGAATAATTAAAGGTATGGTAACATTTAAATAAGGGATCCCTCTAACCTGCCACCCAAAAGGGCAAGGCTAGTAGGGGTGTAACAAGGGACATGCGTTTATGCATTCAGTGTAGTTTGGGTTTGAGGCCCAAATATTGTGATTTTTCCTAGTGCTGTGAATCTGGGGCTTGCTTTGTTGAGTAGTCCTGTGTTTGTTTAGGACTTGGTCCTTCCGCAATATACATTGCATATGTGGTATGCTTTTATTATTTTACTGTGCGTATTGTATTGAATGCTTTTATGATATGTTATTTTCCTGGTTGTGGTTGCTTGCATACTTTGTATATGAGATTAACTATGTTACTTTGGGATCCTTCGGGATTCCAGCCCTTGTTACTACCTGTGGATTGTATAGCTTAAAAGACATATACAAAGCATATACAGAGTATGCAAGCAACCACAACCATGAAAAACATTCAATACAACACACACAGTAACATAATAAAAGCATACCATAAATGTAATATATATTGCGGAAGGACCAAGTCCTAAACAAATGCAGGATTGCTCAACAAAGCAAGCCCTAGATCCACAGCACTAGGAAAAATCACAGTAGTTGGGCCTCAAACCCAAACTACCCTGAATGCATAAATGCAAGTCCCCCTCACAAGACACGGGTCCACAATCGTGGTAAAACAACCATACAAAGATACACAAAGTACATGAGATTAGAGTTACTACCTGACAAACTTAAATTGTCAATTACTTTCTCCAAATTCTTTTAAAGGTTCCCGGCAACGGCACTTCCTATAATTGTAAATAATACTTGTCACTTTTGCAAAAAATGGAAACTTACGTTGTTACTTTTAGGATGTAATTTTCGGAAAGCAGTTATATCATGGTGATATGATTTGATTTTGATGATTTTAAGGTGTTTAGAATGGAATTTTGTATAAAGGTGAGCATAGAACATGATTTTGGAAACATTAAAGGAAGATACTAAAGTATTGCAAAACAGCCAGGCTTTGAAATCCTAGGAGATAGTCGGTGTGTACAGGATTTTGACCGACTAAATGAATTTTAAAAATTATGAAATTTTCCAAAATTGAAGTAGATATCTCAAGCTTTGATTTGATAAGTAATTTGTAATTTTTGGAGGTGTCTACAAAGAGATATGGATTTTTGAAGTTAACCCTTAATTTTGGAATTGAAAACTGCACAGCAAAGGTATTTTAGTAAAAATGGAAAAGCACGAAATGTTTTGGTTAATGGAGATATGTTTATTTGAAAATAGACATATTAAGAGTCAATTAGGTTTCAGAATCACTTGATTTAGACTTGTGGATAATTAATTATGAATTTTCCAAGATTGGTAACAAATTCTGGGAAAAATCTGAAAATGAAAGTCACAAGAGCAAAATTGGAAATTTTGGCATTTTAGGAAATTGGTCAAGGACTTACAATTTGACTTTAACCAAGATATTTTAGGCCTTCATAAATTCCTTTTGTAATTTGTAATCATGACAGGACACGTGTCATCTTTCCACTGAGCCAACATAAAAGTAACCTTGTACCTTGTCATGATGAGTAGACACGTGTTATGTTCTCATTGCGCCAACACAAAAGTAACTTTTTCTTTGTAATCATGATGTGACACGTGTCATCTTTCTATTGTAACAAAACAAAAGCAACTTTATACTTTGTCATAATGAGGGGACACGTGTCATGATCTTATTAGACCAATACAAAAGTATGTCATCATTAGTTATCATGACCTTACTTTATTAAAGTTACTTTAATAAGCTACTTTATCGGTGCTTGCCCAAAATTCTGCTCGGCTTTTACTCAGTATTATGACACGCTACTAAGACCCGACAAACAATGCTACATACCTGTGTTTCCTAAAAAACGCAGGGCATACCTGACTGCTCTGAAAATGCCGTATACTTACTTATACTGGCATATTTTTGCTCAACTATTTGTCATATACCTTAGGACATAGTTGGGTAGCATCTTTTCCAATCGGATTTACACCCCTAGGACATAGTATGTGGTATCTTTTCCAACCGGATTTACACCATATAGATCTTTTGTGCCCCTTTTTCATTGGCACTTTAATTTTATGGCTTATACATACTAGGTTCATTGACCCGTATAGCCAAGTTACTTTCTCCCCAAGAGACTTCCTATCTCTCGACATTCTTGAGACTCTTCCCGAACTGGGCTTAGTCGTCCGCCTACTTTAGGCTTATTCTCAAGTCTCAAGGCCAAAAAATTCAGGATATTACACCTCTCATGCACCTTCCTTGTGAAATACTCAGCCAACCACTTTATAGAAGCCCTAAGATTCTTAAATACTCGACTGTAGCTATGTTCTAATAACAAGTCTTCACTTTTAGACCTGAATTACATACATTTTTGGAGGCATACAACATAAATGGGCACCATTTTTTACATTTTGACTTAATTCTTTAAGGCTCACTTTTAACAAGCTTCAACTGAACTCCAACATTAATGGCATAGAACTCCTTCTTGTTTGTATATGTCTCGTTGAACATGAAAAGGGGCTTACTTTTAGACCTATTAGGCTCTTCTTCACTACCAATCACTATCACCCTTAGAATCATGATCCTCTTCTTCATCCTCACCTTTGCCCTCACCTTCACATGGAATCACGCATTACTCTCTTCATTATTGTGTCCTATTTCAGCCAACTGCTCATCGTTATTTCCTCCCCATCATCTTCAGATAGCTTCTTCTCACCTCTCTCAAGCCCAATAATATATTTTGTAACTTAGTTACTCTCTTATCCCAATCTATTTCTTCACCTTTGTTGTTATATACATCGTCTCCCTCCTCATTCAATATATTTCCATATACCCCATCCTCGATATCCCAAACCTAGTTGGGCCCACCGTTTGGAACACCCTTTGGACCACCGTCAGGACCACTTCACCCATCTAATGCCATTTAACCTTAACCCTAAGTTAAATTCAATTCATCATTACACAAAGAGACAAAGGGTGAGTTCAACATTACACTGTGAGAACGCATAAAGAAATCAGAAGTTCCAGTCACAATCTACTTTACATATGATTCAAAGATTTCATAACTAAAAATCAAGGAAGAATATATGCTTATGACTAAGACATCACATACGCCTTACTTTCTGTCATGATTTCTCTACTCTCTCGCTCCCAATTGCTTTGCCCTAATTTGTTCCGGTCCATCGACTTATGCCCTAATCGCGATTTCAATTGGATATGGATTGGCCATCGAGTTAATTTTTCTGGTCTATCAAGTTAATAATGCATTTTAGCCACATCAGTGAGTCTACATCCACGTATATGCCAGCTCGTACTCCACTATGTTAGTTTGGATGGTACTGTGTCATTTAAACGGTCACCATTAGGTTACCATGAGGGTAGGGTGAGAATGCTACATTTTCTTAACTTTTGGAGCAAAAATACTCCCAAAAACTTCTGGGTACCTAGTGCTCTTCAGGCAAAACTTACAGAATAAAAATAATAATTACCCCAAAGTAAATTGATGGGAATAAAAAGGAAAAAGATATTGAGGCCATTTAGATATTAATGCTAAGATTGTCAACTATTTTATTTTATTTTTGAATATTTATCATTTATTGTAATTACATTTTAGAATGAAATGTCATTAATTTCTATGGTTACGCTGTGGCCTATAAATAATACACTTTGCTTTGTATGCCTTTTGATGAATTGAATAAGAATTGCATCTAACTGCTCTAAGTTTTACAATGATGAATAAAAAGAAGAAGAAAAAAAAAAAGAATACAATGCATATTAACTCCCTCCTTGGCAATATCAGTTTAACATTAAACTTCGTGCCAATAATTTTTTTTTTCTTTTCTAATACTTATAAGAAACCAAAACCCATACCATTAAAACCATGTCAACATTGTATTATCTATTGTAGTTGCGAAAATCATTTCTTTCACCACAATATAATAATTTTTTAATTAGAATGAGGAGAAGAAGAATGTAGTGGGAGATAGGGAATTGAGAGGATTTAGAAACCATTATTAAATTATTTTATTAGTTTGTAGTTAAATAATAAAATGTATGCTAAAAAATATATATGTTCAAAATCGGCTAAGCCATAGGTTAATTGCATATGGCCTGATTCACCTTAGAATAGTAATTTAATATTTTTAAAGTTTTATTTTTAAATATTAAAGTATTAAACCTCCTATTGTTACTTTTGTTTTTAAGTTACTAATAAAAATTTTCATGTCAGGTTAATGAGGATTGACATTTGTAATGGATTAAAAAAAAATTGTAATAAAAGAAATCCCATGAACCTTATGTTAGTGGCATATAATGTAACACCATCTTTAATTAACCCTAAGCTTCACGTGGAGTTCAAAAAAAAGAAAAAAATAAAGATGACCTCAGAATGAATTCCTCAAATCCACAATCTAAATTAGGTAAATAAACATTCTAGGTTCTCCGCCGTCTATCAAAAGATTGCAATTATATATTCTAAATAAATTCACATGCATCATGATGTAAGAGGCAAAATTCCCTAAATGTGGCAATAAAAAAGAAATAAGCAATAATCGCTAGCTACTTGTTAGGGTATGTTAGTTATGATTAGTTTTGATGATGTCTTATATAGATGTCATTATCCAAAGCAAAAAGTTTACATACTACCTTTATCTTTTACTGTGACTAATTCTTATATTTAATGTAGATGTAAAGTTTAAATAATGAAGAATGATCAAGATTAGAGATTGAAGAAAGAAGAACTTGTCAAATATTATGGGAATATCAATATTCAAGTCTCCATGATCAAACAGAAGTTGGAACGGCTCAATTCAGAGTTAAAATAAACAAATTCAAGCTTCCGGATCAATAGGAGTTACTACGGTTCAATTGCCATACTTGCCATACTCCCGTGTATGAACAGCTGCTTCTGTGCATAAATTTCAATCATTCTCGAGAATCACATTGTGATTCTCAAGTATCATTCTCGAGAATGAGATTCTGATTCTCGAGAATGATCGGGTTTAGCAACTTGTTTCACGTTCAGCTTGGGCGACCTCTGGTAATTCGATGATATCTCCCAAACCAGGAATCGGATTGACGTGAAACTAGTGGCATATGAAACGAGACTCCAAATGCGTCATTTTTATATAAAATGAAAGTCCAAAGGAGTCCATATGAAGGATCTATGATTTTTATAAGTTGGCACAAGAATCACTGTCACAGTCCAGACCAAGCTTCGGTAATTTGAGTGTATCTCTCAAACGACCAATCCAATTGAGCTGAAATCAGTGCCATTAGAAACTAGACTCAAATACCGTTTCCAAAACATCAAGAACATAGAAAACGAAGATCAATGGAAGGAGATATGATGTTTTGAAGTTGATAGTATGTTCAGGATATTGCAATCAGCATTGATTAAGAACAGCTTACATTCATCCTATGATAACCGATGAAATACAACAAGTTTGGGACTGACGCTTCTTGCATTGGAAAGAAGGCTTGAAGAGATTTATGAGTATGGGTGCTTTGACAAATTTGCTACCTCTTCTGATATGATTTTCGATGTGCAGGAATCAATTCTTGAGAATTGATTAAGGAGTCCCGAGAATGGTTGTTAAGGAAAACTGCAAAGATTTAATATGTGTTCAGTTATCATCGCAAAGCAAAGGATTCTCGAGAATGGTTATTAGATTCTCGAGAATGGTTCTCGAGAATGCACCAGCACTCTCGAGAATGATCGGGTTTGAAAGAAAAACTATGCCGTGTTTCTCGAGTGATTCTCGAGAATTGAGAATCAATTCTCGAGAATGGTTCTCGAGAATCAGCAAATGATTCTCGAGAATGGTCGATAGCCTATACTGATGCATTCCGTTTCTGAAGTGATTCTCAAGAATGATAACTAATTCTCAAGAATCAGAAAGGATTCTCGAGTATTAACGGATGCTTCAGCTGATATTCGATTATGTGTTAGCTGTATCTCGAGTGATTCTCGAGAATGGTTCTCAAGAATCATTTAGTGATTCTCGAGAATGATCAAAAGGGTGTTGAAATACAACTTGATATTATGAGTGATTCTCGAGTATTAACATCCCATTCTCGAGAATGCCCAAACAACATGAGTACCCGATGGTTTGACAGCAAACATTAATCTTCTGTAACTTCATTTAAATGATCTAATTAATTGATTCTATCTTCCAATACATCATTTAAAATTAACTGTGATATCATTAAACATCTTCCTGAATATTTTTCAGCAACATAATCAAGTTTCGAGTTTGGACGAAGAACTTCGAGAATGCCCAGGCGTCCTTCATATATATAGCATTCTGTTCCTTGAATTCCGAGAATCTTAATCATAATTCTAGAGTACCAAATGAGACTCAACTTGTGCATTAACTCTCTTGGACAACTATTCTCGAGAATGATATGAACAATTCTCGAGAATGACTACTTCATCTCGCTGACGTGATCTGGAAATCTTTGATTATAAGTTCGTTGTTTATCATTACTAATTTATATCTCTTCTAACCATGTTTAATCAGTTTGCTAGTGGGATGATTAAAGTGTTTTTAATCTTCAAAATCCCATAAAGCAATTTTGTGTCAGAAGCATTTAATGCAAACCAGAGACGAAGCACGAAAGTAGAATATGGATATCTGAGCCTCTGCAAAGTAATTCAAATATTTCCAATCAATATTTTGCTCAAGTCTCAATGGACAAATCGAACAAAGAATGTCAACGGAGCATATTCAGCAACCTCGGAATACTACGAAGATACAGAGCAACATACATATTTTTGACTCTCAACGGCTCTCTTCCAACGACATTAATTGCTATCATCAAAAGCCAGAAGCATTCAAGCCACAGTACATGCAAGCTACCTGGACTGGCTGCATCAGTGTGTTGTTAGGAGGAAGGGTCAACCCTTCCACCATGTTTGTTAGGGATGACACTTGGGGTGTAAGGGCATTCGTAGCGTCTAATTCATGGCTGGCCATTGATGGCTGTTCCTTGCCATTCGTTTTAGCAGTTTGTGAGCCTCTTCATAAGATTTCATTAAAATGGAGCCGTTTGCATAAGCGTCCACGATTGAACGTGTTTGTCCATCCAGGCCCTTGTAAAAAGTTTCCAGCTAAACCCATTCAACCAATTCGTGTTGTAGGCACTTTCTGAGAAGATCCTTAAATCGATCTCATGCTTCATATGTTAACTCACCAAATCTTTGCCAGAAACTTGTGATATCCTCTCTATATTAGGCATTCTTTGTTGGTAGGAAGAATTTGATCAAGAATTTACTCCCCAGGTCATTCTAAGAGGTGATAGATGAAAGTGGAGCTAATCACCAAGAGGGGGTGAATTGGGGATTTTTAAAATTCTTTTCAAAGTGCTTTAAAACTTGAACACAAAACAGAGCAGAACAGAGTAAGGGAAGAAGAAGCAAGACACAGCAAGATTTACACTGGTTTGGTCTAACCTCTTGACCTACATCCAGTCCCCAGACACTCTGGGATTTTCACTATCACTTATAATCAATTACACACTTTGTATTTGAAGTTATCCTCTCACTAGGATACAGTCCCCCTTACAAGTTGTAATATGATATTCCCAATCTCCAAGTCTCATGACTTGAGATTCTTACAATAAATGATTTCAATAAATGAAACTCTCTCAAAGAACAGATAATATAATCATTGAAATACAAGATGTATCAAAAGATACTTTACAGTAGAAAACTGAAAGAGTAGTTGGAAACTTGAATGATTTTCGTTTTCTACAGATTGATTGTAAAGAAGACTTGAATGCAACTCTCTATATATGAAGAGAGAATTAAATGACCGTTGGATTAATCAATGTAGCCGTTGGACACATTGCTGAGTTGATTAGGAACAATTTGGTCTCTTCTCTCTCTACTCTGCAGTTAATCTAGTTGCTCAAAGGATTAGGGTTGACTTCCTTTGAATTTAATCCGTTAGAGGAGCAGCTACTGAATAAGGAAAGAAAACATTAATCCCTTTGCAACGTGTGTAGAATGATTGTCCAAAAAGATGCAATTTTTCTGGACTTTGTAATAAATGCGCTGACGTCACTTTTTGCTTTAAGCTAAATCTTCATTTAATATTCTTTAAACCATCTGAAACTCACTAACAAACTGATTAAACATAGTTGGGAATAATAATGAGTGATGATAAGAAGTATCTAGATCAAACATGAAGATTTCACAAATTCGTCCAATTTGATTTTCAAACTGAGCGACACAAACTCGAGTTTGTTCTTACAAACTCGAGTTTGTAACTTTGCTTCAGAAGCTAAACAGAAGTTTAGAAACCTAAACTCGAGTTTACTTTATCCAGATAAGAATGTCGCGATTTGAACTTTGATGAGCATTTTGAATAGGATCAAAACTCGAGTTGATTAGCGACTAACTCGAGTTTTGGACGTTTAAGATGAAAGATAAGTTTAGTCCAAAAGCTCAAAAATGGAGTTTGTAAATCTAGAATGGAGTATTCTAAATCACAAAATAGAGCATAGCTCTCTGCTTGGTCCAAACTCGAGTTAACAAATGTAAACTCGAGTTTCCATAACCATTTGGAAAAATGGAAAACTCTTTGTATGGAGAAAACTGGAGTTTGCAAAGGCAAACTGGAGTTTTCAAAACTTCAGAAATATGTTATGCTCTCTGTATGATCCAAACTCGAGTTTGCAAAACCAAACTCGAGTTTCCTCAAAAAAGAGAAAACTTTGAAAAACTTTATACCAAATGCAAACTGAAGTTTATAAAATAAAACTGGAGTTTTCTCAAAATCAGAATGGAGCATAGAACTCTGTTTGTTACAAACTCGAGTTGACAACCACAAATTCGAGTTTCCAACAAAGCTTGGAAAATATGAGAGCTTTCTGTTAAGCACAAACTGGAGTTTCCAAATGGAAACTGGAGTTTGACTTAGTTCAAAGACTTTGATAGTTCTATGTCTTGACTAAACTTGAGTTTCCAATTACAAACTCGAGTTTGTCTTTAACTTGAAAAACTTAGAGGCTCTCTGTATGCCACAAACTGGAGTTTGTCTACACAAACTGGAGTTTTGGCTTGGTTCAAAAAATGAGCTATTCTCTGTCAAGTCCAAAGTCGAGTTTCGAATCCTAAACTCGAGTTTGCCTTTGACAGTAAGTTTTTCAACTTACTAAGACAAACTTCAATCTTGAGTTTACAATTGTCAGTTATCATCAAAACACATAGAGAACTAACAATAGAGTTAGCAGGTAGGCTATTCAGCCATGTCCGAGCCTTATTCCAAAGAGAGAATGGGAATAGTTTAATTCGAAAGGCATCAGGTATGACTCTGGGAATAACAAATGAATCGCAGACCTCCATAAAGGACTTGAGATACAGATAAGGGTCCTGAGAAAGGAGGCCTCCAAATTGTTCGGCTGAGTTCAGCATTTGAATCATGACACCTTTAATCTCAAAGTTCCCTGTGTTAAAGGTCAGGGGTGTAATGGTCGAATTTAGTTTGGTCAAATATGGAATCCCAAACTCTATAATGGCTTTGTTCATATCAGCATTTGGTGTGGAGGAGCCTGATTGGCTCTATTTATTACTTGCTGCTCCCTTTGACCCTAGTCATGATTAGCTGGTATATCTGCCATGTCTGTAAGGTCACAGGGGTAACCTATTCGCTTCCGCCTCCTGCGCCTTTGCTTATAAGTTCGTTCGTTCTCAAGATTGTAAGGCTCAAGATTGACATAAGGCAAGATGCGCATACGCTACAGAATGTACCTAAAAATCAAAAACAAAGATGGGGTGAGATTATTGTATAAAACACAACTATTTAACGATAAACTTGTAATCATAAAAGGTATCTACAGTCACCGGCAACGGCGCCAAAAACTTGTTGGTCGAATTCCTTGATGACAAGTGAACCAATCGAATAAGTAATAAAGAGTAAGTCGAGTATCGTCCCACAGAGATGGAGACACCGATGATGATACTGCTTTCAAAGATAGTTGTGTTTAAAAGGAAAGGAAAATTATAATTGGTTTGGGTGTTTTTTTATTTTAACTATTAAATAAAGAAATAAACAAATGATCGTAGTCGTAAGAAGATATCAGCTTAAAGATAGGCTAAGCTCAGATTTCATCCTAAACATAGTACTCCCCCAATTTTCCTTAGCGCATTGCTATAGCAATTATGCTGCACAACTTCCGTAATGCTACACCATAGCCGCCTTCACAATGTTATCCAGTTAACCCACCACTATGCTATATAGAAGCTTTCGCGTCCTGTAAGTACAATCCAAGTTATACTTCTCCCATATTCCTATGACGATTTTTTAAATTAGATTATCAATCCTAATCAAGGTGTGTGGTTATGAGCGGTAGACCCATTCATGTAGCCTACAATGATAGGTCAAGCCTTGCACCAGCCTGCCTAGCAAACCCTGTTAGTTGATCATTAGGGCAGTTAACGGAGGGGCAACATTGCTACGCCAAAAAATTCAGGGGAAAAATTGCTCTTGGGTGCGTACTCCAGGGGAAAAATTGATACTTAACCCATTTTTATGTGGTATATGACAAAGATTAAAAAAATGGAGTTACTACTATAAGATCTCAAGAAAAGGATTCAGTCACCCAAAAGCCTGGTAACAACTAAGAAGCACGATAAGTTTTAATGCAAGAAATAATAACATGTTACTTGTCATTATGGCCATTAGGACCTCATAGTAAATCTCCCTCTAAAAGTTTAGGATATAAAGACAAAACTCCATCAAAATTTATGGCAATTACATATAATCTATTAACATTTCAAAATCTAAAGTTAACCTCTATAAAGTAAATTTCAAAATTTCATGGAAGCATGAAGGTAGAGTAGAGAGATCGAGCTTTAAGGTACATTTTATATCGGGTTGTTGGAATTTTTGATCTGAATCCGCTCTTGATGGGCCAGACTAATTGATTGGGAAATTAGAATCATGAGTCAACTAAATAACTGATTCATACATACATACATACATACATACATACATACATACATACATACATACGTACGTACATACATACATACATGTTGGGATCCGTACACGCAGCGGGATTATAAAACTTTTACGAATCCCAAAGAGGATCGCTCAACCGCGTTTAAATCAAGGTTAAAGAGTCCAAATCATACCTATGCGAAATTCTGAGCGTTTCTTACGTTCGATTTGATCACGTGGGTTACCTTCTCGATCATCCAGGAGTAGACTCTACGAATCTCCTCCCTCTACCGGTATCCACACGAATAGTCTCCGAACACGACTGCGGCAGCGTGCTAGCGCCTTCAAATTTCTCGCGTCTCTCAATTTGCTCTAGGGTTTCTCGCGGCTTTCTAATACATCTGACTTAATGTCCCGTCGGTATTTCAAAACCCATTAGACGTATTATATATTCAAAATTAATCTAATTAATTTCGAAATTCAAGTTTGAATTAAAATAATATATTAATTAAATATATCAAATAGATCTAATCTAATATATTTATTTAATCCAAATTATAAGCCTATAGATTTAATTTATCTTTATAAATTAAATCTAAGATATGATATCTTTTATTAAATCTGAGATACTATACCTCAATTTAATTAAATCTAAGATACTATATCTTTATTCGAAAATTAAATCGAGATACAATATCTCAATTTATTATAGTTATTTAATTTATCAAATAAATTAAATACTATATATAATAATAATATTATTATTTCAAATTTAATAATAATAATAAAATAAATATATATATATACATATATATATATCCACCCTAGATTAAATACAATATTCATCAAATCTTATACACATATAAGATTCAATGAATCTGGACACTTTTGCTCGTGTTGGGCTATTCTTGTGTGCGACCCTGCAGGCCCAAATGAGATTGGCAGTGGGCCAATACTGTACCAGCCCAAAAATCGCAAGCGGCCTCTAGCAAGACATTGCGACTACCCAATTCATATGGGGATCGATGATACGATACTACCTATCGTACAACCATGTCACGTCCCTTTTGTCACGCGATAATTTGGTCAAGGATGAGGTATGGATAATGTCAACTTTCTGTTCCTGACCATTACTTTCTCGATTCTCGAGTATTCTAATAGAAATGGAAACTCCTTTACATTGTAGTATGGCCATACGTTTCTCGGACTCACTCATCGAGGGCCCAAAGATATCTCTACAAATGTGAGGGACAAATTCCATCTTGACCATTCACATTCCTCTGCATGAAAACCACTTATCTCGATCCAAGCCTTTATCATCACCCTATCAAAGGCGACTTTTGACTAAGTCAAAGATCGCGACTCATCATGTAGGAATCCATGATGATCTCGAGTCAAAGGGCGTTGTGACGCGGTTATACATGAGATAAGCTTATGAATAAATCCATGCAGCTTTCTCATAGTGGGTCGGTCCAAAGACCTTGTACTCCTACAAGTGCCCATGACTTTGATTCGTATCTCCATACCTCATCAAAGTCATATGCGGTCTTATTTCATCTTCGCTCTGCGTAGATGACCACCCGGACATTTAGGATAATCTATAAGATATATCCAAGGATCAATTATCACTATAAACATGCAAATGAAATGATAACTAAAGGAAAATGACTTGCCCCTAGGGCATAATTTCCAATAGACTCCCACTTGCACTGGCGCAATCAATAATTACTCTAATTCCCATTGCCCTAACATGACGCTCATGTTTTGCTTGTGCAAGCGGCTTAGTAAGAGGATCAGCATCATTGTCTTCTCCTATATATATATATTATATCACCTCTATCATTGATTTCTCTGATAAGATGAAATTGCCTGAGTACATGTTTGGTCCTTTGATGTGACCTAGGCTCCTTGGTCTGCGCAATAGCACCGCTATTGTCACAAAACAAGTCTATTGGATTTGAGATGGTAGGAACCACCTCAAGTTCATTAATGAACTTTATAATCCAAAAGGCCTCCTTAGCTGCATCCGATGCTGCTATATACTCAGCTTCTATTGCAGAATCAGCTATAGTGCTCTGCTTAGAGCACTTCCAGCTTACTATACCACCATTCAACAGGAATACATATCCTGATTGCGATCTTGAATCTGAAAGAAGGAGCTTAATCACCAAGAGGGGGGGTGAATTGGGGATTTTAAAAATTTTCTCTCGAAAGAGCTCTGTTAGTAGAATGCAAAACAGAGATGAACAGAGTAAGGATAAGAGAGATTGAACACAATAGATTTATACTAGTTCGGTCCAAATCCTTGACCTACATCCAGTCCCCAGACTCTCCAGGTTTTTCAACTAACTCAGATGATTACACACTCTGTATCTCACGGAGTAATTCTCTCACTAGAACTTACTCCCCCTTACAAGTTGTAATCAAATATCCCAATCCCAAAGTCCTAATACTTTGAGATTCTTACAAAAAGATAATCAACAAAGAACTCTCTAAAATAGATGATTACACACTCTGTATCTCACGGAGTAAGTCTCTCACTAGAACTTACTCCCCCTTACAAGTTGTAATCAAATATCCCAATCCCAAAGTCCTAATACTTTGAGATTCTTACAAAAAGATAATCAACAAAGAACTCTCTAAAAGAGCAGATTAATAATCACTGAAGATCGATATATCCAAAGATATTAACTCTTAGAGTAGAAACAATAAATGCTCTTAATCGCTAATTGAATGCGCAGAGTTTCGGGTTGTTGGAGACTTGAATGCTTCTGGCTTTTATAGATACTTGCATTTAATGACCGTTGAGGAGAGATTAATGAGCCGTTGAGAATATCAAATATATCCATTGAGATTTAATGTTGCTCTCTCTCTTCGTATCATCCGATGTTGCCGTTATTCTCCGTTGACATTCTTCATTCGATTTGTCCGTTGAGACTCAGTAAGAATGTTGTCTAGGAAATAGCCGAAATGCTTTTTGTTTGACCAGAGTTCTATTTCTTCATTTAGCTTTGATATCTGGGACATCATTTAATGCTTCTGACAGGAATTTGCTTTTCGTAATTCCAAGTTTAAAAAACATGTTAAATATATCTGAAATATACTAGCAAACTGATTAAACTTGGTAAGGAACAATAATATTCAATTATATGAAACACCCATCACTTAATCAATTGATAACATATTGCGCAGACATAGATTCAAAAATTGACAAGCATGACTCGAGTCATGCCTAGAGTCATAATCTCAAAGTCCATTTAGATGACTCGAGTGATAACTGGAGTCATTCTGAAGCAACTATGAACAGAAGGTATTTCGATGATGTGACTCGAGTCATGCCTAGAGTCATGCAAGCGATGACTTGAGTTATGACTTGAGTCATTCTTTGAGAAATTTCAAACGAAAGATTTGCGCTGAGATGACTTGAGTCATGACTGGAGTCATGTCTGATAAATTTCAAACAGAATCAATTTGCGCTGAGATGATTTGAGTCATGATTGGAGTCAATATCAGACAGAGGCGAAAAACAATAAGCTGACTCGAGTCATGTCAGGGATGACTCGAGTCATTTTATCGGGAAATTATTTTGCAAAGTCTGAGATACATGGATGACTCGAGTTGATTAATGATGACTCGAGTCATAAGTAATATTTTCAATTGTTTTCGAAGCTCAGTGACTTGAGTCATGACTAGAGTCAAAATGCAAAATTTTAAGTAATTGCAAGGCAAAGTCTAGATGAAATCTTTTTGGCTTGAATCAATCTTACAATTGTCAGTCATCATCAAAACACATAGAGAACTAAAGAACATCTTGGTCAGTTTGGAAACTCGCATCTGTGTAACCAGTCACACAGAGCTCATCTTCCAAGCCACCATATACCAAGAATAAGTCCTTAGTCCTTCTTAAGTACTTCAGGATATTCTTGACAGCAGTCCAGTGACCTTCATCGGGATCTTGTTGATATCTGCTGGTCACACTCATGGCAAATGACACATCTGGTCGAGTACATAACATGGCATACATGATAGATCCAATGGCCGAGGCATATGGAATCTTACTCATGCGGTCTCTTTGATCTTGTGTACTAGGACACAGATCCTTACTGAGATGGATGCCATGAGACATGGGCATGTTGCCCCTTTTAGAATCCTGCATACTGAACCTATGTAGTATCTTGTCTATGTATGTGCTTTGACTTAGGCCTATCAGCCTCTTGGATCTATCTCTATAGATCCTGATCCCTAGGATATAAGAGGCTTCACCTAAATCTTTCATAATCTTTCATTGAGAAAGACTTTCCTAACCAAGACTTGACACTCTGCAAGGTAGAAATGTCATTCCCAATGAGTAGGATGTCATCAACATAAAGCACTAGAAATACAACTGTGCTCCCACTAACCTTCTTGTAAACACAAGGTTCGTCCATGTTTTGAATGAATCCAAACTCTTTGACTACTTCATCAAAATGATGATTCTAGCTCCGAGATGCCTGCTTCAATCCATAAATGGATCTTTGAAGCTTACACACTTTACCAGAGTCCTCTGGACGCACAAAACCCTCAGGTTGTGTCATGTACACATCCTCAAGCGAGCTTTCCATTAAGGAAGGCTTTTTGATGTCCATCTGCCATATCTCATAGTCATAATATGATGCAATGGCAAGAAGGATTCTGATTGATTTGGCCATTGCAACTGGGGAAAAGGTTTCATCATAGTCCACACCATGAGTTTGAGTAAATCCTTTCACAACCAGCCGTGCCTTGAAGACATTTACTTTGCCATCCATGTCAGTTTTCTCTTTGAAAACCCACTTGCACCCAATGGTTTTTACACCTTCAGGTGGATCGACTAAGGTCCATACCTTATTGTCGTACATGGATTGCATTTCAGGCCTCATGGCATCAAGCCATTTTTCGGAGTCTGGCCCCACCACGGCCTCTCGATAGGTAGTTGGCTCATTCTGTTCAATGAGCAAAACATCACGACTTCTAGTAATTAGAAATCCAAATCTCTGAGGTTGTAGCCGTGATCTATCGGACCTTCGTGGGCCCTGTGTTACTTGAGTAGGCTCAACAACTTGTTGTGAGTCTTCTCCAGTTTCCATCTGTGATTCCACATTGTCCTGTGACTCTCGAACTTCTTCGAGGTACACTTTACTCCCACTGGTTCATTTAGAGATAAACTCTTTTTCCAAAAAGATACCATTCCGAATGACAAACACTTTGTGATCGGTGGGATTGTAAACATAGTATCCTTTAGTTTCCTTAGGATACCCCACAAAAAGGCATTTTGAGGATCTGGATGATAATTTATCAGAGGCTTGTTGTTTAACATAGACCTTACATCCCCAAATTTTAAGAAATGACAAACGGGTTTCTTCCCGTCCATATCTCATATGGTGTCTTTTCAACCGCCTTTGATGGAACACGATTCGGTGTGAACGCATTGCATTTCTAGGGCATGGCCCCAAAAGAAGGTTGAAGATCTGTTTGACTCATCATAGATCGAACCATATCTAATAGAGTTCGATTCCTCCGTTCAGAAACATCATTCCATTGAGGTGTTCCTGGAGGAGTTAGTTGTGAGATGATCCCACAACTCCTAAGATGGTCAATGAAATCTTGGTTCAAATACTCACCACCCCGATCAGATCAAAGTGCCTTAATTGTTTTGCCAAGTTTGTTTTGCACTTCATTTTTTAATATTTTGAACATTTCAAAAGATTCATACTTATATTTCATTTAAATAGATATACCATTATCTACTAAAATTGTCTATAAAATAATGAAGTACAAATAACCTCCTCTGGCAGATGTATTCCTTGGTCCACACACATCAGTATGTATGAGGCCCAATAAATCAGTGGCGCTCTCACTATGCCTAGTGAAAGGTGTCTTTGTCATCTTTCCCAATAAACAAGAAGTACATGTATCAAATGATTCGAAATCAAATGAGTCTAGAAATCCATCTTGATAGAGTTTCGTAATGTGTTTCTCATTTATATGGCCTAGACGACAATGCCATAGGTAGATCGGATTCAAATCATTTGACTTGATCCTTTTGGTAGTTTATGTCACGGATATGTCCATTCAATTTTCTTATGATAAATTGAACATTTACGTCCTTGGGACCCCGCAAATAAGATTTATACAAATGTGAGAACCACATGCGGTATCTAATACCCATGTTGAGGAAGTAGAAAGGTGAATATCTACGACATAGATACAACATGCGATAGCCCCGCTATCCTTCTTATTCTTTTCCGATCTTCGATGTAGAGTTTGCAATTCCTCTTCCAATGACCAATTTCATTGCAGAAGAAGCAGACCCCATCCTTTGGAGGTTTTGCCTTCTTGGCCTTTTCGTTTCATTTTCTTCCTTTCTGAATAGACAAAACAGTGTTGGGTCTCTTCTTAAGGCTCTGCTCAGCAGTTTTAAGCATCCCATGCAGTTTAGAAATTGATTCCTCCATGCTGTTCATGTTGTAATCCATGACAAAATGATCATAACTTCCTGGGAGTGAGTTTAAGATCACATCTGTAGCTAACTCTCTGGGACACGGGGAATCCAAGCCTCTCAAGGTGATCAATGTAGCCATTTTCAACAATGAGGACCAACTGATGCACCTTCAACCATCTTGCAGGAGAATAAGGCCTCTTTGGTCTCATACCTCTCCTGCCTTGCCTGTTGCTGGAATATTTCCATAGGATGATCAATCATCTCATAGGCCTTCACATGTTCGAGATCTCTATCGAGGTCTATAAGCATAGTGGCAGGCATCAGGCATCCTGCATCCACAGAGTCATCCTTATGCTTCGTATAAGCATCGATCGAGCTCTTGGATCGATGAGTCGAGCTCGTCAGGAATGGGTTGATCGATGAGATAATCCTTTCTTTCGTGTTTGGGATCAACGCTTAAGTTCCCAAACATGTCAAGAAAGTTTGTCTCATCGTGTTCGTCCTTCTCAAGGACTGATCGCATTGATGGTGTTGCGTTGTTACTATTGCTAGTCTACATGATTCTACAACTAAAAGATATGCAAAGTTTAATTAATAATCTCCCACTGAATTAAGAACCCTCATTATAATTAGTGGGCTTAAGATCCATATTTGGCTTAATTTTAAGTCTACTTTGGCTGGACGCTTAAAATCAAGTTATTTAGGTAGGCAATCCCTTTGCCAATTACATCACATGTAACTCTTAGATCTTTATGGGATTCGATCATCATATGACCTGGCATGTTTAATCCCATCTAATGCCTTGAGATCCAAAACCGTTTTGATAATCCCATTAAGTCAAGACAATAATGAATGTTGAGTATCACCATTACTCACTCTTGTCTCACCAAGATAACTCAAATGCATCCACTTTGGTGGAACATACAAATGGGTGATCTAGGTTTTGACAAGTATTCATTAATTGACGGCATTACGACTTAAGATTTTATTTAGAGGGTATTATCTAATATCATCTAATTAATCCTATTAATTCTACTTATATGAATGCAATCAATATTGTATATCATATAGTCTCTAAATTAATTATGAATGATCTTTATCAAATCATAGTTAAAACCCTAAATTAATTATGAGAGATCTCTATCAAATCATAATTAAAACTCTAAACTAATCATGCGCAAATCAAATCAAAACATAATTAAAATTGTGACACAACATGGCTCACAAACCTAAAATCCTCTCAAGCCAATAAGAGGACTTCTCTAAATTAATAAAAGAAAATACATAAGAAGAAACCTCGTTTCACTTACGAGGGGAGTGGGATGAGAAGAGAATGTACATCAAGAATATTTAGAGAGAGACATGGCATGCAGACCATATTTAAATTTACAACACTTGTAAAACTCTAGAGCCATATTGTTCACCATACCCAAACAACATTTGAAAGGTAAATCATTACATATATTAATTCATACAATTATAAAATAAAATATTATGATTAAATTTTTGAGTTTATATTATATTATATAATATCATGATTTAAATTCTCTAATTTAAATTAAATTAAATAATATATATAATATAGTATCATTATTCAAATTCTCTAATTTAAATTATATTATATAATATATATAATATAGTATCATGATTTAAATTCTCTAATTTAAATTATATTATATAATATATATAATATAGTATCATGATTTAAATTATCTAATTTAAATTATATTATATAATATATATAATATAAATCATGATTTAAATTCTCTAATTTAAATTATATTATATAATATATATAATACAATATCATGATTTAAATTCTCTAATTTAAATTATATTATATAATATATATAATATAAATCATGATTTAAATTCTCTAATTTAAATTATATTATATAATATATATAATATAACGCATCCGGCATGATCGAAGGTTCCGAACGATTCAGAACGTCTCCGATACGGCGAATGTGACTGTCGATTCCGAACATCGTGCGATCTGAACAATTTAGAGACGGCCGCAATATCCGACTAGCGTTAGAAACCCTAGAAACCATCTAACGTGAAATTTCATTTTAAAGCATACAGATTCAGTTTAAACATATATATCACATATATACGCATATAGAAAAACTCAATTTAAACGCACGGTTGATCTGCTCGATACAACTTTGGGGATCCGTACATGCGTAAGAATTATAAAACTTTTACGAATCCCAAAGAGGATCGCTTCAACCACGTTTAAATCAAGGTTAAAGAGTCCAAATCATACCTATGCGAAATTGAGAGTTGCGTTCGATCCGTTTCTTACGTTCGATTTGATCACGTGGGTTACCTTCTCGATCATCCGAGGAGTAGACTCTACGAATCTCCTCCCTCTACCGGTATCCACACGAATAGTCTCCGAACACGATCAATGGCGTGCTAGCGCCCTTCAAATTTCTCGCGTCTCTCAATTTGCTCTAGGGTTTTCTTTGGTGGCTCTCTTTCTAATACGTCGACTTAATGTCCTTTTATATTTCAAAACCCATTAGACGTATTATATATTCAAAATTAATCTAATTAATTTCGAATTCAAGTTTGAATTAAAATAATATATTAATTAAATATATCAAATAGATCTAATCTAATATATTTATTTAATCCAAATTATAAGCCTATAGATTTAATTTATCTTTATAAATTAAATCTAAGATATGATATCTTTTATTAAACTGAGATACTATACCTCAATTTAATTAAATCTAAGATACTATATCTTTATTCGAAAATTAAATCGAGATACAATATCTCAATTTATTATAGTTATTTAATTTATCAAATAAATTAAATACTATATATAATAATATTTATTATTTCAAATTTAATAATAATAAATATATATATATATATACATATATATATCCACCCTAGATTAAATACAATATTCATCAAATCTTATACACATATAAGATTCAATGAATCTGGACACTTTTGCTCGTGTTGGGCTATTCTTGTGTGCGACCCTGCAGGCCCAAATGAGATTGGCAGTGGGCCAAAAATGAGATTAAAGTCGCAGCGGCCTCTAGCAAGACATTGCGACTACCCAATTCATATAAAGATCGATGATACGATGCAACCTAAAATGTCACGTCAAGCGATAATCTAGCAAGACATTGCGACCATTACTTTCGATTCTCGAGTAGTCTAATAATTGAAATGGAAACTCCTTTCCATCGTAGTATGGCCATCATCCCAAAATAACCCGATTAGAAAACATTTCTTGACCATTCACATTCCTCCTGCGCATAATGTTTATCACACCCGGGTGACGTTTGACTCTCAAGGAATTTGCGGAATCCATGGGTTTAAATCATAGGGCGTTGTGACGCGGTTATACATGAGATAAGATTAACAAAATAAAATTTCCCATAGGGTTTTTGATTTGAAAAAAAAAATTTGCGGTATAATGTAACCAGGGTTAAAACTTGAAATTAAATCGAAAAGCAGATCTGAAATATGGGGTTTTGATTTAAACAGCATTAAATTAAAAAAACGAGATTGCAATAGATTAAAACGATCAACCCAACGCGTTTAGATTCCAAACCTTCCTTCATTGAACGAAATATAAAACGAACTCGCGTTTGGCTCGGACGAACTGAAATCTCGTGTTCGTCCGATATCCCTCGACTAGACGATCGTCTAGCATTTAATCAAACACGTGATGATGGCGTCTCACTTGTGCATCGCACAGCGCTCACTCTAACCTAGTTTGAACTATGTCCTTGGGATATCAATCTAATATTAAATCTAATATTCGAACTATTTCCGCAATCGGATCCGATAAGATGAAAACGAAACGAGTAAAGTTACCGATTAAGTACGAGTTCTGGAACGATTCATGGAATCCTCAATCGTTGGGTTAACCACGAAAACTTTAGCCAACATGGCTAAGGGAAAATCGAAGAACAGACGAAGAACGCGAAGAACACGAAGAACATTTGAGAGAATTCAAAACTCTATTTTGATCCACAAAATCTAAAAACGTGAATACCATTGTTTGTGGTCTGCTGCCTTACTTAACCTAAGATGAAAAACGAAATGGGGCTCCAATCAATAATCCAGGCCCAAAACGAGAAAATAATAAAAATGGGCTTTAATCACAAATTCGAGCCCAAATAAAACATCCGACTTTGGCTTCAAAATCGACGCTTCTTGTCCGAATTTGCCCTTCATGTCTTCATAACAATTGTAGCTCTCTGAATTATCTGAAATATGAAACAAAAATGAAGCAAATCCGATGTATGGTTCAAGAGTTATGGTAAGATTAGTGAAGCTATGTAAAACTGGAATTTTATTAATAAAAATGGCTAAAATATAATCAAAGGTCCAAAGCCCAAATAAGTATAAAAGCCATTATTTATTAACTAAAAAGTCCTAAATTATTAATCAAGAGATAAAAAGAAGTGTATAAAATATTCAATTATCAAATTCCCCCACACTTATCTTTTTGCACTCTTGAGCAAAATTCAAAGAAAAAGTCGTAAAGGAAAAAACTCTTCTTTTCTACAAATTGCCAACAATGCGAAAATTGAACAAGGGACACAAAGATTCATTAGAACCAATCAATCAAGACCCAAAATCCCTTCATCTCAAATTACAATTCCAGGTAATCTCAATCAATGATGCTAATCACAAATGATGGTCTCTCAAATGATGCGCTCAATCAATCAATCTCTCAAGTGTTTAAGGTAAATAAGTGTATCGCTCAAATTCTACTCAAGAAAATTGTTCTACCATAAGCTTGCTCAATTTCTACGTCTCCACTACTCATAACACATGCATGCACAAATCAAGAGAGCTTATTATTAAAGGTTGTAATGGGGTTAGGGTGAAGGTAGGTAATAGTATGGAATGAGAGGCTAAGCACCAAGAAATTAAAAAGAGCATTGATTAACCCAATTCTCTAAATATAAAAACTTTTATTTTACTCTTTTTCCTTTCTTTCTTTTATTTTTTTCTTTCTTTTTTCTTTTGTCTTTCTTTCTTTCTTTTTCTTTTCTCTTTTTTTTTCTTTTTTTTTTTTTTTTTTTTGAACTATATACAAAATCACAATGACAAAACCAAACATCTCCCCCACACTTAAACTGTTGCACTCTGAGCAACCCCACACTTAAACACAAAACCAAGGTGAAACCAATGCTCAATAAATCTCCAAGGTGCGGAATAAAATGGTTTTACGCTTAGGCTTGTAATGTGGCTTAGAAAAGAATGAGTCAAAAAGGCACAAATGGGCTAGCAAAGGAAACATAATGCAAGGGAAAGCTATTTGGCCAAAGTGGGGAAAATAAAAAGAAAGAAAATAAGCTGCTATCATATTTAAGCATGTAAGTGAAAAATGTAGTTTCAACAAGAAAAGGAGCAAGTTCTAGAGAACACAAATCGGGAGCGGATGCACAAATGAAAGAAAGAATGGGAAAAGATGAATTCCATTCAAACGGGCCCAAAACCTCACAAGGTCAATACCAACTTAGGCAATCAACAACATCAAATCAACTACCAAGATATGTAATCGAAGAGTCAAGAATCACAAACCAAACGAGAATGATCCATTAAAACCAAAATGTCCTAGTTCATAATATATAGCAATCATAGAAAGATAGACTGTATTTATTTTTAAAAGCAAATTGCAAATATGAAAACAAATAAAAGAGAAGAGGGAGAGGAAAGAAGAATACTCCCCAAGGGTTTAAGGAGGATAAGTGGCATCAATGAGGATAATATCTCGCTTCCTCAGTGGTACATTGTTTGGGATCCTTCATGGAATTGCTTGAGGCGATGCCCATTGACCTTAAAGGTTCTCCACGTGGGTGGATCACATAGCTCAAAAGGCACCAAATGGAAATATGTTAGTGATCTCAAAAGGGCCATCCCATTTAGATCGAAGCTTACCGGGCATAAACTTCAAACGGGAGTTAAACAGAAGAACTTTCTGGCCCACAGAAAATTCTTTCCACAGAATATGCTTATCATGGAATGCCTTAGTCTTTTCCTTGTACAAACGCTTGAACTCTCATAGGCATCCAATCTAAGTTCATCCAACTCTTGCAACTGCAGCTTCCGTTCCATGCCAGACTTAGCCAAATCCATGTTACACTTTGCTTAATGGCCCAATAGGCTTGATGTTCCAACTCAACCTAAGATGACATGCCTTTCCAAAGACAATCCGATAAGGAGACATCCCATCGGTCTTGTAGGCGGTGCGATATGCCCACAAAGCATCCTCTAATCGCTTACTCCAATCTTTTCGGGTAGAGTTAACGGTCTTCGAAGGATTTGCTTAATCTCTCTATTTGAGACTTCACTTGACCATTGGTCGAGGATGGTATCTTTGTGGAGACCTTGTGAAGCACTCCATACTTGCGTAACAAGGCACCCATGCTTCGGTTGCAAAAATGGGAACCCTAGTCACTATAATAGCCTAGGAATGTCAAACCTACAAAAATGTTAGACCTAACAAAATCCACCACCACGGAAGAATCATTAGTCCGAGTGGCTTTCGCCTCAACCCATTTCGAGACATAATCAACGGCCCGGTAGGATGTAAGTATAACCATATGAGAAATAGGAAATGGACCCATAAAATCAATACCCCAAACATCAAAGATCTCACAAAACAATATAGGGTTTTGGGGCATCTCATGCCTACGAAAATACTCCTTGCTCTCTCGACGGTTATCACATGACTTACAAAACAAATGGGAATCATGAAACAAGGAAGGCCAAAACAATCCGCTATCTAACACTTTTCTAGCAGTTCTTTGGGGTCCAAAGTGACCACCACGAGCGAAGCATGAGCAAAATGCAATATAGAGTGAAACTCATGATCGAGCACACATCTCCTAACTACTTGGTCACTACAAAATTTCCACGAGATAAGGGTCATCCCAAACATAGTATTTAGACTCACTCTTTAATTTGAAGGTTTGGGCCCTAGTAGAATCTTCGGGCAAAACACCGGCTACCAAGTAGTTAACCGGATCGATACCATGGAAGCTTACCTTGTAGTTTGTGGAAGGCGCTCATCGGGGAAAATCATCCGAATAGAAGAGGGTGAGAGGAAGAATGGGTGATACGACTCAAGTGGTCACTACCCGGCTTTGTGCTCCGCTTCTATCTCGAATCTCAACATCAAACTCTTGGAGCAATAGCATCCACCGGATGAGTCGTGGCTTAGCATCCGCCTTTTTCAAAAGAAATTTCGGAAGCGGCGTGGTCGAGAAAACACTTACTCTACTAGCTAGCAAATATGACCTAAACTTATCAAAAGCAAATACAATAGCCAACAACTCCTTCTCGGTAGTGGTATAATTAGATCGGCGGGATCCAAAGTCTTGGAGGCATATGCAATCACATGAGATGCCCTATCGACCCGTTGTGCCAAGATAGCACCAACCGCATAGTTGGAAGCATCACACATCAACTCAAAGGGAGATGCACCAATCGGGGGTTGGATCACTGGGGTTGTAGTCAGACAACGCTTCAAATGATCGAAGGCCGCCTTGCAAGCATCATCAAATACAAAGTCAGTGTCCTTATGCAGAAGGTTGGACAAGGGTCGGGCAGTCTTACTGAAATCCTGAATGAAACGCCGATAGAAACCTGCATGACCAAGAAAAGAGCGAACTTCCCGCACGATGCGGGGGTAAGGCAAAGCGAATCACATCTATCTTAGCGGGGTCTACCTCAATCCCTTTCCTAGACACTATGTGTCCCAAGACTATACCCGACTCAACCATAAAGTGACACTTTTCATAATTCGACAAGATTAGACTCAATGCACCTATGCAAAACTCTAGATAGATTAGCTAAGCATGCATCAAAATCGAGACCCATATACGGTGAAATCATCCATAAAGACCTCCATCCAGTCCTCTAGAAACTCAGAGAAAATACTCACCATACAACGCTGAAAAGTACCAGGTGCGTTGCAGAGGCCAAAAGGCATCCTTCGGTAGGCATCCTTCGGTAGGCATATGTTCCAAAGGGGCATGTGAAGGTCGTCTTCTCCTGATCCTCAGGAGCAATATGGATCTGGAAGTATCCGGAGTAGCCATCTAGGAAGCAGTAATGAGACTTGCCAGCCAATCGCTCTAACATCTGATCAATGCAAGGTAAAGCGTAATGATCCTTGCGAGTGGCTTGGTTGAGTCTCCTATAGTCAATGCAAACTCTCCAACTATTCTGAACTTGAGTAGGAATGAGCTCATTCTTCTGATTGGCTACTACAGTGACTCTGGATTTCTTAGGAACCACCTAGACCGGGCTGACCCACTGGCTATCAGAAATGGGATAGATGATACCGGCTTGCGAAGCTTAGTGACCTCCTTCTTCACCACATCAAGGATAAGGGGATTAAGGCGTCTACGGGTTGCCTCACCGGTTTAGAGTCCTCTTCCAACGAGAATTCGATGCATGCACATGGAAGGGCTAATGCCAACTATGTCGCTAATGTCCACCCAATGGCTTTCTTGTTCGCCCTCAATAAGCTTAGCGGCTTCTCTTCTTGTTCGGGAAGAAGGTTATTTGCCACAATGATAAGGCAACTGTTCATCCACCTCCGAAAATGCATATTTCAAGTGATCGGAAGTGATTTCAACTCAAGTTTGGGTGGTTGCTCGGTAGATGGGAGAAACTTGGGTAGTTGTTGCAACAACTCGATGTCATCACACTTTGGAAATGCACGAAACCACATTCAAAGAAGCGGAAGAACTATGTCTACACGGCTCAATGTTAACATCGAGAATTCAGCTCATCAAAATCGAGTTAAGATCATCAAAATCAAAATCGGGATGCACATCGGGATCGGGATGAAGCTCAAACTCGGAATCAATATCGAATCCACACGTAATGCGAATAATCACCCAACAAGTCGGAATCACCAAATAATGCAGCATTAACCAAATGAGTACAAACGAGCACCATTCATTATCGCAAGACATGCACAAATGGCGAAATCGCTCTCACAAAAATCGGGATAATCACACCATTCGGAAGAACATCCACAAAGGATCATCAATCACATCAATACGGAAAATAGAATGTTCTTCCCTAGGATGTTTCATGGCATCAAAGATATTAAAATTCACGAAATATCACCAAATTCCATGGAAAGAGTACCCCGAAATACACATCTATCTTCGTCCTAGTTGTTTTCATGAAAGGCCTCCCTAGAATGATTGGTGACCTACTACTAGAAGACTCATCCTCATATCTAAGATGTAAAAATCAGCGGGAATATCAATTCATTAACTTTGACTAATACATCTTCAACTAAACTAGAAGGATGGGCATTACTCCTATTAGCTAGTTGAACAATAACACCGGTTGGACGCAAGGGACCAAGACCAAGAGATCTATAAATAGATGCGGGCATGACATTTATAGAAGCACCTAAATCTAGCATGCAATCATCAAATTTATAATTACCAATAAGGCAAGGGATAGAAAACGTCCCTGGATCTTTGCACTTGCGAGGCATGGTAGGGTCGGATGAGTCTTGATACATTCTAGTTCAAACTCACTCGTTCATTTCCCTTGATCGCCTCTTGTTGGTACATAACTCTTTCATAAACTTGGCATATTTTGGAATTTGTTTGATTGCATCTAAGAGAGGAATGTTGATCTCTACTCTTCGAACGTCTCAAGTATATCCTTCTCTTGTGCTTTTTCGCAACTTCTTGGTTTTAAGGGCTCTCGAGGGAAAGGAAGAGGAATGGGAATGTCTTCCTCTTCACCTTATTGGATTGCCTTTTTATTTTTAGAGTCAATCTTCACATTTTCTCGACTCTCTCGATGTGGAAGTCACATCTACAATGGTTTAGGTTCCTCCAATTGCTTGCCGGATCGAAGGGAGATAGCACTCACATTCCCTTTAGGATTAGGAATTGTCTGTGAAGGAAGAGTGTTGGATCCCTGAGGTTGAAGCTAATTCAGTGATGTTGCCAACTTCCCAATTTGTATTTGCAAAGTCGAATGGAAGTGTCGGTTTTTCGTTGAAACGCATATTGGCGTGACAAATTGCTTCATCATATCCTCTAGTGAAGAACCACCACCACTACTACTAGCATGTTGTTGTGCCTCCCGTGGAGGTGCACATATGGGCTGGTCGAGGAGGTGGTCTGGCAAATGAGGTGCAAAGTGTTGTTGGAAATTTTGTGGCATGTCTTGTCTCTGCTCGGTAATTCCCGGAATTTTGCGATATTGGTTACTTTGGTTCGATTCGATTTACGGTTCCAACGGAAATTGGGGTGATTTCTCCAACCAGGATTGTAGGTATTGGAGAAGGCATTATTCTGCTGGTATTGTGGCTTTCCTGGAAAAACACCCACTGCAGCTACCGACTGGTCTTGACAAGCAGGATCATGCAAAGTAGGGCAAGAATCAGTAGAATGACAAGGGTCAAAACGGAACCCACGGAGTACCCAATCGAGGAGGGGAAGATTGTCTTGTTTGGGTCACTGCCAACTGCCTCACAAGGGAAGTCAGATCATCAAGTCTATTCTCCAATCTCTGAGAATCGTACTAGATCGAAGGTGTTTGAATATGGTAAACAGGGGTACCATTGGCCCTGGTGCCAAATTGCTGAGAATTAGCAGCCATAGTAGATATCAGCTCTCGGGCATCTTCAGGTGTCTTTCTATCTAAGGCCCCACCACTGGATGCATCCACGAAACTTTTATCCATCGGTAACAAACCGGAATAGAAATATGTAATCGGGAGTTGGTCGAAATCGGTGGTGTGGATAGCTTGCACACAAGCGCTTGAATCTCTCCCAATACTCATACATGGTCTCCCCATTGATTTGTTTAACACTAGTGATCTCCTTCTGAATAGCAATGGCTTTTGAGGAAGGAAAGAACCTCACTAGGAATAACTTATGCATATCATTCCAACTCCCAACAGATGTCGGTTGCAAATTGTATAGCCAATCCTTAGCCACGCCATCTAGGGAAAATGGAAAAGCTCTCGGCTTAATGTGGTCCTCATCAATTGCTTGAGGTTTCATCGTCTTTTGCATACCACATGGAACTCCTTGAGATGCTGTGAGGACATTCACCAAGACCATGAAACTTGGGCAACAAATGGATAAGACCATATTTGAGTTCAAAGTTAGCAGCAAGTTCAGGATATTGAATACACAAATTTTGATTATTGCCTACATCAGGGGTAGCTAATTCTTTCAAAGTGGGATGAGCTGCTTGCTCTGCCATAATTTCTGAGTTAGCAAAATTGCTACTAGAATCAGTGAGAACAACAAGACTATCAAAAGTACTATCGAGTCAAGATCAACGGAATGGACACAATCGGACTCGGACTCAAGTTCAATGTCAAATTCGGGAATCAATCCCACGACTAAGCCTAACAATTCCTCTAGCGGTGAGAATTGTTCTTTCAATTTCGGGATCAAGTGGCAACAAGTCTTCTCGGATCAATAGTTCTCCTAGTACTCATGCAACAAAGCATAAACACAAACACAAATTTCAAAAATGCCACTAGAAAATCAGAATTACGAAAATGCCACTAAAAGGAGAAAACACTAAGATGACACGAAACACAAAAACCTATGTTGGAATTTGACCAAAACAAGTCCAAAACAGCATCAAATGATTTTTAAAATTTATGGGACTTGGACAGGGGCAACTCCTAGACAATTGGGGAACACAAAAATGAAATAAAAAAACTTCAAAAAATGAAAAAGTGGTCTAAATGATGGAATTTGGGAAATAAGCATACCACATGGAAAATCAAAAAATGTGCCCAAGATTTTGCCATTTTCTATCGCCAGTAAAATTTCAGCTCATTCGGAGATACTCCAAAAAATTGACCTAGTAGAAATCACAAAATAGAAACTTAAAACAAGAAAACGAGGTCCAAACGTTGGAATTTGGGGAAAATAGGGCAGACCTCACTCCCAAGGAGAGTGACTCTTGTTTAAAATGCCCAATTCCTTGTGAATAAGACCTGGTTTGAGTGATCTGGGTCAAAAATATTTTCTGTCCAGCCACCCGAACCACCAAAAACTACCGTTGCTTAACGAAACCGATGCAAATTCCCCGGCAGCGGCGCCATATTTTGACAGAGATTTGCCGTCATCTCCCAAAATAACCAGATTAGAAAAGATTTGCAGTATAATGTAACCTGGGTCGTTTCTCTCAAGGAATTTGCAGTGGGTTTAAATTAGCAACAGCAAAACAGAACAACAATAAAATTGGGGGTTTTTGATTTGAAACAGATTAAAACGAAATTAAACTGAAACAGATCTGAAATATGCAGAAACAGATTAAAACGAGATTGCAATAGATTAAAACGATCAACCCAACGTTTAGATTCCGAAACTTCCTTCATTGAACGAAATATAAAACGAACTCGCGTTTGGCTCGACGAACCGAAATCTCTGTGTTCGTCAAAATCCCTCGACTAGACGATCGTATAGAATTTGTCGAACACGTGGCGTCTCACTTGTGCAATCGCACAGCAACACTCTAACCTAGTTCGAACTCGGTCCTTGGGATGAACCAAACCGAATATTAAATCTAATATTCGAACTATTTCCGCAAATCGGATCCGATAAGATGAAAACGAAACGAGTAAAGTTACCGATTAAAGCGAGTTCTCGGACGAATCATGGAATCCTCAACGTTCGGTTAACCACGAAGGTTTAGCCGAACATGGCTAAGAAAATCGAAGAAAAGATGAAGAACGCGAATAACACGAAGAACATTTGAGAGAATTCAAAAACCTCTATTTTGATCCACAAAACAATCTAAAAACGTGAATACCATTGTTTGTGGCTGCTGCCTTACTTAACCTAAGATGAAAAACGAAATGGGGCTCCAATCAATAATCCAGGCCCAAAACAGAAAATAATAAAAAATGGGCTTTAGTCACAAATTCGAGCCCAAATAAAACATCTGACTTTGGCTTCAAAATCGACCGCCTTCTTGTCCGAATTTGCCCTTCATGTCTTCATAACAATTGTAGCTCTCTGAATTATCTGAAATATGAAACAAAAATGAGGCAAATCCGATGTCTGGTTCAAGAGTTATGGTAAGATTAGTGAAGCTATGTAAAACTGGAATTTTATTAATAAAAATGGCTAAAATATAATCAAAGGCCCAAAGCCCAAATAAGTATAAAAGCCATTATTTATTAACTAAAAAGTCCTAAATTATTAATCAAGAGATAAAAAGAAGTGTATAAAATATTCAATTATCACTACCCAATTTATATGGGGATCGATGATACGATACTACCTATCGTACAACCATGTCACGTCCCTTTTGTCACGCGATAATTTGGTTAAGGATGAGGTATGGATAATGTCAACTTCCTGTTCCTGACCATTACTTTCTCGATTCTCGAGTATTCTAATAGAAATGGAAACTCCTTTACATTGTAGTATGGCCATACGTTTCTCAGACTCACTCATCGAGGGGCCCAGTATTATCTCTCTACAAATGTGAGGGACAAATTCCATCTTGACCATTCACATTCCTCTGCATGAAAACCACTGATCTCGATCCAAGCCTTTATCATCACCCGGTCAAAGGCGACTTTTGACTAAGTCAAAGATCAGCGACTCATCATGTAGGAATCCATGATGATCTCAGGTCAAAGGGCGTTGTGACGCGGTTATACATGAGATAAGCTTATGACTAAATCCATGCGACTTTCTCATAGTGGGTCGGTCCAAAGACCTTGTACTCCTACAAGTGCCCATGACTTTGATTCGTATCTCCATACCTCATCAAAGTCATACGGGTCTTATTTCATCTTCGCTCTGCGTAGATGACCGACCAGGGACATTTAGGATAATCTATAAGATATATCCAAGGATCAGTTATCACTATAAACATGCAAATGAAATGATAACTAAAGGAAAATGACTTGCCCCTAGGGAATAATTTCCAACAATACATACATACATACATACATACATACATACATACATACATACATACATACATACATACATACATACATACATACATACATACATACATACATACATACATACATACATACATACATACATACATACATACATACATACATACATACATACATACATACATACATACATACATACATACATACATACATATTGTAAGAACCGGCTGAACCCAAGAGGAGGGGTGAATTGAGGATTTTAAAAATCTTTTCAGAAATGCTCTGTTTTTTAACACTAAAAACAGAGATGAACTAGGATGATAAAAACTTAGCAACTTTGAAAATCTTTTTGTAACTCAAAAATTAGTTTGTATGACAAAAGAGTTATAAAGCTATAGACAGTCATTCAAACATATATGCTGGAAATAAAGGAGATTAAGGAAGAGAATATGCAAACTGAGATTTATACTAGTTCGGCCCAATCCTTGACCTACGTCCAGTCCCCAAGCTCCACTTGAGATTTTCAATCCACTATCCTCTTGTTTAATCTGGGCACAAGAGAAGCCTTTACAAACCCACAAGTTCACCCAGGCACTTGTGAAGCCAAATCTCTCATCGAGATACTCCCCCTTACACAATGTAAGGTTACAATCTGTTCCACTCAAGATCACCCAATCTTGAGTAACTCTCGAATATAATGTTTATAATGAATCTTCTCTCTCGAAGTGAATAAGATAAACACTGAAGTGCATTACAAATAATTTCACTCTCTCTATGATAAACTATGTAAACATTGAAAAACGAGAGAGTAAATGATATGAAGATCGAGTATGAGCATTCGAAGATGTAGGCTAGTGTCTTGCCACTTCTGTCTTGAATCTGTCTTCTTTTATAGGTAGAGATCAATATATGACCGTTGTAATCTTCAATATAACCGTTGCCTTTATTAGACAAGGTTCTGGTTCATTTTTGGTCTTCTTCTCTCTCTAATCTCCACTTAATCCAGCTGTGCAGAAGTTCAGAGTTGACTCTCTGCAAATTAATCTGTTGGAGTAGCAGCTGCTGGATGTGGAAATCATTCTTTAATTCTTTGCATTTAATATTCTGACATGGTTTTTGCCTTTGCTTTAAACCTTCAATAAACACTATCTAATTCATTTGAAACTCACTAAAAAAGTGGTTAAACATATCTAGGAACATTAGAGAATAATGATAGGAAGTATTAAGATCAAACAAGAAGGTTTTACAAAATCGTAGAATTTGAAATTCTGAAGACGCGTTGAAACCTTGAGGTTTTATCGAAACCTTGAGGTTTCACTTGAATATGAAACCTTTGAAAAAAAATCACGCCAAGAACAAACCTGGAGGTTTTCAAAATCAGAAAAGTCGTTTGCTCTCTAGATGGCAGAAACCTCGAGGTTTTCGCCAAAACTCGAGGTTTTACTTAAATGTGGAAATTCTGAGTTTTTGCGCCAAAACAGAAACCTGAAGGTTTGAGAGTAAAACTGGAGGTTTTGTAAACTTGGAAAGCACAGATCCTCTCTTCCTGGACAAACCTCGAGGTTTGTCCGAAACCTTGAGGTTTCTCCGGAAACCTTGAGGTTTCTCATAATTTTTAGAACTTTGAGGAAACAACATTTGAGCTCAAACCTGGAGGTTTCCCATAAACCCGGAGGTTCTGAAAATTGGCGAAAACCGAGTTTTCTCGGTAGGTCAAAACCTTGAGGTTTTTTACCAAACCTCGAGGTTTCACACAATTTTGTGAAACCTGGAATTTTCAAGTTAAAATAGAACCTTGAGGTTTTAGACAAAAACTGGAGGTTTTCAAGTGGTCAAAACTTAGGAGACTCTCTGTAAGACTAAACCTCGAGGTTTAAACAGTAACCTCGAGTTTTTCATTTTCCAGAAAATGTTGAGAAGTTTCTGTATGAAGAAACTTCGAGTTTTCTCTGAAAACCTTGAGTTTTACCTAGTCCAGAAACCTTGAGTTCTTCTCTCGTAAGGCCAAACCTCGAGGTTTCGTGCAAACCTCGAGTTTTGCAAACCTCGAGTTTTGCTCGACGGTGAGTTTTACAATGTCCCGAACTCGATCGTCAACTTTACAAGGCCATATCTCCTTGGTCTGAACTCCATTTTGGTCCGTTAAAGTCGTGATGGAAAGCCCTTGGAGTCTACTTTCATATTCCACCAATTTCAGCTCAATTGGATTTTTAGTTTGTGAGATACACTCAAAACATTAAAGCTTGGTTTGCTGTGTGGCGTGAGTTTCAGTGTCAACTTCTACAATTCATAGCTCCCTTATCTGAACTCATTTGGGCTTGAATTTTATATCAACATGACGCATTTGAAGTCTAGTTTCATATGCCACTAGTTTCACCTCAATCGGATCTCTGGATTGGGAGATATTCTCGAATTACCAGACCTCGCCTAGCTGAAACGTGAAACAGAGTGCAACAGAGTTGTTGAAAGTGCTGAAACTCGAGTTTTGACTTGGAAACTTGAGTTTTTCTAGTCCAGAGACACCAGAGATGCTGAAGACACTTACAAACTCAAGTTTTGAGTTCTTAACTCGAGTTTTCTCATCCTGAAGCTGATTTTTGCTGTCTTTAACTCCAAATTGAGCCATTCCAACTTCCATATGATCTTGAAGGCTTCTAGCATCAATATAAGAACTTGAATAATGATATCTTCATTCCATTCAACAAGTTATTCCTTTTTCCATTTCTCATCTTGATCATTCTTGATCATTCAACTCTTTCTTTCTTCTCTTCTCTTCTTCTCTTGATCATTTTCCATAATTCAATTCTTTCTTTCTTCTCTTCTCTTCTTCTCTTGATCATTCTTTAATATTAAACTTCACATCTACATTAAATATAAGACTTAGTCAAAGTAGAAGATAAATGTAGTATGCAAACTTTTTGCTCGTAATAATGGTTTCTATATTAGACATCATCAAAACTAATCATATCTAACACATACATACATACATACATACATACATACATACATACATACATACATACATACATACATGCATGCATGCATACATACATACATATGTACGTACGTACGTACGTAGGTATGTGTGTGTGTGTGAAACACACACACATATATATAATTAAATTTGGAATTTAATTTATAATATTTAAATAATCCAACTTTAGTTTTGAAATGAATAAAAATTATTTATTTTATTTTCATTTGACTGAGTAAAAGAGAGAAGTTGAGATATTCTCTCATCTGATGGTTGTCATGGGTATTTTGAGTTTCCAAAATACCCCTGGCCTACTACTATAAATATAAGGCCTCCCTATAAGTTTTACTCACTCCAATCATTGATTTTTATGACTCTCTCTCTTCCTCTCTATTTCTTTCTTGTTTAGTGCTCTGTTGTGCCACATCATTTGGACTCTAGTTCACTAGTGATCCAAACTTGTTTAGTATTTTTGCGTTGGTTACTCAGAGGATCGAATGGTGGAGCTTCATAGGTATGACCCATGCAAAGGATACCAAAGGGATCTTAAGGCATGTATTAATGCTTCAGGTCATGGCCTCGTGATGAGCACAAATTATGCCATGTTTTCCCTGTATTTCTTGACTGAATTGTATGGTGAATGAAAGCTTAACTGCAAACAATCCAAGCAAAAGGCATATATTCATGATATAGGGAACTGAAGGGTAGAAACCATTTACATCCTAAACATGTGCTAAGAAGGAGCAAGTTACATTGTTTTTAAAGAACGTATAGCAAAACTGATACGATGCTATAGCATTCTGACCGCAACACGAAGTGCAATAAAAAACATCACGAAAGCTATAGCAAAGTAAAGGACGCAATGCTATGCGGCATATTTTCTGACCTTTTTACCTAGCTGATTTTAGGAAAAATACTAAAGGTCGAGATCGACTGGTAGATTGCAGACATAATAAATAGAAGATGTGGAGGATCAAAACGGAAAGATTTGAAGAATCCCGCAGGATCAGTAGAATCAATCTACAAATAGAAAATGCGATAGATCTCGACAGATTTGGAAAGCCCAGCTCGCGAAAACTTGCGTCACAAGAAAGTATGAGTATAAAAGGAAACAACAAGTCAACCGTAAAGGAAGAGTCGCACAGAGCCTAAACGAGATTTACACATTCGGCAGACTCAAAAGAAGAGTGAGAGACTTCACTAGCACGACAATTCCAAGATAACTCAGCATCCTTCCTTGTAGTAAGACGGAGGGAAGAAGACGTGGAGTGGTGACATGACAGGGCTTCTTCCACGCCGTCAAGCTTTCTGTTTTTCCTTTTTTTTAGTAGTTAGATCATGGGTCATTCTGTCATTATCTGTTGTGTGTTTCCCTCGTCAGTCATGAACTAACTTTCCGATGGCTGAACGAGGATGAATTCTTAAGTGTAAAATAAACCCAATTGCAAGTTCTTAATTTAATAGATTCGGTTTGCTTATCAATGAATTAATTACTAGTCGATTAGAGGAATCTAAGGGCTAGATTTGTGGCCTCGGCTTACTGGCAAGGAGTCGAGGTTAGACCTTTGAGAAACAGTGTTTGCTAGGCAGCCGGTGCAAGACTTGACCTATTTATTGTAGGCTTCAGGAATGGGTCTACCTCTCATAACCATGACACCCTGAGAGTAATGCAGATTTAACTAGAAAGTTGCCATAGGAATATGGAAGGAGTATAGTTAGCATCATAGAGGTGGGTTAACCGAACAACGTTGTAGTTAGTAGCTATGTTGTAGCATTGCGGAAGCTGTGCAGTATAGATGCTATAGCAATGGGTAGAGCAACTGGGGGATTAATGCACTTAAGGGTGATTCCGAGTTCAGCCTAACTTCTCACTGATATCTTCTTAAAAAAAATTCTGTTTACTTCTGTTATTAGCATAATTACAAAAAACCTCTCAAACCAATTATATTTACTTTCTGTTTGCTCAACTATCATAGCAATTGAGCGTCACTCTTCGGTATCTCAGTCTCTGTGGGACGATACTTTACTTACACTTTATTACTTGTTCAACTGGTTCACTTGCCATCAAGGAAATCGACCAACACCTCGACCCATTAGGGAGGCGCTCTTAGGAATTAATTCCCAAAGGACAAAACCCCTAGAGGAGGGGACAAACCTGCCCCAGTGAGGGCCGGACACCACGTAGGGGTGGAGCATGGCTTCAGGGACGGTGGTCCCGCGTCCCAGTGGGGACCTTGATAGTAGGCCGTTACATAAAAAGGTGCACTGGAGTTCCCGCTGGGACACGGGACCATCGTCCCCGAAACCACTGCTCCGACGCCTGCGTGGTGTTTGGCCCCCACTGGGGCAGGTATTGTCCCCTCCTTTAAGGGTTTTGTCCTTTAGGAATTAACTCCCAAGAGCGCCTCTCCAAGGGATTGAGGCCACGACCTGAGGCATTAGTACATGCCTTTAAGAGCCCCTTAGTATCCATTATACCAAGAGGAGGGGACAATACTTGCCCAGTAGGGGCCGGACACCACGCAGGCGTTGGAGCAGTGGCTTTGAGGGCGGTGGTCCCCCGTCCCGGTGGGGACTCCGGTGTGAGTCGTTACAACCCATACTCAAACATGGTTCCGTTGTGTACACTTTCTCCCTCTTGATTTTCCAACATTTGTTTCAAAGCCATGTTGTTCTTGAGGCTGCGATAATGCACTATGTGCTTAAGTATGTTTGTGTCTCATCAATTTTTTCCATTGTGCATGTGCTATTTTGTTTTTAGCATGATTGTATGATTTGACTTAAATTTTTTAATCATATATGTTGATATATGTTTTTCTGGGATTTCTTATACTCGATTTAGTCCAAATATGAGAATTTAAACATGTTTCTGGACATACATGATGCCGTCAATGGAACTCAAAATCAAGTCATTGAAAATGAGGCTTTAAGCTTGAACCAAGGGCATATATGTGTAGTGCTCAAAGAAATGATTCCAACAATACCAAGAACACATCAAACGAAGCTAAAATGAGAGAGAAATGGTCTTTCAAAGTTTTGGGTCAACTATAGGTTCGCCGTCAAGTCTCGTCAGACTTTGGGTCAGGTAGGGTTACCCAACCAAAGGAAGAACATGACCCGAATGATGTCGTTTTGGTCACTCACCAAAACAATGCCATTTTCGCTGCAACAAGGCTGCGTTTTATTTAATTAAACATAGCATTTCAAGTCTGGTTGACCTAACAGATTAAATTGGGTCAATCAACCCTGACTCGGTCATCTCATTTGACCAAAAGAAAGGGAAATTCAAGAAGGCGCCATAAGGTGCATAGGGCCAGTGGGGACCCTAGCTGCCACGTGGCACACGTGGTCCACTAGAGGACAGCGTATGGAGCTTAGCCATCCGGCGTGTGTTATCATCGACCCCATCTAAGGTGGCACGTGGTTTTCACACGCTGTTGTTGAGAGTGGGGAAGCCAAATTTTTCAATTGTTTTTTTGGATTTTTCAATCTAGACACCTTCTAGGGGCATGTACAGGCCCATGGAACCTTCGATTGAGATGCAATTTGTTCATAAAAATCCCCAAATTCAAGAGTTTTAATTTGATATACAATTTGCTTATATTTAAATCAAGTCTAAATCGGTTTAAAGCATAAAAGTCTTATTATGCTTATTGAAAGTCCTAACTACTTTCAAAATTTATCCTTAAATCCATTTTTTGTTTTTAAGCTTGCTTGGTGAATCAATTAAGGAGTTTTCACTAATTGAGTTTAATGGAATGCTTATATTGAAAAGCCTTAGTGATTAAAAGTTGTTCATGCATATTTGAATGCACAATCATAATACACTATTAGAGAAAGTAAGGAAATGATTCCTAGATTAAATAATGATAACTAGATATGTAGCAACTTAATAAGAAGACCTTGTTAATAATTAGTTAATCCTCCCAAGGCTTCAACATTGAGGAGATAATTAGCCATTTTCACAAGTGTTGTGAAAATGGAAGTGATCAGAAGGGATGCATGAAACATCTTAAAGGATCATCATCTAATGATTAGGAGGTGTGCTGCAAACCACATCTAAATGAGTGGGTAATGAGGTTGTAAGAAAAGCTAAAAGGAAATGACAATGTTATTTATGGGATCATATGGCCAGAAGGGTCGTGAGATGGACCAAACCCAAATGTAAAACAACAAGATATAGTTTTGGTGTTTGAATGTTCATTAGTAATTGAATTATATTCTTTCTTTATAGTTGATCTGAGTAACTTATTTGTTAACATTCATGCAGTTATTTAATACTCAATTATTAATTTTGCTTGATAACTACTTTATTTGAGAGCTTCTAGAATGTGTAATCTAGAAGCCTAAAAAGGGATGTGTTCAGGTAAGATTATGGCTAAAAGGGTGGTAAACTAACTAGCATGAGTGGGATGAGAGTCAACCTAATTGTCTCTTGAACAAGAAACTAGTAAATGAATCATCTAATTAACCTTCATATTACTTGAACATGTGTGAATTGTATACCCAAATAAATGCATGATCGTCTATGCGACTGAGATGTGATAAACAAGTCAATATTGACTGAGCATATGAGAAAAGCTAAAAGGAGATAACTATGGAATTAGATACTATAAAATCCCTGCAGGAACAGGATGTCGTGGACATTCTACCAACTAACCTTCAGTATCTAAAGACTGAAGAACCCAAAGAAAATAGGAATCTTGTGCTACCCATAGCAGGAAAGGAACATCATAACTCAGATCACCATGCTCAGTGCCATGTTGATCCAAGCATAACAAGACTACTCAGGCTCTATAGAAAGCCTTTAGAGATAAAGTCATACAAAATCAAATTTTGACATTCGTGTGCTAAGACCCAATGTATCAATTGGGCAACACTTGAGAGTAATGTCAAACAAGATGGGTAATTAAGGTGAGCAAGCAATGTTCTTTCCAATCAACAATAAGTGCATGTTGTAACAAGTAAGCCTCTTGTTAAGTGGGAGCACATGAAATTCTTATTGAGTGAGAGCACATGAAAGTAAACCTACTCAAAAGTGAATATACCTTCATGAACTTTGGTAATGTGATTTTTCATATTAAGCTTGACAGTGAGAGGCTGCAAGATGCGAGATCCATTAGCCTAATAAACTTAACTAAAGATACAGAGGTCTCATCCTTCAAACCCAAGTCTCATAAAGTGAGAAAAGAAAACTGGGCCTAGTAAAGGTTGTTGGTCATGGTTATTAAAGGCCGATGGTAAGTGTACCAATTGAACAAGTAATAAAGGGTAGAGTAGAGTATCATTCCTACGAGGATTAAAATACCAATCGATGCAGTAAGTAATTGAGTGAAAGTTGTGAGGTGAACAATAGATTGGATTGAAGTGAATGAACTACTACTAAAGCTAATGAAATAGTAAAATCGTGCAAGAGTTAAGATTGTTTGAGATATCAGAGATTAACGAGGAAGAGCTCAGACTTCCCCTTAATTTGCATTCATCTCCCATATTGCTTTAACACATTGCTACAACAATGCACTGTAACAACTTCTGCAATGCTACAGCAAACTGCCTACAACAAAGTTATTTAGTTAACCCACCACTACTATATACAAAAGCTTCTGTAATAATGTAAATACACTCCTTACTCTAATTCTCCTATATTCTTATGCGAATTTTCAAGCTTGTAATGTCATATTAACTTAGGTGTAATTGCTATGTAAGGTAAACTCATTCTTGTAGCTTACAATATAGATAGAATTCTGCACAAATCCTACTAGCACACACTGCTTAATAGAGGTATAACTTTAACTTATTTCCATTAAGCTAAAGCCACAACTCTTGCTTGTTAGTGGCCACCTAACGCACAAAACCTATATTGACTACACAATTAAGCAAAATGAATTCATATAAATCAAAACATGCAATTTAGGTTCAAATTACAACTTAAGGTTCCATCGTCGCCTAGCCAACAGAATTTAGTTCATGGCTTATGAACAAAACACAACTGAAACTAATGAAACACAATCCATGAAAAACAGAAGAAGAAAACTAAAACAAAGAAGAATTGTTAGGACGTTTGTCGCGTAATGCCTCGGTGTCTTCCTTGGGTTGTCATTCCTCTGTCACAATTGGTCGTCTTTGAGCTTCTCGGTGAACTGTGATTTTTCTCTCGCTAATTTTGACTTACTCCTACTGCCTTGTTTAGGTTTAGCCATCTTTCCTTATATGGCCAAGGTCCTTGAGTCGTATGTCCAGTGAGCTGAGCTTTCCAATTCTGTTAGACCCGACTCCCCATATTCAGTTGATTTATTCTCTTTTAATTCCATAGGATTTTGTTACATCTTCATTCCGATTCTCCGCTTTCTTTATTTTCGTCTCAGTCAAGTCAACCGCCTTCTAGACCTTTAGCCCAATTTCCTGCAGTTATCTTCTGAAATATCCTCAAGAAAATATCAGTATACAACATAATATCATAGGTTATCCTTAAATCACTTATGATGTTATAGCATTTGAGGAATGCATCAGATGTAAGTCCTTTTTTTTGCCTATATTTTGAATAACTTCTAAAATGCAAAAATTCAGGTCAGCTAATCCCTATTTCCACATATGCATGATTTCAATCATATTTCATCATATCAAACACATTTAAGCTCAGAAATACAGTGCAAATTAGTCATCTTATAGTGGAAACACATAGCAAAATTATGACTTATCAAACTCCCCTACATTTAGTTTTTTGCACTCCTGGGCAAAATCAAGGAATAAAAATAATTAGAAAAATTTAATCAGATAGCGTTGCCTATGTCCTCAAGATTGTGTTTCCGATTATCGTCCCAAGTTCAACTTGCTATGCAAATAATCACACTACCCAGCACAGTTATCCACTGTATATGGCTTAATGGTTGTAAGGAAATCTCAAGAGACTCTTGGGATAAGTGTTTGTCGCTCTTTCTCACAATGGGGATTTTATTTCACTTCTTTCTGCTAGTCTATACTTTCCATAGGCTTGTCAAAGTCCTACAATCTTTACCTTACATCATGAATTTAATGCATCCAGAGGGCTTTTAGGGGTTGTAATGTTAGAATGGAGAAAGATGGAGTATAGGTAATCGAGAATTTCTGAGTTCTCGCAAAATAACCAAGTTCGATATAAATTTACAGTCCAATGTAACCTTGGTTGTATCTTAGAGGAATTCACAGTGGGTCTAAAACAGATAGCAACAATAGAAACAATGATAGTAAATGGATTGGGAGGAGTTTTTTAGTGCAATGGAAGTTAAATAGAACTAAAACAGAATGAATCAAAAACAAAATTAACAGATTAAAAACCGATTAACCCAGAATTAGGATTTCCAGAACCTTCATTAGATGAAAATGAAATGACCAACCCATGATTGATCCTGGACAAACTGAAATCTCTGCGTTTGTCCAGAAACTCCCTCGACTGGATGATCACCCAGAATTTTTTTGAACATACGACTCGTCTCTGTACGATCGAACAGTACATACTTCAACCCAGTTCAAACTACGTCCTTGGGATATCAATTTGGGTATTTAATCAAATACCCAATCCAAATCCAGAATCGAATCCGATAAAAGATGACAGGATCGAGTTAGTTAGTTATCGATGAAGAACATGAGTTCTCTGGAATGTTGGAATCCTTAATCCATGGGTTAATCAAGGAGGCTTTGCCCATCAGGGCTATACAGAACGGAAATGGAGATGAACAGATGATGAACAATGCAGAGAAACTAAAAAACCTCTCATTTCAATATGAAAATCTTTAAAAATGTAATTGTGCATTGTGTTCAGCTGACTAGGGTAAAAACCTAATTACAAAATGGACTGGGGTCCACAATTTTGGCCCAAAACAGAAATAAAAACAAATTGTCTTTTAATTATAAAATTTGGGCCCAATAAAATCCAGAAAAATGTGTCTAACTTCAAATTCAATTTCGACCATCTTCTTGTCTGAATTAAGCCTCCAAGTCTTCATAACATTTGTAGTTCTCTGAATCATCTAAAATATGAGACTAGAATGAGGTTAATCGAATATCTGGTTCAAGAGTTATGGTGAAAATAGTGAGCATAATAAATATGGAATTTTATCATTAAAATGAATTAAATCTAATTAAAAGCCCAAAGCCCAAATAAGCATAAAAGCCTATTATTTATTAACTAAACAATCCTAAATTTATCAACCAAGAGATACAAATAAGTGTATGAAATATTCAATAAGCAATAGGATTTGGGAAGGAAGATGCTGCTACAATAAGGGTTAAACAGATTATGCAGATGAACCTGAAGCGTTCCTAAACCCTTTTTCTTTATGCAGCTGCTTTGCTCTCTTTATTCTCTTTGAACCATCGTTCATAAGTATTTTATTTTAGTATTTGGTTTTTAAGCAAACTGAATTTCTGAGACCATTGCTACTTCACAACAATTGCATTTACTATTCATTATGCTATAGCATTTTCAGGTCAGTTCTACGACACTTCTTATCTATCCTTGCAACATCAATGATTGTAGGCTCAAAGGGGGTAGCAATGGATACGTGATGAAAAGGGTTTGTGTATGGCATTCATGATGGAACATGAATGCCTTATCACATGCAAATACATTCAGATACATAATGGTTTCAACCTAAGAACTAAGACAAATCAAAGAGAGTGTTAGAGTTAGAAAGTATGCTCACTGAATTTAGAAATTGAAGGCTAAAAAAATCCTTCCATGAGGCTACTTCTCTAATTCTTCCTAACAACTACTATTCCATATACATTTTCAAGCCTGGTGTTGTCAGTTTCCCAAGCTTACACAGTTCATATTCCTAAAGAAAACTCTATTCTACACATTCCTTTAAACAGTGAACTTTGCTTTCTGAGGAATTCTACTTCATAAATCATATCTAAATTTTGAAAGTTTGCTCAAAATTACAAAATGCCTAGTGTGGGTTCTAAATTATTCACAGTCACAGATATAGACAACATCTATCAACACATATCAGCATATACACATGTCAGGTTTCATCATTCACAAACATCACGCATTTATCAATAAACACACATGGTTATTTAAATTATTGCAGTGCCCTCAATGCAAAAAATAGGAAAAGTAGTGACAACTAGATGGGCACCAAGGGAGGGGTGATGGGATGGCAAACAAATAAGATTCATAGTGAGTCCACATGTGTGCAAGGTGTGCAAACAGTAAACAGCAGAGCCAAGTGAATGGAAAAACCCAACAACAATAGATACAGGCTAAGAGACTCTATCGTGAAAGGAGAATTCAAGGGAAAGCAGTAGACAGAGGATAGCAAAAAGAGTGTGCTAGAGTAGTGCATTCACAAAACTAAGCTATTATAAGATCTAAGGAAAAAAGTCCTAAGAATATTTTTTTTAAGGGCACTATTGCTAGTCAACAGGTCTAATCATCAAGATAAAGAAAAACAAAAGACAAACCAAAGAAAAACAATGGAAACAAAAGAAACAGAGGTCAAGAACAGGGGTACTAAAATTTGTTTGGCAGGATCAAGAGGTTGGATTTACTCATCCCCCATGCTAGAAAATGCATTGGAGGCACCTTCCTCCTCGTCATCGTTCCTATCTGACCCAGACTCTTCTATGATCGCATTGTGCTCTTACCCCTTCGCCACTTACGAGAACCAGATGCTTCATAAGAGAGAGATTCATCAGCAGGCCCTGCCATCTCAAAGATGGACTAGGGAAATGATGGTAGAAGTGCAAATTTGGGAAAGTTGGCCCTGAAGTTTGTAGCCAAAGCAAAGTCACGCTCGGCCATGTAACACCACATTACTTGCAGCTGAAGGAGCAGAATGGCGAGCTACTTTTTGAGCTTGATGACTTGCTAGGTGAGGCTTCTAAACCTGATTCGCTGGCAGGTGCAAATGAGGGGCCCAATGGTGATTGTGGATGGCCCTGCTTTTGGTTTACTAGCGCTAGTTGATTGGCCAGATATTCACTAAATTGTAGCAAGAGAAATAGGGGCCAAGAGCTGGAGCCATTCCTCTGTTCCTTGGAATCTCACATCGGCATAGTGGCAGAGTTCTATAAAGAGTTATGGGAACCAGAAGTTGTCGAAGGTCGTTGTTAGGAAGGTGCAAAGTTCGTGGAACACTATCCCATCGACATCAATCTCCATTCCTTCTTGGAGGCAATAGAGCAGAATGGCTCGTCCTTAGATAAGTTTGAAGGTGCAATGTTGGAAGAAGGTAAGAATAGAGGAAATGGATCTAGACTTTGGCCTCCGACTGAAGGTAGATTCTCTTAAAGGTGTAGGACCCTTCCTTAGATTTGTTCCATGTGGTGCCAGGGACACAAATCCTAGTGATGACATGTTCATATAACACCGAGTCGTCACTCTTGGCGAGTAACGGGAAGTACTCGTCATCAATGGGTGCCAGACCATATATTTCTCAAATGACCGGCGGGTCCGTGTAAACTAACTTTCCTCAGACGGTGACCACATAGGGCATGTCGCTAAGGCAATTGGCATAGAACTCGAGCACTATAGGAATGATAGCTTCAACGGGGCTAACACCAAAGTTTTCTATTTACGGTCGCGAACAACCTTCATTACATACTCTGGGTAGGCACCTTAGGTAAGTAGCTTGGAGGCAAATCCTTGTTTGGGGACAAGGGTCTTATCGGCCATAATGGCCTTGTAGCGTGTTTCGGCCTCTCGAGAGACAAATATCAATGCATCTGGTCTAGCCACAGATAAGGTTTTGTGGTAAACTTGCTTGGTGTGCACCATCTTGCGATAGGGTGTAGGAGCAAAGGGTTGGAAAAAGGGTTGAGAGCAAAGTGTCTCAATGCGTATTTCAGTAGCGTGTAGTAGAGAGAGGTGTAGGGTTCAGTTTTTAGAGAAGGGGAAAGATTGAAATGGATGAAGGTGAAAAGTTGGATTAGGTATTCACAACTAGTGGTGCAAGGTAAGGTTAACGGTAGATGAGAGGATTGTAGAGAAAAGGGAGGTAGAAGTCGAATGTTACATTATCAGTGGGATTGAAGAGATGGTGTGTGGCACAGTTATGGAGGCAATTTTTAATGGCTGGCTGTCAGATGAGAGAGAGAGAGAGAGAGACGTGCATGGGGAAGTGGAATAGAAGGGAAAATTAATTTTTTTAGAAGATTTAATGGTCCCATATGGAGGTGTTTTGGAGTAGTGATCGTTGCTATGGCTTTTCCTAAAATACCTTGTTATTCAACCTGCCCATACACCTCTGATTAACTTCATTTGGTCGCATGCTTTGTTGTAGCTTTCTAACGGTGATGTTGTAGTGACTTTGTCGCAAGCCTGTGTAATGCTATTCCTTTTGCTACAACAAACTTCGAAACTCCGCTACCTGTTGTTGAAAGTGGAGCTCAATCACCAAGAGGGGGTGAATTGGGGATTTTTAAAAATTCTTCCAGAAAAGCTCTGTTTTTCGAAACTAAAACAGAGTAGACTATGGAGTAGAGAAGAATAGCAAGACACAAGGAATTATACTGGTTCGGTCCAATCTCTTGACCTACGTCCAGTCCCCAGACTCTCGGGATTTTCACTATCACGGTTGATTACACACTCGCACTCAAGAGTAATTCTCTCACTAGAACTTACTCCCCTTACAAGTTGTAATCAATGAACCCAATCTCCAAGTCCCTAGACTTGAGATACTCACAATAAATGATTTACAATCAATGAACTCTCTCTAAGAGTAGATAATGATAAACACTGAAGATTGAATGTATCAACAGATACTTAGTACAGAAAGACTCAAGAGTAGATGAAGGCTTTTATGATTTTCGCTTTTTGAGGTCTTAGTCATTGAGAGGAATTGAATGCTCTTCTATTTATACTCGAAGGCATTAAATGACCGTTGTAATTCTTCATATAACCGTTGGTGACATTAACCAAGGTTCTGGTTTAGTTTTGGTCTTCTTCTCTCTCTAATCTTCACTTAGTCCAGCTGGGCAGAAGTTCAGAGTTGACTTCTAGTAGATAAATCCGTTGGAGAAGTAGTTGTTGGAAGTGGAGATCATTCTTTAATGCTCTGCAATCGTGTACAGATGGATTACCAGAAGTATGCAACTTTTCTGGTTGAAGCATTTAATGTTCTGACATGCTTTTTGCTTTTGCATTAAATCTTCATTTAATCTCCTCTTAAGTAGGCTGAAACTTACTAACAAAGTGGTTAAACATAGCTGGGAATATCAGAGAATAATAATGGAAAGCATTAAGATCAAACACGAAGAAATCACAAATTTGTATGATTTGAATTTTGAATACTTGCGCCCAATACTTGAGTGAGTTCTTCAATACTTGAGTATTGCACTTGTGCACTAATGTGAATACTTGAGTATTCGAGATGAATACTTGAGTATTCGTCTTTCGAGAAGGCACTATATGATTTGAGCGTTTGGACAATTTTTGAGTAGGACCAATACTCGAGTATTGTACCAATACTTGAGTATTGAACTATTTGAAAACTTTTTGAAAACTTTTCCAAGTCAATACTTGAGTATTCGCCTCAATACTTGAGTATTCAAATTACTTGGAAATAGCGAAACTTTCTGTCTGGTCAATACTCGAGTAATCATATCAATACTCGAGTAATCATATCAATACTCGAGTATTGAACTATTTTCAATACTTGTGAAGTCTCTGCCATTCCAATACTTGAGTATTCATATCAATACTTGAGTATTGATAAACATGTGAAAAACTTTGAAAACTTTCTGTTTGCCCAATACTTGAGTATTGATAAACATGTGAAAATCATTAAAGTATTCACATGTTGAATACTTTAATGATTTTTTGTATGACCAATACTTGAGTATCCATATGGATACTTGAGTATTGGCAATTTTACCTTTCAGCGAAAGAGCCTCTATATGATCAATACTTGAGTATTGACTTATAGTGAAAAGCTTAGAGGGCTCTCTGTAACTCCAATACTTGAGTATTGAGACCAATACTCGAGTATTGAGACCAATACTCGAGTATTCAATACTTGAGTAATGAAACCATTACTCGAGTATTCACCTGACAGTAAGTTTTTCAACTTATCAAAAACTCATTTTAACTTGTGTTTACAATTGTCAATAATCATCAAAACACATAGAGAACTAACATTCTCCCCCTTTTTGATGATGACAACACTTGTAAACAAATTTTTTCTAGAATTTGAGAGAGTTTGTGAATTGGTTTGAAGTTTTGAATTTGACAGAAAATTTCAAGTTACTGAAGTGTTCACAGAGGTAGGCATTTTGATCTTTTGAGAGATTCTAACCATTTAGAACAACTGAATTGCTCATTTAAAAATTTTTTAAAAAAATGTCAAGATATCAGAGATAGCAGAAGCATGAGATGGCAGAAGCATTCAAATTTCATTGATAGAATAAACAAAATACATAGAGTGAATGCAAATCAGATAAATACTACCAATTAAAAACAATTCAAAAACATCTCCAATACTCAAATTCTACTCTACTATATCTTTGCCTTTCTCTCCCCCTTTGGCATCTTCAAAAAGAGATGGAGAGGGTGCTTGAAGAAGATCGAGGAGGGGAGTGGGGGGTGGAGAGTAAAGAACAATGGCAGTGGATGGGGTTGTGTGAGATGGAGAAGCTAGAACCTCAGTGGCAGGAGTGGAAGACTCAGGTGGAGAGGTATGAAAGGTAAATGGTGGGGATTCAGGTTTAAGAGGGGAAGATGTGGTGCCAAAGGTTGAAGTGGATCCAGGATGAAGGTTCTTCAGTATCCTATCCACAGTATGACTGATCAGGCTAGTAGTGATAGATTGAGTAGACATCCTGGCATCAAGATCAATCAACTGATCAGATAGCTCAGCATTTTTGCTAGTGAGCTCATCTACCTTCTTCTGTAACTCTTGATTCTGACTCATGAGAATGTCAATTTTCCCTTTCATAGCATCCTGAGCATCGACCATAGCGTGATTGCCCTGTCGAACCTCATGAACCATCTTGCCTATCTCAAATTCCAATCGTATAGATAATGATGCAAGGGCAGCATCCACAGCTTTCTTGATCTCTGCACCAATATTAGTAGGTAATGAGGAAGGTGGTGGTGGGGCAGACTGAGCTTCCTGAGCTCTAGAATGAGATGCTCTGGCTTGAGATCTTGATGGTGCTCTTGATTGCCCGAGCCTTCAGCCTCAAAAGTTATCTTCATCAAATTGAGTTGAGCCTTGCCAAAGTATGGTGGATATTTCATAACTTCACCTTCATACCAGATTTTATGATAGTAGAGGATGACAGATATGAGTGAGCCAAATGGCAGATAGGAATTCTTCCGGGAGGAGAATTTGAACTTAAGCATTTCCTGGAAGATCCAATGTCCAAGGTTGAGAGGATGCTTCTTGACAAAGGCAGTGAAGAATCTATAATCCTTCTGAGAAAAGTGTGAGAAGCTTCCTCCTTTCTGAATGAAGTTCCTGGAGTAGATGTACCAGAGAACCCGATTGATTTTAGGCATTGATCCAGGTTTGAAGGTTAGAGTATGACTCGGTCTTCGGGAAAATCTTCATTAGGTTTCAAGTGTGGAGAATATCTCTCTGTTGCCATAGTCGGGAGTAGACTGGAGGTGGATGGGCAATTTTGAGAATGGTATTTAGAATAGAGGCTGATAGGGTGAATGTGACATTTTTAACACTGGTTGTGACTCTTTCTTCAACAAGTTCACCATCAGAATCAAGGAGATTAGAAGATACCATATTGAAATAGAATAATCTCACAAGATTAGGATTATAAGGGGCTGCAATTGAAACAAAGGATTCATATGGTGTGAGCCAAGGGGACAAGACAATATTGCACTCTTGTTGCAATTGAACTAAATCAACCGCAACCACGGACAAAATTCTTTCTTCATGTAATCCTTCTTAAATTTAGCACTAAGCTCAGTTGAGAGAGTAGTAATACCAATGGCGAACCCGGAGGGAGGATTGGAATTGTGATAGATGTCCTCAATAGCATTGGGCATCACTGGAGGCTCTCTTTCTTCCTCTGACTGGATAGGTGAAGAGGAAGCAGTTTTCAATGAAGATTGAGCCTTTGAAGATTGTTGTGGCGAAGTAGTTGCTCTCTTCTTCCTTGCTGGTTTGGATTTGGAGGATACAGGAAGCTTCTTTCTACCTTTTGCAGTAGATGGTTCAGGTGCCGATCTATTTTTCTTTGGAGGGATTGGAATTGATTGATCGAAAGACACCCCTTTCTGCTTTGGGTTAGGCGTTGAGGATTCAGGGATGTTTTCGCTAACTCCTCTGATTGAACGATCAATCCCATGATGAAGGCGATTTGGGATTGATTTCCTCCTCGGAGGTCGTTGAGGAGGAGAAGCAGGCGATGGAGAGGCTGATTGGGTCCCTTCTTGGGTGGAATCAGTGTCGACGATGGTTTTGGACGTGGATTTGGAAGCCATTTCAAAGAGTGGAGTGAGGATTTGGGTCGAAAATGGTGAAAATAAGCGTGAGAGAAAGGAGAAGATTCTAGGGCAAAACTTGAGTATTGGGTCGAGTAATGAAGAACATGAATAGTAAGTATATATATATGCAGTGCAATACTCGAGTAATGACTTCGATACTCGAGTAATGAAGTAACGTTTCACTTACCTGGACTTCAAAGGTGTGATGTGAACCTTTGATATTCAGTTCAATACTCAAGTGACCAACTTACATACTTGAGTAATGAATACTTGACTCGATACTCGAGTAATGACCGAAGTATTGAGCTATTGGCCTTTAGGTGATCCTCTCGAAGTTCCGGACCTTCACTCGAGTGATCACTTACATAGTGATCACTTACCTTCACTCAAGTAATACTTTACCCCTTCACTCGAGTAATCCCTCAAGTAATGCTTCTCCCCAATTTTCAAGTTGCTCTCTCCTCTCGAATACTTGAGTATTGTTTCCAATACTCGAGTATTGCTTCTCTTATCAGCAAATACTTGAAGATTTTTAAGCATCCTGCATAAAACATGACTAGACACTCCGATGCTTAAATTAGTTTCCAATAATCATCAAAACCATAACTGACATTGAGATAGATATAAATACTTACAACTCATTGGGATTTACCATTCCCAATTCTCTTCTTATGAAATTAAATTGTTCCTTGGCTAGAGGTTTGGTGAAGATGTCAGCAAGTTGAAGATGTGTTGGGATGAACATGACCTTGACATCTTTCTTCTGAACATGATCCCTTATGAAGTGATGTCTCACATCAATATGCTTGGTTCGAGTATGTTGAACTGGATTCTTGGCCAAGCTTATTGTGCTTGTGTTGTCACACAATATTGGGATCTCCTTCAAGTTGATTCCCAAATCAGATAGTTGTTGCTTGAGCCATAGGACTTGAGCACAACAACTTGAGGCGCCCACATATTCGGCTTCGAGAAGACACGACCACACCGGTTTGCTTATTGCTGAACCATGAAACAAGTGAACCACCAAGAAACTCACATTGGCCACTTGTGCTTTTTCGATCAGTCTTATACCCGTCATCGTCTGAATCTGAATATGCTACCAAATGTTCAGGTTGACCTTTAGGAAACCACAATCCAAGGGTCTTTGTATCTGCAAGATATCTGAATATCCTCTTGACATTTTCAGCATGAGACTCCTTGGGGGCAGACTGAAACCTTGCACACATGCCCACACTGAATTGGATGTCCGGGCGACTTGCTGTGAGATAGAGCAATGATCCAATCATTCCTCTATATCTTGTTATGTTGAAGTCCTTGCCCTTTTCATCAGCATCCAAAAAGGTGGTTGAACTCATCGGAGTGTCGGCTCATTGCATTGGTCCATCCCAAACTTCTTCACGAGATCATTGAGATACTTGGTCGAGATATGAAGATTCCATCTTTTCTTTGCTTGATTTGCAGACCAAGGAAATAGTTGAGTTCTCCCATCATGGACATCTCAAACTCTCCCCGCATGTTCTTAGCAAAATCTTCACACAAAGCATCATTAGAAGCACCAAATATAATGTCATCAACATATATTTGAACAATTAAAATTTCACTAAGCTTATTACTCTTTATGAAGAGAGTTGTATCTGCTTTTCCTCTAACAAATCCTTGATCAAGAAGGAACTTGCTTAATCGCTCATACCAAGCTCTGGGAGCTTGCTTAAGACCATATAATGCCTTTTTGAGACGATAAACATGATCTGGATGATGATCATCTTGAAAACCAGGGAGGTTGTTCAACATAAACTTCCTCTTGTATAAAACCATTTAGAAAAGACTTTTTACATCCATTTGATAGAAATAATCCTTTGACACAAGCAAAGGCTAGAAGAACTCTTATGGCTTCCAATCTTGCCACTGGTGAAGGTTAAAAATCGTTCTTGCTTGACATTCAAGCAATATGTTCACGAGGTTGAAAAACAAAATTTTTCTGTATTTGCGGAACCCACATTGACATTTACTATTCACGTAAATAGTAATACTATTCATATGAATAGTACCGGTGAAAATATTTTTACCGTCTTTGGTAAATAATTTTTATTATTACCCGAAAAATAATATTTACTTGTGAAGGTAAATATTTTTTTATCACGTGAATAGTAAATACTATTCATGTAAATAGTATTAGTAAAAATATTTTTACCGTACCGGATATAATATTTACTTGCACGGTAAATAATTTTTCTTGCGCCAAAGAAAATAATATTTATTGCCCAAGATTAATTCATTTCGATGTGACAGATCAGATCGTAATTGTCAAATGCCACGAAGAGCATACTCGGAAAATTTTGTCTCGGTTAAATAATATTTATGCGCCCGTACGGAAATACTATTCTCACGAACAATTAACCACGTCGTAACTCTTACAATACATATTAAGGATCTGCTCGTTAAAACACATACGGGTTTCGGAATACCGATCACTTGAAGACGTCAAAGAGTATGATGTCCTCTAACGCTGATCCACACGATTATCTCCGATCGCGAAACGGTAACTCCTTCTCCTCAATTCCTGACACTTGGATCTTTAGCGATAATGGTGCAGTAGAAGGCTTTCAAGAGTTTGGATCTCTTACCCAAGACTATAAAGACTACTAGAGCGCTTAGAAGAGAACTTCCTTAAGAGGAAGAGAGAGGAGAGAAGAGAAGAGGTGTGTTTTTGAATGAAGAAATGAATTCTATTTATAGAAACAAATTAAATGACCGCCACACGTTTCTTCTTTCAACGCGAGCCACGTATTTCTTCTTTCAATGTGAGCGTATTCATTTCTACTAAATCCAAAAGTCTTTTGAAAAATCAATTATTCCAAAAGTGATTCTTAAATAATTAATTCTTTCAAGTCTTTTATAATTAATTATTCATGAATAATCTTTCTATTCATTTGACACTATTCACATGACCAATAATTATTAATTAATTATTATCTTTATCCAATCCGATTGATACTGCCTTGGATAATTCATAAATTATCCTTAATCTCTTATCCTCTTTATAATTGGGGCAAGTTCTAACCCAATTACATCAATAAATTGATAAAATCCAATAACAATTATTGGTCCAAACTTGCTAAACTATGCAATCAAGAATAATCTTAGTGTGTGACCCTATTAAGCCAATTAGTTATCGACATAGATAAACTTGAACCAATTAAACTCCTTTAATAGGTCAATTTATCTAATGACTACATAAGACACTAGCAATGCTTTGCGTCCCGAACTAATCAAGTTGATCAAGTGATCTACCTTTCTAATTTGGATCTTGTGCATGTATCATCCTCATAAACGTTGTTCATATTTAGTCGAAGCAAGAATAGAGTATCATCTCTTGATTGACTAAATGTAGCTATTACACGTAACTAGGAATATTCTTCTATTGACTCTAAGACGGATCATGACTCTTCATGATCACTTACTATGCATAGATTCCCGAGTCAACTAGAAGTCATCCAAGCCCTACCTAGGTCTTGTGAACAACTAATCCCTTGTAGGGGATTGTAAGTCCTTTCGGCATGTCCATCTATACTCATGTATTCAAGTTATACCCAAGAGTACACGTTCTCCCCATATTTCAAAGGATAGAGTTGACAACAAAGTATAACCCTAGACATAGTGTTCGATGACATCCTCAAGTCTAAGATGATCAAGACTAAAATGATGAGAGACATTACAAATCCAATGATACTCTCTACAATGAATCCTTGTGGAGTCTCTCAATGGTCGGGTCGGTCTTATCGTTCTCTAACAGATCCACCCACGCGACATCGCCTAAGGTATCACTATACCGCATTCCACGAGGTCCCTACCTTGTATCACTATACAAGTAGATGATGTCGTCTTAGTCTTATTGAGATCACCAATGCCCTTTCTTGGTGACTCAAGACTAGGAACAAGTTTTAGGCAATAGACATGTAGTGTCCTCGATTCCTCATGATCATGATCTCTATCATAGATCATCGAGTAAACACCTATTCTATTCCTTGGGCCTTTATCTTTAAACTCATATTAACCATAAAATATAGGCGAGATATAAATATGATAAATATAAATTATGCTCAAATATATAAATCATGAAATACTAAATAGTAAAAGGTGTTCAATTGATAAAACAGATTGTCTCTAGGACACCTTTATACTAACAATTGGAGCATAAGTTTCTTCATAATCAATTCCTTCTTCTTGATTATAGCCTTTAGCAACCAATCTTGCCTTGTTACGGACAATGATTGCGACTCATCTCGTTTGTTCTTAAATACCCATTTAGTGCCAATGACCGGATGGTCTTTAGGCCTAGGTACCAAATCCCAAACTTGATTTCTATCAAATTGGTGTAACTCCTCTTGCATAGCTATCACCCAATCATTATCTGAAAGGGCTTCATCTATCTTAGAGGGTTCAATATTAGATATAAATGCAGAAAAGATTACTTCATTCAAAGTGTTGTTTCTGGTTCTTACTCCTTGATTTACATCACCTATTACTTGGTCCAAAGGATGATTCCTTATGAACTTCCAAGCTCTAGGCGGAGACTGATCAGAATTTTCAATATTATTTTGGGGATCAGCCTCAAAAACATTTTCAGGGTTTTCAATAGATGCAGGAGTAGTTTTCGAAAAGAATTGATTTTTGAAAACATTTTCCTCATCATCATCCAAGGATTTATCGATTTGGATTCACGAAAAACAACATGCATAGATTCTTCAACAATTTGAGTACGAGTATTGAAAACTCTATAAGCCTTACTTCTATTTGAATAACCCAAAAATATACCTTCATCTGCCTTGGGATCAAACTTTCCCAAGTTATCCTTACCATTGTTGTGGATGAAACACTTGCATCCAAACACATGCGGATGAGCCGATTTGGTTTTCTTCCCTTGTACAATTCATAGGAGGTTTTGCCCAACTTCTTCCTGAGATATGCCCGATTTGAGATGTAGCAAGCGGTGCTCATTGCATCAGCCCGAACACTTGAGAAGTGTTGTTTTCGTTCAGCATAGCTCTTGCCATCTCTCGTAAGAACTCGGTTCTTTCTCTCCACAACTCCATTTTGTTGAGGAGTCCTCGGGAGAAGTTGTGATCAATTCCCATGTTATCGCGAGAACTCGGCAAATGCATGGTTCTCGAATTCTCCTCCATGATCGGTTCAATTCCGAAATAGAGAGACCTTTCTCGTTTTGGACCTTCTTGGCAAAAACAACAAACCGATCAAATGTTTCATCTTTTGAAGACGAAATATGGTCCAAGCAAATCTAGAAAAATCATCAACTATGACCAAAGTATAAAGATTGCCACCAAGGCTTTTTACTCTAGCCGGTCCAACTAGATCCATATGAAGTAGTTGAAGAGGTCTATTAGTTGAAATTTCATTTTTAGATTTGAAGGAAGATTTGGTTTGTTTTCCTTTTTGATGTGCATCACTAACCATGTCGTTTTTAAATCGAAGTTTTGGAATACCAATGACCAAATCCTTTTGAGTAATCTGTCAAGTTGGATCATATTGACATGAGCTAATCGCTTGTGTCATAGCCAACTATCATCTAGATTACTAACAAAACATTTTTCAACCGAGCCATTTTTAGAGAGATTAAGTGTATAACAATTTCCATCTCTAGGAGCTCAAATAAAGCTTTTGATTTAATATTTTCTAAAGAGAGAGCATCCTTGCTTACTATCAAGCATTCCTCGAATCAAAGATAACTAAGTTACCTTTATCGGTGCTTTGGCTTACACTCGAGGAGATTGTGGCAAAGTCCTTCAACAAGGTAGACATCTTTGATTTGTGGTCCTTCATTGTTGCCAATTTCACCAATTCCAAAGAATCTTTCCAAATTGGTTGCCACCAAAGGTTACCTTGCCACCATCTTTGGGCTTGATTGAAGCAAACTTGGATTGGTCTCCCGTCATATGTCTTGAGCATCCACTATCAATGTACCACTTGTTGGGATTTGATGCTCTTAGACAAACCTCGCAAGACAAAGCAGATCAAGTCTTAGGTACCCATCTTTTCTTGGGTCCTTTGGGGTTAGTATGTGTCTTAGGAACCTTGTAGGATCCCTTAGGCACCCATTGATAGTTTCCCATGGGTTTACTCTTTCCTTCCTTCTTATGAAAGCAGGAAGAAGTGGTATGACCCTTTCGATTACAATAATTGCAATGTGCAAAAGGATTTGAAGAATGAACAGATTTTCTGAAGCATTTCATATAATTCTTTTCTCCAAATTTCTTTTTCCCTTTCCTTTTATCAAAACTTGGTTTGTAACCGATTCCCGATCTCATTTGTAAATCTTTGTTCTTTTAAGATGACATTGAGCATTTCACTACCTCTAGTGAATTTCTCAAGTGCCTTTGTAAGATGTAAATTCTTTTTCCTTAGATCGACAATCCTCACAAACAGCATTTTCAAGATGGGAAAGCTTTTTAACTTGCGTTCAAGAGTTACATTCTTCTTTTTCAAAGCAAGATATTTTTCTCGCAAGTTTTTCAAATTCTGTTTGAACAACAAAGTATTCAGCAAACAATTCATCGTAGGATGGTTTTGAATCGTATACCTCATCATTTTTGTTATGTTGCTCTTCTTCTTCAGTAACTAAGCAAATGTTTGCTCTGTCTTCCTCATCGCCTTCATCTTCATCGATGAGCTATCTCCCCAAATAGCCGAGACATAGGCTTTCTTTTTGAATCGATTGAACTTCTTCTTTTCTTTGTCCTTGTTGTTCACCGGGGCACTCGGACTTGATATGGCCGGGCTTTTCACACTCGTAGCGAGATAATTGGCCTTTTTGCTTCGTCTTTGGAGCCACCTTTGTGAAATTTCTTGTAGCCCTAATCCTTTCGATAAAATCGTTTGAATCTTCGAACGATCATGCCTAGCTCTTTTTCTTCGTCTTCTTCTTCTTCATCATCATCGATCTCTTTAGCTTCTTTGATTGCCTTGAAAGCTATTCCTTTGCTTTTGTTGTTGATTTCATCAAGTCCCTTTCTCGAACTTCATCTTTCCTTCATATTCAAGCAAGGCTACCAAAGAGAGCTGCCACGAGATTCCATGGATGCACCATGAGCTTCTTCGATAGCGGTGACCTTGGCTTCCCATTCCTTGGCCGAGAATGTTCAAGATTTTTCCGACTTGAACAGGTTGTTCATAGACTTTTCCCAATGCAGCAAGTTGATTGATGAGATGAGTGAATCTAAGTCGGAACTCACCAATTGATTCCCCGACTTCATACGAAGAAGATCGTACTCGATCATGAGAGTGTTGACTCTATTTTCTTTAACTCCGGTGGTTCCTTCATGAGCTAGTTCCAAGGCGTCCCACATGGCCTTTGCGAAGTTAAAGTGCATACTCGGAAGTATTCACTTTGACTTAAGGCACTTTGGAGCATAAGAATAGCCTTCTTTGTTAAGAACGACCGAGCTTCTTGTCATTCTCATCGTATTCTTCTTCGAGCTTTGGAGTTCTTACTCCATCTTCAGTAGTTGATGGAACATAGTCTCCTCTTTCAAATACTCTCCAGAGACCAAACTCAGATGCCATTACAAAAACTTTGAATTTGCCTTTCCAGAATGAGTAGTGCTCTCCGGTGAATCCCGGTGGTCGGTTGATTGAAGCTCCATCAGGTAGAATACCTTCCATAGTGATCCTTCTCGAGATGTTAATCTCTTCAGAGAAGACATTGCTCTGATACCAAATGAAAGTGGAGCTTAATCACCAAGAGGGGGGTGAATTGGGGATTTTTAAAAATTCTTCCAGAAAAGCTCTGTTTTTCAAAACTAAAACAGAGTAGACTATGGAGTAGAGAAGAATAGCAAGACACAAGGAATTATACTGGTTCGGTCCAATCTCTTGACCTACGTCCAGTCCCCAGACTCTGTGAGATTTTCACTATCACAGTTGATTACACACTCTACACTCAAGAGTAATTCTCTCACTAGAACTTACTCCCCCTTACAAGTTGTAATCAATGAACCCAATCTCCAAGTCCCCGCACTTGAGATACTCACAATAAATGATTTACAATCAATGAACTCTCTCTAAGAGTAGATAATGATAAACACTGAAGATTGAATGTATCAACAGATACTTAGTACAGAAAGACTCAAGAGTAGATGAAGGTTTTTATGATTTTCACTTTTTGAGGTCTTAGCTGTTGAGAGGAATTGAATGCTCTTCTATTTATACTCAGAAGGCATTAAATGACCGTTGTAATTCTTCATATAACCGTTGGTGACATTAACCAAGGTTCTGGTTTAGTTTTGGTCTTCTTCTCTCTCTAATCTTCACTTAGTCCAGCTGGGCAGAAGTTCAGAGTTGACTTCTAGTAGATAAATCCGTTGGAGAAGCAGTTGTTGGAAGTGGAGAACATTATTTAATGCTCTGCAATCGTGTACAGATGGATTACCAGAAGTATGCAACTTTTCTGGTTGAAGCATTTAATGTTCTGACATGCTTTTTGCTTTTGCATTAAATCTTCATTTAATCTCCTCTTAAGCAAAATGAAACTTACTAACAAAGTGGTTAAACATAGCTGGGAATATCAGAGAATAATAATGGAAAGCATTAATATCAAACACGAAGAAATCACAAATTCGTATGATTTGAATTTTGAATACTTGCGCCCAATACTTGAGTGAGTTCTTCAATACTTGAGTATTGCATTGTGCACTAATGTGAATACTTGAGTATTCAGATGAATACTTGAGTATTCGTCTTTCAGAGAAGGCACTATATGATTTGAGCGTTTGGACAATTTTTGAGTAGGACCAATACTCGAGTATTGTACCAATACTTGAATATTGAACTTTTATGTGAAAATAAGTTTAAGTCCAAAACTTCAATACTTGAGTATTCAAATCAATACTTGAGTTTTCAAAACATTTGAAAAAGAGCCAAGCTCTCTGTATGCCCAATACTCGAGTATTCAACTCAATACTTGAGTATTGAACTGTTTGAAAACTTTGTAAAAAACTTTTCCAAGTCAATACTTGAGTATTCATCTCAATACTTGAGTATTCAAATCACTTGGAAATAGCAAGCCTTTCTGTATGGCCAATACTCGAGTATTCAAACCAATACTTGAGTATTGAACTATTTGAAAACTTTTTGAAAACTTTTCCAAGTCAATACTTCAGTATTCGCCTTAATACTTGAGTATTCAAATTACTTGGAAATAACGAAACTTTCTGTCTGGTCAATACTCGAGTAATCATATCAATACTCAAGTATTGAACTATTTTCAATACTTGTGAAGTCTCGCCATTCCAATACTTGAGTATTCATATCAATACTTGAGTATTGATAAACATGTGAAAAACTTTGAAAACTTTCGTTTGCCCAATACTCGAGTATTCAAACCAATACTCGAGTATTCACATGTTGAATACTTTAATGATTTTTTGTATGACCAATACTTGAGTATCCATATGGATACTTGAGTATTGGCAATTTTACCTTTCAGCGAAAGAGCCTCTGTATGATCAATACTTGAGTATTGAAACCAATACTTGAGTATTGACTTATAGTGAAAAGCTTAGAGGGCTCTCTGTAACTCCAATACTTGAGTATTGAGACCAATACTCGAGTATTCAATACTTGAGTAATGAAACCATTACTCGAGTATTCACCTGACAGTAAGTTTTCAACTTATCAAAAACTCATTTTAACTTGTGTTTACAATTGTCAATAATCATCAAAACACATAGAGAACTAACATGTTGTAACTTAGGTCCTTCGGTATTGAACTTTCGTACGGCCTTCTTGATTCAACCATCTCTTTAAAGTTACCCTTGTGGTTCCTCTGTAAAGGAATAAAGAAAAAGAAAAACTTAATCAAGAAAGATTTGGGCGGCCTCCCAATAATGCTTGGTTTAGGGTCTTTCAGCTTGACTTTGCCAGGTCTTCTAGACAAGAGACTAAAAGAGGTTGATAGCTTTCACAACATAGACATGGAAGTAATCTCAGTGTAAGTCAAATGAATATTGCCTGAAGCACCTATTACGGTGAAAGACAAAAGCAACCCAACATTAAGCAATCCTAGAGCTAACCAAAGGGATGTCGTGTAAAGATCCGTTGCAGAGGAGACGAAAGGAATTACAGAGCAGACCAAAGAGAATGTGTTTGAAGCAAAGATGAAAGCGGCTTATCATTAAAATTATTCAACAACTCCAATCTATTTATAAAAGAGAAATTGGAATGCCACAATGGTCATTTAGCAAAGTTAAGTGGCAGACAAAATAGAGGAAAAGCATAGATGCCCCAACGGCTACTTCCAATGATCATATTCCAAGATACACAAGGAAAGAATGTGCTCAACGGTCATATGATCTTCATCTACTATAAATAGCAAAGCATTCTAGACAGAGATGATTGACTAAGCCAGTAACAATAGCTTATAACTTCACCGTCAAAATGCCAACAGTCTAACTCCAACGTTTATCTTATTTGCTCTCTGTTTTCTTAGTGATCATACAATTTACCATAGAGAGTGCGATTATTTGTAATTTACTTGAATGTTCATCTTCTTCACTTTTGAGAGAGAAGATTGATTGTAATCCTCCATCATAAAGGTTGTATCCTTACAGTGTGTAAAGGGAGTATCTCAATGAGAGATTTACAAACAACTTTACAAGTGCCCAGCTGAACTTGTAGGATTGTAGTGGTTCGCAAGTACCAAGTTAAAACTTGAGGAAGATAGTAGATTGAAATCTCAGGAGGAGCCTAGGGACAGGACTTAGGTGATTGTGGATTAGACTGAACTAGGATAAATCATAGTTTGCATATTCTCTTCCCTAAGATTTTATGTTCCGAGCATATATGTTTTGAATAACTGTATATGAATTTACAATTCATTACTTTCATACATATTTCTATGCAAAAATATTTTCAAAGTTTCTTAAGTTTTTATCCTACACCCAATTCACCCCCTCTTGGGTGTTAGCCGATTCTAACAGAACCATTCCAAATTGGCAAGAGTTCAAGGTGATATTTCGTCAACATATTTTCCAGCAGCCTTACAATCACTTAAGAAGACTGACTTCTATGCTTTTCAGCAAGGTGGCTTGGATGTAAATTCATTTATCACACAATTTCTTGAGCTTGTCTAGTATACGGCTTATGGTTAGTCACAAAGGAATGAAAAGTGGATGGTGGATAGATTGCTACAAAACGATAAACCAGAGTTTAAGAGACAATTAACACCTTTAGGATGGCTTCTTTTGAGGATATGTGTACATGAATCCATCTTTTGGATGCAGAGATATAGGGTTATAGTTATGAGCTCGATCCTATGAGGGCCGATTCTCATCTTATACCGGTTCCACATCCTTATCTTATACTGGTCCTACTGGGGGTTTTAATAAGAGGAGTGGTTATAGTTTTGGAGGCTCTAGATACTCAAAAAAGAAGAAGAACAAGCGCTCAAGGGGATCATTTCGGGGTGGGTCAGGTTTGAGGACTCAAGCTTAGAGAAGCAAGGGCAGGGGGAGCCAGTCATCCTATAAAGGCTCTAACGCCCCTATGCCTAATACTGTATAGACCTCAACTTGCTCGAAATGTGGAAGGTATCATCAGGGACATTGTTTGACTTTTTTCGCTTGTTGTAAGGTGGGACACATCTCTCGCTTTTGTAAAGAAAGAAGGCAGGATTCTCATGCATCCAGATCTACTATGCCAGGATGAGTCTTTGGTTTGACTAAGAGGAGGCGAGTGCTTCACCCAATCTCATTAGAGGTAAAATTAAATTGCAGAGTTATAATATTCTCACTTTATTTGACTCTAGTGCCACATACTCCTTTATAGCTTTTGATTGTGCCAAGAGACTAAACTTACATATTTGTGAGTTACCTTTTGATATAAATGTATCAACACCTACTAGATCTTCTGTGAAAACTTCTAATCCATGTTTGAATCTTGTGTTGGAGTTTGAGAGTCGTAAGACAAAGATTGATTTTATTTGTTTGCCCCTTAAGGCTCTTGATGTGATTGTGGGTACGTATTGGCTTACAGCTAATGGTGCCACGCTTGAGTGTAAAGTAAAAAATGTTTCTTTGCCTGTGTATTCTATGCCTGTAGAGGCTCCTAGTGGCCCTTTATTGTTATCAGTTGTTCAAGTTGAAAGTTGTATCAAACAAGGATGTCAAGTCTATATATGGTTTTCTTTTCTTTTCAAGTTGAGATAGAATAAGGGATCAATAGAATTGAAATTGTGAATGAGTTCCCTGATGTATTCCCAAAGAAAGTATCTAGATTATCTCTTGAGCAGGAAGTAGAATTCTCATTTGACCTAGTACCTGGGATAGAGCCTATCTCTAAGGCTCCCTATCAAATGGCTCCAGCATAATTAACAGAATTGAAGAAGCAAATGGAAGAACTTCTTGAGAAGGTATTTATCAAACTAAGTGTATCACTATGGGGATCACCTGTTCTATTTGTGAAAAAGAGGGATGGGACCTTGCAATTGTGCATTGATTACCACCAACTAAACAAAGTCACCATCAAGAACAAATATCATTTGCCAAGGATTGATGACTTTCTAGATCAACTTGTGGGGTCAACGGTATTTTCCAAAATCGACTTAAGGTCAAGATATAATCAGTTGAGAGTTAAAGCAGGGGATGTCTCTAAGATGGCCTTTCATACACAATACGTTCATTATGAGTTTCTAGTAATGCCGTTTGGTTTGACTAATGCTCCAGCGATATTCATGGACTGCATGAACCAGATCTTCAAACCATATTTGGATAATTTTGTGGTGGTTTTCATAGATGGTATTCTCATATACTCTCGAAATGAAGAGGAACACAGAGAGCACCTTAGAATAATGTTGTAAGTGTTGATAAAGCAGAAGCTTTATGCAAAATTGAGGAAGTGCGAGTTTTGGCTTAAAGAGGTGAAGTTCCTTGGCTATGTAATTTTAGTTGAAGGGGTTGTGGTAGACCCTACCAAAGTTGATGTAGTTCTTTAGTGGGAACAACCAAAGTGTGTGACTGAGGTTAGAAGTTTCTTGGGATTAGCTGGATACTACAGAAGGTTCATACAAGGATTTCTCTTGTTAGCAATGTCACTTACTAAGTTGACCAGGAAGGATCAACCGTTCATTTGGACAGACTTGTGTGAAGCCACTTTTAAAGAGTTCAAGAGCAAGTTGACCTCTACGCTAGTATTGGTTATTCATGATCCTAATTTATCATAGACCTTGTACATTGATGCGTCTTTGAAGGGTTTGAGATGTGTATTGATGCAAGAAGGAAAAAAAATTATTATGCTTCGAGACAGTTGAGGCCACATGAAAAGAATTACCCGACCCATGACGTAGAATTGTCAGTAGTTGTATTTGTACTAAATATTTGAAGACATTACCTCTATGGTTCACGGTATGAAATTTTTAGTGATCATAAGAGTTTGAAGTATCTTGTAAATTAGATGAGATTAACAATAGGCAAATGAGGTAGATAGATTTTATAAAAGATTATGACTTCGAACTAAAGTACCATCCTGGTAAAGCCAACATTATTGTAGACGTGTCAAGTAGAAAAGCCATGCATGTATTTCACTTGAGTCTTTGTGAAAACCATTGGTTAGAAAGGTTGAAGGACACATATATGCTAGTTGGTAAGGAAGTTATGATGCAGTCCATGTGAATTGAGAATGAATTTTGGAATGATATGAAGATGGCTCAGTTAGAGGATGAATCTCTATTGAAAATTAAGGAAGAATTGGAGGAAGGAGGAGTCAATGATTATGAGGTAGGTGATGATAGCTGTTGGAAATTATGCCCTAGGGCAAGTCATTGTACTTTAGACATTTATGTTTATTAAAGTATTCTCTTTTAGTTATCATTTAATTCGCATGTTTATATTGATAACAGTATCCCTGGATATATCTTATGGATTATCCTAAATGTCCCTGATCGGTCATCTACGCGGGAGCGAAGATGAAATAAGACCAGTATGACTTTGATGAGTATGGAGATACGAGTCAAAGTCATGGGCACTTGTAAGAGTACCATGTGCTGGACCGACCCACTATGAGAAAGTTGCATGGACTAAGTCATAAGCTTTTCTCATGTATAACCGCGTCACAACGCACTATGACCTGAGATCATCATGGATTCCTACATGATGAGTCACTGTTCTTTGACCTAGTCAAAAGTCACCTTTGACCGGGTGATGATAAAGGCTTGGATCGGGATCAGTGGTTCTCATGGAGAGGAATGTGAATGGTCAAGATGGAATTTGCCCCTCACATTTGTAGAGAGATAATACTGGGGCCCTCGATGAGTGAGTCTAAGAAATGTACGGCTGTACTGTGATGGAAAGGAGTTTTCCATTTCACTTATTAGACTACTCGAGAATCGAGAAAGTAATGGTCAAGAAAATGAAGTTGACATTATCCATGCCTCATCCTTGACCAAATTATCGCGTGACAAAAGGGACGTGACATGGTTGTACGATAGGTAGTATCGTATCATCGATCCCCATATGAATTGGGTAGTCGCAATGTCTTGCTAGAGGCCGCTTGCGACTTGTGGGCTAGTACGAATATTGGCCCACCGCCAATCTCATGTGGGCTGAGGTCGCACACAAGAATAACCCAACACGAGCAAAAGTGTCCGATTCATTGAATCTCATTAATCTAAGATTTAATGAATACTTGAATTTATCTCAAATGAATATTGTATATATTAATATTATATATATTAATATAATATAATATATATTATATTAATTCGAAATTAAATGATATAATAATATTAAATAATGATTATAATATTATTATATAATATTTGTTTAGTATTTAATTTATTTGATAAATTAAATATCTAAGACAAATAGAGATATTGTATCTCATGTTTTAATTTTTGAATAAAGATATCATATATCTATTTAATTTAAATTGAGATATAGTATCTCGATTTAATTAAATAGATGGATATCATTTCTCGGATTTAATTTATAGAGATAAATTAAATTAGAAGGCTTTTTGATTCGGATTAAATAAATATATTAAATTAGATCTATTAGATAGATTTAATTAATATATATTTAATCAAAGATTCAAAACTTGAATTTTAGATCGGCTTTTAATTCGGATTAAATAAATAAATTACATTAGATCTATTAGATAGATTTAATTAAAATATTTTAATCCAGATTTGAAATTCAAAATTAATGAGGATTAATTTCGAATATAATACACGATCGGGTTTGAGAAAACCTACGGGACTTTTTTCGAGCGTATTACGAAACCCGCGAGAAACCCTAGAGTGAAATTGAGAGAGAAGCAAAACTCAAAAAGGCGCTAGCACGCCGCAATCAAGTTCGGGATTATTCGTGTGGATACCGAGAGGAAGCCGATTCGAGGAGTCGACCTGCGATCGAGAAGGTAGCCCACCGTTTAAAGAGAACGAGACACGGACCGTTTCAGTCGTAGGTAATATTTGGTTCCTTAGCCTTAATTTAAACGCTGTTGAATGATCCTCGGGACGGGATTCGTAGAAACTTTAATCCGCTGCGTGTAGCGAATCCAATAGATAGTATCTTGAGATTTAAAGCGAGGGTTTGCATCCCTAATGATGAAAAATCTAAGAGTTGCATCTATCCAGGGATCACCCAGATATGAAGAAAGATGTGACAAAATTTGTCTCCTGTAGTTTGACTTGTTAGAAAGTCAAGATTGAACATAAGAGACCAGCAAGGCTATTGCAGAGTTTGGAGGTGCCGACATGGAAGTGGGATAGTATATCTATGGATTTCATTCTGGGGTTGCCGATGACACCGAGGGAATCATCATGCAATGTAGGTTATAGTTGATCGTTTAACCAAGTCTAATCATTTCTTGCCCATTCGAGCTAATTATACAATAGAAAAGTTTGCTCATCTATATGTAAAAGAGATTGTCTAATTACATAGAGTGCCAAAAAGCATTATTTCTGCACTCTATCCAAGGTTCACATCAAGTTTTGGAGAGCTTTACACTAAGTTATGGGTTCTAGGTTGAAATATAGCACAACTTATCATCTATAAACCGACGGGCAAACCGAGAGGACAATCCAAACCTTGGAAGATATATTGAGAGCTTGTGCTATTAATTTGAAGGGCAATTGGGACAATTACTTGCCATTAGCTGAATTTGCTTATAAAAATAGCTACTACTCAAGCATTCAAATGGTGCCTTATGAGGCATTATATGGCAGGAAGTGTTTATCTTCAATGTGTTGGATAAAGTTGAGTGAAAGGACAATCATGGACCTGGATTTTTTGGATCGAACCACAGAGACAATTGAAATGACTAAGAAGAAGTTATTGGCGGCTCAAAGTAGGTAGAAGAGTTATGCGGATAAACGATGAAGACCCAGAATTTCAGGTTGGCGACCATGTGTTTTTACATGTCACACAAATGGAAGGCATTGAAAGATCTATTAAAGTGAAGAAATTGAGTCCAAGATTCATGGGTCCTATGAGATTCTTGCAAGAGTTGATGAAGTAGCATACTTAATTGCTTTGCCACCACAGTTGAAGGGGTTGATAATGTGTTCCACGTATTGCAGTTGAAGAAATACCAGCCAGATCCCTCACACATCATTGAGCCTGAAAAAGTTGAACTCCGTGAGAATTTGACCTATCAAACAGAACCAGAACGAATAGCCGATGTAAGGGATAAACAACTAAGAAACAAGACTATTCAACTTGTGAAAGTCATATGGAAGGGTATGGCTCCTAGAGATGCTGCTTGGGAAACTGAAGAGAAGATGCGACAATCCTCACTTATTTGATTAAGTAGGTAGAATTCTTACTTAAATTGAATAGCAGAGATTAATTTATGGTAATTAAAATTTACCATGAAATTACTCAGTATCAGAATAAATTTTGTAAAGTTAGAGTTAAAGAAAATAAATTGGGTGTAAAATTATGTTAGAATCGGCTGGCACCCAATCGGGGGTGAATTGGGTATAAGATAAAAACTTTGAAACTTTGAAAGTCTTTTTCGCATCTCAATAAAAGCAATCCGTATGAAATTAATGAATTATGTATTCATAGTGAGTTGTTCAAAACATATACGCTAGAAACATAAGGGATAAGGGAAGAGAATATTGAAAATGTGATTTATCCTGGTTCGATCCAATCCGTGATGACTTATGTCCAGTCCTCAGGCTCCTCCTGAGATTTCAAATCCACTATATTCTTCAAGTTTTAACTAGGTACTTGAGAACCATACAATCCCACAAGTTTAGCCAGACACTTGTGGAGCTGTTTACAAATCTCTCACCGAGATACTCCCCCTAACATACCGTAAGAATACAACCTTTATGATAAAGGATTACAATCAATCTTCTTTTTCATAAGTAAATAAGATGAACACTGAAGTACATTACAAATCATCTCACTCTCTAGGGTAAGCTATATAAACATTGAGAAAATAGAAAGCATATGAGATAAGTGTTGGAGTTAGAGTATTGGGATTTCAACGGTGAAGTTGTAAGCTATCGTCATTGGCTTCGTCGATTCATTGGTTTTTTGTCTTGACTAAGTCACTATATATAGTTGATGAAGATCGTATGACCATTGAGTACATTCTTCTCGTTGTGTATCTTGGAACATAACCATTGGAAGTAGTTGCTGGAGCATCTATGCATTCAGTTTTGTCTTCCATTTAACCTTGTTAAATGTCCGTTGTGAAAGTTCAAGCTTTTTATTGAGTGTTCAAAATATTTGTTAGAGAGATAAAGCTTTCCATTAGAAACATATTAGAGTTGTTGGCAGAATTTGAGGTTCAGTCATTTTCGCTTTGTTGCAACGTATCCTCACACGACATCCCTTTGGTCTGCTCTGGGATTGCTTAAGGTTGAGTCACTTTCGCCTTCACCAAAATGGGTGTTTCAGACAACAATCATTTGACCCACTCTAAAACCTTTCCATGTGCTCTATTCTGTCACTGCAATTAATGTTCTGACATATGATTTACTTTTGAGATTTTGCATGTAATCCTTCAAATTAAACATCTGAAACTCATTAACAAATGTGTTTCATAGCATTAAGAAGTATAATGAGTAGTAATCAAATGTAAACATAACTTAAGCAGTAAATTTGAATTCTCATAGACGAAGGTTTAGTGCCGGAAGAACTAACACTTGAGTGTTGTTCCAATCACACTTGAGTGCGACAATCGAGTGTGCAATTTGCCACACTCGAGTACTGATGAATTATGTCTCTGATAGAATATTGTTCAAAATAGAGTTTAGTTGAAACGCTATCATTTCTACTAGATACTTAGTGTCATAAAGACACACTCGAGTGCCACATTTGTGACACTTCAAGTGTGCCTCACAAAGAGGCAGCATTCTTGATTCATTAGCGAGTGTCATGCACTAAATTTGCAAGTGTCTTACCTTGCACTCCAGTGTCGAAGATCACACTCAAGTTTTTACCTTGATACTTCCAGTAATAAGCATGAGTATCAAGAAAAATCTTGTGAGTGTTGAACCAACACTCGAGTGTTCATTAATACACTCGAGTGACCACATTCTTTTCTTTTTTTTTATCATGCCATGTTGCTTTTGCACTTCTCGTGTGATTATCTTACATTTCGAGTTTACAATATGTCTTATAGAGATCCTTTAGATTTTCTTCACCACTTCAAGTGTCATCCTTCCACACTCAAGTGCCACACTCAAGTGTACTTTTTCTGCACTTCAAGTGTATGATGATTTGACTCATTTCTCAAGTTATGGTGTTTCTGTACTTTGAGTGTTTGCAGGTGACACTCGAGTGCCTCACTCAAGTGTTACATTTCTATACTTCGAGTACCTATAATGATAAAGTTTTGAATCACATAAAATTCTCAACATTCGAGTAACCTGTGACTTTCAAAGCGCAGGTACATTAACAGCACAAAGATCGAGTTCCAGTGAGCATAATGTCTTCAATATGACTCCAAATTTGGAAAATGTAATATCCCTAGAATTATCTTTAATTCTTCTTTTCAATGAAAAAATAATCAGCTCCAAATTCATTGTAAGCTGAGAGTTTCATCAGAGTAATAACAACTGTTTTGGAGCAGCATTTTTGCAATGTCTTGGTCTGACTGTTAAATTCAAAATTCATATATCTTCCATTTGTTCTTTGTTTTCCATGATCTTGATGTTTTAAAAACAGTATTAGAGTCTAGTTTCATATGCCATAAGTTTCAATTCAAGTATATGTGTATTTTGTGATATACACCCAAATTACCGAACCTGTGTTTGATATGAAGGGTGATTTCAAGTGGCAACTTCATAAATCCATAGATCTTTCATTGGAACCCCTTTGAGCTTGATTTTGGTGTCTATATGACGCATTGGGAGTCTAGTTTCATAAGAAATAAATTCCACCTTAATCAGATTTGTGGTTTAATAGGTAACATCAAATTATCGAACCTTGCTCATGTAAGACGCTGAACAGGGGCGAACAAATGAGCTGAAATATGCTTCACACTCGAGTGCAATTAGTGCAGTACTAGCATAGCACACTCGAGTGTACACTTCAAGTGTGGATTAAATTAGAATTTTGGAAATTCGTGGTACCAAACTATCATTTCTGAAATTCGTGGTACCAAACTGTCATTTCTAAAATTTGAGTCCCAACCAATTTTTTTCTTCTTTTTCTTCCTCTTAATCAATCCAATTCAATAATTTTATTGATCTTCTTATTAATCATTCTCTATAATTGAACTTCATATCTTCTAATCTTTGAATCTACATTAAATACAGGAATTAATCAACGTAGAAGATAAATATACTAAGCAAACTTTTTGCTCTTAATATTGGCATTTCTATTTAACATCGTCAAAACTAATCATATCTAACAAACATTTTAAGTTTTATTTTTAGAAAAATACTATAACTTGTTAAACATTAAGAAAATTTTATTTTGTTGAAGATATAAACTTGGTAGTATTGTTGAATTAAATAAAAATGATATTAAATTAAAATGGGCTGCACGTGGGTTGTAATACCTGATTTTTTATTTACCGAAAATCTTGTATTTTACGAATATATTACCATATTAAATTGGTTAACATATGTGACATAGAGTCACATAAAATAATGGCTATTTTAAGTTTAAAAGAGCCATGAAAAAGTTATAAAAATACTTAATCAAATTAAGTATCAATTAGCAAATAATAGGCAAATTAGCTTGCATCAATTGAGATTAATTGCGTAAATTCTCCTAATTAATTAGAGACAAATTAAAAGCGTCAAAAGAGGGCTAATTATATTTGAAAATAATTAAGCCAAAGAGAATGAAATAATACTTGTCTAAATAAGCACTAATTACCATGGTTAAGCTAACAAATCAATTATGCAATGGCATATGTAATTAGAGTGCATTTAAACACTTGATTAGGGAGTTATTTAAGCTTCTTAATCAGCCCCAAAATTAAGCAAAAAACGTGCAGCTGATGGGAAGGAGAGAAGACATAATAAACCTTGTGAATTAGTGTTCAAAAGTCAAATATTTCAACTAGCTAATAAGAGGATTGAAAAATAGGATAATTTGCTAATAGAAAATCACATTAAATGGTTAAATGGAAGCATGGAGGTCGGCAGCCAAGGGAGAGGTGGAGATTGAGTTTGATAAAGTGCAAAATAATCCAATGGTTTAAAGGAAAGATGAAGTTTTGGATCTCTTTGTTAATTACTACTTTGACCATGGCATTTTTCATATAAATAGCCAAGGTTCCCTTCAAAATTCTTCACACCAAAATACTACAACATATCTGATTTAGTGAGTGAGAAGAGAGAAAGCTTGAGCAAGAGGAAGATGGAGCAAAGTTCTTGAGGTAATTCTTGAGCTTTGGTCTTTAGTTCTTGATAAAACAGTATTTTAATCTAAGAAATTGTTAGGAAAATTCATTTTCATGTTTTTAATGCCTCCATTGCATTTAAAACACAAAATGGGGGTAAAAACATGTTGGGAAATAATTTTGATATTAATGGAATAAGATTGTGAAAATTTCTAGAAAACTGGCTGTTGAAGTCAGTCATGTTGTGACTATTATTTTATGTATGAAATGATCTTTAAAACTTATGAAATTTTACATGAATAAAGTATACATGTAGGGCTTTCTAAATATATAAAATATGGAACGTTTTGAGCTCTGGACAAAGAGACATGAATTTTTGAAGATAGGCCTTGTTTACTAGATTTAAATCTAAACAGTGTTTGAAACCTAAAACCTGAGAATGATCCGTGATGTTCTAGCTTCTGGAAATATTTTTCGTTGAAAATAGACATGTCAAGGATCATGAGAAATTTTGAATCACTCAAAAATGATTTTTTATAATTAATTTTGATTTTTAAAAGTTAATGAAAAATCTGGGCAAAATGTTGGAACTTGCGTTTTTAATAAAATGTAAGGGTAAAAATGGAATAAACAAATCCACCAAGGGTAGAAATGTCAAAATATGTATGGAAAAAGGGAATAATCTAAGGATAACGTTATAGGATATCCGGGAAGTGCGGAGTCGGATTCAAAGGATGGGCGTTTTTGTAACTACGCGGTGAAAGGTACGTTCACGAACTAGTAACTTTAATCGCCTATATCTTGTATGTCTTTACATGATAGAATGATTCATGAAGTCATAGACAAGACTAGATCTTGGGTCATGCACCGTGATTAAGTTATGGGGCTTGGGTCACATGTTTATATACATTCAGCTTTATGCAGGTTATAGTCATGATAATACCGTAGGGTTATTTTCCTAGCGCTGAGGACATAAGGAGTCGTGGCACTGGTGAGTGCCAACATTGTTAACATTACATGTGCTGTGTGCTATGTATTGTTGTAACCTTACATCTGCTGTGTGCTATGTATGGTTGATGCTGATATGTAATGAATATCTGTCATATATTGTTATATCTGCTATAGAGGTTAACTGTTACCTGAGATTCAATGGGTATTGAATCTCAATCCTGACTAAAGATTCAGGAAAGGAACCAAGATCTGAGAATGCAACGTGGAAGGATCCATGAAGAGGCGCTGATGGGCAGAGCCGAGAAGAGGCACCGATGGACGGAGCACGTGAAGAAGCGCCGGTCAGAGCCAATGCCGGAAGAGGTTCATCAGAGCGTAGTTTTTGGCATGAATTCAATAAAGTTAGTTCATACTATTGGTGCTTAAACTAAAAAAGGTTTGGTCAGTGTGGTTTCAATAATTAGTCAACTTGAAAGACGGGGAGACTCCCACCAACTAACACTAGCCTGGCCAATAGGTATGATAAACTATATTGGGTTCCGAGCCACAAGTCTAGTTAAGCCTTGATTTAAGATTGTATAATTACTATGTCAAGAGTTTTAATTATACAAGTTTTATATTATTGTATCACACGAATATTCCTTCGAGATATTTAATTTACCAACTTATGTTTGGGCATTTTGTATCAGTTACTCATTGTCCAAACGTTGGTGCATGCTCTCTGTTGGTCGATTTTCTTGATGGCAAGTGAACCAGTCGAACAAGTAATAAAGAGTAAGTAGAGTATCGTCCCACAGAGACTAAGATACCAAATGATGACACCAAATAGCAGAATTAGTCGTGCTTAACAAGGAAATAAAATATGATTGGTTTGGGAGTTTTTTGCAGTTATACTTATAAAAATGAAAATTAACCAGATGATCGTAGTCGTAAGAAGATATCAGTAAAAGATAGGCTGAGCTCAGAATCCTTCCTAAGCATGTTAATCCCCCAATTACCTATACGCATTGCTATAGCATTTATGCTACATAGCTCTCGCAATGCTACAGCATAAACACCCCTTACAATGTTATTCAGTTAACCCACCACGTTAATCTACCGAAGCTCTCGCGTCCGATACATACAATCCTAATTTGTACTTCTCCCATATGTCTATGGTGATTTTTGTAGTTGGATTATCATTACAGATCAAGGTGTTATGGTTATGAGCGGTAGACCCACTCCTGAAGCCTACAATAATAAGTCAAGCTTTGAACCAAACGCCCTAGCAATCATCAAGTTTCTCGATGTCTAACCCCGACTCCCTCTCAGTAAGCCGAGGCCACTGATCTAGTCCTTAGCTCTCGCTAACTGACAAGAAATTAAATCACTGATAAGCAAACTGAATGTATTAAATTAAGAACTAGCAACAGGGTTCGATCCAAACTTAGGAAGTCATCCTCACTCAGCCATAGGAGAACTAGTTCATGACTAACAAGGGAAACACTATACAGATTACTACAGAATAGCCCATGACAAAAAGGATTAACTAAATTAAATAAAGAAGAAAAAACAAAAAGCTTGATGGAGGTTGTTACACCCCTACCGACCTCGCCCTTTCGGGTGGCGGGTTAGAGGGATTCTGTTACTTAGTTACCTTTCTTTCATTATTAGGTCCATTTAACTTAGATCAGAGTGAGCGCAACAGAGCATTTAACCGGTTTGGACAATCTATTGTATTGGTAAAAGTAAAATAAACAGAAAATAAAAGTCCTTGAAGGGTTAAGGGGTACAGTCATCCAAATGTAAATACAAACAATATAAGTACAGTCATCTCCAAAATACAAAACATAATAGGGCATCCCCTATTCTTCAACTGCACTGATACGCCCTACCTTTCCAAAAAGGTTTTTCCTCTTCAGGCACGTACCCCTGTAGCTTCATAAATGTCTGGAGTCTAATAATGGCCCCCAGAGTAACCATCAATACTCAAATACTAAATGTGTAAAGTGTATGCATGTAACCATGTCAGATATAATATGCCAAACATACCACATATGCATTCAGAAACATACCACACATCATAATCCGTAGAACCCGTACAGCTGCCTTACCAAGGCAAGCCTCAGACTCACCAGATTCACAACCCGTAAAGCCGCCCTTACCAAGCCAGCCCCAGACTGTTCCTCAACACGTACAGCTGCCAATCAAGGCCGGCCTCGGACTAATCATTCTCAAGGCTAGGAACCACATAACTCTGTATGCATATTTGGCAAAGAAATATACAAAAACACGCATGGCAAACACATACACCAAAACACATAAAGATATCTGGGTAAAGCGGTTACTACCTGATGGGGTATGCACCATCTTAATATTTTAATATACCCTGTGACTCTTCCAAAAGAATGTACCTGAAAACACATAAAGAATGTACCTGAAAATCAAGAGAAGGAAAGGGTGAGCTTTTGTCAGATAAATCACAACTATTAAGCAAAAGGGATGTCGTCACTAGAGGTATCTACAATCCCCGGCAACGGTGCCAAAAACTTGTTGGTCGATTTCCTTGATGGCAAGTGAACCAGTCGAATAAGTAATAAAGTGTAAGTAGAGTATCATCCCACAGAGACTGAGATACCAAGAAGTGACGTTCAACTGCTGTAATAGTTGCGTGAACAGAAAGTAAAATATGATTGGGTTGGAGGTTTGTGTGATTACGCTAAATAACAAGAAAGTAAACAGAATATTGGAGTCGTAAAAAGAAATCAGTAGGAGAATAGGCTGAGCTCGGAATCATTCTTAAGCATATCAATCCCCCAGTTGCTTCACCCATTGCTATAGCACTTATGCTGCACAGCTTCCACAATGCTACAACATAGGTGCTATTTACAATGCTATTCAACTAACCTACCACTATAGTCTACCGAAGCTTCCGCGTCCGATACATTTAATACTAATTGTACTTCTCCAATATGCCTATGGCAATTTTCTAGTTAGATCTACATTACAAAGCAAGGTGTTATGTTATGAGCGGTAGACCCATTCCTAAAGCCTATAATAATAGGTCAAGCCTTGCACCAGCTTACCTAGCAATCACTGTTTCTCAGAAGTCTAACCCCGACTCCTTTCCAGTAAGTCGAGGCCACTAATCTAGCCCTTAGCTTCCGCTAACCGACAAGAATTTAAATCACTGATAAGCAAAACGAATTTATTTAATTAAGAACTAGCAACTGGGTTCATTCCAAACTTAAGAAATCATCCTCGTTCAGCCATAGGAAATTTAGTTCATGATTGATGAGGGAAACACAACACAGATAACAACAAAATGACCCATGATCAAAAGATTAAAATGAAAGAAAAACAGAAAGCTTGACGAAGTTTCCGACGGCGTGGAAGAAGCCCTGTCACGTCACCACTCCACGTCTTCCTCTCTCCGTCTCACTGCAAGGAGGGATACTGGGTTCTCTTGAGGGTTTCGTGCCTTGTAAATTCTCTCTTTCTTCTTCCGAGTCTGGCTGGATATGGATGGGATTTGGCTCTCTTCACAACTCCCTTTAGGGTTGGCTTGCTGTTTCTTTATATAGTCAGGCTTTCTTGCGGCGTAAGTTCCAGCAAGTTGGGCCTTCCTAATCTGTCAAGGTCCGATTGTATCTATCTTCCAATTTGTGATAGATTGATTCTGCTGATCCTACGGGATTCTTCAAATCTTTTAGTTCCGATCATCCGCATCTTCTATTTCAATACATCAGCAATCTACCTTTTCTCCTCGACCTGCATTATACTTCCTAAAACAATCTTGACAAAAGATTAGAATATTTATGCCGCATAGCACTGCGTCGTTTACTATGCCATAGCTTCAAGGATGCATTGTATTGCACTTCGATAAGGCTGTCCTGATGCTATAGCACAGCATCGGCTATGTTATGCGAGTTTCTTATAAAACCTCAAAAATTGCTTCTTTCTTAGCAAATGTTTAGGATGTATACAGAATTCACCCTTAAGTTCCCTGTACAATGAATAAATGTCTTTTTGGTAGGATTACATGCACTTAAGATCATATTTACCATACAATTAAGTCATAAAATACAGGGAAAACATGGCTTAAATCATGCTCATCAGGTATGCACCGTCTTAATATTTTAATATGCCCTGTGACTCTTCCAAAAATTCCCTTGACCTAATAACACCAAAATACTCCATTTTTAGTAATTCCAAAAATACCCTTACAATTCTTTTGTCAAAACCGAGCCCACACAGGATTTTTCAAGAAATTCTGTGAATCTGTCTCAACTTCCAGGATTTTTAATCAATTCTACAAAAATCATTTTTGCATGAAACCAGCGCCATTTGAACCATTAAAATGTCTATATTTCAGGAAAAATATACCCATACCCTGGAAGTACACATAGCTTGGCGTGGATCTCAAATGTTTCTCTCTGGTCCGATTCGTTCCCCTATTTCCAGACCCTTTTTCAACAATTTATTTCACCTAGTATTTTTATCCAAAATTTTTCAAATTATATATTAAAATCATTTCCCAGATGTCTATTTTCTTCATGTAAAGTTTCAGCTCAAAACAAGTTCTTTTACTATTTTAAAAACGTGTTTGAAGCTTCGCTGCCCAGATTCCCAGAAATTGGCAGCAAGCTCTTACTTAAGGTTTTCGGTGTTCTTGACTTCAGAGACTTAAGCCATGATTATACCCCTTACAAAACCACGTTCCAGAACCATTGGAGACCTTAAAAATACAAAAATCCAACCATAACACTAAGTCCCTTCCCCTTGGAAGAAAATATCATAGCAAGAACTCAAGAAGATAAGATTTTCGGGGTTACATAAGATCGGAGAATCGTTGGATATTCTTGGTAGCTTGGTTCTTGAGCTTTGGCTATGGAGGTTGCTGATCCCTCTCTCTTGCTTCTGAAAATTTTGCCTTTTAGGGTGAAAATGAGGGGTCAAAACACCTTTTTAATAAAGGGTAACTTTGATCCGGTAATTTAGAATTAACAGGCATAAATTTCTGTCCATTGTGTAATAAATTGGATCTAAATTCTTGACTTTTTCCCCAAGTATTCCAGAAAATCCCAGGGTCTCTAGGGAGCTGACATGTGGCGCCTCCCCCTTCCAAAATATCTAGATATTTACTTTTCATTTGGGGAAAATTACCTACTTCGGCCCGGAATTTATGGAAATTACCAATTTTGGCCCGGAACTTATTTATTATTCTTTTCTTTTTCCCCAAGCTTTATAGACACTTATTAGGGCTAGGTGGCACCTTCTGGACCCCTCAAATTAGATTCTATGATTTTATTTTATTTTTCCTAATTTATCTTATTAATTCCCCTTTTCCCAAAGAAATGGGTCCCGCACTTTGACTTTTGCCTTGATTTTCTCTTTCTTCTTCTTCAAGCTATTTTTTAATCATTATGGGGGCTAGGTGGTGCCACTTTGGGCCCACCAAATCTGGCCTCCAACTTTTTCACTGACTTTTCACTTTATCCGGTTCGATCTCCTTCTTCTATCGGCCCACGTGGGTCCCGCTGGTCAACAGGGTGTTTCCCTTTGTACTTTTCTTCAAATTTTCCAGATAATCTTCCCTGAATGAACATTCATGTGTGGCGCCTTCTTAACTACCCAGTGTGGCCTCACACTTGTCTCATTCAGTCCAAAAGGAACCCCTAACTGGTCCCTATCGGTCCCCTTCCTACTGGTCAATTGCCTGTGGGACCCGCATTTTGTGTTTGGGCCAGAGATCATTACTTACTTTTTTCTTTTTAATCTCGTAGTGACACGTGTCCTCAGGTAATTATTACAGATGACTTTTCATTCCTATCTCTTCAAAAAACGCAGGAAATCCTTGCCTGACCATGAAATGTCATGTGCATACTTATTTTAGCACATTTTTGCTCAGCTAATCATCCTATACCTTAGGGCATAGCTAAATATCATTTTTACTAACTGATTAACACCATATAAGTATTTTTGTGCCCTTCTGCACTGATACTTTAATTTCTATGACTCTTGAACTCTCGGTCCAAATACTCATAGGAATCCCATATAATATTTCCAAATTTAATATCACACTTCCTGAATAGGGTTTGGTCATCCACCTGCTACAGGCTTATTCTCAAGTCTCTGGGCCTAAAATTCAGTATATTACAGTTCCGACGGTGTGGAAGAAGCTCTGTCACGTCATAACTCCATGTCTTCTTATCTCCGCCTCACTACAAGGAAGGATGCTGGGTTCTCTTGGAGTTGTCGTGCCTTATAACTTCTCTCTTTCTTCTTTCGAGTCTGGCTGTATAGGATTTTTGTCTTTGACTCTCAACGACTCGACCCTCTCTAGGGTTGGCCATTGTTTCCTTATATAGTCTAGTCTACTTGCAGCGTACGTACAAAGAACTGGACCTTTCCTAATCTGTCGAGGTCCAATCGTATCTTTCTTTCCAATCTCGGTAGATTGATTCTGTTGATCCTGTAGGATTCTTCAAATCTTTAGTTTTGATCCTCCGCATCTTCTATTCCAATACGTCAGCAATCTAACTGTTGTTCTCGATCTGCACTATATTTCCTGAAACAACCTTGACAAAAGATCAGAACATATGCCGCATAGCATTGCGTCACTTACTCTGCTATAGCTTCAGGGATGCATTGTATTACACTTCGATAAAGCTGTCCTGATGCTATAGCATAGTATCAGCTATGTTATGTGACTTTCTCATAAAACCTTGAAACTTGTTCTTTTTTCAGCACATGTTTAGGATGTATGTGGAATTTACCCTTAAGTTCCCTGTGAAAGACCTGGTTATCACCCAAGAGGAGGGGTGAATTGGGTGTTTGATTAAAATTTAGTTACTTTGAAATTATTTTCGCAACTTACTGAAAGTTGTTTGAGTGACAGAAATAATTTATAAAGTGATAATCAGTCATTCAAATATATATGCTGGAAACATAAGAGATAAGGGAAGAGAATATGCAAACTGAGATTTATCCTGGTTCGGTCCAATCCTTGACCTACGTCCAGTCCTCAAGCTCCACTTGAGATTTTCAATCCACTATCTTCTTTCAACTTGATTACACGTTACGTACTTGGAGTAATCCTCTCACTAGGATTCACTCCCCCTTACAAACCGTAATCAATGCACCCACTTGATTACACACTCGTACTCAAGTAATTCTCTCACTAGAACTTACTCCCCTTACAAGTTGTAATCAATACAATGGGTTTCCCACTCAAGATCACCCAATCTTGAGTAACTCTCAGATAGTATGGAAGGAATGATTACAATAAATCTTCTCTCTTAGAAGTGAATGAATAAACACTGAAGAACAAGACAAATCACTTCACTCTCTATGAAGAACTATGTGAGCATTGAAAACAGAGAGTAAATGTTATGAAAAATAGAGTATAAGCATGTTGAAGATGTAATCTTGTGTCTCCGCATTTTTCTGCTTGAATCTGTCCTCTTTTATAGGTAGAGATCAATATATGGCCATTTGAAGATTTAATGACTATTGGATAAGGAAATATAGCCGTTAGACTCAGATGGAACTAGCCGTTAGAACTTCATTTTCGAACCGGCTATGACATCAGCATTTACTTTCCCTTTGATCTTCGGTTTAACAGCCTTTGATCATCGAAACATGTCCACAAATGATATAAATAATGTTAAGAAGTGTTATAAATCATTTGGGTAATCATCTGGATGTTTATCAGAAGAATCAGGATTTTCGAAATGGTGATTTTCTGAAGCTGAGATGAAAACTCGAGGTTTTATTTGCAAAACTCGAGTTTTGAGGTTGCTTTACTCCAGTTGCTATCTGTCGACCAAAACTCGAGGTTTTGGTTCCAAACCTCAGGTTTTTGAAGATACTCGAAGTTTGTTGCTCTGTCGATGAAAACTCGAGGTTTCCATTGAAAACTCGAGGTTTTGACTTTGTTCAGCTTTCTTGAAATAACTATCAACTTTCGAAGACCATATCTCCTTGGTCTAAACTCTGTTTTGGTTTGTTCAACTCTTGATGGAACTCTCTGTGAGCCTACTTTCATATGCCACCAATTTCAGCTCAATCAGATTTGTATTTTGTGAGTTACACTCAAAACATTGAAGCTTGTTTTGCTGTGTGGCGTGAATTTCAGTGTCAACTTGTACAATTCATTAATCCTTGATCTAAACTCCTTTGGGCTTGGATTTTATATCAAAATGACGCATTGGGGGTCTAGTTTTATATTCCACTGGTTTCACCTCAATCCGATCTCTGGTTTGGGAGATATCATTGAATTACCATAGGTCGCCTGAGCTGAACGTGAAACAGTGGAGTGAAAAGGCGATGATAGCTAAAACTCGAGGTTTATGATAGCTAGAAACTCGAGGTTTTGACTGAAACCTCGAGGTTTGCTAGTCCAGTTCTTCTAAACTCGAGTTTTGAGTTCCAAAACTCAAGGTTTGAGTTCCAAACTCGAGTTTTGTGTCCTAAACTCGAGTTTTCTCATCTTGAACCTCATATTTGCTTGATTTAACACTGAATTGAGCCATTCCAACTTCCATATGATCTTGGAGACTTCTAGCATCAATATAAGAACTTGAATAATGATATCTTCATTCCATTCAACAAGTTCTTCCTTCTTTCATCTCCCTACTTGATCATTCTTCATCATTTAACTTGGACTCATCATTCTTTACAAACTTTCTACCTTCTTCAATATCCATAAAGTAATGAAGCTTCATTCCAACTTCGCTATCATAGAGACTTCCGGTATCACAAGAACTTGAATGTTGATATTCCTATTATATTTTGCAAGTTCTTCGATAACATCTTTCTCTAGTCTCTTCTCTTCTTCTTGCTTATCCTCCAAAATCCATTGATAACATCTTGCTTTCTTGACAACTTCTATCTCTTATCTCCTTCTTGATTATTCTCCTTAATTTAACTTGGAATAATCTACATTAAATATTGCAGTTAGTCAATGTAGGAGATAAATATATTACTCAATATACTACTCAATCTTTTTGCTTTTAACAATGGCATCTATATAAGACATCATCAAAACTAATCATAACCAACATTCTCCCCCTTTTTGATGATGGCAAATACTATAAGAAAAAATGTGTATAAATATGAAAATATATTGAATGCAACAATGCAACATATTTTTCTTGTCATTCTCTCCCCCTTATTTGTCATTAGCAAAAAGTTGAAGAAAAGAAGAAATGTTCATAGAGTCAAATATGAAACCAGATTAGAAAAAGTCAAAGAGCTGATTTTCTCTCCTCGATTTGAAATTGTTTTCATTCTAAATATGATGCAATTTGGAATGTTTTTATGAAAACAAAGTTGAAAGAATTTGGAGAGGCTTTCAAGAAAACTTTTCACACTTAAAGCATATAGATATCAAACATGTGCAATATTTCTACTGAATATAAAAAGATAGAGTTCAGAAATGCTCATGTTGGTTTTTGCAAATTGATGATCGATCTGTGAAGTCCATTTGCTAGCTTTGAGATATGTGATGTGCTCTGAATAGCCTTATAGCCTTTGAGATGTGAAATGAAACTAAAGTACTGGCTTCTTGAGTTGTATCTCATCGAATGAGTATGATCAGTAGTTCAGCTTTCATCCCTTTTCTCAGCTTCAATGATGGATCGCCAAAGCATCTTTCCTTAATTGAATAGTTTCTCCTTGTAGTGCATTAAGGAAAGTTCTTGTACAGAACGAATTTTCCTGTAAAAAAAAACTTTCTTGCAAGAGAGAAATGTGTTAGTTCATACCAAATGTAATTCCGTAGTGATACCTCTACCATGGCATTACATGGTATCTCAACCGCTAATTTATGCACCGTCGGCTTGTGCAACCAGCTATCAAAATATCTCTTTCTATATGATATTTTCAAATCAAGATAATGAAAGGAGAATATAAATCATTTTAAGGTTGTTGGAGGGAAGCATTATTGTTAAAAATCTTAATTGAGTGAAATATAGTTAGGAAAAGTTAAGATTTGTGATTTGAAAAGATGATTTGAGGAATAGATAAATTACTGTCGTTTTTCTAAGAAAACTAAATTGAGCCAATCATGGGATTTTAATTATTTATTATTTGTTATTGTATTAGCTAGTATTCTTGTTAATTTTATTAACATATAATTATATATTTATTTTAGAGTGGATTTGATTCACTCAAGTTTAGTTCTTACATCAAGAACTTGAGATAACCATTTTCCAATTTACCCTGTATACTTGTTGAGGTGATTATAAGTGTATATTCATATTTGCAAATGATATTAGCATATGTTATAGTATTTTACATATGAAAAATGTGTGTGTGTGTGTGTGTGTGTGTGTGCGCGCGCGTGCGCGTGCGCATGTGTGTGTGTGTATGAAATGTATGTTGTGAGTAAACTTTTTAGTTAAGTGGGCTTAAATTTTTATCTTGTGATTTTGATGTTGATTATGCATGGCATTGAATATTGAATATGAAGATAAATCATTGATGTGGAAGTTTGTGATGTTGCACTACATATTGAAGTGTACGAGATTGTGACGAGACGTGATTGTAGGAGATTGATTTTTATACACATGGTATAGCCACCACTGTGTGCACAATGGATGGCTTTGACATTCTCTAGACCCTTGGTATCACCCTCCTTTGGCCGGGTTAAAGGTAAGCTTAAAGGACGTGACACCTTTCCATATTCAAAAGAAAGGGAACCCATGATCTGATATGAGTTCTGTATCCTTTGACCAGGCTACACCTCATCATTGGAGAGCTTGGAGTAGTCTTGTCAAAGAGACTAGTCCTATTATGTGTTGTAGCCCATGGGTTCTGTCAGCAGTTATAAGGATGGTTGAGGGAATTCTATGCATATTAAATGGTTCTTTTGAACTACTAATGTTTTTGGAAAACTATTTAGACTTTATGCCATACAAAGGTATATTTTGCCCACATAACAATCTTGTAATCATTCCCTACATATTTGTTAAATTGGAATTGTGGTTATGGGGTCTGTGTGTCTCACCCCATCGTTATTTATACTTTTTCAAGAGATAGTTCTGGCGGTTCTACCAAGAGGAAGTTGTTCAAGATTTGATTTGATTTATCAATTTGTATGCCTTATGTAGTTACTTGATCATAGTATAATGTATATTTCTGAACTTTAGGGCCTTTTTGGTATATGTTGCATATTTTGAATATTCCGCTACATACTGGGGTTTGTACTAGGGGTGGAGCCTTTTGACATGTTGTTTATTGTGTGGGCTAATTTATTATAGGCCGAGCCTAAATGTTTTTATGTATGAAATTATTCTGACTATAGTAGATTTTCTATTGGTTTCTTTGTTATCTACCATTGTACTACTTAATGCTTTACTAAGTTGTTTGAAATGATTAGTTATATGGTAACTGTAGGAGGTTGTTTCATCAGCCGATTCTAACATGACTGACATGAAATAGCACCCACAACAAGGTTGTAACTCATCCACTTGTGAATACATGATCCTCTAAGTGAGTTATCCAACTAGCATCCATATATCCTTGCAAAATTGAAGAATTACCACTATAGGTCAAACTATAGTTAATTGTTCCTTTCAAGTACTTTACTACTCTTTCCACAACATGTTTGTATGTCATACTTGGATTGCTTGTGTATCTACTTAATTTTCCCACAGCATATGATATATCTAGTCTTGTACATGTCATAGCATACATCAAGCATCCAATCACATTTGAATATCCGTGTTGTCTCACTGGGCAACCTTTATTTGGTACTAAATGTTGGAAATTATGCCCTAGGGGCCAATAATTGTACTTTAAACTTTATTGCTATTTAAAGTATTTCTCCATTTTGTTATTATATCATTTGCATATTTATTATGATGACTGTATCCTTGGATGTATCATAAAGATTGTCTTAAATGTCCCTTGTCGGTCATTTATGCGGGAGCGAAGATGAAATAAGACTAGTATGACTTTGATGAGGTATGGAGATACGAATCAAAGTCCTAGGCACTTGTAAGAGTACAAGGTGCTGGACCAACCCACTATGAGAAAGCTGCATGGATTAAGTCATAAGCTTATCTCATGTATAACCATGTCACAATGCCCTTTGACCTGAGATCATCATGGATTCCTACATGAGAGTCGCTAATCTTTGCCTAGTCAAAAGTCACCTTTGACCGGGTGATGATAAAGGCTTCGATTGGGATTAGTGGTTTTCATGCAGAGGAATGTGAATGGTCAAGATGAGATTTGTCCCTCACATTTGTAAAGAGATATTATTGGTCCCCTCAATGAGTAAGTCTGAGAAAAGTATGGCCATACTACAATGGAAAGAAGTTTCCATTTCAATTGTTAGACTACTCAAGAATCAAGAAAGTAATGGTCAAGAACAGGATGATGACATTATCCATACTTCATCCTTGACCAAATTATCGAGTGACAAAAGGGACGTGACATGCTTGTATGATAGGTTGCATCGTATCATCGATCCTCATATGAATTGGGTAGTTGTAATGTCTTACTAGAGGCCGCTTGTGACTTGTGGCCTGGCACAGTGTTGGCCCACTGCCAATTCATGTGGGCCTACAGGGTCACACACAAGAATAGCTCAACACGAGCTATAATGTCCAGATTCATTGAATCTAAGATATGTCTAAGATTTAATGAATACAACTTTTAATCTAGGGAAGATGGACATATATATATATATATATATATAATTTAAAAGATTAGGTTATAAAAGATAATTCTGAATTATCTAATATATATATATATATATAAGAGGAATAATAAATGATGATTGAATTAAAAATGATTTTGAATTTTAGTTTAAGATATGAATGTGATTCATCATCTTAAATTATTATTCAATTAAGATATAAATGTGATCCATCATCTTAAATGGTTGATTCGATCAATCAATCAAGAAATATATGTGATCCATCATCTTAAATGATTGATGCAATCAATCAATTAAGATATGAATGTGATTCATCATCTTAAATTCAATCAATCAATATATGAATTTAATTCATTGTGATTAATTCAAGCTTGGATTGAGCCTTTCTTGTAAGCACTTAAATTAAATTTAGACTCTTATAAAGTGATGATTTTTTGTGTGCCTTTTTTCTGCACGTTTTTCTAAGAGAAAAACAAGATCCTTATGCTCTCTAAATTTCAGTCTTTACCAAAGGTTTAGAGAGGAAAATGCACCATCCATAGAAAGGCAAGGTTCCAATGATCTTGCTCCTCCTATCTTTAACCTAATCCTAAGAAACCATCATCTTCTTGCAAGAGAAAACCCTAGAGGATACGGAGAAGGACGTTGGAGGCGCTAGCACGCTGCCTGTGTTGGGATCCTATTCGTGTGGATACCGGTAGAGGGAGCTGGTTCGTTCAGTTGGCTCGATCAAGACGCATTCAGAAGAAATGGTACAATTCTGACTACTCTAATTTAAACACCATTGATAGATCCTCCATTGGGATTCAAAATTTATTTTGATAAATTTCTTCCGATGCGTATTCGAATCCCAACACTAAATTCATACTAGAATCAAATGGAGTAGAAACAAGACAACAATCATAACAATAAAATTTCTTTTATATTTTCTCAATGCAATGAGATTGGAAAAGCCTAAGACAACTATCATCTCTAATAATCTTGATTCCTAGTAAGATATATGCCTCTCCCATATCTTTCACGTCAAAGTTATCAGGCAATAATTTCTTTGTTTTATTTATTTCATCTAAATCAATACTAAAAACATATCATTTACATATAAAAAAAAACCATGACATGTTTTCCATTCTAATTAAAATTAGAACTTAACACGATAACTGTCAACTCATCTAATGGACAATAAACTTTCTTAAGATAATTATCAATCCAGTAAATTCAAAATCTCTTATGCTTCTTACTACTTTCTAATTATGATATCCATGATTCCACAAGCAAATAAAACCACATAATTTAAGGAAAAATAATTGCATTACAACCAAATCATGAATAAACCACATGAATCTATAAACCATATCCAATAAAGAGATGCAAATAGATACTTATCTCTCTCCTTTGTCATTGACTAAATGAGGTCAAGATGACTCCTTTGCAAAGTTCCTCGGTCAAGCCATCCATTTCTTCTAGCAAACAATACTAGTGTCATCTTAGAAAGTTTCCTCCTTAAGATCTTTCCTACTTCACAAGGTTTGACGTCAACTTCTTTAAAGAAGCCATTTATTTGTATTCATGAATTTAAGCCTAAAGATTATTGGAGGGTCTGGATCTCTAAGGAGTACAAAAATAAGAGATGAAGAAGAAAGTAGTGCATAATGTCTTCAAGAAGTGAGCAACACTTTCTTTTAGGCTTAATTCACCCCCAACTTTACCTTTCTTATAGGATGCAATTTAGATTAACGGGCGAATTTCCTGCAAGATACAAAGAAGGTCCTTGAGTACGGAGTGCACTCCCAATACTCAAGCCAAGACAACAATGGATTTACAAAGTGATAATTTAAATTTATCTTTGTGTGCACTCATGGATAAAGGCATTGAGTTTGATCTGTTGTTGTTGTGTGATTTTTTATGTTTCATATGTCACAAATGAAGTGATGGTGCAAGATATTTATAGACCATGAAATGATGTTTTGAAGTGGTGTCTCTTTAAGCAATACCTCTTCAATTAAAAGTCATAATCATATGTTAGATTTATGAACCATCATGAACCAACATAACTTGCATAACCGATAGTTATTTAAAATAACATTTTCAAGAAGAGTTTCACCCTTATAGTACATAGGGTTTTCCTAAACTCCAAGACAACCTTGCACCAAGAACCTTTGGTCATAACCTTTCATGTGTCTTTAGGAACCTAAAGAGACATAACATTGGCGACCTTTGATTTTATAACTTCTTACCCAACTCTTCATATAGATCCCTTAATTTAATGAGCATGACTTTACAATAAAACACATCTCATCATTTTAAAAGATTCTAACAAGTATCGCACAAAGCAATAAATGAAAGAAGGACGTCTCATGAGTTTTCACATGACAAGTCGTTGTCGGTCCTTGTGTGTTATATTTATTTCCTTTTTAATTTATTTTTGGAGAAGGAAATCATAAAAGGATTTGTGCACAGAAGCAAGGAAGAGAGAGGTATTGTTTGCTACATCATAGTCTATGTAGTATGTCATTAGTGGTCAAATCCTAACCCAAAAATAAGGGATATTCTATCAATTGATATCTTCTCCAATGTTATGTAATTGAATAAGGAACTGTTATTGAGGAAAAGGTATGCATGTGTGCAATGTTGTCAAACTCGCGAGTCAACTCGCCGAAGTTTAACAAGTTCACGTTTTTAAGTAAAGAAATCGAGTTAACTCGCTTATAGAATCGTTCAATACATAAACTCATTCAAACTCGGTTTTGACTCGATCAAACTCGGTGAACTCACTGTTTCAAAACCGGGTTGAGAAAGTCAAAGATATGGGTAGTAGAAATTAGAGATTTGGGATTTATATATGAAGCCATGGAAAGTGCGAAGGAAAAGATCAAACAAAATTTTAATATGTTAAAAAAAGGCAAGTATTAAATTAAATTTTTGTACTTTGTTTTATTATGCAAGTTTTATGTTTTTTATAATTTGATTCTTTTTTTTGGTGGAATGACCTTTTTTTATTGACTGTGATTTGTGATAGTTATGAGCTTATATGGAATATAATTGATGAAAGGTGGGAAGCTCAACTACATAAGCTTTTACATGCAGTGGCATACTACCTCAATCCTCATTTCCATTATGACATTAATTTTAAGCCTCATTTTATGATCAAACAAAGGTTATATGATTGTTTGTCAAGGATGGTTGGGGACCAAGAAGAACTTAACAAATTAAATTGAGTTTCAATTAACTGACTTTCATAACAAAAGAGATATGTTTGGGCGTGAAATTGCACAAGCATTAAGAAAAAAACTACCTCCAGCAGAATGGTGGGATTCTTATGGAGATGGATGTCCAGAACTTAAAAGAATTATAATTCGTATTCTTAGCTTATGTTGCAGCTTTTCTGGTTGTGAACGTAATTGGAGTGCTTTTGAGATGGTAAGATTTTTACTTTTTTAAAAAAAAAAAATCATAGTAACTTTGCTTGAATGTTAGAATAATAATTAAGTTTTTTTTCTTCAACTTTTTTTTTTTTTAGATTCATACAAAGAGAAGATACTGTTTGCATCAAAAAAGATGAATAATTTGGCATTTGTCATGTGCAATTTGAAACTCACAAGGAAGCAAAAAAGTAGAGCTTTCAATTATGATTTTGATGATATATATTCTGATGATGAATGAATTACTGAAGGAATGATAGATGGAGACAATGTGGAGGAAGAGGATGATGAGGTTCTTCAACCTCATGAAATTGATGAGAATATGGCTAATCCATTATTTGATGTTGACCTTAATGTTGATTTTAACATTGATGATGTTAGGGCAAATTATAATCATAATGATGACGCAGGTGATACAAATGGGGATTATAATGGCGAAGGTGAAGAATTTGAAGACAATGGAGATAATGATAATCCAACATTTGATGATCTTTATTAAATTTATAATTAGTTTTGTTTAATTATGTTTAGTGACTTTATATTAGAACATGAATGTCGCATAAATATTTATGTTAAGTATGATAAATTATGAATGTTAATGAATTTAATTTCGATTATTTAGATTTCAAATATATTTAAACCAAATTGATGTCATTTTTAGTATTTTAATTATTTTATCATATAATTTTTATTTTTATTTATTAATATAGGTAAACTCTTACGAGTTTATGTTTTTAAGTTCGTCGTCTCTCATTGAGTTCTTAAACTTCGTAGTTTAACAACCTTGTAACTGCGTGTGTGGGGTATGTAAGCAATCTAATGAGTTCACATTTTCCAGGGTACACAATCTTAAGTGATTGAATAACTTTATTTCAATAACTTCAATTTTATGATATAATCAGCTGGGTACTCCAATATTGTGGGATATTATGCAGAAAATCATGATTTTTTTCTGAAGTAGTCAATGTTGATGTGAGGTTGCTTTTCTTTTTCTTTATTTTTTTTTCCCAGTCATGATCCTATTTAAAAGATATGGTGTAACGAGTTTTGCATAGCAGAGTTTTGCTTCTTTTGTAGGTTTGTTGTTCTCGTAGCTGCAAGATTTCCATAAATATAAGATGGTCAAGTTAAGTCTCCCCGTGCAACCCATGTGGGAGTTAATGCTCGTTGTTCCTATATAAAGAGCCAGTCAAATCAAAATCATCAAGACAAAAAATAAAACATTAAAACTGGAACTCAGAATCATCCCATTGAAGCACAGCAGATTCAATGTTCTGCTCTCTTTTCAGCTTGTCTTTGAGGAACCAATCACATACCCTCCCAGCATTGAGCTCCTCGATTGAACAGCCTTCTTGCTCTGATATCACTCTCAATAGATTTAGCGAAGATATCTGCACCAAAAATAATAAATAAATCAGAAACTCATTATATATATATATTTTTTTTTTTTTTTTGGCTCAGAGAAACTCATTATATGAAGTGGACTAGAGATAACAAAAAACAGTTTTTAAAATTATTTTTTAAAAAAAAAAATTATTAGCGTTGATACAATTCTTTTTTTTAAAAAAAAACTATACTAATAAGTAAATATGATAAGAATAAGTTGGAAAAAAAGAAGAGAAAATATATTTTTGTTTTAAAATTTAGTTTGTAAAATTTGTAATTGAATTTTCATAGTCTCTCTGGTCCTAGGAAGAAACAGTACAGTGGTCTGTTTTTATCATAAATATAAAATTTTAATTAATTTTATCTCCCAAATTTATATTTTTTTTAAAACTCCCCTTATTGGTAGCGTATAATAGGGGTTTTCTATCAAAATAGTAGTTTCCAATACATATAACTATATTTGATACTGTAGAGAAACCAACACATATTTTTAACAAATAATAAATTTAAGTAATTTTTTTTTTAATCTCTGCAAATCAATTATTTAAATGTTACATTTGCGGTCGGAGGGATAGTTTAAAATATTTTTAATTTAGCTTTTCCTGTTAAGTTTTGATAGTATTATATTAAATTATATCAAACGCAACTGATTATGCATTATAGTTTATGGAAATAAAAGGAAAAATACATATTATACACTAAAAATAAGATTCTCCTCAAATTTGACAAAATATTGAAAGTGTGATAACAAGCACTACATTAAAAATTATTAAGATTATATAAGAACTTAATCACATATTTTTCAATTATTCACATGTAATAAATTGAAAATAAGGTGAAACAGTGGAAAGTAAAAATTCATTTTTCTTGTAATATAATATTTGGCCTTTACACACACACACCCACATATCATTTTTACAACATACTGTCTTTTTCGTGGAATACAAAAACATTTGCCCCAAATATATTTCAGAATTGTCCGTTCAAATTTTTTTTTTTTTCCGCTAAAAAACTTAAATGAACTTTAGCTCCCCAGTTTTCATGCAACATTCAATTCGTTCCCTTTATGCATGCTAACTTCTAGATCTGTTATCGCACAGAGCACATATATGAAACACATAGGAATCATATTGTAGAAAATTAGGATAATAATATGGCAATAAAAATTGGCATAGTCCTATATGTGTTCAATTAGAATGTAGGTTGAAGTTTCATATGAGAACTTTGTTCAAGTAGGAGTAATACATAAAAGATCCCTCATGTCTTCATTTATTCCATTATTCTCACACCTCAACCTCATATCATTTAAGCCAGTTAATTATAGTGTGTGTATATATATAGTTACTTTCATTTTTCCCCTTATTATTAGAACTTTTTAAATTAATGCCTCATGATATAACATATTCTATCTAGTCTATAATATAAAACACTGATAGTTAACTTATTAAATACATCATAAAATTGAAACTTTTTTCCACTTTTACATTTAATGAAAAATGTGTATGAAATCTAATTAGTGGGTAAAATTGAAATGAGTATTGATTACAAAGACAAAATTAGAAAACAAGTATTAATTGTCTTATAGGTGAATTATATTTGGACCCAGTTATTCTTTTAAAAACGCCCTATATTGTTTAAAACATATTTTTTTCCCTACTTATCATCGTTCACTGTAAACCTATAATTAAAAAATTTCCTAACGAACTAATTTAAACCCTTTACTTGATGGCTTTTATTAGCGGAATTTTGACTAACAAATTTTATGAACACATTATAAAGCCGTTAATTGAAGTTTATATATAAAAAAGAATAAAGGAGTCTAATAAGCAAGCAAAACATGATAGATGAGTAATAAGTGAACTTTTTCCTACATTACTCAAGTTTGAAAATGCTCAAGTTTGCTGCTATATGAAAAAGAAAAGAAAAAGGGGATATTATATATACCGTCAAACGGCAGAGAAAGCGTTCATGAGGGCTGAGTCCAGAAATTTCCACCAAACCAGCTTCCTCCAGAGACAAGAAGGAGCGTCTCTCGCTCTTATTCTCTCCCTCTCCTCCATTATTACTGCTCGAGCATTTCACTTTCCTTCTTCTGTTCCTGCTTTGGGGAACTATCATCGACCACGTCGCTTCTGGCTTTGAGGTAGTTTCGAACGCTGACGGAAGGCAAGTTTTATGACAGAGTTGCGCCGAAATCATCATCATCATCGCCTTCCGATTGAATTTGGAAGAAAGAGAAACAAGTAAATGGAATAATGGGGCCAGGAATAGATATGAACCCTTATCTGCTTTATCTTGTGGAGGAGAAACGGTACGTTGATCTGAAATGGGCCGGGTTTGAACTATTCGGTTGACCCGCCCCTTAGTTTGTATTGTAATGCCTCTCTCTCACTTGTCCATTTTTGAAAATGACTTGGAGAGACCCCTGGAACTGGAAAAGATTTGTGATAGTCGATGGTTCTGTTCCTACTTCCTAGTGGGCTTCCTCAGCTCACTCAATGAATACCCTAGTATCATGTCAAACTCGTCTAAGGAAATTGGCAACAGAAGAGTTTGAAGAGCTGAAATTAAAATGGAGTGGAATTTGGGGTTCAAGAAGGTCATATTAAAGTCTGATGCAAAGGAGTTAATTGATCTCTTATACATCAAGTGGAATTACCAATTCTGGTAGCTTGATGTTGTGTCGATATGACGCGCAAGGATTGGCAAGTTAAGCTATGCTACATTCCCATTCCCATTCCCAGGGATATTAACAAAGTTGTTGACGCAGTCTTCTATTGTGGATGATTGTTCTCATCACTTAAGGACTTGGGTTCATCAAGAGTCCCCTCTTACTTAATTTGCTATTTGCTGTTTATGTAGTTTGGCTTTTTTGTCCTCCCTTGTATCCCCAACAAAAGTTTGATTGGCCCGCCTTAAATAATGTCCCTTTTTTTTTTATTAAAGTTCGACCACAAAAGTTCCGAGGGCGTTTTTGTTCATGACCTATGCTATTCCCACATCAACATTGCATTTTCTACAATTTATTATCACCAAAATTTTTAATATACAAAGATCGGACCCATTAGCTAGCATACATGAAAATATATAGCTTCCGACGTGATCTACTCCTTTTGTCCTATTTTATGGTGCGGAAAAAAAAAAGTATAGTATATTTCTAATCTTCATTTATTGTTATGTTGAATTTTTTTTTTGTCATATGATATATGATATATTATATATTAAACATGTATAAAGTTGAAAAATTGTTAAATTTTAATTCAGAGTTAATGAGTTTTAAATTTTCTTTATCTGTGTAAAATATTATAAAAGTGATTTATAAATGTAGCATGGGATAATGAGCTGCCAGATGATATTACAAGTGTGCCAAAACTGAAGATTTCCAAACAGGGATCTCATCTCATCAAAGACAAAATGAATGTCAGGTGATGAGCAGGTTATGCGTGATGATTAGACTCAGGAGAATGGGTGTAGCTCACTTATTTGTTGTTATCATGATTAATTTTCTTACAAGGAATTCTAAACATACAGGCGGTAGAAGTTCTGTTCAGTCGGTTTTAGATTTGTATCGACGCCATGACTTACAGTACGCGTTTCCTTGTCTATTCAAAAGATAGGCAGGGGGCACTACTCTAAATTGTTTAAATAAGATTTGGATAATCTAAATTTAATTATTTTTATTTTTTGTATTTTTTTAAAAAAATATTTTAATAGGTATAAAATCTAAAATAAAGATAATATATTAATTAATATTTTTTAAAAAATAAAAATTTTCATTCAAAAATCACCAAATAAAAAAAAGAGTAAATATCCTTTTGGATCCCTTGGAAAAAACATGGACCCCATTTTGGTCCCTCACACAAAAAATCGCTTTTTAGTCGCGAAAAGGACGAATAAGGAATCGATTAAGGAACTTTTGGTCCCCATCGCAAATTTCGAAAAAGCGCTTTTTAGTCATAAAAAAGTCTTATTTTCTAGGACTAAATTGGGGTCCGTGTTTTTTATCGGGACCCAAAAGAGTATTTACTCTTAAAAAAAAATAGATGAGACAAAGGATAGACAAAGAAATGTGTTCCCATGAGTTACAATTCCTAGCTATTTTGGAGCCACGTCAGAAGTGGGGAAAAGCTGCCAGACTAGCGAAAAGAATTGGCTGAGAATTTTGACATAGTGCAGTCAGTGGGTTTTAGTAGGGGCATATGGTATTTAAGGTGTATCAGATATCTGACCAGTTGTGAAGTGGTGTTTTTAATGAAAGGACGAAGAATGCATTGGATTTAATTATCTGTTATGAATAGAGCCGGGAAATCGGGCCAGCCTCATTGGCCGTCAGCCCCGTTTAAGCTCGCCTGGGGTTCGGGTATGAAAAATATCTTGAGAAATTTGAAATTGCGCACGCGGGCTGGCAGAGGGGCGCCGTTACTTCGGGCCAAATGCGGGGGCTCGGGCCGGGCCTGCGTCCGTTAACTAATAGCTTTTTTTTTATATATTTTTTTAATTATTTAGACTTCCACTTAATGAATGTATTTATTTATAATTACTTAGATTGTTATAGGTTAAACTATAACCCTTTTTTATTTTTATTATTATTCTGTATTAAAACACATAATTAGTTATTATAAATTTTAAAGAATGGATGTTTTCATATTAAATAAACACATACTTTGGTATAATAATATTATATAAGTAATAAATTATAAATATATTTTGTGTAAAATAAGTATAATTATTTTTACTTGTCAATAAAATCATGTATGAACCAAAGGAATCTACAGACACACAAAATTACGAGGGAAAGACATTTTGTCGTGGGCATACATAAAGTAATTCCTTTATTTAATATTTTTTGAAAAAAAAAAGAAAAAACATATTCTTTGTGTTTATTTGTTTTTTATTACGAATTAATGAATGTGTTTATTTGTTGAATGATTTATATTGTTTAGATATTAATGTTGATAACATTTATTTGATAGATTAAAACTTTAATGATTGCAATTTACTAATTATATTTCTTTGAAAAAAATCGAAGGAAAAATAGTTAAAATTTGGAATAGTAATTTTCGGTACACTTGTAGGCCCGGCCTACTTTTTTAATCTTGTCGGGTCGAGAACTTTTTGAAAAATAGATGTTTTTCTTATCCCACTTGCTGTCAGGGCCGGCCCATGCGATCCCAAACTTTATAGTTATGAATGCGAGCAAGCCTCATTCACTATGGACCCTTCTTTCTATAGCTGCTACTGAGCTTGAGAAATGGAGTGTGGGTGGTGATTTCAAGGCACCATTAAGGGACGAAGAGCGTGTCTTAGTGGCAAGAGGCTCATTCCTACAAAGAAAGCCTTTCGGGACTGGGTTGCGTAGTACGGACTAGTTGAACTCGATTTCTACGGCTGAAGTTCAATTGGTGTAGCAGAGGTAGTTTTAGTCGTTCAGGAAAAGAATGTGAGCAATTTCACCTCCAGTGAATAAAGGGTCATGGTAAAAGCAGTGCATATTACAAGAAGATTAAATCATTAACAGCTCAAAAAGTCTTTACATCTGAGACGCTTTTTGAGCAAACTAGCCTTCTTCGAATATATATTCAATTAGTCATGATCCAATCGCAAATAAAGAGGTCTCTCTAATTTTCCTGAAAGGAAAATTATCTGCGTATGTGGAAAATTTGCAGGATAGCCAAAATGACAAAATACATATAGTTTGCTCAATCCGAAAGTGCTATCATTTTCGCACTTTTTTTTTTTCTCAAAATGTACGTATATTAATACTTATATCAAAAAGTACATCAAAACATAATAATTACACTGAAGGAAAATAAACCAGACAGGAACACAAACAAATAAAACAGAACAAACCAAATGAAAAAGAAACTAATAACCAAAACCACTGAAGAGGTAGGAATAAAAGTAACGTAAGTGGCTGCACCGGCTTCCTGGGCATCCAAGGTTAGAAGTGACGAGAAAGAAGGTATTAGTTGCAAAATCCACCCAATAGGGCACACCTCCTTATAAGCATAAGCTATAAATTGATTAGCTACACAATTGCCCCGTTTTGAGGTAAGAAACAGAAAAAACCCAACCTCAGAAGAAACAAGACAAATGATGTCCTGAAAAATACTTCTTATCCTCCAATCAAACAGATTTGGTGACGTCGACCACCTACCGAACAACCTAAGGATAACACTAGCGTTTTGGATTCACCACCACCAAACAATCCTAACAATGGTTCTTTGAGAGGTAAAGCATATTGCAGCAAAGACCATCAACATAACCCTTCCTCCAAAAACGTGAATCCGGGCCACAACAGAAAACACTACCACTAAACCTAAAACACAAAAAACTTAGAAAAAGACGAACGGCCCCTCTCCCGACGGAGACCGCCAAGGAGGGAGACACCGTTACAACAGCTCGCACGGCGAGAAAGAAGACTCCCACAGCCTCAAGAAAGATCTAGAGAGAAGAGGAAATGCTCACCCCAGAGGCAAGAGAGGGCCATAGTTGCATACAAAGATCAGAGGGTCGCCACGGCTAAAGTGACAGAGAACATAGGAGGGCCGGCACCAAAGAAGATGGAGGCTCACCGTGCGTCTCTGTGCCGATCTAAGAATCGCAGCTCCAAAATACTCGGCGCTTCCTTCTTCTGGATTTCCAAGCACCGACTGCTACTCTATCATAGTTGTCGCTCGGGTTGGTGCTTGCCGGCGGCAAGGACGCCGCTGGCGAGAAAGAAACCCTAATGTTGGAAGTCGAGCGAGAGCGCTGCGTGGAGAATAGTGAGAGAGAGAGAGAGAGAGAGAACATTGTGAATATTTTCACACTTTATTTACTGTATATGAAGTATTGAAATGGCAAGGACAAGGACACATAAGTTATGGAAAGGTGGATCCTTACTCTTGCCAAAACGGAAGAGCGAAGGATAACTTTATAAGAACAAACGATGATATAATAGACCATTAACAAAAGCTACAGGGAACTGAGGACCTGCTTTATCAGCCTCAAAATGGGCTTGGGGTGAGGACATCCTTCCAATCTCTCAAACATGATTCCATCCGTCCGAGCTTGAACTCCAACAGAAAATGTCAAGTTCTGGAACAATTCCTTCAATGTGTTATCTACTTCAACTAGGGCATTCCTTGTGCCACTTAAAATCTCTGGAAGAGAAAGTCGGGAAAATTCCACTTGAGCAACCCGGTATAGCTCGAGAACATTACAAAGTAAACTTGCAATTCTTAGAACCAAGATCAACTTATAAAATGTTTTTACTAAACAAAGTAAACTTAGAATTCTTGGAACCAAGTTCAGCTTAAAAAATGGTTTTACTAAGCAAACATGTATGCCTCGAGGTATATTAGCCATCAATTTTGCTATGGCAATAGCTCTAGTTGTTTGGGATCACTTTTGGACATCCCAAAAGTGCTTATTCACACAAATTGAGACAAATCTCATCTCATATACTTACCGTATGTTGTAAATCACGATTGAAAAGCTGCTTTTGAAGGCTTCAATCGCTATTTCAAATAAATTAGTCCAAACTCTCCCCTGTGCAACCTCCTCCATACTTTCTACCAGATGACAAACTGTTGTTTTAGCTAAGACTTACCAAAAGGATGAAGAATGAAACATATAAAAAACAAACACACAATCATTTATCTAAAAAATAAAGGTGGAGATTTTTAGATAGAATATGGCTCTGACCTATCTCAATCTTAGGTAATAAAGGTGGAGTATCATATTTAATGAAAATGAGTCTAATATGGTTGATATAAAAACTTGAGAATTCTATTTTTGTATGCTTTAATTTGGTTGTGTGATGAGGTCTTGGTTGAGATGGAAGTCAATGTGATGACCAATAATAAGGAGCTACTTTAATAGGTAGAGTTAATAGTGACGAGTTGATGATTAAGACGTCTAAATTAGATTATGAAAAAGGTCAGGCCCATAATCTAGTTTTGGAAGGAAAAATTCATTGGGCTGGATGACCTGGTGATGATTGGGCAAATCAACAGTTAAATGAGTGAATTGTTACGATCAACGCCAGGTCATTTAGGTCAATAAATTTGTCCTTCCAAATCTCTGTCACCAGCCCTATGTTTTTCATCCTTCAATTTAGAGTTATTAATCATCTTCTTGTCACTAGTATTTCTACCTAGTCGATTATTACTTCATTATTATTGGCTTTCAGTTTGATTTTCTTTCTCAACCCAAACCTCCCCACGAGATCATATTTACACATAAAATCTAGTTCTCATACTTGTATATTAACTATGTTATACTCAGGTTCATTAAATAAGAATCTTCTCCTTTATCGCCTGAAACTGGGGTAGGGTAGAGCCATTTCATATTTGAGGTCCAAACAGATCAAAATGAATAAGTATGGTAACCTAGTAGTCCATCCATGGGTAACTACATTCAACTATACAGATGTTCACAATATGTTCATAATGTAGCTTTTAGATGTAATAATATCCAATAAGGCTTATGTGAAACAAAATAAAAAGTACATTTTTTTAAAAAAAAAAATGCTCACTTTTTAGACTACATATGAAATTACTCGGTCTAAAGAATGAGAATTTTTAATTATAAATTGAAACCTTTTAGGAACGGTCATTTAACCAACGTATTTGCAAAAGTAATTTTTAAGAACAGTTGTTGATCCAATTTTAATAATGACAGACTTTCTTAACTAGTCAATATAAGGCCGCACCTAAACTCGATCTAAAAAAATCAATTTCACCCGATCATAAGAGCCTTTTTTCTATTAGTGTTTTTGTATTTTAATGTTGACATATTTTATCCTAAATATTGCAGCACTTATACAAGCCAAAAAAATTGTCATAGTAAAACTAATTTTGGCTAGGAGCTAGACATATTCCATCATCAAAAAGCTTGAATATACAATGATTATTTCAATTAATCCACCACAATGTACACAAATGGATAATGGAAGAAAATTGGGATATATATTGGGTAAGGAACTTCGTCTTCTTGTTTATCTCTAAATGAAACAAAAGAATGTTTTTAAGCTAAATAAATGAATTGAGGAGACTTATACTGTATGATGATTAGTCAATTGTCATTTGATAAGTTATGTCACAACTAGAAAAATGGAACAAAAAAAATAAAGTTATTGACAACAGTTTTGTGTATGACATCACGTGATCAAATGAGGATCTTATATAAAGATATGTTATAAGAAGTTGATATAAAGATGATTGGCCAAAACAAAAAGTAAAAATTAGAAAAGACAAAAAAAATGATTATATTGTAACAGTTAAGGACCTGCACTCCAAACACTAGATATATGATTGTTTATGGGATATATGAATGTTTATGTGAAAATAAATATTTTCACAAAGTCTAATGATGATTATGATGAGGCATATGCTTTTGTGGTGGATACAATAATTTTGTATATATTATTAGTCTTGCAGAATATGATTTTTATTTTTATTTTGCAAATGTTAGATGTTTTTAATGCGGCTTATGAATATGATTCACTAAATAGTGAAGTTTACACAAGAATCCTTAAAAAAAATCTAAAATACATGCCAGAAGCATGTCCAAAAATTATTTTGCTTGTAAAATATATATTGAATTTGACATTCTAGAAGTACCTTATATTTATGAGAATATTCACATAATCATGTTGATATTGTATTCATTATAATTTTATTGGTAAAATTTTAGTTATTGCAGGTACATAGTGGATAATGAAAGTAATATTTGATAATTTTCAAAATAATTTTCTTTTATTGTTTCCACAGTGAATAATTTATATGTCAAATATATTGATATTGTAACATATCTAGAGGATATGTTAGAAGAATACATTTCAGCCCGAGAACATTTGATGACAATGCTTCATTTATAATTTGATAGTTTGTAACACCCCAAATTTCTAACAATTATAATGACATAAAATTGCAATGATTTTCATAAATAATTATTGAAATTCGAAATAACCAAATTTGGGAAGTGTTACCGCCGCACTTGTACCGGGACAAGTGCAAGGCTAACATATTACATTAACAGAAATCTAAAACTCAAATAAATGTGTTTTATTCGGAGCATAAAAAGAATAAAATAAACTAGTTAGAATCACTGAACGTTCTTCCTCACTTCTCACTGCTAACCCCAACTCTTGGCACTTGTTTCACTGAAGTTCTGCTCCCCCGAAGGATCATCGCAGCCATATAAACACAAACATCAGCAAAGCTGGTAATCCTAATAAAGACAAAGATGATATAGCTCAAATATATTAATCAAATCAAATATATAATCACATAGTAATTGAATCAAATATCAATTTCAATATTCATCATGTCTAAATATTCACATCGAATCAAATATTATTCATTATCTCTGTTTAAATTTATTTATACCGGGAAACCCTACGATCTATTTAGTAGGAAGAGAACCATGGTAGAGACCCGGAAACCCCGCGATCTACCCCGACCCGGAAATCCCGCCGACCACAAATCATCAAATTGGCCATAAAACATTTCTTCCTAGTGTGCACACCTCTTCTCCAAGTTGCTACTAGTGTCCCGGGAAACCCTACCAGACATCATTTTGGGAAGAACGGATATCATCTGTTCACATCAAATAATATATCGGAGGCATAAAGCCTAAGGGTTGTGTTCATCACTTTAGGAGGTACCATCCCAAAGCTATCCTCCCACTGTTAAATTATTTTAAATACACATATAAGAAATTCCCAAATTATTTCCAATATGTGTTTGAAACACTTGTATTGTAATCAATTCAATTCTACTTGTACATATATGTTTGAGTATGTTTGAGACACTTGTATTGTAATCAATTCAATTCAATTCGTACTTGTACATATATGTTTGAGACACTTGTATTGTAATCAATTCAATTCAATTCGTACTTGTACTATATGTTTGAAACACTTGTATTGTAATCAACACAACATACAATTGTTGTGTTGATACAGCCAACACCAACAACATGCATATATATACACAACACATACAAAATGGATTTTTCAAATTAAACTATAAAATAAACTCTCATAAGTTCCTATAAGGTTGTCATAAGAAATTTCCATGACCATCATTTAAATCCCTAGCTCTACTCATTATCCATTTTACTCATGGGTTCCTATAAGGTTGTCTTGAGAAGTTCTCATGACCATCATTTAAATCCTTGGCTCTACTCATTATCCATTTTACTCATGGGTTCCTATAAAGTTGTCATGAGAAGTTCTCATAACCATCATTTAAATCTCTGGCTCTACTCATTATCCCTTTTTGGCCTTATTAGGCTTGACAAAAAAATATAGAACAATAAGTTTGACATCGCGTCAAGATAATAACGTCAAGCAACAGTAATTAGAAGAGACAAAAACATGAATAGTTGATAGTTGAAAGAATATTACAACGTATGAGGCTATATCAAATCTAACAAAGCAAGAAGATCAAATTAACAATCAACAAATGTCAAGTAATCGGAAGGAGTTATATAGAAAAGACTTTGATAGCTAATATGCCAAACTTGTCGGCTTGTTTTCAAATTAAAAGACGTATGTATCATGTTTTCTTGATTCATTGGATTTGTATTTACATACATATAGTGATATTAGGATTACCTGGTCTCCGTTTTGCTAACCTCCTAGAAAAATAATTGACGCAGAGAAAGAATAGAGGAAGTAGTAGAGGAGAAGAGGAGTATTGAGCGTTCCCTACGGTTAGACGGCTAGACCTCAGTTTATAATTAAAAATTAGGGTTTAGCTATGGGTTGGGCTCTTTAACTATTGCCAATTAATAAATTATAAAACAATACAAACATTATTAAATTCTAAATTTTTATTGTTACTATATTATTATTATTATTATTATTATTATTATTAATAATTATTATTATTAATCTGGGGTATTACACGGTTAAAAGGAAGCTATGCTCAAAAAGGTATTGGAAGTGATGCGGTCATGAAGGGAGTAAAATTGATGTTGTCAAAATGGGAGTCGATACACACTGTACTCTTTTTCCCTTATCTAGATTTTGTTCTACCTAGTTTTCATAGAAAGGTTTTTAATGAGGCGATATTGAACAATATATCAATAAATGATGTACTACTTTTTTTTAGATATGTTTTTGTGCAAATGAGTTTTTCTTAATTAAAATTTGTAATGAGGCACATTCATCATGAACATCCAAGATGAGTGTTATGAATATTAATTATTTGGATGTCTATTTACTCATATTCTTGTCAGCATTTATAAATACGTTGTTGAGAAACTAAAAGGCTATTTAATAATAAGAAGGGTCATATATTATTAGTTGTATCATTTATTATATGTTAATTGTGATCCTTGTAAGTGACTCTTGGAGGTTTATAAATAGAGACATTGTATAAAGCATTTTAGTCACATGGAAGACAAATGAATCAGAATTACACCCTCCCCATTTTCTTTCTCTCGTGTTCTCTATCCCTTATCTCGGATCTCTTTTGTTTTCACAACAGTTTCCTAATTTTTACAAAATACATAGTGTTTTTTTATATTCTTGTTGAGAAACATGTTGCATTCCAAACACATTATTATTCCCTCCGGCCTTAATTATAAGACATATATTTGACTTTTTCTGAGAGAGATTAAGAAAGATAAATAAGTTACTTATTATATTATATAATTTGTATCCTTAAATTAAACATTAGTTTGTTAGTCAAATTAATTAATTAAAAGAAAAAATAAAAATATTCTAAAGTAAATTAATTTACTACTTTAATTCTTTCAAAAAAAGTCAACAATATCTCGGAATGAGAGGAAGTATTACATAGTACATAGTATAAGTACTAATAGGAGGCATGGTCACGTGTAAAACCCATGAATTCCTGAGTTATATCACGGCAAATTCCTTTGCTTTAGGTTTTTTTCTCCTTTAGGCCCTGTTTGTTATAAAGAAAGTGGGCGATGGAAAGGGAAGATCAGAGAATTTCCACGCAAAAAACTTGTTTGCTTGGTGCATCTTCCTTCGTCTAACATTCCCGCGTCTGTGAATCTTCCATCATCCATTGGAAGGTGCTTTCCATCCAAAAGATGCGGGAATGTTTTTATGTTCCTGGGAGAGTGAAAATTGGGACAAAAAAGCCCCTTTAAACCAGATGTGAGCGAGGTACGATAGTGCAGCGAGAGCAGCGACCTTTGACTCCTCCGCTCGACCTTCCTCCTCCCACAACCACCGTCACTTTCACCGCCGGCGAGAACTAGAGGAGAGAGCACCACTGATTGGGAAACACCAGAACAGGCCTGACATCCTTGAACACCAAACTGTCGTTACTTGCTGATTTCGTGAAACCTTGAAGGTGTGCTTTTATTTACCAGAAGTCTTGAATCTTCCTGACCCATCATTTATCATTGATCATACAAGTTCATTTGATATTGTAATCACAAATTCTTTCCATTTAAACTGTTCTTTCTCTACATGCGTCTTTGTTTTAGTTTTTGTGTTCTAGTGCTTTGGTTTTCTATCTATATGGTTGTGAAATTGCTGATGTAAACTTCAAGCCACTGTCAGATTTTAAGTTCGAACACAGGCGATTGGATGCCTATTACGTTCGAACGTAACTTTTTTGTTCGAACGTCCGAGGGGCATTTTAGGAATTGCACCTCACCTTCCTACTTAACCAACACCCAATTCTTCATACCAAACAATTCATTTTCCCTCAACTTAAGTTCTCTTCCCATGTCTACCAAACAACTCAACTTTTTAAAGTTCCCTCTCAATCTTCTTTTCCATTCTTTTCCCTCCTCTAAGTTCATTTCCTTCCTTAAATCTTCCTCATAACAAACAGGCCCTTAGTCTATGCATGGTTTGAGGGAAGGGGAAGGGAGAGGAGGGGAGGGGGAAAAAGGAGGGGAGGGAAAAAATCAAAATTGAGTGTAGTGGGCCACAAGTTTTCCTCTCCCTTCCTTTTTTTTCCCTCTCCCCTCCCCTTCCATCAAACCAATGAAACCACAAATTCCTTTTCAGCGCCTCTGTTCTTCACCTGTTCCTTGCACGCATATCATCCATTCTGTCCCGCTTGATTTCGTGGAGCTTCAGGGCCCGTTTGGTTGAGAGAATTCGGCGGAAGGAAAGGGAACTTAATACAGTTCCCACGCAAAAAGGCCGTTTGGCGCGAGCACCTCGTGGCAACTCACCTTCCCGCCTCTGTCGAAGCTCCCACAAATGTGGGAATTTCAGCTCCCTCTATTTATGGCGGGATCCTGAAAATGTCCCGGGAGAGTGAAATTTTTTGACTGAAAAGCCCTGCAAAATACAAACCAAAATCGAGCTTCGATTTGCAATAAGGAGTAGACGAAAGAAGCTTGAACGACGGCAAGCTTGAATCGAACGAGTAGGCAACCAAGATCGATTGGAGGAAAGAGTAATGGCTTTTGTTGGTTCATTCTGCGCTGTGCGATGAAAAAAAAAATGCCGATGGTCTGGTTGTGCCATCTAGGGACGCAACTACAAATATGAGTGGGGAACCAATTTGATTACTTTTTTCTTCTTCTTCATGCCTAGTAGGCGGTGTATGGGTTGCGTATTGGTAAGGAAGGAAATAACGAAGCCATGAGTGTACAGTGGTAGAAAATTATTCTTCTTCTTATTCTTCTAATACATTTGTTACCATGCTGAACTTGCACTTTATTTCAATTCATGCCTTGTTCTGATACAGATGATGTTGTGTTGCTGTCATGTAATCCGTTCGAACTGCATTCCATTGTTGTGTTTTTACATTCGAACGTAATCTAAAAGTTCGAACGTCATCCAAAAGTTCGAACGTCTACTCACAGTTTTTGGGCTCTGTTTTGTTTATATCACGCATTATTGGAAGTTTTTCTTCATTGTTATACATCTATTGTGCATCAATGGCACAATTTTAATTGCTTTCACTCTATTGTGCATCATATTACTTCACTAGTACTGACTTTTTTAAACTTTTCCCTCTCACAATCAGTTCTGTTCGTTTCACTTGCCAACTCTGTTTTTTCTTTCCCACAGCGACTGCATACTCCAAACGGTTTACCACTGCTTATTATCACCATTATTGGTTTCTCTATCAACTCAACTTCTGGGTAATGTTCCATGATTTTCTTCCACATACATCTTGGTTAGGGTTCGTTTTTGGGTATTGCAATTTGCATCTGAACCACGCCACGATTTGGTTAGGGTTCGTTTTTGTCCGATGGCTAAAAAAAAATTCTGTCCAATTTCTTTTTCTAGGTTTTTAGTTTTTAGGGGCAATATGAGAATTTTGTCTCATCTTCCCACTTAACCCACACCCAATTCTTCAAACCAAACATTTTATTTTCCCTCAACTTCCATTCCTATGTCTACCAAACAGTTTTTCTTTTTAAGTTCCCTCTCAATCTTCCCTTCCATTCCCTTCCCTCCCTATGAGTTCCTTTCCCTCTTTAAAAAGTTCTGTCAACCAAATTGTTCCTCAATTTCCTTTGATTAGTGCCATATGCTCGATTTCTTCACATCTCCTCTCTTCATGCGATACTCATAACAATGTTGAAAACGGCGAGCAGAGAAGGATGTACGCAAACGATGACAATGGAATAATACAGATGATGAACTGACGGCGACCATAGATCTCGATCACAAGCTCTGATTGGCGACATCAGTGCAGAAGAGAGTTGTCGGCCAGATACAGTGAGAAGGGTCTGGACTCTGGAAGACTGGAACAGTGAACGATCCAGGGTTTATTTTTGTGGCATGGTTATTCATGGAATACTACAAAATATATGAGGACGAATTGGTCTGAAAATTTGGCTCCCCTACAAAATACCCCAATTTGGAGGGGACCAAAATGAGTGGATGTGGTCCATCACTTGTATGGCAGAGGATTGTCCAACGGTCTCTCATCCACACTTTCCGAGTGTATCATCGTCGTCGCGTAATACGTGTTAGCGAAGGTCCAAAATGACCAGTTTTCTTGGTCTCAGGCTACACTGGAGGCAAACTTTTGTTGGTGGAGTCACTGGAGTATGTACTTGTTCATCCGTATTTCCTGCCGTCACCAATGTGCAGAAACGGAGTAACGGAGTTAAAGCTCTTCGTCGCGCTGTTCTGGGCCTGGGTTCTTCTTCATTCTTGCTTCAGTTTATGAGTATGGCTCGAAATGTGAGCAGTAGGTCCTTCGTTACGTCTGCCAGGATTAAGGGTGGTTCCTCTGTTGATGAGGTAATATCACTTGTTATTAATTTGCAATTCGATCCCCCCCTCTCTACGGCTTCAATTTTTCTACTTGATATCTCCGTTATCAAATGCATGAATTTACTTTAGGTTGATTCTTTCCTACTGAAAAAACTTGTTTCGAATTTGAGGAACTCCAAATGGGCAAAGTTCTTTTAAGGTGTTTTGTTTGTTTGTTTGTTTTTGTTGCTTTTCTCCCTTCTCAATGCTTGAATTGGAGAGGAGTAATTTCCTCTCGTCTGAACCACTTGGTACCGATGCATTAAATTAATATTTTTGGCTTCGGAGTTGGTTAATGAGCTAGATGAAAATTTGATAATTATGCTTCCAAAAAGGACAAATCAAGATAAATGTATTGATGAATGATGCTTAAACTAATTTGAGATATTAAAATGGGGAAGAAGAAAAATTCCTATTTTCAACTGACAGCTGTGCCACTGTCAACATCTCCTCCAATGTCAAACTTGAATTTCGTGGCAAAATGATGGATGATGCATGTTACAAAATGTTTTTTGTTGAAATTTCTATCTTATTGCCATTTCTTATACTTCGCAACGTGTTCCATTCTGAAGTTACTGAAGAATGTGGAATGGTCGGAGCAGTTCCCTTTCAAGGAGGAGGACTTCCAGCGTTTTGATGAGTAAATTTCGCAATTAGTTGCTTCATGCTTGAGGAATTTATTATTATATGCTGTTTTATTTTTTTGATCTATAAGAAGTAAATTTGTTTTCTGTAATGTCTTTTACAGTTTTTAAAATTATAGTGAAGGACCTTTAACTAGATTATATATATATGTGTGCGTGTGTGTGTGGAAATTCTGAATCATATATAAGTGAGATTGACCATGGTATCTGAAAATCATTGATCTCACTCTGCAGTTCCAGAACATGAAGCAAGAGAAGTTGGCTTATCTGTGAAGGATCTTAAAAATTACTCCCTTCGGTCCTTTTTATAAGAGCCAAAAATTTGAATTGCTTTGGTCCTTTTTATCTCAAAGAAACTAATGAGTTTTTTCCTTTTTTTGCCCCTCATATATTATATGCATTGCATTAGTTAGAAGGTTGGTGATGTTTATATTTAATATATTTCTCTCTCTTTCTTACCCCCTCATAAATATGGGCATACTTGATAAAAAAGAGTTTACTTCAGACATACTTATTATTTTTAACTAATTTTAACCGTTTTCTTAAATCGCTTAATTCAATTATCTAACTCTTATAAATAGAAACGGAGGGAGTATTACCCTTTACTTTGTAATGCCTTTCCATTTCTTTGTCAACGTTGTGTATAAATCAGTTACTAAAAATACTGTGAAGAAAAATAAGTTACACTCATTGAAACTTATATTTGAGTAGCATCTATGTAAATTGAGTAATCCATGACAATAAATCAGTGAACGTTCTATTTTATCTGCAACTTTTTGTTCCCTGGATCAGTTTCTTTATTTTTTAATTCTCACTGTTTGTCAATCAAGTTGTGCATTTTTATTCTTTTCAACCTCCCCCTCTTTTTTATCTTTCTGTGGTATCTATGACATGAAAGTTTTTCTTCTAGATCTCCAGATTCCATGTTCTATGAAGAACCTAGATTTGTGACACACATTGATGACCCTGCAATTGCTGCTCTTACTAAATATTACTCAAAGGTTTTTCCACCTAGCAACACTCCAGGCGTAAGCATCTTAGATATGTGCAGCAGTTGGGTAAGATATTTCATACTGTAATCTAGTTTCTTTTGGTGTTCCATAGTTCTATTAAAATCTTCACATGAATTAGGTTAGCCATTTTCCGCCTGGATACAAACAAGAACGAGTGGTGGGATTAGGAATGAATGAAGAAGAGCTGAAGAGGAATGCAGTAAGATGATATTCCTATATTCTATGCAGTTGCCACTGGCCTTAACTATGATAAAATTCAGTGCCTTTTAGTCTGACTTTATTTTAGATTGATTACCCATATTCATACATGATCATATCACTTGGGCATAGGTCTAAAGCTTGGGGTATTATTTAGTTTAATTCTTGAACAATATGTATGTATAAAACGCAATAGTTCTACCCTGCAGGAGAAACATAACTGTCTAAGCTATCTTGAACTTACTAAGTCAGTGGCCTTCTTTTAAATCTGATATCAGGCATTAATCACGTCCATGTAATTTTTGTTTCTTTGGGGTTACATCAGAAGGGTTTAAACCCTCCTATACTTATGAAAGGGGTTGATATTGTAGGTTCTCACAGAGTATGTTGTACAAGACTTAAATGTGAACCCCAGACTGCCATTCGAGGATAATTCCTTTGACATCATTACTAATGTGGTACAAAATCTATTCTTATTCATATATACTGTTGCTGCTTTCGTAAGTGATGCTATTTTCGTATTTACACATGGGATTTATGTCTGCATGTGAGTTTCTTTTCAAGGCAAAAATTTATCTTCTCTTTTATGTAGTAAAAGTTTCTCTTTCTGAATGTTAGTTTAAGTTTACATCATGGATTCTGTCATGAAAATCTTGAGGTACTTGAGTTCCCATATCTTATTCCTTGATGCAGCTAGATCCAACAATGCATGCTGGTCGTACTTATGTCAAAATTATAGATAAAAGTCTTGTCATCTCACAACGGGATCATAAATGATTTTATCATAACTTGTGAGAGGCATATTTCCTTGAACACTAATTACTCACTAGTTGTATGTAAATGCACCTTCCTTTAAAATAACGTGACCGCTGCTTAACAGAAAATCAGATGCATGAAGCACTGTAATGCAAAAATCACAAATTTGGAATTGCAATGATGGTCATTATTCATAATTAAATGGCTGGTTATGTACGAAATATGACTGTTAAGTGAGTTCAAATTCTGTCATGGCTCATGGAAGCCTTGTATGTTTGCTATGTAAGGTTTGAAAATTGAAATCGTGGAGGGTATTGAGCTAATCTCTTAAATGCTCAATATTGTCAAGGACTGGACCCTCTTAATTAATGATTGTTTTGTTTTTCAATGAAGATCTTAACCGTTGGAAGATTATGTTGGTTCTGGGTAGTTTGAAGTTTGACTTAGATTCTATAAGACATCACCCATATATGATAGTGTTATTAGCACTCATTAAAACCTGATATGCTTATTTCAGATGGAATAAGAGAGAAAATACTGAAGCATGTGATTTCTACTAGGAAAATACCTCAGTTTTTCACATGTGATTTCTAACACTCTCAAGAGCCCAAAACTTTGTCTGGCAGGTCAGTGTTGATTACTTAACAAAGCCTCTCGATGTTTTCAAAGAGATGCAGAGGATACTAAAACCAGGTGGATTGGCCATAATAAGGTGATAATATTCTCTACAACGATTTTAGATTTAAAGTTTATGCACGAAACATGGGTAGTTACCAGTTTGATTACTTAATAAAACTTTAAGATGAAGTGCTTTTGCCTTAGGGTTGTGGCATTTTTGGATATTCCATCTACTGAATACGACTGTGTGATCCATTATCAGAATCAGAACTAATTAATTCCAAGTGCCCAAGTAGAATAATAGTAGCTTAAACTAAAATGAAATAAACCCGGAGTTGAAAATAAAATCAAGAGAATATAACTTGACGTAAAACAAAGAAAGAGAAATAAGCTAAGAAAGTCTAAACAAAAACAAAGTAAATTCATTGATAAAATCACTAATAATTAATTTAATCCTTCCTAATATAGAATCACTGTCTGTAAAAAAATAAGGTAAATAAATGACTATAACTTTTTTATTTTTCTTCTTTTAACTTGAGCAAGTTTCGTAGATATATTATTATGAGTCTCACATTGGGAAGCCTCCCAAGTGTATTGTAATTTTGAAATTAAGGGGCTCTCCCTCTCAATATGTTGGTCTTTTGTGAGGGGCTCTCCCTCTCAATATGTTGGTCTTTTGTGAAGGGCTCTCCCTTTGGCCCTATGTTTATTACATATTAGTTCAGCTGCTGATGACTTCATTGTTTCATGGTTTTAGTTTTTCAAATCGCTTGTTCTGGACAAAAGCAATTTCTATATGGACATCAACTGGGGATGCTGATCATGTTATGATTGTTGGGTCATATTTCCATTACGCCGGAGGATTTGAACCTCCCGAGGTAATAGAATCTGCTTGAGGTCTAATATCTCAGAATCTGCACCCAACTTCCACAGGACAGTCCTAAATTTTTTGATGTCATTGAACCTTTAAGACAATTGTTTTGCTGTTTTATATGACGACACTGTTCTCCTAGCTGAGGCATTTTCAACGCTTAATCTTGTTTTTGAATTTCTCTGCAGGCTGTGGATATATCTCCTAATCCTGGACGATCTGATCCTTTATACATTGTATACTCTAGGAAGCTCCCTTCCGCTTGAGGAATGTTATTTTTTCATATGCATATAATTTATTTTAGAATTATGTATCCTAGATTCTATTCTCGTTATTTTTAACTTAGCAACAAGTCTAGCATTCAAATGTTTGAGCTTTGGAAAACTCTCACAGTATAAAGTTGTGTGTGTGTGTGTCTACACTGATGACAGGGAATCTAATATGCAAGGATCCTCTCTCTTTCAGTCCTTGATTGTGAAGTTTTGTTAGACTTTGAAGAGGGAACAAAAGAGTATAAATTTACTAGTATATTGGAGCTTACAATTTTTTATCGTCTTTATATTTTCAAACTTAACAAAAATTTTCCAGTTGAGGATTTGAGAGCATCCAAACCAAGCACATCATCAAAATTTTACTGGGTCAAGCAAAGCATCAGAAATGGAGCAAAACGAACCCTGCTTGTAATGGCGGAAAAGGGACTCTCTTCGGGCGATCTTGTGGGCACAACAGGCAAAGATATATACCCAAATGAGAACAGCCACAGCCTAAAAAATGATGCAATCTGAAGAGCAATGCTGATTCAAGCCATGAAAATCTTTTAGGAGATTAAATTTAGATTATCCATAGTTTTGTGGTGATAGAAGGTCATTTTTTTGTTTGGTGGGGTAAGCACTAACACATGACATTACCAGCCGGATCGAATTTACAACCTCTTATCTATAGAAAAGTTCTCATACAACTATATTGGCGAAGATCACTTTCAATGTTTTCCCTTTACCTATGGGATGTTTGAAAAGGAATAAGACGTTTTGTACTATATGTAGTATTTCATGTACGAAGTAACTGATACTTACTATGCTGGATATAAATTGTTTTATAAGTAAGGTAAACGTAGAGTACTTCTTATGTCCTTGATATAAAACATATTCATCTAATTAGATTAGATTAAAGAAGTTGGTTAAGTTAATTAACATAACATATATTTTTAAAATATCTTACTACCTTTGGTCCTAATTATAGGAACATTTTTGTAGTGCAATTTACACTACAAAATTGTTCTTATAATTAGGACCGAAGGGAGTAGTTATTTTCTTCATTCTTTTATTCATTTTCCTCTTTGATTATTTTTAAAGACGGGGGCAGAAAGGAAATATAAGAATTAGGTCAGGTCAGAATGATGACCATGACACTGTGCATTTCTATTTATAGAAAGAATAGCCAATTACATCAAAACAAGTGTCCCTACAGGATTATTCTAGAATATACATATATCCTTGAGATTATTCTAGAGTACATAATGCAATATACATAAATAGATAAGACTATTTAATTCTAACTCTCTCCTTGATATTGGACTCCTTCTTCATCTTCCTGGTTTTTGTGAGAGTCTGTTTCTGTTGACAAATCTTGGCTGGAGCTACAGTAACTCCTAGCTTATCTCTGAGAAGATTGAAGCGTGTATGGATCAACGGCTTTGTTAGGCAATCAGCTACTTGCTGATTAGTTGGAACATAGGAGACTTTCAGATTTTTAGACAACACTTGATCTCGAACGAAATGCACATCTATTTCAATGTGTTTTGTTCTTGCGTGATGGACAGGATTAGCTGCAAGGGCTGCTGCACTGGTGTTATCACACCAGATTGTTGGAGGTTTCCGCAACCAAAGACCCAATTCAGTCAAAAGTGATCTGATCCAGCTAAGCTCTGAAGATGTATTAGCTAGAGATCGATATTCTGACTCACAACTGGACCGGGAGACAACATGTTGCTTCTTCGAGGACCAAGTAACTAAAGAATTACCAAGAAATACACAATACCCACCAACAGACCTTCTGTCATCAGGACATGAGGCCCAATCAGCCTCAGAATATGCAGTGATGTCAAGAGGAGATGAAGAAGGACTAATATGAATTCCATAATGAATTGTGCCTCTGAGATACCTTAACACTCTTTTCATTGCCTTCCAGTGTTCAGTGGTTGGTTGTGAGAGGAATTGGCTCAGTTTACCAACACTAAAACTTATATCAGGTCTTGTATTGCACAAGTACTGCAACGCCCCTATAGCACTTCTATATTCAGAAGGATTGTCAAGAAGCTCACCAGAATAAGCAGATAATGATTTATGAGCAACCATTGGGGTGTGACATGGTGAGGCATTATGCATGTGAAACTTTTCCAGCAAATCACAAATATATTTACCTTGGGTCAAATACAACCCAGTATGATCTCTATGTGCTTCAATCCCAAGAAAATAATGAAGAGAACCAAGATCCTTCAAAGAGAAAATGTGATGCAACCGTGTAGTGAAACGAGTTAAGCTTTGTGAGTTACTACCAGTAACTAAGATGTCGTCAACATAAATCAAGATCATTAAGATTTGAGTTTGATCAGAATAAATAAACAGTGAGATATCACTTTTGGAGTTAGTAAAACCCCAAGCTAGAAGAACACTTCGAAGTCTATCAAACCAAGCACGTGGGGCTTGCTTCAAGCCATAAAGGGCCTTGGAAAGTTTACACACATAATCAGACTTAGAAGAATCAACAAAACCCTCAGGCTGCTCCATAAATACAGGCTCAGAGAGAAAACCATTCAGGAAAGCATTATTTATATCAAGTTGCTTTATACCCCAGTTTAAAGCAATGGCAATAGTCAAGATAATACGAATAGTAGATGCTTTAATGACAGGGCTGAAAGTCTCATAAAAATCAATACCTGCTGTTTGTTGGAACCCCTTAGCAACAAGTCGTTCCTTTCTTTTGATTAATGTACCATCAGCAGCAAACTTGGGTTTAAAAACCCATTTATTGTCAACGACATTACGTGCTACTGAGCGAGGAACAAGAATCCAGGTTGAATTCCTTTGAAGAGCAGAGAACTCTTCAATCATAGCTTGCTTCCAAGAGGGGTTAAGGAAAGCTTCTTTAACAGTGTGTGGTACATATTCAGCTGCTGCTTGTGTGAGTCCGATATAAGGGACTTTAGGTTTGGAGATCCCTAGCTTACTTCGAGTTTGCATTGGATGAAGGTTGAGAGTTGAAGGGATCTGAGAAGGCTGTAATTCCTCTGATTCAAGTGAGAGACTCCTACTGACAGAAGACGTGAAATCAGCAGACATAGGAGATTCAGTAGGGGTGGTCGGTCTAGGAGCTGACAGCAACAATGGAGATTGTGGTGGGGATGCTGTTGTAGGAGAAGCTGGACGCCCAGAAGAACACTGAGGTATAGCAGAAGAGACTCCAAGAACAGAGGTGTTCATGAAGTTAACCAGACCAGCAGTGATTACAGGAACAAAAGGAACAGCAGAGTGCAGTCTAGTATCAGCTGAGAGTGTTGCAGAATCTCCACCAGGAGAAGCAAAGTCACAATGAATAGAGGTGGCACCAGGAAAATTGACAATTTCTGCATGAATAGGCTGCTGAAAATTCAAGAAACCATCAGTAAAAGGATATTCAAACTCATTAAAAACAACATGACGTGAAATATAGATCCGGCCTGTTGAACTCAAGCATTTAAAACCCTTGTGGGAGCCACTATATCCAAGAAAAATACATTTTATGCTGTGGAACTGAAGCTTGTGGCGATTATAGGGTCGGAGACATGGAAAACAAGCACACCCAAACACCTTAAGATTCTTATAATCGGGCTTTTTCTTGAATAGAAGCTCAAAGGGTGAAATATCCTGTAAAACAGCAGTGGGCATCCTATTTATAAGATAAATAGCGGTAGAGAAAGCATCCCACCAATAGGAGGTAGGTATGTGAGCAGATGCAAGAAGTGTGAGGCCGGTTTCAACAATATGACGGTGTTTTCTTTCAACCCTACCATTTTGAGCTGAGGTGTGTGGACAAGAATGTCTGAAAATAATACCATGCTCATCAAGAAAAGGCTGAAAAATTCTGAATTCACCACCCCAGTCACTGTGAAGAACTTTAATTGTTCTTTCAAAGAGATTTTCAACCATGCTCTTGAAGAGTTTAAAAGCAGATAAGGCTTCACCTTTTGTTTTCAAAGGAAAAATCCAAGTATGCCTACTATAATCATCAAGAAAACTAATATAGTAGTGATAACCTCCAACTGACTTTATTGGAGATGGTCCCCAAAGATCGGTGTTAATTAAATCCAAAACATGAGAGGCACGTGAATGGGAAATAGCGAATGGTAATCTATGGGACTTTCCCAATTGACAAGAATCACAAAAACGAACTTCTTCATTAGAATCAAAAGAGACATTACAATCAGTGAGGGCTCGGTGTAAAACATCCTTACTAGGATGACCAAGTCGTCTATGCCAAAACTCTAGAGAGGACAGATTATGACTAGTCCTAGTACTATTATTTCCAACTGAAACAAAACTAACAGCAGAAGTCTTCACTGGAAGCACTGGATTATCTATTTGGTAGAGACCTGGAGTGGATCCTCTGGTTGTTTTCCCTTGAAGCAAAACATTATGCTGGTTCTTGTCCTTCACAAAACATCCATGTGAGTGAATCTCGACAAACACGTCATCATTATCATTTGTGAGCTTATAACCACTAATCAGTTTCTTGGCAATTTTAGGTGCAACAAGTACATCATTCAGTTTCAGAGTTTTAGGCACAATGGATTTATCACAGACTAATTTAGCATTTCCAGTCCGAATCACATTCACAGAAGCACCATTACCTACTGAAATAGATTTAATACCTGAATTCATGTCATTGTCAGATCCTACATTCTCAGAGGCATTAGTGACATGATGAGTCGCTCCAGTGTCAAGGTACCAGGCATGATCGATGATAGCTTCTGGAGTTGTTATATAGGCAGTGGCATTATCATGTCGACGAGGAGGCTTAAAACTCTTATCAAACATCTTGAAACAGTTGGCAACCTCATGTCCTGCCTTGTCACAAATATGACACCAAATTTTATCATGTCGTGGCTGAGAGTGATAGTTGTTTCGACCACCTCCAGAGTTTCCACCATTATGTTGTCTTCCTCTGCCTCGGCGTCCGCCTCCTCTTCCACGTGAATTTGGAGGTCGACTGGAATGTGAAGCAGGATGGGAAGCAGAGTGAAATGATAAATTAGCAAACGCAGAAGACATGTTGGTAGTAGTACTGGTGTTAAGTTGCTCCAATCGAGACTCATAGGTTAAAAGTTTTGATTGGAGATCAGCCCACGATAAGTTATCTCTCTCAGAAAGCAGCACGACTATGGGAGTGTATTCAGTGTCAAGCCCAGCTAGAGTCTGAGTGATCAGATCAACGGTTGAAAGAGGACAGCCAGCAAGCATAAGATTGTCAGATAGAGACTTCATTTTTGCCAAGTATTCTCTCATCTTGAGAGATCCTTTTCTGATTTGCTGAAATTCACTTTTTAAGAAGGTAACACGAGACTTTGTATTAGCACCAACGAACTCAGTTATAGACTTCCATAGAGCTGCTGAGGTTGTGCAATTCGTCATTTGGCTAGCAATTTCTACGGTCATGGTCCCAAACAGCCAGCCGAGAAGGATTTGATCAGTTGCTAACCAGTCATCGAACAAGGGATTAGGATGAACCTGTTCAGTAGAATCCAGAACATACTCTGGAGGGACAGCCTTCGTGCCGAGAATGTGTCCATCGAGTCTGTGACCTCGAATGATGGGCATAATCGTGGAAGCCCAAGTCAAGAAGTTATCTCCGTCCAGCTTGACGGGATTTCCTTGGTTGAGTGAGCTTAGAAGGAGTCGAATGAGTCTGGACCTGAGGCATTTGGGGAAAACCAGAGTAAAAGCTTTGCGGAAGATTAGGGAACGAGTGCGGGCCGACGGGATAGCCTGAAGGTGACGGTGTGAACGACGGAAGCGTAAAGGTGGAGATCGGAATTGCATTTGTGACGGTGGAGGACAGAGATGGCACAGTCGAGTGAGACAAGGAGTGAGAGGTGGAGAAAGGATTTGAAGAGAACGACGGGTTGGTAAAGGAAGGAAGTGAAGAGAACGATGGATTGGTAAAGGTGTAGTTAGGATTGGCAGAGAAATGAGGAAAAGGGAAATTAGGGTTGATTTGTGAAAAGGTATGGGGCGCAGGGTTGATTTGTGACAGGGTATGGGGTCCAAGGACAGTGGTGACTGTTGTGTCTTGGGAAGGCTGTGACTGTAGTGACGGTGAAGTATGAGTATTAGTGTGAATCTGGTTAGGGTTTTCAGGCAAGGTGGAGATGGTGGCTAGGTTTGGTTGGCTGGTAGAATTCCCAGGTAAAGATGCCATTTCTGACTTGGAGGCTCTGATACCAAGAAAGGAAATATAAGAATTAGGTCAGGTCAGAATGATGACCATGACAGGGGGCAAATTAAAAAAATTAATAAATATAAAAACTCTCTCTTATATTAAGAAGAGAAGAAAGTATTAATTGAAAATCACGTATCTAACGTGCTCCGAGCATAATGGTTTACGAAGAGTTGCCTTAGTTCAACATTTATCATATGTGGTGGGGCAGAGTAAAATAAGACAGAAAATTAGACCCCCTTGATTTAATTTTTTTCCTTCCAAAAAAAAAAAAAAAAAAACAAAAAGAAAACTACCCCACTTCTCTATCTACTATCGTCCCGCAATGTTCGACTTACTTCACAACTTAGCTTCATTGCTAATGCTTATCTTAGGGCCCGTTTGGAAGACTCCAAAACCTAGGTTTTGTCAAAGTTTTGACAAACACCCCAATTTTTCTCCAAAATCATTTTCCACCCAAAACCTAGGTTTTGGGCTCAAAACCTAGGTTTTGTCAAATCCAACTTTTTTCACTTTTCACTTTTGAAAATCATTTTACGAACCGTGGACCCCACCATAATTGTAGAAACCCCAAAATACCCTCAATATATACTCGGTTCCTTTTTTTTCCCCTCAAACTCGGGTTTTTTTTTTTTTTGCTCCAACTCGGTTCTTTATATAACTATATATATATATATATATATATATATAAGGAGAAAATATAAAAAGCACGTATATTCACCATTAGGTGATAAATGCATGCATCACTTTCGATAAATATCTAAAAATAAAGTAATAAATCTCTCAAAATTTCTAATTCAAATTACACACACGAGACATAAGTGTCAAACTATTGGCTAAATATCAAAAACTAATACAAATCAACTTTAAACCCTACTAAGCTATTTTCCCAAAAAAAACAATGCCGAATAATAATAATTTACCTCTCTTTTGTATTTGTAAGTACAAAAATACACAATTTACTAACAGAGAAATTTATTTTTCTAACAATTTTATGTAATTTTTGGTATTTATTATTGAATATAATGTTTATAATATTTAAAATACCACTTTATCCTTTAAATGCAATTATACAAAAAACTAATGTCCTTTTTGGTAAATTTGATCCCCCAAAAGCTATTCTGATAAAAACATCCAAACACTATCATTTTTTTCCAAAATCATTCTCTAAAAATCATTCTCCAAAATCATTTATCCAAAACCTAGGTTTTACCTCGTAAATTGTGAAAATCATTTTCAAAAAACAACTCCTAAACGGGCCCTTAATCTGACCAATACCCTTGCAATGCTAGCCTAGTTAATTTCTCCTATATGTTTAATACTTTTACTTGCTCTTAGGGGCGTTTGGATGTGCTTTTAAAAAAGTTCTTTTTTTTGTAGTGCTTTCTTTTTTAAAGCTCCGAATTGGAGCTTTTAAAAAAAAAATCGATTTTGGCTTCTTTTTTTATGACTTTTACTTTTTTAAAAAAATATCATCTAAACACATAAATTAATAAAAAGATCATTTTTTTTGGCATTAAAAAAGTGATTTTTTTAATTAAAAAAACCCATCCAAACGGGCCCATCTCTACCGAGGAAAAAAAAGGTGCAGCTTCAGTTTTTCGAAGCCAAAACGGTGCCTTTTAGGCCTGTTTGTTATGAGGAAGATTTAAGGAAGGAAATGAACTTAGAGGAGGGAAAGGAATGAAAAGGAAGATTGAGAGGGAACTTTAAAAAGTTGAGTTGTTTGGTAGACATGGGAAGAGAACTTAAGTTGAGGGAAAATGAATTGTTTGGTATGAAAAATTGGGTGTTGGTTAAGTGGGAAGGTGGGGTGCAATTCCTAAAATGCCCCTCGGACGTTCGAACAAAAAAGTTACGTTCGAACGTAATAGGCATCCAATCGCCTGTGTTCGAACTTAAAATCTGACAGTGGCTTGAAGTTTACATCAGTAATTTCACAACCCTATAGATAGAAAACCAGAGCACTAGAACACAGAAACTAAAACAGAAACGCATGTAGAGAAAGAACAGTTTAAATGGAAAGAATTTGTGATTACAATATCAAATGAACTTGTATAATCAATGATAAATGATGGGTCAGGAAGATTCAGAACTTCTGGTAAATAAAAGCACACCTTCGAGGTTTCACGAAATCAGCAAGTAATGACAGTCTGGTGTTCAAAGATGTCGGGCCTGTTCTGGTGTTTCCCAATCAGCGGCGCTCTCTCCTCTAGTTCTCGCTGGCGGTGAAAGTGACGGTGATTGTGGGAGGAGGAAGGTCGAGCGGAGGAGTCAAAGGTCGCTGCTCTCGTTCTGCAGCGCTGCACTATCGTATCTCGCTCGCATCTGGTTTAAAGGGGCTTTTTTGTCCCAATTTTCACTCAACATGAAAACATTCCCGCCTCTTTTGGATGGAAAGCACCTTCCAATGGATGATGGAAGATTCGCAGACGCAAGAATATTAGACGAAGGAAGATGCACCAAACAAACAGTTTTTTAACAGGTTTTTTTTTGCGTGAGAACTCTCATCTTCCCTTTCCATCGCCCACTTTCTTTATAACAAACAGGCCTCAAAGGACCAAAGCCGGATCCAAAATATTCACGCCTCTGGTCCTTTGGGATGCAATCCCAACTTTTCCTTTCCTCGAGGACTTTTCCTTCTCTTTTCTCTTCTCAGTCTCTCATAGCTTCTCTCATCTACTCTTCCGGGAAGACGGCCTCCATCGTCGTGTAGCCAAGGCAAGGCCTTTGCGAGGAAGACACAACAAAAGCCCTTGCTCCTAGATTAATCGAGAGAGATCAAATAACTCAGCCACATCTTCATGAGGGAAAAGAGCATTCGTGCAAGGAATCAGCGAGAGGGATCAACGACGTCGTTCTTGCAGTCATTTCTGGATCAAAGGAAGAATCGGTTGGCTGCTCAGAACATGAAATCCGTCTCCACCCGCCTTTGCAATTACGGTTGCTCCTCCTCCCTTTTCCCCTCTCTATTTTCGAATCCCTAATCCCTTTTTTTTTTTTTCAAACCATTCCCTATATCATTGATTAATGTTAACTTTGGGAAATAGGGCTCCGATATGATGATCTTTATGATCTGTATTACGATCTGGTATTTAATCAAGACAACCAGTTGATGTTAATCACAAGTATTTACTACGGAATTTATTGTACAACCAAATAGTTCTGTTGGAATTAGGCTTAAGATCTGGTGCAATGTGCTGATTATTAATGCCATACTACAATAAGTCAATGACTATCACGAGTACTGAAGCTGGCTTTCAGTCTTATGTTTTGTTCAGACCAACTGTTGATGTTTACAATAATGACGAGTACTGAAGCTACTTTTTATCTTAGATTCAGACCTTTTCAGTTTAATGCTTTATTTATGGTTCTATATCTACATCTTCTTGAGTAGTCTTAATCACAGAAGTTATATTGGGTTACTGAATTCTACATAATACGTGCTTCTCATTTGCAAATTGAAGAGGTTCGACTGCAGCTTAATCTCGATGTTTCTGTTGCTTCTGACTCTCTTCCTGCACCTGCACCAATATAATCATTTTCAGACATGGTAGCTATTTTATAAATCATTCCTATATTTCTTTTATTCAATTTGTAGTCATTATGGTTAATGAGGGGAAAACTATGGACTTGTTAATTTACAGTGCTTGCACCAAAGTATCATGAAGGATATTGCATATCATGAATACACAAGGCTAACTTCTATGCTGGCTCAAGCCATGCCTATTTCTCTTAGCGGAAGGGATCTATGGGGTTGTGCTGAAACTGGTAGTGGAAAAACTACAGTTTTCACCATTCCTATGATAGAGGTCTGAACTCTTTATACGTGGGATGTTTATCTAATTCTGTATTGTTTTCTTAGATATCATGTGGTGGCAATCAAGCAAATAGTAAATTTAATGACCACCCTTTTCTTGTGATTTAATTTCATCCCTGTTTTATTTTGTAGCATTGCTTGGCTCAACCTCCAATTCGGTGTGGTGATGGTCCCTTAGCATTGGTTTTGGCTCCATATACATTGAATTCTACAACCTTACTTGTGAGATAACTTTTCAGATAACCTTACTTGTGAATGTGATGCATATTATGGTCAACCTTCCTACCATTCTCTTTCTTCAAAGCAGCTATTTCATTCCTTTGTACCTAAGGATGCATCATAGCGCAATAGCTGGTCCTGGTTGACTGTGAATGTTACTAATTTTGTGAAAATTATTTATCACTATGCTGCACCTCAGTGTTGTCTAAGGCCTTATTTTCATAATAGGGTTCAAGCTACCCTCTACTTTTATCCATCATTTTCTTTTTAGACCTAATAACCCCAAACCTATGCTTCTATGAAAAGGTCCGAAATTCAGTCAAACATATTCCAATGTAATGGTTGAATACTACTTTCTCTATTCGGTTTTACTGGTACTCTAAATTTTTTCCCATGTAAAGGTGCACCTGCATCTTCAGTGGATAAGTTTCACCAAAACGAAGTGGGCTATAATCTGTGTGGTTGCATAGAAGTACTTAGACTACTACTCTGAGCACGATGAATACTAATGCTATTACTAACTAATCACTAATAATAACTAATGATAATAGTACTGCTTGCTTTATATGTTGTCTTATCATTTTGCTATTATCTATCTCAAATAAAGAAAAAACTAACTTCTTAGTTCCCATTATTTATCTCAAATTCTAATTCAGTCCACATATTTTAAAATTTTGATAAACTGAACATAAAATTAAAATTGAAAATCCTTCTAGTTTGTAATGGTTTTTAATTGGGTCCACAATCAACCTTGATGCTCATTGTACCCGTGTTTATTATTGTGATGACTTATTAATTTATAATTTTGAAATAATTGTTTTCTTTTATAATATTGGAGATAGAATAAATTTTTTATTTTAGATTCATTATCTATGGAAATTTTAGAAACTATTAATTATTTCATAATTTAAGGAGTCACTAATCAATTATAATCAAATCAAATTGCTTTTTTTTTTTTGTATCTTGCATGGCCTTAACACCGCCTTGATGATGAATTGTTTGGCATTTTGTGTTCTTACCTAAGGCGTCTTGCTAATGCTCGAAGATTATTTGTGTATTATTGAATGCTTTGTTGAATAACTGGGCATATCTTTGATTGGACTTAAATTGACTTTGGAATGGGTTTGCCGGTGGTAAAATAACATCTCGAAGAAGAAGTGGTTGGTTTTTGTCATGTTCATAAATCTTAATGAGTGACATTGTTGTTGTACTCAATTGCCTCTTTTGGGGTAAGTGAAAATATAAACAGATGCAACATGTCAGTGGCTTAGAAAAAAAGAAAAAGAAAAACATAAACTCGAATAAAAATAGAGCTGTGTAGAGTTTTCTGGAATTGTTGATACTGTCAGTGGCTTGATTTTGTTGTTGTAACTTGTAAATGACGAGATTGGGATTAGGCTCTTGGCTCTGGCTTTTAGCCTATAATCTCTTGTGATAACTCTATTGACTGTTGCGATTCAATTGTTCTGTGGATAAAGTGTTTTATTGCTGATTTTACTTGCTGTGTTAATAATTGCATTTGCCATGGCTATTAGGAACTCAGTTACTGTAAAAGGGTGCAGTAGGAATTTAATTGAAGCTTACTTTTTTTGCTGTTCCTAGTGTTCTGTGGTAGGCACTGTTTCTCTGCTGGTTGATGAGTGTGTTGCATTTTCGTAAGGATATTTCATGCTGCTGTTGAGGTCATTACTTGCTAAACTTTAAGTTTGTCTCTGATTTGATTGCTACTGTCACATTTTCTTTTTGGTGAAAGCTGACTTACTGCTGGAAATCTTGAAAACAAAACTGTATTGGTGCATTGTTGGTTTATAACAAGTGTTGGGGGTGACCCACTCAGTAGTAAATGGTAGTTAGTTGATTGTGCTGCGTATGCCATGGTCTTCCTATTCCCTAACGCTTGCTAAATTTCAATAATGCTCTCTTAGACTTAGGTGCAGCCATTAATGTTATGTCACATTCAGTTTATAACTCATTAGGGATCAAAAACATTGAATCCACTATTGTAATACTCCAACTGGTCGATAGGACAACCAGACAACCTTCTGGATTTTTAGAAGACATTTTGGTTAAGGTTTATGGTCTAGATTTACAACCCGATATAGGGGCATTTAAAATGGATTATCTTGGATTGTGTGGTTGAGTATGAGTTCTTTACATTGCTTCATGACTCTAGACTACAGAATGGACATAATGTGATTTGGAGTATTCAGCATATGCATGGTTTCTACTCATGAGACTCTTTCTTGCGAATTTCCTCTGGACATACTTAAATCTTATCCCCATTTCTGTGTGGCTGCTACTCACATTGATTCCTTCTTTTTCTTGAAGGAACTTGATGTGGAGGCACTCCAAAAGGATCACTCTTCGCCTTACATGGAGGAGCCTTTAGCCATGGAATTGGAACCACCACTGAGAAAGATTTGTCCAGGAGGAAGCCCTATACTCAAGAGGTTTCCGATTCTCATCTGTGATGAGATTTTTTGCTTCAAGAGCTTAAGATGATTTCGTCTACATGGTTCTCCCTTTCCTCCCTTTACTATATTGAATTGCTTGTGAAATTACTTGTTACTTAATTGCCTAAAATGAGTGTGGGGGGAGGGACTAAATCATTAGGAAAAGGTAGTTTTAGGGTGATGATTTTGTGGCCTCTTTGGTTATTTTAAGCTTGCATTGAGGTCAATGCTAAGTATGACTGTGGGGGGAGTTTAGCTGATTGATTTTCTAGGCGATTGTACAGGAATTTTGGATAATACCTTTGCTAGAATTATTGATTGTTGACTTTAACTTCTCACAGGGCTTTGAGAGTCTGGTCCGGAACTAAATCTTTCCTGAACAATGCTTGATTTATGAATTTTTCTGCACTGCACTTTGCTAATTCTGAGATACACATGTAGAACCGAACTTATCATGAATGAATGAAGCAAGTACTGTTTACATATTGATGCCAGCTTTGTGGTTTATCATCTGGAAAATTTATATCATAAGTAGAATGTTCTCATGCATTGACAATGGTTATGTGCATGGTTCAGCCTTGTGTGAGTTAGTTTAGAATGCACACACCTTGATGGAAGGATTTGAGCCTTATTATCATTCATAAATTCAGTGTGCATACTCCACTTGATTTAATTTCCTCTAGAACTTGTCTTGCGTCTTAATCAAGGCCACATAATTGCACAAGAGTCGTGAAAATGATTGAGGCATTCTATTTCTTCACCCATTTTCCTAAACACAAGCCGTTTAAATCAATCCCTTGCTAACCCCATTGAGCCCTTCACTTTCATTTCTTCTTTACATATGCACTGAATCTGAATTTATACACGATACTATATGTGAGAAAAGGAAAATATATATGAGCATATAGAAAAAAAGAAAGAAAACAGGAAAAGCCAGAAAGAAAAAAAAAATGAAACAAAAAAGGAGAAAAAGGCAAGGAAGAGAAAGGAAAAGCAATATGTGTAGAAAGAAGAAAAGAAAAAAAAAAGGTAAAGAAGGAAGAACACAAATGTCTTCAAAAGAGCAAGAAAAAAAAATTAGAGAAAGGAAAAGGAGAGAACAAATTGTCCAAAGAACTCTTTGAGCTTATGAATATAATTTGAACCAATAGATTTATGCTTAAACATTGCTGTTCATGACAGCAAATGCTGAAGTTTCAGCCACTTGTTTGATTGTCTAATTATCGCTCATCACCTGCGTATATGTCAGATTATGTGCCATTCTTTTTTCCATTTCCACTTAGACCTTTTCAACATTACAACCAAAGCAAAGACCTCTTGATTCATTACTCTAGTGTATAATGAGTGGTGGAGATGGTAGACACATTACAAGCCTATGGTAGGGGTTGGACTAGTGGAGAGGAGTGAAATTACCTTGAGAGAGGAATGTGAGAAGTGCAAAACAGGACCAAGTTGTATTCTGAAGCATTACTCACTATTGGCTAGGCTAAGTACATGGACTATTTGATTTGCATTTGTACACTTTGCTTGTGATGTTAGTTGAAGTATGATATACTACTATGCTTGCATTTTTTGATTTAAGCTTGCTACATTCTCACATATGTATCTATTCGGTTTTGTATTGGATTTTCTTGACTGAATCTTTCTCTAGGGAGTGTAAAAGTGCAAGTGTGGGGGAATTTGATAAACCATTATTTTTATATGGTTAAGTGAGCATTTTTGTGTGATTTTAGGAAGAATATAGAGTTTTATTTGCATAATTAGGCATGAATAAGATAAATGCATATAGTAGGAGATTTTGATTAAAATGAGTTTGAGATATATTTCCATACTTGAAGATGCATCTTAACCCTTAATAGTTTGATGTATTGATTTATTTCTCCTTTCTCCTTTATTATTTGCAGCTTATGTGGAGAAATGAACTCATCTCCTGTTTAAATTATAGATAACTTTCTGTTCTTATTGTTTACATAAATTTATCTGAAGATTCAAAGTGAATCGGCAGGGAAAGTAGAGCGGGAGACACTGAATCACTGTTTTATTCTTTCTGTAAAGCTGGTGTGGGCTGTTCAAATTGATATCTATATGCTATACAATGGAGGGTGAGCTGTAGTTTATTTTTCTTTGTATATTGTCCACTTTGTTTCTCCCTTTTTTCTTATTTTACACGTTAGTAGTTTAACTGAATTAGCTCAACATAGTTTATTTCCAACTGCTACATTTTTTGGCTATTCTTTCTTATATAATCCTGATTTACATTAGAATCAAAGAACTTAATGGTGTAGGTCTAGCAATGAAAATGAGAGAGAAGGAGAAATGAAGAGGAAGAGAGAGAGGGTTGATATAGAAGAAAACCAAGCCCCCTATTTTAATGTTCTCAAATTCTTCAAAGATCCAATTTGGATTTTTATTTTGGTTTCCCCTTTTCCTTCTCCCCTTGGAGGCCATCTCATAAGTCCTAATATGATTATTTTTTATTATTTATGAAGCTAAGCAGGAAATGAAACTGTTCTTCCGTTATGAGGTGTAATTTTAATGAAGAAGAAATTATTTTTGAACTGTAGTTTGCTTTGTGGCTTTTATAGGAGAGAGCATTTAGCTTTCATGTTGCCGGGAAGATGGGAGGTTTTGGGTCCTTGGTGCCATGGTATTATTTAAATTATTTGAGTTAAATGTGCTAGCTTTATTTATATTTAAATTTGTATTTGATGATTCCTTAATTTTTGCTAATTCACTATTCCTCATTTGGTATTATATTATATTATATTATTGTTTTCTTTTTCTAGAACTTCATAACTTTATATTATTTATTATTTGACTTATCATTTGTTAATATTTAATTATTCACCTTTAATTATTATTTATTTATTGTAATACTTATTATTTATCATAATGTATCAGTAAATTCTTTCTTTTATGCATGATCTTTTTTTTTTGGCCAATTTCTTCTCATGTATATCTATTTAAATAATTTGATTTAGATTTTTTTGTTTTGTTGTCATATTTGCTTTGAGTTACTATTTTTTTTGTCATATTTGAGTTTGAATTATTTGTTACTATTTTTTGTCTTGTACTATTTAAATTATTTGATAATCTTTTGAGACATAGGTTATGGTTTATAATGGATAGTTAATAGATACTGATGATTTAGAATTATTATGTATGACCACTAATATTTATTTATTTTTATTCTATTTCTTCCCTATTTGGAGTTGCTGAACATGTTTGTATTATTTAAATTAATAACTTGAGTTATATGAATTTGTCTTTGCTTTCCTTTTTTTTTGTCCTTATGATTTATTTTTTATTTATATTTATTATTATAACCATTAATAATTATTATCTTCTTATGCTTCTTCCTAATCCACCCTTCTTCATTTTGTACCATGTAGTATTTTAGCAGTTTTCTCTTTTTGTAAAATTGGATTTGTGGACTTTTGCATTATAAATGGATTCTATTGTCATATTTGTTTTTTAATATTCATCATCATCTTTTCCTTCTCTCTTTCCTTCTTTTATTATGATGAGATTTTCAAACTGTTCCATTTGTTGTCTTTCATTTATTATTATGATACTTTTTTTTTTTTTTTTTTTTTTTTTTTTTGATCCACTAATTTCTTATTATTTATATATAACAATTATTTTACTCTTCTACTTTTTCCACTTCTACATTTCTTCTAATTTTTTCGTTTTCATGCTAATTCAGCATTCCTCAGTTTTGAGTGTTTGTACTATTTAATATTTTTATTTTTATTTTTATTTTTATTTGATGATTCCAAATAATTCCTTCTATTTAATTAGTTAAATTGGTCTTCTACATTTTTCATGTCTTGGTTGTTTCTATTTGATTTTTGCTAACTCACTCTTCCTCATTTGGTATTATATTATATTAATTGTTTTCTCTCTTTTTTCCATAACTTCATAACTTTATATTAAGTTGTTTATTATTTGTTACGATAAATATTTTGTTATTTTTTTCTTTTAATTATTTATTTATTGTAAGACTTCTAATTTATCATATATCAGTAAATGGGCTATTTTGTTTATATGTGAATTTTTATTTGATGGTTTTTTATTCATAATTATTATTATAACCATTAATAATTATTGTCTTCTTATGCTCCTTCCTAATTCACCCTTCTTCATTTTGTATCATTAATTAGTTAAATTTGCAAGTGTCCTATTTGGGGTTCTCTCTTTTTTTCATAACTTCATAGTTTAATTTGATAAACCATTATTTTTATATGGTTAAGCTTCTCATGTGTATCTATTTAGATTTGCTATTTTGTTGTCATATTTGCTTTGAGTTACTATTTTTCTATCTCTATTTTTGAGTTGGATTTATTAAGAGGAAGAAGAAAGAAAGAAATTATATTAAACTGAAAAAAAATGACAATTTGGTAGCACGAATTTTCAAAATGCCAATTTAGTCATGAGCATTTTTGTGTGATTTTAGGAAGAATATATCCATTATAGAGTTAATATAAGAAGATTCCTAACTCTTAATACATTTACTCAATTAAGAGAGATGATGAGTTTTATTTGCATAATTAGGCATGAATAAGATAAATGCATATAGTAGGAGATTTTGATTAAAATGAGTTTGAGATATATTTCATACTCATCCTCGAAGATTTAGTTCATCTTAACCAAAATGACTTAATAGTTTGATGTATTGATTTATTTCTCCTTTCTCCTTTCTTCTTCCGAGTTATTTGCTCTCATCCTCCTCTCCCTTTCGAGGTTATCTATCTTCCAATTCGTGATAGATCATTCAAATCTTTTAGTTCCGCTCATCATGCTATCATGCATTGTATTGCACTTCGATAAGGTTGTCACGATCTTTAACACAAAGATCGGGTATGTTATGCGACTTTTCACAAAACCTCAAAAGTTGCTTCTTTCTTAGCATTTTAGGGTGTAAAAGAATTCACCTTAAGTTATTACATGCAATTAAGATCATATTCACCATACAATTCAGGGAAAATATGGCATAAATCATGCTCATCATAGATCACTTGATCAACTCATTCTTGGGGGCGCAGAAGATTCTTTAGTGCTTATGAGGTCATTAAAAATAAATTGGGCCCGTTAAAAGGGTTTTTAATTGGTCCAAGTTTATTTATGTCGATGACTATTTAGGGCAATAATGGGTCATACACAAAGGTTATTCCCGATTGTTTAAAATTAGCAAACTTGGGACAATAATTGTTATTGAGGCTTTATCAAGAGTAAATGTGTAATTGGGTTGGAGTAGGACTCCAAGCCCAATGAGGAGATTTGAATTTTAATTCAAAAGGTTAGGTTATAAAAGATAATTCCGAATTATCTAATATATATATATATATATATATATATATATATATATAAAGATCCAATAATGATTGGATGAAGATAGTAGAAATAATAAATGAGGATTGATCTAAAATGATTTTTGAATTTTAGTTTAAAGGATGAATGTGATTCATCGTCTTAAATTATTATTCAATATTCAAGATATGAATTTAATTCATTATGATTTGGATTTTCCAATTCAAGTTTGGATTGGGCCTTTCTTATGAGCACTTAAATTAGGGTTAGACTCTTATAAAGTGTTGATTTTTTAAGTGCCCTTTTTATGGACGTTTTTTGAAGGAAAAAAAGGAAGTAAATGTGATCCATCATCTTAAATACAATCCAACAATCAAGATATGAATATGATTCATCATATTAAATTCAATCAATCAATCAAGATGTAAATTTAATGTGACTTGGTTGACAAGTAGTGGACTTGTTACCTAAAACCTCTTTCTTAGTGCATAAGTTGAAAATTCCTAAGGCAATTAGGGCTAGGAATTTTTGGCCCACCAAAGCTATATAAGGGGGAGGGTTGGACGATTTTTGATCATCCTTATGCTCTCTAAATTTCGGTCTTTACCAAAGGTTTAGAGAGGAAAAGACACCATCCATAAAAGGGTAAGGTTCCAACCTTGTTCATCCTATCTTTAACCTAATCCTGAGAAACCATCATGTTCTTGAAAAGATAAAAACCCAATGAAACCAAAACTCAACATTGTCTTTGCCTAGCAAGCATCCAAGGAGTTAGAGGTTTCAAGAGAAGGAGTTCTCAATGCAATCGGGGGATAGCCATGTGGATCAACGTTAGAGGACATCAACCTTGAAGTCTTCGAGTGATCTAAGGCAATTCTAATCTCCAATAATCGTTTTATCAAATTCTCTTAAGCCCCAATAGTTGTTTTAACGAGTAATCCTGAAACTCATGAATATTATAAATTGTTATGAATTCTCATGAGTACCATAAAGAGTTACGGATTAATAATTAATAACTAATTAGCGTAATGAGTTAAGGTTAATAATTCATGAGGACCGTAAGGAGTTATGAGTTTCCGCAACAATTAAACAATTTTTTTTTTCAACCTCATGAAACTTTCCATGAAAGTCATGTAATAGGCAAAATTAACCAACATCCCGCTCTAGTTTCCCTGCAGATTCACTTTGAATCTTCAGATAAATTTATGTAAACAATAAGAACAGAAAGTGATTATAATTTAAACAGGAGATGAGTTCATTTCTCCACATAAGCTTCCACATCAGTAAAAATAGAACAAAGCACCATCTTATTCCTTTACTAGATGTTAAGACCACTTTTCAATACCTAGGAAGAAACATGATAATGGAAAGGGGCACCTTTCATTGGTCAGGACTCAGGACTATGATTTGCTAATTAGGAGAAATAAATAGAGAAGTAGGTTGGCTATAGGGTTGCTATTGTCTAAGCCTGTGAGAAGTGGGCTTTGTGAGTCACTTTTGAGGTCTTTAAATTCTCATGCTGATGATCCAGAGAAAGGGGCAGACAAGAATTTTGAATTGTGGCTTGGCCCTTTGGGGTAGAGAATGTCATTCCTCTCGAAAGATTGGCAACCTATGTGTTTAAGAGTTTCTGTATGTGTTTATTGTTGTCTATGTGTCTTGTAATCTTTATTCCATTGTGTTTTGTAATCATTATCCTCTCTGTGTTAGTTTCATTAGTGTGTCTACATGTGCAACAGAATAGTGTTGCATCTCTGAATGTGATGTGTTGTTCCATATAACTATATTATTAGTCGAAAGTTGTTCCACTCCCTAACACAATTTCTAAAGGAGACTATACTAGCTATGTTAAACGACAAAAGGATAACAACTAAGAAAATATTTAATTAAAAAAAAATAGTTTGGAGAACAGCTAAGATAAATTTATGAAAAATAAACATTTAATAGGAGAACAGCTAGATAATTTAACGAAGCACCATCTTATTTTGGAATCTGTAACACTCATGATGTAATAAAATAGTTTGCTAGACAAGAATTAGAAGTACTAAACAACATTTATGAATGATGAATGCTTTTGAACAAGAAACATTAGAATATGAAGAATCGGAAAATGAAAGAAGAAAATATAAAAGAAATAAGAAAAGAATTTGCTTATGCAACAATTATAAAAGAACTAGAAGAAGCAAAAATAAATATGCAAAGAGAAACAGAACAAGGACAAACATTAACTATAATAAATGATGAAGAAGATACAGCAACCAAATTGCGTAGTAGTAAGTGCAATATTTTACTACTCAACATAGAATTCTAGTGAAGAATTTGCAAAATATAGTCTTTGAATTGCAACAGTCAAAAGAGTTATCACAAGAGATAATAGGCTAAAAGCCAGAGCTAAGAGCCTGATCCCAATCTCCTCACAGTTACAACAACAAAATCAACTCTATTTTTATTTGAGTTTGTGTTTTTCTTTTTCTTTTTTTAAGCTTCTGACATGTTGCATATGTTTATATTTTCACTTACCCCAAAAGGGGCAATTGACTACAATAACAATGTTACTCATTAAGATTCATGAACATGACAAAAACCAACCACATCTTCTCCTATATGTTATTTTACCACCAAAGAACCCATTCCAATGTCAATTTAAGTCAAATCAAAGATGAGCCTAGTTATTCAACAAAAAATTCAATAATACACAAATAATCTTTGAGCATTAGCAAGACACCTTAGGTAAAAACTCAAAATCCCAAACGGTTCATCATCAAGGCGGTGTTAAGGCCATCGCCAGATACTCTCGCTGGAAAAAAAAAACAAACAATTTGATTTGATTATAATTGATTAGTGACTCCTTAAATTATGAAATAATTAATATTATTTTTTAAAATTTTCATAGATATGGAATCTAAAATAAAAATGTTATTCTTCTATCTCCAATATTGTAAAAGAAATCAATTATTTTGAAATTATAAATTAAAAACTCATCACAATAATAAACACGGGTACAATGAGCATCAAGGTTGATTGTGGACCCAATTAAAAACCATTACAAACTAGAAGGATTTTCAATTTTAATTTTATGTTCAGTTTATCGTAAAATTTTAAAATATGTGGACTGAATTAGAATTTAAGATAAATAATGGGAACTAAGAAGAAGTTAGTTTTTTCTTTATTTAAATGCTCCAAATTGGAGGGCACCGTTTAGCCAAGGTATCAGCTTTATGATTCTCTTCACTCCCACTACACATGCACATCACTGAATTGCCTCAATACAATCACTTCTCAAAGAAACCTTTACAGTCCCTGAGCACATGCACATAATTCTATTAGACACTGGTGTACAAACAGACTTATTTTCTATGGAATATACTCAACAATTATAAAACAAAAGGAACTCTTAATAAATTAATGTCCTTTTAAAGGGCAAATGCTTCTGGTTTGGTAGGTTACATGAATTATATATGAAACAAATGCACATTGAAGAACATACCAATCAGCTACTATTACGTAAAGACAGACTTTTTACAGATCTCATTGAGGGCATCATCACCAATTACCTACTGTTACATACACAAAAACAACTTTACTCCATTGTTTAATTGCTGCTACCATACAAATTAAAGGACAAAGTGAGAAAACATAAGGAATTAGGTAAAGCCCTTCAACCTCAAGATGAAAACGGAATGCCCGTCTAAAATACTTCTGGATTCTTCCTTTTTTGTCTTGCTGAACTCTGGCTATAGATCGGATAAGTTGGCTGCCTTTGTTATACGATTGGGAGAATTAAGATTAGGCTGTAAGACAAGTTTAAGAAAGAATTTCTTTTATGTTTCCCCAGTGTTTGTTTTTAAATGATCTAAATTAGAACTTCAAAAAAGACTAACCCGGGCAAATCTTCATTCTTTTCTTGTTGTGTTGACACTCGGAATAAAGAAAAAGAGAAAGTGACTCTATCAAGGGTTAGCTAGTTGCTTATTCGTCAGAAGGGTTTATAGGGTTCTCACTTTCTTACGGGCAAAAGTCAACTTCACTATTCTATCCCGTGGGAGCTCTCTCTATAACCAGCACGCTTACTTTCTCATCTCAACTTCCGGAAAAAAGGGGGTAATAAACTCATACTGGAAGAGAATTGCTAGTTGCAGAATAAGAATCAGCCTTCCTTAGAATCCGATGAGCTACCTTCCCATGCTAAAGAATGAGATAGAAAACAAATAGAATCAATCAAAAAGGCCTAAGGCAAAGAAGGCAATAGCCTCGGTTAACGCAAAGCCTAGAATGGTAAGGTTTGAAATAGCTTCCTGGAAGGATGTTGACTTGCTTTGTCTTGCTTACCGGCTCGGAATATTAAACCGACAGGGTAACAAATGAGTGGTTTTGCCAAACTCTATTTGCAAGAATCGATGGCAACCACGGTTGGAGAGATGAGAGGGACTGAGAGTTGAGTGGTAAGGAGGAGAGAAAGCAGAGCACTAAAGAAACAAAATCGAGGGAGAAGAAGCAAAGAGTAAAAGAAAAGCATTGAGAATTTGTGAGAAAAATTGGCTAATTAATCGTGTTGCTTACCAATCCGAGAGAAGATGCCAGCTTTCCCGTGGCTTGGAAGTTCGAACACTCGGGCTCTCCTCTGAGGCGATTCTCCCACCCGTTTGGTTGACAGAACTTTTAAAGAGGGAAAGGAACTTATAGGAGGGAAAGGAATGGAAGGGAAGATTGAGAGGAACTTAAAAAGAAAAACTGTTTGGTAGACATAGAATGGAATCAAGTTGAGGGAAAATAAAATGTTTGGTTTGAAGAAATGGGTGTGGGTTAAGTGGGAAGATGAGGCAAAATTCCCATATTGCCCCTAAAAATAAAAAAACCTAGAAAAAGAAATTGGACTATTTTTTTTTTCTTTTTAGCCATCGAACAAAAACGAACCCTAACCAAATCGTGGCGTGGTTCAGATGCAAATTGAAATACCCAGAAACGAACCCTAACCAAGATGTATGTGGAAGAAAATCGTGGAACATTACCCAGAAGCCGAATTGATAGAGAAACCAATAATGGTGATAATAAGCAGTGGTAAACCGTTTGGAGTATGCAGTCGCTGTGGGAAAGAAAAAACAGAGTTGGCAAGTGAAACGAACAGATCGATCAGTGAGAGGAAAAGTTTAAAAAAGTCGATCTTAGTGAAGCAATCGATGCACAATAGAGTGAAAGCAATTAAAATTGTGCCATTGATGCACAATAGATGTATAACAATGAAGAAAAACTTCCAATAATGCGTGATATAAACAAAACAGGGCCAAAAAATGTGAGTAGACGTTCAAACTTTTGGATGACGTTCGAACTTTTAGATTACGTTCGGATGTAAAAACACAACAATGGAATGCAGTTCGAACGGATTACATGACAGCAACACATAATCTGACAGCAACGCAACATCATCTGTATCAGAACAAGGCATGAATTGAAAAAAAGTGCAAGTTCAGCATGGTAACAAACTTATTAAACAACAAAACCTCCTATAGAAGAAGAGAAGAAGAAGAATTTTCTGCCACTGTACACCCATGTCTTCGTTATTTCCTTCCTCACCAATACGCAACCCACACACCGCCGAGAAAAAGAAGAAGAAGAAGAAGAAGAATTTTTGGTTCCCCACTCATATCTGTGGTTGCGTCCTCAGATGGCACAACCAGGCCATCGCCATTTTTTTTCATCGCACAGTGCAGAATGAACCAACAAAAGCCATTACTCTTACCTCCAATCGATCTTGGTTGCCTACTCGTTCGATTTAAGCTTGCCGTCGTCCAAGCTTGTTTCGTCTACTCCTTGTTGCAGATCGAAGCTCGATTCTGGTTTGTATTTCACAGGGGCTTTTCAGTCAAAAATTTCACTCTCTCGGGACATTTTTCAAGATCCCGCCATAAATAGAGGGAGCTGAAATTCCCACGTTTTTGGGAGCTTCGACATGGGGCGGGAAGGTGAGTTTCCACGAGGTGCGCGCGCCAAACGGTTGTTTTGCGTGGGAACTGTATTAAGTTCCCTCTCCCTCCGCCGAATTCTCTCAACCAAACGGGCCCTTAAGCAAGCAGATGAAGAAGGAACGATGGGACTGAAGGATCGCTTTGGGCTTGGCCAGCAAACAGAATGGTCCATCTTCTCGGTATTCAGTAGCAACAGCTATAAAATTGAGATGCTAACAGAATTTTTCCTCTTTGGGCAAAAAAAAAAACAGAATTTTTCCTCATAATAAATGCAACTAATTTGAATGAACCCATCATCATTACAGTTTTATCTGGTAAAAAAAAATATTACGATTTGAAAGAAATTTTAAATGAACTAGTGCTGATATCAGGTCAGTAGTATTGAAATTTGAAATGATGAATATTTTTTCATAATAATTATAAAGAAAGTGATTATGTCATTCTTTTGCTAGAGAGGGAATACTTTTGTTATGATAAATTTTTTTAAGTGTTAAAATAAATATTAATTTTTCTTGAAGAAAAAAAAATTCTTAATAAAAAATTATAAATTTAAATGAAAATTATCACACATTATCACTTTTATTTAAAAATAAATTAAAACAAAACCATTTTTTTTATTTAGGTCCTTTCATTGTCTATCAAAATTATAGTGTCATGTTAGATACAATTTTTTAGCCTCTTATTTTGAATTCTGCAAAATTAGACTTTAGGGAAAATTAGAGGGAAGGACCTATATAGAAAAATATTTATTGAGGAAGACCTTAAAAATTGTTATTACTTAAAAGGACCAAAACTGAAATATAAATGCAATAATACTAAATTCCCCTTTATCTCACGTAGTCCGTCAATCGGGGGCCCGCCTCCAGTGGCCGACCCGTGGCGGCTGCTGGCTAACAGTGCACCTCCAGGGCGGAGTAAGAAAAAACACACGTGTTTTTCAAAGCCGGCCAGAAAACACCGGGAAGACGTGGTGCCCATATGGCCCGAAAATTACTATTCCAAATTTTAACTATTTTTCTTCCACTCTTTTAAAAAAATATAATTAGTAAATTACAACACGAATCATCCAATAAATAAAGACACACTAATTCATAATCAAAAGAAACTATGTTCACAAATAACTCACATAAAACATAAAAAGATATCACTAAAATGACGTTAAGATGACTATTATTGTCGTCTTCGTCCACTATCATCGATTTTAACGACATTTTATTGTTCTTCACTTTGAGTAGCGGCCTGCGGCTCATAAGTAAGAATATCATGAAATTCTTCTCCCGCATCACGTGAATACATCCATAATCTTTATTTGCAACAAATAATAAATCAAATCATAAAATTAGAGTATAGTTATTATGTATTTGTAGTTAAATGGATAAATAACTCTATAACAAATACAATATATATATAAATTAATAAATTGAAAAAGGAAAAAAAAAAAAAAGCTACAATGAAAAGGGCACTGCGGGGGCTGGCCGGCCTCCAGGCCGTTCGTTCGCGGCCCGTCGGGCCCTCAAAGCTAATTTCAAATATTTCATCCATTTTTCAAACCCGACCCTTAAAGGCCAGAACTATGCCGGCCGATAGGAACTGGCCCGTTTGTATGCTCTAATCTCACGTAGTCCTATTCATTGCGAGGCACCCCCAACATTTGACCATTGCAGGGGAAACTAGATCCATCTAGTACGTGCTCATGATGGACCGTCATCCTTGGTTGGAATAACGGTGAAAATCATGAAGATGGTATTTAAGAATGTAAGGGAAAGGCAGAGGTGCACAGTGACGTTTATATCAGAGAAGGGTGTTGTAGTTCGATTGGGTTTTGGTTTGGAAGCATTGTGTGGAGCAACGAGAAGTACCAAGTTGTGAACTTTTGCTTGGATAGAGTTAGATTCGCGAGGTTGTGTTTTTGGGTCTTAGAATACCACCTATTTGGAGCCAAACAGAGGTTGTCGTTACTAGGAAAAAAAACAGAGCTCCCAGAAGATATATTTTGGACAAGTAGGGGTGGTGTGGATTTGAGATTTTATGGAAGAGTTTGATTTGGACAGGACGAAACAGAAAGAGAGTCTGCTTTTCTGTGTGGCATGTTTCAGTTAAAGGAATGTAACAAACAAATAGAGGTGACTCTTACAATATAACTTGGCGAAATATAGCTTGATGCCATGTATCAAATAGCCTTCTCAAGAATTTAATTAAATCTCTCCCTATTTCAGATTCCATCAAGGTTTCTTATTGTCTATGAAGTGGGCTAAACGCCTTTTGTTCCTTTTGTTAGGTCTTGATTTATGAGTTAAGAAAAATTTCAAGCCCAAAAATTAGTTCATGTGGGAATAAAAATCCTATGATTTAAGCATTGCTCTAAGTCTTGAATACTGATAACGTAATAGAGTATTCAATTTGCGTGCAACAATGAGAGAGATTGGTAAGTTAGAACTTCCAGGAGCAGCTAAAGTTGGGGGCGCTTCATGATGGGTTGAATTTATTGGGAGCTGTACGTTTATGGGAGATATGGGGGCAACTTAGTATTATTATATTTATATTTCAGTTCTTGGTCCTTTTAAGTAATAACAATTTTTAAGGTCCTTTTTAATAAATATTTTTCTATATAGGTCATTCTCTTCAATTTTCCCTAGACTTTACTAGTTTACCTTATCTTTAGAGCTTGTTTGGTAAGAGGGGAGAAGAGGAAAAGTAAGCAGAAGGAAAAATAAAATAAAAAAATACTTGAGTTAGATTTTTTTTTTTTTAAAAAAAAAAGAAACAAAGAGAGAGAAGTGTGGTTAAAAATTTTTAATTAATTTTTCTTTCTCTTTTATCTTATATCTTCTCTCTATTAAAATTTTGTTACCACACTTCTCTTATTTTCTTAAATCCAATGCATAAAAATCTCAAATCCCCTCCAAATCCCCAATACTAAACAAAATCCTTAAAGAACTGGGCTTATGTACAATGTCAAAACATATACATATACATATACGCACATACATAAATATATATACACACACACGGTAATATCCCAGATTATTAATAATAATAATGATAATAATAATAACAATAATATAGTAATAATAAAAATTTAGAATTTAATAATGTTTGTATTGTTTTATAATTTATTAATTGGCAATAGTTAAAGAGCCTAGCCCATAGCTAAACCTAATTTTTAATTATAAACTAAGGTCTAGCTGCCTAACCGTAGCGAACGCTCAATACTCCTATTCTCCTCTACTACTTCCTCTATTCTTTCTCTGCCTCGATTATTCTTCTAGGAGGTTAGCAAAACGGAGACCAGGTAATCCTAATACCACTGTATGTATATAAATACAAATCCAACGAATCAAGAAAACATGACACATACGTGTTTTAATTTGAAAACAAAGCCGACAAGTTTGGCATATCAGCTATCAAAGTCTTTTATATATAACTCCTTCCGATTACTTGACCTTTGTTGATTGTTAATTGATCTTCTTGCTTTGTTGGATTTGATATAGCTCCACACATTGTAATATTCTTTCAATTATCAAATATTCATGTTTTTGTCTCTTCTAGTTACTGTTGCTTGACGTTATTACCTTGACGCGATGTCAAACTTATTGTTCTATTTTTTTGTCAAGCCTAGTAAAGCCAAAAAGGGATAATGAGTAGAGCCAGGGATTTAAATGATGGTCGGGAGAATTTCTCATGACAACCTTATAGGAACCCATGAGTAAAATGGATAATGAGTAGAGCCAGGGATTTAAATGATGGTCATGAGAATTCCTCATGACAAACTTATAGGAACCTATGAGTAAAATGGATAATGAGTAAAGCCAGGGGTTTAAATGATGGTCATGGAAATTTCTTATGATAACCTTATAGGAACTCATGAGAATTTATTTTATAGTTTAATTTGAAAAATCCATTTTGTGTGTGTTGTATAAATATGCATGTTGTTGGTGTTGGTTGTATCAACACAACAATTGTATGTTGTGTTGATTACAATACAAATGTTTCAAACATATATGTACAAGTACGAATTGAATTGAATTGAATTGATTACAATACAAGTGTCTCAAACATATATGTACAAGTACGAATTGAATTGAATTGATTACAATACAAGTGTCTCTCAAACATATATGTACAAGTACGAATTGAATTGATTACAATACAAGTGTCTCAAACATACTCAAACATATATGTACAAGTACGAATTGAATTGAATTGATTACAATACAAGTGTTTCAAACACATATTGGAAATAATTTGGGAATTTATTATATGTGTATTTAAAATAATTTAACAGTGGGAGGATAGCTTTGGGATGGTACCTCCTAAAGTGATGAACACAACCCTTAGGCTTTATGCCTCCGATATATTATGTGATGTGAAACAATGTTATCCGTTCTTCCTAAAGTGGTGTCTGGCAGGGTTTCCCGGGACACTAGTAGCAACTTTGGGAAGAGGTGTACACACTAGGAAGAAATGTTTTATGGCCAATTTGATGATTTGTGACTGGCAGGGTTTCCCGGGTCACAGGGTAGACTGGCAAAGTTTCCCGGGTCTACCATGGTTCTCTTCCCACTAAATAGATTAGCAGGGTTTCCCAGGTCTAGATAAATTTAAAAAGATAATGAATAATATTTGATTTGATGTGAATATTTAGACATGATGAATATTGAAATTGATATTTGATTCAATTACTATGTGATTATATATTTGATTTGATTAATATATTTGAGCTATATCATCTTTGTTTTTATTAGGATTACCAACTTTACTGATGTTTGTGTTTATGTGACTGCGATGATCTTTCGGGGGAGCAGATTTTCAGTGAGCAGGTTTTGCAAGTTGGGGCTAGTAGTGAGAAATGAGGAAGGACATTCAGCTTATTTTATTTTATTTTATTTTGTTCTGAATAAAAAACATTTATTTGAGTTTTGGAATTACGTTATTGTAATAAGTTAGCCTTACACTTGTCCCAATACAAGTGCGGCGGTAACACTTCCCAAACTTGGTTATTTTGAATTTCAGTAATTATTCATAAAGATTATTACAATTTAATGTTGTTATAAATGTTAGAAATTTGTTGGATATGATTAGTTTTGATGATGTCTTATATAGATGCCATTATTAAGAGCAAAAAGCTTGTATACTATATTTATCTTCTACATTGACTAACTACTATATATTTAATGTTGATTAGTCAAAGTTGAATTATAGAGATTAATCAAGAAGGAGATACGAGGTTACAAAAAAAGAAGAACTTGTAGAGAATGTCAAGGAATCAAGAAGCTATCAAAGGATTTTGGGAATGATCAAGAGAAGAGAAGAAAGAAAGAATTGAATTGAATTGTGGAAAATGATCAAGGAAGAAGAGAAGAAAAGAAAGAGAGAGTTGGTTTATGAAGAATGATCAAGAGAAGAGAAGAAAGAAAGAGTTAAGTGATGAAGAATGATCAAGAGAAGAAGAAAGAAAGAAGAACTTGCTTAATGGAAAGAAAATCATTATACAAGCTCTTAGATTGATTCTAGAAGTCTCCATGATGATATTGAAGTTGGACTGGCTCAAATCAAAGTTAAAACAAGCAAAATCAAGCTCCAAGAAGTCAAAACTCGAGTTCCAGGAAGCCCAAACTCGAGCTAGGGACTTTAAACTCGAGTTTGACTCAAAACTCGAGCTAGACACTATTGGCTCGAGCCAATAGTGATTTTCAGCAACTCTGTTCACCTCTGTTTCACGTTTAGTTTGGGCAAAGTCTGGTAATTCGATAATATCTCCCAAACCAGAGATCTGATTGAGGTGAAACCAGTGACATATGAAACTAGACACCTAATGCGTCATTTTGATATACAATTCATGCCCAGAGGAGTTCAGATCAAGGAGCTATGAATTGTAGAAGTTGGATCTGAAATTCACGCCACACAGCAGAACAAGCTTTGGTATTTTGGGTGTATCTCACAATCTACAAATCAAATTAAGCTGAAACCTGTGCCATTTGAAACTAGACTCAAATAATTTTTCAGAAACATCAAGATCACAGAAAAAAAAGATCAATTGAAGGAGATATGACGTTTTGAAATTGACAGTCAGTTGAGGTTGTTGCAAAAACGCTGGTCAAGAACAACCTCCATTCATATGATGATAACAGACTACATAGAATGAGTATGGAGCTGATTCTTCTTGCATTGGGAAGAAGACTTAAAAGAGGTATAAGTGGTTAAACAAAGTTGGAATGAACTTCTTACCTCGAGCCAAGTTTTAGAGCCTCGAGTTAAAGATTATCAGAGTCATCTTCGAAATGTTTATGGACAAATATTCATTTGAAAATAGACTCGAGTCTTATTTCGGTGACTTGAGTTTTCCCACAAACTCGAGCCAAGGATGGATGCCTCGAGTTAATATTCTTCACTGTCATCTTTTCTGTGTTTTCAAAGTACAATTGACTCGATCCAGATTTGTTTAAACTCGAGCCAATTCATCTCTGATTTTAAACCATCGTCTCTGAACTTCTTAAAATCTCTAAGTATGGTTATATACCTTATATCTTCACTCATTATTATTCCTAACTATGTTTAATGAGTTTGTTAATGAGTTTCAGAAGATTATTATATGGATTAACACCAAATTGCAATAAAGCAATTATATGTCAGAGCATTAAATGCAAAGCAGAGTGAAACACCATTTTGGCAAAATAATCCTCTGAGAATCCATAAAGTGTTTCGGCCATTTCCATTGAATATTCACACTGAGTCTCAACGGACAAATTGAAAGAAGAATGTCAACGGAGAATAACAAGATGAATTCGAGGAACCTGAGTAACGTTCACTTCAACGGCTATATTCATTTCTTCCAACGGTCATATGCTAAATGGGAAGAATTGCTCAAATAGTCGAATACTCTTCAACAACTATAAAAGGAGAAACATTCAAGATAGAAGAGGTCGGAGACACGAGTTTACATCTTCAAAATGCCAATACTCTGATATTCATATCACTTACTCTCCGATTATCTCAATGATCAGATAAACATCCTTAGAGAGTGAGATTATTTGTAATGTACTTCAGTGTTTATCTTATTCGCTTCTGAGAGAGAAGATTCATTGTAATTATCTTATCTGAGAGTTCCTCAAGATTGGGTGATCTTGAGTGGAAAACCACTCTATTGATTATAGCTTGTAAGGGGGGTGAATCCTAGTGTGAGGATTACTTCGAGTACAGTGTGTGTAATCAAGTGGGTGTGTTGATTACAGCTTGTAAGGGGGAGTGAATCCTAGTGAGAGGATTACTTCAAGTACAGAGCGTGTAATCAAGTTGAAAGAAGATAGTAGATTGAAAATCTTAAGTGAAGCTTGGGGACTGGACGTAGGTCAAGGATTGGCCGAACCAGTATAAATCTCTGTTTGCATATTCTCTTCCCTTATCTCTTATATTCCCAGCATACATATTTGAAAGATGGTTTATTGCTTTATAAATCATTACTGTCATACAAACTACTTTCAGTAAGTTGCGAAAAGATTTTCAAAGTTATCTAAAGTTTTATCAGACATCCAATTCACCACCCCTCTTATGTGACAGCAAGGTCTAACAAAATTTGGGGGTGTTACACACACGCGCCTTAAATAACTATATTGTATTTAGCGAAAATATTTTATTTTTTCTACCAACTACAATTTTTTATAAATAATTATTTAGATTTTTGTTGGAGTTATACGAAAAACTATCTTTCTTTTAACAACTTGTATAATTAAAAGAAAAAATTATTTAAATTTCACAAATCTATCTTTCATGAGATATGTTATTTGTTTATTTTATAATTACTGATTTCTTTATTATAAATATATTACTTGTAAACTTAGTTATATCTATTTAGTTTATATAGGCTTGTAGTGTGTCTACCATAGGCTTGTAATGTGTCTACCATCTCCACCACGATGTCCTAGGGTTATACTTTGACTGTACAACTCTATCTGCTTAAAAATGGGGAGAACAGTGTACTCTTTAGTGTGACTCGAATACATGAGTGCAGATGGATATGTCGAAAGGACTCACAATCCCCTTCAAGTCGTTCATCTACTCAGTAGAGCTTGGATGACTTCTAGTTGACTTAGGAATCTGTGCACAGTAAGCGATCATGAAGAGTCATGATCTGTCTTAGAGTCAATAGAAAAAGACTCCTAGTTCCGCGAAAAGCTATATTTAGTCAACCAAAGAGATTATACTCTATCTTTGCTCTCGATTAAATATGAATGGCGTTGTGAGGGATGATGCCAGTACGGTATCCAAATTAGAAAGGTAGATCACTTGACCAACTCGATTAGTTATGGGGCTGCAAAGCATTATTAGTGTCTTATGTGGTCATTAGATAAATTGGGCCCATTAAACAAGTTTAATTGATCAAAGTTTATTTATGTTAGTAACTAAATGGACCTAATGTGTCACACACTAAGGTTATTCTTGATTTCGTAACTTAGCAAGTTTTGGTCAATAATTGTTATTGGACTTTGTCAAGGCTATATGTGTAATTGGGTTGGAGTTGGACTCTAAACCCAATAATAAAGATGGCACCACATTTAGTTAATTAGTGAGAAATTAGTTTCTCTACTTATAGGCTCAAATATGTTAGAAAGCCCAACGAGGTCTTAGGCCAATTTGAATTTTAAATTTAAGTTTGAAATTAAAATTTAAATTCAAGACGTTGGGTTATAAAAGATAATTTTAATTAAGGGCTTGTCGTATAATCTATATAAAGAGGCTTGCTTGTACAGCTTCAAGGTTAGAAAAATGTGACGGCCTCCAAGGTTCAAGAAGAAAGGCGCCAATTCAAGAAAGGTGAGTATCCAATCTTGTTCATCTCATTCTACTATCTTGCGCCTTACATAACTTCAAGACACCATCACCGTCTTAAGAAAAGAAAACCCAAGAACTTAAAGCTTCTACCTTGCCATCGCCTAGCAAGCATCCAAAGACAAGGAGGATTCAAGAAGTAGATGTTCTCCTTGCAATCAAGAGGCAGCTGTGTGGATCAACGTTAAAGAACATCACACACTTTGAAATCTTCGAGTGATCTAAGGTAATCCTAAAACTCTATGCGTGTTTTAATGAGTAAATCCTAAAATAATGATAACTCCTTAGTCTAACGTGAAAGAGTATCTAGAGCTTAGAGCGTAACCCATAAATACCATAAAGAGTTATGCGTTATATCTCATGAAAACCATAAATAGTTACGGATTCTCATGAGCATCGTAAATAGTTACGGGTTATAATTCATGAGCAATAGCAACATAAAATATCTTAGACATAACTTGTGAGTACCGTAAAGAGTTACGGGTTCTCATGAGTAACGTAAAGAGTTACGGGTTCTCATAAGTACCATAATTGGTTTTCGAGAAAAATAATAATAACTCATTAGTTTAAGAAGTTACGGTTAATGACTCATGAGGACCGTGTGGAGTTACGAGTTCCGCAATAATTAACAAAATTTTTGTTTTTCAATTTCATGAGCGTTTTCTTGAAAGTCATGCAGCACCCCCAAAATTAACCAACACCTATTTGATCCCAAATGAAGAACCTTATGCTGAAATAGAGAATGGCTCCGATGGAGGGGAAAAAACTCGACAACACAGGATCTGGCTTCTCTTCTTTTCTTTTGTCGTTTGTTGCTGTTCTTTTCCCCTTTCATGTCCATTGAATCAAAATCTAATTATCCATATTTAATATTTTAAAAAATATTATTACAATGGAGAAAAGATACCACTTGAACTTCAAAATCATAAATAGGTGATTTCCCACTAAAACGAGTTGTCAATTGCATTACAGTTGTTCTTAATCTTATTACTCTTGTGGTCAAAAGGATTTTGAAGTTTAAGTAGTATTTACTGTCATTTTCCAAAATTAAAAGGGGTCATTAAAAAAATCGTTTTTAAAAGATAAATCAATTTTAAAAATAAAAATTTTGAAGTCAACCTTAAATTTAAAATAAAAATGAGAAAGCAAGGAAAAAATATTAATTGAAAAAATAGTTATAAAGAAAGAAAAGTGAAAATATGCATAAGAGAGAGATAAAATTGACGTCACGGTTAAAATATTGATACTAATAATTACTCTCTCAAGTCCAACTAACAATTCTCACAAACCAAGAAAAACAGTTAAAGTTAATAAAGTTGTCCTAGAATTACGTAATTTCCAATATTACCGCTACAAATTGCACTAAACTCTAATATCATATTAATTATTACTCTCACCCACTACTCTTATTAATTAGGGGCATACATGGAAAAGATAATTAATGCTTCATTAGGAACAACGAAGTCTTTATAAAAAGAACCAAATACATTTCTTAGTTGGTGCCTTATAATAAGGATCAGAGGGAGTATCATCATACAACTTAAATTTAATGACTTAGAATTTGTTAAAATAATCAACACACCTACAATAGTCACTCGTAAAACGTTGACATAAATTATGATAAATATCGTATAAGTTTGAAGTTCAAGAATTCACAAATACAAAATTAGCTGAAACAAAAATTAAAATTTTGAAGCAATCACATTCAAATCATCTAAAAGCATCAAAGAGAGATAAAACGGTTTAGAATTTGCTTCCCTACAAATTATTGGGGCTAATAACATAATAAAGGTGAAACGAAAGATGACACCTTGTTATTCATTCATGCTTTCACCTGTTGGGATTAATAGCAGAGATCCCTTTTTGACCATTTCCTGAACATGGTACCAGTTGATCGGTGAGAGGGTAGAAGGCTAGCGTTGTATTGGTAAAACTAGTTTAGATTTATTCAAGTCCCAAAGGGTTGTGTGTTCGATCCCGCTGCTGTCGCTGAGACTCCTTTGGTAAGCGATCTCGTAAGTTCCCATTAAGTCTTCGAAAGAGCCAAAGAAATCTTCTTGCCGCTTGAGTGGGGGAGCCGATCTTGAACCCTCTAAAACTTTCTAGTATCAAAAAAAAAAAAAAAAAAAAAAAGGGAAAAGAGTGAACCACGTGGTAGCTCTTAGCTTTTAGGTTACACTTCTGGCCGCGAGTGGAAGATGGAGAAAAGGTTTAGGAATTTAAGGTTTTGTAGAGATTTCAATCTAAAATTTTTATTGATACTGTTGTAAAAAAAATGCTGCTAAAACTTGTACGGGTATGATGAGATTTATTGATTAGATACTCCATAAATATATATACATTAACTTAATATTTAAATTTCAAAATATCTTCTAAATCCTCATCAACTATTAAGCAATCAACTAAAAAGACGTTCCAAATAAAATTTAAATTATATCGTGTTAAGATTTATCGTGATACCATAAAGATTCTATTAAATATAGGATAGATATCTTACTAAATTTATAAATTGTTTTTTACTTATTTTTTTGACATTTGTTTTAATAAATTACCGTCTCTCTCTCTTCATTTGAGCAAGCACAACAAAACTCCATTTAAATACGAACAAGTACTAGTAAATGTGGTTGAATAGGTACAAACCATGATACAAAATTTATTCTTCCATTAGTTGCAAAGTATTCCTTAAAATACAAGGACAAAATTGAATTCTCAGAAGAGAATATGACAAGAACCGCCAAACATAATCAGTGGCGACCTCGTAGCAACAAGGAGGGATTGCCCGCCCAAAAAACTCAAGTTACCCTAACTCTAATCTAGTTCTGTACATTGATCAAGAGTTGTCTGTATATATCATCCAAAAAAACAATTGAGAAGGGGCTATGCTTTATACACGCACCAAATAGTCCCTTCGCCAAAATGTAGACAGACTGAACTGGACCGAAGAGAGCCAGCAAGTGTAAATCTGATCCTGAATGAGCAGGTTTTTCTCTTTGCCAAAATGGAAAGCTCAACACTAGAATCCAAAAAGTAGGTAGGTGGTTGTTTTCTTTTCACTTGCACGTGAGCATATTCAAAAGGAAATGGCTGATGAAAAATTAAGCAACATTTATTAGAAAGCTTGGCTTGCTCGGCGAAGGGCATTCAGAACAAAGTTGAGAGTTAAACTCCGCCAGAGAATTTTCTGCGGTTTACAAGGGGAAAAATCATGTTAGTTTCCGACAAGAAGAAAATATCAATAACTTTCTCATCTCTACCCAAAATATACAAACACACATGCATTTCCCTAATTTTAAAATTGGAATTATACCTCATCCTAATCTATCCACTGCATTTTGTACCGGAAAATATATTTGAATCAACAATTTAATAGCTCACATTTGTTTCTACGGTGACTTCAAAAATGTTTAACCTAACCGAAATTCTTTGTTAATTTATATGATTTGAGTCCCCGCCACAATTGCCAGGGTGAAAAGTCACGGTAGGAAAATGAGTGGGGTAATAGGTAGTGGTGGCCATGTGTTACTTCACCTATATCTTACAAGAGAAATCATGGCCTCTTCAACGAAGTAAAACACCAAAGTAATAAATACTTCGTTCCCTGATAGAAGTAAATTCCTAAAAAATCATGAGACATAGAAAAAGGCTTTTTGACTTGCACCACATATCACAATTGGAAAACAATGGCATAGTTAACCCCGGCCCAGAACTTAGCAGTACAAATTGCTGGGAAGTGAAAAGTAGAGGGGGAAGTGTTAGGAAAGAGAAGTGTGATATAGCACTGATATGAATTCATATATTGTAAACAACATAGCAGAATATGTAAGATACAATAATTTTGAAAATTTTAGGTTGCAAGTGACGGGTTGAGTGTGTGAGATGTTGTTTGGGGGAGGGCGTCATACATGCACATATTGGGGAGTAGGAGACAGGGCACAAGAGCAGACAATGGCCCCTTCTGCCCTCCTCCATATAGCACCAACCCCCCCCCCCCCCCAAAAAAAAAAAAAAAAAAAAAAAAAAACTCTATCAAGCCTCCCATAAAGGCATGCCATTTGGTAAAAAAAACAAAAAACAAAAAAGGCAATCCACTGTTTTCAGGTATCAGAGTAATATAGAATGAGGGAGAGCGGTAGAGGCCATTTGGTTAAATTTCAGTAGCACAAAGCTATTAAAATTAGTGAAAACTGCAGAACCCCACTTTCATAGCAATTCAATGTGATATATTTTCCTATTTGTAATCGAAATAAAATCTTTAACTCTTGAATAACCAAAAAAAAAATCACCTTTTTGTAATGACCTGGTTCTTTGGAGGTTGGACTTTGTCTAGGTAGGGAGCAATTATGGCATCCAACTTCACTAACCATAGAGCAAGAGCTGATGAAGTATGGGGCATAAATGCAAAAGAAGCAATGATTTTATCAACCACACTCTCAGGAAAACTGCACTGAAACAACCAATCCTCATTTATAGCACCAACAAAATCAGCAACAACCTACAAAAGAGTGTGCGTCGCATAAGGAAATAAAGATGGCAGTATGAAGAATAAAATCTTAAAAACTATGGAAGAGATTTTTTTTATTTTTTTATTTTTTTATTTTTTTTTTTTTTAAAAAAAAAACTAAATTGAGTGATAGAAACATTAAGGGGTCAATAAAGGAGAAAAGAAAAACATACCTGAAAAAGCTCAGTTGAAGTCGAAGTGCGTCTGAGCCGTCTGATCCATAGCTTATGAGCAGACTTCCTCCAAGCACCCACCAGCGCATCTACAGGCATAACAGACTGCACAAATAGAAGACACCAAAAAAAGAGTTTAAATACACACGTGTGTCTGTAGAATTTAAAATATACATCCCAGTATCCAAAAAATGTAGTAGTTAATATACAAATTTCAGAGTTGTGAGAAAAGAAAAAAAAAACGATACTATATTGAAATAAATGTATCAATGTGATACACTCTTTCTCAAGAATCAGAAGTCAAGCAATACCAATATATTACCCAATGTAGCTTCCCATAGCTGAGTTACTTTCCAAACAAAACTAAGGAAAAAAAAAATTAATTTTTCCTCATAAAACCTAATCCCCACTAACTTTAAACATTTTTTCTTTCTTCCTGGCAAGATAATTGCAATACATTCAATTCACATGCATTTATACCTTAGATATGGTGGCATAATTCGACAAAAAAACCAGACACCCATGCCCACGTCTATGGAAAATAAACTTGGAACATATGAATTACAATTCACCTCAATAGCATAAATTGCGGCTTTCAGTGATTGAATCTTTGATGGTAAGATTTTGTGATTTGGAAAAGTGTTAATGTCTTCTTTCACCCTGCATGTGGCTGTGTGGATTGCATATCTTTCTTCAAGATCAAAATCAAGCTCAAATGTCAAATGGCAAATTTTACAGTGTCTCTCATCCCTCCAGAACAGATCATGACAACTCTCACATCTGGCCAAAGAATCAATATAAGATCTTCTACCATATTTCACAACATTAAGATTCAAATAAAAGGAATTCCAAATCCATGAATCATATGCTTGGAGACGGATCCACTTTTGCATTTGTTCTGCTCCCTTCTTCCCAGCTTCAATTACCACAGCCCCAGCAGAAGATAGAGAGTCACTGGCCATCTCAATTAGGCTCAGGTTATCTACATCAGATACTGGAGAATAACTGTCCTCAGTGATCCTATCAAGATCAGAATTTGACGTATCACACATTCCATCATGGTTGACCATCATCCTTGACATAGCTCTGCAAAGAGGGGCTTTCAGCTTCTCCAAAGATTCAACAAGAAGCGCCTCTCGTTTACCTCTATCATCCAAAACTGACAACAAGGCACATAAAGTCTGCATATTGTTTAAATAAGGGGCACAATTATTAGCACTGAAATACAATGCACCAACGTACATCAGATCACAGACCAACAGATATAATTCCCCTCCCATTACTATATACATAGAATTAATTTGTTAACAGGGAAAAATCAAATGGGGCTACAAATCATTAAGTTAAGATATACACCTCTTCATTATCAATCACTTCCCAGTGGCCATCTTCAGAAGATTCAAAGTAAACTCTCCTGTGGCCAGGGTCACCCACATTGCAAGGCCCTAAGAAAAGCCAGTATCTATTGTATCTACGGTCAGATCCCAAAAACATTGATTGTATGGGGTGTGAATTGGTTCCTATTTTGGTTGCTTCTTTCTCCTTCTCAAAGGATTTCTTATTACTGTAGATATTCGAGATCAATAATGAGGAATCCATTGAGTTGGAATGAGGATTCAATGATGAATGCCCTTCTTTAACGTAATGCATTGGTCCTATCTGATTCCAATATGACCCAGGCTTCTTTACTATTGACCTCTTTATTTTTGCTCCCGAACCATGTAACTGGATGCTTGAACTGTAATCAGCAGAAACTTTGGTCGGATCCTGTGAAAAAGATCATCATATTTAAAATTATAGGACAAAATTATTTGATAACTTGAAAAGGCTAACAAAAAACAAAATAACCATTATGTATTACTTTCATAAATGTGTAATAAGCAAAATGCTTCAATCCTATTGCAGGAACACTACATATCCAAGACCAGTTTGCTATCTCACATCTTTAATTTATTAGGATGGCAGGACTTTGAACCGTGAGCTCAATTTTTACTCCAATGTCAAGTGGGGGTTTACCATTCAAAGACAAAATAAATGATAAGGACTTTACCTTCATCCTAATGCTGGACCCAGAAGAGAGAAGATCAGTCAGAGCGACTAATGCATTCAATTTTTCTTCAATGCTCAAATCTGAATATTCGCTCTCCATCAATCCTAAAAGCCACACTTCTCCTGGATGGCTCTCATCAATTTCAGTGGATGCTGTAAGCATATTATTTTTCATTATAGAATTGTTTGCCTGCTTCAATTTCCTTAAGCTAGAGTTCCTTGAATCGCATTCAAAATCGTCACCACTGATCCATGTATTACTGTCATTAAATTCATCATCTATACTTCCAGAGTCTTCTGTATCTGACCGAATATCATCAATGTCCTTCTTAAAAGAGCTCATGCGCAGTCGATAAGCAGATGATGAAATTTTTTCAAATAAAGTAATGTCACTTGAGAGGGTTGAGCATATTAAGGATTCAAGCTCCTCTGCTGTGCTGGCAAGGTTCAATTCAACAATCTTCATAACATAAAAATAAAATTGAAATGCATCAGACGCATAGCAAAATCATACTTAAATCAAAAGGATAATAGTAACAATTGTGAACATAACAAAAAATAGCCAACTATTGTTTTTCATCCCATAGCTTTTTCCTCTTTATATAGCATTTACTCATTGAACCACTAAAGTTCTAGTTTCAATTAGGAAGGACAATTTATACATCATTCAGATAGATAGTTACCTGCATGGACTTTGCCAGCTCAGATACCTTTGACCCATTATTTCCTTGTGCTAACAAAATTTTAAACAACTCGCCCTTCAAGGTGCCAGCACATAAGCCAAACTTTACCAGGAGATTCAATTCCTACAGAAAAACATGCACACAAGATAATATGTTAAGATAAAATACATATATACTGGTCACCTTGCATGATGAAAAAAACCCAAAAGGAAATACCATCCAAAATAGATACAGTAAAAAATAATAAACAAGCCTTCTTGAAGCATTAGCAGCCCTTTGAAAGGGTGGGACACGTTGAAAATGTTAGGAAGGAAAAGGAAAATTTGGATTTTCAAAGGGTGGGACAAGTTTGCAGGCAAATGTTGGATAGCACATTGGGCCCTCTAAGCCCAACTACTTGTTGTACTTAGGTTTAAACTAGTATTCAAATTTGCACCACATATTAGAGTTTGCTCGCTATTCTAGATTTATCGCATCTATCAAATTTGAATTTACTCTCCCAACCATAGTGAGCAGGTCAGAAACATTTTAGTTGTGATCTTTGATGAATGTTATAATAATATCTCACAAACTATAAATACTTTTGAAGTAAAACTTGTTTCATACCAAAATAGAGTCAATCAGCTTTTTAATGTCAACTATCTCAATTAAAAATGTTTTCATATGAAATAGATATGATTTTTGAAATCTGAAGCTTCAATCTGGTGAGAAAAACATTTCTGACCTTCGCTTTTAAATGGGTCTTATTGCATTAGAAACTAAACTCGGAGTGCTTTCCAAATGAGTCATTTGTCCAATTTGGATTTAAATCAAGAAAGTTGTGTCAACTGGAAGTTAAACTTTAACTTGTGGCAAGGAAATGAGCAAATTCAAAAGTGATACTGATAAAGCCTGACTCGAAATACTGGAAATAAAACAGCAATGGAATAGCAGCTGGATAATACTGAGGTTTAATATTAACAGATCAAAACAGAATCAGAGTTACAATAGGGAATCCACACTGATTCTGGGCAAACCTCTACTTTCTTACAAAGAAAAATCACGAAGACACAGAGCACAGATCTCACACAAGGTTCTCTCTGGTATTTTGAGAGCCCAGCCTCTCCACAATACTCTCAAAATACAAAATAAGCCATGAGAACCCTAGAAACAGCAAGTCCATAAATACTACAAAAGAGGTGCATGTCCCAGTACCCAATACACTTTCAGCAAAACAGCTACAGCAAGCCTACAGCCACCTATTCGTTTATTCCTTTCTCCAAATTGGTAGGAACCTCTAGGTCAACATTCTGAGACACAAAGGGCAGTGTTCCACGTTCATGCATCTGCCTAGGTTTTCTTTTATATGTGTGGTCAGCAAAAGTAAACTTATCAGATACCTATCCCATTGGAATTCGCTAGATATGACTGGCTTTGATGATGTCAAATATTAAGAGCAAAAAGTTCACATAATGTATTTATCTCCTACATTGACTAACTATAATAGTTGATGATTAAATATCTTGTAGATTAGTCAAGCAAAGAAAGAAGATATCAAGTTGGAATATGGAGATCAAGAAGATCTTGAAAATTGAAGTTATCAAATGCGGGGAGAGGAAGTGAAAGAAAAGAAAGGAGCTTCCTAATTGAATTATGGAGAATGACTAAACGGAAGTAAAAGAAAGAGATTGAGGATAATAGTCTAGAAAAACAAGGAGTTATCAAAAAGGATTGTGGAAATTAATCAAGAAGAAGAAGAAGAAGAAGACGAGACTAAAGAAAGAAGAACTTGCAAGATCTAATGGGAATATCAAAGATTCAAGCTCTTAGATGAGATACTAGAGGTTTGGTCGAATGGAGGTTGGAATGAGTTAATTCGAAGATAAAATGACTTATATGGAAGTTATACCAACTTCACTCGAGTGGCACCTCCAGAGATGATCCTCGAGTGATGTTCTTCATCACTGGCAGCACCACTCGAGTGATGCCGTAGTGATCACCACTCTGTTGTGCTTTGTTTTCATTCAACACGACATAAGTTTGGTATTTTGGACATATCTTTCAAACCACACATCCAATTGATATGAAACTTGTTTCATATAAAACTAGACTCCAAATATAACACAACGACACCAAGCTCGAGCTCAACGGATTTCAGATGAAAAAGATACGAGTTTCATAAGTTGACACTGGAATTTCTCACGTCATTCCAGAACAAGTTCAATAATTTCGATGTATCTCACAATCTATACATCCAATTGAGATGAAACTTGTTGCAAATGAAACGACACTCAAATTGCCTTTCACATAATCCAAGATCAAGCTAAAAGAGTCTCACTGACAAAAGAGATTTGGATCTCAGAATTTGATACTCAATGTTCTCACGATATTTCAAAACAACGGTTATTCTTCGAATCAAAACTTTTGATAGACAATGAGTTTTGGACTGAAACTTGTTGTATATAAAACTAGACTCGAGGCGTTTCAACGACATTAAGATCACGCTCAATGATGGCTAGCTGGAAGAGATATGAATTTCAAAAGTGCACGATTGTATAAAGACATTGCTCCAGACTAGCTGTTATGACTTTGATCATAACTTCCATAATATAATAAATTTGGAGCTGATTCTTTTTGCACTGGAATATAGACTTCAAGAGCTTTCTGATGATAGGTCAATTGTTATATTTGGAGTCAAAATAAGTTCATCACTAGCAAAGATCACTCCAGTGATGTGAAAGTGATGCACATCACTTCTGGATACGCACTATTCACCTTGAAGATCACTATGGTGACCACTCAAGTGATGATCACTAGCACATCACCACAATGATCACAGAGAGTAATGTTCTGCACAATTTTTAATCACCGTCTCGGATTTCATGATTTTCTTCCAAACTCACTTGAATATATCATTCATAATCAATACTAATCAAGTTTATGTGAAGATTAGAGGTGATTAAACTTGGATTAGAGCTTCAACGGGCAAAAAGCACTTTGTGCCAGAAAAGCCCTATAGCTCCAATGGCTATTTCAACAGTCATATTTTGTAAGCCTCAACAGGAAGAAGAAAAGCTCAATGGTCATCAATCTTCGTCAACTATAAATAGAAGAGCATTCAAAGCCTAAGCAATGTGCAACAATGCCAAAATGCTAAAATCATGAATCATCCACTTTAACCTGAATACTCTATGTTCCTTTTTAGCTTTGACATCATTTACCTTAGAAAGAAAGATTATTTGTATTGTACTTCAATGTTCATTTTATTCACTTATGAGAGAGAAGATTGATTGTAATCCTTCATCATTAAGGTTGTATCCTTATGGTGTGTAAGGGGGAGTAACTCGGTGAGAGATTTGTAAAAGGCTTCACAAGTGTTAGGCTAAACTTGTGGGATTGTAAAGGCTTCTCTTGTGCTCAGATTAAACAAGATAGTGGATTGAAAATCTCAAGTGGAACTTGAGGACTAGAGTAGGTCATCAAGGATTGGACAAAACCAGTATAAGTCACAGTTTATATATTCCCTTCCCTTATCTCTTATATTTCCAGTATACTTGATTTGTTTAATTGATTGTGGTTTTATGGCTCATTATCTTCATACTTATTATTTTTACAAAGATGCAAAAAGATTTTCGAAGTTCCTAAGTTTTTATCTTACAACCAATTCAACCCTTTCTCTTGGGTGTCAGTCGATTCTAACAGAATTTTCTAAGAAAATAGGAGTTTGATAGGAGTTTGACACATATCAAATTCGAATTACCTAAGAAAATTTGAATGTGATAGGTACAAATTCGAATTCTCTCCTTTGCTTGCCACAATTAAAGCTTAACTTCCATTAGACATAATTTTCTCAGTTTAAATCTAAATTGCGCAAATGACCTATTATTGGAAAGCTCTGCGAGTCTAGTTTCTTATTAAATGAGACCCATTCAAAAACTTCGTATTTTAAAAGATATTATCAAAATAATGAGCAAATGTCAGGAACGTTTTTCTCAAGCACTAGATCTAGAAAGTCATATCTATTTCATATGAAAACATATTTAATTGAGATAGATGTCATTGAAAAGATCATTGAGTCTATTTTGAATTTGGTTAACCTTGCATCAGAAATTCTAATTTCATTAACAAATTCCAATTCCCTGAACCTTGTAGAATTCCCTCTCATAATATGAATTTCATTATAAATTTGAATTCCCTCAACTTGCCAACTCATGTCTCCCACACTGGAATGTGAGAAAGAAATTTGAACTCCAGAGATTATCATATTTCATTTATATTTTAATTTTTGTTCAATTATTTTTTAATGATTTAATATCAATGATTTTTATATTTATATTGATTAAAATTTTATTTATTTTATCTTTTATGAATTATGAATTTTTAAATATTTTTATTTTTAAATTATAATCCGAACTTAATTAATAGTTCCTCATAGAGGGCAATATGGTTATTTGCATATTTATCCAAGCTATCTTACTGTCATTTTCAATCTACCAAACATAAGTTTTTTCATCAATTCATTTTCAATTGTAATACATAACAAACATGTCACAGGTCGAACCTTTTTCTTTCCCTTCCCATCCATTACAATTAATCCTTCCAACCAAACATATGATTAGCAATGATAAGTAAATGGACTAGCAATACCTAAGAGCAATACCTTCTTTTTTCTTTCTTTTTTAAATTTTATTAAGGTTTACTTTCTTTAAAATATGATTAGCAATGATAATATTAATAATAACAAGAAAATGAGAAAAGACCTGAATCTAGATCTCATCTTCTTTAAAAGAAAATGAACCAATCAAAGCTTTACTAAATGAAAAATTCAAAAGGGACAGGGGCATATCTGAGATGGAAAATATGGAAATTTTTACTACTTCAACGGAATATAGTAAATTCTTAGAAAGCTTACAAGAATCTTATAATAATTATTCACCATTGTTTTCAATTCTTGAATTAGTTATCATCAAGGAGTGGTAAGTAAATGGACTAGAAATTTGCTGAACAATCTACTGCTATACTTAATACAAAAACATCATTTCTTCCTCTTTTGCAAGAGAAAAGATGAACTGCAAATAGGTAGATACATTTACTATTGGCTGATATTTTGATCAATGAATCTGGACCATAACTTTTCAATAACTAAGGATATCACGTGATCAGTTCGAAGCGGATCGAATATAAAATTCAAATATTACTATCATATTCACATGAAAATATGTCAAAGCAGACAGACAAACAAACTTGTATTAAAAAAAATATAGACAAACAAGCAAGCGGAAATATCATACTTAACTTTATGTAAACAGACAAAGCTTTAAAAACCATGCACCAACATATTTTTCAGAAATATAGATACATATACATATACATACATACAGAGGCAGACCTAGGCTTTGAGTTGGGGGGGCAAGTGCCCCCAAAATTTGGGATTTTTTTTTTTTTAAAAAAAAAAAACTAATACATGTTTAAATGATTGCCCACCCTTAAATTAAGTTCCCACCTTTAATACATCAAGACTGCACTTCGTAATCGGATTGATGATGAATGGTTGAATGATTGTTTAGTGCCTTATATTGAAAAATATGTATTTGATAACATTGATAATAAGGCAAATATGATGGAATTTCAAAAAATAAGACCTAGAAGAATGACATTGTAATTATTTTTATTGTAATATACTTTTGCTATTAAAATATATGTACTTGAACTTATTGAGTGTCCACCCTTCATTATAATTTATGTAGCTGCATCTCTTATTACATCATCAATATTTTTTTCTTGTTTATATTATTTTATTTTTTAATGCATTTAAAACTTTCCTTAAAAAAAATTTCCTCCCCCAATACCTAGGCTATTGTATTCTGATTCTATGCTTGTTATGATGAATGAATGAGCATCACCGATTTCTCTTCCCACTCCCTCTGTTTCTCTCGTCTCTCTCCCTTTCTCTTCCCAATTCCTCTAATCTTCTACAACAATTGTATCACACACATATAGATGTGTGTGTGTGTGTGATGTGTATAGACATATATAGATATATAGATACAAACACACACACATATGTCTATATGTGTGTATACATATACATATTGTTATAGAAACTAGTATTGTAAACCTAGGGACTCAATTGTAAAACTAGGTTTAGGGACTTAAGTGAATAAACAATTAATATGTAGGATAATTAGTGGATTACCCTAATTATCCTACTAGCCGATTGAGGGGGGGCTATCCTTTATAAATAGCCACCCTCTCCTCTTGTACAATCATGTTTTGTCATGACCTTGCAAAAGTATACGTGTGTGAGAGCCAAGATAGCTCTTCTCTTCTAAATCCCCTTTCTTGTGTGTGTCTTCTCTTCTAAACCTCTCTTCTGTGTATTCTCTTCTAACCCCCATTCTTGTTCTATAAACATACATTAGTGTATCAGTGGTATCAGAGCAGACCTTCCTTGGCTGCTTCTACTTGCTGTTTCTCTTCCATACACTCCCTGTTCTGATTTGTAAATTGAGAGAAAAGTCAAAAAAGAAGGTGGTTTTGGCTCTGTTTTATGCTCTGTTTTGATTAACCGCGTTAAAGAAAAGTGAGAAGAAGGGGAATTGGCTGCAAGAGCCCAGCAAGAACCTTCAATCAATCACAAGAAGCGCGGGCAATGGCCCAAACACGGGCAGCAGTGGCAAGAACCATGGAAGAACGCATGGCTACCATGGAAGAACAAATAGGAAATCTCAATATTGATGAAAAATTGGAAAAGTTTCACAACGACTTACAAGACCTGATAATTGCCGAAAGAACAGAGCGAGACGCGCTGGTCCACCCGGGTGGCAATGGTAACGGGGACCAACACCAGCGACGACAGGCTAATGGACAGGGGGTGGGCTACCACAGACCGACCCAATTTACAAAGATGGATTTTCCAAAATACAAGGGTCAGGATATCGAGACTTGGATTCTGAAGTGTGAACGTTTCTTTCATCTCGACGATACCCCAGAAAATGAAAAGGTCACCATGGCATCAATGGGTCTCGACGACGCCAGCTTTTCTTGGCATGTCTCGACGGAAAGGAGATGGAGACGCCAACCACCGTGGAACGAGTATGCAAGAATGCTCAGCGACACATTTGGCCTACCCATTGACAAACCAATGGGCGAATTATCCAGGCTGAGGCAGACCGGCACGGTGGCGAAATTTAACACCAAATTCGACTGCCTAGCGGCGAAGTTGGATTTGACCGAGGCCTACCTGGTCGAGATTTATATAACGGGGCTCAAGGAAGACATTGTGGAATCCGTCCTCTTGATCGACCCAAAGACGTTGACCGATGCACGAAGGCTCGCGCGACTTCAAGAAGTCTCGATCACGAGGAAGGCAGCGAAGGCCAGCGCAAATCGATACGCGGCAGGCTCATCTTCGGCCATGGCATCGCAAGCATCGTCGGTGTCGACTCCATCAGTTGCCACGACAGGGATTAATAAAGTGAATTACCAACGATATGGGTCCCACTCAAAAGAAGCTTTGGGCCAGTCGGGCACTACAGTAATTGACCCAACCAGAAGCACTACGCTGAATGAAAACAGGGGTCCAAAAACGTGGAGAAATACGAAACTCCTTTCAGCAGAAGACGAGGCAGAGCATAGAACGAAAAATCTCTGTTTTTATTGCCATGAACCTTTCACAAGAGGCCACTCTTGCCCCCAACGGCAGAGAATGCGATTACAATTCATGGAATTGGTGGACATCAGTGATGACAATGAGGTTAAAGAACCAGATCCTGAGAAGGAAGACGAGTATAGTCCTTTAATATCTCTTCATGCTATAAACGGTATAGACACTAATGATTCCATGAGGATTGGAGGACATGTAGGGAAACGATCCATTCAGGTGTTGATTGATAATGGCAGCACCCACGATTTCATGGACTATGACTTTGCTGTCCGAATGGGTTGGAAAGGCACAGAACCTTCCCTTGCTGCAGTTCAGGTGGCCGGGGGTCGAAAATTGCAAGTATTTGGCATTTGGCATGGGTTTAGGTGGAAAATGCAGGGCCTAGAGTTTGTATGCGATCTCCGGATTATCAAGCTTAATACTTTTGATATTGTCTTGGGGTTAGCTTGGCTCAAAACTATTAAGAGTGCCCTATGGGACTACGAAAAACTCTCTATGCAATTCTGGTATAACGGGAAGTTATGTGAATTGCAAGCAAACCCCACAAGCTCCCTTAAAGTGGTATCTTCTACAAAATTAGGGGGCAACAAGCACTATGGTCCCCAAATGTACTTGGTGCAACTCTTGCAACCCTTACCTCAGATTTCAGAGTCAAGTACTCTTCAATTGACTGAAATTTCAGAAAGTCCAGAATTACCATCGGAAATCCAGAGATCATTAGAACGGTTTGAAGGGTTGTTTGATGAACCGAGGGGTTTGCCCCCACTAAGGAGTGGTCATAATCACCCAATTGTGCTTCAAGAAGGTACAAATCCTATAAGTCTCAAGCCTTATCGATATTCAGCTGCTCAAAAGGATGTTATTGAGAAACAGGTGGCAGATTTGCTACAAACGGGGGTGATCCAAGAAAGCTCCTCCCCCTATTCGGCTCCTATTGTGCTAGTCAAGAAAAAAGATGGTACTTGGAGGATGTGTATTGATTTTCGTGAACTTAATAAGAAGACGGTGAAGAATCAATATCCTATTCCTTTAGTTGAAGATCTGTTGGATGAGCTACATGCAGCTCTGTGGTTCACTAAGCTTGATTTGAGGGCTGGTTATCATCAAATCCGGATGCAGCCAGATGATTGCTTCAAAACAGCGTTCAAAACGCATTCGGGTCACTTTGAGTGGCTAGTTATGCCATTTGGGTTGACCAATGCACCGGCTACTTTCCAAGGTGCAATGAATGATATTTTTAGGCCTTTGTTAAGAAAATTTGTCCTTGTATTTTTTGATGATATATTGGTATATAGTAATGATATACAAGAACATGCACAACATCTTGAGGAAGTGTTGACTATTTTGCAAAATCATCACTATTTTGTGAAGAGAAGTAAATGTACATTTGCTGCCCAAAGTGTTGAGTATTTGGGGCACATTATTAGTAAAGGTACAGTGGCTACGGATTCTAAGAAGATACAAGCAGTGGTTGACTGGTCTGAACCAAAATCCGCTAAACAATTGAGGGCTTTCCTTGGCTTAGCGGGATACTATCGAAGGTTTATTCAAGGGTATGGGTCTATTGCTAAGCCCCTTACACTTTTGTTAAGAAAAGAGGGATTTAAATGGTCAGAATCAGCAGCTGCATCCTTTAAAGAATTGCAATCTGCACTTACGTCAGCACCTGTTTTGGCGTTACCAGACTTCTCCAAAGACTTTGTAGTTGAAACTGATGCTTGTGGAGGTGGTATAGGTGCTGTTTTGATGCAACAAGGTCAGCCCTTAGCATATTTCAGTAAGGCTCTTGCCCCTAAACATGTAAGTCTTTCTATCTATGAGAAAGAATTGTTAGCTGTTGTACAAGGGTAGAATATTGGCATCAATATTTGGAAAGAGGTAAATTTGTCATTAAGACTGATCAACAAAGTCTTAAATATCTCTTGGGGCAGAAATTAAAGACTCCATTTCAGATATACTGGATTGCTAAATTGTTAGGCTATGATTATGAAATTCAGTACAAAATGGGGAATGATAATGTTGTGGCTGATTCGTTGTCTAGATTACATGGTTCACAGATTTTACAGATTTCATTAGACACTACTTCACCAGAGTTGTTGGATGAAATTAAGCAAAGTTGGGAATTGGATCCTGAAATAGCGGCTATACTTGTTCAAGTCAAGGAAAATGATGGTATTTTTCACTCATATGCATGGGATGGCTCATGTTTGAGAAAAAGGAACAGATTAGTTGTTGGCAATGTGCCTGATCTGAAGGCTAAAGTGCTGGAATGGCTACATTCAAGTCCTCAAGGAGGTCATTCAGGTATTCAAGGTACCTATTATAAGGTAAAGGGTTTGTTTTGGTGGAAACACCTACACAAGGATGTTGAAGATTTTGTTAAAGGGTGTGACACATGTGCTAGGTGCAAATATGAAACGATTGCCACCCCAGGGTTGTTACATCCACTTCCAATCCCAAGTAAAGTTTGGGAAAGTATTTCCATGGATTTCATTGAAGGGTTGCCAAAATCAGGGGGTAAGGAGGTAATCTGGGTTATTGTTGATAGAATGACTAAATATGCCCATTTTATTGCTCTTTCTCACCCCTATTCGGCTTCTATTTTGGCACAAGTATTTTTGGATCAGGTTTATAAATTGCATGGTGCACCGGCTGAAATTGTGAGTGATCGTGATCCTTTATTCCTTAATAATTTCTGGAAGGAATTTTTGAAGATCTTAAAAGTCCAGCAAAGCTTATCTTCAGCCTATCATCCTCAAAGTGATGGTCAAACCGAAGTTCTCAATAGGTGTCTAGAAGCCTATTTGAGATGCATGTGTTGGGAGGTTCCCAAGGAATGGAGTCAATGGTTAGCCTTGGCTGAGTGGTGGTACAACACAACTTTTCATACAGCCACCAAAACCACTCCACATGAGCTTTTATATGGTCAAAAACCAGCTGTTTACATCCCCTATGTACCTAGGACAGCGGTGGTAGAAGCTGTAGACAGAAGTTTTTCAGCAAGAGAAAAAATGCTTGCTGTCCTAAAACATCATTTACACAGATCAGCAAACACCATGAAGCAAAAAGCTGATGAGAAGCGCTCGGATAGAAGTTTTACGGTTGGGCAATGGGTGTTTTTGAAGTTGCAGCCTTACCGTCAAGTTTCAGCAGCCACTAGAAGCAACCAAAAACTAGCTCCTCGCTTCTTTGGTCCATACAAGGTATTGCAGAAAATTGGACCAGTGGCTTACAAGTTGGAATTACCTCCGGAAACAAGGATTCATTCCACTTTCCATGTGTCCTTATTGAAGTTGTGTCCGGATCCAAGTGTGAAACAGCGGCACCCACCAATTGAGTGGCCGGCTGTTCCGAATTCTCTTTATCCACAACAAATATTGTCTCAACGTGTGGGTAGGAAAAAGAGAAGGATCATCACTGAAGTATTAGTGCAATGGCAAGGCTACCCGGATGAAGAAGCTACGTGGGTTTCATTATTCAATTTGAAACAACAATTTCCAGAATTTCCATTGCCAAACCCTTGAGGTCAAGGGTTCTTCAAGGGGGGGGGGGGCATTGTTATAGAAACTAGTATTGTAAACCTAGGGACTCAATTGTAAAACTAGGTTTAGGGACTTAAGTGAATAAACAATTAATATGTAGGATAATTAGTGGATTACCCTAATTATCCTACTAGCCGATTGAGGGGGGGCTATCCTTTATAAATATCCACCCTCTCCTCTTGTACAATCATGTTTTGTCATGACCTTGCAGTATACAGTGTGTGAGAGCCAAGATAGCTCTTCTCTTCTAAATCCCCTTTCTTGTGTGTGTCTTCTCTTCTAAACCTCTCTTCTGTGTATTCTCTTCTAACCCCCATTCTTGTTCTATAAACATACATTAGTGTATCACATATATATCTATATAATATATATATCTATATATATCTTCTAGATGCCTAAAATATAAAGTTTATTCAAGTCAATTCTATAATAAAATGCATTGGAATACCTTGTTAAGCGCTTCTCTTCGCCAAGAACCTTGTCTCGAACCAAAACCAGCAGCAACCAAAACTTGTCGGAGAATTTCTATCCATGTAAGGGGGTTAAGAAATCTTTTCCAGAAGTCCAGCGAATATTCTCGATTTTCAACCTGCTTAAATCATTATTATTAAAATAAACATTCAAAGCCTCATTACTTACTTAGCTTGACTTTAGAAAAACAGGCAAGTGCAAAAGTTTCAATATGATGAAGTTACACATTTAGTCACTAACAGAATAGCAAATCCATGGATAATATGATTTACAGAATAGAGTACTAAGTTTATAAAAAATGTCATGAAAAGAAAGCACTTCATAAAAGATTCTCACCGAGTGAAGCAACGCAAGAAAATTGCATGATTTATTTAAATGAGGCAGAAATCCACTGGTAAGTTCCACTTCAATGTCAGATAGAAGAAGTGTAAGAAGGGCCAAGTGAATCTTTCCAAGTGGCATTGAGTCCTGAGAGGCATATTGCAGGAAAGTGATGCATTTTCAATGTTCAAATTTTCATACAGCAACAGAGAGAACAAAATTGAACAAGATGTCTAAAAATGCTTCCTTAAGATCAGGTTCGTAAAGAATGAGGTATTACCTTATCATGAAACGCTTGAGCAAACTCATCAAGAGTGAAGGGGCAAATATTGACAACAGTAGCATATGTATAAAGAAAATGGAATACCTGTTAAATGAAGTTAGTCATTTTTAATTTTCTTTTTAATGAATACAAGTAACATCAAAAAATAAATACAAGATTGTAGCACATTATCAAATCAAGTTTAAAAGTTAAGAAGTGCAATGCATGATAATCATATAAAAAACTTGCTTCCCGACCAAGGATATTTCAAAGGGCACTAATCAAGCATGTGTCAATAATTAACATAAAAAAGGAATAAAAGATTCAGAGTTCATAGAACTATAAAATAAAGTAAATAGCCCAAACAATCATGTACCAGTGTAAGATCAAAATTCGTTTTTCTTTTTCTTGAAAAACTAATACAAAATTAACAATTTGTTTAAACCAAAAAAACATGTTTTATTAATAAGAATTTAAGAGAGCATGAGGAGAGAGAGAGATGCCTATAAAACAGTTATAGATATATAATTCAAAAGTATAAACAGTAATGAAACCATATCTTTCAAGTCACAATTTGTTGTTTGCAAGTACCTTGAAAAGTTTCTTGACAGTTTCTGGAGAGGAGTCCCAAGGTTGTGAACAGATGGGTTTCTTCATCTTAACAGTATCTGGGGGGAACTTAGACAGCACATCTGTAATAATCACAAGCAATTGATGACAGTAAAGACTCAGATTCAGTCTCATGAAGACAGCAGAACACAAAACTTAGTACTGCTTATGGTTAAAAAAATTATTTCTCCCAACCAACCTTTACAAAGAGAGCAGCCAAGAATTCCACTGGAAGCAAGATGATCAGAACACATATGCGTATCTGGCCCTGCTTGCAACTCTCTCATTTCTAGCTCTTCGTCATCAATTAAAAATGACGTTCGATCAAGTTCCTCCTCAGTTATAAATCTACCCAAAACAAGTTCACATTTTTCCTTCTGTGGTTGATTCTGACTCACATCCTGGTTATATTTCACATGACAGATAACACCAAGCTGTTAACTTACCAAACAATCAACCATTAACCGTGAAAAAGAAAATTTAATTTCAATTTACCGCTCTTCTTTGCATCAAAGCCTTCCTTTTTTCTTGTATTTTATTTCTCGCATTCGGTAGTTTAGTTTTTAGTCTTCCCTGTTCAAAAGAAACAACCATCAATATATATAACCATTATTAACTGCAATTCACAAGAAAGTGAGTACAGAACCCAAAACAAAGCATAAAATTTAAGGGTAGGATAAGTTACAGCATTGGTTAGTGTTTTCCTTGGCTTATCACCAAGACCAAAGCCAATAGGAACATCTCCAGCATCTGGATTAGTAGCCCTCCATACTGTCATTAAACCTTTTCCAATACCATGTTTTCTCAATGGTGCTTTCTTATTTGATCCAGGGTGACTTCCAATTGCACTCTCAGAAACCTGAGAAAAATAATTCAGAAGCACGGGCGGCGAGAGGGCTTAGATTAGTCTGAGGTGCAAAAAGAAATAAGAGAGAGCTTTCTAAAAAAAAGTCAAGAACTGACCTTTCTCCTTTTACTTGGTCCTTGATACTCTTGACCAACAGAAAAGGAATTGTTGAGACCTACGCAATCAAAGATAATATCAACAAAACAAATTTTACCATAAGAATGGCAAAGAGTGAGCTACCAAGGGAATTAAGGGTGAAATGAACCAAGGAGATTAGAGACGGGATGAATATAATTCAAGTCCAGTTCATTCAGTAGGAAGCGGGAAAAATGAAAATGAAGTCCCCATTTTAATAATTCCAATTTTTAATCAACCATAGGAATCCATTTGTCACCGGTCACCCCATATGCAGTCTAATGGTATGAGCTAAAAAATCATGAAATTATCAGTAGTTTGTTACGCATGATTTATTGTATATGCTTATACATCATAATATTGATAAACATCAAAATGACGTATATTTTTTCAAACTTTGGGAGGTGGGACTAGGCTTGGTTAGATTTTAACCTATTAAGATAAGATACATTTCTATTTTCCTTTCCAGCCCCAAGCATTTTGGTACACTCTCACAGCCTTCATCTTGCAGCCACCTCTTCATCTAAATATTAATTTATTAAATATATTGATATAGTAAATATTGGACAAACGTGTAAATTTTCATTCTATCCAGTGTTTTAGTATGCATCACCCAACATAGGATAGCATTATCTTACATGATATGATACAACATTTTACACAATGTCACACCAAACATTGGATGGTATTTAAATCTTATGAAGCCTTGTCCAATCAAGCTTATACAACATTAGGACTCATCTTATGGAGTCCTATCCTATATGGTGTACTAAATGAGCACTAAATGTATAAATTTCTAACATAAGGAAGAATAAAATGAGGTTGAATCAGGGTAGACCTGTAATAATCTAATTATTGGTGAAAAACAAACACCTCACTCAAAATTGTTTAGACATCCATCCGTTACATGAGTTATGAACTAATTAACAACTTAACATTTAAAAATGGCAGTATCTACTGAATCCATTACCAATCATCAATAAATAGTACTAATTTTAACCAATCACCATGGTTTTAAATGAAAGAGTAAGCGGAGAATACAATCAACAGCATACCAACATGGTGGAGGGATGGACCTGGAGGAAGAGAATCAAATTCCTCATCTAGAGAAGGGCCACCCTTCCAGAACACCTTTTTTAGAATGTAGTCTGCTGTATGCAACTCCTGATGACTTTTCTGCTTTTTCTGCTTCTTAACATTTCTATTGGTAACTGCATTGTATCCTACTGGTGAAGGAGAATTAGCTTCTGATTTCACGGATATCATTTTGTGTATCTTTCTAGCAAAAGCAAAACCCAGGACTACTTTCCACTATAAACCAAAAGTTCTTACCCGAAGAAGAACATGGCGGTACTAACACTCCATTTTGCTTCTTCTTCTCTCTCCTCCTTTGCTCAACAAACCAATCTTGAACTTGCTTATATGTCAACCCCAAAGCACCCGCATAGTCTTTCATTTCTCTCTGTGTTGGATACTTCTCCCCTGCACAACAACAACTTGGTGGAATCAAATCGCACGGAAAAATAGGGGGAAACAAGATTGATGAAAAATAATAAATAAAAATATGTTCAAGTATAATATCGATACAGAGGAACAAGAGCACAATAATGTGTTGAAATAAAATTTTAAAAAATACCTTTAAAAAATATATGAAGGGCTTGAAGCTGAGAAGCCGTTTTTCTTTGAAATCCCATTGGCTTCTTACAATATTCTACAACTTATCTGCAAAAATAAATAATATAGGAACATTATACAAAAAGGTGATTTAAAATAGCATACCCCTCAACCCAGAAAAATAAATAAAAAATAAAAGGGAGAAAAAAATTTGAAAGCCATAACAATATTTACCATTCAAGCCAATAATTATTAATGAGATCAAGCTATAAAATTTTACAAAAAATAACCTGCAAAAATGCTTCTAAGCACATAACAAAGAGAAATTGAAGAACATAATGCATATAATGGTTGCCCACGTTTTGACCAAAATTCAATGCAGAGTCAATAAACAGGAAACTGTTTACAATAAAGAATATAAATAAAAATCTCCATGTCATCGGATATAAGAAATGCCTCACTCTTTTAAGTCGAAAGAACCTGCAGCTTGGTAGCACTGTCTAGATCCTAATGCACAACGTACGCAACAATATTTAATGGAAGTAAAGTTTAAACTCTGAAGGAAAAATGGAAGCAATAGTAGAGAAAAACAAAAGCGAATGCAAAGGAGCTAACTTACTGACAGTAATACACCAAAGTGCAACTGTAGAGGATCACCGAAGAAAGTGAAACTCTGAAGTGATTTCCATATCGTAAAAAAATTAAGGCAAGGTAGCTAGCAGAGAATTTCAATAAAGCATAGAAATAGGGCTATCATGTCAATTGGACTACGCTCCAGCATTAAATTGAGGGAGAGGAGAAAAAGAGTAGGCAGAAGCAAGACAAGTAGCAGAAGGTTAAGACGAGAGATTACTAGACTGAGAAAATACAACTGTAATAGAATTGAGTTCGAAAGAGACACATTAATCTGATGGCTTTGCAGAAATGAGTTCATTCTGATGTTGATTCCAGAGGCTCCATTTCGATGCTACCAATACAGAAACAGAAGAAGTGGAAGAGCAGACATGAAACGTAGATGCCTCGAAATGGTATATAATCAAGAACCAATTCCGAATTCAACTTCGAAATATATATAGTTCAATTAAATTAGACTCCTTATCACGACCAAGACCACGACATTAATTTGAAAGAAGCATACAGAAATGTTGCTGAGTATCTGTGTGTATTCATGACAAGCAAGAGCGAATGCACCAATGCTAGTACCTGAGCATGGTTCAACGTTCTGCTTCCAGAAATGGAGGAGAGTTCAGGGATAAGCTTAAACTGGAAGGCGGGGTCAGTATGACAGAGGAAGTGAAAAAATAGGGTTTTGGGTTTTAGTCTGGGGCCAAATATCTGTCTTGTTATTACATCATGATTTCCGGAAAGACCCCTCAACGAAATATTCAATTCGGCTTATCCCGTGCCACCCATCCGGGCGGGGCGGGTTAAGTGCTTGATTCGGACGACCGCATTACCCGGGTCGAGAATACTCCTCCATTTTGTTTCATCGTCTCACCTTTAATTGTGTCGTGTTAGTATCAAAATAAAAATAAAAAATTGTGTCGTGTTCACACAATTCTTTTCGACACGCCTCCCAAAGAATAGAAACAACATTAAAAAAGTCCCAGTATTATTTACTTTCTAAGAAGTAAGAACTCACCTCAACGATATATATGTATATTTACTCGAATAGTGAAATTACATGTTTGTCATATTAACAAGTTATAGTGGTATTATTAATAAGTGTATGTACCATAATGATAAGTCATAGTGTTACTATTGACAAAAATATGTGTTATATTGATAATCGGGCAAACATGTAATTTCATAATTCGAATGCATATTACTGAGGTCTTTTAAAGTGTGTTTGGTTTGAGGAGAGCAAGGGGACAGTATATTACCTTTTTTGGTTTGTTAGAGGGAATAGAAGGAGAAAAATATCATTTGTTTGGTTTAAGAGAGGAATGGAATGGTGGTTTAAGATTTTAGCTCCGCCTCTCTAAATTTTAAACCAAATGAAAGGAAATTTTCATTTTCCCTTTTCTCTCATCCACTCCCCTCAAACCAAACATACCTTGGGAGTTTTTAGATGGTGAATCATATACTTTGACTTTTTTGATGATTTTTTTGTTCCTTGGGACTAGACTACATTTTTCCCTACCCCGCGTTCACATATTTTGGCCAATTTCTCATCACATATCTATTAATTTATGGGCCATACCGGACAATAATCCTCTTTTTAACTCGAAGCGAAGGGATTTAGTTTAAAGGGGGTAAAGGCAAAATGACACAAATGTCCCAATTAGGGAAAATAATATCAAAAAAGTTTCATATCTTGTTAATGACAAGTGAAAAAGTAATCATTAATATGTAATTTCACAATTCAAATACATATTACTGAGGTCCCTTAGGGTGTGTTTGGTTTGAGGGAGGAGAGCGAGGGAAGAGTATATTACCTTGTTTGGTTTGTTAGAAGGAATGAGAAAGGAAAAAGATCATTTGTTTAGTTTAGGAGGAGGAGGAGAGGGCGGTTTAAGATTCCCTCCCCTCAAACTAAACACACCCTTAGAGTTTTTACATAGTGAATCATATACTTTGACTTTTTTTTTTATGATTTTTTGTTTCCTTGGGACCATACTACGATTTTTCCTTAACTTGCTTCCACATATTTTGGCCAATTTCTCATCAAATATCTGTTAATTTTTGGGCCATACCAGATGATAATCCTTTTTTAAAACTCGAAGCTGGGGGATTTAGAGCTCGTTTGGATAAGCTTTTAAAAAAAATGTTTTCTTGCATTTCTTTTTTTTTTAAGCTCCAAATTGAAGCTTAAAAAAAAAAAGCAGATTTTTGCCCTTTTTTTGTGACTTTTTTTTTTTTTTAAAAAAAAAGCTATCATCTAAACACATAAATTAATTTTTAAAAAAAATCCATCTAAACGGGCTCTTAGTTTAAACGGGGGAAAAAAGGAAAATGAGTAATGACATCAATGTCCCAATTCAGGAAAATAATATCAAAAAAATCTTATATCTTGTTAATACTTGATGATGTAATAAGAAAGGAAATTATTTTACAAACCCGTCATTTAGAAAAACAAGGCTAAATGTTTGTTAGAAATGCAAACTCAAAAATTACAATGAAGGGTAAACACTCAATAAGTTCAAGTACATATATTTTAATAACAAAAGTATATTACAATAAAAATAATTACAATGTCATCTTTCTAGGCCTTATTTTTTGGAATTCCATCATAATTGTCTTATTATCAATGTTATCAAATACATCTTTTTCAATATAAGGCACTAAACAACCATTCAACCATCCATCCCTCATCCGATTACGAAGTGCAGTCTTGATGTATTAAGGGTGAGCTATAACACCCCTATCGGCCTCGCCCTTTCAGGTGGCGAGTTAGAGGGATTCCTTTTATTAGTTACCTTCCCTTCATTATTAGGTTCATTTACCATATATCAGAGCGAACACAATAGAGCATTAGACCGATTTGGACTACCTACTGTACTGGTAAAAGTAAAATAAACAGAAAGTAAAAGTCCCCAAAGGGTTAAGGGTACAATAATCCAAAATAAGAACCAAAATAATAATACAGTCATCCAAAAGTAAAATACATAATACGATTGGGCAGTCCCTATTCTTCACTGCACTGCCAGGCTCTACCTCTCCAAAAAGGTTTTTGATCTTCAGGCACGTACCGCTGTAGCTTCAGAAATGTCTGGAGTCCAATAATGGCCCCCAGAGTAACCGTTGTTAGTTCTCTATAGGTTTTGATGATAACTGACATTTGTAAACACAAGTTGAAGTTTGTCTTTGGTAAGTTAAAAAGCTTACTGTCAAAGGCAAACTCGAGTTTTGGAAGCAAAACTCGAGTTTGGACTTGACAGAGAGTAGTTCAAATTTATAAAGTAATGAAAACTCCAGTTTGCTTAGGCAAACTCGAGTTTGCAAGTCTCAGAGAGCACTCAAGCTTTTCACATCAAGGCAAACTCGAGTTTAAGTTTACAAACTCGAGTTTGTACCATACAGAGACACTTCAAGTTTCCTAAAGAATGCAAAACTCCAGTTTTGATTTACAAACTCCAATTTTCAACTACCAGAAAATTTGTAAAAGTTTTCTCTTATGAGGAAACTCGAGTTTGGGTTTTGCAAACTCGAGTTTTGGTCATACTGAGAGCTCCAAAAGTTTTGAACTTAAGAAAACTTCAGTTTACACCAAACGAGAGTTTGTCAAGTTTTGTGAACTTGACCAAACTCAAGTTTGTGTTTTCCAAACTCGAGTTTAGGCTTGGCAGAGAGTCTAAATATTTTTCATCCTTTGCAAACTCCAGTTTACATTTGGAAACTCCAGTTTGCACTTAGCCAAGCATTTTCTAAGTTTTCCAAAGTTATGAGGAAACTCGAGTTTAGGCTTGACAGAAAGTTAACATGTTTTATCACTTTGAAAAAACTCAAGTTTACATTTGAAAACTCCAATTTTAACTTGGCAAAGATTTCAAAGATTTCCAATTTTAAGAGGAAACTCGAATTTGTGCCTTACAGAGATCTTTGCTCATTTCATCATTTTAGAAACTCAAGTTTGCAATTGGAAACTCTAGTTTTGAGCTTTTGGACTTAAACATGTTTTCACTATAAAAGTCCAAAACTCGAATTTGTGTCGCTGATTTTGAAAATCAACTTGCTCGAATTTCTGAAATCTTCCCGTTTGATTTTAATACTTCTTATCAACACTCACTACTATTCTTAACTATGTTTAATCAGTTTGTTAGTGAGTTTCGGATGGTTTAGAAGATATTAAATGAAGATTTGAACAAAAGCAAAAAGTGACGTCAAGACATTAAATGCAAAGTTCGAAAAACTTGCATCCTTTTGGACAATCATTCTACACACGTTGCAAAGGGATTAATGTTTCCTTTCCACATCCAAGAATACTCTTCCAACATATATATTACAAGGAAAGTCAACACTAATCCTCCGGAGAAAAGGAATTAACTAAAGAGTAGATAGAGAAGACACCAAAGTGCCTCCAACAACAATGCACCAACGGTTACATTGAAGATTACAACGATCATTTAATGCTCTCTTTGTATAAATAGAGTTGCATTCAATTCTTCTCAACAACCAATCTCGTAAAAACGAAAATCATTCAAGTTTCCAACTACTCTTTGAGTTTTCTTATGTAAAGTATCTTTTGATACATTAGTACTTCAGTGATTATATTTATCCACTCTTAGAGAGAGTTCATTTATTGAAATCCATTTATTGTAAGAATCTCCATTTAGGGGACTTGGAGATTGCGATATTGATTGCAACTTGTAAGGGGGAGTACGTTCTAGTGATAGAATTACTCTAGAGTTACAGAGAGTGTAATCAATTGAGATAGTGAAATCCCAGAGTGTCTGGGGACTGGACGTAGGTCAAGAGATTGGACCGAACTAGTATAAATTCCTTGTGTCTTGCTTCTCCTTTCTCTTCTCACAATACCTTGTTTTTAGTGTTCAAAAACAAAGCTTTACAAAAGAATTTTTAAAATCTTCAATTCATCCCCTCTTGGTGATTAAGCTCCACTTTTATTTGGTATCAGAGCAAGGTCTTCTCTGAAGAGATTAACATCTCGAGAAGGATCACTATGGAAGGTGTCTTACCTGATGGAGCTTCGATCAACAGACCACCGGGATTCAGTGGAGAGCATTATTCTTTCTGGAAAGCCAAATTCAGAGTCTTTGTCATGGCTTCTAAATATGGCCTATGAAGAGTGTTCCAGATTGAAGACTACAACCCAACTGTTCTCGAAAATGGCCTCAGAGTTCCAAAGCCTGAAGAGGCTTATGATGAAAATGACAGGAGAAATATCGCACTCAACAATAAAGCTATCCTCATGTTGGAAAGCGACTTAAGTCAACAAGAGTATTTTCGTATTTGCACATTGCCAACCGCTAAAGCCATGTGGGATGCTCTGGAGATAGCACATGAAGGAACTGTTGGAGTAAAGCAGAATAGGATCAACACTCTCATGACAGAATATGATCTTCTTCGTATGAAGCCTGGTGAATCCATCAGCGAATTTCAATTAAGATTCACCTATTTGATCAACCAGCTTGCTGCATTGGGCAAAGAATATGAGCAACATGTCCAAGTGAGGAAAATTCTCAATATCCTCAACAAGGAATGGGAAGCTAAAGTCACCGTAATTGAAGAAACTTGTGGTGAATCAATGGGATCTGTGGCAACCCTCTTTGGTAGCCTTTCTGAATATGAATCCAAGCTCAAGTTCAAAAAGGGACTTGATGAAGCAACTGGCAAGAGCAAAGGTGTTGCTCTTAAAGCTGTCAAAGAAGCTAAGGAGATAGATGATGATGATGAAGAAGACGAAGATGGGGAGCTGGGAAGGATTGTCCGAAGATTCAAAAGATTCTACAAAAAGGATCAAGGATACAAAAAGTTTCACAAAGGTAGCTCCAGCACCGAGGCAAAGAAACCAATCATCTGCTACGAATGTGAAAAGCCCGGCCACATCAAGTCGAATGCCCTGAAGAACAAAGACAAAGACAAGAAGAAATTCAATAAGTTCAAGAAGAAAGCTTATGTCTCAGCAATATGAGGAGACAACTCATCTGATGAACATGAAGCTGAATAGGAGGATAAAGCTAACATATGCCTCGTGGCTCAAGAAGAAGAACAATCTGAAAATATTGATGAGGTATATGATTCACAACCTTCTTATGATGAGTTATTCAATGAATACAATCTTCTTCAATCTAAATTTGAGAAACTTGCTGGAAAATATGTTTATTTAAAACAGAAAAACATAACTCTTGAAATGCAAGTCAAAAACTCTTCTTGTGAAAATAATGTTTGTGAAGATTGTATTGATTTAGAGAAAAAGAATCTATATCTTACAAAAACAATTGAGAAGTTCACTCAGGGTAGTGAAATGCTCAATGTCATTCTAAAACAGCAAAGGTTTACAAATGACAGATCAAGGATTGGTTATAAACCTGATTTTGATAAGAAGAAAGACAAAAAGAAATTTGAAGAAAAATCTTATATGAACTACTTTAGAAAATCTGTTCATTCTTCAAACCCTTTTGCTCATTGCAATTATTGCAATCGTAAAGGTCATACTACTTCTTCCTGTTTTCATAAAAAGGAAAGAAAGAGTAAACCTGTAGGAAATTATCAATGGGTGACTAAGGGATCCTACAAGGTTCCTAAGACACATACTAACCCCAAAGGACCCAAGAAAAGATGGGTACCTAAAACCCGATTTCCTATGTTTTATGCATTTGTCTAAGAGCATTAAAATCCAACAAATGGTACATTGATAGTGGATGCTCTAGACATATGACGGGAGACCAATCCAAATTTGCTTCAATCAAACCTAAGGATGGTGGCAAGGTGACCTTCAGTGGAAATCAATCCGGAAGGATTGCTGGTATTGGTGAAGTTGGAAACAATGAAGGACCACAAATCAAAGATGTCTACCTCGTAGAAGGACTTTGTCACAATCTCCTTAGTGTAAGCCAAAGCACTGATAAAGGTAACTTAGTTATCTTTGATTCTGAGGAATGCTTGATTGTAAGCAAGGATATTCTCTTTTGTAAAATATAAAATCAAAAGCTTTATTTAGAGCTCCTAGAGAAGGAAATTGCTATACATTTTGTCTTTCCAAAAATAATTCTGTTTCTGAAAAATGTTTTATTGGTAACTTGGATGAGAGTTGGCTATGGCACAAGCGATTAGCTCATGTCAATATGATCCAACTTGACAGATTACTTAAAAAGGATTTGGTAATTGGTGTTCCAAAACTTTGTTTTAAAAATGACATGATTTGTTATGCTTGTCAAAAAGGGAAACAAACCAAATCATCTTTCAAATCAAAAAAAGAAATTTCAACTAATAGACCTCTCCAACTACTTCATATGGATCTAGTTGGACCAAATCTAGAAAAAAAGCCTTGGTGGCAATCTTTATACTTTGGTCATAGTTGATGATTTCTCTAGATTTGCTTGGACTATATTCTTATCCTCTAAAGATGAAACATTTGATCAGTTTGTTATTTTTGCCAAGAAGGTCCAAAACGAGAAAGGTTTCTCTATTTTAGGAATTCGAACTGATCATGGAGGAGAATTCGAAAATCATGCATTTGTAGAGTTTTGTGACAACATGGGAATTGATCACAACTTCTCAGATCTGAGGACACCTCAACAAAATGGTGTTGTGGAGAGAAAGAATCGAGTCCTCACTGAGATGGCAAGAGCTATGCTAAATGAGAACAATACTTCCCAAGTATTCTGGGCTGATGCAATGAGTACGGCTTGCTATATCTCGAATCGGGCATATCTCCGAAAGAAGTTGAGCAAAACTCCCTATGAGCTGTACAAGGGAAGAAAGCCAAATTTAGCTCATCTGCATGTGTTTGGATGTAAGTGCTTCGTCCACAATAATGGTAAGGATAATCTGGGGAAGTTCGATCCCAAAGCGGATGAAGGTATATTTTTGGGTTATTCAAATAGAAATAAAGCTTATAGAGTCTTTAATACTCATACTCGTATTGTTGAAGAGTTTATGCATGTTGTATTCTGTGAATCCAAAACTGATAAGTCCTTGGATGATGATGAGGAAAATGTTTTCAAAAATCAATTCTTTTCGAAAACTACTCCCGCCTCTATTGAAAATCCCGAAAATGTCTTCGAGGCCGACCCTCAAAATAATTTAGAAAACCCCGATCAATCTCAAATTTTAGAGCTTGGAGGTTCATTAAGAATCATCATTTGGACCAAGTGATAGGTGATGTAAATCAAGGTGTAAGGACCGAAATAGTACTTTGAATGAAGTGACTTTTTCTGCCTTTATATCAGATATTGAACCCTCTAAAATTGATGAAGCCCTCTCAGACAATGATTGGGTGAAAGCAATGCAAGAGGAGTTACATCAATTTGATAGAAATCAAGTTTGGGATTTGGTACCTAGGCCTAACGACCATCCGGTCATTGGCACCAAATGGGTATTCAAGAACAAACGAGATGAATCAGCAATCATTGTTTGTAACAAGGCAAGATTGGTTGCTAAAGGCTATAATCAAGAAAAATGAATTGATTATGAAGAAACTTATGCTCTAGTGGCAAGATTGGAAGCAATAAGAGTTCTTCTAGCCTTTGCTTGTGTCAAAGGATTCAAGCTCTATCAAATGGATGTAAAGAGTGCGTTTTTAAATGGTTTTATTCAAGAGGAAGTTTATGTTGAGCAACCTCCTGGTTTTCAAAACGATCATCATCCAGATCATGTTTATCGCCTCAAGAAAGCCCTTTATGGCCTTAAGCAAGCTCCTAGAGCTTGGTATGAGCGATTAAGCAAATTCCTTCTTGATCAAGGATTTGTTAGAGGAATAGCATATACAACTCTCTTCATAAAGAGTAATAAGCTTGATGAAATTTTAATTGTTCAAATATATGTTGATGACATTATATTTGGTGCTTCTAATGATGCTTTGTGTGAAGAGTTTGCTAAGAATATGCAGGGAGAATTTGAGATGTCCATGATGGGAGAACTCAACTACTTCCTTGGTTTGCAAATCAAGCAAAAGAAGGATGAAATCTTCATATCTCAGACCAAGTATCTCAATGATCTGCTGAAGAAGTTTGGGATGGATCAATGTAATGGAGCTGATACTCCAATGAGCTGAACCACTACATTCGATGCTAATGAAAAGGGCAAGGACTTCAATATCACAAGATACAAAGGAATGATTGAATCATTACTCTACCTCACCACCAGTCGTCCTAACGTCCAATTCAGTATGGGGATGTGTGCAAGGTTTCAGTCTGCTTCCAAGGAGTCACATGCTGAGAATGTAAAAAGAATCTTCAGATATCTTGCTGACACAAAAACCATTGGCTTGTGGTTTCCAAAAGGTCAACCAGAACATCTTGTGGCATATTCAGATTCAGATCATGCTGGATACAAGACAGATAGGAAGAGCACAAGTGGCCAATGTCAATTTCTTGGTGCTTCACTTGTCTCTTGGTTCAGCAAGAAGCAAACAAGTGTGGCTGTATCTTCTACTGAAGCTGAATATGTGGCTGCCTCAATCTGTTGTGCACAAGTCCTATGGCTCAAGCAACAAATATCTAACTTGGGAATCAACTTGAAGGAGTTCCCAATACTGTGTGACAACACTAGCACAATAAGCATGGCCAAGAATCCAATGCAACACACCAGGACCAAGCCCATTGATGTGAGACATCACTTCATAAGGGATTATGTTCAGAAGAAGGATGTCAAAGTCATGTTCATCCCAACTCATCTTCAACTTGCTGACATCTTCACCAAACCATTGGCCAAAGAACAATTCAATTTCATAAGGAGAGAATTGGGAATGGTAAATCCCAATGAGTTGTAAGTATTTCTTACCCAATGTTAGTTATGGTTTTGATGATTGTTAGATACTAACTTAAGCTTCGGAGTGTCTAGTCATGTTTTATGCAGGATGCTTGAAATGCTGATGTTTGCTGTCAAATAAAGCAAACTCGAGTTTTGTCGGGGGTCAAAGAGCAACCTTTGGTTTTTGGAGAAGTTCAAAACTCGAGTTAGTAAGTTTGAAATTCGAGTTTCCATCAAACAGAGAGCAACTATGCTTTAAAGAGAAGTGCAAACTCGAGTTTGGTAAGTGGAAACTCGAGTTTTGTAGCGGAAGTTCAAAGGTTCACCATACACCTTTGAAGTCCAGATTAGTAAACATTAATGAAAACTCGAGTTTACTATTGGAAACTCGAGTTTGTAGCGGCATTTATATATAAGTTAATGTGCCTGTTCGTCTACACTCTCTTCAAAACTCAAGTTTTGCCCTAGCTCTCTCTCTCAATCCTCTGTCTCTCGCCATTCTCAACCAAACCCCTCTCTCAGAAACCCTAAATGGCTTCTAAATCATTTGCACAATCCACTCACGGCGCAGAATCAGAACAAGATATGTCAAAATCATCGACCCCCTCTCCTCTTCAGCGACCTAGGAGGATGAAATCCACACCCATGCGTTTCCACTATGGAGTTGATAAGTCCATTCCTGGGATTCCTTCTGACTCATCTCCTAAATCCAAAGGATTTTCATTCCAGGAGCCTGCTGTGTCTCCATCGCAGAAAAAGAGTGAACCTGAACCTAAGGGAAAGGGAAAGAGGAAGGTTGGGGAACCTTCAAAGCCTCCCAAGTCGAAGAAACCCAAGACTGCCTCTGAGACTCAAGACATTGAGAAGCGCCAAACATCATCAAAGGAACCATCTGCTCAACTTGAGGAAGAACCTTCTGTCATCTCCAATGCCATCTTTCATATCTACAACCATGACACTCCTCCCTCAGGGTTTGCTTTCACTTCCACCATTCTATCTAATGATTTAGCTGCCAAATTTAAGGATTCCTATCTTAACAAGGATTTTTGTCCCTCCGTTTCTGTCTACTTAGACAAATTGAAAGACGATTGTAACTTAGACCTTTTTCCATGGCTAAAAGACTATGAGTTTTTCCTTTCAATCTCTGCCTCATATACCCCCAACATTGTCAAAGTCTTCTATTTCAATATGATTTATGACAATATCCTAGATTCTGAGGGAGAGTTAGTTGAAGAGAGAGTCTCTACCACAGTAAAAGGGGTCAAATTCACTTTCTCTGCTTCTACCATCAACACCATTCTCAAAATTGCTAATCCACCTCCTGTACCAACAATCCAATTTAGCAATATAGAAATCTTTGAAATTCTCAGGCCCAATGAGCCTATTCCAGAAGCTGAGCTCCACACCTTGTCTTTCAAACCTGTGTCTATGCCACCAATTCATAGAGTACTTTGGTATATTTACTTTAGGAATTTCATTCAGAAAGGTGCCAACTTTACTCACTTTGCACAGAAAGACTATCCTCTATTTGCTGCCCTGGTCAATAAGGTACCCTTAAACCTTGGCCACTGGATCTTTCAGGAGATGGTAAAATTCAAGTTTGCCTCTCGCAGGCCTTCTCATATTCCATTTCCTTCTTTAGTGTCAGTAATCCTCTTCTATAATAAAATATGGTTTCTTGGACCTCCTAACTCTATCAAATCCCCTCCTGTCTTTGGCAAATCCCAATTGAATTATATGAAGATTACATTTGAGGGTAAGGGTTCTGGCCAATCAAGGGCACCCTCTAGATCAAGAGCTTCTCATGCTAGATCATCTCAAGCCCAAGCACAGGAAGCTCAATCAGCTCCTCCTCCTCCACCTTCTGATTTTGATGTAAGGGTCAAGGCAATTGTAGATGCTGCAATCGCCTCCTTATCCATCAGAATGGAGTTTGAAATAGGCAGACTGGTATCTGAAGTGACAAAAGGCAATCATGATCTGGTGGATGTCCAGGATGCCATGAAGGAGTCTGTGGTCACTATCTCTGGTCAGAACAATGAGCTCAAGGAAAAGGTTGAGGACCTCAATGGCCACATGATCGACCATGATGCTAAGCTCTCAACTCTTATAGTCAACAATGTGATTCTTGGAGACAAAATGGATAAGATCTTGAAGCACCTTCTTTCTGGCTCTTCTTCTGGTTTTGGCACCTTTGCTGGTCCAAGTACTTCTGATCCTCATGATGCCATTAAACCTGACCCTGAGCCCTCCTCCTCTCCATCCTTCACTTTCACCACTCCTCAGGTTCCCACCTCTTCACCTGAACCATCTACTCCCATTCTTTCATCTCCTATTCCCACTTCCACACCTACCACAGAGATTCTACCCTCCTTATCTCCAATGACCCCAACCACTGAGGTTCTTAATTCCTCTCAAACTCCATCAACTGATATTCTTCCTCCCAATGACTCACCTCCTCCAACTCCACTCGTCGACCCTCTCTCTGAACCCTCTATCTCAGCTCCATCTCCTTTTGAAGATGACAAAGGGGGAGAGAAAAGCAAAGAGTAGAATTTAGAGTTTGAAGGAGTAGAATTTAGAGTTTGAAGGAGTTGTAGACATTTTTTTTCCTGTTTGGCTTATATAGTTTCTGATGTTTCAGTACTTGTGCATTTTGAACTGATGTACTATCTTGCACTTTGATGAATGAATGAGTTTTTGCTTCATTGCTTACATGCTTCTGTTGCTTATCTCTAATAATTATAACTTGTGCCCAAATGCCATAATTGTTTAAAAGTGTTATGTGCAAAAACTTTCTCAAAATGATCAAATATTTTGAAGCTTAAAGAACTGTCAAATGCAAATCCATTTCAAATTGTGAATTTAGTCAAACTCTTGAAATTCTGGTTTACAAGTGTTGCTATCATCAAAAAGGGAGAGAATGTTAGTTTTCTATGGGTTTTGATGATAACTGACATTTGTAAACACAAGTTGAAGTTTGTCTTTGGTAAGTTGAAAAGCTTACTGTCAAAGGCAAACTCGAGTTTTGGAAGCAAAACTCGAGTTTGGACTTGACAGAGAGTAGTTCAAATTTATAAAGTAATGAAAACTCCAGTTTGCTTAGGCAAACTCGAGTTTGCAAGTCTCAGAGAGCACTCAAGCTTTTCACATCAAGGCAAACTCGAGTTTAGGTTTACAAACTCGAGTTTGTACCATACAGAGGCACTTCAAGTTTCCCGAAGAATGCAAAACTCCAGTTTTGATTTACAAACTCCAATTTTCAACTACCGGAAAATTTGTAAAAGTTTTCTCTTATGAGGAAACTCGAGTTTGGGTTTTGCAATCTCGAGTTTTGGTCATACAGAGAGCTTCCAAAGTTTTGAACTTAAGAAAACTCCAGCTTTCATTTCAAAACTCCAGTTTACACCAAATAGAGAGTTTGTCAAGTTTTGTGAACTTGACCAAACTCGAGTTTGGGCTTGGCAGAGAGTCTAAATATTTTTCATCCTTTGCAAACTCCAGTTTACATTTGTAAACTCCAGTTTGCACTTAGCCAAGCATTTTCTAAGTTTTCCAAAGTTATGAGGAAACTTGAGTTTAGGCTTGATAGAAAGTTAACATGTTTTATCACTTTGAGAAAACTCAAGTTTACATTTGAAAACTCCAATTTTCACTTGGCAAAGATTTTCAAAGATTTCCAATTTTAAGAGGAAACTCGAGTTTGTGCCTTACAGAGAGCTTTGCTCATTTCATCATTTTAGAAACTCAAGTTTGCAATTGGAAACTCTAGTTTTGAGCTTTTGGACTTAAACATGTTTTCACTATAAAAGTCCAAAACTCGAGTTTGGATAAACAATACTCGAGTTTGTGTCGCTGGTTTTGAAAATCAACTTGCTCAAATTTCTGAAATCTTCCCGTTTGATTTTAATACTTCTTATCAACACTCACTACTATTCTTAACTATGTTTAATCAGTTTGTTAGTGAGTTTCAGATGGTTTAGAAGATATTAAATGAAGATTTGAACAAAAGCAAAAAGTGACGTCAGCACATTAAATGCAAAGTTCAGAAAACTTGCATCCTTTTGGACAATCATTCTACACACGTTGCAAAGGGATTAATGTTTCCTTTCCACATCCAGTAACTGCTCTTCCAACATATATATTACAAGGAAAGTCAACACTAATCCTCTGGAGAAAAGGAATTAACTAAAGAGTAGATAGAGAAGACACCAAAGTGCCTCCAACAGCTAGATTAATGCACCAACGGTTACATTGAAGATTACAACGATCATTTAATGCTCTCTTTGTATAAATAGGGTTGCATTCAATTCTTCTCAACAACCAATCTGCAGAAAACGAAAATCATTCAAGTTTCCAACTACTCTTTGAGTTTTCTTATGTAAAGTATCTTTTGATACATTAGTACTTCATTGATTATATTTATCCACTCTTAGAGAGAGTTTATTGATTGAAATCCATTTATTATAAGAATCTCAAGTCAGGGGACTTGGAGATTGGGGATATTGATTGCAACTTGTAAGGGGGAGTAAGTTCTAGTGAGAGAATTACTCTAGAGTCACAGAGTGTGTAATCAATTGAGATAGTGAAATCCTAGAGTGTCTGGGGACTGGACGTAGGTCAAGAGATTGGACCGAACCAGTATAAATTTCTTGTGTCTTGCTCTTCCTTTCTCTTCTATGTTATACTCTGTTTTTAGTGTTAAAAAACAGAGCTTTAGAAAAGAAATTTTATAATCCTCAATTCACCCCCCCTCTTGGTGATTAAGCTCCACTTTCAACCGTCAGTACTCAAATATAAAATGTGTAAAGTATATGTAGGTAACCATGTCAGGTGTGAAAACACAAATAATATGCCAAACATGCTACATATGCAAACAGAAACATACACACCAACGACTACCATGTGCCATCAGGCTGCCTTACCAAGGCAAGCCCCGGACTTACCGGAGTCACAACCCATAAAGCTGCCTACACCAGGACAGCCCCAGACTTATCGACCCGTACAGCCGCCAACCAAGGCTGGCCTCGGACCGAACGTCCTCAACGCTAGGAACCACATAACTATGTATGCATATTTGGCAACACATACAAAAGCACACATGGCAAATACAAACATACAACAAAACACATAAAGATATCTGAGTAAAGCGGTTACTATCTGGTGGGTAATATATTGCCCTTAATATTTATTATGCCCAATAACCTTTCCAGAAATGTCCTTGACCTAATAACACCAAAATACACCATTTTTAGTATTTCCAAAAATACCCTTGCATTATTCTTGCTAAAAGCAAGCTCCTACAGAATTTTTCCAGAAATTCAGTGTTTTTGTTCCAACTTCAGGTAATTTTAATAAATTCCACAAACATCATTTTTACATGAAACCAACTCCATTTGAACCATTAAAATGTCTAGTTTTCAGGAAAAATACACCCAAACCATGAAAGTACACTGATTTTGGCGTGTTTCTCGTTTTTCAAGCCTTGGTTAGATTTCACCCTGTTGCAACCAAAGCCAACTTTAACAATTTTTATCTCCTAGTAGAAAACTCCAAATGACATAAAATTATACATCATGGTGGACCTTAAGAAGTTTAATTTCAACCTGTAAAATTTCAGATTTTCCAAGTTCATTTACTATTTTTAAGACCGAGTTGAAACATCACTGCCAGAATCTTCAGAATTACTAGTAAGCTTGGTTTTAGGGGTTTTTCGGTCTTTTCAAGTTTGGGAACTTAAACCATGACTTTATCTCCTACAAAACCATGTTCTAGAACCATTGGAGACCTTAAAAATACAAAAATCCAACCATAACACCAAGCCCCTAATCCTTGGACGAAAATACCATAGCAAGAACTCAAGGAAATAGAGTTTTCGGGGTTACCTAGAATCGGAGAACCGTTGAATGTTCTTGGTAGCTTGGTCTTGGATCAACAAGCGTAAATATCTGTCCTTCGTGTAATCAAGTTACCTTTATTAAAGTGCCTTTTTAATAAAGGTAACTTGATCCGATAGGATTAGAATTAACAAGCGTAAATATCTGTCCTTCGTGTAATAAATGGGATCTGCTTTCTTGAATTTTTCCCCAAGAATTCCAGAGAATTCCAGGGGTCTCTAGGGTGCTGCCAAGTGGCACAATCCCCTTTAAAGAGAGCATATTTTTATCTACTTTTGGGGCAAATTACCCGTTTTGGCCCGAAACTTTTATAAATTACAATTGTGGCCCATAACTTATTAATTATTTCTGAACTTCCCTATGTACTTTGTTCTGCCTAAAGGCACACATATGGCGCCATTTAGGGCCCACAATTCTGCCCTCATTAATTTTTACACTTTCATTCCTATTTTACCCTTATGTCTAAAACGTGGGACCCGTGGTTTGACTTTTACATTGCTTTTTCTTTTCTTGCTCCCCAAGTAAATATTTTAATAATTGGAGGGGGTTATGTGGCGCCTAATGGGGCCCACAAATCTGATCCCCTATGTTTAATTCCTCTTTCCCACTTTATCAGTCTAGTTCTTGGTCTACCGGTCCGTGTGGGTCCCGCTAGTCAACAGGGTGTTTCCTTTTGCACTTTTCTTCGAATTTTTCAGATAATCTCCCCTGAATGGACATTCATATGTGGCGCCTCCTTGACTATCCAATATGGCCCTACATTTGTCTCATTCAGTCCAAAAGAAGCCCTTAATCGGTCTTTATCGGTCCCTTTTCTACCGGCTAATCGCCTGTGGGACCCGCATTTGTGTTTAGGCTTGAGTATGGATAAAATCATCTGAATTTTCCTTCTCTCTCCTAGGTGGATGAAATTCAATGCTTAAGGGGTAAGGAATTGACTTTTCTACCCCTGTAATCATTACTTACTTTTTGCTTTTCAATCCCGCAGTGACACGTGTCCTCCAGCAACGATTACACTGACTCCTGATCTTCAAAAACGCAGGGCATCCTTTGAAAGTGGAGCTAAATCACCAAGAGGGGGTGAATTGGGGATTTTAAAAACTTTTTCAGCTTACTCTGTTTTTGTACACTAAAAACAAGAGATGAATTAAGTAGAGGTAGAAGAGCAAGACACAAGGATTTATACTTGTTCGGTCCAATCCCTTGACCTACGTCCGGTCCCCGCTCTGGGATTTTCACTATCTCAATTGATTACACACTCGTACTCAAGAGTAATTCTCTCACTAGAACTTACTCCCCCTTACAAGTTGCAATCAATGAACCCAATCACCAAGTCCCCTTGACTTGTGATTCTTTACAATGAATGATTTACAATCAATAAACTCTCTCTAAGAGTAGATAATGATAAACACTGAAGCTTAATGTATCAACAGATACTTTATACAAGAAAACTCAAGAGTAGTTGGAAACTTGAATGATTTTCGTTTTCTATAGTCTTGGTTGTTGAGAGGAATTGAATGCTCTTCTATTTATACCGAGAAGGCATTAAATGACCGTTGCCAACTCCATATATCCGTTGTAGTGTTAATCTAGTGTTGTAGGCGGTTATGGTGTCTTATCTCACTAATCTTCACTTTAATCCAGTTGTGTAGAAGTTCGAGTTGACTTCTCGCAAATTAATCCGTTGGTAGAACAGTTGCTTGATGTGGAGAACATTCTTTAATGCTTTGCAAGCGTGTACGAGATGGATTACCGAAGTATGCAACTTTTCCGGTTGAAGCATTTAATGTTCGACATGTTTTTGCTTTTTGCTTTAAACCTTCAATAAACACTCTCTAATTCATCTCGAAACTCACTAAAAAAGTGGTTAAACATATCTAGGAACATTAGAGAATAATGATAGGAAGTATTAAAATCAAACAAGAAGGTTTTACAAAATCGTCGCATTCGAATTTCAAACTCTGCGATGAAAACTTGAGTTTTGATATCAAAACTCGAGTTTTTGACTTTGGTGTGTAAAATTGATTTAAGTCCAAAACATCAAAACTGGAGGTTTTCTTTCAAAACTACGGGTTTTCAAATCATTGAAAAACATCAAACTTTTCGCTTGGCCAAAACTCGAGTTTTCATATCAAAACTCGAGTTTTCATTTAAATATGAAAACTTGAAGAAATCGCGCCAAGTCAAAACTGGAGGTTTTGGAGAAAACTGGAGGTTTTGAAAACTGAGAAAACATGAAGACTTTCGCTCGAGCAAAACTCGAGTTTTGAAATCAAAACTCGAGTTTTCACTTTACTTGTGAAAACTTTGAGAAAACTTTGTCAAACTCAAAACTGGAGGTTTTCACAAAACCGGAGGTTTTGAAAACCGGCTAGAAACTCGAATCCTCTCGCAACTCAAAACTCGAGTTTTGATTCAAAACTCGAGTTTTCACAAATTTAGTGAAAACTTGGAAAATTTCAAGTTATGTTGTAAACTGGAGGTTTTAGCCAAAACTGGAGGTTTTCAAAGTTCAAAAACTTAGGAGACTCTCTGTAAGTCCAAAACTCGAGTTTTCAATGAAAACTGGAGTTTTGTCTTTTCCAAAAATATTGAGAAGTCTCTGTATTGTGAAAACTTGAGTTTTCTCTGAAAACTGACGGTTTTGCTTTGTTCAGGATATATCTCATTAAGATCAAAACTCTTGGCTAATCTCAAACTCAAATTTATGTGTCCAAGCTCGAGGTAAGAATCCAATGTAAGAAGAATCAACTCCAAACTCATTGTATTATGTCCGTTATGATCCGATGAATGAAGGCTGTTCTTGACCAGCGTTTTTGCAATGTCTTAAACTCACTGTCAACTTTCGAAGGCCATATTTCTCTGGTCTGAACTCCGTTTTGGTTGCTTCAAGTCTTTATGGAAAGTCCTTTGAGTCTTCTTTCATATGCCACCAATTTCAGCTCAATCGGATTTGTAGTTTGTGAGATACACTCAAAACATTGAGGCTTGGTTTGCTGTGTGGCGTGAATCTCAGTGTCAACTTCCACAATTCATAGCTCCTTGATCTGAACTCCTTTGGGCTTGAATTTTATATTAAAATGACGCATTGGAAGTCTATTTTCATATGCCACTGGTTTTACCTCAATCGGATTCTTGGTTTAGGAGATATCATCGAATTACCGACCTCGCCCAGCTGAAACGTGAAACAGAGTAGAGCGAGTTGCTGAATAGTGCAAACTCGAGTTTTGACTTGGAAACTCGAGTTTTCCTAGTCCGAGACGCCAGCAGATGTCGAAGACACTTCAAAACTCGAGTTTTGAGTTCTTAACTCGAGTTTTCTCATACCGAGGAGCAAATCATTGTAGAGAAGTAGGAAACTCGAGTTTTGGGTTGGGAACTCGAGTTTTCTCATCCCGGAGCTGATTTTTGCTGACTTTAATTCCTAATCGAACCATTCCAACTTCCATATGATCTTAGAGGCTTCTAGCATCAATATAAGAACTTGAATAATGATACCTTCATTCCATTCAACAAGTTCTTCCTTTTTCCATCTCCCAACTTGATCATTCTTCATCATTCAACTCTTTCTTTCTTCTCTTGATCATTTTCCATAATTCGATTCTTTCTTTCTTCTCTTCTCTTGATCATTCTCTCGTCATTCAACTTGTACTCATCATTCTTTGCAAGTTCTACCTTCTTCAATATTTCCTCTTCTTCGATTATTCCCAAAATCCTTTGATAGCTTCTTGCTTCCTTGACATTATGATATTCCCATTATATTGTGTGCAAGAACTTCTTTCTTCTATCTACTTTCTTGATCAATCTCCATTATTAAACTTTGCATCTACATTCAATATAAGAATTAGTCAAAGCATAATGTAAATGTAGTATGCAACCTTTTTGCTCTTAAGAATGGCATCTATATAAGACATCATCAAAACTAATCATAACCAACATCCTTGACTGCCCTGAAAATGTTGTATACTTACTTATACCAGTATATTTTCACTCAAATAATTGTCCTTTACCTTAGGGCAGTTAGGTAGCACCTTTTCCAACCGAATTTATACCGTTTGGGTCTTCTGTGCCCCTTTTTCCCATTAGCACTTTAGTTCCACGGTTTATACACATTAGGTCCACTATCCCGTATAGCCAAATTACTTATTCCCTGAGAGGCTTCCTATCTCTCATCATTCTTGGGATTCTTCCCCAACCGGGCTTAGTCGTCCGCCTACTTTAGGCTTATTCTCAGTTCTCAGGGTCCAAAGTTCGGGATATTACATGAGCAATTATTCAAACATGTATTATTATTATTATTATTATTTTAAAAAAATCCCCAATTCAAGGGTGGGCACTTGCCCCCTTCTCTTATACGTGGGTCCGTCCCTGGCATCAGCATTAGATTATCTTCAACTGAGACAGATTCTTTCACATAGATCGATATTTTTTTTCAAAATTCCTTCTCCCTGAGGTTGAAAATAATTTCTCATAGAAACCTTAAAAGCCTCTTCCAATGTCTTCATCATTGTCCACCCACATATTTGACTCATCTCTCAATCTAGTAACCTTGTTTCTGTTCCTTTTAGTCATAGTGGCCCTATGAAAAAAATTTGTGTTCTTATCTCCGCACTTTAGCCATTATATTCTTCATTTTTTAGCCCAATACAATTCCTTTCATTGCCATAAATTATTTATTTTTCTCTTTAATTCTACCAACTCCATTGTCATGTTTAGAAAGAATTCAAGGACCAGAGATTTGAATAGGCTGAGAGCGTGATGATCCTCAAGCCTCAACGTTGTGTATATAAGGAATATTATGAGTAGAGTCCGTATAGAGATGGTTACAGAGTGATATGGACCCTACATGTGGTGACTGATTAACAATAGAGCACCTATACAGAATATATACAATATCTACAAAACAATCTATAATACAACATAGATGCTAATTGTAATACCAATATTTGTACAATAGTAATTGCTAGCTAATTATACATTAGTTCTAACACTCCCTCTCAAACGAGAGGGTGTGGGACACAATCCGAGTTTGGCACACAGATAAGAGAGTCGTGTGTGAGTCAAAGCTTTTGTGAGACAATCTGCAATTTGTTGGTGAGAAGGAACATAAGAGACCATAACATCACCAGCCAGAACCTGATCTCTAATGAAATGCACATCTATGTCTATGTGCTTGCTTCGGGCATGATGTATAGGATTGGAGGCAAGGGCTTGGGCACTCAAGTTATCACACCAAATGACTGAGGGCCTTTTTAGAAACAACCCAATTTCAGTTAACAAAGTATATAGCCACTTCAGTTCAGTAGCACCATCATCCAGTGCTCTATACTTTGATTCAGAGCTTGCTCAAGACACCACTCTTTACTTTTTAGAGGCCCAAGATATAAGTGTACTACCTAGATAGACACAAAAACCAGCCATGGACCTTCTACCATCAAGATCTGTGGCCCAATCAGCATCGGTATAGGCAATTAACTGAAGGGATCAAAAGGGTTTGATATGTAAAGCATAGTGGTAAGTTCCCTTGAGATATCTGAAGATGCATTTTACCCCTTGGAAGTGGATATAGTGGGACAAGAGAGGAATTGCCTTAACTTGTTTATTGAATAAGCAATGTCTGGTCGTGTGGTGGTCAAGTATTGAAGGGATCCTATGGCTTGTCTATAGAGAGAGGGATTGGACAAGGGGTACAATCATGAACAGAAAAATGATGGCTAGTGACCATGGGTGTAGGAACAGGGGCACAATCAGTCATATTGAATCTGTGTAGTAAATCCATAATATACTTTCCTTGATTAAGATAGAGACCAGTGTCATTTTTGAAGGTTTCTAAGCCAAGAAAATAATGCAGAGGCCCCATATCCTTTAAGGAAAAGATAACATTAAGTTGAGTGATGAAATTTCGGATATAATTGGAATTATTCCCAATGACTATTATGTCATCAACATAGACCAACTCAAATATAATGACAAAGTGGCGTCTAAGGAAGAAGAGTGAAATGTCACTCTTGGAGTTTTGAAATCCCCCGTGGGTAAGAGTATTTCTGAGGCGATCGAACCAGGCACGAGGAGCCTATTTTAGCCTATAAATATCCTTCACTAATTTACAAACATGAGTAGGTTTTCGAGAATCACATAACCCAAATGGTTGGCGCATGTAAACATCTTCTTGAAGAAAGCCATTTATAAATGCATTGTTAACATCAATTTGCATAATTTCCCAGTGAAAGGTAACAACTAGAGTGAGGATAGTTCTTACAGTAGTGGGTTTGACAATCGGACTGAAGGTTTCAAAGAGTCAACACCAGGAGCCTGTTGAAACCCTTTTGCCACAAGACGAGCTTTATGTTTAAGTATTGATCCATCAACCCGAAATTTCATCTCGAAGATCCAACGACAATCGACAAGTTTTTGAGATTGATGAAAAGGAACCATAGTCCACATCTGGTTGCGGATGAGAGCATTATACTCTTCTTACATGGCGTGTTTCCAGTGTGGCAGGGAAAGGGCTTCAGCTGCTGTTCGAGGTGGGCTAGCCTGAGACATGATCGTTGGCATTTCAGTATGAAGAAGTCTAACGAACGGATACCGAGGCTTGGAGATACCAGCCTTTTCCCTAGTGACTATGTGGTGTTAGCCTGGAGCTATCGAAGCTGAAGTGGAGTTTGATGACGTTGGCGGAACTAGAGTTGGATATATCTTGGGCCTCAATTTGGGCTGGACCCAAGGTGTCATTAAAAGCCAAAATTTGACTTTAGCTTTCACCAAGAGTTTTGGATGAAATTGAATCATGAGACGATGGCCTTGTATTGTCATTAAGTCTACTGATCCTCGAGAAAGGGGCTGAGTTCACCACCAAAGATGATAAACCAGGTGTGTAAATTATAAATGGAATATCATCATTGCCTGACTAAGACGCAATGGGCTGCTTGTGTAAGAAACCTGAAATACAAGGAAAAATAGAGCCATCAAATATGACATGTCTAGAAATGTATATTCAACCAGTGTGACTTAGACACTTGCATCCCTTTTGTTGAGATAATAGACCAAGATATATGCACTGTGTACTTTGAAATTGCAGCTTGTGAGTATTGTAGGGCCTCAGATACAGATAGCAAGCACAACCAAATGTCTTCATGCTGTGATAATCAGGTTCTGTTCGATATAAGCAAAATAGAGGTGACATGTTTCCATTGACTGATGAGGGAAGTCGATTGATTATATAGACTGCGGTCTAAAAAACCTCTGTCCAGTATTTCAAGGGTGTTCGTTCTCTATGTGTTTTGATAATAACCGACAATTGTAAACTTAAATGAAGTTTTTGGTTAAGTTAAAAATAACTAGGAATTTATTGTCAAAGAGAAACTCGAGCTTGGAGTTGTCAAACTCGAGTTTACACTTAATAGAGAATCAGTAGAGTTATTTGAACTTGGCTTGACTTGAGTTTCAGAAAGTAAAACTCGAGTTAGTGCTTGGCCGAGAGTTTTCAAAGTTTTCTCATTTAAAAGTAAACTCAAGCCAGTTATGGTTAACTCGAGTTTATGCAAGGCTGAGAGTTTTCACAATATTTTGAACTCAAAGTGACTAGAGTCTGATCTTGAAAACTCCAGTTAGAGTTTATGGACTTAAACTTATTTTCAAATTAAAGAAGTCATAAACTCAAGTTAGTCACTTAATGACTCGATTTTCCGCGATCTTAAAATGTTTTCAAAATGGTATCGCGAAGCTCATTTCGAAAGAAGATATAAACTCGAGTTTACGTCAACTGACTCGAGTCATACACTTGAGCGAAACTTTTTAAACTCCAGTTTCAATCTTATAGAGTCATCTTCACTTATATGTCAAATCTATTTTCAAAGAAGAAGATCATGAGACTCGATCCTAGAACGTTAAACTCGAGTCATGCACTCCAGTTTGCTTGAACAAACTCAAGTGTAAAGCGACTTTGTTTTGAAATCACTGTGTCCGAATTTGGGAAATCTTCATGTATGTTTTGTATACTTCATATCATCTCTAATTACTATTCCTAACTATGTTTAATCGATTTGTTAGTGAGTTTCAAATGATCAAACAAGTGCTAAACTGAAGATTAAGCAAAAAGCAAAAGATGATGTTAGAGCATTAAATGCTGGCCTGGATAACAAAGCACGATTTTGGTAAATCATTCTTTGCACATTCCAAAGTTTTTAAAGTTCTCTTTCCTCATTTGGATGTCAGATCTGTTAGTTCTCTATGTGTTTTGATGATAACTGACAATTGCAAACTCAATTTGAAGTTTGTCTTTGGTAAGTTAAAAACTTACTGTCAAAGGCAAACTTGAGTTTGGACTTGACAGAGAGTAGCTCAAACTTTATGAACTTGGCCAAACTCCAGTTTGCTTCAGCAAACTCAAGTTTATGTAATACAGAGAGCACTCAAAGTTTTTAAACTTAAGCCAAACTCGAGTTTGCTTTTGTAAACTCGAGTTTGAACAAGACAGAGAGCTTTCAATATTTTGTGAACTTAGCCAAACTCCAGTTTGCTTTTGCAAACTCCAATTTGTGCTTGACAGAGAGTTCTCAAGTTTCCCAAGTTTTCAAGGAAACTCAAGTTTGAGTTTACAAACTCGAGTTTGTGACAAGCAGAGAGCTTTGCTCTATTTTAAACTTGAGAAAACTCTAGTTTGTGTTTGGCAGAAAGTTTTCAAAGTTTTTTCTCTTTTGAGGAAACTCGAGTTTGGTTTTACAAACTTCAGTTTAGATCATATAGAGAGCTCCTCAATTTTCTGAAGTTTTGAAAACTCCAATTTCCATTTGGAAACTCCAGTTTTGAGCTTTGTGGACTTAAACTCATTTTCACTTCAAAAGTCCCAAACTCTAGTTTGTCACTTAGTGACTCGAGTTTGCTTTTATTTTCAAAATGCTCTTCAAAGTTCAAATTGCGACATTCTTTCTGGATGGAACAAACTCGAGTTTGTACTCATTAACTCAAGTTTTGTTCCTGAAGAATAGTTGCAAACTTCAGTTTGGTTGAACAAACTCGAGTTTGCATCATTAAATTTGAAAATCAAATTGCTCGAATTTTGTGAAATCTTCATGTTTGATCTAGATACTTCTTATCATCACTCATTACTATTCCAAACTATTTTTAATCAGTTTGTTAGAGAGTTTCAGATGAATTAAAGAGTGTTAAGTGAAGATTTAGCATAAAGCAAAAAGTAACATCAGCGCATTTATTGCTTAGTCCAGAAAACTTGCATTCTTTTGGACAATCATTCTCTACACATTGCAAAAGGATTAATGTTTTCTTTCCCTATCAAAAAGCTACTCTTCCAACAGATTTAATTCAAGGGAAGTCAACCATAAACTTCTGTGCACCTGGATTAACAGAAGATTAGAGAGAGAAGTGACCAACTTGTTCCTAACAGCTAGTCCAATGTCTCCAACGGTTACATTGCTCAATCCAACAGTCATTTAATGCTCTCTTCATATATAAGGAGTTGCATTCAAGTCTTCTCAAAAACCAATCTACAGAAAACAAAAAGCATTCAAAGTTTCAACTACTCTTTCAGTTTTCTACTTTTGTAAAGTATCTTTTGATACATTTGTACTTGAGTGATTATTTCATCTACTCTTTGAGAGAGTTTCATTTATTGAAATCATTTATTGTAAGGATCTCAAGTCGTGGGACTTGGAGATTGGGTATATCAGTTTAAAACTTGTAAGGGGGAGTGTATCCTAGTGAGAGGATAACTTTCGAGTGCAGAGTGTGTAACTGATCTTGTGAGTTGGTGAAAATCCCAGAGTGTATGGGGACTGGACGAAGTCAAGTTTTGTGACCGAACCAGTATAAATTTGCTGTGTCTTGCAATTTTCATCTCCTCTATTTTGCTGTTAAATTTCAGAGCACGTTTTAAAGAATTTTTAAAATCCTCAATTCACCCCCTCTTGGTGATTTGCTCCACTTTCAAGATCATCCAACAGATATATTTCAAGGAATGTCAACAAGAATGTCTAGGCACATTGGTAGAATCAAAGCTTGAGTGAGAATACACCTGGATTCAACCTATCAACTCATTAAATGCTTCCAACGGCCACATTATTGTCTCCAACGGTCATTAAATGCTTCCAACATATATAAGCTAAAGCATTCAATTCTCAACAATAACCAAGAATACAGAAAACAAAAAATGTTCAAGTGTTACTTGCATTTACTGTTTTCTACTCATCTGTATAGTATCTTTTGATACTTTGTACTTCAGTATTTATTCATATGCTCTTTTAGAGAGTTTTATTTCTGATTATTAAATCATTGTAAGAATCTCAAGTCGTAGGACTTGGAGATCGGGTTATCAATTTACAACTTGTAAGGGGTAGTGTATCCTAGTGAGAGGATAACTTTTGAGTACATAGTGTGTAACTGATTGAAGTGATAGGGAAAATCCCAGAGTGTCTGGGGACTGGACGTAGGTCAAGAGTTAAGGCCAAACCAGTATAAATCCTTGTGTTCATGTTCTTCTACTCTCTCTCTGTCTGTTTGGCCTTGTCCTGTGGTGAAATTCTGAGCTTATCGAAAAAGTTTTTATATCCCCAATTAACCCCCCCTCTTGGTGATATTCTATCATCTAAAAATGGCAGATGCACTTGAGCTAATAGAGTTAGACCCATCTCCACTATGTGACAGTGTTTGCGCTCAGCTCTTCCATTTTGAGCAGATGTATAAGGGCATGTGAAACGAATAAGGATACATGCTTCATTAGCTATCGGTATAAATGGTTTGAACTCAGTTTTGTTATCACATTGGAATGTTTTAATGGTGGTGCTAAATTGATTTTCGGCATATCGACGAAAATGATTAAAAGCATGGATAGCTTCTCCCATGTGTTTAAGTGGATACAGCCAAGTGTAGAGGCTGAAATCATTGACGAAATGAATGTAGTAATGGTGACCATGTATTGATTGAATTGGCGATGATCCCCATAGATTAGAATGAATGAGTTCAAGTGGAGCAGAGGCACGAGACATAGACACAGGAAAAGGTAATCGCTTAGATTTGCCATATTGGCAAGCAGAACACACAAGATTTTCATTTAATTTGAAATTAACTTTACAATCTTACAAAATTTTGTCCAAAACTTTTTGACTAGGATGTCCTAATCTACGATGCCACTGTAAGATTAGATCATCATCCATTTTTTTTACTGCAACTGCCATGTTGATGGTGATGGGTGAAGTGATTCTAGTCATGGGATATAGGCCCTGCCTTGGCGTTCCCTTCAGTAACACTTGACCTGTGCCCTTTTCCTTCACAAGATAGCCATCATCAGTGAAAACTATGGAAACTAAATTGTCCTTAATGAGTTGGTTAACATTAAGAAGATTTTTAGTTATGGATGTTACTACCAAAACTTCTTTAAGTTTGAGATTAGAATTAATACAAGAAAGGGAAGCAGAACCAATTCCATGAATTTTTTCCTTCTTACCGATACAAGTATATAAAGACATGTTACCCGTGGGGGCAGTGGAGTCAAGTTGATCAGGATTTGAGGTCACATGATAATTTGCTCCATAGTCCATATACCACTCAGGGTCAGAAACAACATGTGGATCAGAGGGAAAACGGCTGATTACCAGACGAGGAAGTTTGACCTATCGAGTTTGATTGCCGTGGTTTGACTCGAAGAATGAAACAGAGAGTAGCTCTTGACAACCGACGATGGCGTGACCTCATCGGAAGTTTGGGATGATTGAGACATGAGTAAAATGGAGTCTAAAGATGAAGAGCTCTGATACCAAGAAACAATTCAAGGAACAGAGATTTGAATAGGCCGAGAGCGTGATGATCCTCAGGCCTCAACGTTGTATATATAAGGAATATTATGAGCAGAGTCCGTATAGAGACGGTTACAGAGCGATATAGACCTTACAGGTGGTGACTGATTAGAAATAGAGCACCTATACAAAATCGATACAATATCTACAGAACAATCTTGAATACAACACAGATGCTAATCATAATACCAATATATGTACAATAGTAATTGCTAGCTAATTATACAATAGTTCTAACATGTTTTCATTCTACTGACTACTCAAACATGTATTCACTTTCTCAATAAACTTATTCAACATTTTTTTCTTATTCCTCATTTCTCTTTTACTCCATTGAGATAACACTTCTGTTAGATGTTGAATACGTGAAAGAACGTTTTTACTACTTCCGTTAGATCCAAGTGAGAAAGCCATCTAGCATCAAACTTGAAAAGCCAAGGGGATTTCTCCTTCTTAAAATCAAACTCCACAAACAAAAGACAATGATATGACCCGACCCAATAGCCTCAATCACATGGTATTGGCCTCTAGAAAAATTGGATTGCCACCTATAATTGACCACTGTTGTTGTATCTAAATTTTCTCTTATAAAATCAGCCCCTACCTATTATTAAACCATGTAAAGTGTCCAACAGATAACAATCCACTATAAATTCCTAAATCTATCCAATTCTCTATTTGTTTTAGAATTCCTACCTTCCTTGTCAGAATAGTATAGTGTCTAATTGAAATCCCCTACCACCATCCATGGAATGCCTTCATGAGATCTCAAAGCTTCCAAATCTCTCCACCATTCTTGCTTACGTGATTTAACCACGGGGCTATACACGAAAGTAATGGAACCTGCATCCTTTCCCCCTTTGAGAACCTTTTTCAACATGAATAACATTACAATCAACTAGTCCTATAGTAAGTTGTATGTCTTTTTTCCACTATAAAACCAGTCCCCTAGAGCGCCCCATTGGTTCACAAGCCATATCAAATCCTAGCTTTCTTCGTACTTTTTCTACTTTCATATATTTCATTTTAGTTTCAAACAAAAAAACAAAGTCTGGTTTAAGCTTCGTGCATTGGAACCTTAAATGACGAACTGTCAGGGTGGTTCCAAGACCCTGTGTTGGAAATTAGGCCTAGGGACAAATCATTGTACTTTAAACATAATTGATATTTAAAGTATTTCTCCATTTTTGTTATCATATCATTTGCATGTTTATTATGATAACTGTATCCTTGGATGTATCATAAAGATTATCCTAAATGTCCCTGGTCGGTCATTTATGCGAGAGCAAAGATGAAATAAGACCAGTATGACTTTAATTAGGTATGGAGATAAGAATCAAAGTCTTAGGCATTTGTAAGAGTACAGGTGCTGGACCGACCCACTATGAGAAAGATGTTTAGATTAAGTCATAAGCTTATCTTATGTATAACCACGTCACAATGCCCTTTGACCTGAGATCATCATGGATTCCTACATAAGAGTCGTTGGTCTTTGACCTAGTCAAAAGTCACCTTTGACCGGGTGATGATAAAGGCTACGATCGGGATTATTGGTTTTCATGCAGAGGAATGTGAATGGTCAAGATGAGATTTGTCCCTCACATTTGTAGAGAGATATTACTGGGCCCCTCGATGAGTAAGTCTGAGAAATGTATGGTCATACTACGATGGAAAGGAGTTTCCATTTCAATTGTTAGACTACTCAAGAATTGAGAAAGTAATGGTCAAGAACAGGAGGATGACACTCCATGCTTCATCCTTGACCAAATTATCGCGTGACAAAAAGGGATGTGGCATGGTTGTATAATAGGTTGCATCATATCGATCCTCATATGAATTGGTAGTCGTAATATCTTGCTAGAGGCCGCTTGCGATTTGTGGGCTGGTACAGTATTGGCCCGCTGCCAATCTCATATGGGCCTACAGGGTCGAACACAAGAATAGCCCAACACGAGCAATAATGTCCAGATTCATTGAATCTTAGATATGTCTAAGATTTAATGAATACAACGTTTAATCTAGGATGGATATATATATATATATATATAAAATAGAAATTCGATAATAATAATAATATCATTTATATAGATAATAATATTATTATGTAGTATTTGTTTTGTATTTAATTTATTTGATAAATTAAATAACTAAAACAAATAGAGATATCGTATCTCATATTTAATTTGAATTGAGATATAGTATCTCAAATTTAATTAAAGATAAATTAAATCAGCTGGCTTTTAATTTGGATTAAATAAATAGATTAAATTAGATCTGTTGGACAGATTTAATTAATATTATTTTAATCCAAATTTGAATTTCAAAATCAATAAAGATTAATTTTGAATATTTTAATACAGCCCAATTAGGGTTTGAAAAACCCTATAAGATAATGATCAAGTCATATTAAAATAGAACGAGCCGCCTAAAAAAAACCCTACAGAAGAGACGTAAAAAAGTTGAAGACGCTAGCACGCTGCCGTCTGTGTTGGAGTTTTGTTCAGTGTGGATACCGGTAGAGGGAGTGGATTCGCTCAGTTGGCTCCTGGTGATCGAACAACACACACAAGAAAGGTACGGTTCTGACTACTTTAATTTGAACGCCGTTGATTGATCCTCCTATTGGATTCGTAAATTTATTGGATATATTCCTTCCGCTGCGTGTACAAATACCAACACCCTAACAATTCCACACAAAGCAACTCATAGCCCTTAGGTGGCTAGAGAAGGCCCACTACCACCCCTTTCTTGATTATCATGCAAAATTTACTTTCCTTTTTTTTATCGAAATTCCCTCCCTCCCTTCTATAAATTTTGAAAATTCAAGGAATCACCCTTAAAAATAGCTCTTCAAGTCACCTAGTTTTCTTTTTATCATCTCTGTTAGTTCCCTATTTGTGTTTTGATGATGATTAAGGTTGAAAACAATGTATGTTTAAGAAATGTAAGCAAAATAATTTTAACTCAGTCAAAATCGCATTTCATCAGAGAAAACACTTTGCTGTCAGATTGGCTCGAGCCAATGATGCAGACTCGAGTCAATCCCATATGCACCAATCGCCAAAATGTCATTTTGACTCAAGCCTAACAAAAGGCTGCCTCGAGTCTAGCTCAAGACTCGAGCCTGATCTTTCAAATACTCGAGCCAATGATTTTTTATCTTAAAGTATTTTTCAAAATATGAGTCGATTAACTCGAGCCTATAAAATGTCAGCCTCGAGTTTGTGGCTAAACTCGAGCCAGCACTTTCAGAGACTTGAGTCGATGTCTTAATTCTAAAATGATTTTCAAAATATGAAACTCGTGCCTCGAGCCGCAAGGAGACTTTAGCCGAATCTTGACTTTACATTCAAAAATCAATCTTTTTTTTGCCTCGACCCTCGAGTCAAAGATCTTTATCATCTTCAAAATCATCAATTGAGCCTTGCATATTGGTGACTCGAGCCTAAGGCTAGATTCGAGCCTTTTGCGCCGAGTCTCGATAACATTTTCAAAAGTTCATTTTTTGATGACTCGAGCCAAGTTCATCTCGAGAATGTTTTTCGCAATCCTAAAATCTCTCGAGTATGCTTTAGATTCTTCATATCATCTATCATCAATGTTCTTAACTTCATTTATTTTGCCTTAGAACGAGTCAAAGATCTTTATTTCATTCTCTTTGCTGGGCTTCCAATGGTCTTAATCGCAGGAACAAAAGAATAAAAAAAATATTGGGACACAATTATACGGACTTCCGCGCCTCAACTTTAACGGATCTTCAATCAATCATCTAATATTGAAGCTTATGAATTAACTAAGCTAATATCTTCGATATTTTCATTGAGCATCTTTATCTACTCGCTTGTATATTGGTGATCTTTATCATCTTCAATCAATCATCTAATATTAGAGGGAAAATTGCTTTGTGTCTATCTACTTTCTCTGTCTTTGTCTTATTTGTGCCGGTGATATTCCATCAAGGAAAATCCCGAGATGTATTATTTCCCGATACAATCGACCTCCTGGATTCAATGGTGAGCATTATTCATTTTGGAAAGCAATATTCAAAGTGTTTATGACTTTGGAAATTACATTCCTACAAAGATTGAAGGAGGAATCTGAGTTCGAAAGAATGACAAGAAAAACATCACTCTCAAGAAACTTAATGCTACAAAGTGCTCTCAGTCAATTTCAACTTTGTTACACTCTTCCGGCATTTGATTAATACTCTAACCACTTGAATCAATTATTGCTGAATTTCAACTTTGTTACAAAATCAATTATCGAGGCAAAACATATGAGCAAGGTCCTCAAGTTAGAAAGATTCTCAATGTTTTGACAAAAGACTGTGAAGCCAAAGTCACAGCAATAGTGTTAGTTCTCAATGTTTTGATGATAACAATGTCTAAGTTTTTTTTTTGATGAAGTTCTTACCTTGCTCGAGAAACCCCATGACCTTGCCCGAGCATCATCGGGTTTCTGGATAAGAAGAAGTGATGCTTGTTCAACTTGCTCGAGCAACACGCTGAGCTTGCCCGAGCATCATCGTTTTTCAGAATGATGAAACTGATTTAAATCAGTCTTGCTCGAGCAGGAAGGTTAGCTTGCTCGAGCATCAACAAGATAGAAGCAATATGGATTAGTCGAGCAATCATGCTCGAGCAAGAGAAAGACCCTTGCTCGAGTAGCATCGAGACAGAAGCAAAATAATGAAGCAGAAAAGCCTTGCTCGAGTATTCAAGAAAGCATGCCCGAGAACCATGCTCGAGCAGAGCCAAAATCCGTGCTCGAGAAGCACCTCATTCTTCATCTCATTTACAAGCCTGCTCAAGCATGAAATATTACATGCTCGAGTAAGAGAAAAAGCTTGCCCGAGCAGCTTGGTTGTTCCTTCTGTTCTCGCCTCTGTATGTCACTTGCCTGAGCATGAATAAAATCATGCTCGAGCACCATGCTCGAGCAAGAGAAAATTACTGCTCGAGCAGCCTCGCTGTTCTCCCAATCTCTCGCCTCTGACTAAGTCTTGCTTGAGCATGAATGATGTCCTGCTCGAGCAACAGCGAGTAGTAGCCTTTTTTCACTATCTATTGAAAGGCTTGCCCGAGCATGAAGATTATCATGCTCGAGCAGGCAAAATTCCTTTGCTCGAGCATCAGCGGCCAAAGACATTTTTAACTAACTCAATGAGTAGCTTGCCCGAGCAAACAAGGATTACTGCTCGAGCAAGATACCTCTGTTTTGAAATCTTCCTCTGAGTAATATATGCAATCTCTGTGTTAATTTCAATACCTCTAAATGATACTCATTATTAATCTTAAATGCTTTTATCTAGTTTGTTAATGAGTTTTCAGATGATTTAAGCACGAGCGAAACTTCAAATTAGCAGAAAGCACACTGTGTCAGACGAGCATTAAATGCGGTTACCAAACCAAGTGATAATCTCGGTTACCAATACCTGTTCAATGTAAAGCAACCCTTGTCATTCCAACTGAGCATTTAATGCCATCTCACAACGGGAAGAATCAAAATGAATGAAGGGAATGTCAGAACTGAAAATTCATCTGGAATATTAAAATGGCGAAAATCGTAACGGAAGTTTCATCTGTCTAACGGACACATTCAAGACATTCAACGGATATTCTTCAAAGCTTCTTCAACGGTCATTTATTGCAAACACTATAAATACCAGAAGCATTCAATTTTGCTACCTAACGAAACGTTGTGCAATCAATTCGAGTTCAATATTATTCGTTGTTTCAACTATTTCATTAATTTGTACTTCAGTGTTTAATACTTTATCTACTCGTGAGGAGTTCATAAACATTTACTTCATTGTCAGTTGAATCTTAAGGTTGAGGAACCTTAAGAGAGGGTGTATCAATTACAACTTGTAAAGGGGAGTGGAGTCTGAAAGTGAGAAGATCATCCTTCGTTTACAGAGTGTGTAATTGTTCTTGAAAGATGGTAGAATCCCAGGTGTTCTGGGAACTGGACGTAGGTCAGTGATTTTGGATCGAACCAGTATAAACTGTTCTGTGTCTACTTCACTTCTCTGTCTCATTTCTCTGTTTCTGTTTTACTTGTCTTCGTGTGAGTTTGCAAAAAGAATTTGAGATCACCTATTCACCCCCCCTCTAGGTGATATTCCATCTTCATTTGGTATCAGAGCCAGGTTTCTTAGTTGGGCTTAACATCCCGAGATAGATCATGGAAGGAATGTTACCTGACGGTGCTTCGATTAATCGTCCTCCGGGCTTCAATGGCGAACACTATTCATTCTGGAAAGCAAAATTCAGAGTGTTTGTGTTAGCTACCGAATACGGTCTCTGGCGAGTAATAGAGACTGGTGATTACATTCCTACAAGGATCGAAGGAGGAATCGCCGTTCCAAAGACAGAAGCTGAGTTCGATGAGAACGACAAGAAAAACATCACTCTCAATAATAAAGCTATTCTGATGTTACAAAGCGCTCTCAGTCAGAAGGAGTACTTTCGAATATGCAACTTGTCCACTGCAAACGAGATGTGGAAGGCACTGGAAGTAGCATATGAAGGAACCATCGGCATTAAGGAAAACCGTATTAGTACTCTGACCACTGAGTATGACCTTCTTCGAATGAAACCCGGAGAAACTATTGCTGAGTTTCAACTTCGCTACACTCATCTTATCAATCAGCTGGCGGCCTTGGGCAAAACATATGATCAAGGTCCCCAAGTCAGAAAAATTCTCAACCTTCTAACAAAAGATTGGGAAGCAAAAGTTACAGCAATAGAGGAGTACTTTCGAATATGCAACTTGTCAACCGCAAAGGAGATGTGGAAGGCGCTAGAAATAGCATATGAGGGAACTTCCGGCATCAAGGAAAATTGTATTAATACTCTAACCACTGAGTATGACTTACTCCGAATGAAGTCTGGAGAAACTATTGCTGAATTTCAACTTCATTACACTCATTTGATGAATCAATTATCAGTTCTGGGCAAAACATATGAGCAAGGTCCTCAAGTTAGAAAGATTCTCAATGTTCTGACAAAAGACTGTGAAGCCAAAGTCACAGCAATAGAAGAATCTCGTGGAGAATCAATGGCTTCAGTTGCTGCTCTATTCGGAAGATTATTTGAATATGAAAGCAAACTGAAATTCAAAAAGGACTTGGATAAAGTCAACATTAGTCGGAGCAAAGGTATCGCCTTTAATGTTGTGAAGGAAAAAGAAGATAAAGACAAAGAAGATGATGATGAGACGAAGATTCAAGAAGTTCTACAGAAAAGACCAAGGCTTCAGAAATAGGTTCCAGAAAGGAAGTTCAAGTAACAGATGCGAATTCAAGGATAAGGATCAAGTTATCTGTTACAAATGTGAGAAGCCAGGTCATTACAAATCAGAATGCCCTCAGCTGAAAGACAATTATAAAGAGAAGACGAAGAAATCCAACCACTTCAAGAAGAAGGCCTATGTATCGGCCATATGGGGAGATGGCTCCTCAGATGTAGAAAGTGAAGAAGAAAAAGAAACGGCAAATGTTTGTATGGTTGCAGAAGAAGAGCAACCTGAAAAAGACGATGAGGTATATGACTTGCAACCTTCATATGATGAGTATAATGAGTTACAATTTGAATTTGAAAAAGTTGTCGAGAAATATATATCCTTGAAAATGAAGAACATAACTCTCGAACAACAGTTGAAAATCTTTCTTGTGAAAACCTTGTCTGTGAAGAATGCCTGGTTTTAGAGAAAAGGAATGTATATCTTACAAAAACGCTTGAGAAATTCACTAAAGGTAGTAAATGCTCAACGTAATTTTAAAAGCACAAAGGTTTACAAATGATCCATCAGGCATAGGATATAATCCTATTTTTGACAAAAAGAAAGGCAAGAAGAAAATTGGTGGAAAATCCTATTTGAATTATTTTCAGAAAACTGTTCATACTTCAAATCCATTTGCCCACTGTAATTACTGCAACCGGAAGGGATGAAAGTGGAACTTAATCACCAATAGGGGAGTGAATTGGGGATTTTAAAATTCTTTTCAGATTGCACTGTTTTCAAACACTAAAACAGAGCTAGACAGAGTATAAGGAAGAATAGCAAGACACAAGAAACTTATACTGGTTCGGTCCAATCTCTTGACCTACGTCCAATCCCCAGACACTCTGGGATTTCACTATCTCGATTGATTACACACTCTGTAACTCAAGAGTAATTCTCTCACTAGAACTAACTCCCCCTTACAAGATGCAATCAATATCCCAATCTCCAAGTCCCCTGATTTGTGATTCTTACAATGAAATGATTTACAATCAATGAACTCTCTCTAAGAGTAGATAAAGATAAACACTGAAGATCAATGTATCAAAAAATACTTTACAAGTGAAAAATGAAAGAGTAGTTGGCAAACTTGAATGCAATTTGTTTTCAGCAGATGTGATGTTGAGAAGAATTGAATGTTGCTCTATTTATACTAAGAGAGCATTAAATAACCGTTGCTAACTCCATTATATCCATTGGTGCACTAATCTAGCTGTTGGAGGCACTTTGGTGTCTTCTCTCTCTACTCTTTAGTTAATTCCTTTTGTCCAGAGGATTAGTGTTGACTTTTCTTGTAATAGATCCGTTGGAAGAGCAGCTACTGCTTAGGGAAAGTAGACATTAATCCCTTTTCTTTGTGTAGAGAATGATGGTACAAAAGGATGCAAGCTTCTGGACTTTGCATTTAATGTTCTGACATTGCTTTTTACTTTTGTTTAAATCTTCATTTAATGTCCTCTAAAACATCTGTAACTCACTAACAAACTGATTAAACATAGTTAAGAATAGTAGTGAACATAGAGGAGATGTATAAAGATCAAACAAGAAGATTTCACAAATTCGTCAGATTTGATTTTCAAACTCTGCGACTCATACTCGAGTATGTTCTTCAATACTCGAGTTTGTCACTGTGCACTAATATCAATACTTGAGTATCCATGATCATACTTGAGTATTCTTCTTCCAGAGAGGAACGTCGTGATTTGAGCTTTGGACCATATCTTTGAAATAGGTACAAAACTTGAGTTTCCAAACCCAAACTCGAGTTTTGGACTTTTGTATGAAAATGAGTTTAAGTCCAAAACCTCAATACTAGAGTTTCCATTTCAATACTTGAGTTTTCCAAATCATTGAAAAAGAGCAAAGCTCTCTATAAGCCCGATACTCGAGTTTCTAAATCAATACTTGAGTATTCAGAGATTTTGAAAACTTTGAGAAGTTTATGCCAAGTCAATACTTGAGTTTTCAAACATTGAAAAAGAGCAAAGCTCTCTGTATGCCCGATACTTGAGTTTCTAAATCAATACTCGAGTATTCAAAGATTTTGAAAACTTTGAGAAGTCTATGCCAAGTCAATACTTGAGTTTTCAAAACATGTGTAAAACTTGAAAACTTTCTGTCAATCCGATACTCGAGTATTCAGACCCATACTCGAGTTTTCTCACTTTGAAAAACTTTGGTGACTCTCTGTAAGTTCAATACTTGAGTTTTCAAATAAATACTTGAGTTTTGAAAACTTTAGGAAATATTGAAAGTGTCTCTGTATGATGCATACTCGAGTATGCAAACCCATAAGTTTGGCTTAGGGTGAAAAACTTGGAGTGCTCTCTGTAAGTTCAATACTTGAGTTTCTAAATGGAAACTTGAGTATTGCTTTGTTTAATAAAATTGAGCTACTCTCTGTCAGGTCAATACTCGAGTATTGAGACCAATACTCGAGTTTGCCTTTGACAGTAAGTTTTTCAACTTATCAAATACAAACTTCAACTTGTGTTTACAATTGTCAGTTATCGTCAAAACACATAGAGAACTAACAAGGGACACAGTACCTCATCTTGTTTCCATAAGAAAGATAGAAGAGATAAACCTGTTGGCACCTATCAATGGGTACCTAAGGAAACTTATGTTCCTAAGGCTCGAACTAACCACAAAGGACCCAAGAAAAGATGGGTGCCTAAAACAAAATCTCCTCTAATTGCAGGTTTGTTGAGAGCATCAAGAATCAATAAGTGGTATATTGACAGCGGAAGCTCTAGAAATATGACGGGGGATCAAGATAAATTTGTTGCAATGAGATCAAAAGATGGTGTTAAAGTCACTTTGGAGGAAATCAATCCGGAAAAATCACTGGGATTGGTGAGATTGGTGCAAAGAATGGGTCTCAAATCAAGGACGTTTACCTTGTAGAAGGTCTTTGTCATAACTTCCTAAGTGTGAGTCAAAGTGCTGACAAGAACAATTGGATCATCTTTGATTTAGAAGAATGTCTCATTGTCAACAATCCCAATCGACAAAGGTAAACTTAAGGTATTATTTAAAGCTCCTCGTGAAGGAAATTGTTACACTTTAGATTTACCCAAAATTAATTCTGAAAAATGTTTTGTTAGCAACTTAGATGAGAGTTGGCTGTGGCATAAGCGTCTGGCTCATGTCAACATGTTCCAACTAGATAAGTTGTTGAGAAAAGACTTAGTTCTTGGTTTTCCTAAACTTCGTTTTAAAAATGATATGATCTGTGATTCCTGTCAAAGAGGTAAACAAACTAAATCATCCTTTAAAAACAAGCCTGAAATCTCGACCAATCGACCTCTCCAACTACTTCACATGGATTTAGTTGGATCGACAAGAGTTAAGAGCCTTGGTGGCAATTTATATACTTTGGTCATTATCGATGATTTCTCTCGTTTCACTTGGACTATATTTTTATCTTCGAAGGATGAAACATTTGATCTGTTTGTTGTGTTTGCCAAAAAGGTGCAAAACGAGAAAGGTATTTGCATTTCAGCTATTCGAACAAATCATGGAGGTGAATTCAAGAATCAAGCTTTCGGAGAGTTTTATGATGCTCACGGCATTAATCACAATTTCTAGGCTCCAAGGACTCCACAACAGAATGGTGTGGTTGAAAGGAAGAATCGTGTACTCACTGAAATGGCCCGTGCAATGTTGAACGAATATCAGACTTCACAAGTCTTCTGGGCAGATGAAATGAGCACAGCCAGCTATATCTCAAACCGAGCCTATCTCCGGAAAAAGCTCAACAAGACTCCATATGAGCTTTATAAAGGGAGGAAACCAAATCTGGGACACCTTCATATTTTTGGTTGTAAGTGCTTTGTTCATAACAATGGTAAGGATAATTCGGGTAAGTTTGATCCTAAATCTGATGAAGGTATATTTCTTGGTTATTCAAATAGAAGCAAAGCATATAGAATTTTCAATAAGCGTACTTGTGTAGTTGAAGAATCAATACATGTTGTGTTTTGTGAATCTAAATCTGAAGAACCTCTGGATGATGATGAGGAAACTTATTACAAAAACCAATTATTTTCAAAAACTAATCTTGCCTCTCTTGAAAATCCAAAAAATGTTTTTGAAAAAAATTCTCAAAATTCTGATCAATCTCAACCTAAAGCTTGGAAGTTCATTAGGAATCATCCTTTGGACCAAGTGATAGGAGATATAAATCAAGGGGTAAGAACCAAAAAAAGTACCCTGAATGAGGTTACATTTTCTGCCTTCGTATCTGAGATTGAACCCTCTAAGATTGACGAAGCCCTATCAGACAATGATTGGGTGATAGCAATGCAAGAGGAGTTGCATCAATTTGATAGAAATCAAGTTTGGGATTTGGTACCTAGGCCTAAGGACCATCCGGTCATTGGCACTAAATGGGTATTCAAGAATAAACGAGATGATTCAGCAATTATTGTCCATAACAAGGCAAGATTGGTTGTTAAAGGCTATAATCAAGAAGAAGGAATTGATTATGAAGAAACTTATGCTCCAGTGGCAAGATTGGAAGCAATAAGGGTTCTTCTCGCTTTTGCTTGTATCAAAGGATTCAAGCTCTATCAAATGGATGTGAAAAGTACTTTTCTAAATGGATTTATTCAGGAGGAGGTTTACGTTGAACAACCTCCTGGTTTTGAAAATGATCATCATCCAGATCATGTTTATCGCCTCAAGAAAGCTTTGTATTTTCTTAAACAAGCTCCTAGAGCTTGGTATGAACGATTAAGTAAATTTCTTTTAGATCAAGGCTTCGTTAAAGGAAAAGCAGACACAACACTCTTCATTAAGAATAATAAGCTTAATGAAATCTTAATTGTGCAAATATATGTGGATGACATAATATTTGGTGCTACTAATGATTCTCTTTGTGAGGAATTTTCAAAGAAAATGTAGGGTGAATTTGAGATGTCAATGATGGGTGAACTCAATTACTTCCTTGGATTGCAAATCAAGCAATGGAAGGATGGGATATTCATCTCACAAACGAAGTATCTCCGTGATTTGCTCAGGATGTTTGGAATGGAACATTGCAATGGAGCTGACACTCCAATGAGCTCAACTGCTTCTCTGGATGCCGATGAAGAAAGAGGAAAAGATTTCAATATAACCAAATATAGAGGAATGATTGGATCCTTACTGTATTTGACTGCTAGCAGACCAGACATCCAATTCAGCTAGGAATGTGCGCAAGATGTCAATCTGCTCCAAAGGAATCACATGCTGAGCATGTGAAAATAATCTTTCGCTATCTTGCTGACACAAAGGAGCTTGGACTTTGGTTCCCAAAAGGTCAACAAGAATTTTTGGTTGCATATTCAGACTCAGATCATGTTGGATACAAAACTGACAGAAAAAGCACTAGTGGACAGTGTGAGTTTCTTGGAGGATCACTCGTATCATGGTTCAGCAAGAAGCAAACCACTATGGTCGTATCCTCAACTAAAGCTGAATATGTTGCTGCCTCAAGTTGCTGTGTTCAAGTCCTATGGCTAAAACAACAACTCTCTGACTTGGGAATTCATCTGAAGGAGATTCCAATCCTCTGTGACAACACTAGCACAATAAGCTTGGCAAAGAATCCAGTTCAACATACAAGAACCAAGCATATTGATGTGAGACATCATTTCATCAGAGATCATGTACAAAAGAAAGATGTCAAAGTAATGTTCATTCCAACCCATCTACAACTACCAGACATCTTCACAAAGCCGCTGGCAAAAGAACAGTTCAATTTCATCCGAAGAGAATTGGGAATGGTAAATCCCAATGAACTGTAAGTAATGTTAGTTCAATGGATTTAATTATGTTTTGATGAGTAACAAAGACTAACTTTAGCATCGGAGAATCTAGCTAATGTTTTTGCAGGACTCTGTTACATGAAGAAAAAGCAGAGGTAATCAGAGAAGAACCTGCCTCGAGCCAACCAAAGAGTCACATCAAGTTAAGTCCAAACCAAAGGCCAAAGAAGTAAAAAGGGAGCAATTTGACTCGAGCCAGAAGCCGTACCTCAAGTCTAAGTGAAGGCAGAAAGATAGACAATTTAAGAGAGGTTTTCACCACGAGCCAAATAGAAAACTCGAGTCAAACGGCAACTTGAGAGTTTGAAGAATGGAGAGCAGTGTTTGGCTCGAGTCAGTAAGTGTCGCCTAGAGTCAACGACGTATTCTTGCTATCTAGGTTAGTACAAGCTCTTCGTTGCCTCGAGTCTGTAAGTGTAACCTTGAGTTGGTACCTCGAGTCACAACTACTAACCTCGAGTCAAAATTTACATTTTCTATATGGTTCCCTGCGTCGCTTCAATCTTCACTCTTCACATTCCCGCGTCTCCTCTCTGGTCTTATTCTCTTTGTTTCTCTCTTCTCTCAAACCAAAACCCTAACTCTCGTTCTCTCATTCTCCGACAATGCCCCCCAAAACAAACCTTAAATCTCCAGCCAAATCCAAAAACTCAGACTTAGAGTTCGTGGCCTCTGAATCATCTTCACCTTCTCCATTAGAGCATCCTAAGCGAACGAAGATGGCTCTAAAATGATATTGCCCAAAAGTGTCGTTCGAAGAAGGCGAACCTAAAAAGCCCAAGAAATTGAAGGTTGGAGAACCTCCAGTAATTCCTCCAAAGAAACCCGTCGACAAAGAGGCTCTGACACAGAAGCAAGAGGAACCCGTGGTAGCTGTTAGCTCAAAACAAACAAAGAAAAAGTATGCTATCGCGTTGTTGGTCGATTTCCTTGATGGCAAGTGAACCAATCGAACAAGTAATAAAGTGTAAGTAGAGTATCGTCCCACAGAGACTGAGATACCGAAGAGTGACGCTCAATTGCTATGATAGTTGCGCAAATGTAAAGTAAATATAATTGGTTTGAGAGGTTTGTGTAATTATGCTAATAACAGAAATAAACAGAATAAGTTTTAAGAAGATATCAGTGAGAAGTTAGGCTGAACTCGGAATCATCCTTAAGCGCATCAATCCCCCCAGTTGCTCTACTCATTGCTATAGCATCCATACTGCATAGCTTCCGCAATGCTACAGTATAGCTACTAACTACAACGCTATTCGGTTAACCCACCACTATACTCTATCAAAGCTTCCGCGTTCGATACATATGAAACTAACTATACTCCTTCCATATTCCTATGGAAACTTTCTAGTTAAATCTACATTACACTCAGGATGTCATGGTTATGAGAGGTAGACTCATTCCTGAAGCCTACAATAAATAGGTCAAGCCTTACACCGGCTGCCTAGCAAACACTGTTTCTCAGAGGTCTAACCTCGACTCCTTGCCAGTAAGCCGAGGCCACAAATCTAGCCCTTAGATTCTTCTAATCGACTAGTAATTAATTCACTGATAAGCAAACCGAATCTATTAAATTAAGAACTTGCAACTGGGTTCATTTAACACTTAAGAATTCATCCTCGTTCGGCCATCGGAAAGTTAGTTCATGACCGACGAGGAAACACAAAACGATAGTAACGTAACGACCCATGATCTAACTACTAAAATAAAATAAAATAAAAACAGAAAGTTTGACGGCGTTCCGACGGCGTGGAAGAAGCCCTGTCACGTCACCACTCCAAGTCTTCTTCCCTCCGTCTTACTGCAAGGAAGGATGCTGGGTTATCCTGGAATTCTCGTGCTCGTGAAGTCTCTCACTCTTCTTTCGAGTCTGCCGAATGTGTAATCTCGTTTAGGCTCTGTGCGACTCTACCGCTAGGGTTGACTTGTTGTTTCCTTTTATACTCAGGCTTTCTTGTGACGCAAGTTTCAGCGAGCTAGGCTTTCCAAATCTGTCGAGATCTATCGCATCTTCTGTTTGTAGATTGATTCTGATAATCCTGCGGGATTCTTCAAATCTTTCCGTTTTGCTCCTCCGCATCTTCTATTTTATTACGTCAGCAATCTACCTGTTGATCTCAATCTTTATTTATTATTCCTGAAATCAGCTGGATAAAAAGGTCAGATAATATGCCGCATAGCATTGCGTCCTTTACTTTGCTATAGCTTTCGTGATGCTTTTTATTGCACTTCAGAATGCTATAGCATATTATCAGCTTTGCTATATGTTCTTTAAAAACAATGTAACCTGCTCCCTTCTTAGCACATGTTTAGTATGTAAATGGTTTCTACCCTTCAGTTCCCTATATCATGAATATATGCCTTTTTGCTTGGATTGTTTGCAGTTAAGCTTTCATTTACCATATAATTCAGTCATGAAGTACAAGGAAAACATGGCATAATTTGTACTCATCATGCGTCCTCTGAGTTTCATGGAACTTCACGAAGCCAACCATCTGTCTCAGCATCAAAGGGCTCTGCTTCTGCATCCAAAGCATCAGCTTCTGCATCCAAGGCCTCTGTACAATAGTCTACTTCAAAGGTATTCGAAGTACCTTCTCTTGTCTCCATATACCATGCTCCCATAGATCATCCTCCTTTAGATTTTGTCTCTAGTCCTATTCTATTCTCATCTGAGGATGGAAAGAAATTTAGTAAAGACTATGCTCTTAGAAATTTCTGCCCTGTGGTGTCTGTGGATCTAGATAAGCTAAAATCTGAATGCAATCTTGACCTTTATCCCTGGTATAAAGATTATGCATCATTTCTGTCCATCCATGCTTCATATAGTCCCACTCTAGTTAGAGCTTCTATTTTAATATGTCTGTGAACACCCTCTTAGACAAGCATAATCATATAACTGAGGAGAAAATCTTTACCATTGTGAAAGGGAAGAGAATTGCCATTACAGCTGAATACTTGAATGATTTGTTGCAAATTCTAAATCCACCTCCTGTCCCTGAAATTCATTATGACAATGAACAAATTTTCCAAATTCTTCATCCAGGAGAACCTTTAAGTGAACCAGTAGGGTCCCTTACCTTGCCTCCCATCACAACGTCACCTTTACATCGAGCCTTGTGGTATATCTACTCAAGGAATTTTGTACAGGAAGGCAAAAATTTTACTCATTTCACCCAGCGTGATTATACAATGTTTTCTTCCATTGTGGCCAAAGTTCCTCATAACCTTGGTCATTGGATTTTTGGTAAGATGAAAAAATATGTCGTGCATTCTAAGAAAAACTCCACAATCCCATTTCCTAGTGTTGGTCGATTTCCTTGATGGCAAGTGAACCAGTCGAACAAGTAATAAAGTGTAAGTAGAGTATCGTCTCACAGAGACTGAGATATCACAAGTGACGCTCAACTGCTGTAATAGTTGCGTGAACAGAAAATAAAATATGAGTGGGTTGGAGCTTTGTGTGATTACGCTAAATAACGAGAAAGTAAACAGAATATTGGAGTCGTAAGAAGAAATCAGTAGGAGAATAGGCTGAGCTCAGAATCATTCTTAAGCATATCAATCCCCCAGTTGCTTCACACACTGCTATAGCACTTATGCTGCACAGCTTCCGCAATGTTACAGCATAGGTGCTATTTACACTGCTATTCAGCTAACCCACCACTATAGTCTACCGAAGCTTCCGCGTCCGATACATTTAATACTAACTGTACTTCTCCCATATGCCTATGGCAATTTTCTAGTTAGATCTACATTACAAAGTAAGGTGTTATGGTTATGAGCAGTAGACCCATTCCTGAAGCCTACAATAATAGGTCAAGCCTTGCACCATCCTGCCTAGCAATCACTGTTTCTCAGAGGTCTAACCCCGACTCCTTTCCAATAAGCCGAGGCCACTAATGTAGCCCTTAGCTTCCACTAACCGACAAGAATTTAAATCACTGATAAGCAAACCAAATTTATTTAATTAAGAACTAGCAACTGGGTTCATTCCAAACTTAAGAAATCATCCTCGATCAGCCATAAGAAATTTAGTTCATGACTGACGAGGGAAACACAACACAGATAACAACAAAATGACCCATGATCAAAAGATTAAAATGAAAGAAAAAACAGAACGCTTGACGAAGTTTCCGACGGCGTGGAAGAAGTCCTGTCCCGTCACCACTCCACGTCTTCTTCTCTCCGTCTCACTGTAAGGAAGGATGCTGGGTTCTCTTGAGGGTTTCGTGCCTTGTAAATTCTCTCTTTCTTCTTCCGAGTCTGGCCGGATATGGATGGGATTTGGCTCTCTTCGCGACTCCCTTTAGGGTTGGCTTGCTGTTTCTTTATATAGTCAGGCTTTCTTGTGGCGTAAGTTCGAGCAAGCTGGGCCTTCCTAATCTGTCGAGGTCCGATTGTATCTATCTTCCAATTTGTGATAAATTGATTCTGCTGATCCTGCGGGATTCTTCAAATCTTTTAGTTCTGATCCTCCGCATCTTCTATTTCAATACATCAGCAATCTACATTTTCTCCTCGACCTGCATTATACTTCCTGAAACAATCTTGACAAAAGATTAGAATATTTATGCTGCATACACTTACTATGTCATTGCTTCAGGGATGCATTGTATTGCACTTCGATAAGACTGTCCTGATGCTATAGCACAGCATCGGCTATGTTATGCGACTTTCTTATAAAACCTCAAAAATTGCTTCTTTCTTAGCACATGTTTAGGATGTAAACAGAATTCACCCTTAAGTTCCCTGTATAATGAATAAATGCTTTTTTTCTAGGATTACATGCACTTAAGATCATATTTACCATACAATTCAGTCATAAAATACAGGGAAAACATGGCACAAATCATGCTCATCACCTAGTCTGGTGTCTGTCATCCTATTCCATGAGAAAATTTGGTATTTGGAGAAAGATGAGGTGGCCAAGAAACCTAAAGAGTTTGGGCAACACATTTTAAACTTGATGAAGATAAGCTTTCAAGAAGGGTCTGGCCAATCTAGAGCTCCAGGACCTTCTAGATCCAGAGCTTCCAAGCCAAGAACACCCATTTCTGGTCAACCTGAGCATCCTGAGCCTAGACCAGAATTAACTTCACAACCTGGTCCCTTCTCTATGGGAGCCCACATCAAAGCTATCGTTGAGAAGGCTGTTGCAGACAGTTTTGTTGGAAATTATGCCCTAGGGGCAAGTCATTGTACTTTGAACGTTTATGTTATTTAAAGTATTTCTCCTTTAGTTATCATTTCATTTGCATGTTTATAGTGATAACTGTATCCTTGGATATATCTTATAGATTATCCTAGATGTCCCTGGTCGGTCATCTACGCGGGAGCGAAGATGAAATAAGACCAGTATGACTTTGATGAGGTATGGAGATACAAATCAAAGTCATAGGCACTTGTAAGGGTACAAGGTGCTAGACCGACCCACTATGAGAAAGCTGCATGGATTTAGTCATAAGCTTATCTCATGTATAACCGCGTCACAACGCCCTTTGACCTGAGATCATCATGGATTCCTACATGATGAGTCGCTGATCTTTGACCTAGTCAAAAGTCACCTTTGACCGGGTGATGATAAAGGCTTAGATCGGGATCAGTGGTTTTCATGTGGAGGAATGTGAATGGTCAAGATGGAATTTGTCCCTCACATTTGTAGAGAGATGATACTGGGCCCCTCGATGAGTAAGTCTGAGAAATGTATGGTCATACTACGATGGAAAGGAGTTCCATTTCAATTAGACTACTTGAGAATCGAGAAAGTAGTGGTCAAGAACAGGAAGTTGACATTATCCATGCCTCATCCTTGACCAAATTATCACGTGACAAAAGGGACGTGACATGGTTGTACGATAGGTTGCATCGTATCATCGATCCCCATATGAATTGGGTAGTCGCAATGTCTTGCTAGAGGCCGCTTGCGACTTGTGGGGCCGGGTACAAAGATTTGGCCCACCGCCAATCTCATGTGGGCCGTAGGTCACACACAAGAATAGTCCAACACGAGTATTAGTGTCCGAGATTCATTGAATCTTAGATATGTCTAAGATTTAATGAATGCAACGTTTAATCTAGGAAGGATATATATATATATATATTTTGAAATTAAATGTTATTTGTTTTGTATTTAATTTATTTAAAATTAAATACCTAAAATGAATAGAGATATAGTATCTCACATTTAATTTTCGAAGAGAGATATTATATCTTAGATTTAATTTAATTGAGATACAAAGATCTCGATTTAATTAAATAGATATATATCGTATCTTAGATTTAATTTATAATGATAAATTAAATCACAAGGCTTTTAATTCAGATTAAATGAATAGATTTGATTAGATCTGTTGACGATTTAATTGATATATTACTTAATCCAAATTTGAATTCAACAATTAATTAAGATTAATTTTGAATATTTTAATACGGCTCATTAGGGTTTTAGAAACTCTATAAAAGGATGAGGATCTAGTCGTATTAAAAAGCTGAAAACGAATTGAGACAAGCCGCAAAAGAAATCCTAGAGAGAAAAACGTGAGACACAAAGAGAAGGTGCTAGCACGCTGCCGTACGTGTTGGAGAGATGTTCGGTGTGGATACCGGTAGAGGGAGGAGACTTGAAAAGGCTACTTCTGTTTGATCGAACGAGATGGCACCACGTTCAAGACGTACGATGGTTGAGGCGCACGAACAAGGAGATGCGCACCAGACCGGATAGAACGAAACTCTCAATCCCTCGCATAGGTACGGTTTACTAACAAACCTTGATTTAAACGCAGTTGATAGATCCTCTTCTTGGGATTCGTAAACTTTTTTTTTTAATTCCGCTGCGTGTACGGATCCCAACAAGTTTGGACCTTCTCCACATCTCCCTGGCTGCACAAAATTCTCTATCTGTCAAGCTAGAGTTTGAAATTGGGAAACTAGTGAAGGAAGTAACCACAATTCAAGAGAACCAAGAGGACTTAAAGGAAGAAGTTGGAAACCTAAGTGGGTATATAGACAACCATGGCACATCGATTACCAACATGCATAACACACTCTGGATTCTCTCCAACAAGGTTGATAAGATTCTCTCTCAGTCTGGTAGCTCTGGTTTTGGCATTTCATCTCCAATTCTCAAATCCTCCCCACCTCTATCCCCTTCACCACCACTCCTAATCTCACCACTCCTGTCATTTCATCTCCACCAGTTTCTGCCTCTACCATTGTCCATGTTCCTCTATCAACCACTTCTCTTGTGAAAATTACCTATTCTGGAACTTCCACAGCTGAATTGTTTGGTGAGGATGATCTAGACACTTTTATCTCGCCATCTCCTACCCTCTCAATCATTCCATACTCCCCTCTGCCCTTTCCAAGCTCATCTCATCCATTCACATCTCAGTTCCAGCGACCTCCTCTATGATTCCCCTCTTTTTGATAGATGCCAAAGGAGGAGAGGTTCTGAGCATAAGAAGTGAAGAAAGAAGGGGAAGAAGCAAAGAAGCCAAGACTTTTATCTATGTGTTAATATCTTGTCTTGCAAGCTTTTTGTATTTATTGTGCTCAATCCTTGCTTGCTGATATCTTGGACTTCTGTTTTAATTTTCATCTTGTATGACATCTACTGAAACTTTCTGACTAAGTGTTTTGTGGTTAACGCTTCTTAGGTTTAATCAAGTTAATCATTCCAATGTCTCTTATTATATCTCTTACTGCCTCATTTTTTTTGGCTTCGAGCAATTGTTACTTTTAACTGCATTTCCTGTGAAAATATGTTTATGGTTAACATCATTTTGGCTTCTTTCACAAATATTGTCATCATAAAAAGGGGGAGAATGTTAGTTCCATATTTGTGTTTTGATGATGATTAAGGTTGAAAACAATGTATGTTTAAGAAATGTAAGCAAAATAATTTTAACTCAGTCAAAATCGCATTTCATCAGAGAAAACACTTTGCTGTCAGATTGGCTCGAGCCAATGATGCAGACTCGAGTCAATCCCTTATGCACCTATCGCCAAAATGCCATTTTGACTCGAGCCTAACAAAAGGCTGCCTCGAGTCTAGCTCAAGACTCGAGCCTGATCTTTCAAAGACTCGAGCCAATGATTTTTTATCTTAAAGTATTTTTCAAAATATGAGTCGATTAACTCGAGCCTATAAAATGTCTGCCTCGAGTTTATGGCTAAACTCGAGCCAGCACTTTCAGAGACTCGAGTCAGATGTCTTAATTCTAAAATGATTTTCAAAATATGAAACTCGTGCCTCAAGCCAGTAAGGATAGACTCTAGCCAGAATCTTGACCGTTACATTCAAAAATCAATTCTGACTCGAGCCTATTTTTTTGCCTCGAGTGTAGAGCCTGACTCAAGCCTCATATTTTGCCTCGAGTCAAAGATCTTTATCATCTTCGATCAATCATCTAATATTGACTCGAGCCTTGCATATTGGTGACTCGAGCCAAGGATTTTGCTGCCTCGAGTCTAATAAGATTTTCAAAAGTTCATCTTGTCTTTAACGATGCGTTGACTCGAGCCTATGAGAATGATGACTCGAGCCAAGTTCATCTCTGTTTTTGAGAATGTTTTTCTGCAATCCTAAAATCTCTAAGTATGCTTTAGATTCTTCATATCATCTATCATCAATGTTCTTAACTTCATTTAATCAGTTTGTTAGTGAGTTACAGATGATTAGAACACAACACAGATTATTTTTGGATTTTGAATAAAGCAACCGACGTGTCAGAGTGTATTTAATGCACTTACCTGCTCGAGACCCTCAACCAACAGACATACCTCTGGGCATAGAAAGACGTTTTGGAACAAGATTATTTCATTCTCTTTGCTGGGCTTCCAACTATCTTAATCGCAGGAACAAAAGAATAAAACAATATTGGGACACAATTATACGGACTTCCGTGCCTCAACTCTAACGGACATATTAAAGAGTCTCAACGGATATTTCTTCAAGCTTCTCAACGGTCATAAATGAGGTCAACTATAAATACTTGAAGCATTGAATTCTCAATCTACCGAAACGTTGTGCAATCAATTCTGTTAGTTCTCATGTTTTTGATGTTTTGATGATAACAATTATAATGTAATTGAATCTTAATTTTTGATGAAAATTTGAAGTTTTAATTTGCCTCTAGTCAAATTATAAGTGCCTCAAGTCATTCCCTTTTTCCAGGCATATGTTTCGAAGTATTTGTTGAAAATCCACTTCTTAATGGCAAAACCGTAATAATGTTGAACTTCACCTTTTGCCTCAAGTCAATTAGTGATTTGCCTCAAGTCATTCCTCTCCCTCCAGCATATGACTTTCGAAAATAACTTCTAATGGAAAAATGGCAAAATTATAATTATGTTGAAAATTCACTTTTTAATGGCAAAATTGTAATTATGCTAAACTTCACTTTATGACTCAAGGCAATTAGTGATTTGCCTCAAGTCACTCCTTTTTTCCTCCAAACTTTCGAAATGGCTTCTAATTGCAAAATGGCAAAATTGTAATATGTCGAAAATCAACTCTTAATGGAAAAATCGTAAATATGCTGAAAGTTACTTTTTGACTCAAGGCAATTAGTAAATTTCCTCAAGGCATCTCTCTTTCCTTCAGCGCATATAACTCTCAACAATGAACCAATGGCAATATTGCAATTATGCTAAAACTCTCCTTATGCCTCAAGTCAATTAGTAAATCACCTCAAGGCAACTTCACTTCATTGTATTCATGTCTCATAGTCAAGTCGACTTGGTATATACAAATTCTACCTCTAGTTAACATGACTCTAGGCATAAATATATGACTCAAGGCAAGTGCTTTTCTAGTTTTCCAAACTAACGTCTTTTACTTGAATTTCCTCAAGCCATTTATTTATTGCCTCAAGGCAACTTGACTCTAGTCACAATTGCCAAACTTGTCAACCACGTGATTAAGTCGACTTTACCTCACATGACTCAAGGCATCATCAATATGACTCAAGGCAACATCTTTACAACATGAAAATTCAAAGGATTTACTCTTACCTCGAGTCAATTAAAATGCCTCCAGTCAATATGCCTCTAAGCGTTCCTTTTAACTAGAGTCATGACTTTCCATTTTTCAAAATCACTGTCCGGAAAATCTAAATCAATTGTTTATGATTTTATTTCTTCAAATCATTACTCATTACTATTCTTAAATGCTTTTAATCATTTTGCTAATGAGTTTTAGATGATTAAATCCCAGATTAACAACAAATTGTTGTAAAGCAATTTGAGTGTCATAACGCATTTATTGCAGTTCCCAAATCAAGTCATATTCACGATAACCAATTCTCTGATCATTCTAAAGTCTTTGCTGCTATTTCATTTGCGCTATTAATTCTATTTCTCAACGGGCAAAACAAAAGGAATGAAGAATGTTTGCGAAGACCAAAATCATTAACGGCGAAAGTGACCAACGAAGCTTCACTTGTCTAACGGCTATATTCAAGAGTCACAATGGAATCATTCAAGCTTCACCATTAATTGCAACAACTATAAATACCAGAAGCATTGAATTCGCCAACTACCGAAACACTGTGCATTCAATTTTGCATTATTGCAATCAACTGTTTCATTTGGCTACTTTTGCTGTTTCATTAACTAAGCTAATATTTTCGGATATTTTCATTGTACTTCAGTGTTCATCTTTATCTACTCGTGAGGAGTTTCAAAACAATTTTTGATTTTTGTTTGTAAATTCTGAAGGTTGTGGACCTTAAGTGTGGGTATACAATTACAGCTTGTAAGGGGGAGTGAGTCCTAGTGAGAGGATCATCTGAGTACAATGTAATTGTCTTTGAAAGATAGTGGAAATCCCAGGTGTTCTGGGGACTGGACGTAGGTCGAAGAGTTAGACCGAACCAGTATAAATTGCTCTGTGTCTATCTACTTTCTCTGTCTTTGTCTTATTTGTGCTTAAGTGTGATTCATGAAAAGGTTTTTGAGATCACCTATTCACCCCCCTCTAGGTGATATTCCATCTTCAATCTCTAGGTTATGCATCATTCGTTCCTTCTAAGAAAATTAATGAACCGTAAAAGCTAAATAAATTTACCTCAGAGGGAATTAACACAATCTAGGCTTCCTTCTCTTCTTCCTTAATATGAGTTTTTTCTTCTACTTTACTGAGCGAGCGAGTCATCATTGTAGCTTCTGTTAGTTGCAACTTTTCATCCAAGAAGGGAGGGTGAATTGGGTGATATGATATTAAAAATTAAAATCGAAGATGATAAACAATTAATTCAAAGAGCAAAAGTTAGAAAAATATCACCGAAGTGTACACAACGGATTATACTGGTTTGGCCTTAACTTTCTGACCTATGTCTAGTCCACATAGCATCTTTAAGATTTTCAATATTGTTCCAAGATTCCACGGGTTCTTGGTGCCACAGTACAAAAGTAACCCTCAATAGCAGTGTTGGATATGATTAGTTTTGATGATGTCTTATATAGATGCCATTATTAAGAGCAAAAAGTTTGCATACTACATTTATCTTCTACTTTGACTAAGTCTTATATTTAATGTAGATGTGAAGTTCAATATTAAAGAATGATCAAGAAAGTAGATTGAAGAAAAAAGTTCTTGCACACAATATAATGGGAATATCATAATGTCAAGGAAGCAAGAAGTTATCAAAGGATTTTGGGAATAATCAAGAAGAAGAGGAAATATTGAAGAATGTAGAACTTGCAGAGAATGATGAGTCCAAGTTGAATGACAAAGAATGATCAAGAGAAGAGAAGAAAGAAAGAGTTGGATTATGAAGAATGATCAAGGTGGGAGATTAAAGAAGAACTTGCTGAATAGAATGAGAATATCATTATTAAAGTTCTTATATTGATGCTAGAAGTCTTCAATATCATATGGAAGTTGGAATGACTCAATTACGAATTAAAGTCAGCAAAAATCAGCTTCAGGATGAGAAAACTCGAGTTCAGATCTAAAAACTTGAGTTTCCACTTCGCTACAATGATTTGCTCCTCTGGTATGAGAAAACTCGAGTTAAGAACTCCAAACTCGAGTTTAAGACTCAAAACTCGAGTTTGTCACTAACTAACTCGAGTTTGTAGTGTCTTCAGCATCTCTGGCATCTCTGGACTAGGAAAACTCGAGTTTCTAAGTACAAACTCGAGTTTACAGCGTTCTTCAGCAACTCTGTTCTACTCTGTTTCACGTTTAGCTTGGGCGAGGTCGAGTAATTCAATGATATCTCCCAAACCAGAGATCTGATTGAGGTGAAACCAGTGGCATATGAAACTAGACTCCCAATGCGTCATTTTGATATAAAACTCAAGCCCAAAGGAGTTCAGATAAAAGAGCTATGAATTGTGGAAGTTGACAGTGAAATTCACGCCACACAGCAGACCAAGGTTTGATGTTTTGAGTGTAACTCACAAAATACAAATTGGATTGAGCTGAAATTGGTGGCATATGAAAGTAGACTCAAAGGGATTTCCATAAAGATTTGAACAAACCAAAACAGAGTTTAGACCAGGGAGATATGGCCTTCAAAAGTTGACAGTCAGTTCAAGAAGACTCAACAAAGTCAAAACTTGAGCCAGGCCAAGTCAGAGAGCAACCAAGGGCAGAACAACTTGCAAACTCAAGTTTGTAAGTATCAAACTCGAGTTTACGAGAGGCAGAGAGCAAATGTTGTTTTGGGAGAAAACCAAACTCGAGTCATTAAGTTGGAAACTCGAGTTTCCATTAGACAGAGAGCAGCGAACGTCAGAGCATCCTCCAAACTCGAGTTTGTGAGACCAAAACTCGAGTTTCGATCAGACAAAGAGCAATCTGGAGTAACGCAACAACCTCAAAACTTGAGTTTTCAAATGCAAACTCGAGTTTATGTCTCTGCTTCAGAAAATCACCGTGTCGAAAATTTCGTTTCTCATCAAGAACATCCAGATGATTACCCAAATGACTTATAATACTTCTTAACATTATTTATATCATTTGTGTACATGTTTCAGATGATCAAAGGTTGTTAAACTAAAGATCAAGGGTAAAGAAAATGCTGATGTCATAGCTGGTTCAAAAAACGAAGTTCTAACGGCTAGTTCCATCTGAGTCTAACGGCTATATTGAAGATGGAATATCACCTAGAGGGGGTGAATAGGTGACCTCAAAAACTTTTTGAGAATAACACAAGAACGTAAATGAACCAGAGATAGAGAAGAAAGATAGACATAGTGCAATTTATACTGGTTCGATCTAACTCTTCGACCTACATCCAGTCCCCAAGCACACCTTGGGATTTCACTAACTCTTTAAATACGTATACAATTACACACTCTGTAACTTAGGATGATCCTACACTCGGACTCACTCCCCCTTACAAGTTGCAATAGTACACCCACACTTAAGGCTCCACAACCTTAAGATTTTTACACCTAAACAGATAATCAAATGGTATTTTAAAAAAACTTCTTACGAGTAGATATTGATAAACACTTAAGTACAGAATATTCGTAGATATTAATGAAGTAGTTGAAATAGCAAATTACAATAAGTTCGAGATGAATGCACAGCGTTTCGGTGGTTAAAGAATTCAATACTTCTGGAATTTATAGTTGTTGCAATTAATGACCGTTGATGAAACTTGAAGAATAACCGTTGTGAGTCTTGATTGTATCCATTAGACATATGAGACTTCGGTTGAGTTTTTCGCCATTTGAATATTCCAGGTGGATTTGCAGTGACGATATTCTCTTCATTCCTTTTGTTTTGCTCGTTGTGAAATAGCATTAAATGAGCAGTCGGAATATCAGTAGAAGCTTTATGTTGATCAGAATATTGGTTGCCGAGATTATCATTGGTTTTGGCAACTGTATTTAATGCTACTCTGACATACGATTTGCTTTATCCAAATCTGTTGTTAATCCATGATTAAATAATCTGAAACTCATAAACAAACTGGTTAAAAGCATTTGGTAATAGTAATGAGTAATAATCTGAAGATATGAAATTACACTTGATGATTCAAGTTTTCCGAAGACGTTGATTAGAAAGCAGAGATGACTTTGCTCGAGCAAGATCATATGTGTGCTCGGGCAACAGTAAAAAGATGTATTTGAAATAGGTTATGATTGCCCAATGCTCGAGCAAGAGTTTAGGCTTGCTTGGACAAGCTTTTATGAAGATTGACAACTTTTGTCAATGCTCGGGCAAGGCACAGGTGTATGCTCGGGCAAGCTTCTTTGAAGATTAGTTATTTTCATTAATGCTCGGGCATAGCACAGAGGTATGCTAGAGTAGGCGTTTCTGAAGGCTTTTGAAAAACAGAGTTTATCAACATTGCTCGAGTAAGCAAAATCCCATGCTTGAGCAAGCCCATCGTCAATGCTCGAGCAAAATACCAAAGCTTGCTCGGGCAAGGGCCATACAGAGACGAGAAGACAGGTTGTCCGACTATGCTCGAGCAACCTCTTTATGCCTGCTCGAGCATGGTGCTCGAGCATGCTTTCTTACCTTGCTTGGGCATGACCACTTCACCTTGTTATTTTTCTATTCAGATTAATAGTGCTCAAGCATGCTGAGACTTATTGCTCGAGCAAGACTCCAATGTGGTCACAATGCTCGAGCAGCTCTATTTAATATACTCGAGCATGACGTTAGTGAGTTTTCCCTTGAGCCCGATGTTGCTCGAGCATGACTATATGCTCTGCTCGAGCATGCTTCCCTGAAATGCTTAAACAGTTTATTAGTTGAGTTATGCTCGGGCATGATCTTATCTTTGCTCGAGCAATCCCCATATCAGACAAAGCTTTCTTAATTCAATAACACAAAAATTATGATTGTCAAAATATAGGAGCTAACATATATTTCTTTATCCAACAGTCATTGAATCTTCTCAACAGTCATAAATTGCAACTACTTATAAAAGAAGATAGATTCAAGACAGAAGGAGCAAGACACAAGCCTACATCTTCAAAATGCTCATACTCTGATCTTCATATTATTTACTCTCTGTTTTCAATGTTTACAAAGTTTATCATAGAGAGTGAGATGATTTGTATTGTACTTCAGTGTTTATTCATTCACTTATGAGAGAGAAGATTTATTGTAATCACCCTATTATTCTATCTGAGAGTTACTCGAGATTGGGTGATCTTGAGTGGGAAACCCATTCTATTGATTACAGCTTGTAAGGGGAGTGAATCCTAGTGATAGGATTACTTCGAGTACAGAGTATGTAATCAAGTGGGTGTATTGATTATAGTTTGTAAGAGGGAGTGAATCCTAGTGAGAGAATTACTTCAAGTACAGAACATGTAATCAAGTTGAAAGAAGATAGTAGATTGAAAATCTCAAGTGGAGCTTGGGGACTGGACGTAGGTCAAGGATTGGGCCGAACCAGTATAAATCACAGTTTGCATATTCTCTTCCCTTATCTTTTATATTTCCAGTATATGAATATCTAACTGTTGATTTAGAAAACGCAAAAGATTTTCAAAGTATCAAGTTTTTAATCAGACACCCAATTCACCCCCCCTCTTGGGTGATAGCCAGGTCTTTCATTAATTGTATGAATAAAATGAGTTATAAAGAAATTTAGTTGTAACATCATATACTCAAGAATTTATAACACATACATATATACATATAACTTAGTCCAATTTGTTAATAAAAGTCATTCACAATTCAATCATAGCCAATTTTTGTATATAAGAAGAGAATTGAGAATAGTAAATCCCAATGAATTGTAAGGAATTTCTTTCATCGTAATTAATTTGAAATATATTTTGCACTAAAAATAGAGATAAATAGATAAGGGATCACTTGCAAAGGAACTCGAGTGATTGTAAAAGTGATAGCAAATCACTCAAGGAAGCACAAAGGAACTTGAGTAAAGGTTACTTTTCACTGATCACTCGAATGACTTAAAAAATACTAAAGTGCAAACTTGTGAAAAGTTGGATTACATATCATAACTTTCTCTCTCCCTCGCACTTTCACTAGCAGTTCATCACTCACACTTTCACCTTGAACTTGCAAAAACTTTTAAACTCTCTCCTCTCAAATTTCAAAACTTCTCAACTTCCAAATTTTGTAACCATTAACCCATTCTCTCTAACTATAACTTCCATTGCTCTTCATCTTCATCTTCCATCTCTCATTCTCCATTATTTGACCTTTTTTTCACCGAAACACTTCACCGAAAACCTACACTCAGAAATTCTCAAACTCATTCCAGAAAACTTCAACTCGAATATGGCAAGAACCAAGAGATTGAATTTCATCAAAGACTTGTTGCCTCCACCACCGTTGAAGGAGCTGAAAACCTCTAAGCCCTCCAAGCCTTCGAAATCTTTGAAACTCAGACTGAAAGTACAAGAAATAGGTCCTCTCGAACCAAGATTGAAGGCAAAGGGAATTGTAATACCAGAACCAAGAGTTCATTGATGAAGCCAATTCTTCAAGGAAAAGGGAAAGAAAAGGAAGTTCTGAGGACAGAGGCCCGCTATTCAAGATCATCTTTTCAGAGCCAAACTCAACTCTGCTTTCCTGAGATTTATTTATGAGAGTTCTATTACGAAGAAGTCGAGATATGCTCCTTCTTCACAGACCCATGAGTCTTTGGAAAGCCAATCTACTTCAAGTCTCGTCGGCTCTGTTGCTCCTTCACCTTTTTAGTTGGCCGAAGAAGCATAGATTCTAACTTCGCCTCCTAATTTCAACACAAGGAAGTTACAAGTAGAAAACCAGGCTGCTTATGACTCTGTTTTTGCTAAACAGTTTTTTTGTCCTATAATCTATATTGATTTGGTTGCACTCAAGGAAGATTTCAATTTAAACTTACATCCGTATTTAGGACAGTATAAGCCCTGGTTGAAGATTAGGACTATATATTGCCCCACTGTGGTTAAGACATTTTATTGCAATATGAAGATAGCAGATGAATAAGATGATAAGGGTAGAATTATAGAAGAGAAGATTGAAACTTTTGTGAGGGGCCAGAAAATTACTCTAACTGCAGACCCGTTTAATACATACCTTGGGATTGAGGGTACTCGTACGGCCCTTTTATAGAGTTCAACAACAATGAGATTCATTAGATTCTCAAGCCAGGAGAGCCATTTGGACCTCTTACATTCTCTCCTTGGATTATGAGCAACACTTTAGTGTGATTTTCTTTATCTACTCTTAGAATATGGTAGACAAGGCTAAGAAATTCTCCCACATGACTGGGAAAGATTATTTGATGATGGCGTCTATCCTATCTAAGGAGAAGAGAAATATTATAGACCTAATTTTTCAAGAAATGGGGAGATTCAAATTCCAGTTGACCAGGACCACTACCATTCCATTTCCTAAGTTTGTATCCTACCTTCTCTTTCTCCACAATGTATGGCATGATCTCTTGTGAAGAGATAGTAAGGATTCAAAAGTTTAGGAAGGTGCAGTTAAGGCGAATGGGCATTTCTCTTGGAGATCATAGCAATCAAGCCTAGCCTCAACCTAAGAAGAACACTAAGAGATTGGAGACCTCGACCTCCAGAGTAGATGAGGCTTAATCCTCCAAAGCTGGTTCTCTGCGTCCTTCCTTCTTGGGGGCCACAATTCAATCATATATTCAGGACTCTCTTCAGGCTGCCATCATGAAAATCAAGTATCCCAATGCTCACTTAGTCAGTAAAGTGGACTACTAAGTCAGAGTTTTGGTGGAGGGTGCTAACTATAATTTCAAGAAATTATTTGACCTCTAGGAAGCTCAAGCAGTCCGTATTCAGTGAATGGAGCTACCATCTTTGCACCTGGTACCACTACTATTGTCCTTAACACCACCACCATTATCCCTGATACTACCACTGAACTTCCTTCCACCACACTTATCCCAAATGCTATCCCAGTTGGTGACCAACCTCATAAGGATCCCATCTTTCAATCTCCATCTCATTCCTCTCCTAGCCACTCTTTCCACTCTAACTCTAGTTTTGATACTGATGACATTGAGATTATTGAGCCATAGCCTCTTTTTCTTTCCTCTCTTACATTCCCTCCACAATCTCATACCCATTCCTCCTTTCTCGATCCTACATTTTTCCTATTTGAACCTATGAAAGCGGTCGTTCTTTACACTTCATCTCCCTCCTCCTCTGATAACCTTGTTCCACCATTTTCTCCTCTTTGAACCAACCCTCCTCCACTTTCTGATATTACCTTTCCCTCTCTATTCACCTTTTATGTTGATGACGAAAAGGGGGAAAAGAGTGGAAGTTCTGATGCTAAATAGATTTTTATATGTTTCTGTTTTTTGTATATCTTATCATGTTATGTTATTGAATTCTATGTTATTAAATGTGTACACTGATCATTTGAATTTTAATGAGCATACATGATTATCTAGCATTTTTAATCTATGAGCAAGACTGAATGACATCTTTCCTGATCTGACTTAATTTTTAAAATTTTTCAAATGTAATCCAAGTTATGTCATCATCAAAAAGGGGGAGAATGTTAGCTCTCATATTGTTTTTGTTTTATGATAACAAATCTCAGGATATAAGTATATTTTGAAATATAAAAAGCATAACAGAAAGTTGAGTTGATGATTCAAGTCACTCAAGAGAGTTTTTAAGCACTCGAGTGATGTAATTGCATTTAAAAAAAAACTTGAATCAATAAGTCACTCGAGTGATTATTTTTCACTTCAAGTAATCAAAGAGCATCACTCGAGTGGTAGTGGATGCACTAGAGTGACGTATCTTCACTTCTAGAATTTTTGCAAGTCACTCGATAAAAATCTAAAGTTGAAGAAGATCACTCGAGTGATGGGGTAAGCACTTGAGTGATTAAACATCACTTGCAAGCATTTGCAAGTAACTCGCAAATTTTTTGAAAGTTGGAGCAGATCACTCGAGTGATAATTTGGGGCACTCGAGTTATATGCTTAAGATCACTTAAGTGATGGTATTCACTTGCGAGTCACACGAGGAACTCACAGGTGAAATGAAAGTTATATGATCTTATCAGAAGATCACTCGAGTGATCCAAGATTACTTGCAAACTTCTACAAGTAATCCATAAAATCACTTAAGTAACCTGGTAGTGTCAAACATTTTTGAAACAATAGAAGATCACTCGAGTGATAATTCAGGCACTCGAGTGATGATCATTCTCATAACACTTCCAATGACTATCACCCAAAGATCATTGGGCATTCGAGTGTCAATGCAATAACTCGAGTGATAAGGTATCACTCGAGTGATCCTAGGTGACATTCGAGTGCATGTTTATTGTTTTTAAAAATCAGCGTCTCGATAAATTTGATATCTCTCATAAACATCCTTATTAACACTATAATCACTTTTATTTCTTCTAAATGTTACTAATCACATTTATGTATAAGTTTTAGATGATTAAACTATGAATTGATTTCAAAATCAAGAAAAGCAAAAGTCTGTCAAAAGCATTAAATGCATAGCAGAGAAAGCCAATGGAAACATTCAATTTCATCAACAAATACCATTACTCTCTAACAAATAGATTTGAATGCTCATAACGGTCATTAACAACGTTCTACCTATAAATATAGAAGTATTCAAGACAGAGCATTAATGAAGCCAATGACAATCATTTTGTACATTAAGTGCTCTATTATTCTCTAATATCCTTATTGTTCTTCAGTGTTCATATATCTACTCTTGTGAGAGATATTTATTCAATCATTTATTATCTGCAACTCAAGATTGTGAAATCTTGAGAAGGCATTAAACTGCAAAGTGTAAGGGAGAGCAAGTTCTTAAGAAAGAACTGTTTTGTACTAAGGCACCAAGAGCCTGGCTAATCTTGGGATATAGTGAAAATCTCATAAGATTTTTGAGAACTGGACGTAGGTCAAGAGATTTTTACCAAACCAGTATAAGTCTTGTGTGGCAATATCTCTTCAACTCTATCCTATTTTCTTCACAATTTGCGTCAAATTTTTAAGATTTTAATTATCACCCAATTCACCCTCTCTTAGTTGAAAGTCTAGTTCTAACAATTATATATTTTTCTATTGGCAAGTATCACATTGAATTACTTTGTAATGTGTTGCCAATATAGACTTATCATATTTTACTTGGTCAACAATGGCAATTTGATAAGAAGGCTACGTAAAATGATTATAAGAATCATTTTTCTTTTCTCCTCAACAACAAAAAAATCATTTTATCTCCTCTTAGTTTTAAGGAAGCATGTGGTGAAATTAAAATTTCTAGAGACTATTTGCTCAAATAAAAATTGAGTGAAGAGAAAAAAGATAGAAGAGAAAGTTGACAATATAAATATAACTCAAGAAGAGATTGAAAAAGAAAAGAAAGTGAGATTAGGAGCATATATATGATTGGGGATGATTTGAGTACGAGTGAAAAGGATGGCTCCAACCACCCTTTTTCCAGTAGGGTTGTTACAATTTGCAATTGCAACAAAAGAGGGTTGATTCTAGAGTATCTCTTAAAGACTTAAGAGTTGAGGATGACTCTTTTTCAAGAAGGGGGAATGATAAGACTCTAGATGGAAAATAAAAGATCTTATTTAAGAGGGCTTCTGTTTAAGTTATTTTGTTTTGATTTTCATTATAATTTTATTATATAAAAGAGTCCTTTTGTATTTTATAGATTATTAGGAAGTCTTGATATATCGTTTAGATATTTCAAATTATCCTAAGAATCTTTTAAATTTATTAGTAATTTTATTTTGGAAAAATTGCAACTAGGTCCTAATTAACAAACTTAATGGCAACCGGTCCCATGAAATCATCAAATTGTAGAGAAGTCCAAAAGGACCTGGGTGCTATTGAAAGTACAATTTTTCCCATATTTTATGTCAACCTATGGAACAAAGTTGTTATTGACAATTAAATGAGCAATATTAACAACTTTAGCGTACTATTGTCCTCAATACATGCTCAATAGTTGGTAATGGTGCTCATATAAACTTTATCACTTTTTGCTTGACAATATGAAACGTTTATATTTTGGTATGAAAATGATTGGATTAGGGCTTTTGGGCATAGATAATATATTGCTATTAGAATATTGTTATTGGTACGACGTCTTTATAATTTATGTTGTTGTTTTGTTGAGTGTGGAAGAGGGTTTGATTTCTGCTCTATTTTTTGAGAGAGTATGCTCTATTTTTGCTTGCTTAGACATGGATGAAGGCAAAGGATGAAGCTTTATATGCTTATAAAGTCTGTTATGCGATTTCAATATATCTCATTAATACATCCTTAATTGTTACTAATGATGCTCATATAGTTGTCAATAATAACTTTGTTCATCCCTTTTAGTTGGACAATACGAAAAGTTTATATTTTGGTATGAAACTGATTGGATTAGGGTTTTTGGGCATAGAGGATATCTTGCTATAGGAAGATTATTATTTGTATGATGCATTTATGATTTATGTTGTTGTTTCATTGAGTGTGTCGGATGTATGAATTTCTGGTGTGGAGATTGTGTTATGTTTCATGTGCCTAGACACGGATAAATGGAAAGGATGAAGCTTTATGTGTTTATAACTCATGTTATGCAATTTCAAAATGTGTTGTCAATACAACCCATGTTATGCTATTTCAAAAAATGTCATCAATACATTGCTCTAAAGTTGTTAATGTTGCTCATTTACTTGTCAATAACAACTTTGTTCTTCAGGGTGACAGAAAAGAGGGGCAAAACTGTACTTTCATGTTTGGAATTGATAACACCCAAGTCCTTTGGGACTTCACTACAATTTGATGATGTCAAAGGACCTGATTGCCATTAAGTCTCTTAATTAAGGCATGGTTGCAATTTTCCCAAAAAAAAAAAACAAAAGCAAAACAAAAGAAAGGGAAGAACTGGAGTAGTAGATAAGAAGAGGGGAAAAAGGAAGCTGCAGAGATGAAAGAAAGAGGCAATCAAAGATCTAGGCTTGTCAATGTTGCTAAGGTGGGGGTATTGCCGAGGGCTATGACCATCTCACCACATCTTTACCCAACAATGACCGAGTTAAAAGTTGAAGGACTAAATATTATTTTTCTCTTTATTTAATTATGATGTCCCTGGTTCGACTGCCAAACCATTTGATCGGATAAACCAAGACCTGCTGAACTCTTCAATTCAATCATTCTTTTTAAAAATTCATTGAAGGTAAAATTAGTATTTTTACCTGAATTAAATAAAAGGTATAGTCAAAATTGGTAAAAGACAAATAAGTATGTTGAATTTCAATAATTCCAAACGGACTTATTTGGAATTTTGAAATGTTGCAAAATTTAATAAATTACCTAACCACCTTTAGTTTTTTTTAATAAAAATCTTCAACCCCTTTGCCGGTCGTTGGAGCTAAGCTGACCTTGTTGGCAACTAGTCATTGGAGCTCCGATGATCTCATTTTTTTTTTAATTTCTCAAGTAAAAGTTGTCAATATGGATACTTGAGTTGTTGATATAGATACTAAAGTCGTAAATAAGGTGGTGATCTCATATACTTTTTACAACTTTAGTATGCATATCAACTACTCAAGTATCCATAATGACGACTTTTGCTTCAGAAATGCAAAAAAAAAAAAAAAAAATGAGACCACCAGAGCTCTGGTTGACCGTTTTTACAAATTTAGTATCCATATTAACAACTCAAGTATTTATATTAACGACTTTTGCCTGAGAATTTTTTTAAAAAAATATATGAGACCGTCGGAGCTCCGGTCGACCCAATTTACGACTTTAGTATCCATATTAACTCAAGTATCCATATTGACGACTTTTGCTTGAGAAATTCAATATATATATATAGGGTTAAGGAACAATTTGGCCAACAAACTATTACTTTAGGAGCACCCAGCACAAATAACTTTTAAGTGGATCAAAAATACCAAAAAAATCTTAAAAATGTGCAGTCAGCACAAAAAACCTTTACTCCAGGAGCACCCAGCACAAAAAAGTTTTACTCCAGGAGTACCCAACACAAAAAAATTTTACTCTATTTTTGTGCTACTGCAAATTTTTAAATTTTTTTGGTATTTTTGGTCCACTTAAAAGTTATTTGTGCTGGGCGCTCCTGAGGTAATAGTTCGTTGGTCAAATTGCTCCTTAACCCTATGTGTGTGTGTGTGTGTGTGTGTGTGTGAGACTGCCAAAGCTCTAATTGACCTTATTTACGACTTTAGTATCCATATTGACGACTTTTACTTAAGAAATTCAAAAATATATATGAGAACGCCGACGCTTCAATCGACCCTATTTATGACTTTAATATCTATATTAACAACTCAAGTATCCAAATTGACGACTTTTTCTTAAGAAACTAATATATATATATATATATATATATAAAAGATCGCCAAAGCTCCAGTCGACTCTATTTATAACTTTAGTAGCTATATTATCAACTCAAGTATTCATATTGACGACTTTTTCTTGATAAATTCAAAAAAAAAAAATGAGATTGTTGGAGCTCTGGTCAACCTTATGTACGACTTTAATATCTATATTAACAACTCAAGTATCTATATTAACGACTTTTGCTTGAGAAATAAAAATATATATGAGACTGTCAGAGCTTCGATAACCAGTCGCTAGCAAGGTCACCGGAGCTTTGGTAACGGCCACTACTACCAGTCACTGGTATCAGAGCTTCGACGGCCGACAAGGGGATTGAGGATATTTTATCAACATGATTATTTATCTCTTACCAATTTTGACAATATTTTTCTCTCTTTTTCCCTAAATAAAATTATTTTAATCTTTCGGTTTATTCCCTTTGTGTATTAATTGATTAAACTATTAGTAGAAAATTGTTGGCAATTTAAAAAGAAGATATACTCCTTCCGGTCCTAATTATAGGACAACATTCGGGAGTTGATCTTGATCCTAATTATAGGATAAAGTTTTAATTTTTGTCAATTTCTTCCTAAAATAACCCTATTGATACTTTCTCAATAATAATTAAACAAAATAATAATTTGATAATGCACCTATATATTCTATAAAGTGAATAATGCTTGCAATTCATTAGTATTACATACACCTCAATTCTACTATTTTTTATTTTTTCATAAAAGTTTGAGAAATCTTTTTCATATTTAACATCACTGCTTCCAACCTCTAAGAATAGATAGTCTAAAAGTTGTTAAGGGAGATCGAGGACACTGAACTATATGAAAATTCAGAGAATTTGTGTGAGGTAGTTGAAGTCCAATAAAAAACAAAGAATCAAAGTAATGAAATACCATTTTAAATTTTAAATAAAATATTTTTAAAAAATAAATATAACTACTAGTATCATCCTTCCAAAATTTCTGTAAATATGTCCCACCGGATGGACAGGAGTAGTTGATAAATAAATCTCGATATACGCAAATCGTCTTGCACATTGGTTCCATTCCTAATTCCCTTTCTATTCTGCCGATGACAACAGGTTCCGAAGTCCCAACCTAACGACGTCCTCCACTTGTTCGCTTTTTCAAACTTTATCAATCCATTTTTTTCATTCCCAGTGGTTTTTCTTCGTGGAATCCGCGTAAGATCTGAATGCCCCTGCGTGCTTAATGATTTTTCTTTTGTTTTTATGATTTATTTCCCCCGTTGGATCGACTTTCCTGTTTCGGATCACCGATTTGATTTGATATCTGTGCACAATAAATGTGGAAGTGTATTTAACGAAGTTGGGAAATGGGATGATCATGAGGCCAGCTGAATGGTTACCACAAACCTCTCTTTTTTTTCCCCCGAAACTAAGCTCTCGGGTAATTTTTTTTTTTCCCTGGGGGAAATAAACGCGAGCGAAAACCGCAAGAACATTCTTTGCTAATTTCTTTTACCTGATATATTGTACTAGTTGTTTTCGGTAATTACTCTGTTTTATTAACTGGTGCATCCGGTAAGTTCTCCCGCTCGTACGTTATTGTTAACTGCAACGTGCTCGAGGTTGACGAGAACACTGAGAATAAAGACTTCTTTTGGGTTATTGTTCTTAAAGTATATTCTTTTTCCCTCTTGAACTTGAACTTTGATTACTCTATTTTTGTTCGCAGATTTCCTGTGGGACCCTTGTTACGGGAAAATATTGCCTTTTTCCCTCTTGAACTTTGATTACTCTAATTTCTGAGCTACATTGTTTTCATTTTGAGTTGAAAGAAGCTTTCTTTTTCTCAGTTGTGTTGTCCAGTATATTGTTTACGTCAGCTTTCAACTTTATTATTTGTTGTGTTGCAAATTATCTACAATATATAATTTTCTGATTGTCTACAACTTTTGTGACACCTCTTAAATTGCTAAACGTTGTATGATTGTTTATTATGCTGCGTAGTTTAAATTGCGAACTGAATCTAATATACCTTTTATTTTTTATACTCTTAAACATTCTTCTCGGCTTATTAATTTTACTCATGGTTATATAAGGGCTGCCCTTTACATTTCATTGGAAAATGCATAAAACCAGTGTTGATAATTTTACAGAACAAGACCAACTAGGTCTGTGATAATACTTGAGATTTATTTTTGGGGATATATTCAGTCTTTGCTTGGGCTTGTTTTACCTGTAGAGTGCTACTAACACTCTCAGACTGTAAGAATCCCGTTTGTTCCATTGATGGAAAGGCACTTCTTCGATGAGGTGTCCTGTGGCAGGAGCTTGCTTATATCTGTCAAGAAGCATTATGATAGAACAACCCATTTGAAATCAATCATAGATCACCATCCCTTTATAGCATTATTTTCTACCCTTTTGTAGATATTCCCATAAGACTGGTATGGAAGCCGGGGGCATTAACTTGCTTTAAGCCCTCATCATTTCCTATTGACATAGCATGGCAATGGCATGAAGTATTGGTCTAAAACAGTAAGGATTGAAAACATTGGGTAGCCTATCTACATTCAAGGGTTGAAACTTAACAGTAATCAAATGTGAATGACTTTGTGATGCTTTTATAATTATATATTCTTTCGCTGAGCTATGATAGTTATGCCATAAACCTTTACCTTTGCGAGATAAACTAATTAACTGGTAATATAGTTAGCAGAGTTGGAGTTGACATTCTTAACCAGTGTTTCAATTTTGGGCTTGTTTCTCTTTTGGGACCTTTTTTTGATAAGAGAGTAGTTTGTTTTATAGTTAGGCTCCCATTTTGTTATGTTTGAAAGAAGTGTTTTCTGTTACATGTTCGTTATATATCATCCTCATATTTTGGCCAGAACTATAAATTTTGTGAAGTGCCTTATTTATGGATGAATTCTATAAGAAGAAATGCATAATAATAAAGGGAATCAATGCAATTGTCTGTAGAAACTTGACAATGAGAGTTCTCTCTTGTAAGGACTAAGGAGTATATTCAAGCATTGTCTTTTGAAATGTGATACCAATTGAACAGTTTATAATCTTATAACTTGGCAGATGTCCTTTTTTAAACCGCCATTGGTTTATTTTATAAATATTGCAGGTGCTCAGAGAAATTATATGTGGTCTAACTGTGAAAAATTTTCCCATGTGCCCAAGGAAGCCAAGGACTTGACTAGTTCAAGTTTTTCCTTTGTTGAAAATAGCAGCCCTCATGATCCTATAGAAATTTCTTCATCTTCATCATCATCATCTTCAGACGATGACCCAGACAATGAAAATAATCTGTCTATTGAAAATGCATCTAATCAATTAGTCCTTTATGATCCTGTGGCAAATGGTTCTCGGGCAATTGAACTTGTCCCTAATCCTTTTCAGTATGAATCTCCATTACAACCAATAAGCAAACCTCAAAATTCAATTCCTAGGGAACTGCCATCAGTAGCGGCTTTCACCGTACAATGTGCAAACTGTTTTAAATGGAGGTTGATACCAACACAGGAAAAATATGAAGAAATACGTGAATATATTCTTGAGCGGCCTTTTAGTTGTGAAACTGCCCGTGAATGGCGACCTAATGTATCCTGTGATGATCCAGAGGATATTTCTCAGGATGGCAGCAGGCTCTGGGCTATTGATAAGCCAAGTATTGCACGGCCTCCTCCTGGATGGCAACGACAACTAAGGATCAGAGGAGAAGGAAGCACCAAATTTGCAGACATGTATGCATGCACCTGTTCTTTGCCATTTCTTAAAAAAATTTATCAGAAAATCGCGTGTGCTGTAATGTGATGCTTGTATTCTTTTTTGCTGTACTTTTCATCTTTGACTTGCACTATAAAATTTTCTTTTATATAGGAGGGTCGTGTACATGGTTCTGTTTTTTGCAATGTGTCCCCTGTTATCTGTAGTTTTTTAATTTAGATCTTGGATGCTTTAGTAGTATAATGTAATGTTATGTCAAGATGTGAAGCAGGAATGCTTTAAAACCAATTTAAGAGTTTTGACTTGATGTTTGGAAAATGATGCTAGATGTGGTGTTTTGAAATTAAGGGGTATATTGTGGGTGTAAGTTTGAAAAACATTAAGCATGGACATGATTTATCGCAAAATTTTGCTCAAGATCATAACAATGCTCACTATGGTTCTGAACCCTGCATCATATATATCATTAAATCTTTTTTCGTTTGGTATATATATATATATGTTGCCAACTTTTGTTTGGTATTTATATACTCGTTTTGTTGTATGCATACTATTTCCTTAGCATACCTTTCAGATACTCTTGTTCCTCAATGATCAATATGTGGTTATTTTTGTTTTTAATATTTCAGATATTACGTAGCACCATCAGGCAAGAGACTCCGCTCAGTTGTAGAGGTCCAGAAGTATGCTCAAGCTACTTTATTATCTTTTCAGTGTGATCAAAAAAATTGATCCCAAATATTTTGTTTTCATGTATTCATAACACTTTTTTTATTAGTCTTTGATTCTTTGTTAACATTCCAATGCATTTATGTTCTTTTCACATGTCCACGTTGCCTTTTCTTTTGCAGGTACTTGCTGCAACATCCAGAGTTTGCAAGAGATGGATTAACTCTTTCACGATTTTCATTTAAAATACCAAAGCCATTGCAAGAAAACTATGTGAGGAAACGCCCTCGGATAACTGATCCAAATGTAGGCAATGGACCGGCTGAAGCTGAGACAGGTATTGACAAATATTTACTTTTGCTTGTAGCAAAATTGAAACTTCTGATATAAAGATGATCTTTAATGCTGCGAATTTACAATTGCAATATTATGGTAACATTCATATACATGTATCATGCAGCGAATCCTCTACCTCTATCTTGGGTGGTTCCAGCAGATGACTGTACAGAATTGCGTAATGGTAGGACGGTGCCTCCAGCACCATCCATGGATTCCTCCACTATTGGCCCTTTAAGCCGTACTGCGGAAAACCAAGCAACTCAGAGCTCCTTTCAACGAGCAATTCAATAGTAATGCAAGATTTATTAGTTAATTTAAAGCAGAATTTGTGATCTGATTTCATTTTGGTTATTTTCCCTTTTGGTTGGGCCCTTTATCGATGTTAGGGTCGGGGAGTACACTAGATTGTATGGTGTGTGTCTTCTTGGTTATTTACCTTTTGGAACAGACTAGTGTTGAAAGTGAAATGTCAAAGGGGTAAAAAGTTTTGGATAAAATGTATACTTGTTGCTTTTGGTAGGGATAGTACTTGCCTAAAATGTTAAGAGATGATGCCGAACAGAGTGGTTTTTGAGTTTGGATTGTAAGCTAAGCATGTTAAATCATGCAGAAAACTATGTATAGAAAGTACTTACATTATGCAACGACAAGAGGGTTTATATTTTATTGGCATTGCATGTTGCAGTGATGGCTGCCAATAGAAATTTAACTATTACTTATTGGAGCAAATTTCCTCATGAACTTTTTGCGATTTTGCGACTGCACCTTCTCATCCTGTGTTAATGTACAAGTGTGCATCTTAAGATTTGATCTTGTATTCTCTTTAAAAGGAGTTAGAACGCTTATCAACTCAACCAACATCTTGTAGGTACTATTTTTATTATATTTTAGAATATATTGTAAAGTATGTTACATTTGCCTTTTTATTTTGGCTAAAGTACACTTATTGATATTCTCCTTTAGGTTTGACGGGTGTGATTTTAATCCTTTTAAGTTAATTCCGTTAACTTCGCTAACAGAAAAGGTTAAGCAAGGAAATTCAAAATGCTGACATAATTTTAAATTTAAAACGTGTAGCCGTGTAGGTAGGAAAACAATTAAAACCTTGATGAATTTTTCAAGGTGCCGTCAAAATTAAAGCCCATATAGCTCTGAACTTAAAAAAAAAAAAAAAAAAAAAAAAAAAAAAAAAAAAAAAAAAAAAAAAAAAAAAAAAAATCGCAACAGCTCTCATTTACAAATTGTTCTAAAGCTTGAACTCTCATCTACAAATTGTCTTCCAACGTCAACAATTCTCCTATGTAAACACAAATCTGGTACGTCCTCTTTCTTCTCTATTTAGAACATATAAGGTTGTCAATGGGGATCCCGTTTCCTAGGGAGAGCTCGGCCAACTTGGGCCGTTTAGATTATATCTAGATGGTCAAAATTTAATTTTTTTCAATGATGATTTTAAATGGAAAAAATCATTTTTTTTAAACAAATGTTAGTTCAAAAAGTATCTTTATTTTAAATTCTCTACCAATTAAAATAATTTTTTTTGAAAAAAAAATGAAATCTGAACCGTCTAGACTTTATCTAAATGTCTCAGATCGGCCGAACTCTCCTGCTCATCTCCTTTGGATGAGTAGGGAAACAAGTTCCATGTCAATGGGCTTTTGCTCTTGTTCTTGCGGCAGTGAGTCCCTTTTCTTTTGATATCTTTTCTCCAATTTTTTTTTTTTTTTGGTTTGATTAATTGCCTAGTGAGTACAAAGTCTATAAAAAGAAATCTATATAAGAACATACCATAGCCTAGAATAGGAAACCTCATTCGTCAAAGAAAAGTTATGTTTGGTATGTTCAAAATTTCCAACGTGACACTGCTCCATTTGTGTATATAATATGTGTAAACAATTTGTGGTTAGGATGTTTTGCAAATATTACGTGGGGAAGGGACTACAGATTTAGGAATTAGGGGTAGTTTTAAATCGTTCTGTCCTTATTTCTTTGTTTGAAGTATGCTTCGATGAAAAAGTAAGTATTGCATATAAGTGCAAATATCAATTTGGGATGGGTAAATGTTTGACGTGGTGGGATAAAATACAAAATACTATTGCACATTCTAATATCAAGAGGACCTTGAAAGAATCAGTGTTATTAAAACGTAGTGTCGAAACGTAAAAACGGACTTTTCTACGTTTTTTGCCTGAAATCGTGTCAGAACGGAGGTAGAAACAGAAATGGAGCTGAAACGGTTGAAACACCGTGTCAACTCAATAAACTCGGCGAGTTTACCGAGTTGACTCAGTTCTGAATTTTTTTTTAAAAAAAATGTATTTTCGTAAAATCGCCTTTTCCTTCCCCAAATTAACAAAATGCAAACCCTATTTGCTCTGCCGTCGACTTTCCTTTCTGCTTCTTCACTGATCGCTGGGGTTGGACGCTGCTGCTTCTTCAGTTCTTCTTCATCGACCGTCGCTAGCCGCTAGGTGCTTCACTGCTTCTTCTTCATCGTCCGACCGTCGCTGGGTGCTTCACTCCAATATCATATTTTTGCTACTTCTTCATCGATTGACCGTTGCTATCAGTTGGAAGGTGCGGAGTTGCTGGGTATTTTGTTGTCTTGTTGAGTTGCTTCTTCACTCCAAGGTATGCCCTTTCCTTTCCATCGTTTTTTTCTTGAGTCTTTAAATCTTCATTCTGTTTCTTATAGCATGCTGAGTTGCTGTTTCATATTTTTTTCTTGTTGAGTTGCTTCTTCACTCCAAATTGTGTGTTAATCTGAAGTTGTACTCCCCTTTTGTGTCTATGTATCTTATAGCATGATGTTGCTTCTTCTGCTTCTTTGTTTTTTGCTTGCTGCTGACTTGCTGAGTGCTGAATATTGTGTTGTTGGCCGAAATTTGAAAGCCTTAAATTGAGATAATTTCTTTGAATTTTGATTAAATATAGTTTGAAATCACATAGCCTCATCAAGTGCTGGTGATAATAGTAGCACTCCAGCTTCTGCAAGTGTAAGTAACACTACTCTTGGGGGGAAGAGATTGGCTAGAAATGCTCCTGGAAATAGGTTAGATCCTCCTGCATGGAAGCATTCAATGGAAGTTCTAGGAACAAAAAAGCTTAAATGCAAGTATTGTCCCAAAGTAATGTCTGCTGGAGTTTTTCGTGTGAAGCACCATTTGGAAGGAACATCTAAAGATGTTGAACCATGTATATCAGTGCCTGAGGAAGTAAAAATAGAGATGTTGAATCTTCTTGTTGGAGCACAACAAGGAAAACCATCTCAAATACAAGAGGAAGTTGTTAGTGGTGCTACTGCCTCCAATATTTTTAAAAAGTAGATCATCCGCTCCCGTAACCCTCAACACCATATTGAAGAACTTGAGGGAGGAGGCATGTCTTGACATTTGCACTGCTATTTATAACAATGGAATTCCTTTCAATTTTGTGAATAGCAATTATTTCAAAAAGATGTGTGAATCAATTGCTAAGCATGGACTAGGTTTCAAGCCACCATCTTATCATGAGTGTAGAGTAAAATACTTGAAGAAAAAATATGATATGACAATGGCTGTTGTTGAAAAACATAAGGCTTTATGGAAGAAAACTGGATGCACAATAATGACTGATGGGTGGACTAATAAAAGAAGAACAATAATCAATTTTTGTGTGCATAGCTCTATGGAAATTGTGTTTCTCAAGTCCATTGATGCATCTCACATCACCAAAACAACTGACAAGATTTTTAAGATGATTAATGAAGTGGTGGTGGAGGTTGGTGAAGAAAACGTTGTCCAAGTTGTGACAGACAATGCTGCAAATTATAAAGCTGCTGCGGCTTTGTTGATAGAGAAAAGAAAGAAAATAGATTGAACGCTTTGTGCTGCTCATTGCATTGATTTAATGTTGGAAGATTTAGAGAAGAAAATACCCTTTCATAAAAACACAATTTTCAAGGGGAAAAAATTACAACTTATATCTATTCAAGAGCATCTCTCATTCCAATATTGCACAGCTTCACCAATGGCAAAGATTTTATTAGACCCGCCATGACTCGCTTTGCCACATCCTATTTGACTTTGAAATGCCTCCATGACAACAAAAATCCTATGAAAAGAATGTTTGTGTCGGAAGAATGAAAGAATACCAAATATGCAAAGTCAACAGATGGAAAGCTCATTGAAAATGTAGTGATGGACAAACACTTTTGGAAAAGGGTTGAGATTTGTTTAATAGGGGCACTTCCTTTGATTGAAGTGCTTAGGTTGGTTGATTCAAATGATGCAGCAATGCGCTCCATTTATGAGGCAATGGATCGTGCCAAGGAGAAAATTGAAGAGGATTTCAAAAAAAAAAAAAAAACCATCATTGTAAGTTATCATTGAATTTATTTAATTCAGAGTAATAGACATTTTAACTCAAAATTAATTCAATTGTTATCTTTTCTTTTTTTTAGTTATCAACCTATTTGGGATGTCATTGATGCAAGATGGGAGAAGCAACTCCATAGGCCTTTGCAAGCTGCATGCTATTACCTTAACCCAAAACAACATTATTCTCCTACATTTAAAGTTGATTATGAAGTAAAGGTTGGATTATATGATTGTATAAAAAGGATGGTGGCAGATAAAGCTCTTGAAAGAATTATTGATGAGCAACTTGAGGAATTCAAGCATTGTAGAGGCCTTTTTGGGACTACCTTTGCTATGGATGGAGTTGAAACCAAGAGTCCAGCAGCATGGTGGGAATCTTATGGTGATGGTGTTCCAGAGCTCCAAAAATCGGCTATCCGTGTGCTTAGCTTGACATGTAGTTCCTTTGGGTGTGAGCGGAATTGGAGTACTTTTAAGATGGTATATTTTTAATATGAATTGCATTGCATTTCAAAAATATGATATTAGTCTAGTATTAAATTATTTTCTTGTATTTGTTTAGGTCCACACAAAGAAAAGAAATCATTTGAAGCAAGAGACAATGAATAATGTTGTTTTTGTAATGGCTAACTCAAAATTAGGCAAAACAAAACATAGAGTGTCTCCTCAAATTGATTATAACTTTGATGACACTGAGTCAGATGATGATTGGATTGTGGAACCAACATATGAAGATTTTTCGGAAGATGTTGGAGTTGGAGAAGATCAAGATCCCCATGGCTTGGCTGATCATGATCTAAATGAAGAAGAGGGGAACTTGAATGATTTGGATATTCCCAAATTTATTAGTAGGGGAGGGGATGAAGAAGATGATATTGACTTTGACTCCAATGACTTAAATTAGAGATGTTGATCTCTTTTATAATTTTATTGCTTGGTGTTTTGATTTTAATATGTATTATGATGACTGAATTTGAACTTAATTATTTCCTTGACTGTTTGGACTTAAATTTGTGATGACTTTAATGTATTGGTGTGTTTTGGTTTTGTATGTTATATTTTTTTTTTAGTACGTAGTAAACTCTTACGTTTCGTTTACATTTTACGATTTTACGTCTTAACAACACTGGAAAGAATGCTTCAGATGCACCGGACAAGTTCAACAAACCCTTTTACTGCTTTAGCATGAATATTTAGAGACGCAAAATCAATCTTCACACCCTCATTCATGTTTCCCCATGAGCACTAAACATAAATCTGCAACCAAGGAATAGATCAAACTGCTAGTATAATACTTTTCATCTCAATTAAACTTTTACAAAAACATACCAAGGAATATATCAGACACTAGTGAACAAGTATGACATTGGAATCGGAGTTCACTTTTAGTGTAAAGGAATATATCCCTGATTTCAAATGTTCACCTGTATGCCAATCACACTTGCTTGCATCACTTGTCTGTTGTTATAAATTCTTTCTTTCTCACACAATTTGGACTTAGGTATAGATTCAAAACTTTGCACCAAAGATGGGGAAGAATTCTGATGAAGATAGTGCCTTTAGTAATGAATTTAATGATAGTGAAGAAGTGGAAGAAGGTGACATTGAGGAGGTCAATATACAATGTAGTGGAAATTTAGATGAAGAGCATGAGAGTAAATATTCAAAAAGCCTTGATGACGAGAAAGAAGCTGGAGATGAAAATGAAGGAGTAGAAGGATGCATTAAGAATAGATTTCCAATGCATAAGTTGCTAAAAAATATAAGTGAATACAAGTGGGGAAGAAAAGTTTGAGGTCTGTGATGGACATGGAACTTACAATTGATCTAAAAGCTAAAGAATGTGATTGTAGAAAGTGGTCATTAACTGGCATTCCTTGTGCTCATATCATAAGTTGCATCTATTGGTGGTCAAAGAACTCAGAAGACTATGTTCCTATTTATTATAGAAAAGAGGCCTAACAAGCAGGTTATGAACCTATCATTCTTTCTACAAATGGCACCAACCTATGGACAGCAACAGAATATGCAAACGTACTTCCACCTACATATAGAAAGCCTATCGGCAAACAACCAAAAGCAAGAAGAAAGGATCCAAGTGAAGAAAAGAAAGAAATATCTAAGATGAGTGAACCGGGTTTGCAACAAAATATTCAATTTGTGGCACTATCGGCCACAACAAAAGAAGTTGCAAGGACTCAAGACACATTGAAAGTTATGATATTCAAACCAATGAAAGCATCACGCAGCCTAGGGTATTGAGTGCCTCAATGAACACACAAACAAGTGAGCAGCCAAGTGAGGTAAAATATATTAATTCAATTTCATAAACTTAGATTGTTTATGAAGATTTGTTTAATATTAACATAAATTTTGATGCAGGGGACATCATGTGAACCATCAACTCATGAATCAATGACTTGGCTAAATATGCAGACAAGATAGGTAAACAATGTATTTGTAAATTGTATTACAAAATTTAATAATGTACAAAACATAATATGACTTGGCCAAATGTTTCAATTTAAGAGACTTTAAGTCAACCTTCTATACAAACATCTTGGAAAAATGTCCTGCCATGGCGTACTCCTAGTTCATCTCGTGCAAAGGCCAAATAAGAAAAGCAAAATGACAACAGCAAGCAAAACCCAAGTAGCAACACCAAGCCAACAAATTGATGCAGCATCAAGTCAACCAAATGCTACAACCTTAAGCATCTGTTCTTTTTGCTTTTGTCTCCAATAAAGATTACGTTGTAGTTAGGATTTATTTTACATCTATACACTTTAGTTTTCTTCATCACAATACCTTTTCCAGGTTTTAGTTTGGATTTAATGAAACAAGAAGCAGCAAGAAATAATTTGCTTGAGTTATTGTTTCCTAACATTAGCATGTCATTGACAATCAAACCTCAAGCACAAATTGAGAATTAATCCAAGACCAGCAATAGATAATCTTTATCAAAAAAGTATGTAAAGAGCCTTTTTTCCCCCTTAACAGGACTAAATTGAAGTAGCAAGTCTAGTTCATTATAGTTACCATGATTTAGAAGAGTAGAAGTGAAAGACCAAAACAAACTCCGGTCCTTTCCAATTTGGCAGAAATTTTGTAGAGTCCAAAGAGATCAAAAAGCCGCCTCGATCTCTGGGAAATGGAAACTCAATGGGAAGTTGATATATGTAAAGCAGGATTATATCCAAACCAGCAAAAAACAGAAGCTATATGCCTCCACCACCTTCAAATTCATATAAACCATATTTGGTGAATCTGTCAATTTCTATTGCAAGGAGAAAAACATTTATATTGTCAAAAATGTTTCTTAAGGGGGTGCAGAAGGTTCTTACCGAAAGAGGCCTGAGAAATTGCTTGGCAAAGACCAATCAACAAGCCCTATACTGCTGTAAATAATATAAGGCAAAGAAATCCAAGATGGGTGACTTATTTTCCAACAATTAGTTGTATAGAAGGAAGCAATAAGAAGGACACATCCCTAAGATGAGAACCTGCAAGCAAGAAAACAATACATGTTACGGTCAAAATCAACATCCATGTTATGACTACATATGAAAAAGGTAATTAAGTAACTGGTGAGAAATCTTCATTTTTTAAGTGAAAAAGATGGGAATCCTCAAAGTGATAGTCTACAGTCTACTGAAAACAAGGGGCAACGACAAAAAGCCAACATAAATCATCTGTTTCTAATCAAACCAAGTAAATGGGGATAGTGTGATAAGGCGTTTCTCATTTATATCTACCGCCAAACAAATGAATAAAAGACTATTATCAAGGGAGTTTTACCAGGTTGCCGATTAAAGGATGAGATACTCTTTCCTTTTACTTGTATTTATGGGCATGAGGAGAAAAAGTCTTTTTGGTTGCTTATTGACTTCTAATCACACGATCAAATGTTGATAGACTTCTAATCACGAAGTATGTTGCAAGCTCCCACCGGTATGGACTGGAGAAGCAGAGGCCAATGTTGAACAACAACTCATCCCTGCGAGGTCTAGGAAAAAAAGAACTCATCCCAGCAAACAAGATAAGCAATATTACAAGTCATCTGAGTCAGAATCAGATATTTATCGGTACCTTGTAACGCCTCACGACTTTGTGCGTCTTGCCGAACGCCGGGTCTTCCACCTTGGAGCTGGAGTTCGGAGAGAAAGCATCAAACCCAATAATTGCTTTCAGATTTTGCGTCTCACTGAAGTTGCCGACACCAGCGCCTCCTTAATCGAAGGCGAAAGTTCAGTTCTTGCGGCTCACTGCAGTAGCTGGCGCCACTGCCTCCTCAGTAGAAGGTGCAGAGAGGATCGATAGGAGCGGAGAGTGGATGGACGCGGCTTCAGTCCACTGCGGGTTGCTGTCCTCTGCGCATCACTTCCTTAAAACCGCGCCGTTTTGGCGCAAAATTGACCCTGTTGCTCTTTTTTTTTTTTTTTTTTATACACATATTTTAGGCTACTGTAGATACTAAAAAGATACTTCATAATACTTGATCGAGTCAAAAAAATACTTGAATTATCTTCACGATCTTGAAAAATTATTTTAGGATGTTGAAAAAATATTTCAAATCTTATTACGTAAAAAAATACTTCGGATCTTGATCGAGATCTCGAATTTGATGACCGAAAAAATACTTCATGATCTTAAAAAATTATTTTATGACATAAAATATTTTTTCAAGATCATAAAATATTTTTTCTGGTACAGCCAAGATCCTCGCTAAGATCGTGAAGTATTTTTTTAAGATTTAGTCAAGACTCGAAATATATTTTCAACATTCTAAAATAATTTTTCAAGATCGTGAATTATTTTTTCAATTTTTAGTACTAGTCAGTACCCTGAAATATATTTTCAACATTCTAAAATAATTTTTCAAGATCATGAATTATTTTTTCAATACCGATCAATATCTGAAGTATCTTTTTAGTATCTAAAGTAGCCTAAAATATGTGTGTAAAAAAAAAAAAAAAGAGCAACAGGGTCAATTTTGCGCCAAAACGGCGCTGTTTTAAGGAAGTGATGCGCAGAGGATGGGAACCGCAGTGGACTGAAGCCGCGTCCAGAGTGGACGGGGAATAGACACGTAGCATTTCCCATTTTTGTTTTTCAGAAGAGTGATTTTAATTTTAAAATACAAAAGTAATTATATAAAGGAATTTAGGGCCCGTTTGGTTCGGGGAACATTTAATGAGGGAAAGGAACTTAAAGAAGGGAAGGGAAGATTGAGAAGGAACTTAAAAAGGTTGAGCTGTTTGGTAGGCATGGGAATATAAGTAAGTTGAGGGAAGAAAAATTGTTTGGTAAGAAGAATTGGTAGTTGTTTAAGTGGGAAGTTGATGCAAAATGCCCAGAATGCCTATAAGAAAAAAACAGAAAAAAAAAAAAAAAAAAAAAAAAAAAAAAAAAAAAAAACTGAAGCAAATAATTTTTGAAACCATCGAAGATAAACGAACCCCAAAACCTAATCGCAGCGTGGTTCAGATCGAAATTGCAATGAGACGTCGATGGGATGTTGGAAGACGATAGGCATGGAACGCATTAGAGGGGGAAAGCACCAAAGTATGAAATCTGTTGGGGAATTGAGAGATTTGAAGATGTATGGGGGAAGAAAATCGTGGAACATTACCCAGACGTTGAATTGATAAAAAAAAACAGATAAATGGTGATTATAAGCAGGGGTAAACTAAAACAGATGTGAAAGTTCGAACTAAACATGGAAGTTCGAACTTATATACATATTGTGAACCACCACCAAAAACAGAGCATAGATAGGTTTCATGGTACTTCAGTATACACAAACAAAATTTCAAACGCTGAAGAAGAAAAGGAAGAATTTTCTACCACTGTACACCCATGGCTTCCTCATTTTGTTCCTCAACAACACGCAACCACCACACCACCTACTACGCATGAATGCCAAAAAAAAGTCACTCAAATTCGCTCCCCCCTCATTTTTATGCTTGCATTCAAACGCTGCCACAACCATGCCGTCGACATTTTTTCCCCACCACATCGAACAATCAACAAAGAAAAGCCATTGTTACTCTTACCTCGAATCAATCTTCGCTGCCAACTCGTTTGATTGAAGCTTGCTGTCGTCGGACCTTCTTTCTTCTGCTCCTTCTTCCAGCTCGAAGCTCGATCCTTGTTTATATTTGGCAGGGGCTTTTCAGTCAATATATTTCACTCTCCCAGGCAAAGTTTCAAGATCCCGCCATAAATGGAGGGAGCTGAAATTCCCACGTTTGTGGGAGCTTGGGCAGAGGCGAGAAGCTGAGTTCCCTGGAGATGTGCGCACCAAACATCAAGTTTTACGCGTGGGAACTTAATTAAGTTCCCTTTCCCTCCCCGAGATCTCACAACCAAACGGGGCCTTAGCAATTCTAAATTTTCTTGGCATTTTTTATTAGTGAAGTTAACTTATAAGATTAAGAATATACTTTACCTTTTGTATTTTTATACAATTATATAGAATAATATGAAATAGGACCTTTTTAGCAATTAGTTCTTTTTATTTGCAAATATATATTAACATATGTGAGAACTGTTTATTAAATATTTATTATTAGTTGACTTAACGGTCATGATATTTTCGTCCTATTTTAAAAATTTAATAGTTATTTTTTATTATTTTATTAATTGACATGTTTGCTAATTAGTCCAATAGTGTCTTTTTTACACCATTTTAAAATCTTCATATATATTTTTGGTCCTTCATATAAAAAGTCAGTTGACTTTTTTTTTTAGATATTAAGAAAATTAAAAAAGTTACTTAATTATAGTACTAGTATATGTTATGTATCATTATATTACATATCGGTTTATAAGTCAAGAAAATTAGTTTAAAAAATAATAAATATAAATACTTTAGTGTAACTTATTGAGTTAAGTAGCAAAATTGCTCCGGAAGTACACGCCTAGGAACAATTTTGCCCTGGAAGTTTTTTTTTTTACTCAATGTTGCCCTGAAGTTTAAAAACGTAGCAATCTTGCCCTTTTCCGTTAAAGTTTAACGGTCAATGTTATTTTTTTAATGATCCATGTTAGTTTTTAAACGGAAAAGGACAAGATTGCTACATTTTTAAACTTCCGGGGTAACATTGAGCCAAAAAAAACTTTCAGGGTAAAATTGCTCCTAAGCGTGTACTTATGGGACAAATTTGCTACTTAACCATAACTTATTTAACTTTTTTAATATCTTAAAAAAGTCATTTAACTCTTATATTAAGAACGAGATGTAGATGTAGTGTTAGATTTTGCTTTCTTGAATAATTGCCATTACTATTTATTAAAAGCAACACAAGATTGTTTTAAAAAATACTACGGTAAGGATAGGACTCTTGACACTAAAATAGGAAAGTGCCACCTTAATTAAGAATCAAATTATTTATAGAAGAAAGGTGTTTGATTAGAGTTTGCAAATCTAGAGTTTTCATATATTTTTGCAAATTGAAATTTAGGTAAAAATTAGTTATTATAGTTTGCAAGTCTAGAGTTTTCATATTTTTTCATGCTAAAAAACAAAGAAACAAACAAATAAAAACATGTTTAGATTATATGATTCAAAAACATGTTTAAATGTATAATGAACGAAATTGACATGAACCTTATAGGTTGTACAAAAAGACATGAGCATTTTACTAAAAGTGCACATGGCACTATATAATTTTCTGAGTTGCTAAAATACCAATGAATATTTAAAATAGAAACAAAAATATCAGGATTATTAAGTGCTCTCTTCATCCCTTATTATAAGTTTCAAATAACTGATTTGCACTAACCAAGAAAGAAATAAAATTCGTTTAAAAAATAAATATGTCTATTATTTTTCAAACTATGCCTTTATGTTTAAAGAATATAAGTGAGATAAAATAAATGCAATAAATACAATCAACAAAGGGTAAAGTTGAAAAAACGTAATAAATATTTAGACAAACTTAAAATGAAGTTTTTATTTTAAGATAAACCCATTCACAAATTCCTATAATAAAGGGGCCGAAGGAGTATAATATAATATTGTTACACATTCATACACAAAAATAATGTGGGCTCGAATTTGGTTCACCGTCGAAGGAGATAAGCCCTACAATTTTTATTTGCTTGAAAAGTTTTTATTAGCTCTGCAATGCAAATTTTCGCCTCTCCAGTAACTTAGATGATTTAAAATTTGAGTGACAAGTTTCCTTCCACTTTTATAATATGCAGAACTTTGATTAAGGTGGTATCTTTTGCTTTCAAGTCTCCTTAGGATGTGACAAGTCTTTATTTTTTCTTTGCGGACCAGCTCAAGTAAAATTCCGAATTCTTCACATAATTTTCTCGCCTTTAATTTTTGTTGGGCTGTTGGTTTACTTAAGCTAAATTCCATATATTGCTTCTTGAGTTTTGTGATAGAGGGTAGCGTCTGGATGGATAGTACGTCATAGGTTTCCTCCACTTTTATAATGATTGTGCATTGCTAGAAATATTCAACTATTAAAGTGTTGGATATTTTCTGTAATTCGCTCAAAAATTCTTGAAATTCTGAGATGTTTTCTGATTAAATTTTTTATATGGACCAGATAAGTGTGATTTTTGCTCATATTCTTGATTTTATTTAATCAAGCTTGTCAACCATTACCACTGCACATGCTTTTACTTTGAAATTACACATGTTTTGGGCTTTTGCACATTTTTCTGCATATTCTGAATGTTATTGTGATTGAATGAGCTACTGGTTCTGATTTGAGGTGAGTTTCTGCTATATCTTAAGAATCTATGTCTTAGTTGGATTGAATTGAATTCATGTTTGTCCATTTAAGCACGCTTTTGTGAATCTTAGTTTGAGTTTTGGTCTATTGAATTATAAATTGCATCTTTCACTACTGAAAATTTGATTCGAGTCTCACTCAGTTGTTCAAAGCTGAATTTGCGCAAAAATATAACTTTTGGCTTATTGAATCATCCTTGTTGAATGTTCTTGCTCGGGTAATTGTGCATTTTAGGCCATACCACTGTTCTTTACAGCAAAACAGATTTTTTGTAGAACAATATATTGGTTATGTATTGCTGCATGCACTTTCAATTTAGATTAGTTTATATTTGTCATTGGCATCACTAATATATGTTAGATGTTTTGTATATTTGTCACCCTGTTGAATGTAAACCTGCACGACTTTTGTATTCCTCACCTTTGTCACAATATTTTTTTGGTTCTTTTCCAATGATGAGTTTGAATTGTGTGCGCTTGCCAATGTCTTCTTCTTTAAGCATTTCTTTGACTATCATTTGAACCTTACGGTTTAAGCTTTATGACAAGCTTATTTCTCATTTGTTTACATTTCTCTTTCTATCTTTGTTACTAATTAATTCAATGGAGATAGATAGTTGTTAAAAATTCATGCTCTCTTATTGCTTGACCACAATAAAGGTTAGAGATAGATGTTTTCTGATTTGGTTATAAAGAATTATGTGGTCTTTGATAACCTATAGGACTCGCCATTCCTAAGAATAGCTATTTATTTCTAGGATTAAGGTACCAAAATGCACATGTGTTTTTCTTCAAGGAGCGTCTAACATGGTGGTCGTATCAAATTGCTAGCACAGAAGTAAGGATACCATATGTTGTAGCATTATATTCACTTTGTTATGCACTTTCACATCAAACCATAAAGTAGCTCTTTTCTTATGCGCATGTGCAGGATAATAAGGTGAAAGCAACAATTTACAAAATCTACCCTCTATTTCCCTATGTGAATGAATTGTAACACATTTTATCAGATAAAATACAATTAAGTTCAGATTCACCATTCAAAATAGTCAAAACACATAGGGAAAAGATGGCATAAATATGACTCATCAAACTCCCCCACACTTAGCTTTTTACACTCCTGGGCAAAAGAGATAAAAAGATAAAGTAGAGATAACCTCACAGCTTCGATCCTGTCTTAGGAACTATGTATCCTACTATTGTCTTAAGTTCCAGTCATCCGTGTAAACAATTCCACTGCCCAGCACTAGCGGACCATTATGCAAGGCATTTCTTAGCAAGGGAGCGTCAAGAGAATCTCAGATAAAGTGTGTATCGCTCTCTCACATTTCAGGATTTGTTTCTCTCTGCCATACTAGCCTAGAAGTTCTATAGGCTTGTTAAAGTTCTAAGGTTGCTTCCAAACATCTGGACATAAGTGCATCAAAATGGCTTTCTTGGGTTGTAATGTAAGGAGTGCCTGTTTGTGTGTGGGGCTGGTGAATGAAACAAAGTGTGCTATAGCAAGGCACTAGACAGATTCTTAGCACAAGTAAACATGATGCAGTACTTAACAGGCCCTTTTTTGTGTTGTTGCCTTGTGTGTTAATTGTTTTTTTCAAATCACAAGGTACCACTCTGTCAAAACTTTTGCATTTATAGGGCGATATGCTACAACATTTTAATGCACTTTTTTCAATCAAACTGGTTTTATGTTCCCTGTTATAGCAATGTGTGTATGGTTCAAATGGGTAGCAATGAGATCATGATATCAGTGGCTTGTGTGCAGGATTTGTGAGTGAAAATGAATGCCTTTATCCTATGCAGTTCTATTCAGATGCAAGAAAGCAAAAACCAGAGAAATAAGACAAACCAAAGACAGTTCTTAAAACTAGCAAGCATGCTCACTAAATATGAAATTTAAAGCTCGAAAATCCTTCCATGTGGCTCAACTCTGTATTCTCCCTCACTGTTACTTTACCCTATACTGCACCGCCAAGTACCGTCAATTTCCCAAGTCTACACAGTTCAGTTCCCTTAAGACAATTTTATTTTACACAATTTTGTATATATTCGCTTTACTGCTATTGGTGTCTGTTCATACTCCAAATAAGTTTTAAAAGTTCAAAATGTGCCCGAATTTCAAAAAGCTAACATGGGGTTTTCAGGGTATGCCGCACACATATATGCATGTCCCTCCCCCACACTTAAATGTTGCAATGCCCTCAATGCAGGCAGCAAGTAAACTAAGAGGGAAGAGGTGCAGATAGATAGCATGTATGTGACAGGAAAAATGGAACCAAGAGAAATATTAGGGGAGCAAAGAGGACAGATGAGACACTTAGCACACAAAACAGATAAGATATCTCCTTTTTTTAGCCCATGCTGCTAGGCAACAAAGGAATGTGGTCAAGAAGTTATAGGATGGAAACAACAAAACAAGTGTAGCAGAGAAATACCAAAAGAGGTGGCTAAGCAGTGGCCGTTGTCAATTTACTCTTTGCCCAGGCAGGCAGTGCCAGTAGAGACAGAACCTTCATCATCCCCAGTAGGCGCTAATGCGATATCTTCAACAACCACTCCCTGTGGGCTTTTGCCTAGTCTACGTTTGCGGGATTTTGAGGGACCCTGGGTAGGAGGCTCATTGATCGGCCCATTCATCTTAAAGATCGTGTCGGGGAATGGTGGCATGGGGGCATATCTGGGGACATTGGCCAAGAGGTTGGTCGCTAAACAATGGTCGCGGTTGTCAATATATTGCTAGACCATATGCTTTTGGAGGAAGAGAGTGGATACTGAGCGCTGCGAGGTCGCTACTTTTTCAACTAAGCCCTTGGTGTTAGATACCGGAGGTGTTGTTGAGGGGTTGGCCGGCGGAGCCTTCGAGGTGCTGCTTGAGGGTTTTTGGCTAGAGAAGCATTGCACGGTGACCAAGGAGAAGGGGCTGAAAGTTGGAGCCTTTCTTCTGTGGCGTCGAAGAGGATGCCAGCGTCATGACATAGCTCGGTGATAAGGGCTGGGAACCAAAGGTTTCTCGACTCGACTTCTGGGTGATACAGAGCTCGCGATAGATGATGGCGTCGACATCAATTGGCTTCCCCTCCAAGATGTAATAGAGCAAGAAGGCTCGATCCTGCAAGATTTCCTAAGTGTGTAGCGTTGGCATGAGACGGTAGCGGAGGAAGTGGAACAACACTCAGGCTTTGGGCAGAAGTCACCTGTCGGGGAAGGAATATGAACCTTCCTTTGAAGAATGCTACTCAAAGCTTAGGATGCATAGCCGTGCAATGACTTGGGCGCGTATTTTTGGGTCGTTCCCCTACTAGAGAATATCGAAGTATTCATCATCTATAGGTTTCAACCCGTAGACTTCGCGAATATCCTTGGCCGTAGTGGGCACTGATTCACCACGGATGGTGATGAAGTAGGGTGAACCCCAATGTAGTTGGCACAAAACTAAAGGACAAAGGGGGTGACAACCTCAGCGGAGATGAGGCAAAATTTCTCCTAACCGCGAGCACGAATAACCCTCATCACAAATTCAAGGTAGGTACCCTACTTGAGCAGCTCCACGTCAAAATCGCATTATGGGACTAAGGATTTGTCCGTTTTAAGGGTTTGGAAGCGCGTCTCGGCCTCTCGGCTAATGAAGGTAGGAAGGCTGGCTCTAATGGCGGAGGAGGACTTGTGACAGACTCGTTTAACGCTTGCCATTTTTGGAAGCAAGGACAAAGGTTAGGGCAAATGGATGGAAAAAGGGTTCATGGCAAGGAGTTTGAATGTCAAAAATGCAGTAATGTGAGTGTTGGGAAAAAGAGGTTTTGAGCTTTATGAGAGGGACAGAGAGGGCTGGTCGACTAGGGTTGAGGTGGAAAGAAATCAGGGTGAGTGGGTGTTTGGAAACTGCGTCGTCAGGGGGATTGGAGAGATGCTTAGTAGAATGGTGGAGTTAAGGTTGGTAGGTTTGAGGGCCAAGAATGGAGGGAAACCTGAATGCTTGGGCTGAAATTGTGGCCCACTACTAATTTGTCTGTATGCTCCACTAAGTGAACTGATTCGTGAGAATTGTGCTATGGCATAGGCTTGTTGTAGCATAACACAGTCACTTACTCCTTGTGTGTGTCGCTTGTTGCATGTGCCTCTTACATGCATCTGAAGATACAACTAGCTTAACCTATGATGGACTAATCAATTTGAAGAAGTAAACGTAAAAAGGGAAAATCTGGGCTGCCTCCCAATAGCACTTGGTTTAGAGTCTTCGGCCTGACTTTGCCATGAGTTTTAGTCCTAGTGACGAAGTGGGATGATGGCTGGCCTCGTGCTCTCATTCCCATCCCAATAGATTCTAAATTTTACCTCATTTGGGGGTTTCCACTTAAAAATCTGAAGCGCTTCCTTAAGCATTAGATACCTATACTGAATTATGGCAACAAGGTGAGTGTCAGCACTTGGTAACACATTAAGAGCCGAACATTCTTCTACTGCATCTGGGTACTATGAGGCCTTTAAAATTGAGAACGTTACTTGTTTACCTTTTACCCGCAAAGTGAGTTCGTCTTTTTCAACATCAATCAACATTCGGCTTGTAGCCATGAATGGTCTTCCCAGGATGATTAAGACTTCTTGATCAGCTTCAAAGTCCCGTACAATGAAATCCACCAGAAAAATAAACTTGTCCACCTTTACCAACACATCTTCAGTTTTTCCTTTTGGTTGGACAATGGATTGGTCGGTCAGTTGCAAAGTTACCATAGTGGGTCTTGCTTCATCGATTGCCAGCTTCTTGAATACAAATATGGGCATTGAGTTAATGCTGGCCCCCAGATCATAGAGTGCTTTTCCACAGTAGTTGGGGCCAATAATACAAGGTATTATGAAACGCTTGGTATTATGAACCCTTGGTCATGGCTTGGGTCAAATTCACCCAGTTTTTTCTTGGACATCTATAAACTTCACATAGTCAAGCATCCGCTCTAAGGCATCTAGTTTCCTTGGTGTCTAGGAATTTCTAGAACTTTTTGACTCTTTTCAAATTCACCCCTAGAGACTACCACCTTTTCTTGGACATGATGTCCTTCATAAACTTCACATAGTTGGGCATCTGCTCTAAGGCATCGACCAGAGGGATATTGATATCGGCGACACTACATATCTATTACCTGAAACTTGTTCAAGCTTGAATCACCAAAGGCATCGCAGGTCTAAGACTAGGAATTTCTAGAGATAAAATGATTCTCTTGACTAACGCAGAATGACGTTTGCTTTACCTGTCGCCAGATGTTAAACGCGGATCGAATCGATTTCCAATTCATTGTAGATTTTGTAACGCCTCTCATCGTTTGGTAGTTCTGATCATCTTACTGGCGACGTTATCGAACACTACGCCCTAGAGTTATACTTTGACCGCATAACTCTATCCTAAATATGTGGTTATAAAGCGTCACGAAAGAACTGTTGTGTGATGGATCCGTCTTAGGTCGGTGGTATGTTGTGATTGAAAGATCTTAAATTAACCTATTAAAGTTTAATTGTCTCGTTATTCCTTGTTATCGGTATAATCGTGGGTTGAAAGCCCAATTATAAAGAAGTTATAGGAGATTAAGGGTAATTTATGAATTATCCAAATCTATATTCAATCGTGATTGAATAAAGATAATAATTAATTAATGGTAAATCATTCATTGTGAATAGTGTCATGAATAAATATATTCATCTTTTACTATTCATGAATAATTAATTATTAATTAATTATGCATTTAAAGAATGGCATGATTAGGAATGTTGTAGCATTTGTCATACCTTTGCGTCTTCAAAGTGATCACAGTATTCCCGAAACCCAGTATGTGTTTTTAACGAGCACCTTCCTAAATACGTATTATAAAGAGTTATACGCTGCATGAGAATAGTATTTACGTCGCAAGAAATATTATTTACCGTATCGAAATCAAGATTTTCTCGAGTATGCTCATTTTCTCGAAGAAGATGTTGATCGATCTCATCGTAAGTTAATTAATCTCGTGCGGTAAATATTATTTACGGCTGATAAAAATTATTTAATGCGCAAAAAAATTATTTACCTTTACTACGGTAAATATTATTTACGGCACGGTAAAAAGATTTTTACCGTTACTATTCACATGAATAGTAATTTACTATTCACGCAAAGAAAAATTATTTACCGGTACGGTAAAGATTTTTACCGTTACTATTCACATGAATAGTGAATTTGCAACGTGGGTTCCGCAAATACTTTGTTTTACAACTCCGCTTATTGCTGAACATCTTCCTTCGGGAAAGCGCGGGCCGCTTTCGTGACGTCGGTGGTATGTTGTGATTCTTTGTTGAGCCATGGCATGATTAGATATTGGTTCGGCATCTTCAATAGGCCTTTTTAAGGTCTTTAGTTATTCCACATTCTTGTCGTTTCGCAGTTCGATGGCTTTGACTTATTCTTTTCCATGGCTCCTAGGGACTTCAGTGTTGCTAGGCAGAGAGCTTGATGGTCTGTATTGAGTACTGTAGCAAAGCTGTCCAACTTGATTCTTAAGATTTTGCAGGGATACTTGCTGGCTCTGTATGATGACATCATTCTTAGCCATATACTCCTTGAGTAGGATTTTCATGGAAGATTGAGGAGTTGAATCAACACCCTGCTGCCTTGCTTGCTAGTTGAATCCAGAGGGATTTGATGATCTATTGGAGTACGAGGGGCCCGCTGAAGGACCGACAAGTTGTTGGCCTTAAGATTTCTAGGGGAAATTTGGGTGCTATTGCCAGCTTGGGTTGTACATGTTAGAGTATGGATTGTTGGTGTTGTTGCCCCTGTTGTAGTTGTTCACGTAGTTGACAGATTCAAGATTAATAGAGTACTGAGAGTAAGAATGCTCTCCACCATAGTACACACAGGCTACTTGGGTAGGTTGTATTAACGAGGTGTTAGCAGGGAGGCTCATTGACTTGATGATATTGGTCAGTGAAGACACTTGGGCAGTAAGTGTTGTCATCGCATCAAGTTCATGAATCCAGCTATAGTTCTGAAGGGAGGAAGTCGATCTGCTGGCCATTGGTGACTATTTATGGCCATACGTTCCAGGAGTTCATATGCCTTGTTGTAAGATTTCATCAGTATGGAACCACTAGCTGAGGCATCAACTATGGACCATGTCTGCGCATCCAGGACTTTATAGAATGTTTCCAGCTGCTCCCATTCTACAAGTATGTGTTGTGGACATTTTCTGAGCAAGAGGGACAAAAGCCTAGATAGGAATAGGTGGAGGTGTGTAGACAATGATAGCAGTAGAAAGATTAGGTGGAGGAGTGGTGGTGGCAGTGGAGGAAGATGTAAAAGAGGAAGAAGGTCTGAGAGTAGGATCTGGCTTAGAGGTCATAGAGGGGATAGGATGAGTAGGTGTGGTGGATGAAGGAATGGGGATGGTGGTGGTGTCAGGGATTGTAGAAGGTGAAGTCTCAGGAACAAAAGTAGGATCATAGGCAAGAGGAGGGTCAGATACTAGAACAGAACCAGAGGGACTGGCAGGGGATGACTCAGTTAATGAAAATTCCAAGTTGTGAAAGATCTCGACTCTCTTAAACTTCCTAGCTTACTCATCCTGAAGAGAAAATATCCTCGTGAAGTTGGAATTTATATCCTCAACCAAGACATTCATTTAAACCTCCAGGTTAGAGATTAAGATCTCAATTGAGGCCTTCTTGGAGGTAGCCACAAAATCAGCTGCTTTCTAGACTATCTTCTCCAATGTAGATTGTAGAGAAGCCCTAAAGAAGGAAGGAGTAGGAGTGGAAGCAATGGGAGAGCCAGCCTAAGATGATTGAGCCTTATTAGCTTGTGGAGATGCCATCTTAGTCTTGGATTTTGTCTTGGATTGCCCCGAAGCCTCTATAAAAGAAATCTTCATTTTGTTGAGATGACTCTGTCCAAACATCTGAGGCTTCATTGGTTTTTCATCGTTATGCATGTACTAGATACTTTTATGGAACAAGATATATGAAACCAAATCTAAAGTGCCTCATCTTATCTAGAACCCATTTACCAATATTCTGAGGCTCCTTAGAGATGATAGATGCAAACAGAGGGTAATCAAGAGAGGTAAAGTGGGAAAAGTTTTTACCTTTTTTAATCAAATTCCTCAAGTACATGTAGCAGATAGCTCTATATGTATCACTTATAGCGGCGGGATTAAATAACAGAGGACCCAAAGGTTTACCGGGCCTTAAAATGGCAAAAATGTCTTCATTAGAAAGTGTGTGCTCAAACTCAGAAGGGATAACAGTGACCCCCAAGATGGTGTTGATAGAGGCAGCAGTTATTTTAAGTTTCTTGCCTCGAACCTCAATCTTGAGCACCTCTTCCAGAATATGATCGTCAACATCAAAGGTATTTGCAATTAAAATTGTTTCACAATAGTAGGGCAATAAGCAATCCTTAGTCCTAATAGAGGCTCAAATTGTTTTAACCTAGGGGAGATGTCTAAACTGCATTCACTCCATAACTTAGCTGAGTCCACATAAATAGTAGGATAAAATGAATGTTCCCCATAATGAGTTTGAAATTCATGTTCATCAGGAATAATCAGAGGTGTAGTATTAAAACCAGGAGGAAGGGCTAAGGGTTGAACAGCCTCGAGTATCTAAGATGCAGTATGATTTGAATTATCAAAGGCTGCCGGAGTTTCCTGGCTGCCAGAAGGATGTGCTCTGGCGAACTCAAATTGGGTCTGCAGATTAGTAAGATGAGCATGAACTCGAATGTTCCACTGTTCATCTTGCTTATCTTTCTCAGTCATCTTGCTCTTTCCTTTGTTTTTTCCTGGAGATGCACCAGTTTTTGATATAGTTTGATGAGATTCTCGGAAGACTCTCGTATAACTATCCCTTTTGCCTTTGGCTTTGGGTCTGAGGGCTTTGGCTTCAAGGTTTTCTCAGTTCTGGATTTCATTTATGGAGGAGGAGGAGACTCATAGCGAGCAACATTTTGCATTTTGGTTCTCACCATAGATTCCTAAAAATTGAAGATTCACAGAGAATGAAGATGAAATATAGGGTTCACGAGGGCACAGATCGAGATAAAGATTCTAAGGAGAAGAGGGATTTGAAGGAGGTGAAAATAGAGGGAAAGTAACGGTTTTGGCGAGTTAAGAAATTCGTTGAAGACAATTGAATTGAAACGTCGTAATGTTTAAAGATTGGAATAAGGAAAATGAAGGGATTTGAGGTTTTTGAAGGGAGATAGCGCGATGAAGAGACAAAAATGAAATAAAGAGGATGTCAAATTGAGCACTCGAGTGCTAATGCACAAATTCAAAGCAATAAGGTTACCTTATATTAAGTATGTTTCGTGCATACTTCAACCTGTTTGGGAAGGTCTTTGACACACACTCAAGTGTTTAGTCCTACACTCAAGTATAGCTCTTTGTTTGATGTTTGAAATCCCTCCTTATTTGATTAGGACTCTTTGGCTTCTTCAACACTCAAGTATTAACATCCCCATACTTGAGTGACACACTCAAGTATGTAGTTCTTGCACTTCAAGTGTAAGCTTTATTTGCTTTTAGTATGCCATTGTTGGGATCCGTACACGCAGTGGAAGGATTTCATCCATTAAAACTTACGAATCCCATAGGAGGATCTATCAACGACGTTTAAATCGGGTTTGTTAAGAACCGTACCTTTGCAAATAATCGTGTGCGTCTATTCGATCAGTTAGAAGCTGACTCTACGAATCCACTCCCTCTACCGGTATCCACACCGAACAACACTCCAACACGGACGGCAGCGTGCTAGCGCCTTCAAGCTTTGCATCTCACGTCTCTCCTTTAGGGTTTTCCTTTTACGGCTCGTCTAATTTTAATACGACTAGATCTTCAGACTTTCTCAAACCCTAATTGGGCCATATTAAAATATTCAAAATTAATCTAAATTAATCTTGAAATTCGAATTTGGATTAAAATAATATATTAATTAAATCTTTCCAACAGATATAATCTAATCTATTTATTTAATCTGAATTAAAAGCCCGATTTAATTTATCTTTATAAATTAAATCGAGATACTATATCTCTATTTAAGTTAAATCGAGATATATGATATCTCTATTCGAAAATTAAATCGAGATACAATATCTCTATTTATTTTAGTTATTTAATTTATCAAATAAATTAAATACTATATAATAATATTATTATCTATATAAATAATTATATTATTATTTTCGAATTAATAATATATATATATATATCCATCATAGATTAAATGTTGTATTTATTAAATCTTAGACATATCTAAGATTCAATGAATCTGGACACTATTACTCATGTTGGGCTATTCTTGTGTGCGACTCTGCAGGCTCACATGAGATTGACAGGGGGCCAATACTGTACCAACCCACAAATCGCAAGCTGCCTCTAGCAAGCATTGCGACTACCCAATTCATATGGGATTGATGATACGATACAACCTATCATACAATCATGTCACGTCCCTTTTGTCATGCGATAATTTGGTCAAGGATGAAGCATGGATAATGTCAACCTCCTGTTCTTGACCATTACTTTTTCAATTCTTGAGTAGTCTAACAATTGAAATGGAAACTCTTTTCCATTGTAGTATGGCCATACATTTCTCAGACTCACTCATCGAGGGGCCCAGTATTATCTCTCTATAAATGTGATGGACAAATTCCATCTTGACCATTCATATTCCTCTGCATGAAACCACTAATCCCGATCAAAGCCTTTATCATCACCCGGTCAAAGGTGACTTTTGACTAGGTCAAAGATCAGCGACTCTCATGTAGGAATCCATGATGATCTCAAGTCAAAGGGCGTTGTGACGCGGTTATACATGAGATAAGCTTATGACTAAATCCATGCAGCTTTATCATAGTGGGTTGATCCAGCACCTTGTACTCTTACAAGTGCCTATGACTTAGATTCGTATCTCCATACTCATCAAAGTCATACTGGTCTTATTTCATCTTTGCTCCCGCATAGATGATCGACCAGGAACATTTAGGACAATCTTTATTATACGTCCAAGGACACAGTTATCATAACAAACATGCAAACAATATGATAACTAAAATGAGAAATTCTTAAAATAATAACAGTATTTAAAGTACAATGACTTGCCCCTTGGGCATAATTTCCAACAGTATTTACACTCGAGTGTGTCTTCTCTGAACTTTGAGTGTATGAAATTTGTGAGAACTTGTGATAACCCAAGAAAAACTTCTAAGTTTCGAGGACGAAACTTATTTTAAGGAGGGTAGAATGTGATAACCCAAGAAAAAATAAAATAAAATAAAATTAATGATAATTAATTATGACCATTGATATTATCTATGATAATTAATGATGACCATTGATATTACCTGTGATAATTAATAATGACCATTGATATTACCCGTGATAATTAATGATGACTTTTGATATAACTGTAATTAATGCCTGAGTTATAAAACTTCAGCTATAAATAGGGGCTTAGCCTAACCAAACCAAATCACTTTTAATCATCAGCATTTCTCCATTTCTCCTCCTCTTCTTCTCTTTCTTCTTACTTCAGATTTTTATTTTTCTGGCTACCAAATGCGCTTCTCTTGTCTAATCAATTTTCCTCCTAGAAGCCATCAAACACGGAGACCAGGTAATCCTAATCCCTAGGAGTCTTAGGTTAATTTTATATGAATTTCGATAGAGTAATAATTATGATCCCTAAATATACCATAGATTTGTTATATATGAAATATATTATATATAATCTTAATCCCTAGAAGTCTTAGGTTCATGTATGTTAGACCAGGCTATCACCCAAGAGGGGGTGAATTGGGTGTTCAATAAAAACTTTTAGAACTTTGAAAATCTTTTCGCAACTTGGTGAAATTAGTTTGTATGACAATAATGAATTATAAAACAATAAACAGTCATTCAAACATATATGCTGGGAATATAAGAGATAAGGGAAGAGAATATGCAAACTGAGATTTATACTGGTTCGGCCCAATCCTTGACCTACGTCTAGCCCCCAAGCTCCACTTGAGATTTTCAATCCACTATCCTCTTGTTTAATCCAGGCACAAGAGAAGCCTTTACAATCCCCCAAGTTCACACAGGCACTTGTGAAGCCGAGTCTCTCACTGAGATACTCTCCCTTATAACCCGTAAGGTTACAGTCTGTTTCCCACTCAAGATTACCCAATCTTGAGTAACTCTCAAATGATAAGATGATTACAATAAATCGTCTCTCTCCGAAGTGATAATAATAAACACTGAAGCACAATACAAATTATTTCACTCTCTATAGAAGTTTATACGAACATTGAGATAATTAGAGAGTAAGTGATATGAATATTAGAGTATTGGCATTTTGAACATGTAAGCTCGTATCATCATCTTTCTCCATCTTGAATGAGTCTCTACTTATAGACAACTGATATTAGTCCGTTGAAGCATTGGTCCGATGTAGAATATTACCGTTGTAAGTTTTAGTCCATTGGAGAAATAGCCGTTGGAGCTTCTGACGTCATCATCTGTTTTTTGATAATCATTCGTTTGATCGTCTGAAACTTGCTAACAAACATGATTAATAGCATTGAGAAGTATTGAGAAGTATAGCAAGTAGAAATCAATTGATAATAATCATTTCTGAAATCTTGGACGTTGTTGCTACTGAGCTTTGCTGTCTGATAAATTGCTGTCTAACTGATAAACCGTGTTCCTTCATATAATCATCTGGAACTCACTATCAAATTGATTAAACATAGTTAAGAATAATAATGATAGATGATATGAAGAATCTAAAACCAATCATAGATAGTTAGAGAATTGGAAGATTCAAACGCCCGGATTTTCGAAAACGAGACATATTGGCTCGAGTCAAAGATATCACTGGCTCGAGTCAATCCATCGTTCAAGCCATAGGGAAGTTTTCAAAATGTTGTCTGACTCGAGGTTGCATTTGATGGCCTGAGTTCTTCGGTCTAATTGGCTCTTCATAATTAAGCTGCTCAGTCCTTGATGTGGCTCGAGTTAAACAAATTCTGGCTCGAGTCAAGAGTACTTCGAAAATGCAGAAATGAAGTTCTAAAAAATATTGACTCGAGGCATAGAAAAACTTGACTCGAGTTTGGCCTTACACTCGAGGTTGCATTTGAAGAGGCTCGAGTTAGTTCTTCACATTTGTGCTTTATCATGTTGCTTTGGCTCGAGTCGTCACTTACTGGCTCGAGTCAAAAAGTCTTCTCCATTCTTCAATCTCTCGGGTTGGCTTTTGACTCGAGGTGGAACTTCTGGCTCGAGGTAAAAACCTCTCTCAAAATGTCTAACTCTCTGCCTTCACTTAGACTTAAGGTGCCACTGCTAGCTCGAGGCAACTTGCTCTTTTTCATTTTCTTTGATCTTTGATTTGAAATTTGTTGATTCCAAATTCTATGAAACACTTGTTGAGTCTAGATTCATATGGAGTTGGCTTCACTTCATTTGGTTGTGTATAGTGTGAGCTATGTCCAGAAAACCAAGCCTATGCTGAAATGAATCCAGAATTTCGAGTGTCAACTTTGGAAGGACATAACTCCCTGGTCTGAACTCCATTTTGGCTGGTTCAACTCTTTATGGAACGAATTTTGAGTCTACTTTCAAATGACATCGATTTCAGCTCAATTCAATTTGTATATTGTGAGATACACCCAAAATACCGAACCTTGGTCAGCTGTGTGGCGTTGATTTCTGATCCAACTTCTACAATTCATATCTCTCTCATCTGAACTCCTTTGGGCTTTAATTTTATATCAAAATGATGCATTGGGATTCTAGTTTTATATGCCATTGGTTTCACCTCAATCTGATCTCTGGTTTGAGAGATATCATCAAATTACCAGATCTCGCCCGAGCTGAACGTGAAACAGAGTTGCTGAATTACATGGTAACTCGAGGCAATTAGTGGTTTACCTTGAGGCAACTCGTTCCAGAGGCGAAAATCACTTGGAAATCACAATTGGCTCTAGTCAGAAGAATGTCTGACTCGAGTTTTGACCCGGACTTGAGGTAGTGATGTTCTTGGCTCGAGTCAATCATCCTAGATGCCCAAAACATTGTAGATAAACGTTCTAATTCGAGTTTGAACCTCCTGGCTCCAGTTAGCTCATCCTGAAGCTTGACTTTGCTTATTTTAACTCCGATTTGAGCTATTCCAACTTCCATATCATCGTGGAGACTTCTAGAATCAATCTAAGAGCTTGTATAATGATTTTCTCATTCCATCAAGCAAGTTCTTCTTTCTTTCTTCTTCTCTTGATCATTCTCCATAACTTAACTCTTTCTTTCTTCTCTTCTCTTGATCATTTTTCATAAACCAACTCTTTCTTTCTTCTCTTCTCTTCTTCCTTGATCATTTTCCACAATTCAATTCTTTCTTTCTTCTCTTCTCTTGATCATTCCCAAAATCCTTTGATAGCTTATTGCTTCCTTGATATTCTTTACAAGTTCTTCTTTTTCTTTCCGTAACCTCTTATCTCCTTCTTGATTAATCTTTATAATTCAACTTGGACTATTCTACATTAAATATATAACAGTTAGTCAATGTAAGAGTTAAATATAGTATACAAGCTTTTTGCTCTTAATAATGGCATCTATATAAGACATCATCAAAGCTAATCATATCCAACAATGTAATCTTAATCCCTTGAAGTCTTAGGTTCATGTAATCCTAATCCCTTGAAGTCTTAGGTTCATGTAATTCTAATCCCTAGAAGTCTTAGGTTAATATGAATCTTGATAGGGTAATGATGATCCTAAATATATCATAGGGTTGTTTTATATGAAATATATTATATGTAATCCTAATCCCTAGAAAGCCAAGGGTTGGCTTAATATGAAATTTGTTTGATGTAATATATGTGTGCGATATGAGTCTTATGTGCAAATTATGATCTTGATATCCTGTAACTTATGATGATTGGAATGATAGTTGGATTTGGACTTTACTCAAATAGATATTTGAATTATAATAATGAATATGAGTTGGATCTGATATCAAATATTTGAATTATTATACTCTTGAAGTAGTTTGGAAAGTTATGATACCCTTGAGCAACTGATATATTCAACGAAGAAATTTTTAAATAAGATAATGGTAACAAGATTGAATTTTCCTGATTGTGTGTGACTGTAATGAAATAATAGTGGGAAGATAGCTTTGGAATGGTACATCCTAAAGTGATGAACACAACCTTTGGGCTTTATGCCTCCGATATTTATATGATGTGAAAAGATATTATCCATTCTTCTCAAAGTGGTGTCTGACAGGGTTTCTCGGGATACTAGTAGCAACTTTTGGAAGAGGTGTGCACATTAGGAAGAGATGTTTTGATTATGGTCAATTTGATGATTTGTGACTGACAGGGTTTCTCGGGTCACAGGGTAGACTGAGAGGGTTTCCCGAGTCTACCATGGTTCTCTTCCCCACTAAATACACTAAATGAATTTAATGAAGATAATGAATATTATTCAATTTGATGTGAATATATATAATGAATATTGAAATTGATATTTGATTCAATTACTATGTGATTTGACTATTATATCTGAGCTATATAAATTGTGTTTTGATTAGGATTACCAACTTTGCTAACTTTTGTGTTTGTGAGGCTGCGATGATCCTTTGGGAAATAGATTTTCAGTGAAACATGTTGCAAAAGATGGGGGTTAGAAGTGGGCAGTTAGGATAACAACTCAGATATTTCTAGCTAGTTCTAGAGTTTACAGAATTTTTATGAATTTAATAAAATGCATAAGACATATTTCCTTTAGTTGAACTTTAGCCTTTGGTTTTATTTGAATGTAATAGATTTAGCCTTGCGCTTGTCTTTAGTACAAGTGCGGTGAAAAGACCCTTTCTCACTAAACAACAATTAACCATAATGTTTTCTTAAAACTGGATTAACAGGTGATTATGGAAAACCTTTTTTTTTTCAATACACACACCTCAGCCCTCAGGGTTCAGGGTACAATTTCTTCCCACAAACCTATCACAGGAAATCATAACTGTGGGCACAATTATCAAACAGGAGAATACATAACCCACGAGTCTTACAACGCTAATCCCACAATAAAGGGTCTACACAAAACAATTTTTGCACAAGATATGATTGTGAATCCATCATAATATGTTAGTGTATAAAATAAGGCCTTCGGAAAATAAACAGTCATCCAAAAATAGTTGATGTAGTATTTCAAAAATATGAAGGCCCTAGAATGGCAATATAAAAATCAATACAACACTAAAACAAAAAAAAAGTCTAAAAATTTCAGGATTCCTATGCCTCTAGCTGCTTCCCTTGTCCTCTAGTAAGGTTAGAGGTCTCGCTTAAAAAAAGAATTTAATAATAATAGGGTGAGACATAAAGTCCCCGTAACCAGAATTAATTTATCAAATATGCAGGAAAGGATTGCAAGTCAGAGAAGCAGGCCTGTTAACATAAATAAAATATCAATAATAATTAAATAATACATAATAATTAACAATATTTAAAATCATCCCCACTCATCCATCCTGCTCCTCCTTATATCTTCTTGACGTGGTACAGCCTATCAGTGCTAGTATACCTGGCCAAGGTTAGCTATTCACTTCAAGAATACTGTCACCTCCCATGCCACCACCACTATACCGTAACAGGGAGGTGTCCGCTCAAAACACTCAACTCAAATTCCGGGCCAGGAATGAGAGAGCCGATGGGCATAATTTCACCCTCAATTTCTTCCACACAACCCAACATATCTCATAATAGGAAATAATATAATACTAAAATTTTCAACAATATTTTACTAAATTATTATTCCATATACATCATCTCACAACGAACATTATAACCATCACAACAATAACAACCCCAATAATAATATTCACTTAAATACACAGACTGGAAAATACACTGCTTCACTGAAATATTTTCATATTCAAACATACACAAGTTTTTCCCCAATATTCCAGAAATTGTAGTTTGGTCCCAAAAATCCAGAAATTACAGTTTATTCCTTCATATATAAAAACAAAATTGATTAAATTCCAACAATATTCCTATTCCAAATAAATTATTTTCATAACATTTAATCGGTAAAAATATTTTATAGGACATAAATCTTAAACCTCTTAAATAGAAAAATTCATTTTAAATTTCTTAAACAACCAAACCATAAATCTAAACCGATTAAAATTTACTATCAATCATCCACTACATATATATAGTCTTCTATTGTCAAAACTCAAAACTTTTCCAAAATCTTAACCCCAAAATTTTCACTAACCAACATAATAATACCCCCATTAGAAAGAGAAAAATATATAGAATAACTTTCATGAAGAAAGTTTATTGAAAAGAAGTTATTTTAGTTACCTAAATAATCTTATAAGATAAATGACATACCTTAAAATAACCTCCAGACTCTTATTTCTTCTTCACTCTCACTCTCTCCCGCCTCTCCCTCTGCTGCTCAACGTATGTGTGTTGTGTGTGGGGTTGGGTTTAAATAAAAGGGGAAAGGGAAATAGTTGGAGGGAGGGGTTGGGAGTGGTTTAACAACTCCCTAAACCATTCCCTCACACTCACGACCTACACAGACCCTTAATTTTATTTTATTTTTTTTGCTTTTTGCTTTATGCTTTCTGCAATTTTTTTTTTTTCTAGATTTCTTTCTTTCTCTTTCTCTTCTTCCAACAATTATATAATAAATACATTTATCATATATAATTTTTCATAATTTTAATTAAATCCTAAAATTAAAAAATTAGGATGTTACATGCGGCAAAGAAACATTTTCCCAAATTTGGTTAATTTAAATTTTACGCTTATTTATGATTTTAGAAAATTTATGTTATTATAATTTGTTAGAAATTTGGGGGTGTTACAGCACTTCTTAGGTTCTTTTGTCTCTGCACTTCAAGTGTTGATAACCTATACTCGAATGTCACACTTGAGTATTACTTCTTTTACTTCGAATACCTGCATTGTTAGTGTTGTATATACATATTAAATCCTCAACACTCGAGTACCTGAAACTCATACTCGAGTGCAATACTTGAGTGCCCCACTTATGCACTTAAAGTGTTGTTTGATTTGAAGCATTTGTGAGTGCAGGTTCCTTGATAGCACTCGAGTGTCCATTCTAACACTCGAGTATTGTTGCAGATGGTCCCTTCTCTATTTAGCTCTGTTTTTCAGCGAGTGAGCAGGAGATCCTGCAAAATAAAATACTAGGAACTCTGATGCTAAGTTAGTTATTAATTTGTCAAATTAAATTTAAAACAAATAGTATGAAGGATATTACTCACAATTTATTGGGATTTACCATTCCCAATTCTCTTATGATATATAAGAATTGATCTTTGGCTAATAGCTTAGTGAATATATCAGCAAGTTAGAGATGAGTGGGAATGAACATTGATTTTACATCTGTCTTTTGAACATGATCTCTGATAAAATGATGCCTCACGTCAATATGCTTGGTTCTTGAATGTTGAATTGGATTTTTGGCCAAACTTATTGTACTCGTGTTATCATAGAGAATTGGGATTTCTTTGAGTTGAATACCTAAATATTGAAGTTGTTGCACAAGCCATAGCACTTGAGCACAACAACTTGAAGTAGCTACATACTCAGCCTCAGTAGATGATAATGACATGGTGTTTTGCTTTTTATTGAACCAAGACACAATAGAACCACTGAGGAACTGACATTGTCCATTGGTACTCTTTTCTTTATTTTTGTAACCACCATAATTTGAGTAGGCAATGAGATATTCATTACCTCCCTTAGGGTTCCAAATTCCAAGCTCTTTTGTTTTAGCAAGATATCTAAATATCCTTTTAACTGTCTCAATGATTCTTTTGGAGTGGATTGATATCTTACGCACATTCCTACGCTGAATTGTATGTCAGGTCTAATTGCAGTTAGATATAGCAATGAGCCAATAATTCCTTTATAGTTGGTGATATTGAAGTCTAGTCCCTTGATATCAGCATCCAGCAAAGTCGTTGAACTTATAGGAGTATCAACTTCGTTGCAGCCATTACATATTTCTTAAGAAGCTCTCACAGGTATTTGGTTTGTGAGATAAATATCACATTATTCTTTTGCTTGATTTGAAGTCCTAAGAAGAAATTTAATTCTTCTATCATGGACATTTCAAACTTACCCTGCATGATCTTAAAGAACTCTTGATAAAGAGAATCATTAGTAGAACCAAATATGATATCATCAACATAAATTTGTATAATTAATAAATCATTCATTTTGTGTTTAATGAAGAGTGTTGTGTTGACCTTTCCTTGGACAATTTTGTTCTAAAAAGAAGTTGCTCAGTCTTTCATACCAAGCTCTAGGAGCTTGTTTGAGACCATAAAGAGTCTTTCTAAGTTTGAAAACATAGTCAGGTTTGGACACATCTTAGAAACCGGGAGGTTGTTCAGCAAAGTCTTCTTCTTGAATAAAATCATTTAGGAAGGCACTCTTAATATCCATTTGATAAAGCTTGAATCCTTTGATGCATACAAAGGCTAGGAATACTCGTATGGCTTCCAATCTAGCCATTGGAGCTTACGTTTCCTCATAATCAATACCTTCTTCTTGATTATAGCCTTTGGCTACCAACCTTGCCTTGTTTTTATGATTGTGGATTCATCTCTTTTGTTCTTGAATACCCATTTAGTGCAAATGACTGGATGACCTTTTGGCCTAGATAAGAAGTCATAAACTTGATTTCTTTTAAATTGGTTCAATTCCTCTTACATTGCTATTACCCAATCATTGTCTGAAAGGGCTTCTTCAATGTTAGAGGGTTTTATTTCAGAGATGAAAGAAGAGAAACTTACTTCATTTAAAACCCTGTTCCTAGTTTTCAAACCCTCGTTCATATCACCTATCACTTGGTCTATAGGATGACTCTTGTTATATCTCTAAGCTTTAGGTTGGTTTAGATCAGAAGATCCAAAATCCTGTTCTGGCATTTTTTCTAAAGAATCAGGTGTTTCCAAAATGATTTGACTTTCCTTTTGATGAAGCAACTCAGGCTCATCATCTATAGGTCTGACACGAGGTTCATTCTCAGAAAACACAACATGAATAGATTATTTAACAACACAAGTTCGTTTATTGTAAATTTGATAAGCTTTGCTTCTATTAGAGTAGCCCAAAAAAATACCTTTGTCTAACTTATGATCCAATTTTCCTAAGTTTTCTTTACCATTGTTGTGGACAAAACATTTGCACCCAAATATGTGTAGATGTGCAATATTTGATTTTCTTCCCTTCTAGAGTTAGTTGGAGGTCTTGCCAAGCTTCTTTCTTATGTATGCTCTATTTGAGATGTAGCAAGCCGTGTTCATCGCATCCACCCAGATACTTGTGACGCCTTCTTTTTGTTTAGCATTGCTCTTACCATCTCAATAAGAACTCTATTCTTTTCTTTTTTTTCCTACAACACCATTTTGTTGAGGAGTTCTTGGAGTTGAGAAGTTGAGATCAATCCCGTTTGTATCATAATATTCTTTGAAGGCTTGATTCTCAAATTCTTCTTTGTGGTTTGTTCTTATTCCCGAAATGCACATACCTTTCTCATTTTGCACTTTCTTGGCAAAAATAATAAATTGTTCAAAAGTTTCAACTTTCGTTGAAAGAAAAATATTCCAAGAAAATCTAGAAAATTCATCGACTATGACCAAGGTATAAAAATTGTCACCAAGGCTTTTAACCCTTGCTGGTCCAACTAAATCCATATGAAGAAGTTGGAGTGGTCTTGCTGTCGAGACTTCACTTTTCTATTTGAAAGATGACTTAGTTTGTTTATCCTTTTGGCAAGCATCAAAAACTAAGTCATTTTTGAATTGAAGATTAGGTAAACTGAGAACTAATTCATTTTTAAGCAATTTGCCAAGTTGGTGCATATTGACATGAGCCAATTTCTTATGCCAAAGCTAGCTTTCATCCAAATTGCTTAACAATTACCTTCAGTATAGCAATTACCTTTTCTTGATGCTGCAAATATAACCTTCAGTTGATTCTTATTGATCTGAAGATCCTTTTTGTTCGCAATCAGACGTTCTTCTGAATCGAAGATGATCTAGTTGTCTTTGTCTGCACTTTGGCTAACACTAAGGAGATTGTGGCACAGACCTTCTATATATTAGACATCTTTGATTTGAGCTTCATCTTTCTCACCAATTTCACCTATTTCGGCTATTCTGCCAGACTAGTTACCTTCAAAGATTACTTTGCTACCGCTTTTGGTCTCATTGTGACAAATTTAGATTGATCTCCATTCATGTGTCTAGAGCATCCACTGTCAATGTACCATATACTGGATTTTGATGTTTGTAGTTTGATAATTGAATATTATTACACCTAATTGCATCTCTTGTCTAATAAATTTAGGATTTTTTAATTCATATTGTAATGATAAAATTTCATATTTACAGTGCTTCTCTATTTTAACCATAACTCTTAAACCATTTATCCAATTAGCCTTATTCTTGTCTCATTTTTTAGATGATTCAGAGAGCTACAATTGATATGAAGATGTGAAGGGCAAATTCAAACAAGAAGATGGTCAAAATTGGAGCCAAAGTTAGATACGTTTTTCTAGATTTTTATTGGGCTGAATTTTGTAATTATATCAGACACAATTTCACTCGAGTGGAAACTGACAGACAGTCGCGATGCTACTCTCACTTTTACTTCGTCAGTTGCGTTGTTTCATTCTCTCCCTTAGAAAACCCCCAAATCTCTTCAAATTTCCCTCTTCGAATTCATAAACCGTTAAGCCATTATTATTCGATTAACTTCATCGGACTTCTCAACTTCCCATTCCCGATGATTACCCTTTGTCTCGTCACTTTATACTCCATATCTGGCTTGCATTCTACTAATCGATTCTCGACTCTCAAGCCCTAATACCAGAATCGACCTTCGTCTTTCACTTCCTTCATCACAGTCAAAGATCTTTATTCGAAAATGGCGCAAACCAAGAGGCCTTTGGTAGACAGGGATGATTTGTCTCCTCCGTCGAAGAATACAAAGTCTAAGGACACTCTGAAGAGTTCAAAGTTCAGACCCAAGGTTCAATCCTTAGAACCCAAGCCGAAAGCAAAGGGTGTCGTGATCAAAGAACTTTATGAGACTTTGACTTGACCAACTTTGTCAAACGAAGCTACATGAGGATTGAACCTTCAAGTATGTTGCTTAAAAAGAACAGCTAAAAAAGCTACATGAGAAATTTATAACGAATTTTTTAATTTAGAATCCATTGCCATGAAATTAAAACCTACTGTCTTCTTCCCGAAGCTCTCAATACTAGAACTGCTTCTTCTATTCAGAACCATCTTTGTACAGTGCTGAGTGTTTATAGGCTGTAAATGGACGAAATGATGCTCACATATCCAGAAAAATAGAAATAGGCCGATGATCCAAAGAAATCAAAATATAAAGAGAAATATAAATATGGCAAAAAGGGTAAGAGCATTTCCCCACCATCCTCACACTTCAGCGTGCTTCCTCGCCGTCACTACATCTAAATATTACCAAAATGAAATATGTAAGACAAAGCAAAAACGGTGCTAGTACAACATGCTTCAAAGCCAAACTGAACAAATCAACCTCACCGGATTTTGAGAGAAGATAGAGCCCTAGGGTTCTAACTGTCTTCAATACTTGCCAGAGAGCGGATAACGAGGGGTGGCATTCGACGACGAGGTCAACCAAGTGAGGAAATGCTTACTCGCTTCACATTCCTTCAGGGTGCTTCTTCGTCGTCTCTCTCCACATTGCCAATTCACTTTTAGGTTAACAATTTATACCCCTTCTTCTAAGAACTGAGGAGGAAGATTTTGAAATTTTGAATTTTGAATCTGAGGGTGCGTGAGAGAGAAGAAAAGAGCATAGAGAGGAGAGAGCGGTCATGGGGATTGCGTGAGAGGAAGAGTGCGTGAGAGAGGGGAAGAGTGACAGGTGGAGAAAAAGGCAGAGAAACATGTCCCATGAATGAGCCACAGGATTGAGCGCAGCTTGATGCAATAATGGAATCAGCTTATGAACAATAAAACATGAGAGGAGCCAAAGATAAGCCGTTTTTAAAATGGCTTTAGGGACGACATTTTATATATATATTGATCCTCTTCATTTATTTAATGGGGGTATTTTTGAATTTTGACATTTAAAATATATTGCAAAAATGTTGTAAAGACTTCACTGCGAATCAGGCCTAGGTACAATTGTCCCATACTTTTACCCAAAAACGTACAATTGTCCCATATTTTTGCCCAAAACAAGAAAACAATGAGAAGAGGACCAGGTCTGAATCAGACTTGCCGCAATTCGGGAGCCAGATCAACTTTGGTCCAAACGAGGAAAAAGAACCAGAGCGGCAAGCGGCTCCCGCGAGCGTCAGTTTTTGAACAAAAACAAATTAGGGTTTATCATTCCCCTGAATCTCAGTTTGCTTTCTGCCATTAAGGGCACGTAAGTTTCATTTTCTTGCTCGCTATAGCTGGTGGCTTTTTACATTGTTATTTATCGTTTCACACTATTGATATATCTGGTTAAGCTTTAGCAGGCATAGTTTAGCCAAGGGTGTTGGAATCAGTTATAACCAAAAACTCCACTAAGTGAAGTTGGGAACTGAGAAAATGGCCGAGTCTGCGTCTCCTGGAAAACGAAAAGAAGCAGAGGATTCTCAAGTCAATGAAACTTCAACTCAACAGTCCCTCTCAAATAAACGTCGCAATTTGGCGCGAACATGCGTGCATGAAGTGGCCGTCCCCAGTGGGCACTTTTCATCCAAGGATGAATCAATTCATGGCACTCTGTCAAATCCCGTGTATAACGGAGAGATGGCAAAGTCATATCCTTTCACGCTTGACCCTTTTCAGCAGGTATCCGTTGCCTGTTTAGAAAGAAACGAGTCTGTTTTGGTCTCTGCACATACTTCTGCTGGTAAAACTGCTGTTGCTGAGTATGCTATTGCAATGGCTTTTAGGGATAAGCAGAGGGTTATATATACCTCGCCCCTCAAAGCTTTAAGCAATCAGAAGTACAGAGAACTTAGTCAAGAGTTTAAAGATGTTGGGTTGATGACCGGTGATGTTACTATTTCACCTAATGCTAGTTGTCTTGTAATGACAACAGAGATTCTTAGGGGAATGCTTTACAGGGGTTCTGAGGTTTTAAAGGAAGTTGCATGGGTTATATTTGATGAAATTCATTACATGAAAGATCGTGAAAGAGGGGTTGTTTGGGAGGAGAGCATAATCTTTTTGCCCCCTGCAATCAAGATGGTTTTTTTATCGGCGACCATGTCAAATGCCACTGAGTTTGCAGAATGGATATGTAGTCTGCACAAACAGCCTTGTCATGTTGTGTATACTGATTTCCGACCAACTCCTTTGCAGCATTACGTGTTCCCCGTGGGAGGTAGTGGCTTGTATTTAGTAGTAGATGAGATTGAGCAATTTAGGGAAGACAATTTTGTGAAATTGCAGGATACTTTTTCTAAGCAGAAGCCAGGGACTGCAAAATCTAATGGAAAAACTGCAAAAGGCGGGTCTGGATCTGGTGGTTCTGATATATACAAGATAGTGAAGGTCAGCCCTTCCATTCTAATATTGTACTTGATTTCTGGTGTTATCAGGGGTCTTAACAGAGTGGTGTGTGAGTGGGAAAGTGCAAATGTTAAATGTTATTTTTCACTGATGCTCGTTACTAATAAATTGGGAATTTTTTTTGGTTAGTGTAGAAGTGTATTTAGAAAACTTCGGAACCTATATGCCAACTCAAGGAAGTTCTCTATAACGATTCACTCCTTTGCAGTTCTGTACTGTACCTATTTAACTGTTAGGTGGGCATTTGGGTAAAGGGATAGCTTGGTGCTAGAAATGTCCACTATGCGTAGGGTCTTGGGAGTGTTGGACCCACTTTGAGTCTATTGTATATAACCTTACTCAGCATGTTTGCAAGAGGCTGTTTCCAGAACTCAAATTTGAGACAGTGGGGTCACATGATGTCAACTTAACTATGCATCAAGTGGGCATTTTGGGTGCAACAGTTCACTTACACTGGGTTCTTGTCAAAATCAACACCAAGTCATTTTGTTGGATTCTTATTATGAATTTATGATAATAAGATTATGAGTGTTGACCACTTAGTGCATCTCTTAATGCATGTATATAATTATGACATGGACATTTTAGGTAAAATAGTTACCTTGCATTAAGCTCATGCTAGAAATTCACAGATTTTATACATATTGATATTTGAGTAATCCTGCAGTTTTGTTGTGGTATTCAGAGGTTTTCTTCTATCTATCTTAGCAGCAGTTTTTTTTTTTTTTTTGGTTAGAGCTGCTATTACGTCTTTGTAATTTACTTTAAGATGACAATTTTACACTCATGGAAAAGAAAGTTATCCCTTGAACAAGTGAATGAAGATGGGTCGTTGATAGTTAATTTTTGAATTCCTTTCTTCTGTTCCTTCTCTATTAAACAACATTGCTTTATATGCTTTAACTTCTCCTTTTTGTCCCTTGCTTGAACGGGAAATCTTCTTGATCTCAGATGATCATGGAACGGAAATTCCAACCTGTTATTATCTTCAGCTTCAGTAGAAGAGAATGTGAGCAACATGCCATGTCTATGTCCAAGCTTGATTTCAATACCCAAGAGGAGAAGGATACAGTCGAACATGTCTTCCGTAATGCAGTACTCTGTTTGAGTGAAGAAGACAGGAATTTACCTGCTATTGAATTGATGTTGCCACTTCTTCAGCGAGGAATTGCTGTTCATCATTCTGGGCTTCTTCCTGTTATTAAAGAGTTGGTTGAGCTCCTTTTCCAGGAAGGCCTTGTAAAGGCTCTCTTTGCCACTGAGACTGTAAGATTATGTTCAGTTTTCATTTTGCTTCCTGGTTATTCTGTATCTATTCCTTTTTGAACGGTTCTCTTAGGTACTTTTTATTATCTTCCAGTTTGCAATGGGCTTGAACATGCCTGCAAAAACTGTTGTGTTCACAGCTGTTAAGAAGTGGGATGGTGATAGCCACCGCTATATTGGATCTGGTGAATATATCCAGGTGAGTGGTTATTCATTCAATCTATCCACTACTGCAGCTCATCATTATTGATATCTTGCTACTTTTAGATGAGTGGAAGGGCTGGTCGTCGTGGCAAAGATGAACGTGGAATTTGCATCATTATGATTGATGAGCAGGTGTGTCTCCTGCTGTGTAAAACTCTTTTGTGTGGCATGAGTTTGTTAGCTTTGTTTCTGTTTGAATTTTAGGTTTTTATGGGGACCTTGCTTTTCCTTCATTCTTAACTAGCACATGCTTTGAAAATTCCCTAGGCTATCTTAAATTTTATTATATTATTATTGGTTGCTGGCCAGAATATTATGAAAAGTTGGTTGTGGTTAGATATGCTAGGAAATGTTGATTCTATACTCGTTTTTAAAGTGCATTTAAAAAAATGCTTATCTTCAAAAACAAATAACCATATTTGAGAGGTTTGAATGCGATCTTTTGAATGTAAATGAGTACTCTGAAGCAAAAAAAATATTTGGTTGGTTACTTCAATGATGTGTTTGACAAACTAAGCCACTGGGTCTGTTGTCTTTCAAGATCTGGGAGAATTTTGTTTGAATGAAGATCAATACTGAATTGATTTTTGGGAGGAAAAGTTCAGACTGTCATGATTAGGCTTAACTTATGTTTAAAAGATGGTATGATAGAATTGTTACATCCTTGACACAAGGTATCAAAGGCAAAAGATGCCTTCGAGGCACTACACCTATCGAATGCATAAGTCAATATGTGTTAGAAATGTGCTCGTCTGAGTCAAGCAAGGTTCTAGAGAATCAACTTCTAAGTTCTAACCCCTAACTAATAGCTACTAATGACACTAAGCTACTAAACATAGAATATTTGCATCATTTAACATATGACTCATACAAAATTTTAGATAAATATAAAATGAAATAACTTCATATATATTAACCATCTAACTATCAGATAACTCATAATATTTTAACTTTAAAATCTTTTTGATTTTCTATTAGATAATTTTCTTATGTTGATCGATATTTCAATTTGGAATTTTTTTAATTAGATAATTTTCCTATCTTGTATAATATTTTAAATAAAAGATTAATGAGTTTGTCCCTGTAACATCCCATTTTCAAAAGCAGTATAATTTTTTTTTTCATCGTAGTAGAGCATCGGAGCAATTGAGTAATCGATACATTTATTCAAATTGCCGTAAGTCCTGCGATTCTGAAGCGGACATTGACCGAAAGTTTTCAAAATTAATAACACCCGAAGAAAGTCTTCGGACTCAGACGGCTCCGTCGCTTTTCTCTGGTCCCGGTTCTTCGAACCCGACGCTATGATAAGAGCCGAGATCCAATTACAATTTGGATCTCAGTAACGGATTAACCTCATGCTTAAATACGACTACATATACACGATGAAAGAATCAATACAACAATCCATAATGATGTATGATTAAAAATACATAACCACGTATGTAACATAACCACGTATGATACAAAGAATAATAACCTCGTATGTGACATAACCACGTATGTGACATAACCGTGTATATAACATAACCACGTATGCTACAACAACAAACAACACAACAAACATATATAATCATACAATAACCATCGAGTTAGTGTTACGACGCGAACGTACATACCTAACAACACATATACGCATATAATAAGCATCGAGTTAGTGTTACAAAGACGCGAACGTACCTTTTGGCGGTGCAACGAACTTTTACCTTAAAAACGTGAAATTCGTTAGCGGGAAAAAACAAACGGTATGTCGGCGGCACAACAAATGTTCGATTAGCTCGAGATATCCTATAAGGACAACGTTTATCAACATTTGGCATCATAACAAGCCATTTGGGCGAAAATTACTATTTTGCCCCTAGTACCCCTAATCGGCGGAATTTCGCCAGAGCTTCGCTGTTTTCGCTCTATCTCTCTAGAATTTTGACAGATCTTTTCCCTCATCATATTTTCGAAATATATATCATATTTATCCCTAAATATGATATCTAGACTATCTTGAAAAATTAAAGATAAATCTAGCATTCCTACTATATCTACCGAAAGAACTACCGAAACTAAAGATCGGGACCGAAGAACTTACCCGACTTTGCTCGACTTTCTCCGAGCTTCTCTCTAACTTCTCTCTAAGGGGCAGATTTTTGGTGTGAAAAATGAAGAAGGTGCTCATGCCCTTATATAGGGAAAAATTGTGCCACTTTGGTAATTTCCATATTCCAAATCTTGTAATTTTCTCTTACCTTATAACCAAGTAAAATCAAAGCATAATGGTGTTTAATTCCTAGCCATGCAGCATGTTGGTCGACATTCAAGGCTGATTTGGCGGCAAACAATAGGTCCAAAATGGTGAGTCAACTTGCTTTATGGCTTCGGTTCGGCTGCATTTTCCCCATCGCCTCCGTTTTCGCGTCTCTTCTGAGAAATCTCAAAATTCGGATTCATAACTTTGAAGATCTTCTCTTCCTCATCAATAATATCTAATTTAACTTAGATTTCGGTCCTTTACGGGGTTAACTAATCCGGTTGAAGTTTTCTCAAACGTGTCCAACACGTCCGGTGTCGAAATCGCTTTCGGAATCATCAATCTCTGATAATAATTCACCGATTCCAAATATGTCCAAATAATTATAAACTCATCTCCGGATGTTGACTTATAATTTATTTTCTTCAAATCCAAAATGTGAATATCTCAGATTTTTCCCTATTTCGCCTTATTAGGCAAATGCGCTACCGACCTAGGAATTAATTTCCTAAGAGGTCACTTGAAGGTAAAACTCACTGATCAATATTTTACCTTGACTTTGGAATTCCTATTCCTGGTTCTCTGAGATAGGATCCGTTTCCTATTTATTCCATTACTATTCACTATATTATATAATAATACAATTTTACAAAAATATCATGATATTTATTTATTTTTTTCTTTTATTTTTTATTTATTTTTCTAAGCATAAAATATTTTATTTATTTTTATTTTTTATTTATTTAATAATTTCGAATTTCTCCAATTAAAAATAATTATTTAAATTATTTTTAATACATTTACTTTATACCTTAATTATCCCATTAATTACCGATTAGCCACTTACTAATTTTTGATAATTTTCTTAATTAGGATAAATCATTATCTCACAATTATTTTACTTACATTGGTATTTTATATCCCATGTAAAATATTAAAAATCATGGGGTCAATTATGATCCCCAAAATAATATTAAATCTTGCCTCATTATTTTTTCAAGGGAAATTATCCCAAAAAATTCCTAAAATTAGAGACAACATACTTTCTAATTTTTAACAAATATTTAATTGCCTCCTGGGATTTATCATAATATTTTTAGGCCATTTAATGCCTCAAAAATACATTTTATGGATTTTAGCTCTTTATCTCTCCTAATTTCCATAGTAATTACCTTAGAAAATAAGATAATTATTACTTATTATTTGAAACCACATGTTCACCTATTTTCAATAGGTATTATCTATTGAAATATAATATTCCGGATAAATAATTATCCTATTACAGTCCCCATAGCTACATTTTCTGACATTGAATTGTTTACCAATTTGTCCCTATAGGGGCATTTATGGTTCTCTCTTTCATTCATTTTCCCTACAATTTATTTAAAAGGCATGTCTAACGCAGCCTTTCTTGGTGAAATCTTCGTTTTTTTTGAAGCTATACTTAATTTTTATTGTAGCCCTTCCCTCCTTATTTAGTTGGGCTTGAGATTACAAGTTTAATATATATTTGTCTTTCTGGATCTCATATTCTTTTGATTTCTATGCTACAAAAATCTCTTGTTTGATTTTGGACATGGTCCTTGAAAACTAAGTGGTCTTTCCTTAACTCTATTGATGCTGATGTCACTATCTTTGCAGATGGAAATGAATACCCTCAAGGACATGGTTTTGGGTAAACCTGCTCCGTTAGTTAGTACATTCAGGCTAAGCTATTACTCAATTTTAAATTTGATGAGCCGTGCAGAAGGACAGTTCACTGCTGAACACGTAATAAGGAATTCATTTCATCAGTTTCAGTATGAAAAGGTTTCTCATTGAACCATTCTGATCTAAGAGTCTAATAAAAGTTTGTTGCATGGTTATCTGTACCTTACAAACTCGTCATTCTGGTTCAGGCCTTACCTGATATAGGGAAAAAGGTTTCAAAGCTGGAGGAGGAAGCAGCCTTGCTTGATGCGTCAGGGGAGGTAATCATTTTTGCAAGGCCCTAAATTTTGTTGTCTGTTGTATGTGCTGTGTTGGATTACTATACTAATTTAACTGAAGTTGATAATACATGTAGGCTGAAGTAGCTGAATATCATAAACTTAAACTGGAAATAGCACATCTTGAGAGGAAGATGATGTCACAACTAATAAGGCCTGAAAGGATACTTTATTTTCTTCTTCCAGGTCGATTGGTAAGTGACAGTGAGCACATGGCTCTCCTCCTTTATACAATCTATTCTATTCTTGTTTGTTAAGCATAAGTATGGAGAGTTTTGTTTGTTGTGCTTGTTGAAATTTTCTGACCACGTACTCCCCCCAAAAAGTTAGTTATTAGGGTGGAAGAACTAACCCAGTTAATTACCCCATAGAACTACCATATTACTCATTGTGGGACTAGGCCTTTTATATAATTTTGGTATCCATCAATTAGCCGCCTTTAGAGAGTTGTTGTCCAGATGGCTAAATCGGCATTTTACTTGATTTCTTTGTTGGTCAGAACCCTCAACAGTTAACACTTAGAGCTGTTGAGAACCTTCCCTCAGAAGGTAACTACTTTGAGGGAATAACCATTCCACTTGAGCAACTCAGTGAATAATCCATATTATTCAATGGGGATTAAGCATCGTTTACTACACTGGTCTACAAACTTTATGGTTTGAGCAAAGATGTGACAAATGGGAAAATTGACCCACTTATAGTGTAACACCCCCAAATTTCTAACAAGTATAATGACATAAAATTGTAATGTTTTTTATAAATAATTACTGAAAGTCAAAATAAACTACTTTGGGAAGTGTTCTTGCCGCACTTGTACCTTGGGACAAGTGCAAGACTAACTTATTACAATAACATAAATCCAAACCTAAATAAAAATGTTTTACTCAAAGCATAATAATAATAATAAAAAAAAAATTAGAATAAAATCTAGCTAGAATTAATCGAACGTTCTTCCTGACTTCTCACTGCTAGCCCCAACCTTGGAACTGTATCACTGAAATTCTGCTCCCTCGAAGGATTATCGCAGCCCATGAAGACAAACATCAGCAAAGCTGGTAATCCTAATAAAACAAAGATAATATAAGGAAAAAAAATAAATTATTTACAGATGAAAAAAATATCATATACATATATATAATAAAAAAAATGCCAGTTTCGATGTTCTTTATGAAGTTTAATTAGTGGGAAGAAAACCATGGTAGACCCGGAAACCTGCTAGTCTATCCTGTGACCCGGAAACCTGCCAGTCACAAATCATCAAATTGGCCATAAAACATTTTGTCCTAGTGTGCACACCTCTTCCCAAAGTTGCTACTAGTGTCCCGGAAACCTGCCAGACACCACCTTGGGAAAAGAACGGATATAATCGGTTCACATCAAATAATATATCGGAGGCATAAAGCCTACGGGTTGTGTTCATCACTTTAGGAGGTACCATCCCAAAGCTATCCTCCCAATGTTTAAATTATTTCAATCACACAAAAAGAATTTCTCAAATTTACGGAACCAAACCAAACATATATATACTGCTATTTGTCAATTACAGAAACCTAGGTAAAACCATTTTAAAAGGGTACAGGTACAGATTTGAACAAACTAAAAATATATATATATATATATATAAATAAATGAAAAGCAGGTATATACATATAGATATGCGTTTTCATCGCACAAACTGAAGCACCCAGGGAAAATAATAATAAAAACGTACAGGATATAGGTTTCAACCGTGGCACTATTTATTTTGTTTATATCATGGTAGTGTCCGTGGGTGTATAGAAAGGGAAGTCACTTCAGAGATGAATTTTGATCAGTTTTAACAATTGAAATTGCAAAAGCAAGCCCAATGAAATAAAGTAAGTGGTCCACATGATCCTGAAAGAGTAGGCTCCACGATTGTGCAAGTATTATTACATTCATCATTGTTGTAACATATAATGTTTCAATTACGCAAGCTGAGGCATCCAAAGCAAATAAAAGAAAAATGTACAGGTATGTTCATGCATAGGAAATTGATAAATTGCTTGCTAAAGTTAATCACGCAAAAACTGAAAAGGAAAAGCATATAAATAAATATACAAATGCAGCAACATATTTAAGGGTTTCTCACAAAAATTCGAGATCGACATGTATCAATTAATTCCTATTGTTCTAGGGATTAGGATTACCTATCAAGATTCATATAAAATTAACCTAAGACTCATGGGATTAGGATAACCTATCAAGATTCATATAAAATCAACCTAAGACTGATGGGATTAGGATTACCTGGTCTCCGATTTGCTAGCCTCCTAGAAAAAAATAATTTGATGTAGAGTACGGAAAGAAGAAGTAGTAGAAGAGAATAGGAGAAGAGAAGAAGAGTATTCAGGGTTAGGCTAGACCTCTATTTATAACTTAAAATTAGGGTTTAGCTTTGGGCTCTTTTACTCTTGCCAACTCATTAATGGGTTATATTAAATTCAATCAATCAATCATGGTGTGAATTTGATGTGACTTGGTGGACAAGTAGTGGATTTATTACCTAAAATTAAACCTCTTTCTTAGAGCATAAGCTAAAAATTCCTAAGGCAATTAAGACTAGGAGTATTCGGCATATCAAGGCTATTAAAAAAAAAAGGTTATTACTATCAATAATAATTATTACTATTAATAATAATTTGGGGTATTACATATAGAGTACACATTCCTTGTGCAGTAGACTTTCCTCTCTTGTAATTATGCTGAACTAAGTCTGGAATAAAGGAAAGTCCTTCTAAAGAAGACACTCCTGAAAATGATAATAAGGGACCACGCCTTTGGTCTGTAGGAGAGCAGAACAAGAAATGTCCTCTATCTTGGACCAACATCTACCAGTGAAAAGAACATGGAGGCTTAGGTTACGGGGAGCTTTTGTCTTGGGACAAAGTAGCTCTATGTAATTTGATACTTGATTATATTGTTCTGCTTGGAGCCAATGGGTTTAAAGAGACAAATATGGCAGGTTACTCCTTAATCTACTGATTCCTGGCGTTGGCTACATTTTCTGATAATTAGAGATGAGTTTATGCTACATTTTACAGATTCTGAGATTATGAATTCTTTAACCAAAGCAAAAAGACAGGATACAGGTGATATATTTGAAGTTTCATTGTTGTAATCCTTTTGTTGCTTGGTCTTGCATTGTTTGGAATGGAAACTATCTCCCAAGGATGTCTTTTATTTGCTTAGCTTGCTTTCCATGGTAGATTGTCTACCAATGATAGATTGACCAGAACGAATCTGGTGCAAAATGGTTTATGTGCTCTTTCCAGTAATCATCCTGAAGATTGAGCACATCTTTTTTTGAATGTAACTTCTCATCTAAGATCTTGAAAAGTGTGATGCAATGGGTGGATTTTGACATTGGTACTCACAGCATTATGACATGGTAGAATGTGTTTACGTGATAAATGCACAAGAAATGAGTGATCTCAAGCTAAGAGTGGCTATGTTTTGTGCAGTAACATATACTGTATAGCAATCTAGGAATGGTGTTATCTTTAAGCATAAAATTCCCAGTTGTGATAATCTTTGTTTTATTGTAGTTAATCAACTTAAGATTAGATGGAAACACTAGTTAATCAACTTAAGATTAGATGGAAACACTTGTTAGTAGGCAAAAGTAGACACACTAAAGCTATAGGGCTCATACTCACTTTATTTTGATGCCTTCCCCTGTTTTGGCATATATACAAGGGGAATGCCTGTTCTTTGGTTGTAAGCTATCTTTGATTTTTGAGATTGAATATAAGTTCTTCACCTTCTTCCAAATAAGAAGGACCACTACAAGACTTGTAAATGTGATTCTACACTGCAATAGTGGTGGTTTTCAGAACCAACTTTTGAAATACGATGTCACCTCTGTTGATCATTGTAAATTGGATTATTTGACTTGTCAACCATGATTTCTACAACATTGATTTGCAATAATTAATGCCTGATAAATAGATATATACACACACTAAAAAAAAACTCATTTAGCATATTTGTCTATTCGTTCATCTTGCAAATTTCAGTCTGTTTTCAAGATAATTTTTTTGCTTAGGATAATCTTTATCTGTTTGTTATCATTCCTCAGCTGTATACTCAGTAACTTGATGCTAACAGGTCAAGATAAGAGAAGGAGGAACTGATTGGGGCTGGGGGGTTGTAGTCAACGTTGTTAAGAAACCTTCTGGTGGTGGTTATATAGTTGATACTTTGCTTCATTGCTCACCTGCCTCAACTGAGAATAATTCACGGCCAAAACCGTGCCCACCTGGTCCTGGGGAGAAAGGTGAAATGCATGTGGTAAGTTGGGATTTGGTATAGTAACATTACATTTCCCTCTCTTAATGTTGTAAGTTGTAACTCCTTCTATCTATGCAGAAATTTTTGTTACTTAACCCTTTTTACTTCCTTGTGTTAGGTCCCTGTTCAGTTACCATTAATTTCTGCCCTTAGTAAACTAAGGGTTGCTATACCTTCTGATCTACGACCCTTGGAAGCAAGACAAAGTATACTGCTTGCTGTACAGGAGCTGGGGAATCGTTTTCCTCAAGGTCTTCCAAAGCTTAACCCTGTGAAAGTAAGAGTTTTTCATATTTATTTATCATAATTTATTGGTTCATCTCTCAACTCCATCATGAGTTGGGCTGTGAGAAATTTTGACATCATAATGGGATGTTCACAGTTACATGCATGGACTGATTGATTTGAATAATGTTAGTTTTTAAACTCATTACAGGATTGATATTTGTTTGCCATGCTGGCTTATTTTTCCTTGACCCGTTTGGAAAATTCAGTTCAAAATACCAGATCCTTTGCAGAAATTGCCACTCGTATTTGATCTTTAGGTGATGAAAGTATCAGCTACAGCACTGGTGCTTGATAGAACTTAAGGAAATTAAGAGAGAAAAAGGGAAACTAGAGCCAGAATCTGAAACTCTAGTCAAGAGAGGAGACGGGATATACTAGAACTAGAATATGAGTTTTAGGGAAAGAGGAGACATAAATATCTCAATAATAATTTCATTCATCCATATTTTGGTAGAACACATATATGATATTTATAGGCTAACACATAAACTGAAAATAATATCTTATCTTATCCATATAAAACTGACAATAACCAACACTAGACACTTGTAACATTTAGCATAAGACACATAATAAAATATAAAATGCAAATAATGGCTGGTTCCTATCAATATCCTCCCCTAGGAGAACAGCCTTGTCCTCAAGGCAATAGGAATGGGGCAGTTTTGCATTTATGACCAGTAAATAAATTTATCCCCACATCTGAAACATAACCCTTTGCTTTGCGCAACTGCTTGTCAGTTTCAGAAATTTGTGGAGTAGTGGTAATTGCTTGGGTTGGTCCAGTAACTGACATCATTAACTGCCTTTGAAAATTATCTTTATTTCCCATAGAACTATGGTTGTTGTCTGCAACACGTGGCCACATATTCCTGTGTGTAAAATGTCTAGAAGAAGGCTGCACACTGTTCCTCTTCAGTTCTGTCATATCAGCATCCAAACAACTTGACTTAAATATGATGGAAGATAACTTTTGTTGAAGTTGTTCAGTAGAAAAGGAATTAACATGGAGAATTATTTGGTGGAGGAGAATTCTGGTAAGATTCTAGGTTGGGATTTGGAAGTAGATCTTTATCATAAGCAGAGATGCATGTGGTAACCCTAGTACCCAGCAAATTTGGAAAGAACTGTTCTGATACCAAAATGATAGAACTTAAGGAAATTAAGAGAAAGGGAAACTAGAGCCAGAATCTGAAACTCTAGTCAAGAGAGGAGACGGGATAGACCAGAACCAGAATCTGAGTTATAGGGAAAGAGGAGAGATAAACATCTCAATAATAATTTCATTCATCCATATTTTGGTAGAACACATATATGATATTTATAGGCTAACACATAAACTGAAAATAACTACCTTATTTTATCTATATAAAATTGACAATAACCAACACTAGACACTTGTAACATTTAACATAAGACACATAATAAAACATAAAATGCAAATAATGGCTGGTTCCTACCAGTGCTTCTGAATGCTACATGGCTGTCTAGATGTCACTTGATTGACTGGCGCCTTTCTGTTAATCAGAATTTTTTTTATTCTTTTGGCATCTCCATTTGCCCTTTGATCACCACCCCTATCTTCCTTCTTTTTGTCCTTTTGCTCTTGGCATCATGTCCCCAAGACCTCAGCGTCTCATCCCCCCTCTTGAATATCTCTTCAATCCCTTCTTCAGAATCCCTCGACTATTAATCACTCCCCAACTGTTGAAGATTTTATCTCTTACAATTTAAAAAGATAAAGTAAAATATTTTATATGAGCAAATTTTCAGTCATTTCAATCATATTTTTCTAATGAAAACAAAAATGTGCAACTTTCTACACATTTGAAGACAAATATTATTTCAATGAAAAATTTAACTGGGTAATTAGCTGTTGTTTTGTTTTATATAGATATAAAATTACCACAATGATGAAATAAAATTCACATTCTTCTATTGAATTTTGTGTGCAGGACATGGACATACGAGATCCAGAAATTGTTGATCTTGTCAATCAAATAGAGGAACATGAAAAAAAGTTGTATGCTCATCCTTTGCATAAGGTTTGTGAAAAAAAGACCTGTATGTTTCCTATTCTTAGTTTTGAATACCATGCTTGTAATACTTGGTTTGAGAGTTTCTCTAACTATTTTACTACTTTGTAGCACCAAGACGTGGATCAAATTAAATGCTTTCAGAGGAAAGCTGAGGTGAATCATGAAATTCAGCAACTTAAGACTAAAATGCGTGATTCCCAGGTATTCAATTTGTTGAAGCTTCTCTATTTTGTATTTTGTGGCTCATATAATTATCCAGCTGGGTCTTTTGTTGATGGAGGTCAAGATACTCAAGACAACATTGTGGAATGAATTATATCTCGTTACCTCATGAATTTCAAACTCATGACAAAAGTAACCTAAATAAAAGAGTTACCATGTGACCAATGTCACAAATTTGAAGTACAAAGTCATTATGTATCTCTTACATAATCTTACTCTTCCATTAGCTACAAAAATTTCGTGAGGAGCTCAAGAACCGCTCACGAGTTTTAAAGAAGCTTGGTCATATTGATGCGGATGGCGTAGTTCAGTTGAAGGGACGGGCAGCCTGTTTGATTGACACAGGCGATGAACTTCTTGTTACTGAATTAATGTTTAATGGTAAACCACACATGTTTTTCCATAGTAAGTCTGCAGGATATTACGGCGCATAATCTGATGTCACCGTTTCCCCATATAATTAGGTACATTTAATGATCTTGACCACCATCAAATTGCTGCTCTTGCAAGTTGTTTTATTCCGGGAGATAAATCTAATGAGCAGATACAACTAAGGACAGAACTTGCTAGACCCCTACAGCAGCTTCAAGACAGTGCAAGAAGAATTGCAGAGGTGTTTTATCTTTAAACTTTTGATATTTCTTGAGGTGTGCGCTTCATATGATAATTGTGCTTGAATTCTGGTTACAGATACAACATGAATGCAAATTAGAGATAAATGTGGATGAGTTTGTGGAGTCCACAGTAAGGCCTTACCTGATGGATGTCATATACTCTTGGTCAAAGGTTAGTTTTACCTGAATTTTGGATTGATGTTCTCTTCTACTTCTTAATCGTAAGTCATTTGTTTGATTTTTATTAAGATCACGTTGCTGTATAAGTTGTCCTTGCTGTCTCAACTGTTGTATGCCATTACTGGATGACCTGATTGAATACTGACATGAGAGTCCATGAAGATATGGTCAATGTGAATTCCATGAACATACATTTAGGCGGATAAAGAATCCTATATAAGTATTATTTTTTCAATGTTGATTTGAAACTTTGATCTGATATCCATGGTTTAATACCAAGTAGTGTGTATGTAGTGTCTATAATATGGACTTGACTGTATTAGGCATGGTTTAGAAGATTTTAAATTCTTAACCTAGATATGATATATATTATATTATATTCATATCTCAGCTGGAGGAAGATTTATGGCAAGTGTACATGCTCCTTTGCATGGGAGAAACGGGAGAATGATTTATATGCATGTTTTGGAAGTTGATGTATGCCTTTCCTCTAAAATTTTTTCTCCCAGGGAGCAAGTTTTGCTGATGTTATACAAATGACTGACATCTTTGAGGGGAGTATCATTAGGAGTGCTAGAAGGCTTGATGAATTTTTGAATCAGGTATGGTTTGGTCATATTTGATGTTTTTGGACTTGGATTTTGATTCTATGCGAGTGTGCAAATTATGTAAAGTATTGGTTATGCGCATCTATGGATGTATTTGGATGCTACATAATTTCCATTCATCAAGTTGTCTTGGAGTTTTAACTTGAAAACTTTGTATGTTGATGTAAACTTTTTGGCAATTTTATATATCAAAGCTTTTCTGAGTAATTTGCAACTATCTACTTTCTGAACTTACTTGATTGCACTCTAGTTCTATCTTCTGAAGAGTTTGTTGATATCACAAGGTAAAACTAACTGAACTTGTCATCGGCTAATTCAAGTATTCTGTATGCATGTGTATAGCGGATGTATCCAAGCCTAGACTCCATTTCATATGAATGAAAACTTAAAACTCCTAGAGCTGAATGTCAATTTGTTAATTGAGGATTCATTGGAGCCATATGTTATTTCTGGGAATGTTATTCCCTAGTATTATTATCGGTTACTGACTTACTGTAACTGTTACTGTACTGGCTGTTAGAGACCCTCCCTAGTATCATGGGTTGCTTTAATATCTCTTTCAGTATTTTATGCAATTGACTAATCAGTTATCCCCCCTCTGGCCTGTTTCTTCTATTTGGTGATGCTTGCTGTCACATAGTCAGAATGTGTTGCATGCATGGCGTAGGATCATAGCAACTATCATAATGTTGATGTATTATGCTCTTATTAGCATTCAATTTTTTCAAAAAGATAACTATGGAACTTGAAAATCTTGACTTGAGATTGTGACTTTATTTGTGATTGGTAGTTTGATGTTTGTTTTAGCTACAGTGCAAATAATCTGCCTCTATTGAGATTTTCTTGGTCCTGCGTGTCAATTTTCTCATTGATAATATGTATACTTTAATGACTGCTAGGTGAAATTTCATAATTATCCGAAGTTGAACGTCAGATGGGGTTTTTAACTAAATGACATTTTGGATGAAATGAGCTACCAATTAAATGTTGGTAGTTCAAGCTTTGCCAAAATAATTGGCCCAAAAAAATGAAGGCGGCAAAACCTTTGCAAAATTGAAATCACCGAGGACCAGATTAAGTTATTCTATAGCTTGGGCTTTGAATAATCCTTGGTCTGAAGCTGGAAAATTTGAAAACCATTGCCAAACAGTTTGGAGTAATAATTTTGACAAATTTATTGAGCTCTGACTTGTTATGCTTCTTTTCAGTTGCGTGCTGCTGCAGAGGCAGTAGGGGAGGTTGACTTGGAAAAGAAATTTGCAGCAGCAAGTGAAAGCCTTCGCCGAGGTATTATGTTTGCAAACTCTCTGTATCTGTGATTTGTTTCCCTGCAGGCTATGCTGTAAATCTGTAGTTCATCCATCCGTGTAACCCTGCATTCTTCACAAACTAGAGGTTCTGGCTGGCAGAAAGTTTTCTGTCTCCATTCTGGGTGCGTTAAATTCCTTTTATTTGCTTTCCCTTGTATATTTGTTTTGCACTTTGCATGCAGTCACCAATTGTTAAAGGAATGGATTAGATCAGAAAGAAAAGAATATTTAATCTTTTTGAGTCTAGTATGGTAGGACATCTTGAATCCATTAAGTTTACTTAGCAATGGAATGAGTCACATTCAATTCTAGCTTCAGAAGGCTTGGCCTTGGGATGCAGACATGAAGAAATTACTGTGAAATGAGTCGTCAAGTTGTAGATGCGGCTTATTGCAGTCTGTAATGAACTGATTTTTGTTTTGAATAGTCAGTTTGTAATTGATGAAAATTTTGAATTCCAATTTATCATTTTAATGATTTTGATTGAGCTGCTCAGCCATTCATTGTTAATTTTGTTGGCACGGCTGCTGAATAGAGAAGGCAAAATTAGAATGACTATTTGACAAGTTAGCCAATTTCATACTTTCACATCAAGAGAAAGTGTACTATATTACATATGAGCGGTTTTCTTATTTGCAAATTCTGGTCACTGGGCAGTACAGCAGAACAATGGGCTTGTTTGGGAGAGCTTATATGAGGAGCTTATGGAGCTTATCAAAAGTGTTTATGAACTTTCTCTCAAAATTTATGTTTGGGTGAAAAAAATTGGGTTAAGGTGCGTCCAACACAACAAACTATTACCAGGGAAGCGTCAACACGATTAACTATTAAGTGGGCCAACCAAGACAACAAACTTTTAAAAAGGAAATACCCAAGACAACAAACTTTTAAAAAGGAAATAAAGACAACGCCATTAAGAAAAGTTAATGTCCCGTTATCTAAGCGCAGGCGTCCAACACAACAATCTATTACTCCAAGAAATACTTTCAACACAAAATTCTAAATTTTACTAAATTAGATATTTTTTTTTCAATTGTCATTATTCAAAATTACTTGTATAAATATCTATAGACAAAAATTACTCATTCTTCAATTTTATCAAAATTATAATTTGTTAAAATAAACAAAAGTTTTCATTAAAAATATAATTATATGATTTAAATAAAACTCAAGGTGTTTTATAGTTTATTATATATGTTAAACAAAAAAAATATATGATTTATTTTTATTTTAAAAGAAATTTCTGTGAGTTAACAAATTCATTTAATGTTAATAAAATTTTAAAAAACTATTATATTCTTAAAGAAATGAAATGAGTTTAATTTTTATTTTTATAAAAAAGAGTTTAATGGATATCAACTTTGATACTTAATAATATAAATCCGGCAATTTGATGATATATTTGTTAATTAAATGATCTACTGATTATATGAATATGGAGTCAACCCCGTTGGTGGCTTGACTGTTACCAGTTGCAGAAGCATGATCCAAAGTGAGTATATATCAGATTTAATTCCTAGCATTCCTGTGTGCTGGTACTCAGGGTCAATACAACAGAGAGTTCGAGCAGTTGGTGTCATATGATCATAGGCGGACCTACACAGTGAAGAAAGAGGAGGGGGTGCCCCCTTGAATTTTGGGGAATTGAGTTTTTTTTTTTTTTTAATACATATTTGAATGATTGTCCACCCTTAATACATCAAGACTACACTTCGTAATCGGATGGGAGATGAATGATTGTTTAGTGTCTTATATTGAAAAGATGTATTTGATAGCATTGATAATAAGACAATTATGATGAAATTCCAAAAAATAAGGCATAGAAGGATGACATTGTAATTATTTTTATTGTAATATATTTTTCTTATTAAAATTTATGTACTTAAACTTATTAAGTGCCCACACTTCATTATAATTTATGTAATTTGCATTTCTAATAAAGACTTAACTTTGCTTTTCTCTAAATGACATGTTCGAAAAATAATTGTCTCTTTTATTACATCATTAGTATTCACTTGATTTCATGAATAATTTTTTTTTCCTTGTTTATATTCTTTTATTTTTTAATGCATTTAAAACTTTCATAAAAAAAAAAAAAAAAAAAAAAAATTCGGGGGCCAACCCCCGAATTCCCCTGCCAAAGGTGCCCCCCTTGATTAAATTTGTAGGTCCGCCCCTGCATATGATAGTTCATAGTTATGGTCAAGCAATATGTTGCCATGTTTTTTTGGAAAAAGTAGTCCTGCATTTATCTTTGCCCCTATCCTGCGTTTAGTTGCCATGGAAGAAGTGGGGTGTTTTGTGGCGGGTCCTCCAAGCTTCCATCAGCTATTTACTTTTGATTTAAACAAATTATTTTAAAGTATTTATATTGATCTTTCTTATATCAAACTAATTTATATGACTTATAAACTAATATGTAATATAATAATGTACAACATATACTATGCTTACTTAACTTATCTAGCTTCTTTAATCTCTCTAAAAAAGTTAACTATGTCTCTCCGATCCTAATTATAAGACAAACTCTATAGTGTAATTTGTACTATGAAATTTGTTTTATAATTAGGACCGGAGGTAGTATAAAACCGGAGGGGGGAAGAGGGTAATATACAAGGAGGTGTAATGACGGTTTTTTAAGTACGGAGACAATAATTGACAATACTATTATGGTTGGAAAGAGGAAAATGATATATAAAAGTTTATCAGAGAAGATTTTTACTTAACTATCAAATACTGATCATGGTAGAAAAAGAACTTGAGTGACCATTTGAAAATGGTTATAAAAAGATTTTTTTATCAACTACGCAAATGAACTGATAGAAAAGGATAAAACTTCAACTTCAATGTGCTTAACATAGTTAAAAGAAGTAAACTTCTTAAATAACTTATTCATGATAGAAAATAAACTGACTAAATATTAAAAGGCTATTATAGATAATAAAACCTTCCTAAATAAATCATATACAAAACGCATATTTGCATTTTGCAATACCTTTGCCTTGAGCTTCTTAAAACTTGGAATATATTATTCATCCATAAGCCCAACAATAAGAATTTTCAAGAATAATACTTTTTCATAATTTCTCAAATCATTCATAATATTAAAGTAGTTGATCCGCAAAATCACGCGCATAAATCCTAGAAGCCTTTGGCCTTTGACCAACGTACAACCTAATAACAATTTAGTCAAAAGAGTATGCTGTTAGTCAAAGTGTGTAATGGTATGTATGCAACCTTTCGTAAAGAGGGATAGAAGAGCTAAGTACAAGCTTAACGTAAGTGTCATGTTAAGCAAACGGTAGGGATGCATGGGTAGTAGTAGATGATTATTTAAAGATGATCTATAAATCTGGTAATTGTTGCGAAAATTTCCTATGTATAAATTTGATAAAAGGGGTGTTTCTAGATTAAATGGAACAGAAACGAACCGAATCTTAGGTTCTTTCAAAGATCGTATCAAGAGCTAAAAATAGAGTTTTGAAATGCCAATTTTGGAGCTAAATTGTGAAATGGATTTAGGCTTTTAGTCTTTCGTAAGGGTGCTTATTGGGTCACAAGTGGTTTTTAAATAGCTTAACAACTTTGATAAGTAACCTTAAAGTAAGGTATTACACTTTATTCATTAAATTTAATTTTAAAATCTGTTTTAAAATAACGTTTTATATTAAAATATTTATTAAATTTAGTTTTTTATATCTATTTTGTTAAGTTCTCAAATTGGTCTAATTATGTGTCCTATTTATTACTATAGACCCCACATAAAAAAAAGGAACACATGGTTTTATATAATTGGTGAACTTAATGTAATGTATATAAAAAACTTGATATCAGTATGATCCTTTAGATTTTTTTGTATTATTTTAAATATAAAAAACTTAAAAGATTCGAACCTCGTAACTTCCGCAGCATGATGCCATTATCATTATTTAAAATTAAAAATTTTAAAATAAGTGTTTCTATTCATGACACACAAATTAAATTAAAAAATTAATATTTAATAAACATGTTAATATCCAAAAATAATATATATTAACATATTTAAATCAACATTCAATTTTCTTTAAATGAGGGGTAGCTTCCCTAGCTATGTTGCATTATTATAAACACTCGAATTAAAATTAGTATAAGTGAATTTCTTAATAAATGAAACATCCTTAAATAATATATTAAAGTATTAAAAAAAACAAAGATAAGTGTATTTGGAAAAGAGAGATATAGGAGGCAGTTTCATAATTAGGAGGGATAATGGAGAGGTAGTTCCAGGATATTTTCATATCATAACTTCTAAGCTTGAAAAATAAAATTCTAACAATACTATATGAAGATAATACAATATGTATAGCTCAATTGAAAGGAGGGTACATCAAAGGAGATAGAACAAAACATATCTCCCCAAAATTCTTTTTCACTCATGATCTTATGAAGAGTGGTGACATAGATGTTGAGCAAAATTTGCTCATGTGACAACCTTGCAAATTTGTTTACCAAGACACTGCCAACTAGAACATTTAAGAAGTTAGTACGTGGTATTAGAATGCGTAGGCTCAAAGACATAAAATGATGTCGTCATCAGAGGGAGTAAAAGTGATGTTGTTGTACTCTTTTTTCCTCAACCAGAGTTTTGTCTCATTGGATTTTCTCGATAAGGTTTTTAACAAGGCAGCTTCAACATATATTATGTACTTTTTTTCCTTTACTAGGTTTTTGTCTCATTGGGTTTTTCTTAGTAAGGTTTTAATGAGGCACAATAATTATTTATGAATATCCAAGGGGAGTGTTATAAATATTATGAAGTATGGATGTTCATTGCCAAATAGTCTCTTAGGATTCCATCACATAAGGCTAATGTGTCATTATATCCTATATATCCTATAACTCCTCAATTGAAGAGTTTCTTGTATTTATTCCCTATAACCTCCAATTGCACAATTATATTGCTTTATTTCACTCTTTTATATACCTGTAACTCTTTAGGTTAGTCTTCAATGTTGAAGTCTTATAAACAGATGATAGTGTACACCATTTGGGATAATGAAGTGAAAGAAAACTCCTTATTTACTCTCCAACTTTCTTTCATCTTCTTCATCTCCCTCATCATTCATATTTTATATTTTCCTGATTTTCATAACATTTTTTTATTGTATTGTTATTAATTTTAGTGTTTAGTTAAATAACGATTACTTGGAGTTTGAGTAAAATTATTTAGAGTACATTGTTAAGTTTTTTTACAAAAAATTGCATTTCATTTATTATTTACTGTTCTTTTAATTTAATAGCAATTGTTTAGGGTTGCTAGTAACTATTTTACGTACATTTGTTTGTTATTTGGATAGGATTTAAATTACTTAAGAAAATGAATTTATTTATTTTTATTTTTATTAATTTTAGTGTTTAATTAAATTACATTACTTGGAGTTTGTAGTATTTTATTTAAGTGAAATTTTTTAGTTAAAATTTATTTAAGTATAATTGTTTAACATTTATTCATCGAAGAAGAATTGCTGACATTTCATTTGAGTAGGAATATAAATATTTAAATAAATGAAATTACTTAATTATTAAAGTAGCTTATATAAGTCATTTTAGTACAATTTGTTTATTAATTGGGTTTTTAATTGATTATATGAATTTAAATAATTCTTGAATAATTTAGTATATAATATAGTTTCGTTTAATTTTATTAAGTTTAATTTTCTAACTTGTTTACAATTAGTTTAAATAAATCTAATAGCTCTAAAAAAATTATGTGGGACGCTTAATAGGGATAATGAGAAGGAATTTAAGCGACGGTTCAAAATCTTAAATATGAAATATAGAAAACAAAATAGGGAAATTATCAATGAGGTCCCAAGGTAGATAAAAAAATATCAAAAGTCACAACCTCAAATCCCCTATCAAAAAAGTCCATAGGGACCTTTTTAGTTATTAAAATGTCAAAATATCTCATTGTCAAAATGACTTTTTATATTGTCAAAATAGTTTTATTAGTTATTAAAATGTCTCTTTGAAAATCTTGTTGTCAAAATGGTTTTTAATGTTGTCAAAATAGTTTTTCCTGTTGCAAAAAATTAGGAACTTTTTTGTGAGGGAATTTGGAGTTTGGATTTTTTTGATATTCTTTTTCTACCTTAAGACCTCATTGATATTTTCCCAATAAAATAATCTCAAATCTAAAATAAATTCTCATAATGGGTGAAAATGCGAGAACTACCCCATCCCGCGAGAGAACCCAAACTAAGAAAAAGCAAAGTAACTACCACGATCCTCCCTCAGAGTGCATAAACTTCATATGCTCATTTAAAAACCGATCAAAGGCATAAAAACACTCACAAAACTTGAAACTCAAGCTCCCTCTCTTGGGCGGGAGAGAGGGAAAAAAGGATCTAAAAGGCAGCCGGCCAAAATGCTTACATGTGGGCAGGACTAAGAGCATCACCATGTTATATTTATTCTGAAAATATATCAATAAATAATTTATATCTTAATAATTTTGTTTAGGAAACAGACTACACACTGATTGGACATGTTGAGTCATTGACCTTAGCTAAATACATTCTTGACTTGCCTTGTGAGCTATAATCATCTCTGCATGATTTGATGAGCTATTAGCTAAAGTCTGTTTTGTTGAATGCCAAGATACAGTTGTACCTCTACAAGTATATATAAATATCTTGTTTGAGATCTACCATTATGTGGATTTGATAAGAACTTTGCATTTGCATAACCAATCAATTGTGATCCAGATTTGTTAGAATAAATAATCCCGTGTCATTTGTTCTTCAAAGATATTAGAATATTCTTGTTAGAGAAAAACTAAATTTTTCCAATAAATTCACAATAGATGCAATATCAGGTCATGTTGTATTTGTAACACCTCCCTTATATCTACCGTCACACACTAGAGCATGCATATCGATTTGGACGAATGAGTACTGATAAAATAATTATAAATAACTTAGTTAAAGTCCCTTATATCTACCGTCACACAACAGAGCATGCATATCGATTTGGACGAATGAGTACTGATAATTATAAATAACTTAGTTAAAGGTTAATAATTTTCGGGGTTAATTCCCGTAGGGATATCAATGATACAATCATCTCAAATATTAAGTTTGATAAATTCATAAGCATTATACAGTCCAAAATGTTAAGAAGATTTCCTCCAAGTCCGCCCCTTTTTCCCAGATTTCCCTACGACTCCTTCTGTACCGCCTTTCCCCTTGATCCAAAACTATTTCCTGAATCTTTGGTCAGGTTTGAGATTCAAAGTTGAATCTCAGAGTAACAATTAATATCTTATATAAAGCATAAACAATATATGACAGATAATCACAATTTGAAAAATAATTCAGCAAACGCACAACAACATAAACATCATACAACAGATGTAAAGTTAACCACGAAAGGACCCTACAAGTCCTAAATAAATGCAGGACCCTCCAAGTCTTGAATCCTCAGTGCTAGGAAAACAAGCATGTAGATTATTATAAAAATAAATCTACAGCAGTTGAATATAAACAAACGCCTATCCTAGGCACAAGTCTTGGACACGAGTCCATAATCATGATTCAAACAAGCATATATAGGAACAGAAGACATAGAAGATTAAAGTTATTGTACATTGTTGTACCTTGTCTCCGCATCGTCAGTAAAATTCCCCGGCGTTTGGAAAATCTCGGATTATCTTTAAAGTCCTATAATAGTACCATAGCAATATTAATTTCCTTTATTTTATATGGTACTAAAATAAATGTCATATCATCTTAAAATGTTAAAAGGGTTGTTTTTATCTCTTGGGTCACCTTTTAATCCTTTTCAGACAAGTCATTCACTTTTGACTTTTAGTGTACTTATTTTCGGATTAAATCCATTTCTGGCCAGAATTTTCAGTATATTTTGAAAATTCATAATTAATTGTAAAAAATTATAAATGAGTTGCTTCCAAAAGCCATGTGTCCTTTAACATATATATTTTCAAAAAACAATACCACCAACGGCAGAAAAGTTTGTGTCATTCCTAGAATAATTAATTTCCACTACTGTCCAGATTGTACCTTCATAACTTAGGTCAGTTTGTAAAATTCATATATTTTTGTACATAACTCCACAAATTACAAACTACTTTAAGAATAAATATATTTATGTCTACTGCAAATATGGAAATTTTCATAGGAAATGGACACCATTTACCCAATGAAAATGTTGCCCGGAAATGATCACTATGACTGGAACATAGAAGTTGTCTAGGTTTTTTATTAAACTTTGCAAAAATCATAACTCTAATTATACACGTCTATTTAATTTGTTCTTTGACTCATATTAAACATTATTATGTGTACTATTAACACACCAAATTTCGTGGAAAAACTCAAAGTTTTCCAATTCCAAACTGGAGCCCAAAAATGATCACTCATTTCTAGAGTCTGGCGTTTTCCAATGCATATGGGTCAACTTTGAAAAATCATAACTCCCTTTATACATGTCCGATTTATGTTTTATTTCATAACTCCCTTTATACATGTCCAATTTATGTTTTATTTTGATTATTTTAAAGCTTAATATTTCTTCTATATTCTGACAAAATTTCATGGACAAGCTCGAACATTTACCACCATTTCAAAATCGAGCCCAAAAATGACTATTCATTTCTAGAAACTGACATTTTTTAGTTTTCAATTTCTAACTTTGAAAAATCATAACTGCCATCATGCATGTTCATTTTGAGTGTTCTTTGGCTCATTTTAAAGGTTAAGATGTCTACTATTTACTGCCCAAATTTCATAGAATAACTCAGACATTTTCCCTATAAACCTACCAGCGAAAGGCGCTCTGTTTTCGGACAAGAAAATAGAGGTGTTTGTGCATAAGCTGCTCGTGAGATTCATGCTTCCAAACAACAAACCAACTCTTAAGCTCAGTAACCAACGTTGGGAGATCATAGAAACTAGAAGGAGAGAAGCTCAATGGCTCACCTTGGTTAGTTTTTGGTTTGCATGCACGTTCAGACTCTTTGGATTCATCGTCTCTATTTTTCTGGATTTTTTGCAGAGCTGAAATGAATGAGAAGGAAAATGAACACTAGTTGAACCTCCTCCCTCTTCTTCTTTCTTTGAGTCTCTTTCACTCTCAACTCCCTCTCTCACGCCCTCACTCTCATTTCTGCCGTCAATCTTGGTCTCGTTTCTACCTCTGTTTTTCGTGTGAGGCCGAAGAGGAATAATGATTAAATAGAGAGTATATGGTGAAGACATTTCTGGGCTCAAGAAGCATGGCGTTGCTGATCTTTGGCTGCCTTTGTGTCTGTCTCTGTGCTTCCATGTTTCTGTCTGAAAGTATGTGTGTATCTTGTTATGATCTCTCTCGGCCTAATCTATCTTTTGGTCTTTGTGTCTTCTGAAGCCAAAAGAATGAACCAATGGATAAATAATAGGATATGGAATGGAAGGTGGAATGGGCTGCGTGTGTGTGTCGTCTGAGAAGGATGGAATAGGTGATATGATCTCTTGCTAACTCCTTTTTCTCTGCGATTACATGTTCTAGCCGAATGGAGAAGCAGTGGATCATGGCGTGATCTCTGGCTTAGTCTGTCATGCTTGATGGATCAAAGGAGTGTGGGTTGAATGAGAATTATGAATGGAGGGAGTATGGGCTAGTTGTGATCTCCTTTTATTCTGGTATTGGGTCGAATTGGTTTGTGTTTGAGGAATGAATAATGGATAATGAATAATGGGCTCAAGAGGAATATATCCCTTACAAGAATAGGCTTGCATGAGAATGTATAATTATTGTGGGACTACAAAAATATTATCCCACTTGATCCCCTTCAAGACTTTTATTTGCAATTAGGTCCTTTGTTCAATTAATTGCAAATATTAGATACATGTTAGAAATTAATCCTTAATTTTGAAAGACGGAATATCACCAAGAGGGGGGGTGAATTGGGGATATAAAATTTTCTCACGAAAATATTCTGTTAGCAGAATGTGAAACAGGGATAAACAGAGTAAGAGTAAGAGAAATTGAACACAATGGATTTATACTGGTTCGGTCCAACTCTTGACCTACGTCCAGTCCCCAGAAACACTTTGGGATTTCACTATCTCGAAACTTGATTACACACTCTATAACTCTCGAGTAATCCTCTCACTAGGACTTACTTCTCTTTACAAGCTGTAACCAAATAACCACAGACACAATTACACACTCTGTACTCGAGAGGATCCTTTCACTAGGACTCACTCCCCCTTACAAGTTGTAATTGTACACCCACACTTAAGGTTCCACAACCTTAAGATTTAACTGATAAACAAATATTCAAATAGTGTTTAACTCCTCACTGAGTAGATAAATGATAAACACTGAAGTACAAGAATATCCAAAGATATTAACTGAAACTAATGAAACGGAAGATTGCAATAATATCGAATTGAATGCACAGCGTTTCGGTCGTTTGCATAATTGAATGCTTCTGGTATTTATAGTTGATAGCATTAATGACCGTTGAGAAGAACTTAATGTGCCGTTGTGAGTAATGGATATATCCGTTGAGATTACGTTTCTCTGTTTCTTCGTATGCCTCCGACATTCATCCGTTATTCTCTCTTGACATTCTTTATTCAAAATGTCCGTTGGGATTAGGTGAGAATGTATGAGAGAAATAGTAGTGAAGCTTTAATGGTGCCAGGAGGTCATCTGCCATAATGGTGAATATGTCTGCGTTGCATTAAATACGTCTGACACATGGTTCTTTATTTTCAAATTAGCGTTAATCCCCATAAAACTCTTCTGAAACTCATTAGCAAACTTATTAAACGCAATTAGTAATAGTAATGACATAAGATAAAAAGTATATAAACCATAACAAGAGATTTGACAAAGATTGGAATATGATTTGTAAAACTGATACATTTTGGCTAGAGTCAGATTTTGTTGGCTAGAGTCAACTTACTGTGGTGAAACACGCTAGGCTAGAGTCACAAGATTCTGGCTCAAATTTAGGTCAAGACTCAAGGCATATTGTGAAGGCTAGAGTCAAACTGATCAGACATAATGCGCTAGGCTAGAGTCAAAAAATTCTGGCTAGAGTCCGAAGATGGAATATCACCTAGAGGGGGTGAATATGTGATTTCAAAAATCCTTTTTCACTCCCACACGATGACACAAAAATATAAGAATGACACAGAGAAGTGAGATAGACACAAGGCAATTTATACTGGTTCGGTCTTAATTCACTGACCGACGTTCAGTCCCCAGAACACCTGGGATTCCACTATTTTTCAAAGATAATTACACACTCTGTAAACGAATGATGATCCTCTCAGACTCCACTCCCCCTTACAAGTTGTAATTAATACACCCTCACTTAAGGTTCCTTAACCTCAAGTCTGAATATCTGAATGAAATGAATAAGTGTTTAATGACTCCTCACGAGTAGATATAAATGAGCACTAAAGAACAAGTCAATATCCAAAGATATTAATGAGACAGTTGAAACAGAGAATGAATTTGAACTCAAATTAATTGCACAGTGTTTCAGTGGTTGGTGAATTCAATGCTTCTTGTATTTATACTTGATGCCATTAATGACCGTTGTTGAAGCTTATGAAGTAGCCGTTGAGACTCTTGAATTTGTTCGTTAGATAGATGAAGCGATCGTCAAGGGTTTCGCTTGTTTGAATATTACAGCTGGAATTTACAGAGTTGACATTCTCGTTCATTCCTTTTGTTTTTCCATTGTGAAATGGCATTTATTGCGCAGACGGAATATCTAAGCTACTTTACTTCGATCAGAGTTGATTACCGTGCTTATCACCGGTTTAGGTAGCTGCATTTAATGCTTCTGACAAATGGTATTGCTTTATTCAAATTTGTGGTTAATCCATGTTCAAATCATCTGAAACTCATAAGCAAACATGTTAATTGCATTTGATAATCGTAGTGAGTAAGAATCTGAAGTAATGGAATAACAGGATAAGATTTAAGATTTTTCTCTGTCGAAGCTTTCAAGAATAGAGGAAATCTTGCTCGGGTAGGATTAAGATGTGTGCTCGGGCAAGCGTTTTCAAAAGACCTTGAAAAACATGCTATCGATGATGCTCGAGCAAACTATCAGAGCTTGCTCGAGCAACCCTTATACAGAGGCCAGAAAATAGGTTGGGAAACATTGCTCGAGCAACTTTCTCATGTTTACTCGAGCATGGTTTGCACGTATGCTTTCTGACTGTGCTCGGGCATGATTTATTTTGAAGAGAAACCAGGTTACTCGACATTGCTCGAGCAACCCTATCAAGCTTGCTTGAGCATGGTGCTCAAGCATGCTTTCTCACCATGCTTGGGCAAGGTTCATTTAAGGGCAAGAAAGCGAGTAGATCGACTTTACTCGAGCAACCCCTTCAAGTCTGCTCGAGCATGGTATTGCTTCCTTCTCATGCTCGGGCGAATTTCCTTTCGATCTTGATGCTTGGGCAGCCCGTTATGCTTGAGCAGGGAGAGGAGGAACGATGTTGCTTGAGCATAAAGTATGCTCAAGCATACTTTACTTAAAAAATATTGCCCGATAATGCTCGAGCAAAGTTAAAGTGTTTTGCTTGAGCATGCCTTTCTGAACAACTTAAAAAGCAACCTGCTTGATGTTGCTCGAGCAAGATTGTATGCTATGCTCGAGCATACTTCACTGAAGTGCCTAATAACTGCCATTGCCCGCTATTGCTCGAGCATAACTTCATACTCTGCTCGAGCAAGCATTCCTGAAATGTTCCTCTTATGTTTGCTTGATTGAGTATTCCTTATCTTAAATAATAGATTTATTGTCTTAGAAATTGTGATCATCAAAATACAAGAGCTAACATAGTCTGGGTCAAAACTCAAGGTGCTTTTGTGTAGGCTAGAGTCAAATTGTTCTAGGGAAGCATTCTAGGCTTGAGTTTCAAATCTTAGGCTCAAGTTTAGGTTAAAACTCGAGGCACATTGTGTAGGCTAGAGGTAAAAAGATTATTTGAAAATAACGGTCAAAAACTTGGCTAGAGCCAATGCTCTTAGGCTGGAGTTTAAGGCTTGGCTCGAGCCAGTAGAAGTTGGCTAGAGCCAAAATTTGTATTCTGACAAATTTAGACATGAGTTTGGCTCGAGTCCGATGTTAGTTAGGCTTGAGTCGAGTCATCACAAATTGGCTAGAGCCAACATCTACATTTTGTCATCACAAATTGGCTAGAGCCAATCTGACAGATAAAATGCATACTCAATTTCGTAAAGTAAAACATTTTGTTTTCAATTATAAGTATTACAAGAGGTTAGTTATCATCAAAACAAACATCTGGAGCTAACAAATTTCATATAAGGATTTTTCTTTCTCTATTAATTCTTCTAGGCCATAAAATATTGATCCTATAATTTTTAGGCCAAACATTGTCCTTATAATTATCCAGGCCAAATTTCACAATTTAATTCCTATACAACATTTCTAATTTCAAATCCTAGAATTTGGGATGTTACGGTATTGACAAGATGTATTAGTGGACCTATAGCACTAAGATATGGTACTTCTGGACCAAGAAGTTCTTCCATTTTCTCTCAAGGGTGAAAAAGATCCTTCTTCTTATTAAGCAATCTTACAACCATTGGAGTAGATAATGGATGTGTTTTATCCATATAGAATCGCTTTAATATTTTTTCAACATAAGTTGATTCATGAAGGAGAATTCCATTTGCTAAGTGCTTAATTTGGAGAATGAGACAAAACTTTGTTCTTCCAAGATCCTTCATCTCAAATTCTCTCTTTAAAATATCAACAACTATTTGAAGCTCTTCAGGAGTTCCAATTATATTCAAATCATCCATGTATATAGCGATTATCATAAACTTTGATCCATTTCATGGGCAAATAGGATCATTTTTATAACATTCTTTTAACAAATATTCGTTGAGACGGTTATACCACATTCTTTCAGATTATTTCAATCTATATAAAGATTTGTGCAAACGAATTGCACAATTTTCTCGAGAATTGTTACATCCTTCTGGCAATTTGAACCTTTTAGGGATTTTCATAGAAATTTCAATATCTAAAGTACCATATAAGTAGGCTATGACAACATTCATTAGGCGCATATCCAGTTTTTTGCTCACTGCCAAACTAATTAAATACTTGAAACTGATTCTATCCACCACAGGAGAATATGTCTCTTCATAGTCAATGCCAAGTCTTGCGAAAATCCTTGTCCTACCAGTCGTGCTTTATATCTAACTACCTCATTTTTCTCATTTCGTTTTTGCACAAATACCCATCTATACCTAACAGGCTTTACACCATTTGGTATTTGGACTACAAGTCCAAAAACTTCACGTTTTGAAAGCGAATTTAACTCTGCTTGAATTGGTTCTTTCCATTTTGGCCATTAATTTATATTTCTACATTCTTCAGCTGATATAGGTTCAATATCCTCATTCTAATTAATTTTTTCAACCGCAACATTATATGAAAATACATTGTCGACAACTATACTTTCTCGGTTCCATATTTTTCCCGTAGTGACATAAATCATCAAGATCTCTTCATTATTTTCAGGTACTTGGACCTCTTCTAGGGTCTTTTGATTAGTTATGTATCCTCCTTCACTTGATCATCTTGGTTAATCGCTCCCTTTTTCTTTCTAGGATTTTTATCTTTGGAACCAATTAGTCTACCACGCTTCAAGCATGGCTTAGTTTCATTTGCAATTGATGGTTGTTCTACTGGGACATCAATTCTAATTGGAGCATTTTTAGCTAGAATATGAGATTTGGTAATTCTCTTAATGTCAGTAAATGCATCTGGCAGTTGATTTGTAATATTTTGCAAATGATTATTTTTTTAACTTTAAGCTCACATTGTTGTGTACGAGGATCTAGATGTGATAGTGACAATGTTTTCCATGTAATTTATTTATTTAGCTACTTATTATCTCCCCCTAAGTTGGGAAAATTGTCTCATCAAAATGGCAATCATCAAAACGTGCCAAAAATAAATCTCTAGTTGATGACTCTAAATACTTGATTGTAGAAGGAGATTCATAACCAACATATATTCCTAACCTCCTTTGAGGTCCCATCTTTGTGCATTGTGGTGGAGCAATAGGAACAAATACCACACATCCAAAAAATTTCAAGATGGGAAATATTTGGCTCCTGACCAAAAGCCAATTGTAATGGGGAGAATTCATGATAACTTGTTGGCCTGGTGCGTATAATTGTTGTTTCATGTAAAAGTGCATGCCCCAAGCTGATATGGGAAGCTTTGTTCTTAAAAGCATTGATCTAGCTATCAATTGGGGGTGTTTGATGAATGATTATGCTAGACCATTTTGAGTGTGGACATGAGCTACAGATTTTTCTACTGTTATCCCAGGTGCTATGCAATAATCATTAAAATCTTGCAATGAATGAAAGTGGAGAAAATCACCAAGAGGGGGGTGAATTGGGGATTTTAAAATTCTTTTCAAATAACTCTATTTTTGGATATTAAAACAGAGTAGAACAGAGCAGTAGGAGAAAGAGCAAGACACAAGGAATTTATACTAGTTCGGTCCAACCTCTTGACCTATGTCCAGTCCCCAGACACTCTGGGATTTCACTAACTAAAATGATTTCACACTCTGTAACTCTCAGAGTAATTCTCTCACTAGAACTTACTCCCTCTTACAAGTTGTAATCTGTTAGTTCTCGGTGTTTTGATGATTACAAATTCTAAGTTATTGAATTAAGTCATATTTGTTCAAGTTATGGTTTGCTCGAGCAGCAAATGTGTAATGCCCAAGCATCATCGGGGTTTAGAATGAAGAAATGGATTTTGAACAGTCATGCTCGAGCAGAGCATTGGCCATGCCCGAGCAACGTCGAGACAGAGCATTGAATTTATAAGTTGAGCAATCTTGCTCGAGCATGAGCAATTCCATGCTCGAGCAGCAACGAGGCAGAAGTGAGAATATGCAAATCAAAGAGTCTTGCTCGAGTAGTGAAGTAGGCTTGCTCGAGCACCAAGCTCGAGCAGAGGTAAATACCTTCTCGAGCAACATCCTTCAATTACTTATTCATTGGTCTCTAAACGACTTGTGCCCAAACATGAAAATATCATGCTCGAGCACCATGCTCGAGCAAAGGGAAAAGCCATGCTTGAGCAGCGTCGTCAAGCGTTCCTCTCTTCGCCTCAACCTGACCTTTGCCCGAGCATGCCTTATGGCTTGCTTGAGCATGGGCGATCTGTTGCCCAAGCATGAAGACCTTCATGCTCGAGCAATAACGTTTGAAATCTTATCTTCGCCTCTGTCTAGGTCTTGCCCGAGCATGAATATGTCATGCTCGAGCAGAGGAAATACCATGCTCAAGCATCAGCGTCAAAGACCAATTTTTAACTTGTTCAAGAGAAGCTTGCCCGAGCAAGCATGCATTGTTGCTCGAGCAAGATCCATCTGTTTTGAAATCTCCGTCTGCGTAATTTATATAATCACTGTGTTAATTTCATTGCTTCTTAATGTTACTCATTACTAATCCTAAATGCTTTTAATTAGTTTGTTAATGAGTTTCAGATGATTTTAGCATGGATTAAATAACAAATTTGCAGAAAGCAAATTGTGTTAGAGAAGCATTAAATGCAGTTGCCAAAGCAGTAATAATCTTCATAACCAATACTCTGATCAATGTAAAGGTTTCTTCTACATTCCGTGTGCGCATTAAATGCCATCTCACAATGGGCAAAACAAAAGGAATGAAGAAGAATGTCAACTGAGAAATCCACCTAGATTATTTGAACGGCGAAAACATTATCCGAGCTTTAACTGTCTAACGGATACATTCAAGAGTCTTAACGGATAATCTTCAAGCTTCACCAACGGTCATTTATTGCAACACCTATAAATAGGCGAAGCATTGAATTCGCCAACCACCAAAACGATGTGCATTCAATTCGAACATATTGCAATCTGCTGTTTCATTTATTTCATTAATATCTTCGGATGTTCATTGTTCTTCAGTGTTCATATATTATCTACTCGTGAGGAGTTATTTAAACACTTATTCCATTTTCGGTTTAAATCTTAAGGTTGTGGAAGCTTAAGTGTAGGTGTACAATTACAACTTGTAAAGGGAAGTGAGTCCTAGTGAATTAAGATCATCTCGAGTACAGAGTGTGTAATTGTAACCATTTGTGATTAGTGAAATACCCAAAGGATTTGGGGACTGGATGTAGGTCGAAGTGTTAGACCGAACCAGTATAAATTGCCTTGTGTCTATTTCCCTTTTCTATCTCTGTCTTACTTACATCTATGTGCAATTAGCAAAAAGTTTTTGAGATCACCTATTCACCCCCTAGGTGAAATTCCTATCCTTCATTTGGTATCAGAGATTTGGTTATCTACTTGAGGATTAACATCCTAGATAAAAGATCCAATGGAAGGAATATTGTCTGATGGAGCCTCGATCAATAGACCGCCTGGTTTCAGTGGAGAGCACTAATCGTTCTGGAAAGCCAAATTTAGAGTCTTTGTTATGACCACTGAATATGGCCTATGGAGAGTGTTCGAGATTGGAGACTACAACCCGAATGTTCTCGAAAATGGACTCAGAGTCCCAAAGCCTGAAGACACCTATGATGATAACGACAGAAGAAATATCACTCTCAACAGTAAAGCTATTCTCATGTTGCAAAGTGCGTTAAGCCAACAAGAATATTTTCACATTTGCACATTGACGTTTGCTAAAGCTATGTGGGAAGCACTGGAGATAGCCCATGAAGGAACAGTCGAAGTCAAGGAAAATAGAGTGAATATGCTCATGACCGAGTACGATCTTCTTTGTATGAAGTCCAGAGAATCCATTATCGAATTTCAACTGAGGTTCACCCATCTGATCAACCAACTTGCCGCCTTGGGAAAAAACTATGATCAACCTGTCCAAGTAAAGAAGATTCTCAATATCCTTAGTAAGGAATGGGAAGCTAAAGTTACAGCCATTGAAGAAGCTCGTGGAGAGTCAATGAGCTCTTTAGCAGCTCTGTTTGGCAGTCTGTCCGAATATGAAGGAAAGATCAAGTTTAGAAAAGGACTTGATGAAGTTAACGGCAAGAACAAGGGAATTTCCCTTAAGGTTATCAAAGAAGCAAAGAATTCAGAAAAAAAATTGACTTGCTGTTCAAGAGTTATATTTTTCTTTTTCAAAGCAATATACTTTTCAGCAACCTTTTCAAATTCAGTTTGTAAGACATTGTATTCAAAGAATAACTCATCATATGAAGGTTGTGAGTCATATACCTCATCAATGTTTTCTGAAGAACCGGCTATCACCCAAGAGGGGGGTGAATTGGGTGTCTGATAAAATTTTCGAAAACTGAAAATCTTTTCGCAAATTACTGAAAGTAGTTCGAATGACAGAATTAGTTTATAAAGCAATAACCAGTCATTCAAACATGTATGCTGGAAATGTAAGAGTTTAGGGAAGAGAATATGCAAACTGAGATTTATACTGGTTCGGCCTAATCCTTGACCTACGTCCAGTCCCCAAGCTCCACTTGAGATTTTCAATCCGCTATCTCCTTGTTTAACCTAGGCATAAGAGAAAGCCTTTACAACCTCACAATTTTAGCCGGCACTTGTGCAGCCTTTACAATCTCCTTCCGAGATATCCTCTTACGCACCGTAAGAATACAATTACCGACTCGTAAACGAAGGATGATCCTCTCACTCTTGGACTCACTCCCCTTACAAGTTGTAACTGTACACCCACTCTCAAAGGTTCCACAACCTTGAGATTTGATTACTAAACAGATAATCAAATAAGTGTTTGGACTCTCTCACAGAGTAGATAATAATCACTGAAGTACATAATCGATCATCTCACTCTCTACTATAAATATGTAAGCATTGAGAAACAGAGTGTTTGAACTATCGACAGTGAAGTAGTAAAATAATTTTGTTGGCTTCGTCGATTCATTCATCAATCGTCGTCGCTTCATCCGGTTTGAAGACATCGCAATTTATAGGTATTTGCGTTTCGACCGTTGCGAGCATTCGACCGTTTGGAGATTAGTTGGAAGTATCCGTTGAAGCTTTTGTTGCTTTTAGTTCGTTGAGCTCTAATCCAACTTTAATCATAAAGTGTTTAACATTGACTTCGTTAATGCTCCGTCTTGAGTGTTGTATTAATGGCCGTTGGAGAAGCTTGAAGATTAATTGTTGTCTCATGAATATAGCCGTTAGACTCAAAAGCTTTCCTCTGTTTGTAGCATTTAATGCCTCTCTGACACACAAATTGCTTTATGCAAATTTGTTGTTAATCCATGATCTAATAATCTGAAACTCATTAGCAAACTGATTAAAAGCAATTAGGAATAGTAATGAGTAAAAATATGTAGAAATGAAATCACACACGATGATTTAAGATTTACGTAGACGCGTGATTTTGAAAACGGGATGATCATGCTCGGGCAACACTTCGCTTGCTCAAGCAAGCTTTTTCTGATGCAGTGAAAATGTCTTCTGCTCGCTGATGCTCGAGCAAGGATTTTTCCTTGCTCGTCAGTGATGCTCGAGCATGATGATATTCATGCTCGGGCATGCTTTTCAAAGTGGTGGAAGAATGAATTTCAGACAACGTTGCTCGAGCAAGACTTTCTTCTTGCTCGGGCAAGATCCAGGCAGAAGTGAAATTGAGAGGAAATTCAAAGGTTGCTCGGGCAAGTTTTTCCCTTTGCTCGAGTATGTGCTCGAGCATGATGATTTTCATGCTCGGGCAAGATATTCACAGTAGAAGGAATAATGCTTCAAGTAGATGTTGCTCGAGCAAGCTTACATCCTTGCTCGGGCAAACTCCAGGCAGAGACGATTCCAAGAAGAAAGGTAAAGGTTGCTCGGGAAGGCTTTTTCCTTTGCTCGGGCATATGCTCGGGCAAGCAATTTTCTTATGCTCGAGCAAGACTACCTGATTTGAAGATTTTTGCTTCTGTCTTGATGTTGCTCGGGCAAGACGCGTGACCTTGCTCGGGCAAGGTCATGCTTCCTAATGCTTTCAGGCGTTGCTTGAGCAAGCTTCATTTTGTCTTTGCCACGATGTTGCTCGGGCAGAACTATTACCTTGCTCGGGCAAGGTCATGCTTTCTTGACGTTTTCAAACGTTGCTTGGGCATGATTCTTTTGCCCTTGCCACGATGTTGCTCGGGCAAGACTATGATCTTGCTCGGGCATGGTCATGCTTCTTGATGCTTTTGAAGATTGCTCGGGCATGATTACTTGAACATCACTTCGACTTTCTTCGAGAGCCCGATGTTGCTCGGGCAACATTCTACTTTGCTCTAGCATGACTTTCCAAATTGCAAATCTTCACTCTGAACTCGTTGATGCTTGGGCATCATGTTCTTTGAAGCTTCGATCATATGTGAATAAGCATAATACTCTCCCGAAGACAAAGCTTCAACTTCCGTGAGTATAGAGACTTTCAAGAAGCAATCATATTGACAAGAATTTCGAGCGAGCATAACGTCTTCGGCAAAAATCCAAATTTAGCAAATCATCTCATCTCAGAAAGATCTTCAAATATTCCTTCCATTTCAATAAGAATCAACTCCAAACTAGTTGTATTTCGTCCATTAACATCGATGAGTGGAGGTTGATCTTTTCCAGTGTTTTTGCAGAATCCAGAACAGACTATCAACTTAAACACATCATAACTCCTTCAATTGATCTTAGTTTTCTGTGTTCTTAATGGTTTTGAAAAGGTATTTGAGTCTAGTTTCCAATGGCACCGATTTCACCTAAATTGGATTTGTAGATTGTGAGATACACCCAAAACACCGAAGCTTGTTCCTGATTGTGACGGTGATATTTATGGAAACTTGTAAAATTCATAGATAATTCATCTGACCTCCTTTTGGCTTGGATGTAATATCAAAATGACGCATTGGGAGTCTAGTTTCATATTCCACTGGTTTCACATCAATCAGATTCCTGGTTTGGGAGATATCATCGAATTACCGAAGGTCGCCGAAACGAAATGCTGAACAGTAGTAAGTCAAGGACGTTTTTGCTTGAGCATGCCTTTCCTTTTGCTCGAGCAAGGCACTATTTGGGCGAGAATAAGAGCTGGAATATGTTGCTCGAGCATGTAATTAGTTGTGCTCGAGCAAGGCACTGTTTGGGCGAGAAACAAATGCTGAAATTGCATTAAAGCCCCCAAACAAACTAGTATTCATTCGGAAGCTTGAACTTGCTTGTTTTAACTCCAAATTGAGTCGTTCCAACTTCTATTTGATCACAGAGACTTGAATATTGATATTCTCATGATATTTAACAAGTTCTTCTTTCTTCAAACTCCATTCTTGATCATTCTCTATAATTTAATTTGGACTAACCTATAATAAACAAAGTAGTTAGTCAATGTATATGATATAAACTTTTTGCTCTAGATAATGGCATCAATATAAGACATCATCAAAACTAAGCATAACTAACATTTTCAAATTTCTCTTCTTCTTGAGCCACGATGCATATGTTGGGTTTATCCTCCTTTTCAGCTTCATCTTCATCGGATGAGCTGTCTCCTCATATTGCTGAGACATAGGCTTTCTTCTTGTATTTATTGAACTTCCTCTTGTCTTTGTCCTTGTTCTTCAGCTGGGGGCATTCTGACTTGATGTGGCCAGGCTTTTCACACTCGTAGCAAATGATTTGCTTCTTTGGCTCAGTGCTCGAGCTACCTTTGTAAAATGTTTTTGTATTCTTGGTCCTTCTTGTAGAATCTCTTGAATCTCTGGACCATCATGCCTAGCTCTCCATCTTCGTCTTCATCATCATCATCATCATCTGACTCCTTAGCTTCTTTGACAGCCTTAAGAGCAACGCCTTTGCTCTTGCCATTGATCTCATCAAGTCCCTTTCTAAACTTGATCTTGCCTTCATATTCAGATAGACTGCCAAAGAGGGCTACCACAGATGCCATTGATTCTCCACGAGCTTCTTCAATAGCAGTGACCTTGGCTTCCCATTCTTTGCTGAGAATATTCAGGATTTTTCTCACTTTGATAGGTTGTTCATAATGTTTGCCCAAAGTAGCAAGTTGGTTGATCAGATGAGTGAATCTCAGTTGGAATTCACCAATGGACTCCCCAGACTTCATACGAAGTATATCGTACTTGGTCATGAGGGTATTGATTCTATTTTCCTTGATTCCAAATGTTCTTTCATGAGCTATCTCCAACACATCCCACATATCTTTAGCACAAGACAGAGTGCAAATACGAAAGTATTCTTGTTGACTCAAAGCACTTTGCAGCATAAGTACAGCTTTACTGTTGAGAGTGATATTTCTCCTATCATTCTCATCATAGTCTTCTTCAGGCTTTGGGATTCTTAGACCATTATCGAGTACATTAGGATTGTAGTCTCCTCTCCCAAACACTCTCCATAGACCATATTCAGTAGCCAAAACAAAGACTTTGAATTTGGCTTTCCAGAAGGAATAGTGCTCTCCACTGAATCCTGGTGGTCGGTTAATCGAAGCTCCATCAGGTAGAATACCATTCTTATTGATCCTTCTCGAGATGTTAAGCTCTTTAGAGAAGACCTTGCTCTGATACCAAATGAAAGTGGAGCAAATCACCAAGAGGGAGGTGAATTGGGGATTTTAAAATTCTTTTCAAAGAACTCTGTTTTTGGATATTAAAACAGAGTAGAACAGAGCAGTAGGAGAAAGAGCAAGACACGAGGAATTTATACTGGTTCGGTCCAACGTCTTGACCTACGTCCAGTCCCCAGACACTCTGGGATTTAACTAACTCAAATGATTACACACTCTGTAACTCTTAGAGTAATTCTCTCACTAGAACTTACTCCCCCTTATAAGTTGTAATCAAATAGCCCAATCTCCAAGTCCCACGACTTGAGATTCTTACAATGAATGATTTCAATAAATGATACTCTCTCTAAGAGTGGATAATGATAATCACTGAAGTACAAATGTATCAAAAGATACTTTACAGTAGAAAACTCAAAGAGTAGTTGGAAACTTGAATGATTTTTGTTTTCTACAGATTGGTTGTTGAAAAGACTTGAATGCAGCTCTATATATATGAAGAAAGCATTAAATGACCATTGGATTGATCAATGTAGCCGTTGGACACATTGTTGTAGCTGTTAGGAACACTTGGTCTTCTTCTCTCTCTACTCTTTAGTTAATCCAGGTGCTCAGAGGATTAGGGTTGACTTCCCTTAAGATTAGTTCGTTGGAAGAGCAGCTACTGGATGAGGAAAGTAAACATTAATCCCTTTGCAACGTGTGCAGAATGATTATCCATAAGGGTGCAAGATTTCTAGACATAACATTTAATGTGCTGACATCACTTTTTGCTTTTGTCTAAATCTTCATTTAATATCCTCTAAATCATCTGAAACTCACTAACAAACTGATTAAACATAGTTAGGAATAGTAATGAGTGATGATAAGAAGTATTAAGATCAAACATGAAGATTTCACAAATTCGTGCAATTTGATTTTCAAACTCAGCGACACAAACTCGAGTTTGTTCTTACAAACTGGAGTTTGTAACTTTGCTTCAGAAGCCAAACTTGAGTTTTCAAATCCTAACTCAAGTTTTCTTCTTCCAGAGAAGAATGTCGCAAATTGAGTTTTGGAAGTCCATTTTGAGCATTGAGCCAAACTCGAGTTCATTAGTGACTAACTCGAGTTTTGGACTTTTATAGTGAAAACATGTTTAAGTCCAAAAGCTCAAAATTGGAGTTTTCAAATCTTAACTGGAGTTTTCAAAATCACTGAAAAGAGTAAAGCTCTCTGCGTGGCACAAACTCGAGTTAACTAAACCAAACTCAAGTTTCCTTTTAAATTTGAAAACCTTTGAAAATCTTTGCCAAGTGAAAACTGGAGATTTTAAATAAACTCTCAAAGTGGATAAAACATGAAAACTTTCTGTTAGATCCAAACTCGAGTTTATAAACACAAACTTGATTTTCTCAAGACTTTGGAAAACTTAGAAAATCCTTGTCCAAATGCAAACTGGAGTTTGTCATGACAAACTAGAGTTTGCTCGGGATGAAAAGCTTTAAGACTCTTGGCCAAGCCCAAACTCGAGTTTTGAAAACATTAACTCGAGTTTGGTCAAATTCACAAAGCTTGACAAAACTCTTCATTTGGCGCAAACTGGAGTTTCTTAAGTTCAAAACTTTGGGAGCTCTCTGTATGTCCAAAACTCAAGTTTGCTCTCGCAAACTGGAGTTTTGTTTACTTTGGAAAATATTGAAAAGTCTCTGTATAGTTCAAACTCGAGTTTGTAAATCCAAACTTGAGTTTGTTTTAATGTGAAAAACTTGGAGTGCTCTTTGTATGTTACAAACTCGAGTTTGCCTATGCAAACTGGAGTTTTTTCATTTCATTAAAATTGAGCCACTCTCTGTCAAGTGCAAACTCGAGTTTTCCTTTGAAAACTTGATTTTGTCTTTGACAGTAAGTTTTTCAACTTACCAAAGACAAACTTCATCTTGAGTTTACAATTGCCAGTAATAATCAAAACACATAGAGAATTAACATTCTCCCCCTTTTTGATGATGACAACACTTGTAAACTGAAAAGTCAAAGAGTTTGACAATATTTGCATTTTGAAATGGATTTTGCATGTGACAGAACTTGACAATTAAAATTTCAAGAGTTTTGACAAAAAATGCATTTTGACAAATATGGTCATTTTGAACTATTTTGTCAAAAGCAAAATGAAATGCACAATTGATCAGAAACAAACATCAGAGTTGAAATTGATAGTAGAAGCAAATGAAACTGATAATTGAAATTCATGGGATATCAAAAGAAGGAGTGCATTACATCATATATCAAAATGAAAATAACATAACCACAACACAAACTCAAGCTCTACTCAAACTCAAACTATATGTCAATCAATAACATAACCACAACACAAACTCAAGCTCTACTCAAACTCAAACTATATGTCAATCTTTACGTTTCTCTCCCCCTTTGTCATCTTCAAATGAGGATGGAGCTGAGATAGAGGGGTCATGGAGAGGGTCTATCAGTGGGGTAGGAGGAGGTGAGTCAGGGTGAGGTAGAATTTCAGTGGTCGGAGTGTGAGATGGATGAAGAATCTCAGTGGCTGGGGTAAGAGGAGATGAGGAAGGTATGATTTCTGTGGTAGGGGTGGAAGAGGGAATGGGAGAAGAGGTGATGATAGGAGTGGATACTGCAGGTGAAGAAGGAGAAACCACAGGAATGGTGAAGGTGAATGGTGGTGAAGTAGAGGGCTCAGGTTCAGATTTGGTAGGAAAGGAATCAAAACTAGATCCTGAGGAGCTTGAGGATCTTGTCCATCTTATCATCGAGAAGCAAATTAGTAACCATCAGAGTTGATAGCTTGGCATCATGGTCTATCATGTGACCAGAAAGATCTTCAACCTTTTACTTTAGCTCATCATGATTGCTAGAGAAATTCTCAATTTGCTTCTTCATTGTATCTTGGGCATCTACCAAGTCATGATTCCCTTTGGTCACCTCTGAGACCAACTTCCCAACTTCCACTTCTATCTTTTTTGTCATCTCCAATATGGCAGTGTCCACAATTGCGTTTACTCTGACATCAAAATCAGCAGGAATTGAAGGCTGAGGAGGAGGAGCTGATTCAGCCTCTTGTGCTCTAGTCTGAGATGTTCTGGATCTTGAGGGAGCCCTTGATTTCCCATATCCTTCGACTTCAAAATTGATTCTCATGAAGTTTAATTGTGGCTTGCTAAAGGCTGGAGGAGTCTTGATGGATTCAAGAGCACCCAGATACCAGACTTTGAAGTAAAAGAGTATAACAGAAATGAGTGAGAGAAATGGAATATGAAAGGGTTTCCTAGAGGAGAATTTAAACTTGACCATTTCCTGGAACACCCAATTACCCACGTTTATTGGAACCTTTTTCACAATCGCAGCAAAAAGAGGGTAATCCTTCTTTGTGAAATGAGTATAGTTACCACCTTTTGAATGAGATTGCGAGAGTAGATGTACTAGAGGGCACGATAAAGTGGGGGCATTGAAACATGAGGGAAAGATAAAGAGACTAATTGATCTTCAGGAACAGGTTCATTTGGCCTAAGAGTTTCAAAGCATTCCTTATTGCTATACTGTATGGTTGGGATAGGAGGAGGATTGACAATTTTCAGAATGGTATTGATTATAGAGGCAGACAATGTGAAACGAACTCCTTTAACAGTAATGGAAACTCTTTCTTCCACAAGGTTGTTATCACTGTCCATTATGCTATCCCACTCCATGTTGAAATAGAATAATTTGACTATATTGGGAGTATAAGAAGCAGAGATTGAAATGAGAGATTTGAATTGGCTAAGCCAAGGGGACAAGTCTAAATTGCGATCTTCTTTCAATTTAGCTAAATCTACAGACACTACAGGGCAAAATTCTTTCTTAACGAAGGATTCTTTGAACTTATCAGCTAGTTTGTTAGAAAGAACAAAAGTAGCAAAGGAAAACCCTGGAGGTGGTGAGTGATGATTGTATATATCTTCAATAGCATTTGCCATGATTGGAGGCTCCTCAGGTGGTTGGGTTGCAGCAGAGGTAGCTCTAGATGATTCTTGCCCTTTTTCAGGTCCTTGAGTCTCTGATGCACCCTTGGTTTTCTTCTGCTTGGGAGGCTTAGAAGCCTCAGAAACTTTTCTCTTCCCTTTTCCCACAACAAGCTCTGGAGATGGCATCTTCGATTGATCCTTAAAGGGTTCCTATATCGTAACCCCCTTAGGTTTTGGCGAGGGAGTAGACTTCATCGTTGGAACGCCAGGAATGCTCTTGTCGACTCCAAACTTGAATCTCCTGGGTGTGCTTTTCACTCGCCTGTGTCTTTGCAGAGGAGGAGGTGATGAAGATGGTTCATAGTCAGAATCATCATTGTGAGTTCGCCTGGGTGGTTGATTGGAGGCCATTTTAGGGATTTGAGAGAGGGATTTGGTCGAGAATGGCGAGGGAGACAGAGGGTTGAGAGAGAGCTTAGGGCAAAACTTGAGTTTTGAGGAGAGTGTAGACGAACAGGCAAGACAACTCATATATATAAGACGCGCCAAACTCGAGTTTCTACTAATTAACTCGAGTTTGCATAAATGCAAGCTTACTTGGACTTCAAAGGTGTAATGTGAACCTTTGAACTTCCGCTACAAAACTCGAGTTTCTACTTACCAACTCGAGTTTGCACTTCTCTTTAAACCATAGTTGCTCTCTGTCTGATGGAAACTCGAGTTACTCACTTAATGACTCAAGTTTTGAACTTCTCCAGAAACCAGAGGTTGCTCTCTGTCCCCGATAAACTCAAGTTTGGTTTCTCAAACTCAAGTTTGCTTCCTCTGACAGCAAACATCAGCATTTTAAGCATCCTGCATAAACCACAACTAAACACTCTGATGCTCAAGTTAGTTTCTTACGATCATCAAAAACATAACTAACATTGAGTGGAAGTACTTACAGCTCATTGGGATTTAAATTCCCAATTCTCTTCTTATGAAATTGAATTGTTCTTTTGCCAAAGGTTTGGTGAAGATGTCAGCAAGTTGAAGATGAGTTGGAATGAACATGACTTTGACATCCTTCTTCTAAACATGATCCCTTATGAAGTGATGTCTCACATCGATATGCTTGGTCCGAGTATGTTGAACTGGATTCTTTGCCAAGCTTATTGTGCTGGTGTTGTCACACAAAATTGGGATCTCCTTCAAGTTGATTCCCAAGTCGGATAGTTGTTGCTTGAGCACAGGAAGTAGATGCAGCAATGTACTCAGCTTCAGTCGATGACACAGAGACAGTTGTTTGCTTCTTGCTAAACCATGAGACAAGTGATCCACCAAGGAATTCACATTGGCCACTTATGTTCTTCCTATCCGTCTTGTATCCGGCATGATCTGAGTCTGAATATGCCACCAGATGTCCAGGTTGACCTTTGGGAAACCACAATCCAAGGGATTTTGTGTCAGCAAGGTATCTGAAGATTCTCTTCACATTTTCAGCATGAGACTCCTTGGGAGCAGACTGAAACCTTGCACACATCCCCACACTGAATTGGATGTCAAGACGACTTGCAGTGAGGTAGAGCAATGATCCAATCATTCCTCTATATCTTGTAATGTTGAAGTCCTTGCCTTTTTCATCAGCATCAATGAAGTGGTTGAACTCATAGGAGTGTCAGCTCCATTGCATTCGTCCATTCCAAACTTCTTCAGCAAATCATTGAGATACTTGGTATGAGATATGAAGATTCCATTCTTCTTTTGCTTAATTTGTAGACCAAGGAAATAGGTGAGTTCTCCCATCATGGACATCTCAAATTCTCCCTGCATATTCTTAGCAAACTCTTCACACAAAACATCATTAGAGGCACCAAATATAATGTCATCTACATATATTTGAACAATTAAAATTTCACCAAGCTTATTACTCTTTATGAAGAGAGTTGTATCTGCTTTTCCTCTAAAAAATCCTTGATCAAGAAGGAATTTTCTTAATCGCTCATACCAAGCTCTAGGAGCTAGCTTAAGGCCATAAAGGGCTTTCTTGAGACGATAAACATGATCTGGATTATGATCACTTTGAAAACCAGGAGGTTGTTCAACATAAACTTCCTCCTGAATAAAACCATTTAAGAAGACACTTTTTACATCCATTTGATAGAGCTTGAATCCATTGACACAAGCAAAGGCTAGAAGAACCCTTATAGCTTCCAATCTTGCCACTGGAGCATAAGTTTCTTCATAATCAATTCCTTCTTATTGATTATAGCCTTTAGCAACCAATCTTGCCTTGTTACGAACAATGATTGATGATTCATCTCGTTTGTTCTTGAATACCCATTTAGTGCCAATGACCGGATGGTCCTTAGGCCTAGGTACCAAATCCCAAATTTGATTTCTATCAAATTGATGTAACTCCTCTTGCATTGCTATCACCCAATCATTATCTGAAAGGGCTTCATCAATTTTAAAGGGTTCAATCTCTGATATAAAGGCAAAAAAAGTTACTTCATTTAAAGTACTATTTCAGGTCCTTACACCTTGATTTACATCACCCACCACTTGGTCCAAAGGATGACTCCTAATGAACCTCCAAGCTCTAGGCTGAGATTGATCGGGGTTTTCCATAGTATTTTGAGGATCAACCTTGCAAACATTTTCTGGATTTTCAATAGAGGTAGGAGTAGTTTTCGAAAAGAATTGATTTTTGAAAACATTTTCCTCATCATCATCCAAGAATTTATCAGTTTTGGATTCACATAAAACAACATGTATTGACTTTTCAACAATACGAGTACGAGCATTAAAAACTCTATAAGCTTTACTCCTATTTGAATAACCCAAAAATATACCTTTATCCGCTTTGGGATCGAACTTTCCCAAATTGTCCTTACCATTATTGTGGATGAAACACTTACAGCCGAAAACATGCTGAAGAGCCAAGTTGGGCTTCCTTCCTTTGTATAGCTCATAGGGAGTTTTGCTCAACTTCTTCCGGAGGTATGCCCAATTTGAGATGTAGCAAGTTGTGCTTATAGCATCAGCCCAAAACACTTGGGAGGTAGAGTTCTCATTTAGCATAGCTCTTGACATCTCGATGAGGACTCGATTCTTCCTTTCCACAACACCATTTTGTTGAGGAGTCCTCGAGGCTGAGAAGTTGTGATCGATGCCCATATTATCACAACACTCACTAAACGCATGGTTTTCGAATTCTCCACCATGATCAGTTCTAATTCCTGCAATAGACATGTCTTTCTCGCTTTGGACCTTCTTGGCAAAAACAACAAACTGATCAAATGTTTCATCTTTAGAAGATAAAAATATTGTCCAAGCAAATCTAGAGAAATCATCAACTATGACCAAAGTATAAAGATTGCCACTAAGGCTTTTTACTCTAGCTAGTCCAACTAGATCCATATGGAGTAGTTGAAGAGGTCTATTAGTTGAAATCTCATTTTTAGATTAGAAAGATGATTTGGTTTGTTTACCTTTTTGACAAGCATCACAAATCATGTCATTTTTAAAATGAAGTTTTGGTAAACCAATGATCAAATCCTTTTTCAACAACTTGTCAAGTTGAAACATATTGACGTGAGCTAATCGCATGTGCCATAGACAACTTTCATCCAAGTTACCAATAAAACATTTTTCAGAAACAAGACCATTTCTAGAGAGATTGAGAGTGTACCAATTACCTTCTCTAGGGGCCCTGAATAAGGCTTTAGATTTCACATTGTCTAACAAGAGAATATCCTTGCTTACAATCAAGCACTCCTCATAATCGAAGATAACTAGGTTACCTTTATCAGTGCTTTGGCTTACACTAAGGATATTGTGGCATAGTCCTTCGACGAGGTAGAAATCTTTAATTTGTGGTCCTTTGTTGCTTCCAAATTCACCAATACCAGCAATCCTTCCGGATGGATTCCCACCAAAATTCACCTTGCCACCAATCTTAGGTATGATTGAAGCAAATTTGGATTGGTCTCTCGTCATGTGTCTAAAGCATCCACTATCAATGTACCACTTTTGGATTTCGATGCTCTTAGACAAACCTGCAAAACACAAGAGATCTGGTTTTAGGTACCCAACTTTTCTTGGGTCCTTTGGGATTAGTTTGTGTCTTAGGAACCTTGTTAATTTCCTATAGGTTTACTCTTTCTTTCCTTTTTAAGAAAACAGGAAGAAGTAGTATGACCTTTACTATTGCAATAATTGCAATGAGCAAAAGGGTTTGAATAATGAAAAGATTTTCTAAAATAGTTCATATAAGATTTTTCTCCAAATTTCTTTTTGCCTTTATTTTTATCAAAAATAGGTTTATAGCCAATTTCTGATATGTCATTTGTGAATCTTTGTTGTTTCAAAATGACATTGAGCATTTCACTCCCTTTAGTGAATTTCTCAAGTGCTTTTGTGAGATACACATTCTTTTTCTTTAAATCAATGCAATCTTCACAAACAGTATTTTCACAAGAAATTTTTTTGACATGCTGTTCAAGAGTTATATTTTTCTTTTTCAAAGCAATATACTTTTCAGCAACCTTTTCAAATTCAGTTTGTAAGACATTGTATTCAACGAATAACTCATCATATGAAGGTTGAGTCATATACCTCATCAATGTTTTCAAATTGCTCTTCTTCTTGAGCCACGAGGCATATGTTGGCTTTATCCTCCTCTTCAGCTTCATCTTCATCGGATGAGCTGTCTCCTCATATTGCTGAGACATAGGATTTCTTCTTGTATTTATTGAACTTCCTCTTGTCTTTGTCCTTATTCTTTAGCTGGGGGTATTCTGACTTGATGTAGCCAGGCTTTTCACACTCGTAGCAAATGATTTGCTTCTTTGGCTCAGTGTTGGAGCTAACTTTGTGAAACTTTTTGTATCCTTGGTCCTTCTTGTAGAATCTCTTGAATCTACGGACCATCTTGCCTAGCTCTCCATCTTCGTCTTCTTCTTCTTCATCATCATTTGACTCCTTAGCTTCTTTGACAGCCTTAAGAGCAACGCCTTTGCTCTTGCCATTGATCTCATCAAGTCCCTTTCTAAACTTGATCTTGCCTTCATATTCAGATAGGCTTCCAAAGAGGGCTACCACAGATGCCATTGATTCTCCACGAGCTTCTTCAATAGTAGTGACCTTGGCTTCCCATTCTTTACTGAGAATATTTAGGATTTTTCTCACTTGGACAGGTTGTTCATAATGTTTGCCCAAAGCAGCAAGTTGGTTGCTCAGATGAGTGAATCTCATTTGGAATTCGCCAATGGACTCCCCAGACTTCATACGAAGTATATTGTACTCGGTCATGAGGGTATTGATTCTATTTTCCTTGATTCCAACTATTCCTTCATGAGCTATCTCCAACACATCCCACATATCTTTAGCACAAGACAGAGTGCAAATACGAAAATATTCTTGTTGACTCAAAGCACTTTGCAGCATAAGTATAGCTTTACTGTTGAGAGTGATATTTCTCCTATCATTCTCATCATAGTCTTCTTCAGGCTTTGGGATTCTGAGACCATTGAGAGTGTGTAGAATGATTGTCCAGACGGGTGTAAGATTTCTGGACATAGCATTTAATGTGCTGGCATCACTTTTTGCTTTTTTCTGAATCTTCATTTAATATCCTCTAAATCATCTGAAACTCACTAACAAACTGATTAAACATAGTTAGGAATAGTAATGAGTGATGATAAAAAGTATTAAGATCAAACATGAAGATTTCACAAATTCGTGCAATTTGACTTTCAAACTCAAATGACACAAACTCGAGTTTGTTCTTACAAACTGGAGTTTGTAACTTTGCTTCAGAAGCCAAACTCGAGTTTTCAAATCCTAACTCGAGTTTTCTTCTTCCAGAGAAGAATGTTGCAAATTGAGTTTTAGAAGTCCATTTTGAGCATTGAGCCAAACTCGAGTTCATTAGTGACTTAACTTGAGTTTTGGACTTTTATAGTGAAAACATGTTTAAGTCCAAAAGCTCAAAATTGGAGTTTTCAAATCTTAACTGGAGTTTTCAAAATCACTGAAAAGAGCAAAGCTCTTTGTTTGGCACAAACTCGAGTTAACTAAACCAAACTCGAGTTTCCTTTTAAATTTGAAAATCTTTGCCAAGTGAAAATTGGAGATTTCTAAATAAACTGGAGTTTTCTCAAAGTGGGTAAAACATGAAAACTTTCTGTTAGATCCAAACTCAAGTTTATAAACATAAACTCAAGTTTTCTCAAGACTTTGGAAAACTTAGAAAATCCTTGGCCAAATGCAAACTGGAGTTTGCTCGGGATGAAAAGCTTTAAGACTCTTGGCCAAGCCCAAACTCGAGTTTTGAAAATATTAACTCGAGTTTGGTCAAGTTCAAAAAACTTGACAAAACTCTTCATTTGGTATGAACTAACACATTTCTCTCTTGCAAGAAAGTTTTACAATTATGGCAGGAGAATTCGTTCTGTACAAGAACTTTCCTTAATACACCTCAAGGAGCAACAATTAAATTAAGGAAAGATGCTTTGATGTTCAATCACACTGAAGCTAAGCTATGCTCTAAAAAGGAAGAGGAAAACCTCTTGAAGCCAGCTGAGACATATTCTGCAGAAGAGCTATATGAAGAAAAGAAAAGAATGAAAATGATATCATACAACAAGAAAGCATGCAAATGGATTTCATCGATCATTCATCAATTTGCGTAACCTACATGAGCATTTCTAATCTCTATCTTTTTATATTTAGTGAAAATTTTGCACATGTTTGGTATCTATATGCTTTAACTGTGAAATATTTCTCCAAATTCTCCCAAATTTGTTTTCATAAAAACATTCCAAATTGCATCATATTTAGAATGAAAGCAATTTCAAATCAGAAAGAGAAAATCAGTTTCTTGATTCATTCTAATTTGGTTTCATATATGCCTCTCCAAGCATCTCTTCTTAACTTCAACTTTTTGCTAATGACAAATAAGGGGGAGAGAATGGCAAGAAAAATATGTTGGGTCTAATTTTCATATTCATACATATTTTTTTCTTAAAGTATTTGTCATCATAAAAAAGGGGGAGAATGTTAGATATAATTAGTTTCGATGATGTCTAATATAAAAAGCCATTATTAAGAGTAAAAAGTTTACATAATATATTTATCTCCTACATTGACTAACTACTATGTTTAATGTAGATTAGTCCAAGTTGAATCATAGAGAATAATCAAAAAGGAGATAAGGGATAAAAGAAAGAAGAACTTGCACTATATGTTCTTATATGTGATATTGGAAGTCTCTATGATCAAACAGAAGATGCAATGAAACTTCATCATATTTGAGCTACAGTGGAGTATACATGAATAGTGCTGATACAGAAAGTCGACACATTAAATTCTGAAACAAGTTCAACATAGGCTCGGCTTTATGGATATTGAAGAAGGTAGAACTTGTAAAGAATGATGAGTACAAGTTGAATGACAGAGAAAGATCAAGAGAAGAGAAGAAAGAAAGAATTGAATTATGGAAAATGATCAAGAGAAGAAGAGAAGAGAAGAAAGAAAGAGTTGAATGATGAAGAATGATCAAGTTGGGAGATGGAAAAAGGAAGAACTTGTTAAATGGAATGAAGATATCATTATTCAAGTTCTTATATTGATGCTAGAAGCCTCCAATATCATATGAAAGTTAGAATGGCTTAATTAGGAATTAAAGTCAGCAAAAATCAGCTCCAGGATGAGAAAACTCGAGTTTCCGACTTCGCTACAGTGATTTGCTCCTCTAGTACGAGAAAACTCGAGTTAAGAACTCAAAACTCGAGTTTAGGAATCAAAACTCGAGTTAGCCATCACAAACTCGAGTTAATAAGTGTCTTCAGCATCTCCGTGTCTCTCGGACTAGGAAAACTCGAGTTTCCAAGTGAAAACTCGAGTTTACGGTGATCGCCTGTTTCACGTTCAGCTTGGGCGAGGTCTGGTAGTTTGATGATATCTCCCAAACCAGAGATCCGATTGAGTTGAAACTAGTGGCATATGAAAATATACTTCCAATGCATCATTTTGATATAAAATTCATGCCCAAAGGAGTTCAGATCAAGGATCTATGAATTGTGAAAGTTGACAGATAAATCCACGCCACACAGCAAACCAAGCTTCAATTTTTTTAGGGTAACTCACAAAATAAAAATCGAATGGATCTGAAATAGGTGGTATATGAAAGTAGACTCACAGAGCTTTCCATCAAGAGTTAAACGAACCAAAAAAGAGTTCAGACCAGGGAGATATGACCTTCGAAAGTTGACGGTTAGTTCAAGAAGTTGCAAAACTCGAGTTTATTAGTGGAAACTTGAGTTTACAAGTTATAGAGAACAACCAAGTCCAGAAGATCATCCAAACTCGAGCTTGTTCATGGAAAATCGAGTTTAGACAAGACAGAGAGCAACTAGCTATTCAAGACAAAAGGAAACTTGAGTTTCCAAATGAAAACTTGAGTTTACATCGCTGGTTCAGAAAACGAAGTTCTAACGGCTAGTTTCCATTTGAGTCTAACGGCTATATTTCTTTATCCAACAGTCATATATTGATCTCTACCTATAAAAGAAGATAGATTCAAGACAGAAGCAGCAAGACACAAGCCTACATCTTCAAAATGCTCATACTCTGATCTTCATATTATTTACTCTCTGTTTTCAATGTTTACATAGTTTATCATAGAGAGTGAGATGATTTGTATTGTACTTCAGTGTTTATTCATTCACTTCTAAGAGAGAAGATTTATTGTAAGCATCATACCATACTATCTGAGAGTTACTCAAGATTGGTGATCTTGAGTGGGAAACCCATTGTATTGATTACAGCTTGTAAGGGGAGTGAATCCTAGTGAGAGGATTACTTCGAGTACAGAGTGTGTAATCAAGTGAGTGTATTGATTATAGTTTGTAAGGGGGAGTGAATCCTAGTGAGAGGATTACTCCAAGTACAGAACGTGTAATCAAGTTGAAAGAAGATAGTGCATTGAAAATCTCAAGTGGAGCTTGGGGACTGGACGTAGGTCAAGGATTGAGCCGAACCAAGATAAATCACAATTTGCATATTCTCTTCCCTTTCTCTTATATTTCTAGTATATTTTTATTTGAATATCTAACTGTTGATGTAGAAAACGCAAAAGATTTTCAAAGTATCAAGTTTTTAATTAGACACTCAATTCACCCCCTCTTGGGTGATAGCCAGGTCTTTCACTTTCGAGTGGCGGGTTAGAGGGATTCCTTTTAGAAGTTACCTTTCCTTTATTAATAGTCCATTTAATTGCAAGTTAGAGCACGCGCAACAGAGCACAGGACCAGTTTGGGCGGACTACTGTATTGGTAAAAGTAAAATCAACAGAAAGTAAAGTCCCCGGAGGGTTATGATACAGTCATCCAAAATAAATACCAAAAATAGTATACAGTAATCCCAAAAGGTAAAGTAAAAGATATGATAGGGCATCCCCTATCCTTCAACTGCACAGTCGTGCCCTACCTCTCCAAAAAGGGTCTTTACGAATCAAGCACGTCCCCCTGCATCTATAAAAGCTTCTGGAGTCCGACAGTGGCCCCCAGAGTAATTGTCAATACTTATGTACTAAATGTATGATGTGTATGCATGTAGCCATGTCAAATATAAAAACCACAAATAATATGCCAAATAAACCACATATGCAAACAGAAACATACATACAACTGTCATCGCACCATCGGGCCGCCTTACCAAGGCAGACCCCGGAATTACTGGAATCACACACCATCGAGCCGCCACTCAAGGCAAGGCTCCGGACCAATCCTCAGCGCTAGGAACATAATCAATGGGGACTCAAACCCCAACATGCTCTGTATGCATATTTGGCAAAGGTACAAATACACACGCATGGCAAAACAACACAATACATACATCAAAACACATAAAAGCACCGGAGTAAAGCAGTTACTACCTGGTGGGGTTTGTACCGTCTTATAATTTTATTGGGCCCACTAGCTCCCTTAAGTGTGGTTCAGCCCTAAACAACACCAAAAGGCCTCATTTTAGCATTTTCCAAAAATACCCTTACATTTTTAGTTAAAACCAAGCCCTTTATTAATTTTCCAGAAAATCCAGTGAGTCTGGCCCACCTTCCATGATTTTTAATAAATTCCACAAACATCATATTTACATGAAAATAGTGCCATATGAACCATCAATATGTCTATTTTTCAGGAAAAATAATTCCAAAGACCAAAAGTACAGATATTTTGGCGTGTATCCCAATTTCTACACTCTGGTCAGAATTATTCTGTTGTCTTCTGAGCCAACTTTACCAATTTTTATCTTCTAGTATAAAAATCCAAAAAACACAAAATTATACATCATGGTGAACCTTAAGATTTTTAATTTATCCCTGTAAAATTTCAGCCTAATCCCAGTTCATTTACTATTTTTAAAACCCATTTGAAGGTTCGTTACCCAGAAAACCCAAAATTGGCAGCAAACCTGTTCTTAAGATTTTTCGGTGTTTTTGAGTTCATAAACTTAAACCATAGCCTAACCCCTTAAAAATCACGTTTTGAACACCTTAAGACCATCAAAAACACTAAAATAAGATTGCAACACCATGCCCTAACCCCTTGAATGAAAATCATAAGTTCAAGTTTCAAAGGTTCGGGTTTTCAGTGTTTACCTGAATCGGAAGTTCGGTTTGATGATCTAAGTGGTTGGTCACTTGTTCTTGATTATGGAAGCTTGGCTGGACCTCTCCCTCCTTCTGAAAATTTCGTGCTCCATGGTTAAGAGAGAGAGAGAGAGAGCAAATGTCCTTTAATAAAGGTAAAAAGGTAACTGAGCAGTCCAAAATAACTGGAGTAAAATCCTGTCCTGTAATTAGTAAAATTCATATGGCTTTTTGACTTAATTCCCAAGAAAAACCAGAAGTCTCAAGGGTTTGGACAAGTGGCGCCTCCCCCTCCATTTAAGTCAGATTTTATTTTTCAAATGGAGAAAATTACCTACTTTGGCCCGAAATTTATGAAAATTACCAATTTTGGCCCAGAACTTCTTTATTATTCTTTTCTTTTTCCCCAAGCACTCTAGATGATTCCTAGGGCTAGGTGGAGCCATCTTGGGCCCAAAAATAAAATCCCTTGATTTTTATTTTATTTTTCCCAATTTATCTGATTTATTCCTTTTTTTCTAAAAAGTGGGACCCGTACTTTGACTTTTGGACTGATTTTGCTTTTCTTTTCCTTAAAATAAATTTTTAATTATTTTAAGGGCTAGGTGGCGCATAAGGGGCCCCACAAAATCTTCCCTCATCCATTTTATCATACTTTTCCACTTTATTCAGTCCAGTCTCCTTCTACCGGTCCTTGCAGGCCCCGCTAGTCAACAGGGTGCTTTCCTTTGTACCTTTCTTCAACCTTTCAGATATTTTCCCTGAAAGGACATTCATATGTGGCACCTCCTTGACTATCCAATATGGCCCCACATTTGTCTCATTCAGTCCAAAAGAAGCCCCTAATCGGTCCCTATCGATCCCCTTTCTACCGGTCAATCGCCGTGGGACCCGCATTTTGTGTTTGGGCCTGAACATGGATAAAATCATCTGATTTATCCTTCTCTCTCCTAGGTGGACGAATTTGATGACACAAGGGTAAGGATTTGACTATTTTTCCCTCACTTTTCCTCTTTTACCCATGTAGTGACACGTGTCCCAATGTAATCATTACTCTGACTCTTGCTTTTTAACATATGACTTTTCCAGTGTCCCTTTCTCTCCCTTGACCATGGATGGCGCATGGTCATTGTCCAGAGGCAAGAATCTATGTCTGATCAATATTCCTAGGCCCCACTTCATTGTACCGGCTTATTCTACACTGGTGTTTTGCCCTGGGCCCGCTTTTCCTCAAATCTGGTCACCGTCAAGACTCCTTTTCCCTTGTCTGCATTAGGCGACATTTTGGACCTTTTTAGGGCCCACCATATTGTCTCTCATTATTCTAACAGCTTTTTATAATTATTATTCTGAATAAAATATTACATAAAATAATAATAATTAAATCAACAATAAATACTTCTCATTAATTCAACAGTGATTACAAATACATTGGTTACAACAGTAGGGGTGTTACACTTGGTCTGAGATATGAAGATTTCATTCTTCTTTTGCTTGATTTGCATACCAAGGAAATAGTTGAGTTCTCCCATCATAGACATCTCAAACTCTCCCTGCATATTCTTAACAAACTCTTCACACAAAGCATAATTAAAAGCATCAAATATCATATCATCAACATATATTTGAACAATTAAAATTTCATTAAGCTTATTACTCTTTATGAAGAGAGTTGTATATGCTTTTCCTCTAACAAATCCTTGATCAAGAAGGAATTTGTTTAATCGCTCATACCAAGCTCTAGGAGCTTGCTTAAAGCCATAAAGGGCTTTCTTGAGACGATAAACATGATGTGGATGATGATCAATTTGAAAACTAGGAGGTTGTTCAACATAAACTTCCTCCTAAATAAAACCATTAAGAAAAGAACTTTCAACATCTATTTGATAGAGCTTGAATCCTTTGACCCAAGCAAAGGCTAGAAGAACCCTTATAGCTTTCAATCTTGCCACTAGAGCATAAGTTTCATCATAATCAATTCCTTCTTCTTGATTATAGCCTTTTGCAACCAATCTTGCCTTGTTATGGACAATGATTCATCTAATTTGTTCTTGAATACCCATTTAGTGCCAATAACCGGATGGTCTTTATGCCTAGGTATCAAATCTCAAACTTGATTTCTATCAAATTGATGTAACTCCTCTTGCATTGCTATCACCCAATCTTAGAAGTAAACTTGATTTGGATTCACAAAATACAACATGCATAGACTCTTCAACAATACGGGTATGAGTATTAAAGACTCTATAAACTTTACTTCTATTTGAGTAACCCAGAAATATACCTTCATCCGCCTTGGGATCAAACTTTCTCAAGTTATCCTTACCATTGTTGTGGATGAAACACTTGCAGCCGAAAACATGCAGACGAGCCAAATTGGGCTTTCTTCCTTTGTACAGCTCATAAGGAGTTTTGCTCAACTTCTTCCGGAGGTACGCCCGATTTCAGATGTAGCAAGCAATACTCTAGCATCAGCCCAGAACACTTGGGAGGTAGAGTTCTCATTCAGCATAGCTCTTGCCATCTCGATGAGGACTCGATTCTTTCTCTCTACAACACCATTTTGCTGAGGAGTCCTCGAGGCTGAGAAGTTGTGATCCATGCCCATATTATCACAAAACTCACCAAAGGCATGATTCTCAAATTTTCCACCATGATCAGTTCTAATTCCTGCAATAGAAACACCTTTCTCGTTTTGGACCTTCTTGGCAAAAACAACAAACTGATCAAATGTTTCATCTTTAGAGGATAAAAATATAGTCCAAGCAAATCTAGAAAAATAATCAACTATGACCAAAGTATAAAGATTGTCACCAAGGCTTTTTACTCTAGCAGGTCCAACTATATCCATATGGAGTAGTTAAAGAGGTCTATTAGTTGAAATTTCATTTTTAGATTTGAAAGATGATTTGGTTTGTTTACCTTTTGACAAGCATCACAAATATACTCAGACAAGCTGCCAAACAAGGCTGCCACAAATGCCATTGACTCTCCTCGAGCCTCTTCGATTGCAATAACCTTGGCTTCCCATTCCTTGCTGAGAATGTTCAAGATTTTTCTAACTTGAACAAGTTGTTTATAAACTTTTTCCAATGCAGCAAGTTGGTTGATCAGATGAGTGAATCTAAGCTGGAATTCACCAATGGATTCCCCAGACTTCATATGAAGAAGATCGTACTCTGTCATGAGGGTATTGACTCTATTCTCCTTGATTCCCATTGTTCCTTCATGAGCTATCTCCAACGCATCCCACATGGTTTTAGCAGAAGGCAATGTGCAGACACGAAAGTACTCTTGTTGACTTAGAGCACTTTGCAACATGAGAACAGTTTTACTGTTGAGAGTGACTAGTTTTTATCATTCTCATCACATTCTTCCTCAAGCTTTGGAGTTCTAACACCATCTTGAAATGATAAAGGAGCATAGTCTCCTATCTCGAACACCCTCCAAATGCCATATTCAGAAGCCAATACAAAGACTTTGAATTTGGCTTTCCAGAAGGAGTAGTGCTCTCCATTGAAACCCGGTGGTTTGTTGATTGAAGCTCCATCAGGTAGAATACCGTCTATAGTGATCCTTCTCGAGATGTTAAGCTCTTTAGAGAAGACCTTGCTCTGATACCAAATGTAAATGGAGCAAATCACCAAGAGGGGGTGAATTGGGGATTTTAAAAATCTTTTCAAATACTCTGTTTATAAGTGATAAAAACAGAGTAGAACAGAGGCAAAGGAGAGAAGCTTGAGACAAGAGAATTTATACTGGTTCGGTCTAAATCCTTGACCTACGTCCAGTCCCCAAACACTCTAGGATTTTCACTATCTCTCAAATCAGTTACGCACTCTGTACTCGAAGTTATCCTCTCACTAGGATACACTCCCCCTTACAAGTTGTAACCTGATATTCCCAATCTCCAAGTCCCACGACTTGAGATTATTTCAATAAATGAAACTCTCTCTAAGAGTAGATAAGATAATCACTGAAGTACAAAATGTATCAAAAGATACTTTACAATAGAAAATTGAAAGAGTAGTTGGAAACTTGAATGATTTTCGTTTTCTGCAGATTGGTTGTTGAGAAGACTTGAATGCAACTCCTTATATATGAAGAGAGTATAAATGACCGTTGGATTGATCAATGTAGTCGTTGGAGACATTGGATTAGCTGTTAGGAACACTTTGGTCTCTTTTCTCTCTAATCTTCTATTAATCCAGGTGCACAGAGATTTATGGTTGACTTCCCTTGAATTAAATCCGTTGGAAGAGTAGCTTCTTGATAGGGAAAGAGAACATTAATCCCTTTGCAACATGTAGAGAATGATTGTCCAAAAGAATGTAAGTTTTCTGGACTTTGCAATAAATGCGTTGACGTCACTTTTTGTTTTATGCTAAATCTTCATTTAACATTCTTTAATTCATCTGAAACTCACTAACAAACTGATTAAACATAGTTGGGAATAGTAAGGAATGATGATAAGAAGTATCTAGATCAAACATGGAGATTTCACAAAAACGAGCAATTTGATTTTCAAACTTAGCGATGCAAACTCGAGTTTGTTCAACCAAACTGGAGTTTGCAACTATTCTTCAGGAACCAAACTTGAGAATGTCGCGATTTGAACTTTGAAGAGCATTTTGAAAGTAAGAGCAAACTCAAGTCAATAAGTGACAAACTCGAGTTTAGGACTTTTGAAATGAAAATGAGTTTAAGTTCACAAAGCTCAAACTGGAGTTTCAAAATGGAAACCAGAGTTTTCAAAACATCAGAAAATTGTGGAGCTCTCAGTATGATCTAAACTCAAGTTTGCAAAACCAAACTTGGGTTTCCTCAAAACAGAGAAACTTTGAAAAACATTATGCAAAACGCAAACTAGAGTTTGCAAAACAAAACTGGAGTTTTCTTAAGTTCAAAAATAGAACAGAGTTCTCTGCTTGCTACAAACTTGAGTTTGTCAACTCAAACTCGAGTTTCCTTGAAAACTTGGGAAACTTGAGAAATCTCAGTCAAGCACAAACTAGAGTTTGCAAAAGCAAACTGGAGTTTGGCTAAGATCACAAAATATTGAAGGCTCTCTGTCTTGTTCAAACTCGAGTTTATAAATACAAACTCGAGTATACCTTAAGGTTAAAAACTTTGAGTGCTCTCTGTATTACTCAAACTCAAGTTTGCAAAAGAAAACTGGAATTTGGCTAAGTTCATAAAATTTGAGCTACTCTCTGTCAAGTCCAAACTCAAGTTTGACATTACAAACTCGAGTTTGCCTTTGACAATAAGTTTTTAGCTTACCAAAGACAAACTTTAAATGGGGTTTACAATTATCAGTTATCATCAAAACACATAGAGAACTAACAAAATATAGCAGTTAGTCAATGTAAAAGATAAATATATTATGTAAACTTTTTGCTCTTAATATTTGGCATCTATATTTAACATCATCAAAAATAATTATATCTAACAGTATATGGTTCAACTCTTTATTGACGTATGTCGCAAGACGCCTTGTGTCATGGTCAAGGCTTGCCAACATCTTCATCAAAGCCTCTATTTCAGGAGGAGGCGAAGAAGGAGGAGGTAGTGGAGGTGAAGGAGGGGGTGGTGGCAGTGGAAGAGCTCCCTGGGAACTTAACATGATCAAGGAGGAGGCCAATAAATAAAAGTAGTAAAAATCGCATGCAATCGGTGAGCTTAAATAGAGGTTTAATAGATTATGAAAGGTTATGAGTTATGACTTTTGAAGGTCTAACTGATTACGAAAGGTTATAAGTTATGACTTATGAGGTAGTGGTGGGGAGTTAGAGAACTATTGTTTATGAAGACGATTATGTTCTGTTTTCACTAATATAAGGGTCTGAAGGCGAATTGTTTGTAATTGTTACATAACGATTGTTTCAAAGGAACCGTCACTTTTGTCACTAAATAAATGATAATTATTAAATATAACATTTATTTTTTTGTTTTCGCGAAGTTCCGTCTCGCAATTATGAAAATATGCATAATTAACCGCGACTTTTAAGCGTTATATATCTTTTTCAAAACTCCACCTCGACATATATGATGTTTATTAGTTGTAACCGTTATAGTTATAAATAGGGGTGAAAATATATTAGGCTAAGCTTTAGCTAAGTAGGTCAGGGCCTGTGAGGGAGATTCAAAGTTTGAGCTTGTATGTAGACTTTTTTTTTCCGAGCCTAAGCCTAAGCCTTCAAAAGTCCTAAGCTTAAAGTCTATTTAAAGGCCTACTCAAAATGTAGGCCTTTAAATAAGCTTAAAGCATATGAATATAATTTCACATATAATTCATCAAACGTATTTAAATGCTTACATTTAAAAAGTTTAGAGATTTATTCTCATATAACAAAAAAACAGAGTTAAAAAAAAAACCTAGTGGCAACAATTGTCTGACCAAATAAAAATAAGAAAAATCAATTATATATTAACTAAGGAGATATATTTTTTTAAATCAACCAAGCATGACAAGTGACATGTAAAACTGCATTTTACCTCTTTGTTTTTTTTTTTTGTTTTTTTTTTTTGCAAAAAATGATACAAACTCCTCCTATTGAGATCATTTTCATTAGGCTATCACTAAAATAAACTTACAGCAATTATTATGTTGCATCAAATGACACAAAATGAAGGGAGAGACAGTTAGCTAGCATTGTCATCTCGAGTGATAAAAAATGAAGATAAGTATATGTGATCAATTGATGAATGAAAATGTTAAGCTCATGGGTAAATAATGAAATGTGAAACCTAGGTTTAAGACAAAGTTATTAATTTTATAAATAATTTGATTAATTTATATTAAATTATAAATAATTATGCATAATAATGCATTTATAATATATAAAAAAACTAAATAGGTTTTAGGAAAATATGGCTGCCCTGTTTACCTAAATAGGCCTAAGCTTGAGCCTAACCTATTTACTAAATAGGCTAAGTTAAGTTTAAAGTAGGCTAAGTCAAGCTTAAAGTAGGCTAAGTCTTAGACCCATGTGTAACCTATTTTGTGCTAATCCGTTCTAAAGGTGAATATAAGATTAAAAGAACAAAATGAGAGAGGAAAATGAAAGAAATTAATGCTGAAATATTCTCCAACGAATATTGCGCCATAATTATAACCAATATTGTATTTTCTTTTGCTGTTTGAAAATATCCATACTTAATGGCCAGATTCTTGATAATATATGTCATTTTTGGTAAAAACAATAACCATTATTTCGATATCTGTAAAATTAATGGTGCAGTATTGTCATCATGTTGATTGATTAAACTAATATCATGCAAATTCATATATGAAAAATATAAGAAAATATCACTTAAATTTTAAAATTTGAATAGTGATTTCCTATTAAAATTAGTAGTCTTATGTTTTTGGGAAAATTTCATTTAAATACTGCATGAATTTGCAAAACCCCATAGGTTTAAATTTGTAAAAAGATCGAGAGGTACCAAAGAACCTATAAGGAATATGCAAATTCACGTGAAATTACCTTTCTACCCTTACTTTTAAATAATTTTTTTTAAAAAAATAAAAAAAAACCCCACCCCCACCGCCGGCACTGGCCACCACCACCCCACCACCACCCACCACCACCCGGCGGCCGCCACCGCCACCGATAGTAGTGGTGGTGGTGGTGTAAGGGTATAAAAGGTGGTGGTGGTATTCCTCATAGTGGTGGTGGTGGGGGTGGGGTTTTATTTAAATGTGGGGTTTTTTTTCCTATTTTTTATTTTAATTTATTTAAAAGTATATTTATTAAATGCAATAAATCTAAAAAGAATATATGTGTGTGTATAATTTTAAATTTTTATTGGGATTTAGTTCTTTTAATTTTTTTTTGCTCAGAATTTTAGTTCTTTTAATTACGTGAAAGTAATAAAAATACTTATAAGAGGGACAAGTCACATGGAAGTAAAAGACATGGAAAGAAAAAGGGAAAATTTCATATAGTCCCAAAAATCTAAAAAAATTACAAAAAGTCTCTCAAATCATCAAATTTTCGCAAATTCATCCAGTATTTTTAAATAATATTTTCCCATGTTTTTTTTACTAGTTCTTCTAATTCAATGCAATAAAATTGATAAAAGCAAATATATTTATTAAATGCAATAAATCTAAAAAGAATATATGTGTGTGTATAATTTTAAATTTTTATTGGGATTTAGTTCTTTTAATTACGTGAAAGTAATAAAAATACTTATAAGAGGGACAAGTCACATGGAAGTAAAAGACATGGAAAGAAAAACGTGTAACCAGGGACGTTACTCTCAGCACCAGGAACGCTAGAGAGAAGCACAAAAGAGGGACGGAGCAGAAGAATAAAAAAATTAAAAAGAAAGTCCTCCTTCGGTCTTTGGTCTTTGGTTTCTTTCGTACAGACTGCAGGGGCACAATCTTCCTCACTTCGATTTCATTCTTCCCCTTTGCCGATCTTGTCTCCGCTTTTTGATGACTTCCCTATCGGAGCTCGCATAGCCCTCTCAAGGTACGTGGCGCTACGACTCTTTAAGCTTTTGATTCTGTAATTATAAAATTTTAGGGTTCACTAAGGTTTCGGTTTTTCGTATCATTTTTTGTTTCTACATAAGATCACTGAGAAGTTCGTGAACATGGGGAGTTGATTTAGCAGAAGGAATTCGGGTATCGGAGCTTATGACCTTCAATCCGGGGCTTTGTTGAATTTTTCTCCTTTCGTTGGTTTTTTCTTTTTTTGGAAATTGATTATCTGAGATAGCCATGCTTCAGTTTGCATAAGCTGGTCCTGTCTTCAATTTGCGTTGAAGGTTGCTCACTTGTATTGTTTTGCTGCGGATCGTTATGTTTGGCTTCTATGATGTTTTCCTACCGTACTTTTTTTCCCCATTTTTTTGCTTATGTGCGGATCATTTCCTGTTTTGTAAAATGTGGATTATTGTGATAAGTTGGTTTAATTCACGAACTTGCCTTTCTTGAATTTGGATGAAGTCTATAATTTGAATTCGGGAACATCAACAAATTCTTTTGTTCCTTTTTTAAACTTCTTAAAATTATCCGAAAACTTTTTGGAAAGTCGAGTTTGTAGCTTTTGTTTGGCTTGTGTTGAATAGAAGTCGAATGGAAGCATGTGGTTACATTTCTCGTGGTAATTGAAGCACAGAACTTACCTTTGCATGTATTGGTTTTTGGTGTTTGTTCAGGTGATTTACTTTTCAAATTCTGATGCTGAAGAAATAAAGGTACTCAAGGCTTTGCTATTCAGTGGTAAAAATGTTGGAAGGTGGTGCAAAATTTCCTGGTATAATAGACCTAAACAAGCATAATAATAACTATTATGATTTTTCTCAAGGCTTTTACCATAAGCTCGAAGAAGGTACCAATATGTCAGTTGACAGCGTTGGAAGCATGCAAACAAGCAATGGTGGCGGATCTGTTGCGATGTCTATTGATAATAGCAGTGTCGGGTCCAATGATTCACATACTCGCATTTTAAACCACCAAGGCTTGCGAAGGCGGGCCAATGACAACTACTCTGTTGCACAAAGCGTGAATCATAGAGGAAGAGTTACACATGCATTGAGTGATGATGCTTTGGCTCAAGCTCTAATGGACAGTAGCTCCCCGACTGAGGGCCTTGACAATTTTGATGAGTGGACAATTGATTTGAGAAAGCTCAATATGGGTGAGGCTTTTGCCCAAGGGGCTTTTGGGAAACTGTACAGAGGGACTTACAATAACGAAGATGTTGCGATCAAAATTTTGGAGAGGCCTGAAAATGATCTAGCAAAAGCTCAGTTAATGGAACAACAGTTTCAGCAGGAGGTCATGATGCTGGCTACTCTAAAGCATCCTAATATTGTTCGTTTTATTGGTGCATGTCGTAAGCCAATGGTTTGGTGTATTGTAACAGAGTATGCTAAAGGTGGTTCAGTTCGACAGTTTTTAATGAAACGACAAAATCGATCAGTTCCCCTAAAATTGGCAGTCAAACAGGCCTTGGATGTAGCAAGGGGGATGGCATATGTTCATGGCCTTCAATTGATCCACAGAGACCTGAAGTCTGACAATCTTCTAATTTTTGGCGACAAATCAATTAAAATTGCAGACTTTGGAGTTGCTCGGATTGAGGTGCAAACGGAAGGAATGACACCTGAGACTGGAACATATCGTTGGATGGCTCCGTAAGATTATTTATTGATCTTTTTGTCCTATTGTGCATGGCCTTTTTATATTTTATAATTATGTGTTTGGTGATTTTTTTTTTTGTGTGAAGATTTTTTTTTGTTTGGAAGAAACTGAATACTCAAGATGTTGCTAAAATGCTTGTGCCCAAGCCTCTAGAGCCTGCTGGTCTTCGCAAGCTGACACGCATGTAGTTCAAATTCATTGGTTTGCGCTGAGTGATTTAAAGTTTTGTCGTGTTTGGCTTGTCATTTGCTCTTTAATGTCTAGAATCAGTTCATATCAAAATCATAGGTAGTTGCATTGAAGTTGATGAATTGTTCTGTTATGTTATCTAATTCTGACCCTTCACACAAAGCCCCATTGAGTTTAAAGTGGGACAAAGAACAACCTATTGTTGTCTTATTGTTGCTATGGCATTTCAAACTCTATGTGTAACAATATGTTGAATGATGTCATTGATGGGCTTGGCCCATGGCTGCCGTTCATTACACATAAATAGGGATCCTATGATTATTTCTCTTTGATTCTTTCTTGATTCTGTTATTAATTGAAATAATTCTTTAGGATATTAGGGGATATAATCAGATCATTATCTGATTTGATTTGATGCGTGTAACTGTAGTCATTTGGCTCTATATTTATTCGTTCATGAAGTGAATAAATCTGAAGCAGAGCAATATTCACTCTGCCGATTACACTAATATAAGTTGATGTCATTCTATTTGCTATATAATGCTTTATTTATTTATTTGTTATGTCATGCTTTAGGGTCTATCATTGTTATAAAGGGTGTTGATTTATATAACTTTCAATGAAAGTATATGGTTAAAGACAGGCTGAGTAGAAGGGATTGAGATGCATGAGACTCTTGGCTACTCATAATCGATATTGGTATTAGATACGACGTGACAGTTAAACGTGCATTTAAATATGATATATAAACGTTTATATATCAAAATACAAGATATTTCAGTGTGTCTCATTGCTGCGCCAGTATTGGTGCTTGGTGACTGGCAGCTGATTTGATGGTCTGCTGGTTGACAATAAAGTAGAAGGGTGATTGCATGATTACTTTGATGGCTTTACCATGATATTCAGCTAGTGATTTCCATCACACTTTGTATACTTTCTGGTTTTCTTCCTTGTAAAATTTCTTTTACCAGAAACATAAATAAGGCTGTGTCTAAGATTTTTGTGCCATGCACAACAAAAAGTTGAGCTTCAAGTGGTTGATGAGATAGATAATGACATGTTGTGCCATGCACAACAAAAAGTTGAGCTTCAAGTGGTTGATGAGATAGATAATGACATGTTGAGAAAATTTCCTTATTCAGAGAAACTCTTAATTTTTTTATTAAAAAAACTGTTGTTCTTAAATTAATAAAAAAGAAGTGAAATTTGATATTAATTTCTTATTTGTAAAATATTAATATTAAGGTTTTTACCTTTGTTTTTTTGAAGTTGGTATTAGATAAAAAAATTGGAGTACTTCAAAATTTTTAAACAAGTCTAAGCCTTTTTTATGTCTTTTATTTTAGTTTCTTGTTGCCTATGTACTTTCTAACCTAAAATAGTTAAACTAGCGTTGTGCGAAAATAGGAACACTTAACATAGTAACTTAAAATAAGGATGAATCACAGTCCCACTATCATAGGAACTATCATTGATAGATCTAGTTATTTGTTTGGATACATTTAAAAGCTTTTGGCAATTTAAAATGGACAATATAAACTTTGTGGTTCTCTAGTGTATATACCATTTTATTAAAGCTTATTATCCTTCCATCTCGAATGGCATAAGGCTAAGCATATGGCTTTTGTGAGTTCTGCTATTGGTTGATTTAAGAGATTCTCTATCAATGAGTGTGAAGAGGTTGGACATCTTTGTTGTGTTTAATCCTTTGTGGTTTTTTCTTTCTTCTTATATTGAGGATTAGTCAAAGGGGCCTGCTTCAGCACTCTAGGTACTGAGGTAAGGTGCTATCCAAGGCTAGCACCTCTCATACTATCAGAGATGTCATGTTCGACCAGCTGCTACCAGGCGAGTGCCTTTGACACTGTTTCTGCTTTTATAGCACTTCTGTTTGTTTGATATAATAATATCAAACCCAATCATGATATAAATAATAGAAGTCCTATCAAGTCTTAGAGTCTGAAGAATAAGGTCAAATAGTAGTTCTCATGTCAAAATATTATCTAGGCTATTAATGTCTTAATACTTGTCATGACATTTTCTGAGACCGAATTGCTTTGGCGCTTGCCTTTAAGAGATTTTGTTTTAGCCTCAGCAATTTTTTCATAATGGACTGAGTTATTATCACATTAGAACTAAGCAATTTTACTACATGATAATATTCACTGGGTGTATCAATTTCTTATTTTGGCATCCGCAATTGCTATGATGCAATTGCAACTGCCAGGGTGGATCCATGCCTTGGTGGGCTTACAGTGGGAATTGCCAGAACTGCCCTGCAAATTCCACCTTGGCGGCCCTGTGGACAATTATAATGATAGCAGTAGGTGTTATTTTGGATAAGCTTTGTAGTTCTATTAGTTTCTGTAACTGTTATCATTAAGTCTGGGTGACTGATAAAATATAAAATGGGCTATCATCTGTTAGCATGATGGTGGTATTCCATATTTAGGCTGTTGTGGTTTGGCATTTCATGGCAACCGGTGATGATTTTAACAGAAAATAGAAGATTGGTCGGTCGACAGAATTAGGAGCACATCTCTGGAGATTATGCATAGGGAACTGGAATTTTTTCCCCTTTTATAGACAATCTCCTATAATCTTGTTAGCTTTCTAGTGAATCTTAGTTAGGAGTTTCTGCAGAGCTTGGATATTTTCTTATTGATTGAATTTAGAGGTTTGATGCAGTAATGCAAGGGGCAAGTGTATTGACAGTGTGCTTTTTTCTCTAATCTATCTTGTCTTTGGTTGCAATGCTTGATCTATTCATGGAAAGATCTTGTCCTTAGACCTGCTTCAGGATTGGATGATATTCTTGTGGTGATCATCATATAGTTTCTTTGTTTCTCCATTAAACGGTCAGGCATGTGGAGAAGTAAAAATCCCTTGTTAAAGTCCTTTTTTTACTGTGTTTTGTTCCGTGTCATTTTCTTACTAGAGGATACTTTATCCTCCTTTTTTCTTTTTTATGTTTGTTGAAAAATAACATCACCAATTACAAAATTTGGAAGCAGGATATGTCACCATGCCAGAAACAGAAACTATGCTAAAAGGTCAAAATATGATGGAAAACCCAAATCCAACATGCAATAAATTAGCAAAACCTCCCTGTATTATGTAAAATAGGAAACTTCTCGAAGCCTTGACAATAATGGAAGTCATGATAATTATCATGTCTCAGCTATTAGAAGGCAGATATTCCCTTTCAGATGTAAGGCGTTCTTGATAATGCTGTGTAACAATAAAAAGTCTTCAAGTCGCTAGTAACTTTCAGCCTCTATTCCTAATCGAATTGAATTAATCCATTTTCTTAGGACACATTCAGTGTCTGCCAAAGGCTCCAAACTCCAAACAACTTGGATTATATTGATTCAGATGATAGTGTGAAGAAAATTGTATCTAGGCACATGAAGCAGATCCTAGGAGAGATCTATTCTAGGTCTTATTTGTATGCATCATGTCATTAGTGCTACATCCTATGAGTAACAGATTGCATAATAACAACTTGACTTGTATTGCTTATTCTTTCTAAATGTTCCTTTTATCCAAGCAAAACCTGGCCAGCATTCTGAATTTCTTTGAATCAGTTAGTACTCTTCAATCAAATGGCAATTTAAGACTATTAATTGAGAAAACCATTTTTATGATATCACTTGGTTGCCAAAATGACCTGGAAAGAGACATGGAAAAGTAATTCAAATGCGTAGAATCGACAATATCTGGTTTAGTACAATTCTGTTATGTCTTTGTTGTTATTGTTAGTCGACATTTTCTTGTCTCATCTTGTTTGAGTGGGGATACAAATGTCATTTCCATTTCATTTCTGTATCTGACAATTTTATGTATCAAATGCCCTGAGGAGTGATATCAGTAATTATATTCTGTAGTTGCGTAAGATAATTACTTGACTATGCTGGCATCAGTGAACATGTTTTTGGATGTTGATTTATTGTCTGTGATTGATGTGAGCCGGAGCCTGCATGTTTGAAATGGGTGTCGGGATGTCTCATCAGACAATCGGTTGAAGGGTCATCCACAGTGTGACACTACTTAAATGCGGATTTATTTGCACTTCAATTTAAAAATGCACAATTTGATGTGATACTTGAACTTGCTGCCTCCTTATCTGTTGCAGAGAGATGATCCAACATAGGCCTTACACACAAAAGGTGGATGTATATAGCTTTGGGATTGTTCTTTGGGAGCTCATCACTGGAATGCTTCCATTTCAGAACATGACAGCCGTCCAAGCGGCATTTGCAGTCGTCAACCGAAATGTCCGTCCAACCATACCCAACGACTGCTTACCCATCCTCCGAGACATCATGACAAGATGCTGGGATCCCAACCCTGATGTTAGGCCACCTTTTACTCAAATTGTTGCAATGCTAGAGAATGCAGAGACTGAGATCATGACGACTGTTCGCAAGGCCCGTTTTCGGTGTTGCATGACACAGCCCATGACATCTGACTGAAGAAGCTGGAAATGATAATTTGAGTTCCCAAAGAAGAGGGAAAAAATTTCAGGAGGAAGCCAAAGGCGACTGCATTGTTGCTTTGTGTATCTGTGTGTTTATTTTCTTTGTTCAGAGGACAAAAGGGAAAAATCTTATTTGAAGACCTTTTGGTTTAATTTCGGTTTCTTTAATACTGGATGTCTGTTTCTGAATTAGTAAGAGGAGATTTAATATGTATTTATACATGCATGCGCAAAAAATTATGTATAGCTTCGGAAAGCAGGATGGTATATGAGGTCACGGACGAAAAAAGTGAGAACTGTTGATGTGTATGTACATGATTAAGTTACATTTATGAATAGAGCGAAGTAGCAAAATTGAAAGGAGAGAAGGAACATAGGCTTATACTGGTGACGTCGCCGCATCAGCATCCGCAGTAGCGATGTGTATGTACATGATTAAGTTACATTTATGAATAGAGCGAAGTAGCAAAATTGAAAGGAGAGAAGGAACATAGGCTTATACTGGTGACGTCGCCGCATCAGCATCCGCAGTAGCGTTTGTGACGTTATGGTTGCCATTCACTATAATTTATTCAGAAAAAGAAGAAAAAAAAAATGAAACCTTTTTTGGACTGAAAAAATTAGAAACATCGTTATATGTTTTTTATTTTCTAAGGCTTACTGCGGAAACAGAAACTGATTGTTTTATAAATCAAGTTAATGGAAGTCCTTTGATTGATTGATAGAATAAAATACTTAATTAGTTTGTTCATGAATTTCGCTAGTAGTTGGAGTTTTTTTAGACTATCATGCTTTTGGTTGAGGTGACAAGTGGTTTCATCTTGATAAAGAGAAAGACACAAGTTTAAATCTTAGAAAGTATATTTATTGAGAGAAGTGAAAATCCTGTGTGTTCAAACTATGACAAGGATCAGTTTCAAGTCTAAATGATTTGGGGACATTATTCATCAAATATTAAAAAAAAATGAAAAAATGAATTGTAATTATACTTTTGTTGTGCTTTATGATTTATATACACACCAATGTCTTAATAGTCTAAGGGCATAAAAGCTCTCTGTCATTTGTTTGGTATTGCTTGTAATATCAAACAATTTGTGTATACTCCTCTAATATTTTTTTAAAAAAAAAAAAATTAATATATATTTTATTTCATTTTTGAGTAAAATGCAATAATTTTTTCTTTATTCTTAAAACCTACATTTTTGTTTAACTTAACACAGTTAGAAATATTTCTTTAAAAAACACTAAAATTATTTATTTTTATTATTTATAACTATATTAAAAAGAATTTAATGTGTCCTTATAAACAACTATGGAAATATGGTAATTTTTAAGTTAATACTTTTTTAACACGATTTTTTTTTGCCATCTTTTTAATACGATATTGTATTCAAATTAATAGGATTTAAATATTTGATTGACTAGCTTAGTTCTTATTATATTAAATTTATATTTTTATCAAGCTTTTACTTAACTTATGCATTTAAAATGTTATTTTAATCAAATTATATATTTAAACTTTAGAAAAAGTAATACATAAATAAATTTTCTATAATTTTAAAAACAATACTTACAGCAAGTTCCTTATATCCAATAATTAAATAAATTTTCTAAAACAAAAATAATTTTAAGGATCATACTTACATCAAGTTTCTTATATCCATTACATCAAATTCTCCAATCATACATGACTGTGTCCTTTTTTATATATATGGGTTTATTGGTAAATGATAATTCAAACATGGGACACATGGTCACATGTAATTGGAAAACTTAACGAAATAGATATAAGGAACTTAATTTAAGTATTTTACTAATTTTTAATATTATTAAAATTTTAAAATATAGGCATTAAACTTTTTTAGGGTGACAAATATTTTTTAATCAATATCTATGTTTAGAGAGGGCCAGAGGGGTATTTTGGTTTAAAATTTGAAATTTTTTAATTAACATTTAGGTGGATGTAAATGAAATTTTAAAAATTAAAATTGGAAGAAAGTTTTGTATTATATATATAACTATTGACTAAGGGAGGTTTGTACGGTTAGATTCCATTTTTTATGAAAACAAAACATGGAAAGGTTTTGTAAAGGATTCAAAAGATGAACAAAGTGTTTTGAACAAGCAAAAGATCACTTTCTATAAAAATTGCTAGATTTGAAAGATGAATACTCTTTTTGAAGCAATCAAGTTTGCTTTATCTAAGTATCTTGGACACTATATGCCCTGGCTCTCTGTACAACTACCTTATTGCCTAAAGGTGGTTTGACACTTCTATTGCAATTTAGAGTAGGTTGAAGATTGATCTAATGGTAGCTCTGTGATTGAAGAAGAGTTTGAAACCACTGTTAGAGGCGAAAAGTTGTTCATCTCTGCCTTAAGGATCAACAAGTGGCTTGGGATTAAGAAGCCATCGAAGGATGCTCTAGCTAAGCTCAATCCTAATCAGATACTCAACCTTCTAGGGCCTAGTGAACAAGTAGGACCATTGACCTTCAACCCTAGTGATATGTGTGACTTACTTAGGGTTCTTTGGTACATTTACTTGAGGGCCATAGTAAACAAGTCCAACAACTTCATTCACTTCATTGACAGAGATTATGGACTTATGGCCTCGTTGGGGAGCAAAGAAGAGAGGAATTTGAGAGCCTTGATCTTCTCCAAGATCAAGAGGTATAGGTATTCGGGCACCAAGACAACATTTATGTACTATCCTCAACTGATCTTAATGTTCCTCAAAGCAACAAAATTTGGTACTTGGAGTCAAATGAGCCTATAAAGAGACCACTACCACTTGGGAGGAATCAAATTGAGAAACTTGGTATTGATCTACCCCTGAGGTATCCTTTGGTTACCACTCCCAAGAAGAGAAAGGCACTAGAATATAAATGGATGACACTCAGTCCTCAGCTCCAGCCACATCCAATGCACCTTCCTTCCTCAGTTCTACCACGCAGATGTACTTGAAGGAAGTACTTCAAGGTTCTCATGTGGATTTGGCAAACACAAATGCTAAGTTTGTGTCTCATATAGATTAGAAGATGGATCAGATGTGCAATGTTATGAATGATCATCACAAAGCAGTACTAGCATATCAGGAGATCCAAACCAATATAATGTTTGAGATTGCCAACATTCTCCAATTCATGAGAAGATTGATACTCTGGACCTGAGCTCATTCGCTCCTATTAGACCCATTCTAGTTTCTATTGCTCCCTCACATGTCATTGAGCCTTCTCCAAGCAATATCTTATTCCCTATGGCTGATCCTATCTCCTCCACACCAGTCCACATTACTATGGATGAGCCTATCCCACCTCAGCAAACCACTAGCCCTTTCATCTCAGATCTCATACCTTCTGGCTCCCTTCTACATGATGAGCACTTCAAGAACAATCTTATCACTTTGATAATTCTGATACTCAAGGCATTGAGAATATTGATGAAGAGATTGAGGTGTTTGAGCCCTCCAAAGCACCTTCTTAGCCTCTATTACCACCTCCATATATCCTTATATTTGTGTATGACCCTCAGGATCCAATCAAGATTCCTGTCCTTCACTTGCCTGAGCCTGCTCAATCTGATTTCCCCACTTTTGTTCACCAAAAGGGTTATACCATTGATGATGCCTCTTCTCCTATTCAAACAACCCCTCTTCACATCTTGGACCCATCCTCTTAGCCGCCTAATGCTCCACTCCGATCTAGATCATCTTCTCTTGTCCTATTTTCCCTTTATGATGATGCCAAAAAGGGGGAGAAGACTCAGGGGTGATACTGATGGTAATGACGCTACCAGTGAGTCATAGAGTCTAGTGTTATGTGTTCTTAGTGTTTATCCGTTTATATATGAACATGTTGTTGGTATGAATGATATGCTAGAATGTTATATATTCATCCACTATTAATTACTTGTGTTTCTCTTTGATTATGATTGAGTAAATATTATGAACAATTCAATCTTTCTGTCCAAAACAATTTTATGGAAACTTGCTTCCACAGTAAATAAGTTTTGTCATCATTAGAAAAGAGGAGAATATTAGATTCCATGTTTTGATGATAACCAAAAGGATTTGAAAGATAAACAAAGTGTTTTGAAAAATGAAAAGATCACTTTCTGCAACAATTGTTAAATCATTCAAGTGACCACTCAAGTGATGTGTTTTTATCATTGCAAGTGATAACTGGAAGTAGAAAAGCAGATAACTCAAGTGACCACTCGAGTGATGTGATAAAACTTAGCTAAATCATCATAGTGATCTTTTTGGTGAAATCTTTTTACAAAAGAATATCACTTGAGCAACCACTTGAGTGATGTTTTTGAATTTTCATCACCATAGTGAATCATCCAATGATCATTGCTGTGAAAAAATTTCAAAGGGAAAATAACTCAAGTGACCACTCAAGTTATATGTTAAATCTCATCACTAGCATACCACTCAAGTGATGCTGCTCTGAAATGTTTTGAAGAAAACGTCACTCAAATGACTATTTAAGTGAGGGCTTGAGATTACTCGAGTGATGAGTCAAAGAGCATCACTAGCACAATGCTGCGTGATTCTTGAAGTGTTTTGAAGTTTGAAAATTTTCTAAGTGTTAGATCACTCGAGTGATGTGTTAAAGCAACATCACTAGTAGAATAGTCTAGTGATATATCAAGTAATTTGTTTTTTCAAAGAAACAAGATCATTCAAGTGACTATTTGACTGATTCTATTTTATACATCACTAGCACATCACTCCAGTGATCCATCATAAGATTTTCAAACTACTAAAAGAATATCACTCGAGTGATGCTTTCCCAGAAAATAGAGCATCGCTTCGAAACTTTTTTAAAATCATTGGAATAATTGTGAAACTTGCTCTTCTTGCTTCTAATCACTCTAACTCTTCATTATATTAATGCTCAAGTGTTTTCCAAGTGATCAAACAAGGATTAACACACAAATTGGAAAAAGCACTTTTGTGTCAAAAGCATTAAGTGTGAATGACATTCAAACGAAGGACATTCTCTCTGTTCCAACAACTAATTCCTTAGACACAGAATGTTCATAGACTCCAATGGCTATAACGGTGACCAAGGGCACTCCAACAGATACATTCAACAAGGCAACAATCATTACTTCACTCTACCTATAAATTCCCAGAGCATTGAAGACAAAACAACAAACTTCAGTGAAAAACTTACCGTTACATTCATTGCAAAGTCTTAAGCTCTTAAATTCGAGCATGTACTTTAGTGATTATATATCTACTCTTATGAGAGACATTCATTTATTATCTGAGAGACTCAAGATTTTACAATCTTGAGTAAGCATTAAATTACAAATTGTAAAGGGGAGAGATTGTTCTTTGAAAAAAAAAAAAAAAAACCTAGCTTGTATTGAGGCATCCAGAGCCCATAAATCTTAGAGAACAGTGGGAATCTTAGAAGGCTTTTGAGGACTAAACGTCTATTTTATTTATTTAAAGTTTAATGAAAGACTTCTTCTAACATGTACAGATTTTAAAATGAAATGAAAATATTTATAATTTAATAATAGTAACATTAGTATCTCTTACTCTTTATATTTTAAAAAATTAAGTATCATCATTATCGCAACCAGATAAATTTTTTTTTTTAATAAATATATTTCATCATAATGTGCCTTAGTGAACAATTCAAGAATCCTATTTCAAGAGCAAAAGAAAATCCTACTCTACTGTGTTTGTCATTGTTGCGTTTATCTTTAATGATATCTCTTCAACTCTATTTTATTTATTTAAAGTTTACAATAAATTTTGAGTATTTAATTATCACCCAATTCACCCCTTAGATGAAAGACTTCTTCTAACATGTACAGATTTTAAAATGAAATGAAAATATTTATAATTTAATAATAGTAACAATACTTAGTTTTATTTATTGGGATGAATTTAATGTCTTATTTTGAAAAAGATTTAGTATCTCTTACTCTTTATATTTTAAAAAATTAAGTATCATCATTATCGTAATACATGATAAAAAAAAAAGTTCCTCTTATAAAACTAAGATTATGCGATAATCATTACCAAGATTATGTTTTTATTTGCTGTTTGAAAATTATTGAAAACCTTTTGGTAAACGGAAAGTCTCATGGTAAATGGGAAATCTTTAAAATCTTATGGGAAATGGAAAGGCAATAATTCCGGCAAAAGAAAAAAAAATGGAAAGACTATAACTAATGGTAAGATTCTTGATAATATATGTCTGTTTTTGGTAAATGCAAAATTAATGGCGTAATATTCATCACCGTAAAGTCGATAAAGCTGAAGCCTAAAATGATTATCAGCAATTTATCAATTATATATTTTTTACCGTGAATGGAGAACTAAATTCGGATTGAGCCTACACCATACCGTTCCTCCTTTTTTAAAAAAATAAATAAAATAAAATAAAAAATAGTACAGTTTCTTTTACGTATGCTCCCTCAGGTTCAAAATATATATAAGAAATTTCTTGAAGATTTTTTTTTCCCAAAAATATAAAAGATTAATAGACAATCAATAATTTTTTCTAATTTTACCCCTTAGAGAAAAAAGATAACGAAGGAAAAATGTATATTTAAAAATTAAATTCTTTTAAGTAGAATAAAAATATATAAATTTTATCAATTTAAGATATATTAAATTATTTAAAAATAAAGATATCGTTTAGTTTTATGTTTTTTATCCTAAATATTATTTTAGTCACTTAAGTTTGTAAAGATATCGCGTTTGGTCCCTTAATGTTAACACCGTTAGTGTGACTTAACAAAAATACTGATCAACAATTTTAAGCGATAAGACTCAAAATTAAATCTTGATCAAGACGCTTATATGTTAGTATTTTAATAAATTAATATTTTAAATCCTATTAATTGAAAAATATTTAATATTCACATATTGTTTTATGGTTTTTCACAGTTTGTGAAGATTGAAGGTTTTTTTTTTTGTCGAAGAAAATTAAATATTTGTCAATTAATAGGATTTAAAATATTAATTTGTTAAAATACTAACATATAAAGCGTGTTTGGTCGGCGTTTAATTACATAAATCGCTTAAAATTATAGAAATCGATATTTTTCATTAAGTTAGATAACGATGTTAACGTTAAGACCAAACGTGACACTTTACAAACTTAAGACTAAAATGATACTGCAGAAACATAAAAGGATCAAACGGATGTAAACTTTAGCCATTATTTAATTAGCATTTTTTTTGGTTCGTGTAAAATATTTGACCATGCTGGACTGGAGGAGTACAACGTACAAAATACATATACATGCGTGAATCCGTTTTTTTCGGCATTATAAAGATTCAACATTGTCGACGTTGCCGCCACCGTCGGCTTTGGCAGATTATTCATCCATGGTGGCGTCAGCCGCACCATCAGCCTCGAAAAGCATAAACCGAGATACATCCATTTGCTTCATGTCCATAAAAAACTACAGCCTCGCACAAATAAGTTTGGATGTGACGTCTTCCTGGTGTTAGGAATTAACAGGAGAACATCGGGTAAATAAAGATGAAATTGGAATCAAAATAGGAATATGAGTGAGTTTAGGGATTCAATGCAAGGTCAGCAGGTGTCGGTTTGAAATGGGGTCTTCCACACCCCCAAGTGCCACGTCATCTATAATCAAAGGATGAATAAATCACACATAGCCTCCAGCCGGCAAAGCTAACTGCAACTGTAACTTTTACACTTCTAGTTATTTTTACACCTTAAACAAACATTTATTTATTGCTGGGCTCACTTTGAGGATAATTTTTTTTTGCTCAAGTACTTTGAGGATAATCACATGTATTCTTCAACGTTAACCTAAAAAATTAAAAGAAAGTCCTCCTTCGGTCTTTGGTCTTTGGTTTCTTTCGTACAGACGACAGGGGCACAATCTTCCTCATTTCGATTTCATTCTTCCCCTTTTCGATCTTGTCTCCGCTTTTTGATGACTTCCCTATCCGAGCTCGCATAGTTAAGCCCTCTCAAGGTACGTGACGCTACGCCTCTTTAATCTTTTGATTCTCTAATTATGAAATTTTAGGGTTCACTAAGGTTTCAGTTTTTCGTATCATTGTTCGTTTCCATATAAGATCACTGAGAAGTTCGTGATTATGGGGAGTTGACTTCGAAGAAGGAATTCGAGTATCGGAGCTTATGACCTTCAATCCGTGGTTTTCCTCAATTTTTATGCTTTTGTTGGGTTTTTTTTCCTTCCTGTAAATTGATTATCTTAGAAAGAATCATGCTTTAGTTTGCATAAGCTGGTCCTGTCTCCAACTTGCGATGAAGGTTGCTCGCTTATATTCTTTTGTTACGAATCGTGAAGTTTGGTTTCTGTGACGTTTTCCTACCTTCCTATATTTGCCATCATGCGAATCATTTCCAGTTTAATAAAATCTGCATAGTTGGGTTAAAGCAGTTTAATTGATGAAATCGCCTTTCTTCATTTTTGATGATGTCTAAAATTTGACTTCGGGAACATTAACGAATTCTTATTTACCCCTTTTTTTTTCTTTCTAAAATTATCCAGGAAACTATTTGATGGTTTTAAAGGTTAATGCTTTTGATTTTGCATGTGTTGAATGTGAGGCGAAGAGAACATGACGTTACATTTATTGATAGGTAGGTTGTAGAATTTAGAATAGTAAAAGCTAGAACAGAAGGGAGAGGGATTGGGAAGAGAACAAGAGGAGAAGATATTCGAAACAGGTGCTGTTGCACATGCTCATTCCATCATACACAATCAACAACAACATACAATAGGCATAGGCTCTCCCTTATATAGGCACTAGCCTTAGCCATTAATACTGATTCAGTTATGCGCAAAGTCTCCCTGACTACTAACTAACTCTGCACTAGCTAATTACCTAACTACCCCTATGGACTCATAGAATTAGTGTAGTGCCACGTCACTGGCCTCATAGGATTAATTGTGCCAATAAATCCCCAATCTAACCTAACCTAATCCCCAAATTATCTAACCTAATTATATTCACAATCTACATAACATTTATTTATTGTGGTAATTGAAGCATAGAATTTGAAGTTCTCAAAACTTACCTTTGGATATATTGGTTTTTGTGCTTTGTTCAGGTGGTTTGTTTTGCAATTTCTGATGCTGAAGAAATAACTATACTCAAAGGCTTTGCTTTTTTCGGCGGTAAAAATGTTGGAAAGTGGTGCAAAATTCCCTGGTATAATAGACCTAAACAAAAATAACAATAACTATTATGATTTTTCTCAAGGCTTTTACCATAAGCTCGAAGAAGGTACCAATATGTCAGTTGACAGCGTTGGAAGCATGCAAACAAGCAATGGTGGGGGATCTGTTGCAATGTCTATTGATAACAGCAGTGTTGGTTCCAATGATTCACATACTCGCATTTTAAACCACCAAGGCTTGCGGAGGCGGCCCAATGATAACTACTCTGTTGCACACAGTGTGAACCATAGAGGAAGAGTCACACATGCCCTGAGTGATGATGCTTTGGCTCAGGCTCTGATGGATAGTAGCTCCCCGACTGAGGGCCTTGACAATTTCGATGAGTGGACAATTGATTTGAGAAAGCTCAGTATGGGTGAGCCTTTTGCACAAGGGGCTTTTGGGAAACTCTATAGAGGGACTTACAATAATGAAGATGTTGCCATCAAAATTTTGGAGAGGCCTGAAAATGATCTGGCAAAGGCTCAATTGATGGAGCAACAGTTTCAGCAGGAGGTCATGATGCTGGCTACACTAAAGCATCCTAACATAGTTCGTTTTATTGGTGCATGCCGTAAGCCAAAGGTTTGGTGTATTGTAACGGAGTATGCTAAAGGTGGTTCAGTTAGACAATTTTTAATGAAACGACAAAATCGATCAGTTCCCCTAAAATTGGCAGTCAAACAGGCCTTGGATGTTGCAAGGGGGATGGCATATGTCCATGGCCTTCAATTGATCCACAGGGATCTGAAGTCTGATAATCTTTTAATTTTTGGTGACAAATCAATTAAAATTGCGGACTTTGGAGTTGCTCGGATTGAGGTGCAAACGGAAGGAATGACACCTGAGACTGGAACATATCGTTGGATGGCTCCGTAAGATTATTTATTGATCTTCTTGTCTTATTGTGCATGCCCTTTTATATTTTTATAATTATGTGTTTGGTGATTTTTTGTTTATGCGATAAAATTTTTATTTTGTTTGGACGAAACTGGATACTCTAGATGTTGCAAACAAGTTTGTGCTCAAGCCTCTTGGGCCTGTTGGTCATCGCAAGCTGACGCAAATGTAGTTCAAATTCATTGGTTTCCGCTTAGCGATTTTAAGTTTTGTCTTGTTGCACTTGTCATTTGCTCTTTAATATCTAGAATAAGTTTATGTCAAAATAATATAAGGTAGTTGCATTGAAGTTGATGCACTTTAAAGTGGGACAAAGAACAACCTATTGTTGTCTTATAGTTGCTGTGGTATTTCATACTCTAGGCATTACAATACTTTGAACAGCGTCATTGATGGGCTTGGCACATGGCTGCTGTCCATTACGCATAAATAGGGATCATATGATTATTTCTCTTTGATTCTTTCCTGATTCTGTTATTAATTGATATTATTCTTTTGGATATTAGGGCATATAATGAGATTAGTATATGTATTTATTCATGAAGCTAATAAAACTGAAGCAGAGCAATATTCGCTCTGCTGATTACGCAATATAATTAAATGTTCTTCTAGTTGCAATATAAAGCTTTGTTTATTTATTTTTATCATGTAATACTTTAGGGTCTATCATTGTTAAAATGGTTGTTGATTTATAAAACTTTCTTTGAAAGAATATGGTTAAAGAAGGGATGATCTATTTCGTATCAAATTCATAGGCTGTTGTGTTGAGGTTGATGAAATGTTTGGTTGTCTTATAGATTGATCCTTCTCTCCAAAGTCCATTGAGTTTAAAGTGGGACAAATCACTGCCTATTCTTGTTTTATGGTTGCTATATGGCATTGCATGTTCTATGCATAACAATATAATTAAATGTTCTTCTCGTTGCTGTATAAAGTTTTATTTGTTTTTTTGGTGACGCTATAGGGCGTAGGGCCTATCATTGTTAAAAAGGGTGCTGACTTATTAAACTTTATAAGAAAGAATCTGGTTAAAGAAAGGCCAAACTAGATAGGATTGATGTGCAGGATATTCTTGATACAGAATCAACATTGGTACAACACGGCATGTCAACGTGCTTTTGGTACACTATATCTCAGTTTGTCTCATTCCAGTGTCAGTATTGGTGTTTTGTTGGTTGCAGCTGATTTGGTGGACTGCTAGATGACTATTTGGTTGAAGGGTGATATTTACAGCTTCTATGCGAGGGACAGGATTGCATGATTGCTCTTATGACCTTTTAACAATGTTCAGCAAGTGATTTCCATCGCAAATATTTTGAATTAATTCTTCTTTACAAATCAAATTTCTTTTATCAGAAACAAAAAACTTTAACAAGGTTGAGTCTAAGAGATTTTGTTCCATGTACAACAATTAATTTAGCTTCAAGGGATTGATGAGATAGATAATGGAATGTCAAGGAAAAAATACTAATTCAGGAAAAGTGTGTTATAATTTGTATTTCATGCAAGGATAAAAAATTATGATATTTGATTTTAATTTCTTATATGTAAATATTAAGTTTTTTGGCCCATTTTTACAAATCAATAACAAATAAAATATTGGACTACCCAATTTTTGTATTAAATCTCAGCTTTTATGATGTCATATATTTGGTTTCTTGTTGCCTTTGTATTAATTAACCCAATATAATAATACTAGATTTGCGAAAAAATAGGAACCATTAACATATTAACTTAAAATAGAGAAGAATTACAGTTACTCTATCATAGGAAGTTAGGAACTATTATCAAAACAGTATTGATGGAAATGTTACAAGATATAATTATTTGTTTTGATACATTTCAAAGCTTTTGGCAATTAAAAATGGACAATGTAAATTTTTTTGCTCTCTATTTATTTACTATGTTGCTAAAGTGAATCAAGTGTATTTCCCAGCATATGTATCCTTCCTTCTTGTATGGGATATGGGTACACATGTGGCGTCTCTGGGTTCTACTAATGGTTGATTTAGGAGATTCTCTATCATTGGGTGTGTAGAGATTGGGCAGCTTTGTTGTATTATATCCTTCTGAGCTTATCCCTCCCACCTCTCCTCCCCTGGCCCTCTTTTTATATTGAGGATTAGTCAAGAGCACCTGCCTCAACACCTAAGGCACTGAGGTGAGGTGCTATTCAAGGCTAGTGCCTCTCATACTCTCAGAAGTGCTTCCTTCAACCAGCTGCTACCAGGCAAGTAAGTGCCTGGAGCACTTTTTCTGCTTTTTAGGTACTTCTGTATGTTGGAAGTGAAAATGCAAGTTTGTTCATAAACTTAAAAGTAGTAATATAAACTAAGAAGCTACAAACCCAATTATAGAAGTCCTATCAAGTCATACAGACTTAAGAATAAGGTAAAGTAGTTGTTCTTATTTCAAATATTATTTAAGCTATTAAAATTTTCATTCTTACCATGAACTTTTCTATGACCCAACTACTTTGGCTCTTTCCTTGAAGAAATTATTTTTTTCAGCCTCAGCATGTTTTTAATAATAGTACTATCACGTTAGAACTATTTAGTTTTACTGCACGATAATAGTCACTGGGTGTATCAATTTCTTATTCTGTCATCCACTATTGCTATCATACAAAGATAGTCAGTGTTTTCAATGGAGTATAGTTGCAAGACCAAACCATATCTTAGGTTATGTTGAACACAGCCATTGCAGCTTCCATGGCACCACCATACATTGGAGGATTTGCAGTGGGAAGACCAAAACTATCCTGCCATCCACCTTGGCAGCCCTATTGATAGTGTCAATGATAGCAGTAGGTGTTGTTTTGTGTATGCTATGTAGTTCCATTAGTTTATGTAACAGTTTTCATTAAATCTGTATGACTGATAATTTTAAATTGGGCTATCATCTGTTAGTATGATATTAGTATTCCATATTTAGGCTGTAGTGGTTTGGCATTTCATGACAACTAGTGATGAGTTTAACAGGAAACTTAAGATTGGTTGGTCAATGGAATTAGAATAGAAACATATCCCTGGAGATTATGTAGAGGGAACTGGAATCTTTTACCTTTTATAGACAGTCTTCTGTAATCATCTTAGCTTTGTAGTGAATTTTTGGAGTGCCTGCAGAGCTTGGACTATTTCTTATTGATTATATTCAGAATTTTTTTATAGTAGTGGAAAGGGCAAAGTGTATTGACAATGTGCTTTTTATGCTAATCTATCTTGCCTCTCTGGTTGGAATGTTTGGTTTATTCTTGGAAAGTTCTTACCCTTAGACTTGCTTTGGTATGGGATGATTATTATTTTGGTGATCTTCAAGATAGTTCCTTTGTTTTTTCCATTAAACAATCAAGCATGTGTGGAAGTAAAAATCTCTTGCTAAAGTGTTTTTATTCTGTTTTTGTACTGTGTTGTTTTCTTACAAGAGGTTGCTTTGTCCTTTTTACTTTTTGTTCATGTTTGATAAAAAATACTTTACCAATGAGAAAAAAATTTGGAGGCAGGATGGAAAAAGATATAATTCAAAAGGACAAAATATGATAAAAGCCCTCAAGTCCAACATCCAATAAAGCAGCCAAATCTCCTTGCTTTATGTAAAATAGGAAACTTCTTATTATTAAGCCATGACAAAACACCCAAGCCATGAAAATTATGATGTCTTGTTGCTATCAGAAGGCAGATGTATTCCATTTCTAATGTAGTTGTTCTTCATCCGAATGCAGTTTAACAATGAAAAACCTGCAAGTTGCCAGGAACTTTCAGCCTCTATCTCTGATCTAAATGAACCACTTCAGTTTCTGATGGCACATTCAGTGTCTCTGCCAATGACTCCAAACAACTTGTACTATGTAGATTCAGGAAATAGATAGTGTGAAGAGAATTTTATTTAGACGCATGAAGCAGATTTGAGGAGAGAGCTGTTTTAGGTCTTATCTGTATCTTCCATGTCATTTGTGCTACATCTTATGGGTAATAGATTGCAAAACAACTTGACTTGTATTACTTATTCTTGGTAAATGTTCCTTTTGTCTATAAGCTAAACCTGGTCAGTATTCTTACTTTTTTTGAACCTGTTAATAATTTATTTGAATGGCAATTTAGGACTATTATTTGGGAAACCATTTTTAAGATGTCATGTGGTTGCCAGAACGAAAGGGAAAAGGAAACTGAATGCATTGAATTGACAGTATCCAGTTTATATGATTCCCATCTTGTTTATTGTTTGAAGTGTCATTTCCATTCAGATTTTTATTTCTGTACCTGTTAATTTTATATATCAGATGTCTTAACTTCATGACATGGGCATTGGTGAACATGTTTGTTGCTTGTAACCATTAGGAGCAAGTTGATTTATTATACGCCTGAGTGATTCATGCGAGCAAGTGCCTGTACGTTTGGAATGAGTGTCACCCCTGACAACCAGTTGTGGGGCGTCAACTGTGTGATACTGCTAAAATGCGGGTTTATCATATGCATTTCAATTTAAAAGATGCACAATTTTACGTGATACTTGAACTTACTGCCTCCTTACCTGTTGCAGAGAGATGATCCAACATAGGCCTTACACACAAAAGGTGGATGTATATAGCTTTGGGATTGTTCTTTGGGAGCTAATCACTGGGATGCTTCCATTTCAGAACATGACAGCCGTACAAGCAGCATTTGCAGTCGTCAACCGAAATGTCCGTCCAACCATACCCAACGACTGCTTACCCATTCTCCGAGACATCATGACAAGATGCTGGGATCCCAACCCTGATGTTAGGCCACCTTTTGCTCAAATCGTTGCGATGCTGGAGAATGCAGAGACTGAGATCATGACAACTGTTCGTAAGGCTCGATTTCGGTGTTGCATGACGCAACCCATGACATCTGACTGAAGAAGCTGGAAAAAAAAACGAATGACACAAAAAAGTTCCCAAAGAACAGAGTCAAAAAATTTCAGGGTGAGTCTCAGGAGTGTATGTGTGTTTATTTTCTTTCTTCAGAAGACCAAAAAAAAAAATCTTATTTGAAGACCTTTTGGTTTCATTTCGGTCTCTTTAATACTGAATGTCTGTTTCTGAATTAGTAAGAGGAGATTTGATATGTATTTATACATGCATGCGCTAAAATTATGTATAGCTTCGGTATGCAAGATGGTATATGAGGTCTTGAATGAAAAGTGAAAACTGTTGATGTGTATGTATATGATTGAGTTACATTTATGAATATAGCGAAGGTGCGAAAATGCGAGGTGAGGAGACGCATAAGCTCGTGTTTGGCATACAAATCAGCTTCACCACAGTAGAATGTAAATGTAGGATGTGAAATTTGAAGCCACCTCGTAGATGTGTATTTCGTGACCTCGTAGCAGCAGCTTCTGTTACGTTTACGACTATAATAAATGTCCTTAACATCATAATTTAGTTATACAAATTTTGAAACTTGGTTATTTGCTTATTTATTTCCTTAAAATAACCGTAGAAGCTGATTAGTTAATCTCAGCTTGATGGAATTGAAGTCCTTTGATTGACAAAACAAGATATTTAATCAGATTGTCTATGAATGATACGCACAATTGTTAATGAAGTAATTAATACGAAAAAAAATAGTAAAGAATGAACAATCATCTTGTTTAAAACTTAAATAATATTCCCTTCCCTTCTTTCTATAAGAACATTCCAATGGTACTCGAAGATAAAATCTTGTATTTTTTTTTTGGACCAGCTTATGAAATCTTGGGAAAATCTGAGAAAAATATCATGAAATTTTTTAAAAAGACAAATCATAGTATCCAATATGCAAAATACCACATCAAACCAGATGGAGGAATAAGGAATGTTGAAATATTACAAAAATACATCACTACCCCCGAGTTACAATGTTGAAGAATTGTATCAGACAAATATAAACCAGGAACAGATATCTTCAACATTAGGAGGAAAAATTACTGTCCTTAGAATATGGTTAGAATCGCAATGTCCGGATAAAAAAGCTAAAAAAGAAGCCAGTATTATATGGCTGCAGAGCCAAAAGAATAAACAAATTTTACAAAAAAACCCGTAAAAAAAAGGTGGAAGAGGGTACCATATCAAAAATATAAATACACAAAAAGATATAAACCATCTAAATATTTCAGGAACAGAAGACAGAATAGGCAAAAATATAGACAAGAAAAAGAAAAGCAGAAATATTGTCCTACTAAAAAGAAAAACTGTAAATGTTGGATATGTCACGAAGAAGGACATTATGCGAATGAGTGTCGTTTTGCTTATCTTTTCTCTATCTACTAATCCATCTAATACATAATTTCCTTCTTCTTCGTGTTCCTGTACTATGGTTGCAATTTCTTCTTCCATTATTATTCTTTTTTCTACTGCTAGCATAGTTTCTTTTAGATTCTATTGAATTTAGAGGGATAAAGCATATTCTATTCATCTATTAATAAAAGAGAATACATAGAGACCTTTATATAGGCAAACTTAGAGTTAATCCTAAAATCTAATCTAATCAATTAGAATAATTAAGATATAATATCCTAAGATGTAATATATCTATATCTAATCATAAATATCAAACTTAATAAGCTAATGATTAAATCTAAATAATCCATATTCATAATATAATGCTGATAGTGCATAAATGTAAAAGGGACCGTATTTACGCATGCGTACTTGAAAGGGCTTATTTATTTATTTATTTATTTTAAAAAAAAATCAAGTTAAAGGAGACTTGGATATAATGATTTCAAATTTCTATTAGCATTAGTATTAGCATTATTTGTCTACTTTCCTTGAATTAATACATATTTGAATGATTGTCCACCCTTAAATTAAGTGCCCACCCTTAATACATCAAGATTGCACTTCGTAATTGGATGGGGAGATGAATCGTTGAATGATTGTTTAGTGCCTTATATTGAAAAATATGTATTTGATAGCATTGATAATAAGGCAATTATGATAGAATTCCAAAACACAAGGCCTAGAAGGATGACATTGTAATTATTTTTATTGTAATATACTTTTTTTATTAAAATATATGTCTTGAACTTATTGAGTCCCACCTTTCATTGTAATTTATGTAGCCGCATTTGCATTTCTATTAGTATTTAGCCTTGCTTTTTAAATGATTGGTTTGTAAAAGAATTTCCTCTCTTATTACATCATCAATATTCACTTGATTTCATAAATATTTTTTTGATATATATTTTTTTTGTTTATATTCTTTTTGTTTTTTAATGCATTTAAAACTTTACTTAAAATAAAAAAATTTGGGGCACACCCGAATCCCCCCCACCAATTGTGCCCCCTTTATGTAATTTTCTGGGTTCGCCCCTGGTACTTCAAAGATGATACAGACTAGTCAAGAAGAGGATTCTGAGTAAAGGAAACCCAAATGCTACATTTAAAAAAGTAAGGATAAATGATAAAACTTATTCTAGCCTTTTGCTACTTTATAAAGTTTCTCTATCTTTTCCTCCATTTGTTCTAATTTTTGTAATATGTCTTCCAATACCGCTGTCATTACATTATGTTTTATTGTCCATATTTCGTAGCTTTGATACCAAAAATTTTCTTTAACTCAAACTTAATGTCTTTAATTTTCTTGTAAATTTTCGTATAAAAATATTTATTATATGTAGATGATTTCCTGTATGATTTTGCTTGTATCTTTTGTGCAGTCTATATCTAGGATTTCAGGACTTTTATTTTCTATAGTGCTAAACCGTGGTTGGTATTTTTGTCCATTTGTTTTGATATCTACCCATCCCTTGTTTATGTTGGTAAGATTGGTCCCTACCTACCTGACATTCAGGCGTGACCTTATGAGTAGGAAAAACAAAAACAAAAATTGTCTTTCCTTAATTTGCAGCGGAAACTATAATCAATAACCGCAACTCTTTACGGTTATCATGACTTATAAACACTGAACACATTTGTGAGTTTTAATGGGTGCTCATGAGAATCCATAACTCTTATGGTCCTCGTGAGTTAAAACCCATATTTAAAATAAATACTCATGGGTTCTTATAATGTCATCATAAGAACTCATCACAAATGTACAATGTCTTAAAGATTCTCATGAGAACCCATAACTTTTATGGTATCATGAGTCATCTCAATACTATGGGTATTCCCATGAATATTGATCATGTGATCCCGTAACATTTACGGGAGATCATGAGATATTCCAAGAAAGGATCTACTCATTAAAATACGTGAGGGGTTTAGGATTACCTTAGATCACCGAAGACCTCAAAGTGTATGAAGTCCTCTAACGCCGATCCACACGGTTATCTCCCGATTGCTTTGAGAACTCCTTCTCTTTGATTCCTCTCTTTCCTTGGATGCTTGCTAGATGACGCAAGGTTGAGGACTCAACGTTCTTGGGATTTCTTTCTCTTTGGATGACGCCTTTCTTTCTTTTCTTGGTTGCTTTGGCTAAGAATTCTATTCGGCCAATGCTCTAGGTTTTCAAAGAATGCCGTAGAAAAAATATGACTCACGCGTAGCGTTATATTATTTCTTTTCGGCCAAAACCTAGATCCCTTATTTTCTAACTAAAAAATAATAATATAATAATATATTATTATTCCAATAGTTAAAATCCTAGATCCACCAAGTCACCACAAAAGATGAGACTAATAAAATCTCAAATATTTTTCCACTAGGCTTATCCCCTAGTTTCTTTTAGTTCTTGCGAAAATTATGAGATTCAAAATCTTATAATTTACACTTTATCAAAAACTTAATTTAGGGTTAAAAGAATTATGGCCCATTAATTGGTATTATTTAATTAATCAAGATTATGGATTTCATCCAAATCTTTAATTAATTCTTGAATTAATAATTCAAGATAATGGATCTTATCCAGATCTTTAATTAATTCTTGAATTAATAATCCAAGATAATGGATCTTATATCCAAATCTTTAATTAATTCTTGAATTAATAATTCAAGATAATGGATCTTATCCATATCTTTATTGGAGGTATATTTATATTAGATAATCCTAAATTATCTTTTATAATATATACTCTCAAATTTAAAATTTAAAATGGCCTAAGACCGCGTTTGGTCTTCTAACATATTTAGGCTTATTAATGGAAAATTAATTTTCCACTAGATAACCTTATATGGCGCCATTTTAATAGATTGAGCTTGTAGTCCAACTACAATCCAAATATACCCATTCTTTCAAGAAAGCTCAATAACAATTATTGACCCAAGATTGCTAATCTTAACCAATCAAGAATAATCTTTGTGTGTGACCCATTAGGCCCAATTAATCACTGACATAAATAACCTTGGACTAATCAAACTCCTTTAATGAGCTCAAGTTATTTAATGACCACATAAGACACTAGCAATGCTCTGTGGCCCCGCAATTAATTGAGTTGATCAAGTGATCTACCTTTTCTAATTTGGACACCGTGTTGCTAGCCCCTCACTACGTCATTCACATTTAGTCGAGAGCAAAGATAAAGTATCATCTCTCTTGGTTGACTAAATATAGCTTTTTCATTAACTAGGAATCTTCTTCTATTGACTCTAAGATGGAACATGACTCTTCATGATCAATTACCGTGCCTCATTTCCGAGTCAACTAGAAGTCATCCAAGCCCTACCGGTCCCGTGAACGACAAATCCCTTGTAGGAGACAAGTGAGTCCTTTCGGCATGTACATCTACACTCATGCATTCGAGTCATACCCAAGAGTACACTATTCTCCCCATTCTCAGGTGGATAGAGTTGTACAATCAAAGTATGACATTAGGACACAGTGCTCGATGACATCCTCAAGTCTAGGACGATCCACACTACCAAATGTTAAGAGACTTTTATATCCAATGATACTTCCTACAAATCTTTGTGAAGTCTCTTGGTGGGTCTGTTCGGTGCCATTTGTTCTTCAACAAATCCACCCACGACATCAGCTAAGACATCATTATGCCTGTATTCCATGAGGTCCCTACCTTGCATCTCTATACAAGTAGACGATGTCGTACCCGTCTTATCAAAATCACCAATGCCCTTTCTTGGTGATTCAAGACTAGGAACAAGTTTTAGGCAATAGACATTTGGTTTTCTTGAGTCCTCATGATTATGATCTTATCATAGATCCTCAAGCGAACACCTATTCTATTCCTAGGGTTTTTATCTTTAAATGCATATTAACCTTAACATAAAGGCGAGACATAAATATGATAAAGATAAAATGTACTCAAATACATAAATCATAAAATACTAAATAGAAAAAGGTGTTCCTCTGTCAGAGCAGATTGTCTCTAGGACACCTATTTACTAACAGTTTATACATAAAGTAATCTTCTGGTCCTGTTGGTGTATAGTACTGTGTATCGGATTGTTCTCTATTTCTTTTCCTTGAACTTTCTCCTTCTTCAGTTTTAACCAAGTATGGGTTATCTTGGTAGGGATTTTCATCTGAACTTTAATCATATACTATCTCTTGTGTTTCGTCTTCTTGTTCTGGGATTTCTAATGCTGCGAATAATTTTTCTAATTGTTCCATTTTGGTTGTAATATTATTTCTTTTTTATCTTCTTTTATCTTGTTTTTCCTAATAATTCTTCAAAATCTTTTATGGTTATACATGGTTCAGATAATTAATTCTTTTTTATTTCCTTTAATTCTTGCAATATCTCCATTAATTTTTCTAAAGATCGTTCAGATTTTTTGTCTTCTATGACTGTTATTAGGTTTTGGGTAAAGGAGCAAAAGTACACATGTGTTTTATCTTCAGGAGTGCCCAGCACTATATGCTTTTTTTGGAAGCAAAAATACACATGTGGTTACATTTTAGGAGCAAAAATCACACCACCGTTAAAATCTAACTTAACGGTGCATTTGCAACAAAAAATGCCGTATTTACAACAGAAAATGCCATATTTACAACAACATTTAAACACCTGGATTTTGAACATAGAAATGTCATTTACAACAACAAAAAAAGGATATATTTACAATAGGAAGTGTTGTATTTACAACAAAATTTAAAATCTGGCTATATTTACAACAGAAAAATGTCATATTTACAACAACATTTAAACACCTGGATTTTGAACATAGAAAGGTCATTTACAACAGAAAAATGCTAGATTTACAACAGGAAGTGCTGTATTTACAACAAAATTTAAAATCTGGTCATTTACAACAGAAAAAGTCATATTTACAACAGCCTAGATTTTAACGGTGGTGTGACTTTTGCTCCTAAAATGTAACGACATGTGTATTTTTGCTTCAAAAGAAAGCATATGGTGCTGGGCGCTCCCGAGGATAAAGCACGTGTATATTTTTGCTCCTAAACCCTTAGGTTTTTAATATATTCTTGAGTTTTATCTATTTCTCTGTCTTGTTGTGGACATACATGATTTATTAAATATTGAATCACATCTGTTATATTATTCTATTCAGTTGGGATTAAAGGTATGGTAAAGATGTGGAAACTTTTCTATTTCAGGACAGGTGTACAGACTATCTATTTTATACTGATCCTGCAGTGTGATAAGGATTTTTATTGTATTGTTCTTCTATCATCTTGTTGTAGTCTATGTTTTCTTTTCCTTTTGCTACTTTATAAAGTTTCTCTATCTTTTCCTCCATTTGTTCTAATAAAATTATTTGAATTTTGAATATCACTGGGCTTTTTTTATCGGATACGATACAGTAAAATAATAATGTCAAAATGCTGTAAATGAGAAAGTATTTAACATTATACTATACTTAAATCATTCTTGCCAAGAACAATTTCAGAATTGTGAAGAAGTCGTATTTGGGAAGAGCGAGTTTCCACAGAAATCGTTCTTCGCGTGAACGATGATATAACATCAATAAGAATAACTTTGGAAAATAAATAAATAAATATGAAAAATACTCCATCTATTCCTTTTTATAAGATACCAAGTGGATCAAAAAGTTAATTGTTACGGTCCGGCATATCGGCCCAAATGTCTAGACGGCTCAATACGAAATATATTATATATTTCGTATGTGCCTACAATAATCTATCATATCTACAATCAAGAGATAAGATAGATCACGCAGTTACGATATTAATGCATACCCTATATATACAAGGGCATAAACCTAAGGTGCACACGTTCTAACTCAAACCTAGTAAATTCAGTATCACCGTGCACATCCCCACTTGACACATTCCCCTTCCCCCCTTTAAGGCGAATAGTCTATAGTGTGCGGTGATCCCGTTTCCTTAAGGATATCGACTCCCTAGGTATACTGGTGGAGTACATTGATTCAATATCAAAGTACTAGCCCATCGGCTAGACATCTGGTTTCACACCAGAACATTGGCGCCAACCGTGGGGACCGTAAATTTCGATTCCCGTGACCACCGATGGCCAACACCAGAAGTTGCAGTCGGAATACTCAACCTGGAAATCCACAGCAGGTTGAGGCTACTCAAAATAATTAGACTCCGCAGCTACCGGAAGGAGGTCCAGGAGGGGAACATTTCAGATACGGCATCTCCCCTCCTATAGTCCCCAAAACTCATGATTTAGCCGCGACGGAGGTCTTGGTTCAGAACCCCGACATCGCCCTCCTACAGAAAACACAGGAATCAATTCTGAGGCACATGCAAAATAACGAAAAGCGGAGTAACCTCCAACGCCAAGAAGACCTCAGAATAATACAGCAGATGATGGAGGATCGATTTAACAAATTCGAGAAGTTAGTTGGAAGAAGGGAGCGAGAAAACTCACCTGAAAAACCGGAAGGGACATCTACAGATACAAGCAATCAATCTCCCACAAGACGTCCAAGGCCAGAACGCCGAGATACGAGCTGAGCCTCTCTGGGGACTGGATTAGTTCGAACTCGACCTTCAGCATTGGCAGCTAAAAAATTACACCGGAAAAGATCACACAACCCGAAGACCGCGAGGTCAAGAGATTACCTCGGTCTCGGGGGTCACCGGAGGAATATAAGATGAAATACGTAACTGATCTCAACCAGGGTCCTTTTTCTAACGAGATTGCAACCGCTCCGTACCCAAAACGTTTAGATTTGACGCATCTCCCGAAATATGATGGGACTCAGGACCCTCGTGTCCACCTCGATACCTTTGAGTTGGGCATGTTCGTTCGATTAATTAAGGGCCCGGTCATCTCACGGATCTTCGCGGCAACGTTAACCGGACCGGCCCAGAGGTGGCTTCATACTTTACCGCCCGACTCAATACATCATTTTGAGGAGCTCGGACAAAGATTTGAGTTGAATTTCGCAACAAGTAAGAAGCAACCGAAGTCCCAATTTACGTTGAGTAAAATCAAGCAGAAAAAGGGGGAGACCATCCAGAAGTATCTAGACCGGTTCAAAGAAGTGGCATTGCAAGTACGTTCACTCCCCGATGACGTCTATATACACTGTATCGTAGATGGTTTGGACCCCTCATCTCGGTTGGCTAAGAATATCTTTAAGAACCGAGTCCAGACGCTCACCGAATTTCATACCCGAGCAAAACAATATTTGGACGTAGAACAGATGGAGATCGCTAATGCTGTCGGATCCGAGAAGCGGGAAAATATATCGCCCGAGGAGAAGGGGCAACCGCATAAGTCAAAAAGTGAAGTTCCTCAGCGTACCTGGAACCGAGAGGTACGCACTCATGAAGGAAGGCCAGAAGGAAAGCGAAGGTATGAAAGGTACACCCCTCTGAACGCCCCTCGCTCCCGGATTTGGAAGGAGGTGGCCCTGACCGATATGAAAAGAATGGACAGACCTCGGCCTCCGAGAATTCGTCCCACAACTGATCAATCCAGGTTTTGTGCGTTCCATGGTGGACTGGGACACACCACGGATCAATGTTTTGAACTCAGGGACGCCATAGAACGGTTCATCAGAGAGGGCAAACTACGCCAATATGTGATACAAACCCTAGGGGGTAAAAATTACAAACGTAAGCAAGGAGACCGAAGTAGAAGTCCAACCACCAATCCAAAGAAAGACGCGAAGCCCTGTAGGACCGCCGTTGAGGAAGAAGAATTTCCAGAAGCACAATTCCAATGCAATGTTGTCAGCGGAGGTTTTGGCGGGGGAGGAGATACGATGAGCCAGCGCAAGAAATATTTAAGAGAAGTCCTTTCTGTAAGGGATCTCCCAAATTTCAAGGACGATCCAATGAAACCGACACCGCCCCCATTAGTATTTACCACTGAAGAACTAAAAGACGTGGTGCCGGGACATCAGGACGGGTTGGTTATCACGGTCACCGTGGCTCAATGTCGGGTGAAAAGGGTTTTTGTCGACCCAGGGAGCTCGACAGACATTATTAGCTGGGGCGCTTATAAAAGGATGAAGATGGATGCAGAAGATTTAAAGCCGTGCAAAACGACCCTTATAGGTTTCAACGGGGAACATTCACCTCCCAAGGGATACATCGACCTAAGACTAACGTTGGGAACCAGAGAGGCGTTCAAATCAGAACGGGTAAGGTTCATAGTTGCTTATTCCCCTCCCCGTATAATATCATACTCGGCCGGCCAACGATTCATAGTTGGGATATGATAGTATCCACAAAGCATCAGAAATTGAAGATGGTAAACAACAAAAATAAGGTCGTTGTTGTTAATGGAGATCAAAAGGAATCCCATCAATGTTACTTCGAGTCAGTCCGAGATGGAGATGGGGGACCATCATCCCCACCTCAGAGTCAGAGGCGAACAAATGCTGAATGCTGAAAACCGCAGAAGAGACGGACGACCCGTTAGCATGGTAGAGCTCGACCTCAGGGATGAGCCCAAAATCCCACGTCCAGAACCAGAAGGCGAATTAGAAGAATTAATTCTCGGAGGGAATCCCTCAAAAACAACGAAGATCGGAGGAGCAATGAATCAGGATTTAAAAGATAGGTTAATCGAATTCCTAAAGCAGAATCAAGATATATTCGCGTGGACGTCGTCCGAAGTCCCATGCATTGATCCTAACTTCTACTGTCACAAGCTGGCTATTTAGCCGGGGTCCAAACCAGTGGCGCAGAAAAAGAGAAATATCGGGGCTGACAGGCGGAAGGCCTTGGAGCAGCACGTAGAGGAACTCTTGGAAGCCGGGTTCATAAGGGAAATACAATACACTGCGTGGCTCTCCAATGTAGTTATGGTAAAAAAAGCCAAGCGGGAAATGGAGAGTATGCACGGATTATACCAATTTAAACAAAGCATGTCCAAAAGACTCATACCCAATGCCTAACATCGATCAGTTGGTCGACAATTCGTCGGGCTTTCAATTGCTATCCTTCATGGACGCGTACTCAGGTTACAATCAAATACTCATGCATCCGAATGATCAAGAGAGGACAGCTTTTATGACCGACAAAGCCAACTACTGCTACAACGTGATGCCCTTTGGTTTAAAAAATGCCGGGGCAACTTACCAACGGATGATGAACAAGGTATTTGCTGATCAGATTGGACAAAACATTGAGGTATACATCGATGATATGATCGTAAAGACAAAGGACCCGAAAAACCATGTCCATGATCTAGAGCAGACATTTAATAAATTAAGAAGGTTCCGGATTCGTTTGAACCCGGCCAAATATGCGTTTGAGTCCTAGCCGGAAATTTCCGGTTTTATGTTAACAAACTGAGGAATTGAAGCCAATCCGGATAAATGCAAGGTTGTCCTCGACATGCAGCCGCCGAGGACGAAGAAGGAAATATAGCAGCTAACCGGCCGCCTGGCTGCGCTAACCAGGTTTCTACCCAGATCAGCTGAGAACGCGCTCCCATTTTTTAGGTTGCTAAAGAAGGAAACACAAGGAGGATGGAACACAGATCGCGAGGCAAACATTTTGAAAAGATCAAACTCGCTTGGCGACCCCACCATCCTATCAAAACCTGACCCCGGTGAGTCCTTATTTTTATACTTATCTCGTGGGCGAAGAAGCAGTGAGTGCGGCCCTGATAAGAGAAACCGAGGCCGGCCCGACGGCCTCCCGTCTATTTTGTCGATGGGCGTTACGAGCTCGGAATTACGATATCGGAAGGCGGAAAAAGTGGCTTTCGCCGCTTATCTCGGCAAAGAAGAAGACGAGACCTTATTTCCGGGGACACCGGATTATTGTCCGAACAAGCCAGCCCACTCCGCAAATATTACACAAACCAAACTTGGCAGGGAGAATGACTAGCTGGGTCATCCAGCTATCTGAGTTCGACATCTCGTACAAGGCCCGACATGCAATCAAATCACAAGCATTGGCAGATTTCGTCAGAGAACTTACCTCGATAGACAGGATCGATGACGTTCAAGACAAAGTATGGAAAGTATATGTCGATGGATCTTCAAATGCAAAGGGTAGCGGAGCCGGAATCATAGTTGAAAGCCCGGAAGGTGTCGCCATTGAACACTCCCTCCAATTGGAGTTCCCGACCTCGAATAACCAGGCTGAGTATGAAGCTCTACTTGCCGGATTATTACAAGCCAGAGAACATGGAGCGCAGAGAGTAAAGGTTTTCACCGACTCGCAGCTTGTGGCCGCACAGATAGAGGGCATTTATCAGACAAAAGGTCTATTACTAGCTAAGTATCTCAATAAAGCTAAGGAGGTAATCTCTGACTTCGACAAGGTTATAATCACCCACATCCCAAGAGAAGAAAACACCCGAGCTGACATTCTATCAAAACTCGCCAGCACCAAGGGCCCGGGAAGCTTCCGAACCGTTATCCAGCAAAATCTAATAGAGCCAAGCTGCGTCATGACAATATCGGCCGCTACGGATTTGAGGAGACTGATTGAAGATTATCTGGAAAGAGGGATTATACCGACGGATTCAGTCGATGCAAAGAAATTAAAGCGGGAAGCCGCCGTGTACACGATGATTGACGACCAGCTATACCGGAAAGGTCTACACTCTCAAATGATGAGATGTTTAGACTCATCCGAGGCCAAGTATGTTTTGACCGAGATACATCAAGGCGTGAATGGCCATCACATGGGGGGCAAGGCCCTTGCTAGGAAAGCTTTGCGGGCCGGATATTACTGGCCAACAATGAAGATAGATGCCATGGAAGCAGTCAAAAGGTGTAAAAGTTGCCAGAAACATGCCAAGATTATTTGGCCTCCGCCATCAAAATTAAACGGCATCTCGGCCCCTTGGCCTTTCTACAAATGGGGAATGGATCTCCTAGGGCCGTTCAAAGCAGCCCCGAGGCAATTTAGGTGGCTCATCGTGGCGGTAGATTACTTTATTAAATGGATCGAAGCCGAGCCTTTAACCTCTATCACCTCAGCGCAGATTCAAAGGTTTTTTCGACACAATATTGTCTCTAGATTCGGAATCCTAGCCGAAATAGTCACAGACAATGGGACCCAGTTTATAAACAAAGGGTTCCAGGCTATGATGTCGGATCTAGAGGTTGTACAGCACTTCGCCTCGGTTGAACATCCACAGTCAAACGGCCAGGCCGAAGCAGCCAATAAAGTCGTGTTAGACGGCTTAAAGAAGCGGATGCAAGATGCAGAGTCCAACTGGGTCGAACAACTCTACAGCGTACTATGGGGGTACGGGACCGGCGTGCGGACCTCAACCCGGAAACCCCTTCCGGTTGACTGTGGATGCGAGGCAATGATCCGGTGGAGATAGGGCTTCCGTCATGGAGGAAGGCTAAAGCAACTCAAGTGGGAGGCGAGTCAAATGAAGATGCCTTGAGGACCGAACTGGACTTAATTGACGAGATCAGAGTCAGGGTGCATTGCAAGGAGCTGGCTACCAAGCAACTCATCGTGGCAAAGTATAATCGGAAACTAAGACCCCGTTCTTTCAACAGGGGCAACCTGGTACTTCGACGTGCAGATATTGGAAACAAAAACGCTAGAGATGGCAAGCTAGCAGCAAATTGGGAATGTCCGTATCGTATCAAAGAAAAGCTAAGCAATGGGGTGTATATACTAGAAACCCTAGGAAGAAAGCTCGTCAAAAGAACCTGAAATGCCGACAAGCTGAGGGTCTACCATAACTAGACCTTGGCTCGGACGACGATGTTAATTGAATTCGGTTTATTTTTTCTTATTTAAATTCATGCCGTTTACATTTGGTTATTTTCCATTAACGACATTACCTCTTTGAATTTTTATCTTAAAGAAGGAACCCGTAGTGGAGTTCTTATTTCAAAGTGCGTGCTGTTTATAACTTAAGTTTTTTACACCGAGATCCACGAACCTGGTTACGTACACCGCGGTCCACGAACCCGGTTACCTACACCGATGTCCACGAACCCGGTTACCTACACCGAGGTCCACAAACCCGGCTACATACACCGCGGTCCACGAACCCGGTCTCATTTAACACATCTAGATGGATGACACTAGGGCCGATGTGCCTAGGTTACGAGCAATATGAAATCGCTTGTAAAGGTCTTCACAAAATTGACGCGTCAAACGCTCGCTCCTTGATAAAGAAGATGAATTGTCATACCGACCCTGATCAAGTCAAAATGTTTGGCTTTGTGTTGCGAACACCTCAGCTCAAACATATGACATTTTGCCCTTATCTTGGCGAATGAACCCAGACAAGGGAGCCGGAACACGGTAGTGCGTTAAATAAACTGAAAGTGGAGCTAAATCACCAAGAGGGGGTGAATTGGGGATTTTAAAAATCTTTTTCGAATACCTCGTTTTTTAACACTAAAAACAAAGATGAACTAAGATGAGAGTAGAAGAGCAAGACACAAGGATTTATACTTGGTTCGGCCCATCTCTTGACCTACGTCCGGTCCCCGGACTCTCTGGGATTTTCACTATCTCAATTGATTACACACTCGTACGCAAGAGTAATTCTCTCACTAGAACTTACTCCCCTTACAAGTTGCAATCAATGAACCCAATCACCAAGTCCCGGACTTGTGATCCTTTACAATAAATGATTTACGAAAAGGAAACTCTTTCTAAGAGTGGATATTGATAAACACTTGAAGCTTTAAATGTCAAAAGACACAATACAAGTGAAAACAGAAAGGTAGTTGAAGAACTTTGAATGCTATGCGTTTTCAGTAGGTGTGTTCGTTGAGAAGACTTGAATGCAGCTCTATTTATACCAAGAGAGCATTAAGTGACCGTTGTAATCTTCAATATAACCGTTGCCTTCATTAGACAAGGTTACGTTCGTTTTGGTCTTCTTCTCTCTAATCTCCACTTAATCCAAATTTGTGCGAAGTTCGAGTTGACTTTACGCACATTAATCTGTTGGAGTAGCAGTGTACTTGGATGTGGTAGGTAGACATTAATTCTTTGTAAGCGTGTGCGAAGGATTACCTAAAAGTATGCAACTTTCTGGGTTTAGCATTTAATGTTCTGACATGCTTTTTGCTTTTGCTTTAAACCTTCAATAAACACTTTCTAATTCATCTGAAACTCACTAAAAAAGTTGTTAAACATATCTAGGAACATTATAGAATAATCATAGAAAGTATTAAGATCGAGACAGAAGGTATTGCAAATTCGTCGATTTGAAATTCGAAGTCGCTATGAAACCTCGAGGTTTGTTCTTCAAACCTCGAGTTTTGGACTGTAGCAAGTGAAAGAGATTTAAGTCCAAAACATCAAACCTAGAGGTTACTCTCCAAAACTGGAGGTTTTCAAAGAAGCAAAAAGCGTCAGTCTCTCGTCTGCCAAAACCTCGAGGTTTTATCAGAAACCTCGAGGTTTCACTTTGAATGTGAAACTTGCAAAATCGCGCCAAGAGCAAACCCGGAGGTTTTACGTAAACCCGAAGGTTTTCAAAATCGAAAAGTCGTTTGCTCTCTGGATGGCAGAAACCTTGAGGTTTTTGCCAAAACTCGAGGTTTCACTCAAATGTGGAAATTCTGAGTTTTTGCGCCAAAACAGAAACCTGGAGGTTTGAGAGTAAAACTGGAGGTAAACTTGGAAAACATAGATCCTCTTTGCCTGGACAAACCTCGAGGTTTTTTCGAAACCTCAAGTTTTCTCGAATTTTTAGAACTTAGAGGAAACAACATTTGAGCTCAAACCCGGAGGTTTCCCATAAACCTAGAGGTTCTAAAAACCGGCGAAAACTTGAGTTTTCTCTACGGTAGGTCAAAACCTCGAGGTTTCTTTCCAAACCTCGAGGTTTCACACAATTTTGTGAAACCTGGAATTTTCAAGTTAAAACAGAACCTTGAGGTTTTAGACAAAAACTGGAGGTTTTCAAGTGGTCAAAACTTAGGAGACTCTCTGTAAGTCAAAACCTCGAGGTTTAAACAGTAACCTCGAGTTTTGTGTTTTCCGAAAAATGCGGCGGTCTCTCGTGTTATGAAACCTTGAGGTTTCTCTCGAAAACCTTGAGGTTTTCTCGGTCCAAAAACCTTGAGTTCTTCTCTGTAAGGCCAAACCTCGAGGTTTCTGTGCAAACCTCGAGTTTTACTCTGACAGTGAGTTTTACAACATTTGAGAGCAAAACTTCCTACTTTGTTTACAATTATTGGAGATCATCAAAACCTTTAGAGAACTAACATAAACATCCTATGCGATTATAAAAAGAAAACCCTACCAAACGTCCCCAGATTGCAAGTTTGGAAGAAAACGCAGATCTGCACTACTAAAGACCCTGGCCCGGTCAATCTAATGGTGAGCATGTTAAAATGCGCAATAAAAAAATAACGATTAATTTATAAATTATAAATTAGTCTTACGCTGAACAAAAGTGGCAAGTATTTTGGTACAAAAGTGCATAACAAGGGCACAGACGCCCAAAAAAGCCTAAAGATTGGCATATCATGAGTCGGCAGCCCTCTGCTGCTCCGGAACCTCCGCTGAAGGAACTGCCGGTACCTCTGTGGAAGGAGCCTCGGGTACATCTACCGAAGGAGCCTCGGGTACATCCGCCAGTGGAACGTCGGGCAAAACCGCCGAAGGAGTGTCAGGAGAGATCTCAAGAAAACTGACAGGAGATACCTCGGTGTCTTCCTCTTCTCCTTGCGCGTCGCCGTCAAGTTTTGACACTGCGGCGTCTTCAGGGGATGGAGGAGGAGGATAGAACCGACCTTCGTGAACATATGCTCGATAATGACACTTGCCCAAATCTAGCGTGACGTCAGGGTTCCAATAATGGATATGGGCCAAGGTCATATCAAAGGTATCCTTGGCAATCGTCACGACGGTGGAGGAACAGTTGGCATGAGCCTTCTGGAGGTCTTTAAGAACCGCCTTGGTCCCACCCAACTCTTCGGCAAGACTCCCCCTCTGAGTCTGTACCGTCTTCAGCGCGTCCATACATCCGGAGTGGGCAGTCCTCAGGCTAAGGAGCTCGGAGCTTGTTGACATCAGATTGTTTTTGACTGAGTTCAGCTCCTCTACCATCTTTCCAACCGACTCCTTGGCGGCCTTCAATTCTCCCCCGGCTTTTTCCGGTGCAGCTAATGCCAAGTCTCTCTCTGCCTCCATGCGACGCTTCTCGGCCGAGATGTTGACGATTTGATGCTTCAGATGAAGCAGGGATTGCACCATACCGACCCCCTGCAGCAGACGATGTTGCACGGAATGAGCTAGACGCTCATCGACGTCTGTCAGGGGAAGTACAGGATCCTGGAACCTCCGGGGTGGGAAAAAGGCGAGACTAAGCTCCTCGGTGACCCCCTTTTCCCAAGCCAACCCCCGCGGTAGCTTAGTAGGAGGAGGAGGAGGAGAAGGAGAAGGTGTAGCCGACAGTGACTGAGAAGAAGGTTGAGTCTCCTCAACCACAACTTCCTTCTGCTTGGAGACATTTGACTTGGCCGAAGGAGAGTTGGAGTTGTCACCGGGAGCCAAGGTCTGGACCCTTCGAGCCTGTTGGGCCTGCGTCTGTGATGCAGCTCGCTTCCGGCCTCGACCGGCTTCAATGGTAGCACGGGTACGTGGCTCCGATCGCGGAGGAGCCCCAACATCAGGATTCACGTGGGAGAGATAGGGCGGTAGCCTGGTCATATCTTGAGTTGCAATAAGAAGATAAGATAAGAGGTTAGTCATCGCAGGGGTTAGGAAAGGATAAAAGATTAAAGTGGGGCATATAAAAAGCTCATACAAATAACATATCCCGTCTTGGAACCGGGACCGGTAATAAAGTAGGCTGCGCTCCGGCTGCCATAGGTAGTAACATATAACACCAGCCGGTCAACAGAAAGAACCTCCTCGGCGGGGAGATCGTCTGGTTCAACTTGGTAAGAGGAGGGGGCCACCTTGTGGTGATCATACGTCCAGTACAACGGGAACCTCCATTCCACCGTGTTCCCTTCTGCCCCTTTCAGAAACGAGGGCTTCTGCCCAGGTTTGGCCACGACCTTAAAAAAGTCGTTCTTGAAGTGCTTGAAGGAGTCCGAGAAAGCAGTTAAGAGCTTCCTGTCAGGATCACCTCGAAGTGAAGTGAGCCCCTTCAATTTATCCGCCTCCTTACCAGAACGAGGGGTAAACGGACAGAAGAAATAAAAAAAGAGGGCAGTCGTGCAAGGAATAGGATTTACGAAAGAGCTGCACAATTGCTCAAAAGCCACTATGTAGGCCCACCCATTGGGATGACGTTGGGAGGGGGCCAGATGAAGATAATCTAGGCAAGATATTTGGAACTCGGTAAACGGGAAGCGAATACCGAGCCGAGACAGGTAGGCTTTATAGAAGAAAAAGAAATTAGTACGCCTGGCCGTCCTAGATAAGCAAACGGGCTCATCGACATCGGGAGGACTCGAGCAACAACCTTCGAACTCCCCACTGCATTCGATTAATCTCGGTTGTGGTCATTAAAGAGCGAGTACGAGTACGTCGTATGTTACCCGGGAAACCGCTTAAGGAGGGTTTTGGAAGGGACGGAGGAATTGTCTCCTCGGTCGAGATCGGCCACTTACTTGAGAAGAGGATGACTCCATGTAGACCTAAAAACAAACAAAAATGAAAGAAGGCAAAGATCAATAACTGAAGGGTATACCTGACACGTGCATATTAATGCTAGAAGAAGGGCGATTTCCGAGGTCAACGGCCAAGGTAGAAATAATGGGGGACCTATGTCGGCAGGAGCCGAGGGTAGTATTCGCCAAGAAATCCTAGCCGTTCGCGATAAAATACGAGCTGTCGGCGAAACAATCCTAACAGGGGCCGAGGTATCCCTCAGGCATAGATTCAACCCTGGCGCGTGGAGCAGGCTCGTAGAAACTAAGAGGCTCGATCGGGATGGCTTCAGGGACATATGGGCCTACGGGGTTTGGCAATCCGCTTTGGAAAGGACGAGCATTTGGACGTCTAATAGAGTGGAAACGCGACCTCCTAGTACTCCCCCCACTTGAACCACCATGTAGTAAAAGGTTAGATCTAACCCCCTCGGGCAGAGGTGTCCCCAATATCCAATGGCTGGCCCTCTGGAAACGAGCGCGTAAGGCCTCTTCTTCTTCTTCTTCTTCTGGGGTGAGAGATGGGTTTGAAAATGATGATGGATTATTCCTATCCATCAAAACACAGAGGTAGAAACCTAGAACAGGCACAAAAGGGGATGAGACGCAGGAGGAGTCAAAGGGGATATTCTAACAAAAAAGGGACATACACCTAGGGGAAGAAAACTCAGAACCCCACGATGACCCAATGGCTGTCACTAGAACTCACCAAAACAAACCCAGACAGAAAACCAGAAAAAGCCAACCAGACAGAAACTACGTAGAAGGAAAACAGGAATGGATGATCAAAGCTACCAAAGTCACATTACAGTAAGTAGAGAAGAAGAAAAAAACAATACCTGGTAAGAAGGAGTGCAGGAAGTACTGAGACAGGATCAAAGGAAGCTTCGTCACGGCGAAAGTGTTGTACTGGAGAATAGAGAAAGATATAGAAGGCAGAGAAGTCAAGTGATTGAAAAATGAAAGAAAATGTGAGTAACGGAGGGAAGAGTAAAGCAAAAGTTCAAATGATAGGGGTAAAAGGGGGAAAGTAAGTATGACGTGCGACGTGCGCTAAGAGCATTAAAGGCGCACGAAATCCAAAGACGGCGAAGCAGGACGGTTAAAATCCCTCGCCAGTCCACAGGTGCCACATGGCAGGGGGCAATGATGGAGAAGGCAGAAGGTTTGCTGACCGGGAAACACACTGGAACTTTGGGCCTTATCTCAGACCCCGGCCCCTGGGGATAAAAGTTTCTCAAAAAACGAAATAGCTCGGCAATATCACGGACTCGGCAAACCCCTATGCGTGATCTCGGATCCTGAGCTCGGACCTCGGATTCCGGAGAACGTAACTACCGGGGCCGATGCTAATAGTGAACCAGCTCAGGCCTTCACCATATGCCACCCGGCTACAGGATTAGCAATATCTCGAACTACGATGACTTTGATCCCTTCACAGGGTACGTAGGCCCTAGGCACCACACCTAGGTCAAGCCCAAATAAATCAAAATCCTACATACTAGACCGCCGGGTAAGGATACCTCGGTATTTCACCTCGGACAGAAATTACCAGAGCACGATACATCTCGGCAGATCAAACGCTTGAACTACCGAGCTGGGGGGCAACTGTTACGGTCCGGCATATCGGCCCAAATGTCTAGACGGCCCAATACGAAATATATTATATATTTCGTATGTGCCTACAATCATGGAGAATCTATCATATCTACAATCAAGAGATAAGATAGATCACGCAGTTATAATATCAATGCATACCCTATATATACAAGGGCATAAACCTAAGGTGCACACGTTCTAACTCAAACCTAGTAAATTCAGTATCACCGTGCACATCCCCACTTGACACATTCCCCTTCCCCCCTTTAAGGCGAATAGTCTATAGTGTGCGGTGATCCCGTCTCCTTCAGGATATCGACTCCCTAGGTATCCTGGTGGAGTACATTGATTCAATATCAAAGTGCTAGCCCATTGGGCTGTAGACATCCTGTTCCACACCGAAACATTAATTAAAATTGGTTAAAGATAATAAATATATAAAAAATGAAACTCATTTTTCAAAACACACTTATTTATAAGGGAGGAAGGTCGGTAGGGAAAGAATGAGTGGAAAAAATGATGAGAGATAATTTTTCAAAACATCCCTATTAGGTGAGTGACTGAGAGAATGAATGGAAAAAGTGATGAGAAAGAATGAGTGGGAAAAAGTGAGGAAATACAAATGTAATTAATTGAGGGGGAAAATGAAAAAATTAGTAAATGTCTAGATTTCTCCAAGAAATACCTTATAAAAAAGGAACATTACATGTTCAAATAATGGTAACTTATAAAAAAACAAAGAAAATATGTTTTATATTTAAAATCAAAATCAACTCCTAAACATATCTTATGTAATCTCATTTATTTTAGACGGTTTGACTATATCATATGTATTCTTTCCTTTTAATTTAAATTTGCGCTTTATATATCTGATACAACTCATCTCTAATTAGTTATATTCCAATTTCCAGCACGACTTTTGGAAAATATTTATAGAAAATAGTCTGTGTCATACAAAAAAATTTAAATATTAGCAAATGAATATTATGGATCTTTAGAATTGTTCAAGTCCTTCGGTCTTCACGTTTAAACAAATCGCATTATTTAAATAAACTGGCGCTTATGAGTTAAGAATGTATTTTTTACGTCTTAAACTATTTATTTTTATAAAACATATATCGGGGTAAAGGGCCTTTTAGTTCACTCGAGGGGAGCTCTCATTTTGAGTGGTGCACGAATTTGCAGATATAATTTTTTTTAATTATAATTTTTAATTAAACTACATTTTGTAGCCGTTGCATCTTAAGATGGACCGTTCTGTGTGCTTAAGCCCAAGCCCAAGCCCCAGTTCAGTCCCGTCGTTCCTTCTTCTTCTTCTTAGGTCAACACGTCGATCCTTCCCTATCAAAAAAAACATCCCGCCCCGTTCCTTCTCCTTCTCCTTCATCTGCTTGCGAAAGGGAGAATCGGCTTTAGAGAAGTCTTAATCACAGAAGAAGTTATATTGGGTTACTGAATTCTACATAATACTTGCTTCTCATTTGAAGATTGAAGAGGTTCGACGGCGGCTTAATCTCGATGTTTCTGTTGCTTCTGACTCTCTTCCTGCGCCTGCACCAATTGAATCATTTTCAGACATGGTAGCTATTTTATAAATCAGAACCATATTTCTTTTATTCAATTTGTAGCCATTATGGCTAATAAGGGAAAAACTATGGACTTATTAATTTACAGTGCTTGCACCGAAGTATCATGAAGGATATTGCGTATCATGAATACACAAGGGCAACTTCTATCCAGGCTCAAGCCATGCCTATCTCTTAGCGGAAGGGATCTATTGGGTTGTGCTGAAACTGGTAGTGGAAAAACTGCAGTTTTCACCATTAGGTCTGAGCTCTTTATACTTGGGATGTTTATCTAATTCTGTATTGTTTTCCTTAGATATCATGTGGTGGCAATCAAGCAAATAGCAAATTTAATGACCACCCTTTTCTTGTGATTTAATTTCATCCCTATTTTATTTTGTAGCATTGCTTGGCTCAACCTCCAATTCGGTGTGGTGATGGTCCTTTAGCATTGGTTTTGGCTCCTACAAGGGAGCTTGCTCAACAAATAGAGAAAGAGGTGACACTTTTATTCAAACGCCATATGTTTGAATTTGTGACTGTTCTTTGTTGCTTTTCTACTCTACCTTGATGCATGCATGACTCCTAAGACACAATTTTACTCTGCTTAAGTTTTTGGATAAGTGGTGATTGTTTTGCATTTGAGGCTCATGAATTATATGTATCTTCTTTCTGCTTCCATTTTGGAATTGGGAGTTTTATCTATACTAAGATTATTTGTTCCTTTAACACAAGATTACTGTTTTCGGTAGCTTATGAATTGAGTTGTTTGTTGATATTGGTTTAGTTTCTTGGGTGGAAGGTTTTGAATTTGAAGCGACAGTGAATTCTGGGGTTGCTCACAATTCTGTTTGCTTGTCAGATTATGCACCATATACAGTGAATTCTACAACCTTGTGAGATAACTTTTCAGACAACCTTACATGTGTATATGGTGCATATTATGGTCAACCTTCCTCCATTCTCTTTCTTCAAAGCAGCTATTTCATTCTTTTGTACCTGAGGATGCATCATAGCGCATCAGCTAGTCATGGTTGACTGTGAATGTTACTAGTTTTGTGAAAATTATTTATCACTATGCTGCACCTCAGTGTTGTGTAAGGCCTTATCACTTTCTTTTTAGACCTGATAACCCCAAACCTATGCTTCTACGAAAAGGTCTGAAATTCAGTCAAACATATTCCAATGTAATGGTTGAATACTACTTTCTCTATTCGGTTTCACTGGTACTCTATATTTTTTCCCATGTAAAGGTGCACCTGCATCTTCAGTGGATAAGTTTCACCAAAACTAAGTGGGCTATAATCTGTGTGGATGCATAGAAGTACTTAGACTACTACTATGAGCACGGTGTATACTAATGCTATCACTAACTTTACTAACTAATAACTAATGGTAGTAGTACTGCTTGCTTTATATGTTGTCTTATCATTTTGCCAATACATTCTCAATGTGGGCTATAACTATTATTTATCTCAAATAAAGAAAAAACTAACTTCTTAGTTCCCATTATTTATCTCAAATTCTAATTCAGTCCACATATTTTAAAATTTTATGATAAACTGAACATAAAATTAAAATTGAAAATCCTTCTAGTTTGTAATGGTTTTTAATTGGGTCCACAATCCAACCTTGATGCTCATTGCACCCGTGTTTATTATTGTGATGAGTTTTTAATTTATAATTTTAAAATAATTGATTTCTTTTACAATGTTGGAGATAGAATAAAATTTTTCTTTTAGATTCTATATCTATTGAAATTTTAAAAACTATTAATTATTTCATAATTTAAGGAGTCACTAATCAAATATAATCAAATCAAATTGCTGTTTTTTTTTTTTTTTTTCCAGCAAGTGTATCTTGCCATAGCCTTAACACCGCCTTGATGATGAATTGTTTGGGATTTTGCGTTTTTACCTTAGGCGTCTTGCTAATGCTGAAAGATTATTTGTGTATTATTGAATGTTTTTGTTGAGTAACTGGGCTCATCTTTGGTTTGACTTAAATTGACTTTGGAATTGGTTCAACGGTGGTAAAATAACATCTTGGAGAAGAAGTGGTTGGTTTTTGTCATGTTCATAAGTCTTAATGAGTAACATCGTTATTGTACTCAATTGCCTCTTTTGGGGTAAGTGAAAATATAAACAGATGCAACATGTCAGTGGCTTAGAAAAAAAGAAAAACATAAACTCAAATAAAAATAGAGCTGTGTAGAGTTTTCTGGAATTGTTCATACTGTCGGTGGCTTGATTTTGTTGTTGTAATTGTGGCAAGATTGGGATTATGCTCTTGGCTCTGGCTTTTAGCCTATAATCTCTTGTGATAATCTTATTGACTGTTGCGATTCAATTGTTCTGTGGATAAAGTGTTTGATTGCTGATTTTACTTGCTGTGTTAATAATTGCATTTGCCATGGCTGTTAGGAACCTGGTTACTGTAAAAGGGTGCTGTAGTAATTTAATTGAAGCTTACTTTTGTTGTTGTGCCTAGTGTTCTGTGGTAAGCACTGTTTCTCTGCTGTGAGTGTTAGTTCATTTTGGTAAGGATATTTCAAGCTGCTGTTGAGGTCTTTACTTGCTAAACTTTAAGTTTGTCTCTGATTTGATTGCTACTGTCACATTTTTTTTTGGTGAAAGCTGATTTACTGCTGGAATTCTTGGGGAAAAAAAAAACTGTATTGGTGCGTTGTTGGTTTGTAACAAGTGTTGGGGGTGACCCACTCAGTAGTAAATGGTAGTTAGTTGATTGTGCTTCCTATGCCATGGTCTTCCTACTCCTTTACTCTTGCTAAATTTCAATAATGCTCTCTTAGACTTAGGTGCAGCCATTAATGTTATGTCACATTCAGTTGATAACTCATTAGGGATAAAAAACATTGAGTCCACTATTGTAATACTCCAACTGGTCGATAGGACAGCTAGACAACCTTCTGGATTTTTAGAAGACATTTTGGTTTAGGTTAAAGGTCTAGATTTACAACCTGATATAGGGGAGTTCAAAATGGATTCTCTCGGATTGTGTGGTTGAGTATGAGTTCTTTACATTGCATCATGACTCTAGAGTACAGCATGGACATAATGTGATTTGGAGTATTAGGCGTATGCATGGTTTCTACTCATGAGACTCTTTCTTGCGAATTTCCTCTGGTATCCTCATTTCTGTGTGGCTGCTGATCACATCGATTCCTTCTTTTTCTTGAAGGAACTTCCACACTCCAAAAGGATCACTCTCTGCCTTATGTTAAGGAGCCTTTAGACATGGAATTGGAACCACCACCGAGAAAGATTTGTCAAGGAGGAAGGCCTATGCTCAAGAGGTTTACGATTCTCATCTGTGATGAGATTTTTTGCTTCAAGAGCTCAAGAAGATTTCGTCTACATGGTTGTCCCTCTCCTCCCTTTACTATATTGAATTGCTTGTAAATTACTTGTTACTTGATTGCCTAAAATGAGTGTTGGTGGGGGGGACTAAATCATTAGGAAAAGGTAGATTTAGGGTGATGATTTTGTGGCCTCTTTGGTTGTTCTAAGCTTGCATTGAGGTCAATGCTAGGTATGACTGTGGGGGGAGTTTAGCTCATTGATTTTCTAGGTGATTGTACAGGAATTTTGGATAATACCTTTGCTAGAATTATTGATTGTTGACTTTAACTTCCCACAGTGCTTTGAGAGTCTGGTCCGGAACTGAATCTTTCCTGAACAATGCTTGATTTATGAATTTTTCTGCAGTGCACTTTGCTAATTCTGAGATACACATGCAGAACCGAACTTATCATGAATGAATGAAGCAAGTACTGTTTACATATTGATGCCAGCTTTGTGGTTTATCATCTGGAAAATTTGTATCACAAGTAGAATGTTCTCATGCTTTGAAAATGGTTATGTGCATGGTTTAGCCTTGTGTGAGTTAGTTTAGAATGCACAAACCTTGATGGAAGGATTTGAGCCTTATTATCATTCATAAATTCAGTGTGCATACTCCACTTGATTCAATTTCCTCTAGAACTTGTCTTGCGTCTTAATCAAGGCCACATAATTGCACAAGAGTCATGAATAGGATTGAGGCATTCTATTTCTTCACCCATTTTCCTAAACACAAGCCGTTTAAATCAATCCCTTGCTAACCCCATTGAGCCCTTCACTTTCATTTCTTCTTTACATATGCACTGAATCTGAATTTATACATGAGACTATATGTGAGAAAAGGAAAATATATATGATCGTATAGAAAAAAAAGAAGAAGAAAGAAAACAGGAAAAGCCAGAAAGGAAAAAAACAAAAAAAGGAGAAAAAGGCAAGGAAGAGAAAGGAAAAGGCATATGTGTAGAAAGAAGAAAAGAAAAAAAAGGTAAAGAAGGCAGAACAAAAATGTCTTCAAAAGAAAAGGAAAAAAAATAGAGAAGAGTAAAATGAGAGAACAAATTGTCCAAAGAACTCTTTCAGCTTATGAATATAATTTGAAGCAATAGATTTATGCTTAAACATTGCTGTACATGACAGCAAATGCTGAAGTTTCAGCCACTTGTTTGATTGTCTAATTATCGCTCATCACCAGCGTATATTTCAGATTATGTGCCATTCTTTTTTCCATTTCCACTTGGACCTTTTCAACATTACAACCAAAGCAAAGACCTCTTGATTCATTACTCTAGTGTATAATGAGTGGTGGAGATGGTAGACACATTACAAGCCTATGGTAGGGGTTGGACTAGTGGAGTGGAGTGAAATTACCTTGAGAGAGGAATGTGAGAAGTGCAAAACAGGACCAAGTTGTGTTCTAAAGCATTACTAACTATTGGCTAGGCTAAGTACATGGACTATTTGATTTGCGTTTGTACACTTTGCTTGTGATGTTAGTTGAAGTATGATATACTACTATGCTTGGATTTTTTGATTTAAGCTTGCTACATTCTCACATATATATCTATTCGGTTTTGTATTGGATTTCCTTGATTTAATTTTTTTCTATGGAGTGCAAAAGTGCAAGTGTGGTGGAATTTGATAAACCATTATTTTTATATGGTTAAGTGAGCATTTTTTGTGGGATTTTAGGAAGAATATAGAGTATTATTTGCTTAATTTTGCATGAATAAGATAAATGCATATAGTAGGAGATTTTGATCAAAATGATTATTTTAGCAGCAATTTAGTAGAATTTCCAGATTTGGACACTGGCTATTTGGTTGCTGCTTGTATTGCCGGTGTAATTCTTAAATTAGAGTGCCTGGAAAGAAATTCCAACCAGGGAGGAAAGCTGAATCCAAAGGAACTCTTTTCCACCTTATTATTGAGGAGGCAAGAGGCTACTATTCAATATGAGAGAGCAACGACGTAACTTGTACCTTTGATTATGCTTGTCAGAACCAAATTATAGTTTGCTGACTTTCCATGTCAGCAATATTCAAATCAGAGAACTTTGCCCAATACTTAGTGTCAGAGTTCTTCTGTATTATTATTGTCACACAGTTTTGGCTTTACATGTAGGTCACTGAGGTGCATGGTGATGATGTCAGTTGTCTCAAAAAAAATTCTGCTACACTAGCTGGGTCGTTGTATACTTTACGTGTCTCTCAGATTCGTATTGATCTTCCTACGCTTACTGATAAGGACAAGGAGGTAAATATTTGGCATACACATCAAAAACTTGTTCCATAAAAAATGAGATAGATTGAATGGGTTGATTTTGTTTTCTACTTTCAGTTCATGAGAAAGAATGGTTAAATTTTTGTATGATTTCGTTCTCATGTTGGGAATAGGTTTATATTGGCCCTATTTCTTAGATTGATTAACTAAAATAGAACTCCTTCAACAAAAAATGTTTTGCAATTGGAAAGCTTAAATGTATGTGTATAGACTAAAGCTGTGTATATTTTTAACTGCCCAAATTACCAGATTATGATTGATTCATTCTACTCCGGTTAGGTCCATGCATGTAAAAGACCTGTTTATTACTTTCTTGTTGCTCATTGAATCTAATAATTATGTTGGACATATCAATGTATTAACTCAGGTCATAAGCACATGGGGTCTTCAAAACAACATAGACTTCCTTTCATTGTCATACACCCGGCATGCTGAGGATATTTGTCATGTAAGAGCTATTTCAGATGGCTTTTCTCCTTTTTCCTAACATATGATATTGAGTGATTTCCTCCCTGTCCCCATGCTTACAGTTTTAGCTTTGAATTTTTGATCTTCTGTAGCTTAAAAACAGCTTTGACTAAGTAAATTGTTTCCCCCCTTTCTTTTAATCAAGGTATTGAGATATGTTTATAATTATATTTTTGCAGGCCCGTGAATTTCTCTCTAAACTTGGTGGTGACCTGAAACAGACACAAATTTTTGCAAAGATTGAGAATATAGAGGTGAACTCTAACATCCTTGCAAGTTGCAACCATACACTCTTGTTACAAAACATAAGGAGAGAATTTCATACATGGTTCACTTTTGATGAGGTTACCATCTTATTATGATTGGCTAGTTATAGGGAATGGTGATGAGAATATGAGAGGCAATGCAAGTAAATAAATGTTCTGAGCTTGCCTACTCTGCTTGATTGTGATTTTTAATTGCATCTTCCCCTGGTAAATTCCCATAGGGATTGACACATTTCGATGAGATATTGAGAGAAGCAGATGGTATCATCCTATCTCGTGGAAATTTGGGGATAGATCTGCCACCTGAGAAGGTCAGCACATGCTTCTGAATTTATGCATGACTTGCTTTATTTGAGATTTTATGTGCTAGTTATGACCTGTTATCTCATATTGATTGATATTCTTTCATATCATTATATTGTTAACCATTCTCTTGTTCTTGTCTCCTTCAATTTCACAGGTGTTTTTATTCCAAAAAGTTGCAATCTATAAGTGCAATGTAGCTGGAAAGCCAGCTGTTACACGTGTTGTGGATACTATGACTGATAATTTAAGACCTACTCGTGATGAAGCAACTTACGTTGCCAATGCAGTGTTGGATGGTGAATTTTAATTTTTATGACTTCTTGCCTTTTTTTGGGGTTAAGGCCTCCGTTATTATTTGCTTCACTTCATCTGGAAGAGCTGCAAGGTTTCTTTTTAACATCTTTCAATCCCTATTTCCCTTTTTATTTATAAATTTATCATTTTCATGGTTACCTATGCAAATGCACGTGCACCTGCTCACAGTACCGATTTCTTCTGCTGTTATCTTTTGTTCGGTTCATATTGATATCAACAGCCATGTGCTATTTCATTACATTATTCCCACTGTGTATCTGTAGGTTGATTGCGAAGTACAGACCAACCATGCCTGTAATACCTGTTGTCATTCCTCAACTGAAAACAAATCAACTCCGATGGACTTTCACTGGTGCATTTGAGGTATATAATGATATTACTTACACATTTTTTGTTTCTTTAAATTCTAATTTTATGGTAGATTGGTGCTAGTGATTTGTTGCTTGCAATCTAATCTTGTCAGGTGCCTGAATGATTATATTGTATCTGTGATGTTGCTTTCAAAAATTGGAGATACTTAATAGCCTAATAGTAAAGCTATAAGTTTCTTCTAATGAAGGAAACTTTTTTATTATTGTTATTGTTTTGGCTTCTACCATAGTTAAGTTCAATATCATCAGTCCTTAAACATTTTAAGCTCAACTTGTCATCTTTTTTGGCATATATATTTGAATTTCTGGTACGGAAATCAAGCTCTCGTGCATTTTAACTTTGATTGAACAATCATGATATGTTCAGAGAGGAAATTACAACAACCTTACTTGATTTAGCAAAGGATTTTACCGACCTCCCTAGAATTTTAGAAACATAAATATACTCAGCCGACCGCTAGGATAGGTCTGTGTAAATTTTTGTTATACCGAGGGAATTTTGTATATGTTTTGAAATTAAAGATGAAACTTGTGTAATATTCATAAATTCAAAGGACCCAAAAGTGGGGGAAAAGAGAAAATCCAAAATGAGTGTTTCTAACTTGAATTGCATTTGAATTTGGATAAATTTCTGAGTGTTTATAATTAAAAAGATGTGTTGAGGCCCTCTTATTGACATTTTGTGGTTGATTTCTTAGTTATTAAGCAAGAAATGGCTGAAGTTAAATATTGAGAAAAAAAATATATTTGGGCATTAGCATTCATTACTGTGTCAAGAAATATCTGCTTTGCAGACTTGATAGTGAAAATGAAGAATAATCGCTTCTCCTTTTATGATATGTGTATATATGTGTTTCTTGTTTATGTTATCCATCGTTATGTTCTTATTTCCAGAGAACCAATTTCTTTTCTTTTCTTGATTTGCATTGTAACATTTGACTTTGAAACTGATCAGTTCTTGCTATTTGTTTCATTTTGTTGTCCAACGACAGGCAAGGCAATCACTTATTGTTAGAGGTCTTTTCCCAATGCTGGCAGACCCACATCATCCAGTAAGACCTATTAAATATTACCTGGTTTATCTTCAGCCTATTTGAGTAAGATGACTATGTTCAAAATGGGAAATAGTATTTCATGTTAGGTTTGATGCTTGCTTCTTTGCTGAAATGTAACTTGGATCATCCTAGTCCCCAATATGGATTGTTTACCATTTAATTTGGTGCAATGTGGTCTAGGAATATTGAGAAAAATAATCAGTTTAGGAAAAAGTTACTAGACAAGCTGTTAACATTTGTTTTAGGAGCTAACAACTATCTGCCATCTGGTATCACCAACTAATTCTAATTTGAGTATTGTTGGGCCCCGAATGAGAGATAGCTCTCTCAATAAGGTCTTAATCATATAGATAGGAGTTCAACCTAAAATCTTATTTAGTCCTTTCCACTTCTAGCTTTTGTTTATAGAGATTAACAAAAGAGGTTGATGGGCTAGACTTATATTTAGCCATTTGTTTGGTCAACTGTTTCAAAACATGAAATCATTTTTTCTCGCATAATGACCTAATTTCTAGTTTTCCTTTAATTGATAAACAGAAAGGTACTGGGTCTCCACAGTCATATCATGTGTCTTTTTGGCTGAATTCAATTTGGCAACCAAAACTGCCAATCTTGCAGAATTTAATGCAAGTGGATCTTAAGTCATAACTGATTTGGCTTATATACCACTTCCCTGGGATGTCTCTTTGCTTCTCTAATCCGCTTGCCATTGCAAATATCTTTGATCAAATGCAAAATGAAATAGATTTCATCCGGTGCCCATGACATCTATCTATTCCAATGAGAAAGTAGTTTTTGTTCGGCAGCTTAGGTCAGGGCCTGATTTGGAGATGGCTTGATGTGAAACTAAAATCAAGATACTGAGATCAGTAACAGGTGCATTCAATAGCCTCATTTAAGAAGTTAAATGATAAAAGCCTAATTCCACTTGGATAATTATGGGTGTGCCAGTTTCTAGTCTGCATTTGAGGAAGTGCCGGTCTGAATGTGGGCAAAAAGATGGCACAGGAGAGGAGAATGATATGACTGGTTTGAGCAGGGAGTGTGTGTATGTGTTTGTGTGAGAGAGAGAGACATGGCAAAGATTGAGAATATAGAGGTGAACTCTAACATCCTTGCAAGTTGCAACCATACACTCTTGTTACAAACGTAAGGAGAGAATTTCATACATGGTTCACTTTTGATGAGGCTACCATCTTACTATGATTGGCTAGTTATAGGGAATGGTGATGAGAATATGAGAGATGTATTGATTTATTTCTCCTTTATTATTTGCTCTCATCCTCCCCCTTATTATTTCTTATTTATATTTAATTTTTATATTTTCACATGAATTTATTATTGTTTATAAATATTATTTATAATACTTAATTATTCATGCGGCTTATTAATGCCTTCTTTCAAATACTGCATAGTTTATGTATCAATAATTTAGCCTTCATTATTTTTTTGCCAAGTTGTCTATTTGTTTTATTTATTATCTTGTTAGTTAATTTATTTCCTTATTCTCTATGAATTATTAACTGATTAATATATGTATGTTATTCATTGGTTGCTATGTGTTTTCTGTATTTATTTATGTTAGTCGTAAATTTGAATAAGTTCTTATCCCATCCGTAGTCTTCCTTTTATTTGATAGATTATTCCTTTCGATTTTTCTGTCTTACTTAACCTGAACAAGAAAAAGGCGGGGAGGCTTCTCTGTTCATTATTGCCACCACTGGAACTAACACGGGGAGGCTTCTCTGTTCACTATTGCCGCCAGTGTTCTCTAGTAAAGGAATAAGATGGTGCTTTGTTCTATTTTTACTGATGTGGAAGCTTATGTGGAGAAATAAACTCATCTCCTGTTTCAATTAGAGGTCACTTTCTGTTCTTATTGTTTACATAAATTTATCTGAAGATTCAAAGTGAATCTGCAGGGAAAGTAGAGCGGAGACACTGAATCACTGTTGTATTCTTTCTGGAAAGCTGGTGTGGGCTGTTTGAATTGATATTCATATACTACACAAGGGAGGGCAAGCTGTAGTTTATTTTTCTTTGTGTATTGTCCACATTGTTTCTCCCTTTTTTCCTTATTTTACACGTTAGTAGTTTAACTACATAGTTTGTTTCCAAGTGCTACATTTTTTTTGGCTATTCTTTCTTATATAATCCTGATTTAGAGTCGGATCAAAGAACTTAATGGTGTAGGTCTAGTGGCAAGCATAATGAAAATGAGAGAGGAGAGATAAGGAGGAAGATAAGAGAGGGTTGATCTTATTTAAAATCTTATCTTCTATACTCATCTTTAATTCCGAACTTACCAATAATTAATATCATATGTTTTTTAATCTACTTTTATCCTCCACTACTTAATGGAGTTGGATAGTCATATCTCCCTTTATGATCCTTTTACTGTATTAATGAGCATGAATTAACAGGTTCGGGAGCCACTTCCTTTGATTGTAGATCATCTTCCTATTGCTGTGACCTTTGGTTTTATCATGGAAGATCATAGACTGGCTTTATCCGTGGGTGGGTCTCAGTAAGTACCTTAATTACAATACTGATTTGAACATGTGGAGTGTTGTTTTGTTGCTAGTTACCAGATGAATAGCCCTTGTGCAAATATGATTGTCAGAAAACATTACTTTTAAATGCTGGATAGTTTTGGATAGATTCACTTTCATCTTATTTCTATTTGGAAGGCTGAAAAAATTTGACTTTTATTTGATTCTTTTTTTGGTCATGATAATTCACCATTCCTCATTTGATATTTTCTTATTTTTCCATAACTTTTTAACTTAATGAAAATTTCGAGTAATTTAAGTTGCTTAATATGTTTGTGCTATTTAAATAGTTTTGAGTTAATATGGTTGCGGTATTTAAATTATTTGATTTAGATGTGCTATTTTGTTGTCATATTTGACTTATTATTTATTGTGGTCATATTTAATTAGATAAGATTTATTTGTTGTCATGTTTGACTTGATTTGTTGTGTATTTGATTAGATAACATCAATTTTGTGCTATTTAAATTATTTGAGCCAATATTTTGTTGTATTTAAATTATTTGATCTAGATGCTACTTTGTTTTCATATACTGATTGTTTATCACAGTTCGTTTTTCTTATTGTTTTTGTTTTTTTGGCTTTTTTCTTATTTTCTCTTCTCTTTTGTATTTGGTAATTTGTATTCTTCCTACTATTTTACTTCTCTTTCATTTATTTTTCATTTGTTACTATTTATTTATTGTAATATTTATTATTTATGTATTTTAACATATAATATTTAATCATTTTTTGTAATATGTATGAATTATCATTATAAGTAACGAACAATTTTATGACTCTTCTTCCATGTCTCTCTTCTCATTTGATTGTTTTTCCGGTCATTTGATTCACTTTTCTAATTTGATCATCTTAATTTTTCACTATTCCTAATTTGATGTTATGTGCTCTTTTTAAATAGTTTGAGCTAATTTGGTCGCGGTATTTAAATTATTTGATTTGAATGAGCTATTTTGTTTTCATGTTTGATGTTATGTTTATTTGATTAGATAATATTTTTGTGCTATTTAAATTATTTGATTTGTTTGTTGAAATTATTTGATTTAGATGCGCTTGTTTTTTCAAATATTTATTGCAGTCATTTAGAGTTTATTATATTAAAATATTTAAATGGATTTCGTTGTTTTTTTTGACTGTTTTTTGTTTTGGCTTTTTCTTATTTTCTCCTCTTTCTTATTTGATTTGTATTTGATTATTATTATTCCTCCCACTATTTTACTTCTCTTTCATTTATTTATTATTTGATATTGTTTATTTATTTACTCATTATAATATTTATTAAATAATCATTTTAATATTCACCATTCTTAATTTGGTATTATCTTATTTTTCCATGACTTTTTAACTTTATAAAATTTGGAGTAATTTAAGTTGCTTGATATCTCTGCAGTTATTTGATTTTTGTTGTCATGTTTGTGAAGTTATTATTTGTTGGGTGTCTGATTAGATAACATTTTTGTGCTATTTAAATTTGTTGAGCGTATGTGTTTGTTGTGTTTAAATTATTTAATATAGATGCGCTATGTTGTTCTCATATACTCCTTGTTTATCACAGTCGTTGTTTATATTAAAATATTTAAATGGAATGGAGTTCGTTTTTCTTATTATTTTTTGTTTCTGGCTTTTTCTTGTTTTCTCTTCTCTTTCTTATTTGATCTGATTATTATTATTCTTTCCACTATTTTCCTTTTCTTTCATTTATTTAGTATCCGTTACAGTTTAGAGTAATATTTATTATTGATTTATTTTAATATTTGATATTTAATTATTTTTGTAATATGTATGAATTATGTAACGATAATTATATTATTATTATTCTTTTTTACTTTTTCCATGTTTCTGTTTTTTGTTTCTGTTTGATTGTTTTTCTGGTTATGCGAATTCACCATTCCTAATTTGGTATTATCTTATTTTTCCATAACTTTTTAACTTAATGGAACTACGAGTATTTTAAGTTGTTTGATATGTTTTTGTGGTTTAAATAGTTTGAGTTAATTTGATTGTGTTGTTCAAATTATTTGATCTAGATGAGCTTTTGTTGTTGTCATGTTTGACTTATTATTAGTTGTGTATTTGATTCGATTACATTTGTGTGATTGGAGCATGTATGGTTGTTGTATTTTAATTATTTGATCTAGATGTGCTATTTTATTTTTATATCTCTTTGTTTATTGTTTATCCGTGTGATTTAGAGTTAGTTTATATTAAAATATTTAAATGTTCTTCTTGTTTTTTTTTTTGGCTTTTTGTTATTTTCTCTTCTTTTTCTTATTTGATTTGTATATTAAAGTTAATATTCTTTCCACTATTTTACTTCTTGTGCATTTATTTATTATTTGCTAATGTTTATTTATTTATTCTAATATTTATTATTTTTTTCTTCTAACATATAATATTTAATTATTTTCGTAATATGTATCAATTATGTAACTATAATTATATTATTATTCTTCTTTTTACTTTTTTTCATGTCTCTTCTTCTTATTTGTTTCTTTCCTAATTTTTTATCTTATTTTTTCCATAACTTTTAACTTAATGGGATTTTGGGTATTTTAAGTTGCTTGATATGTTTTTGGTGTTTAAATAGTTTGAGTTAATTTGATTGTGTTGTTTAAATTATTTGATGTAGATGAGCTTTTGTTGTTGTCATGTTTGACTTATTATTTGTTGTGTCTTTGATTTGATGTGGTATTTAAATTACTTGAGCAAGTATGGTGGTTGTTTTTTGATTATTGTATCTAGATGCGCTATTTTATTTTTATATCTCATTGTTTATTGTTTATCGGTGTGATTTAGAGTTTTTTATATTAAAATATTTAAATGGATTTCGTTCTTCTTATTGTTTTTCTATTGGCTTTTTCTTATTTTCTCTTCTTTTTCTTATTTGATTTGTATTTGACTATTAATACCACTATTTTACTTCTCGTGCATTTATTTATTATTTGCTACTGTTTATTTATTTATTTATCCTAATATTTATTATTTATTTCTTCTAACATATAATATTTAATTATTTTTGTAATATGTATGAATTATGTAACGATAATTATATTATTCTTCTACTTTTTACTTTTTCCACGTTTCTGTTTTCATTTGTTTTTGTTTGATCGTTTTTCTGGTTATGTGAATTCACCATTCCTAATTTGATATTATCTTATTTTTCCATAACTTTTTAACTTAATGGAACTTCGAGTATTTTAAGTTGCTTGTTATGTTTTTGGTTTTTAAATAGTTTGAGTTAATTTGATTATGTTGTTTGAATTATTTGATTTAGATGAGCTTTTGTTGTTGTGATGTTTGACTTATTATTTGTTGTGTATTTGATTCGATAACATTTGTGGCATTTAAATTACTTGAGCAAGTATGGTTGTTGTATTTTAATTATTTGATGTAGATGCGCTATTTTGTTTTCATATCTCATTTTTTATTGTTTATCAGTGTGATTTAGAGTTGTTTATATTAAAATATTTAAATGGATTTCGTTCTTCTTTTTGTTTTCTTTTGGCTTTTTCTTATTTTCTCTTCTTTCTCTTATTTGATTTGTATTTGATTCATAATATTCTTCCCACTATTTTATTTATTATTTGCTACTGTTTTTTTTATCGTAATATTCATTATTTATTTCTGCTAACTTATAATATTTAATTATTTTTGTAATATGTATGAATTATGTAACGATAATTATATTATTCTTCTACTTTTTACTTTTTCCACGTTTCTGTTTTCATTTGTTTCTGTCTGATTGTTTTTCTGGTTATGCGAATTCACCAATGTTTAACTTTGGAACTTCGAGTATTTTAAGTTGCTTGATATGTTTTTGGTTTTTAAATAGTTTGAGTTAATTTGATTGTGTTGTTTACATTATTTGATTTAGATGGCTTTTGTTGTTGTGATGTTTGACTTATTATTTGTTGTGTATTTGATTCGATAACATTTGTGTGGCATTTAACTTACTTGAGCAAGTATGGTTGTTGTATTTTAATTATTTGATGTAGATGATCTATTTTGTTTTCATATCTCATTTTTTATTGTTTATCGTGTGATTTAAGTTTTTTATATTAAAATATTTAAATGGATTTCTTTCTTCTTATTGTTTTCTTTTGGCTTTTTCTTATTTTCTCTTCTTTTTCTTATTTGATTTGTATTTGAGTATTAATATTCTTCCCACTATTTTATTATATTATTTTTGCTACTGTTTATTTATTTATTTATTCTAATATTTATTATTTTATTTCTTCTAACTTATAATATTTAATTATTTTTGTAATATGTATGAATTATATAACTATAATTATATTATTCTTCTACTTTTTACTTTTTCACTTTTTTTCATTTGTTTTTGTTTGATCGTTTTTCTAGTTATTTGAATTCACCATTCCTAATTTGTTTATCTTATTTTTCCATAACTTTTTAACTTAATGGAACTTCGAGTATTTTAAGTTGCTTGTTATGTTTTTGGTTTTAAATAGTTTGAGTTAATTTGATTGTTTGAATTATTTGATTTAGATGAGCTTTTGTTGTTGTGATGTTTGACTTATTATTAGTTGTGTATTTGATTCGATTCATTTGTGTGACATTTAAATTAAGTTTGTATGGTTGTTGTATTTTAATTATTTGATCTAGATGAGCTATTTTATTTTTAAATCTCATTGTTTATTGTTTATCAGTGTGATTTAGAGTTGTTTATATTAAAATATTTAAATGGACTTGGATCTTCTAATTGTTTTTCTTTTTGGCTTTTTCTTATTTTCTCTTATTTTTCTTATTTGATTTGTATATTACATTAATATTCTTCCCACTATTTTACTTCTTGTGCTTTTTATTTATTATTTGCTACTGTTTTTATTTATTTATTTATTCTAATATTCATTATTTTATTCTTCTAAGATATAATATTTAATTATTTTTGTAATATGTATGAATTATGTAACTATAATTATATTATTCTTCTTTTTTTTTCTTTTTTTCATGTCTCTCTTCTCATTTGTTTCTTTCTTTTTTTTTCATTTTTTATCTTTTGGTATTTTTTTTCATAACTTTTTAACTTAATGGAACTTCGAGTATTTTAAGTTGCTTGATATGTTTTTGGTGTTTAAATAGTTTGAGTTAATTTGATTGTGTTGTTTAAATTATTTGATTTAGATGAGCTTTTGTTGTTGTCATGTTTGACTTATTATTTGTTGTGTATTTTATTTGATACATTTGTGTGGCATTTAAATTACTTGAGCAAGTATGGTTGTTGTATTTTAATTATTTGATCTAGATGCGCTATTTTTTTTATATCTCATTTGTTTATTGTTTATCGGTGTGATTTAGAGTTGTTTATATTAAAATATTTAAATGGACTTCGTTCTTCTTATTGTTTTTCTTTTGGCTTTTTCTTATTTTCTCTTCTTTTTCTTATTTGATTTGTATTTGAGTAATAATATTCTTCCCACTATTTTTCTTCTTGTTTTTATTTATTATTTGCTTTGTTTATTTATTTCTTTATCCTAATATTTATTATTTATTTCTTCTAACATATAATATTTAATTATTTTTGTAATATGTATAAATTATGTAACTATAATTATATTATTCTTCTTCTTTTTACTTTTTTTCATGTTTCTTTTTTAATTTTCTGTTGTTTTTCTTTATGCGAATTCACCATTCCTTTTTTTATCTTATTTTTCCATAACTTTTTAACTTAATGGAACTTCAAGTATTTTAAGTTGCTTGATATGTTTTTGGTTTTTAAATAGTTTGAGATAATTTGATTGTGTTGTTTAAATTATTTGATTTAGATGAGCTTTTGTTGTTGTGATGTTTGACTTATTATTTGTTGTATATTTGATTCGATGTGGCATTTAAATTACTTGAGCAAGTATGGTTGTTGTATTTTTAATTATTTTATCTAGATGCTTTTGTTTTCATATCTCATTTTTTATTTGTTTATCAAAGTGATTTAGAGTTTTTTATATTAAAATATTTAAATGGATTTCGTTCTTCTTGTTGTTTTTCTTTTTTTTCTTATTTTTCTTATTTGATTTGTATTTGATTACACTTAATATTCTTCCCACTATTTTATTCTATAATTATTTGCTACTTTTTATTTATTTTTTTATCGTAATATTCATTATTTATTTCTTCTAACATATAATATTTAATTATTTTTGTAATATGTATGAATTATGTAATTATAATTATATTATTCTTCTTTTTTTTTTCTTTTTTTCATTTGTTTCTTCTAGTTTTGTTTCACCATTCCTAATTTGGTATTATCTTATTTTTCCATAAATTTTTAACTTAATGGAACTTCGAGTATTTTAAGTTGCTTGTTATGTTTTTGGTTTTTAAATAGTTTGAGTTAATTTGATTGTTTGTTGAATTATTTGATTTAAATGAGTTTTGATGTTTGACTTATTATTTGTTGTGTATTTGATTCGATAACATTTGTGTGGCATTTAACTTACTTGAGCAAGTATGGTTGTTGTATTTTAATTATTTGATGTAGATGCGCTATTTTGTTTTCATATCTCATTTTTTATTGTTTATCAGTGTGATTTAGAGTTGTTTATATTAAAATATTTAAATGGACTTCGTTTTTCTTATTGTTTTTCTTTTGGCTTTTTCTTATTTTCTTTTCTTATTTGATTTGTATTTGATTATTAATATTCTTCCCATTATTTTATTTATTATTTATTTATTATTTTTATTTATTTATTTATTCTAATATTTATTATTTATTTCTTCTAACTATAATATTTAATTATTTTTGTAATATGTATGAATTATGTAACGATAATTATATTATTCTCTTTTTCATGTCTCTCTTCTCATTTGTTTTTCTCTGATTTTTTTTTTTGTTTTTTTTTTCTGGTTATGCTAATTCACCATTCTTAATTTGGTATTATCTTATTTTTCCATAACTTTTTAACTTAATGAAACTTCTAGTATTTTAAGTTGCTTCATATGTTTTTGGTTTTTAAATTTTCATTTTTGATTGTGTTGTTTAAATTATTTGATCTAGATGAGCTTTTTTGTTGTGATGTTTGACTTATTATTTGTTGTGTATTTGATTCGATAACATTTGTGTGGCATTTAAATTACTTGAGCAAGTATGGTTGTTGTATTTTAATTATTTGATCTAGATGCGCTATTTTGTTTTCATATCTCATTGTTTATTGTTTATCAGTGTGATTTAGAGTTGTTTATATTAAAATATTTAAATGGACTTCGTTCTTCTTATTGTTTTTCTTTTGGCTTTTTCTTATTTTCTCTTATTTGATTTGTATTTGACTATTAATATTCTTCCCACTATTTTACTTCTCGTGCATTTATTTATTATTTGCTACTGTTTATTTATTTATTCTAATATTCATTATTTATTTCTTCTAACATATAATATTTAATTATTTTTGAAATATGTATGAATTATGTAATGATAATTATATTATTCTTCTTATTTTTTTCTTTTTTTCATGTCTCTCTTCTCATTTGTTTCTTTCTAATTTTTTGATTTTGTTTTTCTGTTTATGCTAATTCACCATTCCTAATTTGTTATTATCTTATTTTTCCATAACTTTTTAACTTAATGGAACTTCTAGTATTTTAAGTTTCTTCATATGTTTTTGGTGTTTAAATTATTTGATTTAGATGAGCTTTTGTTGTTGTGATGTTTGACTTATTATTTGTTGTGTATTTGATTCGATAACATTTGTGTGGCATTTAAATTACTTGAGCAAGTATGGTTGTTGTATTTTAATTATTTGATGTAGATGCGCTATTTTGTTTTCATATCTCATTTTTTATTATTTATCATTGTCATTTAGAGTTGTTTATATTAAAATATTTAAATGGACTTGGTTCTTCTTATTGTTTTTCTTTTGTCTTTTTCTTTTTTCTCTTATTTGATTTGTATTTGATTAATAATATTATTTCCACTATTTTATTTATTATTTGCATTTTATTTATTTCTTTATCCTAATATTTATTATTTATTTCTTCTAACATATAATATTTAATTATTTTTGTAATATGTATGAATTATGTAACGATAATTATATCATCCTTCTTCTTTTTCCATGTCTCTCTGCTTATTTGTTTCTATTTGATTGTTTTTCTGATCATGCTAATTCATCATTATCTTATTTTTCCATAACTTTTTAACTTAATGGAACTTCGAGTATTTTAAGTTGCTTGATATGTTTTTGGTGTTTAAATAGTTTGAATTAATTTGATTGTGTTGTTTAAATTATTTGATTTAGATTTAGCTTTTTGTTGTTGTTATGTTTGACTTATTATTAGTTGTGTATTTGATTCGATTAACATTTGTGTGGCATTTAAATTACTTAAAAGTATTGTTGTTGTAGATGTTTGGTTATTTTGTATTTTTATATCTCTTTGTTTATTGTTTATCAGTGTGATTATATTAAAATATTTAAATGGACTTCGTTCTTCTAATTGTTTTTCTTTTGGCTTTTTCTTATTTTCTCTTCTTTTTCTTATTTGATTTGTATTTACATTAATATTCTTCCCACTATTTTACTTCTTGTGCTTTTATTTATTATTTGTTACTGTTTATTTATTTATTTATTCTAATATTTTTATTTTATTTCTTCTAACATATAATATTTAATTATTTTTATAATATTTATGAATTATGTAACTATAATTATATTCTTCTTCTTTTTCCTTTTTTTCATGTCTCTCTCTCATTTGTTTCTTTCTTTGATTTTTTATCTTATTTTTCCATTCCTAATTTTTAATCTTAATTGGAACTTTGAGTATTTTAAGTTGCTTGATATGTTTTTGGTGTTTAAATAGTTTGAGTTAATTTGTTTGTGTTGTTTCAATTATTTGATTTAGATGAGCTTTTGTTGTTTTCATGTTTGACTTATTATTTGTTGTGTATTTGATTCGATAACATTTTGGTGCCATTTAAATTATTTGAGCCATTATGATTGTTGTATTTTAATAATTTGATCTAGATACGCTATTTTATTTTGTTTTCATATCTCACTGTTTATCACAGTCATTTAGAGTTGTTTATATTAAAATATTTAAATGGACTTCTTGTTTTTTCTTTTGGCTTTGTCTATTTTCTCTTCTCTTTCTTATTTGATTTGTATTTGTTTATTAATATTCTTCCCACTATTTTACTTCTCGTGCATTTATTTATTATTTGTTGCATTTTTTATTTATTTATCCTAATATTCATTATTTTATTCTTCTAACATATAATATTTAATTATTTTTTAAATATGTATGAATTATGTAACAATAATTATATTATTCTTCTTCATTTTTATTTTTTCATGTCTCTTTTCTCATTTATTTCTTTTTTTTTTTTTTTTTCTTGGTTTTGCTAATTCACCATTCCTAATTTGGATTATCTTATTTTTCCATAACTTTTTAACTTAATGGAACTTGATATGTTTGTTAAGTTGCTTGATATGTTTTTGGTGTTTAAATTATTTGATTTAGATGAGTTTTTGTTGTTGTGATGTTTGACTTATTATTTGTTGTGTATTTGATTCGATAACATTTGTGTAGCATTTAACTTACTTGAGCAAGTATGGTTGTTGTATTTTAATTATTTGATGTAGATGCGCTATTTTATTTTCATATCTCATTTTTTATTGTTTATCGGTGTGATTTAGTTTGTTTATATTAAAATATTTAAATAGACTTCGTTTTTCTTATTTTTGTCTTTTAGCTTTTTCTTATTTTCTCTTCTTTCTCTTGTTTGATTTGCATTTGATTAATAATATTCTTCCCACTATTTTATTTATTATTTGCTAATGTTTATTTATTTCTTTATCCTAATATTTATTATTTATTTCTTAACTTATAATATTTAATTATTTTTGTAATATGTATGAATTATGTAACGATAATTATATTATTCTTCTACTTTTTACTTTTTCCACGTTCTTCTTTTCATTTGTTTCTATTTGATTGTTTTTCCTAAGGTTATGCTAATTCACCATTCCTAATTTGGTATTATCTTATTTTTCCATAACTTTTTAACTTAATGGAACTTCGAGTATTTTAAGTTGCTTGATATGTTTTTTGTGTTTAAATAGTTTGAGTTAATTTGATTGTGTTGTTTAAATTATTTGATCTAGATGAGCCTTTTTTTGTCATGTTTGACTTATTATTAGTCGTGTATTTGATTCGATTACATTTGTGTGGCATTTAAATTACTAGAGCATGTTTGGTTGTTGTATTTTAATTATTTGATCTAGATGCGCTATTTTATTTTTTTATCTCTTTTTTTTTATTGTTTATCATGTGATTTAGAGTTGTTTATTTTAAAATATTTAAATGGACTTCGTTCTTCTAATTGTTTTTCTTTTGGATTTTTCTTATTTTTTCTTATTTGATTTGTATTTTACTATTAATATTCTTCTCACTATTTTACTTCTCGTGCATTTATTTATTTATTTATTTATTCTAATATTCATTATTTATTTCTTCTAACATATAATATTTAATTATTTTTGAAATATGTATGAATTATGTAACGATAATTATATTATTCTTCTACTTTTTACTTTTTCCACGTTTTCTTTTCATTTGTTTCTATTTTGATTGTTTTTTTCGGTTATGCGAATTCACCATTCCTAATTTGGTATTATCTTATTTTTCCATAACTTTTTAACTTAATGGAACTTCGAGTATTTTAAGTTGCTTGATATGTTTTTTGTGTTTAAATAGTTTCAGTTAATTTGATTGTGTTGTTTAAATTATTTGATCTAGATGAGCTTTTTTTTGTCATGTTTGACTTATTATTAGTCGTGTATTTGATTCGATTACATTTGTGTGGCATTTAAATTACTAGAGCATGTTTGGTTGTTGTATTTTAATTATTTGATCTAGATGCGCTATTTTATTTTTTTATCTCTTTTTTTTATTGTTTATCGATTGTGATTTAGAGTTGTTTATTTTAAAATATTTAAATGGACTTCGTTCTTCTAATTGTTTTTCTTTTGGATTTTTCTTATTTTTTCTTATTTGATTTGTATTTTACTATTAATATTCTTCTCACTATTTTACTTCTCGTGCATTTATTTATTTATTTATTTATTCTAATATTCATTATTTATTTCTTCTAACATATAATATTTAATTATTTTTGAAATATGTATGAATTATGTAACGATAATTATATTATTCTTCTTATTTTTTTTTCTTTTTTTTCATGTCTCTCTTCTCATTTGTTTCTTTCTGATTTTTTTTGTTTTTCTGGTTATGCTAATTCACCAATCCTAATTTGGTATTATCTTATTTTTCCATAACTTTTTAACTTAATGGAACTTCGAGTATTTTAAGTTGCTTCATATGTTTTTGGTGTTTAAATTATTTGATTTAGATGAGCTTTTGTTGTTGTGATGTTTGACTTATTATTTGTTGTGTATTTGATTCGATAACATTTGTGTGGCATTTAACTTACTTGAGCAAGCAGGGTTGTTGTATTTTAATTGTTTGATCTAGATGCGCTATTTTGTTTTCATATCTCATTGATTACCATTGTCATTTGGAGTTGTTTATATTAGAATATTTAAATGGACTTCGTTTTTCTTATTGTTTTTTCTTTTGACTTTTTCTTAATTTCTCTTCTCTTTCTTATTTGATTATTTATATTCTTCCCACTATTTTATTTATTATTTGCTATCATTTGTTTATTTATTTCTTTATCGTAATATTTATTATTTATTTCTTCTAACTTATAATATTTAATTATTTTTGTAATATGTATGAATTATGTAACGATAATTATATTATTCTTCTTCTTTTCACTATTTCTATGTCTTTCTTCTTATTGTCTCTCTATTTGTTGACCATTCCTAATTTGGTATTATCTTATTTTTTCCATACCTTTTAACTTAACGGGATTTTGGGTGTTTTCGGTCCTTGATATGTTTGAGTTAATTTGTTTGCGTTATTTAAACTTTTTGATTTAGATGAGTTTTGTTGTTATTATGTTTGACCTATTATTTGTTGTATATTTGATTCGATAACATTTCTGTGCCCTTTAAATCATTTGAGCCATTATGGTTGTTGTATTTTAATTGTTTGATCTAGATGCGGTATTTTGTTTTCATATCTCATCGTTTATCATTGTTTTTTATATTAGAATATTTAAATGGACTTGGTTTTTCTCATAGTTTTTTCTTTTGACTTTTTCTTGTTTTCTCTTTTCTTTCTTATTTAATTTGTATTTGATTATTAATATTCTTCCCACTACTTTACTTCTCGTGCACCTATTTATCATTTGTTACATTTTATTTATTTATCGTGATCTTTATTATCTATTTCTTCTAACGTAACATATATATATATATATATATATATATATATATATATATATATCATATTTGTAATATGTATGAATTATGTAACAATAAATATATTCTTCTTCTTCTTGTTACTTTTTCCATGTCTCTCTTCTCGTTTGTCTCTATTTGATTGTTTTTCTAGTCGTGCTAATTCACCATTCCTATTTTCGTGTTATCTTATAACTTTTTAACTTATTGGAATTTCAAGTTTTTTAAGTTGCTTGATATGTTTGTGATGTTTAAATAGTTTGAGTTAATTGCGTTATTTAAATTATGTTATTTAGATGAGTTTTGTTGTTGTCATGTTTGACTTATTATTTGTTGTGTATTTGATTGAATTCACCATTTCTAATTTGACATTATCTTATTTTAACATAAAATTTTAACTTAATGGAGTTTTGAGTATTTTAAGTGGCTTGATATGTTTGTTAAAACAATGCAAACATATCAAGCAACTTAAAATGCACGAAATTCTATTAAGTTAAAAAGTTATGGAAAAATAAGATAACATATAAATTAGGAATGGTGAATTAAAGCATGACCGAAAAAAACAATCAAATATAGAAACAAAAGAGAAGAGAGACAATGGAAAAAGTAAAAAGAAGAAGAATATAATTATTGTTACATAATTCATACATATTACAAAAATGATTAAATATTATATGTTAGAAGAAAAAAATAAAAAACATCACGATACATAAATAAAATGCAACAAATGATAAATAGGTGCAAGAGAAGTAAAATAGTGGGAAGAATATTAATAATCAAATACAAATCATATAAGAAAGAGAAGAGAAAACAAGAAAAAGCCAAAAGAAAAAACTATAAGAAAAATGAAGTCCATTTAAATATTCTAATATAAAAAACAATGATAAAACGATGAGATATGAAAAGAAAATAGCGCATCTAGATGAAATAATGAAAATACAACAACCACAAGAAAAACAATAAAAAAGAAACAAACGAGGAGAGACATGGAAAAACGAAAAAGTATAAGAATAATTTATTTATCATTACATAATTCATACATATTAAAAAAATATATTATATGTTAGAATAAATATAACACTAAATAAATAAATAAACAACAACAAATAATAAATAAATGCACGAGAAGTAAAATAGTGGGAAGAATATTAATAATTAAATACAAATCAAATAAGAAAGAGAAGAGAAAATAAGAAAAAACAATAAGAAAAATGAAGTCCATTTAAATTTTCTAATATAAAAAATAGTGATAAACAATGAGAATAGCGCATCAAGATCAAACAATTAAAATACAACAACCATAATGGCTCAAATAATTTAAATGGCATAGAAATGTTATCGAATCAAATACACAATAAATAATAAGTCAAACATGACAACAACAAAACTCATCTAAATCAAATAATGTAAAGAACGCAAATAAATTAACTCAAACAATTTAAACAACACAAACATATCAAGCAATTTAAAACACTCAAAACTCTGTTAAGTTAAAAGGTATGGAAAAAATAAGATAATACCAAATTAGGGAATGGTTAATAAGCATGACCAAAAACACAATCAATTAGAATTAGAAACAAATGAGAAGAGAGAAATGGAAAAAGTAAAAAGAAGAAGAATATAATTATCATTACATAATTCATACATATATTACAAAAATAATTAAATATTATATGTTAGAAGAAATAAAAAATAAATATTACGATAAATAAATACATAAACAATAACAAATAAATGCACGAGAAGAAAAATAGTGAGAAGAATATTAATAATCAAATACAAATCAAAATAAGAAAGAGGAGAGAAAATAAAATAAAAAAACAAAGTCCTTTTAAATATCCTAATATAAACAAGTCTAAATGACAGTGATAAACAATGAGATATGAAAACAAAATAGCTCATATAGATATTGGCTCAAATAATTTAAATGGCACAAAAATGTTAACGAATCAAATACACAATAAATAAGAAGTCAAACATGACAATAAAAAAGCTCATCTAAATCAAATAATTTTAAATAAAGCAAACAAATTAACTCAAACTATTTAAACAGCACAAACATATCAAGTAACTTAAAATAGTTGAAATTCCACAAAGTTTAAAAGTTATGGAAAAATAAGATAAAATGAAATTAGAAATGGTTAATTAGCATGACCAGAAAAACAAAGAAATAGAAACAAATGAGAAGAGACACGGAAAAAGTAAAAAGAAGAAGAGTAATATAATAATCCTTACATAATTCATACATATTACAAAATAATTAAATATTATATGTTAAAAGAAATAAATAATAAATATTACGATAAATAAATAAATAAACAAACAAATGACAAAAAATGCACGACAAGTAAAATAGTGGGAACAATATTATTAATCAAATATTTCAAAGAAGAAAGAGGAGAAAATAAGAAGAAAAAAAAACATTAAGAAAAATGAAGTCCTTTTAAATATTTTAATATAAACAACTCTAAATGACAATGATAAACAATGAGATAAAAAAACAAAATAGCGCATTTAGATCAAATAATTAAAATACAACATCCATACTGGCTCAAATAATTTAAATGGCAAAAAAATGTTATTGAATCAAATACACAAATAATAAGTCAAACATGACAACAACAAAAACTCCTCTAAATCAAATAATTTAAACAACGCAAACAAATTAACTCAAACTATTTAAACACCACAAACTTAGTAACATAAAATACTTGAAATTCCATTAAGTTAAAAAATTATGGGAAAATAAGATAATACCAAATTAGGAATGGTGAATTAGCATAACCAGAAAAACAATCAAATAGAAACAATAAGAAGAGAGACATAGAAAAAGTAAAAAGAAGAAGAATAATAAAATTATCATTACATAACTTATGCATATTAAAAAATAATTAAATAATATAAGTTAGAAGAAATAAACAATAAATATTACAATCAAGAAATAAATAAACAATAGCAAATAATAAATAAATGCACGAGAAGTAAAATAGTGGGGAGAATATTAATAATCAAATACAAATCAAATAACAAAAATAAGAAGAAGAAAAAACAGAACGAAGTCCATTTATCACACTGATAAACAACAAACAATGAGATATGAAAACAAAATAGCGCATCTAGATCAAATAATTAAAATACAACAACCATACTTGCTCAAGTAATTTAAATGCCACACAAATGTTAACGAATCAAATACACAAAAAATAATAAGTCAAACATGAAAACAACAAAAGCTCATCTAAATCAAATAAGTTAAACAACACAATCAAATTAACTCAAACTATTTAAAAACCAAAAACATATCAAGCAACTTAAAATACTCGAAGTTCCATTAAGCTAAAAAGTTATGGAAAAAAAAAGATAATACCAAATTAGGAATGGTGAATTCGCATAACTAGAAAAACAATCAAACAGAAACAAATGAAAACAGAAACGTGGAAAAAAAGCTCATCTACATCAAACAATTTAAACAACACAATCAAATTAACTCAAATTATTTAAAAACCAAAAACATATCAAGCAACTTAAAATACTCGAAGTTCCATCAAGTTAAAAAGTTATGGAAAAATAAGATAATACCAAATTAGAAATGGTGAATTCACATAACCAGAGAAACAAATGAAAAAAACGTGGATAAAGTAAAAGTAGAAGAATAATATAATTATCGTTACATAATTCATACATATTACAAAAATAATTAAATATTATAAGTTAGAAGAAATAAATAATAAATATTAGGTTAAAGAAATAAATAAACAAGTAGCAAATAATAAATAAAATAGTCGAAAGAATTTTATTAATCAAATACAAATCAAATAAGAGAAAGAAGAGAAAATAAGAAAAAGCCAAAACAAAAACAATAAGAAGAACGAAGTCTATTTAAATATTTTAATATAAATAACTCAAAATCACACTGATAAACAATAAAAAATGAGATATGAAAACAAAATAGCGCATCTACATCAAATAATTAATATACAACAACCATACTTGCTCAAGAAAGTTAAAAGCCACACAAATGTTATCGAATCAAATACACAACTAATAATAAGTCAAACATCACAACAACAAAAGCACATCTAAATCAAATAATTTAAACAACACAATCAAATTAACTCAAACTATTTAAACACCAAAAACATACCAAGCAACTTAAAATACTCGAAGTTCCATTAAGTTAAAAAGTTATGTAAAAATAAGATAAAAAAAGGAATCGAAAGAAACAAATGAGAAGAGAGACATGAAAAAAAGTAAAAAGAAGAAGAATAATATAATTATAGTTACATAATTCATACATATTACAAAAATAATTATATGTTAGAAGAATAAAATAATGAATATTAGAATAAATAAATAAATAAGCAAGTAACAAATAATAAATAAAAGCACAAGAAGTAAAATAATGGGAAGAATATTAAGTGTAATATACAAATCAAATAAGAAAAAGCCAAAAGAAAAACAATTAGAAGAACGAAGTCCCTTTAAATATTTTAATATAAACAACTCTAAATCACACTGATAAACAATAAACAAAGAGATATAAAAATAAAATAGCGCATCTAGATCAAATAATTAAAATACAAAAACCATACATGCTCCAGTAATTTAAATGCCACACAAATGTAATCGAATCAAATACACAACTAATAATAAGTCAAACATGACAACAACAAAAGCTCATCTACATCAAACAATTTAAACAACACAATCAAAATAACTCAAACTATTTAAAAACCAAAAACATATCAAGCAACTTAAAATACTCAAGTTCCATCAAGTTAAAAAGTTATGTAAAAATAAAATAATACCAAATTAGGAATGGTGAATTCGCATAACCAAGAAAACAAATGAAAACATAAACGTGGATAAAGTAAAAAGTAGAAGAATAATATAATTATCGTTACATAATTCATACATATTACAAAAATAATTAAATATTATAAGTTAGAAGAAATAAATAACAAATATTAGGTTAAAGAAATAAATAAAAGTAAAAATAATAAATAAAATAGTGGAAAGAATATTATTAATCAAATACAAATCAAATAAGAGAAAGAAGAGAAAATAAGAAAAATCCAAAACAAAAACAATAAGAGACGAATATTTTAATATAAATAACTCAAAATCACACTGATAAACAATAAAAAATGAGATATGAAAACAAAATAAAATAGCATCTACATCAAATAATTAATATACAACACCCATACTTGCTCAAGTAAGTTAAAAGCCACACAAATGTTATCGAATCAAATACACAACTAATAATAAGTCAAACATCACAACAACAAAAGCACATCTAAATCAAATAATTTAAACAACACAATCAAATTAACTCAAACTATTTAAACACCAAAAACATACCAAGCAACTTAAAATACTCAAAATTCCATTAAGTTAAAAAGTTATGTAAAAATAAGATAAAAAATTAGAAATGGTGAATTAGAAAGAAACAAATGAGAAGAGAGACATGGAAAAAAGTAAAAAGAAGAAGAATAATATAATTATAGTTACATAATTCATACATATTACAAAAATAATTAAATATATGTTAGAAGAATAAAATAATGAATATTAGAATAAATAAATAAATAAACAACAACAAATAATAAATAAAAGCACAAGAAGTAAAATAGTGGGAAGAATATTAAGTGTAATATACAAATCAAATAAGAAAAAGCCAAAAGAAAAACAATTAGAAGAACGAAGTCCCTTTAAATATTTTAATATAAACAACTCTAAATCACACCGATAAACAATAAACAAAGAGATATAAAAATAAAATAGCGCATCTAGATCAAATAATTAAAATACAAAAACCATACATGCTCAAATAATTTAAATGCCACACAAATGTAATCGAATCAAATACACAACTAATAATAAGTCAAACATGACAACAACAAAAGCTCATCTACATCAAACAATTTAAACAACACAATCAAAATAACTCAAACTATTTAAAAACCAAAAACATATCAAGCAACTTAAAATACTCGAAGTTCCATCAAGTTAAAAAGTTATGTAAAAAAAAAATAATACCAAATTAGGAATGGTGAATTCGCATAACCAGAAAAACAAATGAAAACATAAATGGATAAAGTAAAAAGTAGAAGAATAATATAATTATCGTTACATAATTCATACATATTACAAAAATAATTAAATATTATAAGTTAGAAGAAATAAATAACAAATATTAGGTTAAAGAAATAAATAAACAGTAGAAAATAATAAATAAAATAGTGGAAAGAATATTATTAATCAAATACAAATCAAATAAGAGAAAGAAGAGAAAATAAGAAAAATCCAAAACAAAAACAATAAGAGATTTAATATTTTAATATAAATAACTCAAAATCACACTGATAAACAATAAAAAATGAGATATGAAAACAAAATAGCGCATCTACATCAAATAATTAATATACAACACCCATACTTGCTCAAGTAAGTTAAAAGCCACACAAATGTTATCGAATCAAATACACAACTAATAATAAGTCAAACATCACAACAACAAAAGCACATCTAAATCAAATAATTTAAACAACACAATCAAATTAACTCAAACTATTTAAACACCAAAAACATACCAAGCAACTTAAAATACTCAAATTCCATTAAGTTAAAAAGTTATGTAAAAATAAGATAAAAAATTCAGAAAGAAACAAATGAGAAGAGAGACATGGAAAAAAGTAAAAAGAAGAAGAATAATATAATTATAGTTACATAATTCATACATATTACAAAAATAATTAAATATATGTTAGAAGAATAAAATAATGAATATTAGAATAAATAAATAAATAAACAGTAACAAATAATAAATAAAAGCACAAGAAGTAAAATAGTGGGAAGAATATTAAGTGTAATATACAAATCAAATAAGAAAAAGCCAAAAGAAAAACAATTAGAAGAACGAAGTCCCTTTAAATATTTTAATATAAACAACTCTAAATCACACCGATAAACAATAAACAAAGAGATATAAAAATAAAATAGCGCATCTAGATCAAATAATTAAAATACAAAAACCATACATGCTCCAAGTAATTTAAATGCCACACAAATGTAATCGAATAAAATACACAACTAATAATAAGTCAAACATGACAATAACAAAAGCTCATCTACATCAAACAATAAACGACACAATCAAATTAACTCAAACTATTTATACACCAAAAACATATCAAGCAACTTAAAATACTCGAAGTTCCATTAAGTTAAAAAGTTATGTAAAAATAAGATAAAAAAATCATAAAGAAACAAATGAGAAAAGAGACATGATAAAAAGTAAAAAGAAGAAGAATAATATAATTATAGTTACATAATTCATACATATTACAAAAATAATTAAATATTATATGTTAGAAGAATAAAATAATGAATATTAGAATAAATAAATAAATAAACAGTAGCAAATAATAAATAAAAGCACAAGAAGTAAAATAGTGGGAAGAATATTAAGTGTAATATACAGATCAAATAAGAAAAATAAGAGAAAATAAGAAAAAGCCAAAAGAAAAACAATTAGAAGAACGAAGTCCCTTTAAATATTTTAATATAAACAACTCTAAATCACACGATAAACAATAAACAAAGAGATATAAAAATAAAATAGCGCATCAGATCAAATAATTAAAATACAAAAACCATACATGCTCCAAGTAATTTAAATGCCACACAAATGTAATCGAATCAAATACACAACTAATAATAAGTCAAACATGACAACAACAAAAAAAGCTCCTCTAGATCAAATAATTTAAACAACACAATCAAATTAACTCAAACTATTTAAACACCAAAAACATATCAAGCAACTTAAAATACTCGAAGTTCCATTAAGTTAAAAAGTTATGGAAAAATAAGATAAAAAATCAGAAAGAAACAAATGAGAAGAGAGACATGAAAAAAAGTAAAAAGAAGAAGAATAATATAATTATAGTTACATAATTCATACATATTACAAAAATAATTAAATATTATATGTTAGAAGAATAAAATAATGAATATTAGAATAAATAAATAAATAAACAGTAGCAAATAATAAATAAAAGCACAAGAAGTAAAATAGTGGGAAGAATATTAAGTGTAATATACAAATCAAATAAGAAAAATAAGCCAAAAGAAAAACAATAAGTAGGACGAAGTCTATTTAAATATTTTAATATAAACAACTCTAAATCACACCGATAAACAATAAAAAATGAGATATGAAAACAAAATAGCGCATCTAGATCAAATAATTAAAAAACAACCACCATACTTGCTCAAGTAATTTAAATGACATACAAATGTTATCGAATCAAAGACACAACAAATAATACGTCAAACATGACAACAACAAAAGCTCATCTAAATCAAATAATTCAAACAACATAAACAAATTAACTCAAACTATTTAAACACCAAAAACATATCAAGCAACTTAAAATACTCAAGTTCCATTAAGTTAAAAAGTTGTGGAAAACTAAGATAAAAAATCAGAAAGACATGAAAAAAAAATGAAAAAAGAATAATAATATAATTATAGTTACATAATTCATACATATTACAAAAATAATTAAATATTATATGTTAGAAGAATAAAATAATGAATATTAAAATAAAAAAATAAATAAACAGTAGCAAATAATAAATAAAAGCACAAGAAGTAAAATAGTGGGAAGAATATTAAGTGTAATATACAAATCAAATAAGAAAAATAAGAGAAAATAAGAAAAACAATTAGAAGAACGAAGACCATTTAAATATTTTAATATAAACAACTCTAAATCACACTGATAAACAATAAACAAAGCCATATAAAAATACAACAACCAAACATGCTCCAACAAATTTAAATGCTAATCGAATCAAATATACAACTAATAATAAGTCAAACATGACAACAACAAAAGCTCGTCTAGATCAAATAATTTAAACAACACAATCAAATTAACTGAAACTATTTAAAAACCAAAAACATATCAAGCAACTTAAAATACTTGAAGTTCCATTAAGTTAAAAAGTTATGGAAAAATAAGATAATACCAAATAAGGAATGGTGAATTCGCATAACCGAAAAACAAAAATCAAAACATTAAAAAAGAAACGTGGAAAAAGTAAAAAGTAGAAGAATAATATAATTATCGTTACATAATTCATACATATACCAAAAATAATTAAATATTATAAGTTAGAAGAAATAAATAATAAATATTAGGATAAAGAAATGAATAAAAAGTAGCAAATAATAAATAAAATAGTGGAAAGAATATTATTAATCAAAAACAAATCAAATAAGAGAAAGAAGAGAAAATAAGAAAAAGCCAAAAGAAAAACAATAAGAAGAACGAAGTCTATTTAAATATTTTAATATAAACAACTCTAAATCACACTGATAAACAAGAAAAATGAGATATGAAAACAAAATAGCGCATCTACATCAAATAATTAATATACAACAACCATACTTGCTCAAGTAAGTTAAATGCCACACAAATGGTATCAAATCAAAGACACAACAAATAATAAGTCAAACATCACAACAACAAAAGCTCATCTAAATCAAATAATTTAAACAACACAATCAAATTAACTCAAACTATTTAAACACCAAAAACATATCAAGCAACTTAAAATACTCGAAGTTCCATTAAGTTAAAAAGTTATGGAAAAATAAGATAAAATATCAGAAAAAAACAAATGAGAAGAGAGACATGAAAAAAAGTAAAAAGAAGAATAATATAATTATAGTTACATAATTCATACATATTACAAAAATAATTAAATGTTATATTTTAGAAGAATAAAATAATGAATATTAGAATAAATAAATAAATAAACAAAGTAGCAAATAATAATAAAAAGCACAATAAGTACAATAGTGGGAAGAATATTAAGTGTAATATACAAATCAAATAAGAAAAAGAAGAGAAAATAAGAAAAAGCCAAAAGAAAAACAATTAGAAGAACGAAGTCCATTTAAATATTTTAATATAAACAACTCTAAATCACACTGATAAACAATAAACAAAACAAAGAGATTTAAAAATAAAATAGCTCATCTAGATCAAATAATTAAAATACAACAACCATACATGCTCCAAATGTAATTTAAATGTCACACAAACGAATCAAATACACAACTAATAATAAGTCAAACATGACAACAACAAAAGCTCATCTACATCAAACAATTTAAAAAACACAATCAAATTAACTCAAACTATTTATACACCAAAAACATACCAAGCAACTTAAAATACTCAAGTTCCATCAAGTTAAAAAGTTATGGAAAAATAAGATAAACAAATCGAAAAGAAACAAATGAGAAGAGACATGAAAAAAAGTGAAAAGAAGAAGAAGAATATAATTATAGTTATATAATTCATACATATTACAAAAATAATTAAATATTATATGTTAGAAGAATAAAATAATGAATATTAGAATAAATAAATAAATAAACAGTAGCAAATAATAAATAAAAGCACAATAAGTAAAATAGTGGGAAGAATATTAAGTGTAATATACAAATCAAATAAGAAAAAGAAGAGAAAATAAGAAAAAGCCAAAAGAAAAACAATTAGAAGAAAGAAGTCCATTTAAATATTTTAATATAAACAACTCTAAATCACACTAAACAATAAAAAATGATAAACAATATCTAGATCAAATAATTAAAATACAACAACCATACATGCTCCTGTAATTTAAATGCCACAAATCAAATACACAACTAATAATAAGTCAAACATCACAACAAGCTCATCTACATCAAATAATTTAAACAACACAATCAAATTAACTCAAACTATTTACATATCAAGCAACTTAAAATACTCAAAGTTCCATTAAGTTAAAGAGTTATGGACAAATAAAGTAATACCAAATTAGGAATGGTGAATTCACATAACCAGAAAAGTGAAAACAAAAACGTGGAAAAAGTAAAAAGTAGAAGAATAATATAATTATCGTTACATAATTCATACATATTACAAAAATAATTAAATATTATAAGTTAGAAGAAATAAATAATAAATATTACGATAAAGAAATAAATAAACAGTAGCAAATAATAAATAAAATAGTGGGAAGAATATTAATAATAAAATACAAATCAAATAAGAAAGAGAAGAGAAAATAAGAAAAAACCAAAAGAAAAACAATTAGAAGAACGAAATCCATTTAAATATTTTAATATAAACAACTCTAAATCACACTGATAAACAATAAACAAAGAGATATAAAAATAAAATAAATAAGATCTAGATCAAATAATTAAAATACAACAACCATACATGCTCCTGTAATTTAAATGCCACAAATCAAATACACAACTAATAATAAGTCAAACATCACAACAAGCTCATCTACATCAAATAATTTAAACAACACAATCAAATTAACTCAAACTATTTACATATCAAGCAACTTAAAATACTCAAAGTTCCATTAAGTTAAAGAGTTATGGACAAATAAAGTAATACCAAATTAGGAATGGTGAATTCGCATAACCATCAAACAAAAACAAATGAAAACGTGGAAAAAGTAAAAAGTAGAAGAATAATATAATTATCGTTACATAATTCATACATATTACAAAAATAATTAAATATTATAAGTTAGAAGAAATAAATAATAAATATTACGATAAATAAATAAATAAACAGTAGCAAGTAATAAATAAAATAGTGGGAAGAATATTAATAATAAAATACAAATCAAATAAGAAAGAGAAGAGAAAATAAGAAAAAGCCAAAATAAAAAACAATAAGAAAAACGAAGTCCATTTAAATATTCTAATATAAACAACTCCAAATGACAATGGTAAACAATGAGATATGAAAACAAAATAGCACATCTAGATCAAAATACAACAATCATAATGGCTCAAATGATTTAAAGGGCACAGAAATGTTATCGAATCAAATATACAACAAATAATAAGTCAAACATAATAACAACAAAGCTCATCTAAATCAAATAGTTTAAATAACGCAAACAAATTAACTCAAACAGCACAAATATATCAAGCAACTTAAAACACCCAAAATCCCGTTAAGTTAAAAGGTATGGAAAAAATAAGATAATACCAAATTAGGTGGTGAACAAATAGAGAGACAATAAGAAGAGACATAGAAATAGTGAAAAGAAGAAGAATAATATAATTATCTACATAATTCATACATATTACAAAAGTAATTAAATATTATAAGTTAGAAGAAATAAATAATAAATATTACGATAAAAAATAAATAAACAGTAGCAAATAATAAATAAATGCAAGAAGCAAAATAGTGGAAAGAATATTAATACTCAAATACAAATCAAATAAGAAAAAGAAGAGAAAATAAGAAAAAGCCAAAAGAAAAACAATCGAATTTAATATAAACAACTCTAAATCACACGGATAAATAATAAACAATGAGATATGAAAACAAAATAAATAAGATCTAGAACAAATAATTAAAATACAACCACCGTACTTGCTCAAGTAATTTAAATGCCACGCAAATGTTATCGAATCAAATACACAACAAATAATAAATGTTATCGAATCAAATACACAACAAATAATAAGTCAAACATGACAACAACAAAAGCTCATCTAGATCAAATAATTTAAACAACACAATCAAATTAACTCAAACTATTTAAACACCAAAAAACATATGAAGCAAAAGTTCCATTAAGTTAAAAAGTTATGGAAAAATAAGATAATACCAAATTAGGAATGGTGAATTCGCATAACCAGAAAAACAATCAAACAGAAACAAAAAACAGAAACATGGAAAAAGTAAAAAGTAGAAGAATAATATAATTATCGTTACATAATTCATACATATTACAAAAATAATTAAATATCAAATATTAAAATAAATCAATAATAAATATTACTCTAAACTGTAATGAATAATAAATAAATGAAAGAAAAGGAAAATAGTGGAAAGAATAATAATAATCAGATACAAATCAAATAAAAAAGAGAAGAGAAAACAAGAAAAAGCCGAAAACAGAAAATAACAGAAAATAATAAGAAAAAGGAACTCCATTTAAACATTTTAATATAAACAACTAAATGACTGTGATAATGAGAACAACATAGCTCATCTATATTAAATAATTTAAACACAACAAACACATACGCTCAACAAATTTAAATAGCACAAAAAATGTTATCTAATCAGACACCCAACAAATAATAACTTCACAAACATGACAACAAAAATCAAATAACTGCAGTGATATCAAGCAACTTAAATTACTCCAAATTTTATAAAGTTAAAAAGTCATGGAAAAATAAGATAATACCAAATTAGGTGAATTAGCACGACCCATTAGATATTAAAATGATTATTCAATAAATATTATAATTAGTAAATAAATAAACAATATCAAATAATAAATAAATGAAGAGAAGTAAAATAGTGTGAGGAATAATAATAATCAAATACAAATCAAATAAGAAAGAGGAGAAAATAAGAAAAAGCCAAAACAAAAAACAGTCAGAAAAACAACGAAATCCATTTAAATATTTTAATATAATAAACTCTAAATGACTGCAATAAATATTTGAAAACAACATAGCGCATCTAAATCAAATAATTTAAGCACAACAAACATATTGGCTCAAATAATTTAAATAGCACAAAAATGTTATCTAATCAAATAAACAACATCAAACATGAAAACAAAATAGCTCATTCAAATCAAATAATTTAAATACCGCGAACAAATTAACTCAAACTATTTAAAGAGCACAAACATATCAAAACTTAAAATAGTGAATTTCCATTAAGTTAAAAAGTTATGGAAAAATAAGATAACATCAAATTAGGAATAGTGAATTGGGATGACCGAAAAACAATCAAATGAGAAGAGACATGGAAGAAGAGTCATAAAATTGTTCGTTACTTATAATGATAATTCATACATATTACAAAAAATGATTAAATATTATATGTTAAAATACATAAATAATAAATATTACAATAAATAAATAGTAACAAATGAAAAATAAATGAAAGAGAAGTAAAATAGTAGGAAGAATACAAATTACCAAATACAAAAGAGAAGAGAAAATAAGAAAAAGCCAAAAAAAAACAAAAACAATAAGAAAAACGAACTGTGATAAACAATCAGTATATGAAAACAAAGTAGCATCTAGATCAAATAATTTAAATACAACAAAATATTGGCTCAAATAATTTAAATAGCACAAAAATGATGTTATCTAATCAAATACACAACAAATCAAGTCAAACATGACAACAAAGGAGCTCATAAATCTTATCTAATTAAATATGACCACAATAAATAATAAGTCAAATATGACAACAAAATAGCACATCTAAATCAAATAATTTAAATACCGCAACCATATTAACTCAAACTATTTAAATAGCACAAACATATTAAGCAACTTAAATTACTCAAAATTTTCATTAAGTTAAAAAGTTATGGAAAAATAAGAAAATATCAAATGAGGAATGGTGAATTATCATGACCAAAAAAAGAATCAAATAAAAGTCAAATTTTTCAGCCTTCCAAATAGAAATAAGATGAAAGTGAATCTATCCAAAACTATCCAGCATTTAAAAGTAATGTTTTCTGACAATCATATTTGCACAAGGGCTATTCATCTGGTAACTAGCAACAAAACAACACTCCACATGTTCAAATCAGTATTGTAATTAAGGTACTTACTGAGACCCACCCACGGATAAAGCCAGTCTATGATCTTCCATGATAAAACCAAAGGTCACAGCAATAGGAAGATGATCTACAATCAAAGGAAGTGGCTCCCGAACCTGTTAATTCATGCTCATTAATACAGTAAAAGGATCATAAAGGGAGATATGACTATCCAACTCCATTAAGTAGTGGAGGATAAAAGTAGATTAAAAAACATGATATTAATTATTGGTAAGTTCGGAATTAAAGATGAGTATAGAAGATAAGATTTTAAATAAGATCAACCCTCTCTTATCTTCCTCCTTATCTCTCCTCTCTCATTTTCATTATGCTTGCCACTAGACCTACACCATTAAGTTCTTTGATCCGACTCTAAATCAGGATTATATAAGAAAGAATAGCCAAAAAAAATGTAGCACTTGGAAACAAACTAGGTAGTTAAACTACTAACGTGTAAAATAAGGAAAAAGGGAGAAACAATGTGGACAATACACAAAGAAAAATAAACTACAGCTTGCCCTCCCTTGTCTAGTATATGAATATCAATTCAAACAGCCCACACCAGCTTTCCAGAAAGAATACAACAGTGATTCAGTGTCTCCCGCTCTACTTTCCCTGCAGATTCACTTTGAATCTTCAGATAAATTTATGTAAACAATAAGAACAGAAAGTGACCTCTAATTGAAACAGGAGATGAGTTTATTTCTCCACATAAGCTTCCACATCAGTAAAAATAGAACAAAGCACCATCTTATTCCTTTACTAGAGAACAATGGCGGCAATAGTGAACAGAGAAGCCTCCCCGTGTTAGTTCCAGTGGTGGCAATAATGAACAGAGAAGCCTCCCCGCCTTTTTCTTGTTCAGGTTAAGTAAGACAGAAAAATCGAAAGGAATAATCTATCAAATAAAAGGAAGACTACGAATGGGACAAGAACTTATTCAAATTTACGACTAACATAAATAAATACAGAAAACACATAGCAACCAATGAATAACATACATATATTAATCAGTTAATAATTCATAGAGAATAAGGAAATAAATTAACTAACAAGATAATAAATAAAACAGATAGACAACTTGGCAAAAAAATAATGAAGGCTAAATTATTGATACATAAACTATGCAGTATTTGAAAGAAGGCATTAATAAGCCGCATGAATAATTAAGTATTATAAATAATATTTATAAACAATAATAAATTCATGTGAAAATATAAAAATTAAATATAAATAAGAAATAATAAGGGGAGGATGAGAGCAAATAATAAAGGAGAAATAAATCAATACATCTCTCATATTCTCATCACCATTCCCTATAACTACCCAATCATAGTAAGATGGTAGCCTCATCAAAAGTGAACCATGTATGAAATTCTCTACTTACGTTTGTAACAAGAGTGTATGGTTGCAACTTGCAAGGATGTTAGAGTTCACCTCTATATTCTCAATCTTTGCCATGTCTCTCTCTCTCACACAAACACATACACACACTCCCTGCTCAAACCAGTCATATCATTCTCCTCTCCTGTGCCATCTTTTTGCCCACATTCAGACCGGCACTTCCTCAAATGCAGACTAGAAACTGGCACACCCATAATTATCCAAGTGGAATTAGGCTTTTATCATTTAACTTCTTAAATGAGGCTATTGAATGCACCTGTTACTGATCTCAGTATCTTGATTTTAGTTTCACATCAAGCCATCTCCAAATCAGGCCCTGACCTAAGCTGCCGAACAAAAACTACTTTCTCATTGGAATAGATAGATGTCATGGGCACCTGATGAAATCTATTTCATTTTGCATTTGGTCAAAGATATTTGCAATGGCAAGCGGATTAGAGAAGCAAAGAGACATCCCAGGGAAGTGGTATATAAGCCAAATCAGTTATGACTTAAGATCCACTTGCATTAAATTCTGCAAGATTGGCAGTTTTGGTTGCCAAATTGAATTCAGCCAAAAAGACACATGATATGACTGTGGAGACCCAGTACCTTTCTGTTTATCAATTAAAGGAAAACTAGAAATTAGGTCATTATGCGAGAAAAAATGATTTCATGTTTTGAAACAGTTGACCAAACAAATGGCTAAATATAAGTCTAGCCCATCAACCTCTTTTGTTAATCTCTATAAACAAAAGCTAGAAGTGGAAAGGACTAAATAAGATTTTAGGTTGAACTCCTATCTATATGATTAAGACCTTATTGAGAGAGCTATCTCTCATTCGGGGCCCAACAATACTCAAATTAGAATTAGTTGGTGATATGGCAGATAGTTGTTAGCTCCTAAAACAAATGTTAACAGCTTGTCTAGTAACTTTTTCCTAAACTGATGATTTTTCTCAATATTCCTAGACCACATTGCACCAAATTAAATGGTAAACAATCCATATTGGGGACTAGGATGATCCAAGTTACATTTCAGCAAAGAAGCAAGCATCAAACCTAACATGAAATACTATTTCCCATTTTGAACATAGTCATCTTACTCAAATAAGCTGAAGATAAACCAGGTAATATTTAATAGGTCTTACTGGATGATGTGGGTCTGCCAGCATTGGGAAAAGACCTCTAACAATAAGTGATTGCCTTGCCTGTCATTGGACAACAAAATGAAACAAATAGCAAGAACTGATCAGTTTCAAAGTCAAATTTTACAATGCAAATCAAGAAAAGAAAAGAAATTGGTTCTCTGGAAATAAGAACATACCGATGGATAACATAAACAAGAAACACATATATACACATATCATAAAAGGAGAAGCGATTATTCTTCATTTTCACTATCAAGTCTGCAAAGCAGATATTTCTTGACACAGTAATGAATGCTAATGCCCAAATATATTTTTTTTCTCAATATTTAACTTCACCCTTTTCTTGCTTAATAACTAAGAAATCAACCACAAAATGTCAATAAGAGGGCCTCACCACATCTTTTTTATTATAAACACTCAGAAATTTATCCAAATTCAAATGCAATTCAAGTTAGAAACACTCATTTTGGATTTTCTCTTTTCCCCCACTTTTGGGTCCCTTGAATTTATGAATATTACACAAGTTTCATCTGTAATTTCAAAACATATACAAAATTCCCTCGGTATAACAAAAATTTACACAGACCTATCCTAGCGGTCAGCTGAGTATATTTATGTTTCTAAAATTCTAGGGAGGTCGGTAAAATCCTTTGCTAAATCAAGTAAGGTTGTTGTAATTTCCTCTCTGAACATATCATGATTGTTCAATCAAAGTTAAAATGCACGAGAGCTTGATTTCCGTACCAGAAATTCAAATATATATGCCAAAAAAGATGACAAGTTGAGCTTAAAATGTTTAAGGACTGATGATATTGAACTTAACTATGGTAGAAGCCAAAATAATAACAATAATAAAAAAGTTTCCTTCATTAGAAGAAACTTATAGCTTTACTATTAGGCTATTAAGTATCTCCAATTTTTGAAAGCAACATCACAGATACAATATAATCATTCAGGCACCTGACAAGATTAGATTGCAAGCAACAAATCACTAGCACCAATCTACCATAAAATTAGAATTTAAAGAAACAAAAAATGTGTAAGTAATATCATTATATACCTCAAATGCGCCAGTGAAAGTCCATCGGAGTTGATTTGTTTTCAGTTGAGGAATGACAACAGGTATTACAGGCATGGTTGGTCTGTACTTCGCAATCAACCTACAGATACACAGTGAGAATAATGTAATGAAATAGCACATGGCTGTTGATATCAATATGAACCGAACAAAAGATAACAGCAGAAGAAATCGGTACTGTGAGCAGGTGCACGTGCATTTGCATAGGTAACCATGAAAATGATAAATTTATAAATAAAAAGGGAAATGGGGATTGAAAGATGTTAAAAAGAAACCTTGCAGCTCTTCCAGATGAAGTGAAGCAAATAATAACGGAGGCCTTAACCCCAAAAAAAGGCAAGAAGTCATAAAAATTAAAATTCACCATCCAACACTGCATTGGCAACGTAAGTTGCTTCATCACGAGTAGGTCTTAAATTATCAGTCATAGTATCCACAACACGTGTAACAGCTGGCTTTCCAGCTACATTGCACTTATAGATTGCAGCTTTTTGGAATAAAAACACCTGTGAAATTGAAGGAGACAAGAACAAGAGAGTGGTTAATAATATAATGATATGAAAGAATATCAATCAATATGAGATAACAGGTCATAACTAGCACATAAAATCTCAAATAAAGCAAGTCATGCATAAATTCAGAAGCATGTGCTGACCTTCTCAGGTGGCAGATCTATCCCCAAATTTCCACGAGATAGGATGATACCATCTGCTTCTCTCAATATCTCATCGAAATGTGTCAATCCCTATGGGAATTTACCAGGGAAGATGCAATTAAAAATCACAATCAAGCAGAGTAGGCAAGCTCAGAACATTTATTTACTTGCATTGTCTCTCATATTCTCATCACCATTCCCTATAACTAGCCAATCATAATAAGATGGTAACCTCATCAAAAGTGAACCATGTATGAAATTCTCTCCTTATGTTTTGTAACAAGAGTGTATGGTTGCAACTTGCAAGGATGTTAGAGTTCACCTCTATATTCTCAATCTTTGCAAAAATTTGTGTCTGTTTCAGGTCACCACCAAGTTTAGAGAGAAATTCACGGGCCTGCAAAAATATAATTATAAACATATCTCAATACCTTGATTAAAAGAAAGGGGGGAAACAATTTACTTAGTCAAAGCTGTTTTTAAGCTACAGAAGATCAAAAATTCAAAGCTAAAACTGTAAGCATGGGGACAGGGAGGAAATCACTCAATATCATATGTTAGGAAAAAGGAGAAAAGCCATCTGAAATAGCTCTTACATGACAAATATCCTCAGCATGCCGGGTGTATGACAATGAAAGGAAGTCTATGTTGTTTTGAAGACCCCATGTGCTTATGACCTGAGTTAATACATTGATATGTCCAACATAATTATTAGATTCAATGAGCAACAAGAAAGTAATAAACAGGTCTTTTACATGCATGAACCTAACCGGAGTAGAATGAATCAATCATAATCTGGTAATTTGGGCAGTTAAAAATATACACAGCTTTAGTCTATACACATACATTTAAGCTTTACAATTGCAAAACATTTTTTGTTGAAGGAGTTCTATTTTAGTTAATCAATCTAAAAAAATAGGGCCAATATAAACCTATTCCCAACATGAGAACGAAATCATAAAAAAAAATTAACCATTCTTTCTCATGAACTGAAAGTAGAAAACAAAATGAACCCATTCAATCTATCTCATTTTTTATGGAACAAGTTTTTGATGTGTATGCCAAGTATTTACCTCCTTGTCCTTATCAGTAAGCGTAGGAAGATCAATACGAATCTGAGAGACACGTAAAGTATACAACGACCCAGCTAGTGTAGCAGAATTTTTTTTGAGACAACTGACATCATCACCATGCACCTCAGTGACCTACATGTAAAGCCAAAACTGTGTGACAATAATAATACAGAAGAACTCTGACACTAAGTATTGGGCAAAGTTCTCTGATTTGAATATTGCTGACATGGAAAGTCAGCAAACTATAATTTGGTTCTGACAAGCATAATCAAAGGTATAAGTTACGTCGTTGCTCTCTCATATTGAATAGCAGCCTCTTGCCTCCTCAATAATAAGGTGGAAAAGAGTTCCTTTGGATTCAGCTTTCCTCCCTGGTTGGAATTTCTTTCCAGGCACACTAATTTAAGAATTACACCTGCAATACAAGCAGCAACCAAATAGCCAGTGTCCAAATCTGGAAATTCTACTAAATTGCTGCTAAAATAATCATTTTAATCAAAACCTCCTACTATATGCATTTATCTTATTCATGCAAAATTATGCAAATAATACTCTATATTCTTCCTAAAATCCCACAAAAAATGCTCACTTAACCATATAAAAATAATGGTTTATCAAATTCCACCACACTTGCACTTTTGCACTCCATAGAAAAAAATTAAATCAAGGAAATCCAATACAAAACCGAATAGATATATATGTGAGAATGTAGCAAGCTTAAATCAAAAAATCCAAGCATAGTAGTATATCACACTTCAACTAAAATCACAAGCAAAGTGTACAAACGCAAATCAAATAGTCCATGTACTTAGCCTAGCCAATAGTGAGTAATGCTTTAGAACACAACTTGGTCCTGTTTTGCACTTCTCACATTCCTCTCTCAAGGTAATTTCACTCCACTCCACTAGTCCAACCCCTACCATAGGCTTGTAATGTGTCTACCATCTCCACCACTCATTATACACTAGAGTAATGAATCAAGAGGTCTTTGCTTTGGTTGTAATGTTGAAAAGGTCTAAGTGGAAATGGAAAAAAGAATGGCACATAATCTGAAATATACGCTGGTGATGAGCGATAATTAGACAATCAAACAAGTGGCTGAAACTTCAGCATTTGCTGTCATGTACAGCAATGTTTAAGCATAAATCTATTGCTTCAAATTATATTCATAAGCTGAAAGAGTTCTTTGGACAATTTGTTCTCTCATTTTACTCTTCTCTATTTTTTTCCTATTCTTTTGAAGACATTTTTGTTCTGCCTTCTTTACCTTTTTTTTCTTTTCTTCTTTCTACACATATGCCTTTTCCTTTCTCTTCCTTGCCTTTTTCTCCTTTTTTTGTTTTTTTCCTTTCTGGCTTTTCCTGTTTTCTTTCTTCTTCTTTTTTTCTATACGATCATATATATTTTCCTTTTCTCACATATAGTCTCATGTATAAATTCAGATTCAGTGCATATGTAAAGAAGAAATGAAAGTGAAGGGCTCAATGGGGTTAGCAAGGGATTGATTTAAACGGCTTGTGTTTAGGAAAACGGGTGAAGAAATAGAATGCCTCAATCCTATTCATGACTCTTGTGCAATTATGTGGCCTTGATTAAGACGCAAGACAAGTTCTAGAGGAAATTGAATCAAGTGGAGTATGCACACTGAATTTATGAATGATAATAAGGCTCAAATCCTTCCATCAAGGTTTGTGCATTCTAAACTAACTCACACAAGGCTAAACCATGCACATAACCATTTTCAAAGCATGAGAACATTCTACTTATGATACAAATTTTCCAGATGATAAACCACAAAGCTGGCATCAATATGTAAACAGTACTTGCTTCATTCATTCATGATAAGTTCGGTTCTGCATGTGTATCTCAGAATTAGCAAAGTGCACTGCAGAAAAATTCATAAATCAAGCATTGTTCAGGAAAGATTCAGTTCCGGACCAGACTCTCAAAGCACTGTGGGAAGTTAAAGTCAACAATCAATAATTCTAGCAAAGGTATTATCCAAAATTCCTGTACAATCACCTAGAAAATCAATGAGCTAAACTCCCCCCACAGTCATACCTAGCATTGACCTCAATGCAAGCTTAGAACAACCAAAGAGGCCACAAAATCATCACCCTAAATCTACCTTTTCCTAATGATTTAGTCCCCCCCACCAACACTCATTTTAGGCAATCAAGTAACAAGTAATTTACAAGCAATTCAATATAGTAAAGGGAGGAGAGGGACAACCATGTAGACGAAATCTTCTTGAGCTCTTGAAGCAAAAAATCTCATCACGAGATGAGAATCGTAAACCTCTTGAGCATAGGCCTTCCTCCTTGACAAATCTTTCTCGGTGGTGGTTCCAATTCCATGTCTAAAGGCTCCTTAACGTAAGGCGAGAGTGATCCTTTTGGAGTGTGGAAGTTCCTTCAAGAAAAAGAAGGAATCGATGTGATCAGCAGCCACACAGAAATGAGGATACCAGAGGAAATTCGCAAGAAAGAGTCTCATGAGTAGAAACCATGCATACGCTAATACTCCAAATCACATTATGTCCATGCTGTACTCTAGAGTCATGATGCAATGTAAAGAACTCATACTCAACCACACAATCCGAGAGAATCCATTTTGAACTCCCCTATATCAGGTTGTAAATCTAGACCTTTAACCTAAACCAAAATGTCTTCTAAAAATCCAGAAGGTTGTCTAGCTGTCCTATCGACCAGTTGGAGTATTACAATAGTGGACTCAATGTTTTTGATCCCTAATGAGTTATCAACTGAATGTGACATAACATTAATGGCTGCACCTAAGTCTAAGAGAGCATTATTGAAATTTAGCAAGAGTAAAGGAGTAGGAAGACCATGGCATAGGAAGCACAATCAACTAACTACCATTTACTACTGAGTGGGTCACCCCCAACACTTGTTACAAACCAACAACGCACCAATACAGTTTTTTTTTCCCAAGAATTCCAGCAGTAAATCAGCTTTCACCAAAAAAAAATGTGACAGTAGCAATCAAATCAGAGACAAACTTAAAGTTTAGCAAGTAAAGACCTCAACAGCAGCTTGAAATATCCTTACCAAAATGAACTAACACTCACAGCAGAGAAACAGTGCTTACCACAGAACACTAGGCACAACAACAAAAGTAAGCTTCAATTAAATTACTACAGCACCCTTTTACAGTAACCAAGTTCCTAACAGCCATGGCAAATGCAATTATTAACACAGCAAGTAAAATCAGCAATCAAACACTTTATCCACAGAACAATTGAATCGCAACAGTCAATAAAATTATCACAAGAGATTATAGGCTAAAAGCCAGAGCCAAGAGCATACTCCCAATCTTGCCACAATTACAACAACAAAATCAAGCCACCGACAGTATGAACAATTCCAGAAAACTCTACACAGCTCTATTTTTATTTGAGTTTATGTTTTTCTTTTTCTTTTTTTCTAAGCCACTGACATGTTGCATCTGTTTATATTTTCAGTTACCCCAAAAGAGGCAATTGAGTACAATAACGATGTTACTCATTAAGACTTATGAACATGACAAAAACCAACCACTTCTTCTCCAAGATGTTATTTTACCACCGTTGAACCCATTCCAAAGTCAATTTAAGTCAAACCAAAGATGAGCCCAGTTACTCAACAAAAACATTCAATAATACACAAATAATCTTTCAGCATTAGCAAGACGCCTAAGGTAAAAACGCAAAATCCCAAACAATTCATCATCAAGGCGGTGTTAAAGGCTATGGCAAGATACACTTGCTGGAAAAAAAAACAGCAATTTGATTTGATTATATTTGATTAGTGACTCCTTAAATTATGAAATAATTAATAGTTTTTAAAATTTCCATAGATATAGAATCTAAAAGAAAAATTTTATTCTATCTCCAACATTGTAAAAGAAATCAATTATTTTAAAATTATAAATTAAAAACTCATCACAATAATAAACACGGGTGCAATGAGCATCAAGGTTGGATTGTGGACCCAATTAAAAACCATTACAAACTAGAAGGATTTTCAATTTTAATTTTATGTTCAGTTTATCATAAAATTTTAAAATATGTGGACTGAATTAGAATTTGAGATAAATAATGGGAACTAAGAAGTTAGTTTTTTCTTTATTTGAGATAAATAATAGTTATAGCCCACATTGAGAATGTATTGGCAAAATGATAAGACAACATATAAAGCAAGCAGTACTACTACCATTAGTTATTAGTTAGTAAAGTTAGTGATAGCATTAGTATACACCGTGCTCATAGTAGTAGTCTAAGTACTTCTATGCATCCACACAGATTATGGCCCACTTAGTTTTGGTGAAACTTATCCACTGAAGATGCAGGTGCACCTTTACATGGGAAAAAATATAGAGTACCAGTGAAACCGAATAGAGAAAGTAGTATTCAACCATTACATTGGAATATGTTTGACTGAATTTCAGACCTTTTCGTAGAAGCATAGGTTTGGGGTTATCAGGTCTAAAAAGAAAGTGATAAGGCCTTAGACAACACTGAGGTGCAGCATAGTGATAAATAATTTTCACAAAATTAGTAACATTCACAGTCAACCATGACTAGCTGATGCGCTATGATGCATCCTCAGGTACAAAAGAATGAAATAGCTGCTTTGAAGAAAGAGAATGGAGGAAGGTTGACCATAATATGCACCATATACACATGTAAGGTTGTCTGAAAAGTTATCTCACAAGTAAGGTTGTAGAATTCACTGTATATGGTGCATAATCTGACAAGCAAACAGAATTGTGAGCAACCCCAGAATTCACTGTCGCTTCAAATTCAAAACCTTCCACCCAAGAAACTAAACCAATATCAACAAACAACTCAATTCATAAGCTACCGAAAACAGTAATCTTGTGTTCAAGGAACAAATAATCTTAGTATAGATAAAAACTCCCAATTCCAAAATGGAAGCAGAAAGAAGATACATGTAACTCATGAGCCTCAAATGCAAAACAATCACCACTTATCCAAAAACTTAAGCAGAGTAAAATTGTGTCTTAGGAGTCATGCATGCATCAAGGTAGAGTAGAAAAGCAACAAAGAACAGTCACAAATTCAAACATATGGCGTTTGAATAAAAGTGTCACCTCTTTCTCTATTTGTTGAGCAAGCTCCCTTGTAGGAGCCAAAACCAATGCTAAAGGACCATCACCACACCGAATTGGAGGTTGAACCAAGCAATGCTACAAAATAAAACAGGGATGAAATTAAATCACAAGAAAAGGGGGGGGTCATTAAATTTGCTATTTGCTTGATTGCCACCACATGATATCTAAGGAAAACAATACAGAATTAGATAAACATCCCAAGTGTAAAGAGCTCAGACCTATATCATAGGAATGGTGAAAACTGCAGTTTTTCCACTACCAGTTTCAGCACAACCCAATAGACCCCTTCCGCTAAGAGCGATAGGCATGGCTTGAGCCTGGATAGAAGTTGCCCTTGTGTATTCATGATACGCAATATCCTTCATGATACTTCGGTGCAAGCACTGTAAATTAATAAGTCCATAGTTTTTCCCTTATTAGCCATAATGACTACAAATTGAATAAAAGAAATATGGTTCTGATTTATAAAATAGCTACCATGTCTGAAAATGATTCAATTGGTGCAGGCGCAGGAAGAGAGTCAGAAGCAACAGAAACATCGAGATTAAGCCGCCGTCGAACCTCTTCAATCTTCAAATGAGAAGCACGTATTATGTAGAATTCAGTAACCCAATATAACTTCTTCTGTGATTAAGACTTCTCTAAAGCCGATTCTCCCTTTCGCAAGCAGATGAAGGAGAAGGAACGGGGCGGGATGTTTTTTTTGATAGGGAAGGATCGACGTGTTGACCTAAGAAGAAGAAGAAGGAACGATGGGACTGAACTGGGGCTTGGGCTTGGGCTTAAGCACACAGAACGGTCCATCTTAAGATGCAACGGCTACAAAATGTAGTTTAATTAAAAATTATAATAATAAAAAAATTATATCTGCAAATTCGTGCACCACTCAAAATGAGAGCTCCCCTCGAGTGAACTAAAAGGCCCTTTACCCCAATATATGTTTTACAAAAATAAATAGTTTAAGACGTAAAAAATACATTCTTAACTTATAAGCGCCCGTTTATTTGAATAATACGATTTGTTTAAACGTGAAGACCGAAGGACTTGAACAATTTTCGAGAAAAAAAAAAGGACTTGAACAATTCTAAAATCCATAATATTCATTTGCTAATATTTAAAAAACTTTGTATGACACGCAGACTATTTTCTATAAATATTTTCCAAAAGTCGTGCTGGAAATTGGAATATAACTAATTAGAGATGAGTTGTATCGGATATATAAAGCCTTTTTAATAATAATCATCTTGTCCTAAACGTATTATACAGTTTATGAGTGAATTTTCGTTCTAAATTGAATCAAAGCCACATAATGAAGGTAAAAATCAATGACAAGTAAGAAAATTTATTTAGAGAGTCCAAAGGGGACACACGCTTGAAAGCATCCATCACCTTCATCCAAAGGCTAAAGCTATTTCTTCATCCAAATTAATGGGGATTGTTCCGGTGTGGAACCAACGCTAAATTACGATGGACACTTTTGATTGTTTCTTATATGGAATGGACTTGACCTGGCGTGATGCTTTCAAAACCTACGTAATCTAAGAGGATCAAAGTCCACGTAGTTCGAGGACACACCTTTGGCGTTAGCCAAGGTGGTGTGTATGCTCCAAGAAGAGTGTGTGTGTGTGCACCTTAGGGTTAACCTCTCGTATTTATAGGGTGTGCCTCGGGTGGGATAGTGTGGGCGTAATCCACCGCCCTAAGATCATAACTGGCCGAATCTATCTTTAAATAAGATAGATCTCCCTTGATTATACCGAGATAGATTTCCCTTTATTATAGGTAGATCCCAATATGTGATATTGCCACTGTTGGGCCATACTGCTATTGGGCCCAAAATATGGATCCGTAACAGTTGCCCCCCAGCCCGGTAGTTTGAGCTTTCGAGCTGCCGGGATGTATTTTGTCCCCGCGCAGGTTATTCGGGGTAGGTTGTCATGAACCTTACCCTCTCGTATGTCTACCGTGCATTGTCGGGTGGGGTCATTCCGGTCCTGGCAACCAAAGTCTTTTACTCCCAGATCCGAGGTAATGTCGGCGCCAATGTTCCGAGGTAGTAATCTGCTGCTCAAAGATCCGAGGTAGTATCTCGAAGATCCGAGGTCTTGTCTCGAAGATCCGAGGTAACGTCTCGAAGATCTGAGGTCTTATTGGGGAACTTGCTTGATTTCGAGGCCGGGACCCCGCTGTGAATGCCACCATCTTGATGAATTCGGATTCCTTCGTATTCCGCCGCCGATTTACCGCTTTAGGCGATACTTTCTTCCCAAGGCGGAAAAATTTGTCTTTCTCTCGTTCTGTTTTTGCTTGCCTCGGTCTCGGTCGATGGTGAGCCCTCATGGGGTTTCATTAGTTCTTCTTATCCAATTGACAACTGACAGTCATGGGCCTTATCTTGCAGAGCTTTGTTATGTTGATCCTGGCTGTCTAGGTGGCTTACTTCGAGGATCCGAGGTCTTATCCCACATATCCTGAGTAGTTCCGAGATGGTTCGCCTTGCATTTGAATCCAGGTGTTGACTCCGGCTATCGAAGTCGAGATCTTTCGTATCCGAGTTGTTCCAGTTTGATTTGCTTTTGTCCGTGTTTTGATGAATTCGCTTCATTTGCATTCGATCGACTTGCCCCACTCGGTAGCTCAAGTGTTTGAACTGCCGAGATGTATCATGCCCTGGTACTTTCTGCCCGAGGTGCGATACCAAGGTTGATCGGATCCGTTGGCCTAGCATGTTGGATTTTTAATCTGACTGGGCTTGACCTAGGTATGTCGCCTAGGGCCTACGTACCCTAGTAAGGGATCAAAGCCTACGTAGTTCGAGGTATTACCAATCCTTTACGGTGCCGTTACGTGAAGGTTTGAACCAATTAACTATTTACCTCGGCCATGTTACGTTCTCAAGAATCCGAGGTCCGATCTCAAGATCCGAGGTCCTTTATGGAGGTGTGCCGAATCCGATTTTGTCAAGATTCTCCTATTTTTGAGAAATTTGTCTCGTGTGCCGAGGTATGAGATAAGGCCAAGAGTCTAGGTTAAAAACCTTATGCCTTCTCGATCATTGCCCCCGCCGTGGCGTCCGGGTTAGTTGAAGATTGAAACTCGTCTGTCTCTTTTCATGACCGCCGGATCTCTTCTTCTTCACTTATCCCGCCACACCAAACTCTCCCAATCCGAATAATCCCGAAGAGGAGTGGACCGGGCTACCAGCTAGTTTGTTGTATCTTCGGATTCTCACCGGCCCGTTTGTTGTAACACCGGTTCTCCTAAACCAAATTATCCCGAAGAGGAACGGATCTCGGGCTTGCTTATATTGCCGCGCTTTACGGGCCACGCTTGTCTTGTCGTCCCCCCGGCTGGCGGTCAAGGGTTACCGGCCGCCGTGGTGCACTCGGCTCTTCCGACCAGGATGCACTCTTTCCCTCAGGCCAAGGTGTTATGCCGAGTAACCTATTCGATTCATGGACCCAAGGTTGTTTATCCGACTCCTGGACCCGAGGTAGTATCTCAAAGGTCGGTACTCCCGCCGTTGCTTTCGAAATCCCGAGGTAGTGTCGACGGTCGCTTGGCTTCGAGGCCGAAACCCTTTCGACTTCGCCATCACGACCTCCTAACACCCGGCCTCCGTGGATTGGAGAGGTCCGCAACCGTCGTTCCTAGTGACTTCGAGATCCGGCCGTTTGACGAGGAGGTTCGAGGTGGGAAGAAGATCCTTCTTTGGGTGATGATGGTGGAGAAGGAACTTCGAGATCTCGCTCCCGGCCGAGGTGGTCCCTTCGTAAAACATTGCTCCCGGTGTATCGTACCGGGTTTGTAATTGTAAATTTGTAAGCATTGCCGCCTTGATTATATATAAACTTGATTTCAACCAATCGCTTTGTCTTGTCAACTTTACTTAAGTTAACATTCTTTATTTTTTATGGCCGGGCCGGGCCTTTATATGCGCGATGATCTCGCTAAGTGTTTCTTCGATAGGTTGACTTCGGGAAAGGGGTAGGGGAGTAACCCGAGCTACCGAGATCCGGATATGGTCGTCCGGGGTTGTTTTATCCAATAGGGGCAAAATGTCGATGCACAATCGCGGTGTCCGAACGCGCGGTTTGTACATGTCGGCTGACGGGGCCTCGCGTGACAATTCACCTCCCTATTTAGGAGCATTTTTCGATGCATCTTTTTTAAAAGAGATGGTGTTTTTACCGTCTCGCGAACCGGGCGTGGTAGCCGGGTGTAGTACCGCAAATTGGGTCATCGGTTAATGCCACAAATCGGGCTATACGCTACCCGGGTGTGGTAACCCCGGTGTAATCCCTTCTTTTGGGGTTTTAGTTTGACCGCGCTTATATGCCTCGGTGTATTCTGACCGGGTGTGATACCTCGGTGTATTTTTTACTATCGATAGTTTTTGCCCTAATGCGGGCATTATCGCATCCCGAAGGAGTACTTTTTAGCAACAATCTTGGTTTTACCGTGCTTCCTTGGAAACACGTCTGTTTCCCAGGGAACACGTCGTGCTCCCGAGGAAACAAGTCCGTTTCCAAGGGAACACGTTTTAACCCGTCTCGATGGCACTCGGTTGTTATCCGATTTGGTATAACCGGTCCATCTTCAAACAAGGCGGATCCGGATTTTAACCGTATTAAGTGTAATCGGGTTCCGTCCTCGTCTCAAATATAACTGGAACTTGTTTATCCGGGATGGGTGTTGAACCCCGAATTTGTTTAACTCGAACATGATTTTCGAAACGGGTTTATGTACCTCGGATTCCTACATGTTTAACTCGAACATGGTCTTGGGAGCCTAGGGTTTAGAACACCTCGACTCCTATATGTTTAGTTTCGACATGATTTTGGGAAACAGGTTTTAGAACCTCGGATTCCTACATGTTTAATTGAGACATGGTCTTTGGAACCGGGCTAGGATGCCTCGGATTCCTATATGTGTAATTTTGATATGATTTTTGGAATTGGGTTTTAGAACCTCGGATTCCTACATGTTTAATTGAGACATGGTCTTTGGAACCGGGCTAGGATGCCTCGGATTCCTACATGTGTAATTTTGACATGATTTGTGGAATTGGGTTTTTGTACCTCGGATTCCTACATGTTTACACCGATCCCGGTTTAAACTAGATTCGCTTTAAACCGGTCTCCACCTTCATCCCTTTCGTAGGGGCGGGACTCCGCACGGATCTCGGTTTTCAACTAGATTCAGTTGAACCGGGTCCTAAGACCGCGATGTGAATTGAAGCAATTCAAACCGGATTCTGAGACCGCGGTGTGAATTGAAGCAATTGAAACTGGATCCCGAGACTCGGTGTTAAATTGAAACCGGATCCTAAGACCGCGGTGTTTAAACTTAAGTTATAAACAACACGTTCTTGAAGGTTCCACTGGGGGATTTAAATAATCGACTGCAATGGTTTGTCGACGTTCCATGTCCTTTTGATTGGCTTCCTTCTGAGGTTTCGAGTGTGTAGGCTCCTTTGCCAAACTTCTCTTCAACCTTGTAAGGGCCTTGCCGATTTGCAGCTAGTTTGCCATCTCTGGCATTCTTGCTTCCGACGTCTGCTCGTCGGTGTACGAGGTCAGCATTGCGAAGGCCGGCCGTAGCGGCTTTGCTTGACAAAAACGCAGGCTTATGAGCCGTGGTTATAATCTTCAGTTGATCCGGGGTCCAATTAAGAAGCACGATTTAATCGAAAATCTTCACTTTATCCGGGTCCAATTAAGGAGCGCGGATGTAATCGGATAATCTTTAGTTTATCCGGGGTCCAATTAAGGAGCGCGGAGTCAACTCGTACTTTATACGGAGCTGGATTCTAATCGTGTTCGTGTGTAACCGGCGTCCGCCGTCTTTTCGCTTTCCACAAAAATTTACACGGAGCCCATATTCTAACCGTGTCCCGGTGTAACCGGTCCGCCTTCAAACGTACTCGGATCCCGAACGTTAATTAGATTCAGTTAACCGGGTCCGACTTCAAAACTTTTTGCGGATCTCGGATTTTAACTGTATTGAGTGTAACCGAGGTCCTCCGCTTTAATATTCATCTGGTGCCAGCCGAGAACTATACGCCCGACATGGTCGACTAGGATTAATCCGGAGTGCATTTCGGTTTTACCGCGTCCCGGCTTTGACCTCAAATAATTCCAATTAAGGAACTTTACATAGACCCGGGTTTAAACTAGACTCTGTTTAAATCGGGTACGCCTTCAGATAATTTATATGGATCCCGGATTTTAACTAGATTCAGCTAAAACGGGTCCGCCTTTTCTCCTTTCTTGCAACTTTCGATGGGTCTATCCCATTAAGTGCTTAGGGTAATTACCAACATTGATTTCTTGTGTGCAATAGAAGAACAGTACGATTTCAAAAGAGATTAAAATAGATCTATAAATGAAAGTAGACATACCGTTTGAAGCTACCCGAGCGTAATGGTGTTGTGAAAGAATCTAGGCAAGTGCGGCAATGTTTGCTCTCAATGGTGCGAACCATCTCGCATCACAGAACCATCTCGCCACCTCGGCCATTACAATCTCGGCCATTAGTAAATGACATAGAGAGTTCAAATGTTGTGATCGCTTATAATCCTATGCTCTCGAGGAGAGAGGATGACGATCCCGGGTTCTTTCTTCCCAAAGAGAGGATGAAGATCATTCCCACTATCTTCTCGTCATGTGGATACAATCCAATTGCCAAGCTTGTCCAATGAGAGTCTCGTATGAGTGATGGTAACTTTGAGGAGTTTTCCATATTGGAGCTTCTCTTAGAAGAATTCTCAGGTTCGACTTTGTTGTAGGGTTACATATAATGAATTCATCATTATCTAATGTAGAGGAGAAGTCCATTGCTAGATAAGAGGATTCTTCCAGATCTTCTATTAGGAAATCGAAGAAAGCTTCTGAGAATAATAGCTTTAGAAGAAGATTTTGATGCCATGGATTTTCAGGAACTGCCCGTGCAAAGGAATTTCCAAAGAGAGAACCTGGCGATCTTCGGAAATACCCAAGTTGAGATACCAGATGTAGAAGAGTCTCTTATGGGTGAGAGTAACTTTGAGGAGTTTTCCATATTAGAGTTTCTCTTAAATGAGTTCTCAATGAGAGAATTCTCAAAGAGAGAACCCGTCGATCCTTCCAAGCTATCTTCTCCTCATCTTCTCTTAAAGGAATTCCCAATGGGGGAATTCCCAAAGAGAGAACCTGACGATCCTTCCATCTATCATTTTGCTCTTGCATAGATGAAGGCCTCCCAACATCACCAAGTCGTAAAAATAACTCCTTTGGCGTTTAATCGGCCTCGGCCTAACAACAACCTCGGCTATCCCTATTTGCTCGTTTGGGATTCTCAAACGAGTATTGCGCGGTGGGCCTGGAGGCTTCAACTTCTGAGAGCACACCAGTAGGGGAGCCACACAGTAAACCATCTTCGACTTGTAAGCATCAAAATATTTTGCCACTTTCCCGTGTAGTAATTTCTGGTGACTCAAGGTTACCATCCATTGATAACTGAGCAGGAAATAGAAGAAAACATCGGAAAAAGATAGTCTGTGGCACACGTACCATGCCAAGCTGCACACCAATGCGATTAAGAAGAATTTCCCACTGCGTTATGATGACGAGGATCCAACCAGCTAGGAAACTGATCTTTCTTGCGTAAAAAGCCTTTATAATATCAACAATATCCACTGCATAAGCAGTATTACCGGCAACGTTGGCGAAGATGGGGATGAGCACGTGCTCCTTCACGTTAAACAGACCAGGGTTGAGTGAGAACTCCCACCCGCGGACCTGATACTTGGTTGTGGGCAGTACCCTTGCCATGAACTTTCCGATCGGAAGCGTAGCAATCTAGACTAAGATCATGGTGACGACCATAGGTTCAGCCCCGTACTGGAAGAATGTGTTGATGAAGGAGAGGAGCGCCATTGAGATGAGACCCAGAAACCCCATCCCAATCATCGCACCATCATCGTCTTCTTCCACCGGCAGCCGAGGCGGTCCCACCATAACACCGCCGTCCCGCGATTCCACCGATGAGAGGTGGCCGAGGCGGCCCAATGGTGGAAGCACCACCACCACGATCCGCAGTAGCATGATGGTTAGGGTTTTTGGAGTTGGGAAGGGAAAGAAGTCAAGCCTTGAAAGATAAAGGCAAGCTATCATAACATGATTCCGCGGACTGCGAATATAAGATCAGCTATCATAACATGACGCAAAAGCTGTTGGCTTGCCATTTTTTGTAGCCTTGAATTGAACGCTGGGCTCATCTTCTATATTCACGATGCCGGCAAAGTCAGAAAGCATCCTCCACTGGGCCCACAATGAAGACGACTGGGGGAATTTCAAGAGGATATGACATTCGTTACTGTTCCCGTCTTCTTCTTCGTTGGTGAAGCCAGCATTAAAATTCTAGCGTGTTTCTTGCGAAGAGATTTAACAGAGTTCCCCACATCAGAGACACTTGGGACAAGAGTTGAATGTAACTTTGTAAGTAGGATTGCCCTAGCTCTAGTTTTTCGAGCAACTGCCCGTATAAGGGCATCTAACTGCTACTTCTGGTATTGACCATCTTAGGTCACGGGAATCGAAATTTAACGATCCCCACGGTCGGCGCCAATGTTCCGATGTGGAACCAGAACGCTAGCCCTGATGGACTAGCCTGTTTGATTGTTTGCTTATATGGAGCGGACTTGACCTAGGCGTGATGCCTAGGGCCTACGTACCCCAAGAGGGATCAAAGTCCACGTAGTTCGAGGACACACCTTGGCGTTTAGCCAAGGGGTGGTGTGTATGCTCCGGCAAAATTGTGTGTGTGTGTGCGCACCTTAGGGTTAACCTCCAGTATTTATAGGGTGTGCCTCGGGTGGGATAGTGTGGGCGTAATCCACTGCCCTAGTATCATAACGGTCGAATCTATCTTTAAATAAGATAGATCTCCCTTGATTATAGCTGAGATAGGATTTCCCTTTATTATAGGTAGATCCCAATATGTGATATTGCCTGTTGGGCCATACTGCTATTGGGCCCAAAATATGGATCCGTAACAGGGATCAAAACAGAGCAGCAGATGTAGATGCTTGGCTTGGTGAAATCTACCGAGCAACCTCAAGAAGTCTTTTGAGGGATCCTCACAATGTTCATGATCCCAATTGCACTGAGGTTGTTTCTGGAAATTTTTAAATTATTAAGTTACTCTCTTCTGAGCTAGCACAATATTTGTCACCTCTAATCAATAAGTATGTATGTGCCTTATATTTGAGAAAATTCTCTTGCTGCTGTTCAATTCAAACTGTATGCCGAAAAGGATCAGACTTTGAAAGTGGGCTTGATGATAAAGCCTTTAAGTGCTTATGGGAAAACACCCAACATCTGGTTGAGATCAGAAGGAATGATTGACATGCGAATGACTTCTATTGCAACCACCAAGAAAAACTACCCGAAGTAGTATTTATTATCAGTGGGTTTCGGAGCTTCGAATCAATGGCTCCCCTTGACAGAGAAGCGCTTCAGATGCTTTTGAATGTGGGAGATGGCCTTCTCAATTGCCCATCTGTTATTAAGATGGCCTTCATAGGAATGCAATGGGAAGAAGTCCTCTCCAATGGCATTATTTTCCAGCTTTGCACATGAATTCTCAATGGCTTCTTCTATGTTTCTGCACTCTATTATTCTTGGGCTAATTTCATTCTCAAGTGTCTTACATGCCCAGAGAAATTCCTCCACAATAAATTTGAATTCTAGCATCACTTCAACCTTGAAGGGTCTTGTAATACTGATTTTTAGTTTGATTCCGAATCAGATTTTGCTATGCTAGAACCTGCAGATTTGGAAGCCTATAAGAAATATGTCTTGAAGGATTGCAATGTCGTTGCTGCCACCTCCAATCCTACATCCTCAAAATATATCTTGAAGAGGATGCCGTTGATGAATGCCAAAAAGAGTTCATGTTCTAAGGCTACTGCTTCCGGGTTGCTGGAAATGAATTTTCTTGAGCAAATAAGTGAACTCCTTTGCAATATGCGAGATGTTCGACACTTTGTCCTTATTAAGGGACTCATTTCTAATTCCAAGTTATTAGGAGATGCTCAAATTGGTGACTTTATTGTGGGTCAAAAATTGCTTTCCGAGATACTGGAGGTGGATGGCTTGAAGCCTGATGATGTTCTCCCTTTGCTGTGAAAAATGTTGCTTTTGTTAATTTGGAGGTGCTGCAAGGCTAGCAGCACGTTATTCTAGAAAGGAATTCCCATTTAATCTTAAAATTAAAGCATGAATCTATCATATTCATCTTGGAAATAGGCAGAGGGCTCAGGTTATTTTCAATAATTTGAAATCAAAATGCCACTGAGCATTCTAAGTTAATTACTGATGTTGCAAACTTGTTAATGGCTCTTGAGCATTACAACTATGTGTTGAGTTATTATCTGATGTTGGAAGAAAAATTGGAGGTCCTATTTAAGAGAGCTTCTCAAATTTCTCAAAACCTTTTCAACATTGGGCATAACTTCAAGCATGGAGTCCCACGGAGCAATTCAATTGCACACTACTTCCTACGATTTAGAGCAAACTCATGCCAATTTAAAGTGCTTTGGAAGCTACATCAATTTAAAGGTATGCTTTCCTATTATCATTTTCATGGCTTTAGAGAAGAAGTCGCAGGAAAGAATTCATTCTTATCATGCCTATCTTTAGCTCTCACATTGTAGAACCCATGTCATTTTTTTTAATATATATATATATATATATATATATATATTACATATATATATATATATATATATAAATTAAAATGCCATGTAATGGGCTTGAATCATGCACACCGTAAGTTGAGGATTCCACAATTATTGATTTGAAAAATAAAGGCCGTGATTTTAGATAAATCAATGGGAGGCATATTGATTGAATTGAAATATGGTTGTGTATGAATTTATACATAAATTAATGGCACACCGATAAGGAGAAAAGACAAACCCGGTTAACTCGAATCTAGTTAAAATCCCAGGCTCCATGTATATTTTTGAAGGCGGACCCCGGTTAAACCGAATCTGGTTAAAATCTCGGATCCGTATGCGACGGCAATGCCGCCAATTCTATAAACATGTAAGAATCTGAGGTACATAAACCCGTTTCCCAAAATCATGTCGAAGATAAACATGTAGGAATCCGAGGTACACAAGCCCGTTTCCAAAAATCATGTACAAATTAAACATGTAGGAATCGAGGTACAAAAACCCGTTTCCAAAAATCATGTTCAAATCAAACATGTAGGAATCGAGGTACAAAAACCCGTTTCCAAAAATCATGTACAAATTAAACATGTAGGAATCAGAGGTACAAAAACTCGTTTCCGAAAATCATGTCGGAGTTAAACATGTAGGAATCAGAGGTACAAAAACCCATTTCCAAAAATCATGTACAAATTAAACATGTAGGAATCCGAGGTACATAAACCTGATTCCGAAAATCATGTATAAATTAAACATGTAGGAATCAGAGGTACAAAAACCCGTTTCCGAAAATCATGTACAAGTTTAACATGTAGGAAGCCGAGGTACATAAACCCGTTTCTAAAAATCATGTCCAATTTAAACATGTAGGAATCCGAGGTACATAAAACCGGTTCCAAAAATCATGTCGAAGTTAAACATGTAGGAATCTGAGGTACATAAACCCGGTTCCAAAAATCATGTCGAATTTAAACATGTAAGAATCCGAGGTACATAAACCCGATTCCAAAAATCATGTCGAAATTAAACATGTAAGAAGCCGAGGTACATAAACCCGTTTCCAAAAATCATGTTCGAGTTATACATGCATGAATCCGAGGTACACAAATCCGTTTTCATGAATCATGTCAAGTTTAAGTTTTAATCCGGATTGGAGGGCATTTTGCTCAAAAATCAATCCGTTCTTGAGGGCGGTTAATTTTAACTTAGCCCGGATTGGAGGGCGTTTTGCTCAAAAATCAATCCGTTCTTGAGGGCGGTTAATTTTAACTTAGCCCGGATTGGAGGGCGTTTTGCTCAAAAATCAATCCGTTCTGGAGGGCGGTTAATTTTAACTTAGCCCGGATTGGAGGGTGTTTTGCTCTAAAATCAATCCGTTCTTGAGGGCTGTTAATTTTAACTTAGCCCGGAGTGGAGGGCGTTTTGCTCTAAAATCAATCCGTTCTTGAGGGTGGTTAATTTTAACTTAGCCCGGATTGGAGGGCGTTTTGCTCTAAAAATCAATCCGTTCGAGGGCGGTTAATTTTAACTTAGCCCGGATTGGAGGGCGTTTTGCTCGAAAATCAATCCCTTCGGAGGGCGGTTAATTTTAACTTAGCCCGGATTGGAGGGCGTTTTGCTCGAAAATCAATCCGTTCTTGAGGGCGGTTAATTTTAACTTAGCCCGGATTGGAGGGCGTTTTGCTCGAAAATCAATTCGTTCTTGAGGGCGGTTAATTTTAACTTAGCCCGGATTGGAGGGCGTTTCGTTCAACCCGGATTGGGAGGCGATTCATTTTAATGTCAACCCAGATTTGAGGGCGATTCATTTTAATGACAACCCGGATTGGGGGGCGATTCATTTTAGAAATGCATATACATGCATGAATCCGAGATACACAAACTCGTTTTCATAAATCAGGTTGCGACGGCAATGCCGCCAAGTCTATCTCAAACTCCTGTAAAGGAAAAGAAGGCGAACCCGATTTAAACTGAATCTAGTTTAAATCGGGGATCCATATGGAGTCCGTTTCCTACAAAAGGGGACGAAGACGGTCCCCGGTTAAACCTAATCTGGTTGGAATTATCTAAAGGCGACTATTTCAAGAGCCTATGTAAAGTTCCTTAATTGGAATTATCTAAAGTTTTGAAGCCGGGCCCGGTTTAAACTGAATCTAGTTTAAAATCAGGGATCCGTGTAAAGTCTTGAAGGCGGACCCGGTTAAACCAAATCTGGTTAAAATCTCGGACCCCGTGATAATTTTTGACGCCGGACTACAGTTAAAATCCGAGCTTCTGTGTAAAGTTAAAACCCGAGTTCCATGTGGAGAGCCAGGTTAAACTATCAATGTATCCCTAAGCAGCTCGTAGACCCGAACCACCGTGTCAGGGGGCAATGGGTTGTTAGTGGAAAAACATGATTACCAATAGCCAAGATTATGGCAAACCAAAACACAACAAAGAAGTATTTTCCAATGAATGTGATTTGCTTACATGTTATTAAATGCAGGAATATAAAGCGAGAAAAATTGCTACGAAAGCAAGCAAGGGATCTTATTTCTCCTCGCACAACCTGGATAAGCCGGATACATCTCGGCCAAGTCCGCGTTTCATATCAAACAAATAATACATCCCGACAAACTCGGGACAGACCCGAACTACGGGGCCGGGGGACAACCGTTATGGAATAATAGTTTAGACCCATTCAAGGTGTGGCCCAACAAGAGGCAACCAATATTGCACGAGATGTGATGGCACAACATTTGGGCTTGGAGGCACAAGAGGCCCAACAAATCCAAACCCTAACCCTAAGGTATCCACTATAAATAGATGGTAAACCCTAAAGGTACACGACTCTAAGCTCTCTCTCATTTACAATACGCTTTACACCGTGCACACACCCCACCCCTCTTAGGCGAAAGCCTTCATATCTGTGTGTACAGTGATCTCCCATCCTCATAGGTATCCATCCATGGATACCTAAGAGGGAGCTATTTGATCCAATATCAACATACTAGCCCACCTAGGGCTAGACATCTGTGTTCTATTACAGAACATGTACAAAAGTGACCATGTGATTTCAAAAGTGGAGAAAAAATACCCATTAACCGTTAGTTTGACTCTTTTATATTTTTGGGGCTGACATGGACTATAGCTCGACTAAATTTCATCTCAGCTGGTGGTAAAAAAACGAGAGAAAATTACAGAAAATGACATAGATATTTTGGAAATTATAGTTTAGTCATTCTCTCTTCAATTCCCGTTTTCTCTCCCAATCTCAATCTTAACCATCAGGCTGCCCATCTCCTCCTCCTTGCCGCCGTTGCTGCATTTATGTAATTTTCAAAATTATCTGGGCCATTTTCTTTAATTTTCTCCAATTCTCCACTACAAGCTGGGATGAAATTTAACCGAGTCATCGTCCATGTCAGTTTTAAAAATACAAAAAAGTTAAACTAACGGTCAATGGGTATTTTTGCTCCACTTTTGTAACCACGTAGTCACTTTTACAGCAAAAAAAAAGCACTTGATGTTGGATACTTTTTTGATAAAAACCATATATATATTTTTGGACCTTAACCCTTATTTTTTTTCCTCCAAATTATTCAACTCCCATTTTGATGTTGCATGACCAGTATCGTATTTCCCAATAAATATTGCAAAGAGTGGTCTTTTTTTATGGGGACGTAATAAACAATAAGAAAATAATATTGTTCTGTAGTATAACACAGATGTCCAGCTCTAGCAAGCTGGGAATGGTTTATGTTGGATCAAGGAGCCTTCTACTAATTGAGTATCAAATGGAAGGTACTAGCTCGATGATATCTATGGAGGAGATATCCTCGAGGAAGCTCAAATCACAATGCAACACAAAGGTGAGGCGTTTCGCCCGGGGGGGTGTGTGTGCGATGACCGAATAATAAGTAATGGAAATGGAGAGAGTCCGAGTGCACCTGGTGGGTAATCTCCTATTTATAGGGATTACCTAGGGTTTCACTCCCATGCAAATGTTTCCATCCTTCACCGTTATGCACTTCCCACGTTCTCCGTCTCGCTCCACTACATGTACGGTCCCCGCACATATTAGGCACGATGGAGTAGTGGGGGACCATTTACCCGGTTCCCTATTTACCCGAGTAGATTAGGGGTTTTACTTGTGGGGCTCCCTATCGGGCGGAACCCGCCCGGCCCAATATATTTGTCCATAACAGTTGCCCCCAAGCTCGGTATGGCAGGCTCCTCACGTGCCGAGATTAGCGCGTTGACTAGCCCGGCCATCATTTATCCGAGTTTGAGCTTTGTACGGATCCCTTAGGTATTCCTGCTCGTTCTGCCCCACCGCTCTCTTTGTCAACAACTCGGTCATGACCGAGCTATTCTAGTGGATTTGGTCATCAGACATTTACATGCCCCCGCCGCCTCCTCGTCTGTCTCCTGAGTCATAGGCTGCCTTCTCTTGGCGGGTTGGCTCATCATAGCCGTCTTTGCGGTTTTTATGATAACCGAGATTGACCTTGTTTCTTTATGACTCGGCTATAGTCAGTTCATGAGCTTCTCCCACGTGTGGCCCCCAATATTGGTTATTATAAAGGGTACGTAAGTATCAGACGGCGTTACTCAGGCGTGATTTGATCCTCTTAGGGATACAGATTCACTGCCTTTTTGGTAACAATCCTTATTGAATGTCGTGCACATTGAATATATGCGCTTCTTCCCAATGTGGCCCTTCCTGTCCCCAATATGCGCATTTTCGAAGCATTTACTCCCGCCGGCGCTTGCGTTTTTCAATAAAGATGGTATTGATTGTCCCTGACGGTTGTGTCTTTCATGGAGATTAGTATGAATAGGGCATTAAATAGTCATGCCGTTTGGACGAGCCTCTCTATATAAGCCTTTGCATATTCATCCTTTTTGCTCCATTCCACATGATGAAATTTCACTTTGGGCAAGCAGAATCGCTGATGTCGTGGGGTCCGGTTGCAGTCCTTTGTCATTCCGTCAAATAGTTCTTTTGATGAATGGGCGAAAAGTAAGGAAGAAGAAGCGGGCATCAATCCTTATACCAGCTGTGTTAACTGTCAGCAGCAAATTTTGGGAGTATTTGCCAATCTTCATCCATAACCTCCATCGGACGTCTAGAGTTCCGGGAGTATTTGCCAATCTTCACTTGCCTGGTGAAATATTTCCACTGGGATCTCAGACATACTCCGCTGGACACCCACGGAGATTCTTGTGTGGGTTGGCCTGGATTAGGAGCCGTCGTGCCATGGGTATGCCATGGTTAGGGTTCTAGACACCAACGGTGGGCCAATAGGTCCACCGTATCCAAACATCCCACAAGGGTCTCTGCCGATGCGCTTCAGGGGCTTTGTCTGCTGCGGCGAGTCCTTCATCCCCTCTTCTGCACGTGGCGACGAGCCCCTTGCCTCAAGACTTTGTGTCTTTTTTATTATTAGTGTACAATTTCGTTTACTTTCCTGTATGAATGTTATGTAAACTATTCACTTATCAATGGAAAGTATTTTCTGTATACTGTTGGATTTCCCTTGTCGTCCTTTTCGCATCGCTCGTGCTTTACTTTGGACTCTCGGTGCATGACTTTGTTGAAGCGCCGAAATAAAATTAGCCGTTCACCCATCCGAGTTAAGCTATGGTTATCCGCCCCTAAGAATGGGTTGACTTTTTGAGCAAAAAGCCCTTCAATCCGGGCTAAGTTAAAATTAACCGCCCTCAAGAACGGATTGAGTTTTTGAGCAAAACGCCCTCCAATCCGGGCTAAGTTAAAATTAACCGCCCTTCAAAACGGATTGATTTTCGAGCAGACCGTCCTCCGATCCGGGCTAAGTTAAAATTAACCGCCCTTCAAAACGGATTGATTTTCGAGCAGACCGTCCTCCAATCCGGGCTAAGTTAAAATTAACCGCCCTCAAGAACAGATTGAGTTTTTTGAGCAAACCGCCCTACAATCCGGGCTAAGTTAAAATTGACCACCCTCAAGAACGGATTGATTGATTTCTGAGCAGAACGACCTCCAATCCGGGCTAAGTTAAAATTAACCGCCCTCTCGAACGGATTGATTTCTTGAGCAAACCGCCCTACAATCCGGGCTAAGTGAAAATTGACCGCCCTCAAGAACGGATTGATTGATTTTTGAGCAGAACGCCCTCCAATCCTTCCGTAGGGTCAGATCCACATGCCAACTTTTCTGACCTTTCCCTAGTATTCAAGCGTCATTCTTGCGGACTGGTTGCTACTGCAGCCTTTGGTTTCTGTGCGCATTTAATGCTCACGCCGTATCCCCCGAAACGTTTCCTTGGCCCGCTGCTTGTCTTAGGGTTTCTAACTTCGTTAGCAGAAATTAACGTCGTCGCGACCCTTGGCATTTCAAATTCCAAACGTCTATATATATTTCCTTTTCAAAACTGCCAGTCTCACTCGACATGTTCGACTATTCATCGGCTTCAGGAGTTTACTTTGCATCCAAACTATCGTCTTTCGCCGTCAATCTTGTTGCATCTCTTCCTTTCACCAGGTATTAGCGCTTGCCCTATGATTGCTTGCTTTTTGACTTCTTTTTAGGTTCACTATCATGCATGCGGTTTTCTCTGAGTTAACTCCGATGGGTTGTTGCGCTTCTGGGTTTCTATCACGCTTTTGGTTTTACTGTATTTCTGGGTCTTGTTGGGTGGGTTCTTAGTTTCTGTTCCCCTTTTCTAAGTGTTCATAATGGCTCGAGCCTTTCCGTACGTCTGTAAAACCGGAAGTTCTTTGCCAAAAAATCTTCCTTTAGGTCCCGACACAGATTCTTCTTTATCGAAACTTTCCAGAAAACCCAGGAACTATCCCAGGCCCGAGAAGGTGCTGTACTGGGAATAGACATTTGACGGAGACGAAACGCTTATTCAAAAGATTTATTGGCCGTTCTTTCATCCCGTCCCATTGCAGTTCTAAATCCCCTATTTGGGAAAACACCTTTCACTGGCCCTTTTCTGACCTTATTTTATTTTTATATCTAGGTGCTCATGGCTTCATCACACCAACCCACCCCGGTCCTCGAATGAAGAATCCAAAGACTTCCGCCCTTCCCCCATTTCTCCGAGTTAACCCCTACTGTAGCGGCAAGGTTACTCGTGTGAAGAATTCCCGACCACGAAAGATCTCCTCCAACTCGGGATTGGGGACGGGGTAGGGTATGTCCCCCGGTTGCCTAGCAAATCGAATCGGTGGACGTCGGTCGCTCGAGGAGAAAGGCCGTCACTTCTTCTTTATTTACCGGGATGTTATCACTCTTTTGGGGGTGAGGTTTCCCTTTCCGACTTTCGATCGAGTTATTGAGTCATTTGCACCTCGCCCTCCCAACTTCATCCTAACGGCCGGGCGTTTGCCGTTGCATTTGAGAACTTGTGCGCGGAGAAGGATTTTGTTTGTAGCGTGCCGGTCTTTATGTCCTTATTTTCTCCATTGGAGACCGGCATCCAGACGACCGAATCGACGAAGTGGTTTGGGTGGACCACCCTCCGAAGCATCCGCGATCGGAGACTCTTTCGGCCTTTCCGCGAGTCATGGAAAAATTTCAAATCCGCCTTCGCCAAGGTCGAGGCTCTCCCAGGCTGGGCTCCCTGGTTTGTGAGGAGGACCGACTCTGGGGAAATCGAGGAAAGATTTCCCCTTTACTGGTCAACGCACCACCATACCTTGGGGCCTGACGATTATGTTCCGCAAGCTATGAGCTTTTCGGACGATGAGGAAGATACCCTTTTGAGACTTTTGGAATACGTGGGGTCTCTGAATGATCCCCTCGATCCGGCCAAGTACATTGATACGCCTTTAGTTAGGCGGAAGCCTACCACGAGTATGACTTTATTGATACTTGGCCGATTTGCTTTTTGCTTCCCTCTTATTGTTCGATATCCTTTTTCTTTTGCGGCCGAGCTATGGTAGACCCAAGCAACTAAGCGTTTTCAAAAATCGCTCCCGGACAAAGAAGACGGCCCCGCTATCCGGTCAACGATACATCGGCCCCTGAAAGCGTTTCCCAAAAGCGGCTAGCCTCGTCAGATGCCGAAGGAAATGCCGCCCGCAAGAAGGTCAAGGGCAAAGACGTTGTGGGGGGCCACCGAGACGCCGGTCCCTGAGGGTTCGCCTGCTTCTTCTCATGCCTCCCCGGAGGTTACTACCTCGCGGAGACCTCGGCTGAGCAATCTTTCGAACTAATCTTCCCGAGGGCGCCTTGTGGGGCTGGACTAAGCCGAAGTTTTAGATGTGATGAGACCTCCCGCTTTTCTTCACGACGCATCTGGCCTGAGCGAGCCTACCAAGAGGATGCTGAATCACATGCAATTAGAGGGTTACCGCGGTCTTTCCTTGAATTCTTTTGCATTTTGATATCAATATGCTCATAGGATTGGGTTAAAATACCTCTAATTCCTACATGTTTTCTTAAAGGCGTGGTCTTTGAAAACTGGATATTTAATCAAGAGTTCATGCCATCCTTTCGCGAATGTGCCGATGGAAACTGGTTCGTCAACCATGAATCCACACGTGTTTTTCAAACACGGGTTTGTTCACCCTTTTTGGGACATGGTCTCTGGAGCCGGGCTAGAATGCCTCAGACTCCTACATGTCTTAATTGCGACATGGTCTCTGGAGCCGGGCTAGAGTGCCTCTGACTCCTACATGTTTTAATTGGAACATGGTCTCTGGAGCCGGGCTAGAGTGCCTCTGACTCCTACATGTTTTAATTGGAACATGGTCTCTGGAGCCGGGCTAGAGTGCCTCTGACTCCTACATGTTTTAATTGGAACATGGTCTCTGGAGCCGGGCTAGAGTGCCTCTGACTCCTACATGTTTTAATTGGAACATGGTCTCTGGAGCCGGGCTAGAGTGCCTCTGACTCCTACATGTTTTAATTGGAACATGGTCTCTGGAGCCGGGTTAGAGTGCCCCTGACTCCTACATGTTTTAATTGGAACATGGTCTCTGGAGCCGGGCTAGAGTGCCTCTGACTCCTACTATTTTAATTGGAACATGGTCTCGGGAGCTGGGCTAGAGTGCCTCTGACTCCTACATGTTTTAATGCGCGTCCGGCTTTAGCAATCATAATACATTCAACATTGTTGAAAACGGGTTTCATAACCCGAAATTCATTGAAAAGTTGGCCTTAACGGCTATCCGTACATTACTTCCTTGAGAAGGCATAAGATGAAGTGGAAGAGGAAACATGCTAGCTGTAATAGGTCTTGAGTTTATCGCATTCCATGTCCGCTTTGTGGGTTTCTCCTTCGGGTTTCCAAACAGGCCCCTTTTCCGCAATTTTCTCGTAACTCGGTAGGGACCCTCCCAATTTGGTGCAAGTTTGCCTTGGTCGGCATTCTTGTTGCCTATATCGCCGCCTAAGGACGAGGTCACCTTTTGTAAATGCGCGCGGTACCACTTTCCGGTTGTACCCGTTAGCGAGAAGCCGCTGCGCTAGCTCTTGGCAATGTGCTTTCACCCCGACCTTGTCCACGAGATCCAATTCCACCGCGATTGATCGGTTGTTGTCCTCTTCTTCTTGTAGGGCTTTAACCCTCCTCCAGGATGACTCACCGATCTCAACGGGTATCATTGCTTTGCACCCATAGGTTAACCTAAACCGGGTCTCCGTGTTGTTGATTGGATCGAGGTTCGAGTCCCCAAAGGACCGGTATAGCTCTTCCACCCAATTTGAATCACCGTCTTCCATCCTCTTCTTCAATCCATCCAAGATAACCTTGTTAGCAGACCTCGGCTTGGTCGTTGGATTGCGGATGTTCGCGATGCGAAATGGTGAATGATGTGGAGATCAACAACCATGTCTTGGAAACCCTTATCGGTGAACTGGGTTCCATTATCTGTGACACTTTCGGCCGGGATTCCAAACCGAGATAAAATATTTCGGTTGAAGAACTTTTGTACTCGTGCCGAGGTAATCGTTGCCAATGGTTCTGCCTCTATCCACTTGGTAAAGTAATCTACCGCCACTATAAGCCAACGCAGCTTGTCCCGGGGCCCTCCCGAATGGGCCAAGGAGATCCAATCCCCACTTATAGAACGGCCATGGAGCCGTCATGTTAGTTAACTCCGACGGGTTGGTGCGTATGATCCCGGCATGTTTTTGACAAGCCTATTGCACTCTTGCACATGCCTCTTAGAATCCTTCGCCATAGACGGCCGTATCCGCCCTCACCGCCTTTCTTGCTAATGCCCCCGGCGCCCATATGGTGTCCGTTTATTCCTTCATGGATTTCGGACAGCACGTAGTCGGCCTTGGCCGAATCAAGACATTCATTAGTGGGGAATGGAAACCCTTCCGATATAATTCGTCATCAATCATGGTGAACGATGCCGACGTCCTAACTATTCTCCCTGGGCACCGTTGGTGTCTTCCGGAGGATTCCCTTTTCAAGGTAGTCGGCTATTGGTTTTCGCCAATCATTTGCCTCCGAGATTATCATCACGCAGCTTGGTTCTAACAGGTTCTGCTGGACAATGGTGCGGTGATTTCCGGGGTTCTTAGTGCTTGCTAATTTTGACAACACGTCCGTCCTAACATTCTCTCCCCGGGGGATATGTACTACTTCCACGTTATCAAATTCCGCCATCAACCGCTTAACTTTTCCCGATATTTGACCATTAACGGGCCTTTAGCTTGGTACTTGCCCTCTATCTCGGGATGCAACCACCGTGAGTCGGTAGATACGTGAACTCTTTTTGCTCCGTTTTCCCTTGCCTGCTCCGAATCCGGCTATAAGCACTTCATATTCCGCTTGATTGTTTGATGTTGCAAATTCAAACCGAAGGGAAAGCTCCCAAGAGACTCCTTCTGGGCTCTCGATGATTATTCCTGCCCCACTTCCTTTTTTATTTGATGAACCGTCAACGAACAACCTCCATGTTAGGTTGTGTCTGTGATCGTCGTTCAATTCCAAAATATCATATGGGGTTAGTTCCATCACAAAGTCGGCTAGAGCCTGGGATTTGATCGCATGTCGCGCTTCGTAGGATATATCAAATTCAGACGATTCAATAGCCCAAACCTAGCCATCCTCCCGCCAAGTCCGACATGTAGGATTTGTCGGATTGGTTGTTTTGTGCGTACTACCACGGAATGACTCTGGAAGTATGGGCGCAGTCGTCTCGCGGCCATGAGTAGGGCGAATGCCATCTTTTCCAGCTTCTGGTATCTCAGCTCAGCCCCTTGTAGAGCTCGGCTTACGAAGTATAATGGGGTTTGACCGTCCTTCTCCTCATTCACTAATGCCGCGCTAACCACCTCATCCCCAACCGCTAGGTATAGGATCAATCCTGCCCCGCGCTTCGGGCGAGATAGTACCGGTGGTGTTGCCAGGCATTGCTTGATCTTTGCAAAAGCCTCTTGGCACTTTGCATTCCAATCTCCCGATGTTTCTTTCTTTAGTAACTTAAAGAAAGGAAGAGAGTTTTCACCGACTTTGGTAAAAACCTGGTCGAGCGGCTAGCCTTCCCGAGTTGTTGAACTTCCTTCTTGTTCTTGGGGCCGCATATCCAAGATGGCCCGACATTTATCGTGGTTTGCCTCAATCCCTCGGTGGGTGAGTAAGAATCCCAGGAATTTTCCCGCCGGAACGCCGAAAGCACACTTCGCCGGATCGAGGCGCAAGCGATACTTCCTTAGCTTGTCGAAAGTTTGCCAAGGTCTTGGATATGGTCCTTTGTTCGCGAAGATTTGACGATCATGTCGTCGATATAAACTTCGACGTTTTTCCCCAACTGGTCTTTGACAACCCTATTCATCATCCTCTGGTAAGTGGCTCCTGCATTCTTCAAACCAAAAGGCATAACGTTGTAACAGTAGTTTGCCCTCTCCGTGATGAATGCCGTCTTTTCCTGGTCATCGGCGTGCATGGGGATTTGATTGTACCCCGAGTATGCATCCATGAAGGAAAGCAATTTGAAGCCGACGGGCTATCTACTAGCCGGTCTATGCTTGGCATAGGAAAAGAATCCTTGGGGCAGACCTTGTTTAGGTCCTTATAATCGACGCATACACGCCACTTGCCATTAGGCTTTTTGGCCATAACAACATTCGATAGCCGGTGGTATACGCACTTCACGTATGAAACCGGCTTCCAATAGCTCGTCGCGTGCTTCTCCAAGGCCTACTTTCTCACCGTCCCAATCTTTCTCTTCCTTTGGGCCACGGGGGTTGACGTCGGCAAATCGCCAAGTCGCAGCAAAGAACCGGGATCTACCCCGGGGATCTCAGATGGACGCCATGCAAAAATGTCCTTTAGGCAGGTCTCCAGTTCTGCTCGGATTGATGGGGCTAGATGTTTGCCAATTTTGGTGTTTTGCCCAGAGTTCAATTCCCAAAGCAAAATCCTCCGCCTTCTCCGTCCGCTCCGTTCTTTTTATCTTGTCCTCCTTGCGTAAATCTAACTCAACGAGGTTGACCGACTTCCCTTTTCCTCGTTGGTGGGTGCTCTAGCTCTCTTTTTCTAGGATGTTGGGTCAACTTTGTTCGCCTTGACCGTATCGAAATAGCACCGTCGGAATCCTTCCGGTCTCCTTGACCGTTACAATTTGATTTTTTCTATTCACCAACTTTAGCCGGGTGTTTGGTAGACACCAAAGATATCCCATTATGAATGGTAGGACGCCCCGTATGATGTTGTAAGATGAGGGAAGTCGGCCACGATGAACCCGACACGTTCGGCCTTGAAAGCGCCCTTCGTTCCGAGCGTCAATTTTAGGTCGATATACCCTTTTGGGCATGTATCCCGCCATTGAAACCGGTTAAGGTTGTTCGGCAAGGCTTTAAATCTTCCGGGTCGAACCTCATTCTCTCGAAATGCGTCCCATAGGATGATGTCTACAGCGCTCCCATTATCGATCGATTTTTCTTACGCAATGTTGACCACGGTCCCCCGTAATGACCAATGCATCCTAGTGTCCCGGGGGTACGTCTTTAGATCCTCCTCGGTGAAACTCGGGATCGGGGTTCTGTGTTTTGCCGCGTCATTCTTGAAAGCCGGGCGGTCCCCGATCGAGAGAACTTCCCTTAGATATTTCTTCCTTTGGCTCTGCGAGTCACCCCCACCTCCAAAACCTCCGCTGATTACGTTGCAGTCATATTTGGGGTCAGGGAATTCATCGTCGCTATTTGAGGATTTCTTTTTCTGCTCACGCCTCTTCCTATCTGGCTGAGGTGGGCTTTTGCTTCTCCCGCCTTGTCTCTTGTTATTTTGTCGTCCTTGTGTTTGGATGAAATATTGGCGGAGCTTCCCCTCCCGGACGAACTTTTCAATGGCATCCCTGAGGTCCCAACATTTTTCCGTGGTATGACCATGCTGATCATGGAAATCACAGTATCGGGATTTATCTAGGCTGGCTTCCCTTCTCACTGGCCGGGGTCGCTCAACCTTCTTCATCTCGGTTGTTGAGACTTCACGCCAAATCTCGGCCTGGGATAATTTCAGGGGAGTGTACCTGTTGAACCTCCCTTCTGGCCTTTCGCTGACCTTATTCCTCCACCCCGACCGTGAGATTCCGACTTACGACCGGATTGCAGCTCTCTACTCCTGGGGGTGGACTTTTGCCTCGCTCTTTTGCCCCCTGACTCATCATGTCCATCAGTTTGAGCTCGAGGTATGTCTTTGACTGGTCTGTAAACTCGGTCAGAGTACTAGGTCGATTCTTCATTACCGATTTTTTCAACCGAGATGTGGAATTTAGACCAGCTATGACGCAGTGTAAGTGGACGTCTTCCTTTATCCCGGGCACTTGAAGCGCCGTTTCTTTGAATCGGTCGAGGTATTTTTGTAGGCTTTCATTAGAGAATTGTTTGACCTGGTCCAACTGGAACTTGGTCTTTGGCTGTTTTCGGCTTGTAGCGAAATTAAGCAGGAACTTATACTCCAGGGTCTTCATATCTGGAATAGAATCTAATGGCAGAGAGTGGAACCAGGTCTGGGCAGGTCCCTGAAGGGTTCCTGCAAACAATCGAGGAATTACATATCCCACGATTCCCTTCACCCCAATTTCCATTTTGAAGTTATTAAGGTGAACTACCGGATCCTGGCTCCCGTTGTACTTTGGAAGCTCTCTAGAATCCAGCTTTCCTAGGATAAGCAAGCAATGATTTCCTTTGAAAACCGGCGTAATAGGTCGTCTCCTTCATGTCCTGTCTTCCCCGCCATGTTTACATTGAACGACGGCGGATTCGCCTCATGTCCGTTCGGGACCGAATTGACTAACAAACGTCTTTCTTTCGACCAAGACGAGTCAGCAAGAGGAGGTCGGCAGGCTTGTCCATTGACTTCGCAATCGTCCCGCCATTAGTTCGGTTGGGCTTTCGGTATCCCGAATGGGACCTTCTAGCACTCTTAACCGTTCCTTTAAAGCCGGATCTCCCGACGGTCTTCTTCGGTGATTTTACCCCTAGCCATGAGCGACCACGTCTTCCTCCTCCACCTCTTTTTCGTAAGCTCATCCTCCTCACCGGTGTGAGTGGACGTCGAGTTCATTTCTCGACCTGTACTGCACCATCTCGCTTTGATCGCTCCTCATTTGGCCCCGCCCTCTCCTCCCATTCTTGTTGTAACCGCCTTTGTTCTTTTTGTCGCCCAAGCGGCGTTTCGAGATCTAGGTTCTCCCGGATGAGTCGGGCGTCTTCCTCTCTCCGGAGTCTCCGGGGCGAGTTTCCATATTCTCCATTCTTAGAATCAGTGAACCCAAAGTGCTATGCAACACCCTATAATCGGGGTGTATCTCTTGGAACTCGCGTGGAGGGGGAGGGATGTTCAGATTCTGTATGTCCTGTTGCCCTTGTCGGGCGATCGACCGGGTGTGGAGAGTGGGTCCGTGTCCTCGCTTTCGCCCTCGGTTTCCGCAGTTACATGGCCGTGGTTTGGAGCTACCGAGTCGAGCGCCGGATTACGTGCTCCCCGCTATGGACGTCATTGAGGTTCTTCCGGCGGTTGGTCCCGCCGAGTAGCGTGACTACGGCTTCTCGTGCTCGCGGCCATCCTCGTAGATTAGCAAAGGGCTTTGTGGTTTTGGGAATCGAAGTTTACGGTCCCCACGGTCGGCGCCAATGTTCTGTAGTAGAACACAGATGTCCAGCTCTAGCAAGCTGGGAATGGTGTATGTTAGATCAAGGAGCCTTCTACTAATTGAGTATCAGTGGAAGGTACTAGCTCGATGATATCTATGGAGGAGATATCCTCGAGGAAGCTCAAATCACAATGCAACACAGGTGAGGCGTTTCGCCCAGGGGGTGGTGTGTGTGCAGTGTGACTGAATAATAAGTAATGGAAATGGAGAGAGTCCGAGCGCACCGGTGGGTAATCTCCTATTTATAGGGATTACCTAGGTTTCACTCCCATGCAAATGTTTCCATCCTTCACCGTTATGCACTTCCCACGTTCTCCGGGTCTCTCCGCTCCACTACATGTACGGTCCCCGCACATATTAGGCACGATGGAGTAGTGGGGGACCATTTACCTGGTTCCCTATTTACCTGGGTAGATTAGGGGGTTTTACTGTGGGCTCCCTACTGGGCCGGGAACCTGCCTGGCCCAATATATTTGTCCATAACAAATACCAAGATGTAAAAGAGAAAATATTAGTATAACGCTAAACTTAAAATCGTTCTTGAGAAGAATAATTTTAGAGTTTTGAAAAAGTCATTCATATGGAGAATGATTTTCGTGTGACACAAAAAAATCATTTTTCGCATGAACGATTTTAGAAAGCACTCCTCGCATGAATGGTTTCCACATGCACTAGTGCAAAAAAGGGCTTTAAGACCGTCTCATTTAGACCGGAGTATTGACGCACGGCCTTAAAAGTATGACCTATGGCGCTTTTGTAAATATAAAGAACACTTTTAAGACCAGATTAAAAGGATCCGGTCTTAAAAGTATGACCGGTGGCAATTTTGTAAATATAAAGAACACTTTTAAGACCGGATTAAAAAGGATCCGGTCTTAAAAGTATGACCGGAACAATTTTGTAAATATAAAGAACACTTTTAAGACCGGATTAAAAAGGATCCGGTCTTAAAAGTATGACCTATGACAATTTTGTAAATATAAAGAACACTTTTAAGAACTGATTAAAAAGGATCCGGTCTTAAAAGTATGACCGTGGCAATTTTGTAAATATAAAGAGAACTATTTAGACCGAATGTTAAAAAGAACTAGTCTAATTTTTTTAAAAAAAATATATATTACTTTTAAGACCGGATGTTTTAAATATCCGGTCTAAAAAGTTAAAAATAAAAAAATAAATAAAATGTCTATTTTTTTTAAGACCGGATGTTACAAAGAACCAGTCTAAAAGTTTAACTTTTAAGACTTCAATTTGATAACAACCGGTCTTAAAGATTTTCATTACGCGCGGCAAACGAAAATTGAATTTTCATTATTCCTTTTCTAGTTCCCTCCACTTCCCATTGATTTCTCTCGCTCTCTTCTCATTTTCACTTCCCCACCCCGCGCATTCACAAGGTGGCTACCGTAGCCTCGATTTCGTAGATCTCGTGGCTAAACAACAATCCGAAAATGATTCGTGCGGTTGAGTTCGTGTTTGTTGCGTTTACGTTTCCGTAGCTCAACAACAAAAATATATATATATTGTTGTTGATATATATATATCTATATCTCAACAAATTGTTGTTGAGATATAATATATATATATATATATATATATATATATATATCAACAACAATCCGAGAATCATTCTCATATTGTTGAGATATAACTCGAGATATATATATATCTCAACAACAATATATATATATATATATATATATATATCAACAACAATATATATTTATATTGTTGTTGAGCCACGGAAACAAAAACGCAACGGTAGTAAATCATTGACATAGATTTTGGCTTAAGTTTGAAATTAAATATCAATTTTTTATTTCTTTGTTTTATTGCTCATCTCCTCATTCTCGCCGACGACAAAGCTCCAAACTTGATTTCCATGGGAACGAGTCTCGATCTGCGCAGAATCGCCCTCTCTTGAGGTAAACCTATTATGTCTTTTTTGCTTATTTCTGCGTTCTTGATCGATTGTTTTTGTTTGTTGTTATTTTTTTTTTGAATATATTGAGATGTACACACACAAAAATGACAGATAGATAAGCGAACGGAGGAGTAGAAGAAGATAGATGAATGGCTTCCCATAACTTATTCGAGGAACGCAAAATGATATTACTCTTCTCCTGACCTCCCTCTCTGTCCTTGTATCGTTTTTTTTTTTTGCTTCCACCCAAAATTTTCTTTGTTCCTTCTTCTTTGTCTACCTCTTCTCGAGTTCTCTCTAAGGCAAATTAGGTACTTTCCTCTCTCGAATCTATTTGTTTTAGTTCCTCTGGTGAAAGATCTGGAAACAGGGTTCTCTCTGAGGCGGCGGCTCAGGCGTCTACAATCTCACCTTTTTTTTTTTTTTTCGTAAAAAGGAATTTTTAAGACCGGACTTGAAAATATATACGGTCTTAAAAGTTCATTATTATTTTTTTATAAAAAAAATGGACTTTTAAGACCGAATGTTTAAAAAGTCCGGTCTTAAAAGTGTTTTTTTAAGACCGGACGCGCATCCGGTTTTAAAAGTAACAGACTTTTAAGACCGCCTGGAACAAGACCGGTCACGATCCGGCCTTACGATACCTCTTTCGTCCGGTCTTAAAAGCCTTTTTTCCACCCGTGATGATGTGACTTTTTTTAATAATTTAAAAGAGCTTTGTCTTTATTATAAATATTCTTCCATACATAAAAATTATAACCTAGATACTCCTCCCCGGGCAACATTAAAAAAAAAAAAATTAGATATAACAAACTGCTCTCTTCGATTCCTAAGATATTTGGGAGTTCATTTTAATTTTAAATATAAAACATATTTCCTTTATTTTTTTTTTTGGCCAACCTTTGTTTTTTTATAAGTTATCATTATTGGAATGTATAATTTTCCTTTTTATAAGATATTTCTTAGAGAAATCTAAACATTTAATGATTTTTTTAATTTTTTCCTTCAATTAATTATATTTTTATCTCATTAATTTTTCCCACTCATTCTTTCTCATTACTTTTTCCATCATTCTCTCTCACACCGACCTAATAGAGTAATTGGGATGTTTTGAAAAACGAACGAGCTTCTTGATGTACTTTCCCATGTGTTGCCCATTATAATATAAGAATGAAAAATTTATTATCCCATATGATATAAATATAATTATATTTATTTAATATTTAAATGCGAGTAATTGGGATGTTTTGAAGAACGAGCTTCTACTTTCCCATGTGTTGCCCATTACTTCCTACCCATAGGGTAGAGTGATTCAAAAACTACTTGTGGGATATTATCAGAAAGAAAAATCCAACTTAAACAAAAATAAATAAAAACAACATTTAATCAAGATAATCATAGATATTTTCATATCGAAAAGAGATTATCATAGATATTTTCTTAATCTTCTTTATGAAATAAAAGGCATAGAACATGCACTCCCTGTGAGTGTCCCTTTTCATATATTAACAGACATTTGTGCAATCAATTTTCTTCTGAACAATAGTATTTTAACAAAAAAAAAAAGATAAGCAAAAATAAAAGGGAAGGGAAATATATTGTTAAACATTTGTCTATGATATAATTAATATATTTATTATTTTTATATATCTTCCATTCTATCATTTAAATAAATAAGTATAACAGAACAAAGATATATTTCTTAAAAATGTATATTAATAAAAATCTTCATAAGAAATATATCATTAATTTTGAAATCACTTGATTAAATTTAATAAATAAGCCAATAATTAGCACTATTGAAGGTTAGAAAAAAAACCCCAAGAATCATGAATTATATGACCACATCTTATCTCTAATTTATAGTGATATCCTATTATATGTAAGCCTAAATTTTTGGTGATTGTTAAGGGAAGAAATATCGGCATATTTTCATTTAATTCCTTATTAAATTTCAATATATATATATATATATATATATATAAAAAAACAAAGAGTGTTTTGTGAGGGGAGCCGGTCATTGTTTTTTTTGGGATGAGATGGCTTACGCGGCTTGTGAACTGTGTTTTGTGAGGGAGCCTATGATAAAAGAGGTTGGTTTGACTTTTGAGATGAGATTATATATATATATATTTATTTTGAGGGATGAGAAGAATATTCTTATACATATATATAAATATATATATATCTTTTTAAAAAAAAAAAAAAAAAAAAACTCAAACACGTAAAATGGTGGGACCTACATTTTTTTGTAGAAGAAGAAATACACTTCTCCTACAACATGAGAAATGTATGTGTGTGTATATATAGGGGTTTAAACTTCTCACGCTTATATATATATAGATTATCATTATATATATGGACCCACATATATATATAATGAAAGATTATATATATGTGGGTCCAAACACTTCTCATACAACATTAAAGTATTTTTCCTTCTCCTACAATATAAATATTTTTCTATATATATATATATTGATTATCTCTCATCATTTTTTCACTCATTCTTTTCCCACCGACCTTCCTTCTTTATAGATAAGTGTATTTTGAAAAATGAGTTTCATTTTTTACATATTTATTATCTGCAACCAATTTTAATTAACTTTTTATCTACTTAGTATCTTATAAAAACGATTAGATGAAGTATTTTTCATATTTATTAATTTTTTTTAAAGTTATTCATATTGATGTTATATCAACAATAATGAAAGAAAAGATGAAATGAAAGAATTAAGAAAAATTATTTTGGTAAAAATTCATACAATAATCAATAACTTCCTTAATTTCTATGGAATAAATAATAAGAATTAAGAAAAATAATTATAGTATTTTGAAAATTCATACCACATGAACTTACTTAAGTAACTTTTTTAATTTTTATGTACGAAAGAATATTTATAATAAATAAATACAAAAACTTTTTAAATTATTAACAAAGTCATTGTTCACGCGAAGAACGATTTCTAACTACCGAAACACGTTCTTCACAAATACGACTGCTTCACAATTCTCAAATTGTTCTTGGCAAGAATGATTTTTAGTACAATGTTAAATACTTTCTCATTTACAGCATTTTAACATTTTTTTTTACTGTATTGTATCCGATAAAAAAGCCCAAACAGTGATATTCAAAATTTAAATAATTTTATTTAATCAATAAAACTAATTTATATGGAAGGTCTGCAACTGTTTCTGAGAATTCTTTGTCGGGGGCGTCTTTTGACCTGTCATTCGCCTCATTCCGCTCTATCGAACCCTTTTTCTCTGTCTACCATATTTTTCTCACCCTGATTTCTTCAAGCGATCAATTCCGATCTTGGTTGGGAGTTAATTCGTTTTCCGGTCAATCAGATCAGACTCCGGAGAAACCCGTAAATTGCCGATAAGTTATGTCAAATGTCGTCTTGTATTAAATTGTTTGGAGTCTACAGCGGTGTGTATAATGCCCCATTGAGATAGAAGGCTGTGAGGCAGAGGAACGATGAAATGTATGTTCTGTTCGCTTCATATATAGATTCATGGGTATTTGCTTCAGCATTGACTCTGATACAAAGGCCCCAGGTATTAATTCAACCTTTTGTTATTCTTTTAATTTGAATTTCCTAGAAGTTAGAAAACTAAGGTTATGCAGGGGCAGTTAATGTTTTCATTTCATATATCGTTTGAATTTTTCTGTTGAGTTGGCATCGAGAGAAGGGGGAAAGGGGGATGCTTTAGATCTACTTCATTGTACACAAGGACGTCCTTGTTATGTTTTTTTTTTCTTAATGAACAATACGGTCCTAATAATTTATTAAATTCATGCAAGAAACTGATCTATTGTGATTGTTTCTTCAAGTAACGGTGGGGGTGGGGTTTACTAGTAGCCGTATGAAATCACACTCTAATAACTGTTATTTTTTTGTTAAAAATTATAAAACAAACGGAAGGAAGAGAAACTTGAGGTCTTCACTGGTAGCGGGTGTCTGAAGTACGTATGTGTTGATGGCACTTGAGGAGTAGATGTTATTACATGTTAACAATATTGACACATACTCTATAATTGCAAATGAGTAGGATATGAACCTACCACACCAACAACTAAGCAAGATAGAAGCAGAAGCTACAGTTCATCATCTCCTATGAATATCAAAGATCTCCGCCAAAGTCCTGGCCATAGGAATGTTGACATATTTTCCTATGATGAAATGAGGTTGGCCACCAAGCACTTTCGTCCAGACTTAATTCTGGGAGAGGGTGTTTTTGGAGTTGTGTATAAAGGCGTGATAGATGAAGATGTGAGGCCAGGTTACAAGATCACGCAAGTTGCTATTAAGGAGCTAAATCGAGAAGGAATTCAGGGTGATAGGGAATGGCTGGTAACTTATCCTGGTCAAATTCTTGTTGGCCCCCATTCATTCTTTAAAAATTATTTTTTCCCCTTGAAATATATAAGAATGGAATTTGATTTTATTTCTAAGGTGTTGTTACATTCTATCAAGAAAATGAAAAAAAAAATGACTTGATCCAAATAGGAATAAGGAGGATCAAGCCACCTCATTTTGATGCCTCTAATATATTCTATAAGTTTCAATTGCATCCATTTACTTGCAGGCTGAAGTTAACTATTTAGGCCAGTTCAGTCACCCAAATCTTGTAAAGCTTATTGGATATTGTTGTGAGGATGAACATCGGTTACTGGTCTACGAATACATGGCAAGTGGGAGCTTGGAAAAACACCTCTTTCGCAGTAAGCTTCTGTTGATATGGAAGATGAATTTGAATTATAAGTTAGAAATAGTTTATAGATGAATATATTGTTCACTTAATTTACATAGAGGCTTTTAATTGGATGGGGACGTATGTGGTTGTTCTTTTTACATAATTGGCTGAAGTTAAACATTTTTGTTAATCCAAAAGGTTGTTGACCTACAATCGCCTGAGCTTCTAAACAGTTGTAGAGATGTTGCAGTCCTATCTATCCCTATTATTTAGGTGGTTGTTCGTCAACATGTATATAGCACAGGGCCAGAGAAGCCCATGACTTCCCAACACATTTTATTATATTTGATCCCAAGACATCTGATGGTACTTGGACACTTTGAGCTAATGCTTTTGCTGTCTTCCACTTTTTACTCATCGAAGAGTGTGTTAGTGAAATAGCTTGATTTATTCTTATAGCACTGCCTTGGTGGACTTAAGATGGCAAGTTTATGATTGTCTTCTAGGAACAGTTGAAGGAATCTTGTGTTTTCAGTCATTTTCAAGGGTCGATATATTGCTGTTTGGTCCTGAACGTAAAGAGTTACATTCCTATATGCAAAAATCATTCAACCTGCTCTATAGTCTGTTTGTTTGATGACTATCCATTTTGTTGGCACAACTTCCTATAGTAGGGAAGCCTTGAATTTCTGGTGCAAGAAAGGAAGTACTTATTAGGCTGAGAAAAGCTGTTTGTTTGTCTTTTTCTTTTGTAAGTTTAATTTGAGAAAATGCTATATTTTGGGTCTGTTTGCCAAATACAATTCACTTTTGACTCTGACAATCTGCAAGGATCTACTTCCTTGTGGTAGAGAAGCTAGTAATTGGAGCATATATTCTAAAGCATGATTTGATTAATATACCCTCATTGAAACTAAAAAGAACAAATGTTATCTCAGGCACAACAATGCTAAAAGTGCTTGTCTAAGGATTTGATCAAAGTCTAAACTGCATGTTTGTTTGTACACTTCAAAAAAAATGACTGTTAAAAGTAGAATCTTCACAGCATGACCAAACAAGCTAAATTTTTTGTCACCATCCAGTTGCTTAAGCACATTGCAAATATCAATGAAAAACAAAAGCATTTTGTATGTTCTTGCTTATAGATTTGACCAAACTCGAAACTGCTTCATTGTTACAACACTTCCAAAAGAGTGACTGTTAAAGGATAAAGTTTGCAGCAGCTTCAAACAAGTTAAATATCTTCAGTCCCACCTCTTGATTGCTTAAGCACCTTACACACATCACTGAAAAATAAATTGTGGAGGAAATTGTCTCTACCATGTTTAGTTTAAAGGACTCTGTTGTTCATTGATGGCAGGAGTGGGCTCAATGCTGACTTGGTCAAAAAGAATGAAGATTGCTTTACATGCTGCGAAAGGACTTGCTTTTCTTCATGGTGCAGAGAGGCCCATCATATATCGTGACTTCAAGACATCAAATATTTTGCTGGATGCGGTTTGTTGTCTTTGGGTTTTAGTTGTTTTGGAATTCGTTTTGTTTTGGCATGATAAAGGGAATTCCTGGAGAAGCTAAACTTTTTTTCATTACACAAAGCTGAAAAGTGAAATATTTTCACCTTAATCATGTAACTTTTGGCTTTCAAAAAAATAAATATGCTTGAATTTAAATTCTGCATACATATTATTCCTTCTTATTTAACCATATTTGCTAGACGTGAACAATTTTAAGAGGCCGGGAATAGTTTTTTTTTTTTGTTGGCATCCTTATGGTGCTCAGGTAATGGATTATTCTGGGTTTGTCTGACCAACAAGCAGACTAATCCATGTTGCATGTATTTTTGTCTTTTTAAATGGTTATTATGTCTTAATGTTCCTATTTGGATTTTGGATGATTTCTTTTACTTTGCCGCTTTATTACTGTACTACTTCCTTTCAAAATAATTATGTTTTAAGAAATTTCAAATGCGAAGCAAGATAGAATAACCAGTCATTTTCCACCTTAAATATCTTGTCATGCCTGCCATTAACGAACAAGTTAATTCTGTCAAGATTATATATACATATATGTGTGTGCGCATGCGCTTGTGTGTGTGTGGATATTTATTGTTGAGTTATAAACTGCAGGATTTCAACGCAAAGCTTTCAGACTTTGGTCTTGCAAAGGATGGACCTATGGGAGACCAAACCCATGTTTCAACACGAGTGATGGGAACATATGGATATGCTGCGCCTGAGTATGTGATGACTGGTGAGTTGTTACATTATCATAATATTTTAATCTAGAGTAGAAAGTTGACTTTGGCTCTATTTGTAAATGTTTTTTTTTTTAAAGGATTCTATGCTATTGATACAGTGAGGCTGAAAAGACTCATGACGACTAAAGCTAGGATATTAGAAATAAAAAATTGATTATAATATATCCTTGTTTTAAACCTAATATAACTATTTTAACCAAATGCTAATGAAATTCTAATCAATTTTCTATTTCTAATTAGCTGTGACAATAATTTATTAGAACAAGCCTACAATATAAACCTAATATTAATAGGTTTACAACAAGGATATCTCGTTGAATACCCTCTGGTGTTTCTAGAAAGCAGCTGTGGCTTTTGAAAATGTACTAGAAAGAGCACCACCCAAAAATATTTAACCAAAGATAAATTTGTGGGTTTTGCGAAAAACAAATCACCAGACACTAAATCCACAACGATCTCAAAATGCTTTTAATGTAATATTGCAAGAACTTGCTTAGGGCCCCCACCATAACAAAAGAAAAAAATAGGAGCATTCTTAGTTAATAAAAAGAACATATAACCCTGCATACATTTCTAAGTTGATATCTGCATTTCTACTTGCAAGATTTCAATCTATGGTTGGAATTCTGTAAATATTTATTTCTTTCATATTTTACAAGAAGTATTTTTGACAAATGGGTATTTTCTTTCCCTTTATACAAGATACTATTTATATGATATGTTGTTGGATGTTTCTGAGTTTCCTTTTATAGGGATGAGTTCCTTAACAAATTATAAAAAATGATATAAAATCTTCCTTCCTATGGCTACTTTAGCTGTTTTCCAGTTTCCACTTTTCAGCTTTTTTGGTTCTCATATACATCTAGAGAATTGCAGATCTTGTATCATGTTAAACTGACTTTGTCATGCTAATAATCCAAATGGCACGTTATTATTGTAGACATGCTGCTCGATTTTGTTTTTTATATTGAGTTGTCATTGAAATCGAACAGGGCATTTAACAGCTCGAAGCGATGTGTATGGTTTTGGGGTGGTGCTACTTGAGTTGCTTATTGGAAGGAGAGCGTTAGACAAGAGCAGGCCAAGCAGACAACACAACTTGGTTGAGTGGGCACGTCCACTGTTGAGTCATAATAAGAAACTTCTTAAAATCTTAGATCCTAGAATGGATGGCCAATACTCAGCTAAAACTGCCATAAAGGTGGCTCATGTGGCAAACCAATGTCTCAGCCAAAACCCGAAAGGTAGGCCTCTAATGAGTCAGGTTGTTGAAATTCTTGAAAATTTCCAGTCAAAGCTGGAAAATGAAGAAGAGCAAATGCTTCGAGTTGGCAGTAGCAGTATAACCCTTTATGAGGTTCCAAAGGACACTATAGAAGCTCCAGCAACTGGGAAAAGCCAACGTGAAAATGATAGGGCTTATAAAAGTGAATGAAAAAGCTGAGAAGAACACGATGGAACAATCAAATATGAGACTGCCTGATTTGTGCTCCAAGATTATGTCAGTTTCTAGATGATCAAGCTTCACGGGTACTGATGGAAATTGAAATTCCTGAGAGAAAATACCAGTCGTGGTTTTGAAGCAGAATTTGTGAAGGCACTTAATGGCTTGAGCTTTTTTTTTTCTTTTCAAATTGTGTCCTGGGCGATGCTTATACTTGGAACTTGTAACAGAGCACTAGCCACAATTTTTTTAAGTGAAGATTTCTGGTTTCTATTTATCTGCAACGCTTGCTGTGCTAACGGCCTTGAGTAAATGGCTAAAGCAAATTTTTTAGCTTGCATCTGTTTATATTGCTCTTGTGAGTTCCATGTAAAATATTTTCAAGAGCATCATACACGTGCCTCCAGTGTTTCGTGTATTTTTCTAGCCGCCTATTTTGTAAGGTTGTACTTATTTTTGTATTTGATGTATGTTATGTGAAGTTACAAGAAAAATACAAAGTTATTAAAACCTCATTTGAACCGAACCTGCGAGTATTGATCGGGTTAGTGGAAACCTGAAAGAATAAAAGTCTTCAAAATTTATTATATAATATTTGGGATAGGATATTGTCACTACCAATGTCAAAACTTTTCCACCGTTAGATCGAATCTCATCTACCTTTATTATTTCTCTCTCCTATTGAGATTTTGATCTAACGATGGAAAATTTATTATATAATATTTATTGGCTTCACATCATAATTTAAATAGACTTGACACGGTTAAATTTAATGGAAATAAAAAATCTGAATGGTATGACAATCTATTTCCTAGCCTTCACGTCTTTTTATGAGACTTGATGAGGCACGTGAAGGATGCCTCATCCTCATCTTCATCAGCTACCTAAAAACACATACAGATCTGCGCTCTCCTCCTTGCCATCTTCTCCTTCCCAATGGCTCCATCCTTGAAGTCAATCTCTAACCTCACCAATGGAAAATCATACAAGCTCAAGCAACCACATGCAAGAGGATGAAGAAAGTTTTATCTCCACCATGCAACTGGCCTCCTCCTCTGTTCTCTCCATATCTCTCAAGGGCGGATTTAGGGAGGCTAGGGGTGGCCCCGCCCCCCCTAAAATTATAGAAAAGGTCCCAAAATTATAAGGAATCATATTTCACCATCGCCAATATTTTCACTTTAGTCCTGAAAAAGCATAGTAAAATGAAAATATTTAATTTTTTATAAGGCTCAAATATGATTCAAAGGGTCCTTGTACATTTTCGCCCCCATAATATCCTCATCTTCTCATCTCTCTCTATAATCCTCATCTCTTTCTGTAACCTAAACGCCTTCACCCTTCGATGTTATATATATATAAAAAATACTCTGACCCCGGTTTCTACCCTTTTTCGGACCGGCTTAACGGCCAATTCACCGTTTTCCGGTCGGAACCGGCCCGTCCGTCGGTTATGATAACCATGGAAAAATACGATGGCAACGAGAATGTGAGCGAAGTGCCTAATCAGCACTTTCTACGCAATTATATTTAAGAGCTAATTAATGAGCTGGTTTTATTCTTAAATGTAAGATTTTAATTCACTTTGTATCTTCAATTTATAATTATTTTCTTAAAACTTCCCTATTTTAATTGTATTTATGTAGGGGATCTTCTATTGGGTTTACCTAATGTGCAATAAAAGCTATGAACCTTTTTTTTAAGAGAGCAAAAGTATCTATAAAGTTTTCATATTGATCAAGGCCGTTAAGTCAATTATTGTTGACCATTTAGAAATTAGGTTAATTAAAAAAAATGATGTAAAAATACATATAAAGTTTTTAAATTCATGCAAAAATGTCACCATCATTCAATTAACCCACATGGACTTTTTAACCAAAAAAAAAAAAAAAAAAAGTCCCCACACATTACACAACATTTTGGCTCCCAACCAGCACTACTGTGGGGTATTTTGCATGACACAATGGCTACACCTTAGTGCCGAAATTATCCCTACCCTAGTTGCTTCACCCACCGTCCATTTCTTTTGTTTCTTCGTGATTGGTGGTTTTGCCTTGGAGCTAAGAAGCTACGAATCAGTGGCATTGTTGTCATAAATTAACCATTCTGCAAGGAGATGAAGAGGAGGTTGATGATGATTCATTCATTACCACAGAAATCAATGCGTTCAAATCATTTGATAATATTTAACCATGAAAGAGAAAAAGAGAGAGTTGTGCAACCATTGTGTCTTGGATAAGACCTCACTATGTTGAATAAGGCCAAATATTGTGTAACACGTGCAAGGACTATTTATTAAACAGATGATGTTAGTCGACTAATAGCATTTTCACAACATTTTGTAAATATCAACCGTACCAATGGATAAACATATGATTGATAATTATAATTGACGTTTCAAATTTCTATTTATACCAATTGTTTTAATGTAATTAATGTATATTACCATGGTCTCTTGAAGCACTGGTGTAGAAAGTCAAAAGTCATAAATTTTATAAAGGGATAATTAGAATAAAGGACCAAAAGAAAACAATATTTATTAGAAAGAACCTTAAAAAATGTATTTATTTAAAAGGACCAAATACCTGAATTTAAAAGTAAAAATACCGAAATGCCCTTATCATCTTCCACTTTCACATCTTCTGATTTCTTTCTCTCTCCGGTTCACCAACTCTCACACCACGACCTAGCCATTTTTATTGTCAACGATCTTGACATTGAAATGTAAAATCATATCACAATAATCAATTAAATTCTAGGGTTAAATATCATTTTTATCACAGAAGTATTGGCTATGGGGCATTCAGCACCTAGAAGTTTTTTTGATATCATTTTTGTCCCTGGAAGTTTACAAAAAGGAGAAAATATGCTCATGGAAGTTTTTTATGAGCAAATTTTTGTAAACTTCTGGGGCAAAAATGATACAAAAAATGATCAATCCAACGATCAAGATCAACCGATGGGTAAGATTGCTACGTTTGTAAACTTTCGAGGCAAAAATGATACCAAAAAAACTTTCGGGTGCTAGGTGCTCTAAAACCAAAACTTCCATGGCAAAATTGGTATTTATCCCTAAATTCTAACAACAATTATGACCAAAAAATAAAACAATATTCAACAAATTCTTAGGAGCGTGTGATATATATGTTGTGAGAGGGCAAGGGAGATCGGAAATTGTAGAAGAGAGATGAAATCATCGTTGCCAACAATGAGGGGTAGCTTTAACTACCAAATCACAGTAAATAGTGGCTTTCATGGCCAAAGTCAAACCATCGCCACCTTCGATCCCCATCACCTTGTAAAATCACATCTCTTCTGATGGCCTTCCTTAGCTAAGTCCCAACCTCATAGATTCAGACCACAAGATCGAGGTGCACATCTATGTAGACCAACGCTAAATGGAGCCATTAATATTCTGTTAGATCTGGATGAAAGAGAAGATGCAGATGGTTTGATAGGGGCAATATGGTATTTTTAAATTTATATTTTAATTTTTTGGTCCTTTTAAATAATTAGAGTTTTTATGGTCCTCTTAAATAAATATCACTTGCTCCAAGTCCTTCATTATAATTCTCCTTTTTATAAAACTGTCACTTGTCACACATTCTACATCATCTTCGCTACAACCCATGTAAAAGAGGCATTATAACAATGACATTTTGCACTAGTATAAACATCGTATTTCATTTGGATCATGCAAAATATCAAAACATAAATAAATGATAAAGCAAAAACAAGTACAATAGATATTGTTCCATTGCTAATTTTTTAAATATTTATAAACTAGTTATTAACCTCTTTCATGTAAGATGGAGAATGAGTTGTGTTAATTTTCTATTTTTGATAAACGAAATTTCTATCAACAATTAAAATGATAATACATCATAAGACTGCAATCGTAAAATAACATAATTACATAGAGTTGAAAACATTATAAGTAAGGTCCCTTACCCCCACATACTTTGCCAAAATCAAACAAATTGAGCAAAATACACATATCCCTGTATAAAATGTTTACTGAGTTGTGCTTTGTACCATTTGGTGGCAAAAAAACATGGTTTCCTTACGCATTATATCTATAGCCTCTTCTATCAGAATTCAGAAGTAATGTGTGATGTTAATTGGGGAAACCTTCAATATAATGAATATTTTGGTTATAAACCCTTTTATTACGCATTTGCAGACCCAACTGCCACAATGTTCCCTCCCAAAAGTTGGAAATTGGATTTCCTTCATCTATATTTCAGTTAGGTTTTTTTTTTTTACATGTGACTTTTTTGACAATATCTTACTTACTTGGGCCATGTGAGGGATTTTCCCATCATCATATTGATGTACTCTCCTCCAAACTGCATCAATTAGTCACAGACAAATTGATTAATCTAAGACATTGTGCAAATTATAGGATCAAAGGATTAATTTATAAAATAGAGCATATAAATAAAGTGTTATTATTTTTGGTAATATCTAAATAAACTATAGTACAGGTTAAGGTGCATCCAGCACTCTGAAGTATTTATAAAGATGTATCCATTACCATAAATTTTTTTTTGGAGCACCCAACACCTTGAATTAATTTTTAAGTGTGTCCATTACTCTAAAGTATTTTTTATTTTGTTCAATTTTGCACTTACAATTTAGATAACATAAGGTGTTCGATACACACAAAAATAGTATAGTATTGAGCGTATCTAAAAAAATACTTTATGGGTGAATTAGAAAAAATACTTTAGAGTATTGAGTGCACCATAAAATATTTTAGGGCACTGGATACACTTTAAAAAATATTTCAGGGTGCTGGATGCACATTGGCCTTATAATATATTATAATATTGTAATTTTTTGAATAATTATCAAAGTGTTATCAATTCTCTTATAAGGGCTAGATGACATCTTAATAAAAAAGGACAAAATAATTTTTAATAATAAATTGATAATAGATGGTTTATGTTATAATTAATATAGATGATTATAAAAAGGGGAAATCTCATATAAAGACGGTTGAATTACCCAAATTTTAATTTGGGTTATTAAACTTAACAAATTATTAATTAAGTTATATGACACAATTATAGATTTAAAATTTGGACCAAATCACCTCTATATCCCTTAGTTATTAAGGGAAAAAAGTAAAATTGAAAACACAACAATATTATATTTACGTTTATGTAAGAACACTAGTGATAGAAAATTGATTGGAGGCTGATTCCATTTGGTTGCACAACTATTGGACTCATTCTGATGAGGCCTCTCTTTCTGAATTACACAGCCACAAAGTTAGACATTCTAGGGATCCATATTCAGAATTGCGTCACCGTAAATGTTAGTATTCTTGGTAGTACCGTAATGTGTGCTCGATTTTATGATCGAACTTAAGTTCAAATCCGTTGAAATTTTTTACTACTGTTTATTGTTGTGTTGTTCAAATCTTTCCTTACGCGAGTCTGTATACTATAGACTGCACTATTCAATATTTAATCAATATGCAACAAGCCCACATTCCTTTTGTTATGGACCAATATATTGGGCCAGGCAGGTTCCCGGCCCAGTAGGGAGCCCATAGTAAAACCCCCTAATCTACCCAGGTAAATAGGGAACCAGGTAAATGGTCCCCCATTACTCCATCGTGCCTAATATGTGCAGGATCGTACACGTAGTGGAGCAGAGACCTGGAGAACATGGGAAGTGCATAATGGCTGAAGGATGGAAGCATTTGCATGGGAGTGAAACCCTAGGTAATCCCTATAAATAGGAGATTACCCACCAGGTGCACTCTAGACTCTCTCTATTTCTGTTACTTATTATTCAGTCACACTGCACACACATCACCCTCTGGACGAAACGCCCGACCTGTGTTGCATTGTGATCTAAGCTCTCTCGACGATATCTCAGCCATAGATATTATCGAGCTAGTACCTTTCACTGAGACTCAATCAGTGGAAGACTCTTTGATCCAAGATAAACCATTCCCAGCTCACTAGAGCTGGACATCTGTGTTCTACAATTGAACATTGGCGCCGACCGTGGGGACCGTAAACTTCGATTCCCAAAGCCACAAAGCCACTGCTGATCACTGAGGATGGCCGCGAGCACGAGAAGCCGTAGTCATGCCACTCGACAGGACCAACCGCCGGAAGAACCTCAACGACGTCCACAGCAGGAGCACGTAATCCAATACTCTGACTCGGTAGCTCCAAACCACGGCCATGTAACTGTGGAAACCGAGGACGAAACCAAGGACACAGCCCACTCTCCTCACCCCGCCGATCGACCGCCCGACAAGGGGTAGCGGAACATGCGAGAATCGAACATCCCTCCCCTCCGCGAGTTCCAAGAGGTACACCCCGATTCTAGGGTGTTACATAGCACTATGGGTTCACCGATTCGAAGAATGGAGAATATGGAAACTCGCCGAAACTCCAAAGAGAGGAAGATACGACTCATCCAGGAGAACCTAGATCTCCGAACGCCGTTTGGCGACAAAAAGAACAAAGGCGGTTACAACAAGAATGGGAGGAGAGAGCGGGGGCCAAAGGAGAAGCGGCCAAAGCGAGATGATGCGGTACAAGCCGAGAAATGAACTCGACGTCGACTCACACCGGTGAGGAGGAGGAGCTTAGAAAAAGAGGGGAGGAGGAAGACGTGGTCGCTCATGGCCAGGGGTAAAATCACCGAAGAAGACCACCAGGAGATCCTGGCTTTAAAGGAACGGTTAAGAGTGCTAGAAGGTCCCATTCGGGATACCAGAAAGCCCAACCGAACTAATGGCAAGACGATTGCTGAAGTCAATGGACGGACCCGCCGACCTCCTCTAGCTGACTCGTCTCGGTCGAAAGAAAGACGTTTGTTGGTCAACTCGGCCTTGAACGGGCATGAGGCGAATCCGCCATCGTTCAATGTAAACATGGCGGGCAAAGCAGGACATGAAGGAGACGACCTATTACGTCAGTTTTCAAAGGAAATCATTACCGCAGCTTATCCCAGGAAACTGGATTCTAGAGAGCTTCCAAAGTACAATGAGAGTCAGGATCCGGTAGTTCACCTTAATAACTTCAAAATGGAAATTGGGGTGAAGGGAATCGTGGGGCATGTAATTCCTCGATTGTTTGCGGGAACCCTTTGCCGGGACACATCGCCCAAACCCGGTTCCACTCTTTGCCATTAGATTCTATTCCGAGATATGAAAACCATGGAGTATAAGTTCCGCTTAATTTCGCTACAAGCCGAAAAATGCCCGAAGACCGAGTTCCAGGTTGGACCGAGTCAAACAATTCTCTAATGAAAGCCTACAAAAGTACCTAGACCGATTCAAGGAAACGACGCTTCAAGTGCCGGACTAAAGGAAGACGTTCACTTACATCGTCATAGCCGTCTAAATTCCACATCTCGATTGAAAAAATCGGTAATGAAGAATCGACCTAGTACTCGACCGAGTTTACGAGCATAGGTCAAAGACATACCTCGAGCTCGAACAGATGGACATGATGAGTCGGGTGGAAAAGAGCGGGGCAAAAGTCCACCCCCCAGAGTAGAGAGCGCAAGCGGAATCTCACGGTCGGGGTGGGAGTAAGGTCGAAAGGAGAAAGGCGGAAGGGAGATTCAACAGGTACACTCCCCTAAAATTATCCCAGGCCGAGATTTGGCGTGAAGTCTCAACAACCGAGATGAAGAAGGTTGAGCGACCCCGGCCAAGAAGGGAAGCCAATCTAGATAAATCCCGATCGTGACTTCCATGATCGCATGGTCATACTACGAAAAAATGTTGGGACCTCAGGGATGCCATTGAAAAGTTTGTCCGGGAGGGGAAACTCCGCCAGTATGTCATCCAGACACAAGGACGGCAAAATAACAAGACTGAGGCGGGAGAAGCAAAAGCCCACCTCAGCCAGATAGGAAGAGGCGTGAGCGAGAAAAAGAAATCCACAAACGGCGACAATGAATTCCCGGACTCCAAATATGACGCAACGTAATCGGCGGAGGTTTTGGAGGGTGACTCGGTGAGCCAAAGGAAGAAGTATCTAAGGGAAGTTCTCTCAATCGGGGACCGCCCACTTTCAAGAATGACGCAAAAAAACCTGAACCCCGGTCCCGAGTTTCACCGAGGAGGATCTCAAAGACGTACCCCCGGGACACCCGGGATGCATTGGTCATTACGGGACCGTGGTCAACTGCTCGTAAGAAAAATCGATCGATAATGGGAGCGTTGTAGACATCATCCCGTGGGGACGCATTTCGAGAGAATGAGGTTCGACCGGAAGATTTAAAGCCTTGCCGAACAACCTTAACCGGTTGCAATGGCCGGGATACATGCCCAAAAGGGTATATCGACCTAAAATTGACTCTCGGAACGAAAGGCGCTTTCAAGTCTGAGCGTGTCAGGTTCATCGTGGCCGACTTCCCCTCATCTTACAATATCATACTGGGGTGTCCTACCATTCACAACTTGGCGGGATATCTTTGGTGTCCACAAAACACCAACGGCTAAAGTTGATGAATAGAAAAAACCAAATTGTAACGGTCAAGGGCGACCGGAAGGATTCCCGACGGTCTTATTCGATACGGTCAAGGCGAACAAAGTTGACCCAACATCCCGAAAAAGAGGGCTAGAGCACCCACCGAAGAGGAAAAAGGGAAGCTTGGTCAACCTCGTTGAGTTAGATTTACGCAAGGAGGACAAGATAAAAAGAACGGAGCCGGACGGAGAGGCTGGAGGATTTTGCATTGGGGCGAACCCGGAAAAACACCAAAATTGGCAAGCATCTAGCCCCATCAATCCGAAAAAAAGGAACTTGAGACACCGCCCGAAGGACAACAAAGACATTTTTGCATGGCGTCCATCCGAGATCCCGGGGTAGACCCGCGGTTCTTTACCACGGTTTGGCGATTTGCCCGACATCAACCCCCGTGGCCCAAAGGAAGAGAAAGATTGGGACAAACGGAAGCGAGGCCTTGGAGAAGCACACGGATGAGTTATTGGAAGCCGGTTTCATACGTGAAGTACGATATACCACTGGCTATTGAATGTTGTTATGGTCAAAAAGCTTAACGACAAGTGGCGGGTATGCGTCGATTATAAGGACCTGAACAAGGTTTGCCCCAAGGATTCTTTTCCTATGCCAAGCATAGACCAGCTAGTAGATAGCTTATCTGGCTTCAAATTGCTTTCCTTCATGGATGCATACTCGGGGTACAACCAAATCCCCGTGCGTGCCGATGACCCGGGAAAAGACGGCATTCATCATGGAGAGGGCCAACTACGTTACAATGTTATGCCTTTTGGTTTGAAGAATGCGGGAGCCACTTACCGAGAGGATGATGAACAGGGGTTTTCAAAGACCAATTGGGGAAAAACGTCGAAGTTTATATCGACGACATGATCGTCAAATCTTCACGGACAAAGGACCATATCCAAGACCTTGACAAAGAAACCTTCGACAAGCTGAGGAAGTATCGCTTGCGCCTCAATCTAGCGAAGTTTGCTTTCGGTGTTCCAGCAGGAAAATTCCTGGGATTCTTACTCACCCAAAGAGGGATTGAGGCAAACCCTGATAAATGTCGGCTATCTTGGATATGCAGCCCCCGAGAACAAGAAGGAAGTTCAACGGGAAGAAGCCGGCCGCTCCGACCCGGAGTTTTTACCAAGGTCACCAAAACTCTCTTCCTTTCTTTAAGTTGCGAAGAAAGAAACATCTGGAGATTGGAATGCAAAGTGTCAAGAGGCTTTTGCAAAGATCAAGCAATGCACAACACCGCCGCATACTATCTCGCCCGAAGCTCGGGCGGGGATTGATCCTATACCTAGTTGTTGGGGATGAGGCGGTTAGCGCGGCATTGGTGAATGATGAGGGACGGTCAAACTCCAAAAGATACTTCGTAAGCCGAGCTCTCTGCAGGGGCCGAGCGAGATACCGTAAACTGGAAAAGATGGCATTCGCCCCACTCATGGCCGCAAGACGATTTGCGCCCATACTTCCGGGTCATTACGTGGTAGTACGTACAAACCAACCAATCCTAAGCAAATCCCGCATAAGCCGGACTTGGCGAGGAGGATGGCTAGGGCTATTGAGTTGTCGAATTTGATATAACTTATGAAGCGCGACATGCGATCAAATCCCGTGCTCTAGCTGACTTTGTGATGGAACTAACCCCGTCGAAAATTCGGAAATGAATGACGATCACAAACACGACTTAACATGGAGGTTGTTCGTTGACGGTTCATCGAATAAAAAAGGAAGTGGGGCAGGAATAATCATCGCGAGCTCGGAAGGAGTCTCTTGGGAGCTTTCCCTTCGGTTTGAATTTGCAACATCAAACAATCAAGTAGAATACGAAGCGCTTATAGCCGGATTACGGCAGGCAAGAGAAAGCGGGGCAAAAAGAGTTCACGTATCTACTGACTCACAGCTGGTTGCATCCCAGATATAGGGCAAGTACCAAGCTAAAGGCCCTTTAATGGTCAAATATCTAGGAAAAGTTAAGCAGTTGATGGCGGAATTTGATAACGTGGAAGTAATACATATCCCCCCTGGGGAGAAATGTTAGGGCCGATGTGTTGTCAAAATTAGCAAGCACTAAGAACCCGGCAATCACCACACCATTGTCCACGGAACTGTTAGAACCAAGCTGCGTGATGATAATCTCGAGACAAATGATTGGCGAAAACCAATAGCCGATTACCTTGAAAGGGAATCCTCCCAAGACACCGACGGTGCCGGGAGAATAGTAAGGACGTCGACATCGTTCACCATGATGGGTGACAAATTATATCGGAAGGGTTTCCATTCCCCGCTAATGAAGTGTCTTGATTCGGCCAAGGGCGACTACGTGTCTCCGAAATCCATGAAGGAATAAACAAAGACACCATATGGGCGCCGGAGCATTAGCAAGAAAGGCGGTGAGGGGCTGGATACTTCGGCCATCTATGGCGAAGGATTCTAAGAAGCATGTGCAAGAGTGCAATAGGCGTCAAAAACATGCCGGGTCATACGCACCAACCCATCGGAGTTAACTAACATGTCGGCTCCATGGCCGTTCTATAAGTGGGGAATGAATGTAACTGGCCGCTTTCAAGAGGGCCCGGGACAACTGCGTTGGCTTATAGTGGCGGTAGATTACTTTACCAAGTGGATAGAGCGGAGACCATTGGCAACGATTACCTCGGCACGAGTTCAAAAGTTCTTCAATCGAAATATTTTATCTCGGTTTGGAATCCCTACCGAAATTGTCACGGATAATGGAACCCGGTTCACCGACAAGGGTTTCCAAGACATGGTTGCTAATCTCCACATCATTCACCATTTCACATCTGTCGAACATCCACAATCCAACGGCCAAGCCGAGGCTGCTAACAAGGTTATCTTGGACGGATTGAAGAAAAGGATGGAAGACGGTGATTCAAATTGGGTGGAAGAGCTATACCCGGTCCTTTGGGGACTCAGAACCTCGATCCAATCAACAACAAAGGAGACCCCATTTAGGTTAACCTATGGGTGCGAAGCAATGATACCCGTTGAGATCGGTGAGCCATCTTGGAGGAGGGTTAAAGCCCTACATGAAGAAGAGGACAACAACCGATCAATCGCGGTGGAATTGGATCTCGTGGACGAGGTCAGGGTGAAAGCACATTGCCAAGAGCTAGGCCGCAGCGGCTTCTCGCTAATAGGTACAACCGGAAACGGGTGCCGCGCGTTTACAAAAGGTGGTCTCGTCCTTTGGCGGCGACATAGGCAACAAGAATGCCGACCAAGGCAAACTTGCACCAAATTGGGAGGGTCCCTACCGAACGTAAAATTGCGGAAAAGGGGCCTGGCCGGAAACTGAAGGAGAAACCCATAAAGCGGACATGGAATTAAACTCAAGACCTATTACGGCTAGCATGTTTCCTTTTCCACTTCATCTCGATGCCTTCTTATGGAAGTAATGTACGATAGGCCGACAAACTTTTCAATGAATATCGCAAACCCGTTTTCAACAATGTTGATGCTACGATTGCCAAAGTTGGATGCGCATTAAAACATGTAGGAGTATGAGGCATTCTAGCCCGGCTCCAGAGACCATGTTCCAATTAAAACATGTAGTACTCAGAGGCATTCTAGCCCGGTTCCAAAAATCATGTTCCAATTAAAACATGTAGGAGTATGAGGCATTCTAGCCCGGCTCCAGAGACCATGTTCCAATTAAAACATGTAGGAGTATGAGGTATTCAAACCCGGTTCTTAAAACATGTAGGAATCGAGACCATGTTCCAATTAAAACATGTAGGAATCGAGGCATTCTAGCCCGGTTCCAAAAATCATGTTCCAATTAAAACATGAAGGAGTCGAAAACCCGAGCTCCGTAGACCATGTTCTAAAATGTGTTCACCGGCGGAATGAACCCGTGTTTTGAAAAACGCGTGTGGATTCATGGTTGACTCGAACTTCCATCAACACATTCGCAAAAGGATGGCCTATTACACAATTATAGATTTAAAATTTGGACCAAATCACAAGAAACTCTGATATCCCTTAGTTATTAAGGGAAAAAAGTAAAATTGAAAACACAATTAATCACAAGCGGGTCATTACACGCATCAAAATGACAAACTTAAAAGCAAAGTCATAAAACAACCAATTTGCCGAGATTCTGTACCCGAAGACGAAGCGGGGGCGGTTCCTCCTCTTCTTCTTCATCTTCGGCCCGGAGGAATATATTTACGTTTATGTCAGAACACTAGTGATAGAAAATTGATTGGAGGCTGATTCCATTTGGTCGATTCGGTTCTTTGGATGCCGGTCTCCAATGGAGAAAAGAAGGACATAAAGACTCGGCACGCTACAAACGAAATCCTTCTCCCGCACAAGTTCTCAAAGGCGACTTTGCGAACGCCCGGCCGTGGGATGAAGTTGGGAGGGCGAGGAGTGCAAGTGATTCAATAACTTGATCGAAAGTCGGAAAAGGAAACCTCACCCCCAAAAGAGTGATAACATCTCGGTAGATAAAAAGAAGTGACAAAATTCTCTCCTACGAGCGGCCGGAGTCCACCGATTCATATTTTGTTGCACAACTATTGGACTCATTCAAAAAACAAGCAACCACGGGGCAAGCGGTAATACACAGTGAAAAGATGAGGCCTCTTTGGGAAACGACGTGAGCATTAAATGCGCACGAAAACCAAAAGCTTGACGGTTGAGTACTAAAGAAACACCGGAAAAGGTGGCTCGAATTACACAGCCACAAAGTTAGACATTCTAGGGATCCATATTCAGGTCCAACGGAGCATGTGCGAATCCCAAGTGGAAATATTTCGCCGAAGAACGTTGGATGCGTCACCGTAAATGTTAGTATTCTTGGTAGTATACTTACGTAATGTGTGCTCGATTTTATGATCGAGGTCACTTAGGTTCAAATCCGTTGAAATTTTTTACTACATGCAAATGTTTATTGTTGTGTTGTTCAAATCTTTCCTTACGCGAGTCTGTATAATATAGACTGCACTATTCAATATTTAATCAATATGCAACAAGCCCACATTCCTTTGATTTTCATTTTCTATTTCATAGCCAGTGGAGAGAGATCAGAATAGCGTTCATGGCGGACAAAAAAAGTAACTAGCTACCAAACCCGGTGGAAAGATATCAGTGTATATATCATATAGTCCGCATTCACTGAAAAGAACACATGATCCCCAGGCACAGCGGCGACAGTGGTGACTGTGAATTCCCATGGCGTCATTCATGCTTCAAAAGTTTTCTTTTCCTCTTCCCCTTGCATGTATGGGTATTATTGGAAAATAATCAACATTTAAATATTCTAAATTAGGTTATTGATCCAATTTAAATTTTGTTAAATTTACCAGCCTTATATAAGATTTTTACATTTTAACTGTTTTTATATGGGATTTTCCCTTATAAAAAATAAAAAATAAAAATAAAAGATAAAGTCCAGTCGCTGATGATTTTGCTAACAGTATCCATCAAAAATAGCGAAAAGGTAATAATCCTCGTCGTGACGGACTGCATGCAATTTGAAAGGCTGGCCGGAAGTTTCTGAGGGTATAGAAGACACACAGGCACATTCTCATACAAACAAGAAAGAAATGAAGGACCTGGTCAATATCTCACTCTCCATTATCTCCTCCGATCGATCTATCTTCCTTCCTCAAATTCTCTCTTTCTGCAATTCAATGTCATCATCAAGCTTTGTGCTAATTCCCACAGGCTAATCAGATCTATTTGTGGTAATTTGTGCCATGTGCCAAAAACCTCTTCAGTACTGATCGATGTGATCCATCATCAATGGCACTTCGTGGTACAACTTATTATAATTCATGTTTTCGAGTGATCATATGGATGCTTCTCTTCTTATATGGCGTTAATGTTCCCTTCTCTTTTGGTTCTTCAGAACCAGAATTGCTTCTCAAGTTCAGGCACTCTTTGCAATACGAAAACGACACTGCGTTTTCCACTTGGAATAAGTCTATCTCGCTGCCGTGTTCCGGTGATAGTCCTAATTGGGTCGGAGTTCTCTGTACAAAAGAAGGCAAAATCTCGGGATTGATACTTGAGAATATGGGACTGAAAGGTCTCATTGATGTGGACGCTCTTCAACAGTTGCCTAATCTCAGAACCCTAAGTTTCAATAACAATAATTTCAATGTTACTTGGCCAGAATTGAACAAGCTCTATCCTCTCAAGACATTTTATCTTTCGAATAATAAGTTTTATGGAGAGATTCCTGCTCGGAGTTTTCAGAGTATGAATTGGTTGAAGAAAGTTCATTTGGCGAATAATCAGTTCTCTGGTGAAATTCCCACTTCATTGGCCACGTTACCTAGGCTTATGGAGCTGAGATTAGAGGGAAACAAATTCAGAGGCCGAATTCCCAACTTTCTGCAGAAGAACTTGAAATCTTTTAGTGTAGCCAACAATCAGTTGCAGGGTAAAATACCTGCCAGCCTTAGTGCACTTCCAGTCTCATCCTTCGCCGGTAAGTCTATAGCTAACTTCCTTATCCAATTCTGAATACATGTTTGATTGAATAATTTTTCAGGGAAGGATTCTTTAGGAGTTTTTAACTGTAAAATTCTTGTGGAGTTCGGAGATTGAGTGATACAAAGAATGAAAGCCTGTATCGGGGCTAATAATTTCGTCCTGACTTTGAATAAGTTTGACCAGTTTTTCTCACACTCAACTTTTGTTCCTCTCCCTTTGAATTCCATAGGAACTTTACTCTAACAAATTTTAGAAGACATAAACGGTAAATAATCATCTCAAAGTACTTGCGTTGTCCTGTTTCTTGAGTAATGAGGCTGCTTTGTCCTCTTCATTTCAGGTCTAGGTTATGGTGAAATGGTTATGATCTTTCATAAAATAGGCATATTTTATGCGTATTTGGATACATCAGAATAATAAACTTGTAAAGAAGCTTGGACATTTTCTCTCACACTCAAGTTTTTGAAGTGTTTTTATTTTGGGTTAATGTGCAAAAATAGACATGTGATTTTCGAGCGAGAGTCACGCCAAGTAAATGTTTTTTTTAGGTGCAAAAAATATATGTGGTTCAAATTAGGTGCAAAAATAACATTTGACCGTTAAGTTTGACTTTTGACCGTTAAGTTTGACTTTTTTTGCTGATTAGACGATGACGTGGCATTTCAAAGGTGCAAAAATAATTTTATGATCTTAAAAAATATTTCGGGTATTGATGAGTCTAAAAGGATCTTGAAAAAAATATTTGAGATCTTGACCCATGCTTAAAAAGTATTTTTAGGATCTTGATTACAAAAAAAAAATATTTCATAATTCTGAAAAATTATTTTAGGATCTTGAAAAAATATTTCGGATTGACCGTACTAAAAGGATCTTGAAAAAATATTTGAAATGCCACATCATCGTCCGCGCAAAAAAAAAGTCAAACTTAACGATCAAACGCTATTTTTTGCACAATTTGTAACCACATAGTCGGCTTTTGCACCTAAAAAAAACATTTTCTTCTTGGCGCTTCTCTGGAGATAAAGACATATCTATTTTTTGCACCTTAACCCTTTTGTTTTTGTTGTTTCTCCTTGAAGTCCTTAGGAACTTTACTATAAAAAAATTTAGAAGATATAAATTTAAATAATTATGTCAAATATATGTACATTTTCATGTTTCTTGGGGAATAGCGCTGCTGCGTTGTCCTTTCTTACACCAGATTCTATGGGTTCCTGCGAGTTTCAATCAAATTCTTGCTGAGGACACCCAAATTGAATGTTACATAAAGTTGAGTTACACTCGTGCCCATATTTACTAACACTAAATTTAATTAATGGGATATTCAAATTTTTGTCGATGAGTAGGCAATGAAGGCTTATGTGGGACTCCATTGAGTGCATGTCATTCCTTCGAAAGCCCCTCAATCATCACTGTTGTGTTGATTGCCATAGCGGTGGGCGTGGCAGTAATAATCATAGGATTACTAATCTTTCTCTTTCGTTGGAGAAAAAGACGGCGAACGGCCATGTCGTTGGAGATTCCACAATCCAATCAGATAAGGAGGACTCGTTTCAGGGAAGCAGATGAAGTAAGTAATCACTCAAGAACATCACAGGTTTCCAACCACAGCAGAAGATTAGAGAACATAAAGTTGTGCTTTGTAAGAAAAGACACAGAGAAATTTGATTTTCATGAGTTACTAAGAGCCTCAGCTGAAATTTTGGGTAGTGGCAGCTTCAGTTCTTCGTATAAGGCTGCTCTGTTGAATGGCTCAATGATGGTGGTGAAGAGGTTTAATCAAATGAACAATGTTGGGAAGGAAGAGTTTCAGGAACACATGAGGAGGATAGGAAGGTTGGATCACCCTAATTTGCTTCCTCTGTTGGCTTACTATTACAGAAAGGAGGAGAAACTGTTGGTTACAGACTATGTTCAAAATGGTAGCTTGGCAGTTCGCCTTCGTGGTATGTATGTAACTATGTATCTATACTTTCAATAAAATAATGCATCCCTGTAAGCACATGAACACACACAACATTTAGTCATCTTTAAATCGACCTTTTCTTTTTGTCTGAAATGCTCCAAAGCAGGTTATAAGCTTTTTTTTTTTTAAAAAAAAAAAACTATCGTAATCCTTGAAATGTAAAAGATCATTAACATTTATTTTGAGTTGAAAACTGTAGTTTTATTTTGTACTGATCTTCATGCATTAATTTGTTCACACACACACACACTCTCTCAAACACACACACTATTTAGCTGTACATTCCAAAATGTAAGCATGTGATTTTCTATACATATAATCAATCATTAAACCTGCGAGCAAAATGCTTAACCTGTTTGCTTTTGCTTGTTTGTTTTAGGACCCCATGATGCAGGAAAGGCAGGCCTTGATTGGCCAACACGATTGAAGATAGTGAAAGGAATCACAAAATGTCTTGAATATCTCTACAAGGAACTGCCAAGCCTAATTGCACCCCACGGGCATCTCAAATCTTCAAATGTTCTCCTTACTCAGTCTAATGAGCCCCTTTTAACAGACTACGGCTTAGCTCCAGTAATAAACCAAGATCTTGCTCCGGACATGATGGTCATTTATCGGTCTCCTGAGTATACACAAGAGGGTCAGATTACAAAGAAGACCGATGTATGGAGTCTTGGGGTACTAATTTTGGAGATATTGAGTGGGAGATGTGCAGATAAAGGAGAGATGGATTTGGTTAGTTGGGTGAAATGTGTGGAGCCAGAATATTGGAGCAGTGAGGTTTTGGATAAAGAAATGGGAGGAACAAGGAACAGTGAAGGGGAGATAGTGAAGCTTTTGAGGATTGCGTTGTGTTGTTGTGAAGACGATGTTAATAACAGACTGGATTTGAAAGAAGTGGTTGAGAAAATTCAAGAAGTGAGGGAGAGGGAACATGATGATGATTTCTATTCATATGCTAGTGAAGCTGAAACTCATCAATCTTCAGCCACAATGTCTGATGAAATCAATTTCCCCTTTAATGCTTGAATCTTGAGATTTAAAATGGCTTCTCAATCTTGCTTTACCAAGCTATATATGCATCGTCTCGTTACTCCTTAGATAATCCCAATTGTTCAAGCAAAGAGGGAGAGAGGGATATGGAGAATAAGACTCACAAGGGAACCCATACTGAAAAGTATGTTTGGATCATCTAACTTAAGGTACAAAGAGGAATAAACACACGACGATTTTATGTGTTTCTCTCTCTTTTCTTTAGAAAACATTAAGTTCTCATACTTCAAGAGATTGATAGTTGGTATGCCCTGCCTATGGTTTTAATACTCCCTTTGCTTGAACAATGAAGTAAAAATGGCTGGTCTGGGTTTCATTTTATTGAGCTAAATCTCCTGAAGATAAGTGAGAGGTGAGACTCATGAGATAACCATATGAACATGTGGGCCCTATTATTTTTTATGCTCCCTTCACTTGAGCAGTTGAACACTTGAGAAGATTCCAATTATATGATATGTATACATCATCACGAGTTGCATCTTGAGTCATCAAACATATTCTGATACGGCACAAAACTGATGGACGTGTTTGTAAATAAACTGGTTTTGTTTGTTTCTTTTAGGGAAGTAACCGTTGATCATGAGCCCTCTTTTTTCCGTCCCTAAGTGAAAGAGTTATTTAGCAATCGACTATAGGATTGGTTTCAAACCCGTGTTTTTTGTTTTGTTTTTGTTAGTCTTTTTTTTTTTTTTTTTTTTTTTTTTTTTTTTGGGGGGGGGGTTTGAATATTTCAGCCCTTCAATCCCCAAGGACCTACTGCTTACAGAGATTTATTTTCTGATTTATTATTGTGGGTATATTAAGATTCAAGAATCATGCGTGCGCGATCTTGTATGTAATTGTATTTCTTATTTCTCATTTTCAATATTTTTTATTTGAATATTTAAAATGCTGATCAGCCTGAAAGAAACTCCCCGAAAAATTTGAAGGAAGAAGAAAACAGTCTTCCCAAGAAAATTAAATGATAAAAAGAATTAGAGCCTATTTGGATGGGCTTTTAAAAAAAAGTACTTTTTTTTAAGTGCTTTTATTTTAAGCTCTAAATTAAAACTTTTAAAAAAATCAGCATTTTGGTTTTTTTTTTTTTTTAACTTTTGCTTTAAAAAAAAAAATCATTTAAGCACACAAATTAATAAAAACGTATTTTTTTTTTGCATTAAAAAAGTGCCTTTTTAATCAAAAAAAAAAAAAAATCCAAATAGCCCTTACTCGCCAGAGTTGCGAAGGAAACCAAGCCATATTTAGCACATAAAACGTAGTAAATTGGACTTTGTTGTTGATCTGAATAAGTATTCTCAATTACTCCGCCATTTGAAACATGCTAAGTTTTTTTTTTTGTGTGGCGTAGGTGTTTGAGTAGATTTAGGGGGAAAAAAATTCTGATTATAAATCAAAATTGTTCGAAGATCAAAGTTTCTAAAGATTTTTTATGGGTGGGTGTTTTCTGCTCGACCTTTGCATCCTTTCTTCAGCCTTCTCTTCTTTTTTCACAAAAAAAGAAAAAGAAAAAACAGAGAGAGAGATAGCTTCTCTCAAACGCATGGACTAGAATTATACTAAAATTTAGAAAGAGTGGACTAAATCTAAAAACAAAAGGGAACAAGTTTGCTTCTCTAGATTAAAAAAAAAGGACATATCTTTCATGGTTTTTTTGCTCAAAATTGAAGGTATTTGCTTATTAGTGAAAAAGTAACTCTTTTATACTAGCTGAAAATTGTACTTGGGTGCTTTTAAACGGGCAAATATAAGGACAAATATTTACATATTATAGGACTCATGACCTAAAGAGGATGTGAATCATATTGAAGTTCAAAAAGAGTGGAATAAATCTCAACAAAAAAGGAACAAGTTTGCTTCTTTAGATTATAAAAAATGGATCATATCTTTTAGGGTTGAAGTGAAGGTATTTGCCTATTAGTGCAAAAAGTAACATTATTATATTAGCTAAAAATTGTACTTGGGTGCTTTTAGGTGGACAAATCTAACCGTGTTTTTGATATAGGAACAAATGTTTACATATTATGGGACTCGAGCTTCTCCTAGAGACATGGGTGGGAATCATATGGAACTCTAGAAAGAGTGTACTAAATATAAACAGAAAAAAAAGGGAACAAATTTGCTTCTCTAGATTGAAAAAAAGGGACCATATCTTTCACAGGTGGAAGGGAAGGTATTTGCCTATTAGTACAAAAAGTAACCCTATTATACTAGCTAAAAAAGAACCTTCTATCTCCCCTTACATGGGGGAGATGGAGGTTTCAACCTCAAAAGGGTTGGTTTGGCCTCCTTTTCAATTTAAAAAAATTATGTTTAAATTAATGTGTGATGACAACCATAAAGTCAATGGTTAATTATGTTTTTCTTGTCTAAAAATTGTACTTGGGTGCTTTTTGGCAGGAAAATGAAGATCTGACTGAGTTTGTGATATATGGAAAAATGTTTACATATTATGGGTCTCAATAGTTTCTCCTAAAGACATGAGCGAGATATAGAGTCATAAAGAAGTCCAGAGAGAGTGGACTGTATCTAAGCAGACAAGGGTGTTAGTCGTAGTGTATCACCCCAAGAGGGGGGTGAATTGGGTAATTGATAAAATTTAAAACAATCACAACAAATAATTAAATTAAGAAGGAAGAGTTGGAAGGATATTACTAAAGTGTGCATAGAGATTTAGATTAGTTCAGCCTTAATATCTTGATCTACGTCCAATCCTCAGAGCGTCTTTGGGATTTTCACTATCTTTGAACGATTACACGAGCTCTTATAGAGTAATCCTTACTAGGTCTCACTCTCCCTTGCAAATGTAATCGGACAACCACACTTAAGGTCCCACTACCTTGAGATTTTACAACAATCAATTGAATTGATAAAGACTTTCTCACAGAGTGGATATATGATCACTGAAGAATATGAATGTCACAAGATATTTCAAAGAATATTAATGAGCAATGACTGAGCAATAAATTTTTAGTGTCGTTAGTTGGTAGCTTTGTATTGAATTCTTTCACTTTTATAGATGAACTTCATTAATGATCATTGGAGAATCTTCAATCTATCCGTTATGAGATTTCAAAGTTTTTGTTAGACTAAAAAACTTTCTGTTAGAGACAATCCGGAGTCGTTGGAAGATTTGAGGATATGTCGCTTCTGTATCGCTGTTGAAAATCTTCATACGACATCCTTTGATCTCTGTAATTGACTAAGGATGAGTTGCTTTTGCTTTCACTGGAATGGGAGTCAGAGAGTATGATCATTTGACTTGCTCTGACTGAATTTCCGTGTCTATGCTCTGTTTTCTGCTACAACATTTAATGATCTGACATAAATCTTACTTTTTGAGGATTTGCATGTAATCCTTTAACTAATCATCTGAAATTCACTAATAAACATGTTTAGAAGTATTAAGAACGATAATGAGTAATAATCAGAAGTTAGAGAATGATAATAAATGAATTTGATTTTACAAAGATAAAGATTCCAGTGAGACTTTGAAGCAATACTTGGGTGTTCTTCAGTATACTCAAGTACCTTCAATTCTGCTCGAGTATCCTTCTAAATCTCACACATCAGATTCTGATAATGTCTATCTATGCTCGACAATGCTCAAGTACCATAAACTAGTACTGAGTATCCCTATTGATACTCGAGTGTTCATCAGAGGATGGCGCTTATCAGATTCTTATACTCGAAAATATGGATGCATACTCGAGTATCATCATAGCTTGAGGCCAGAGTTAGTGAGTATCAGCTTCAATTCCTGGGAGTACAGACACAATACTCGAGTACTCATCAGAATATAGTTATATCAGCAACGGTAGATGAGGGTTGGGTTGTGGCTTCTATCATACTCGAGTATTGCTCCCAATACTCGAGTGTGATCATTTCATATCACATCATTATCATTCTGATTTAACTTATCAAACACTCGTTATTAATTGAAACCTTTTTTTTTTTTTTTTCAAGTTTGTTATCATCAAAACATTAATCCAAGAACCAACAAAGGGAACAAGTTTGCCTTTTCTTGATTAAAAAGAAAGGACCATATTTTTCAAACACGACTTTCCTCCTTTGTGTCTAGCGTTTGTTACCCTCCTTTGCTATAAAATGGCGTTGTTTTGGCGCAAAACACTGAAGCTGTGCCTTTTTTTAAAATATATATATATATATATATATATATATATATATATTAAGGGTCCGATCTTGTCTTAAAAATACTTCGAAATCTTTGAAATAGGTACTAAAAAATATTTGATGATCTTGAAAAATTATTTTAGGGTACTGACTGGTATGAAAAAGATATTTTAGAATATTGAACAATATTCAAAAAAATACTTTATGATCTTGAAAAATTATTTTAGGATCTTAAAAAAATTTGATTGATACTAAAAGGATACCGACGGTATTGAAAAATTATTTCATGATTTTGAAAAATTATTTTAGGATCTTGAAAAAATATTTCATGACTAATACTAAAAATATACTTCAGGATATTTTTTCAAGATCCTAAAATAATTTTTCATGATCATGAAGTATTTTTTTCAGTATCGTTCAATATCTTAAAGTATCTTTTTTAATACCAGTAAAGACCATGAAATATTAAGAGAGATTGAAAAAATCGGTTAAAGTAGAACCAGCAAGTGAAATTTGTCATGTTGCATTCTATCTAGTGAATATAAATGATTTTTTTTTTAAAATATTTTATTCTTAGTGGAGATGTCTTTCTATTTATTAAGATATAGTTTGAAAATAACTTATTAAATATATATAGCAATTATCTCAGTAAATATGAATCTTTGCCCAAAACATTTCATTACAAATTAAATAAATATATCAACATTTAAATCCATGATAAGATATGTTTTGAATAAATTCACAATGAATTTCATACATTAATAAAAAAATAAAATGATGAATAGCTAGCGAAGATATAAATAATGCAATTTACTAAAAAATATGAAAATTGTGTGCAGGCAAGTGAACATCTGTTGCGGAAAAGAAAGCTTAAAAGTATCAATTTTAATCAGACGAAAATCCAACAAATAAAACATCTAACAATGTGTAGAAATAAGTCTTTTTATAATATATCATAAAGTAACACATCATCACATATGTTTGTGATTAGAATTGGGAAATCGAGAACTTTGCGTTTAAACGCTTTTAGCGCAAGAAGGACTTATAATATGGAGGCTTTTCAAATGAAGTCGCGCAAAAGGAGCCCAACCCTTGTAAAGATCAAAGACTTCAAAATGGCTGACCTGTTATTATTATTTTTAACTTGCCTAATTAGCGAAAGCAACCTCTCTCTCATTCTCCCTTCTCATCATTTTATCTTATAACCATTATGCTGCCTATAATTTTTACTGTATTGTAAGTAATAAAATAAATGTAATTAACTTTGTGTAATTATGTACTATTCCGATTACAAATTTATAATGTATTATCATTTTATTTCTTTAATAAATATTGTTACTTATAAAAAAAGTAATAAAATAAATCAGCCTTCTAAAAGATGATTACTACTAACTACTACCTTCTTACCAATTTAATTTGTTCAAGACATCAATCACGGAGTTAATGCTTGATTGATGATAACAGACTTTGCTTTTTTATTTTTTTACTGATAATTTAGTCTTTATATTTTTAACTCAATTATAATTTTAATTATGTAAGTTTAACTTGATGCAATCTGGTCCCCCAAATTTTAGCCGAATACAGGGAAATTCTAATACTTTTATGACTGTGTTTGTTTGTTGCATGATAAATGTTGTTTAGATTTTAATGTTGACAACATTTATTTGATAAATTAGAACTTTAATTGTTGTAATTTAATAATTATATTTCTTTGAAACAACAAACGCAAGAAAAATAGTTAAAATTTAGAAAAATAGCTTTTAGCTCTGACCCGCATGCTCTCGAGTTGGGCCTTAAAAAATAGATGTTTTTCTTACCTCAGCCTAAAAGGGCCAGCCCTTTAAGGCTCTGACCCTTCAAGGGTCGGCCCTGATTCCCAACTCTAGCTGTGGCTGAGGCAAAAAGCCCATCAAATAGTAAAATAAGCCTAGCGGAAGGAAAAAAAGAAGAAGCTAATTTGGATTGTTTGGGATAGCTTCAAGGGTTGATGGACTTATTATAAAAAAATGGCTTTTGATAGAAGTCACTTTTTTCAGCTTCTAGAGTGACCATTTTCAGCTTCTGGAGGAAAAATGTTAAGGATATGTGATCCAATAAGTAATGTATTATTAAATATACATTTGTATGCATTCAAATTTATCAATTAGAACATCTTTAATTAAGTACTTTAGATATTTTTTTTTTAAATTTTTTAATAATAACTTGTTTTTATCAAATTTAAATTTTTATATTTAATTATCACAATATATACAATTAATATATATATATATGTGTGTGTGCATGTATGTAATATTTAATAAGTTTTATGTCATTTTCAGTCCTTTCCATCTCAAATGACTTTTCAAATGTTATTCCAAACAAGAGTTTATTTGGAAAAAAGTAACTTCTGTCACCGCTATCCTAAACATAAATCACATATATAATTTGATATTTATTCTATTTTCTATTTACAGAAAGTCCATCTGTAAAAAAAAGTCAAACTGTATGCCAACACTTAATAAGTCTGTAATTGTAGACTTTATAATTCATATTCTTTTTTTTGATCAATTTATAATTCATATTCTCATAAATCACATATACCATTAACATACATGCAAATTACTTCAGCTTTTTGATTGAAATACAAAGCAATACAGATTTATGGTTCATCAGATTTGAACCCGCTCTGACAAGTTTTTTTAAAAAGTTGAATGTCATTTTAGATCTTCACTCATATTTCTTCATTCAGGAAAAAATTTGTTATTACATACTTCCTCCTATCCTAATTATAAGACCTAATTAACTTTTTTAGAGAGATTAAGGAAGCTAATTAAATTAGCTTAGAGTATTTTTATTTTTTCTTCAAACTAAACAGTTTGACTAATAAACTAATATATAATCTAAGAAAACACAACATATGAAATGATTAAGTAACTTATTTAGCTTCCTTAATCTTTCCAAAAAAATAATTAGGTCTTATAATTAGGATCAGAGGTAGTAATACATATACTTAAATGGAAAATAAGATAGAAAAAGAACTTTGAAATTACAAAATCTCAAATCATATTTGTTACCAATAGATAAGAAAAAAATTGATAAGCAATTCAGTACTTATTTTTCAAAAAAAAAAAAAATACTTGATTTAAAATTTTAAAACCCTTTTTCTCTCGTTTCCCTGTTTAAATTTAGAGAGAATCCTATATAAAGACGGTTAAATTACCTAAATTCTAATTTGGGTTGATAAACTTAACATAATTATAGATTTAAAATTTGGGTCAAATTACCTCTGTCCCTTAGTTGTTAAAAAAAAAAAAAAAAATTGAAGGCAGAACAATTAGGGTGCTGATTTGGAGCGGGAGCTGTATACCCTCTTCCGTATGAAGAATCATATTGTTGTTGATAGTTTTCATTATATGCAGTTGCAGGAACACCTTGCTGCACTTGTACGGATGCTGGCTCCTAATAAACAAGCAATAAAACAATTAAAAAAAAATCAATTGTAGCAAGATAGTGTTTTCCCTGGAGAAAATGTTGAAGGAACAATATATATACCTGATAATTTCCACCATATGCGGAATTATCCGCACTGTAAAAGATCTGCTCTATGATTGAGAATTTTCAAAGGCAGTAGTCTTTAAGTCTAGCTCTGCAGCCGAATTTGAGGAATATACAGGAAAAATATACAGGAAAAAAAACAGAGGCCTTTAATTTCTTTCTTTTTTATTTTTCCAAATACTGAGACGAACATGGTAAAATTACTGGCTAGAAAGCATAGCACAATTACATTAAGATCACAACTATTTTGAATTGCATGAAAACAGAGCTTTATAATCCAGGATACTAAGATTACAATAATTGTCTCACTCCAGCAATAAACACTTTTCCTAGTGATCTGCAGTTCGACAAGGTAAATAGCATATATGATTCTTATAGCATATTCCTCAATCTCCAGAGCTAGAAGATGTCGTTGTTGTTTTCGGCCAGACTTTTGAATCGGCTTTTGTTCAGGTGTGTAGAGACTTAGGATTCACTCCCAGGCTAGAAGACAGATCACTCCTGATTTCTCCGCTGTGATTCCAAAGTTGGCTCTCAAATCAACGATATCCAATTGGTCCGTTAAATCTGGAGTGGAAAAACCTCACCCGCTGGAATATAGCTCTGTGGAGAGGCTTGTTCGTACAACAATGGCGTCTGGCTAGGGATATTATTGGAAAATATCTCATATTTAAATATTCTAGATTAGGTCATTGACCTAATTTAATTTAATACTAGCCTTATATATAATTTTCCTATTCAACCGTCTTTTACGGGATTCTCCCTTAAATTTACTTCCAAAAACACCATCTAGCTGAAAATTGACATGAAAATTTCCCCTCTACTTTCTCCCAGGCAAATGCAATTCTACGCGTAGTCGCAAGCTTCATCGGCGCTGCTTTGAGCCTTCTGCCCTGACCTAGCTGCGTCTGTTACAGGCCGAGAGTTGAGTCTCTTGACGGTTAGCTGACCGTAAGAGTAGTAAACTCCTGTTATCATCCTTGGAGATGACATCTGTCTCTCATTATCAAGAGTTCTGAAAGGAGAATGGGTCTTCGCAAATTCCCTGTACGAAGTAATTGTCTACGCTGGCAGCTTCTAGTTGCTGTCTCTACTCTTCTGGTAATAATAATGATCCTGAATCAGTTCAATTATTTCAGGCTTCGGAATTATCTGTATTTGCTCAAGGTCGGAGTGAGTTTAATTAACATGATCGGGAGGATGATTTGGGATTTCTTTTGTGAAAGGGATCACTTGACTAGTTGTTAGGTGCATTGGCATTTTTTGATCCTTAAGGTGTTGAACTGAATGGTTGGGATGCTACTCTTGGAACGGGTGCTATTCATGCAAGCCCCCGAAAATTGATCTCTTAGATTATCCTTTCTTTTCTTCTGTCCATTCTTGTTGTTGTAGGGATTGATGCTATTCATGGACCACTTGGTTTCTCTTAATATTCCCTTGGGCCTGCTATCCCTCCTATCATGTGTGCATTACCCCACAGCTCGCTAATTCTATCATTAGACATTGCCAGCACTCACAACCACCATATTCCATGAAATATAGGACAGCCTAAAAATGCACAGAAAACATGAGCAATTAACATCCTCACCTTTGAAAGTTAGCAGCTGATCCCTAAATTGGTTGATGTAGTGCAATTAACACCATTTGTTAGTGAATTCAAGTCCACCAACATAGCTCCTTCATTTAGCTCCAGTAGTGCCTCCATTTTTCCTCCTTGTCTCACCACATTTGCCTCCCTTTCATCCCTTCCATGGAGTCACCTACTTGTTTTCCTCTCCCTCCATGGATAGAGAGGCCATCAATTATAGCGTTTGTACTGATCAGGAATCCATAGCGATGGGAAAAAATGGATGAAGCGGTTTTTATAATAGTGATGGAACACATGCGTCTGTGCTTGCTCCATTGGTAGAATTTTTGTATTTCCTTGAAAACCTTAATTTCTAGTACCTTTGTGAATGAGCTTAGGATAAATATGATAGCCCTTTTATTGTGGAGGCATTGGATTTAGATGGTGATGGGTTGTTGAGTTTGGGGAATTTTTTTGGCTATGATGGAGGATGGCACCGAGTCCCATTATGTTGTATTTTCAATTTGGGAAGGAGAGTGTGTGATGAAGAAACTTTGTACTTGAATTTTTGGTAACCTGTCAGATTTCATTTGGGGCTTTGGTTTTGTAACTTTTGTGGATTCATGTTTGAGTTTGATATAGAGGGAGCTTCCTTCCCTTCTTGATAGAGAGGAGAGAAAAAGAAGAGAGGAAGGGAGAGAGATAGGGCAGAGGTTGAAGAAAGAGAAAACAGTGACAGGATGTTTATTGGGTTCTACATTGAGTATGCTCACTGATGTCGTAGTGATGAGTTAGCCTTTCTTTTTAATGATGATGACAGATACTTTAATGATTTCATTTAGATAAATCTATGCATGATTGTCTGCTGTAGTTGTATTTGTGTTTTAAATTTTTATTTTAAATCTGAAATAATTAGATCCCACCAGATGACCTTTGTTTTTATTTTTTAAAATTTTGGTGGTGATTAACACTTTACTTTATGCATATCTAGGGTGAGATTGTTATTATCATAAAGTTTAATGCTTATTTGCAATTTGTTTGTTGTTTTGTCAGTTCTTGGCAGTATGCTCAGTTGTGTCTGGCCTTGAATCTCATAAAAGTAGCAGATCATCTATATTTTCCTTATTTAACCTCAAAGACAAGAGCCGATTCTGGAGTGAGGATGTTATACGTGGTGGTATGTATTGGTCTTGTTTGTTGAATAAAATAAGAATCTTTCATTTTTATTCTTTTTATGGACCTTCATTTTCTCTAACTTTTATATTTCTTTCAGGTTTTAATGATGTAAAGTTATCAAGCCACGGCAAATTAAGCGCACTTAATTACACTAATGCAGGTGATACATTCTTTAATTAAAATTATTCTTGAAGTGTCTGTTATTCCAAAGGAAACATTATTGTAAGCTTTATTGTAAGGATGCAGCTGATAGCAGTGACAAGCTTTTTGGTTTAGTTAATAAGATGTCATACGTAAGAAGCTAATTACATTGTATATTGGTTTAATGATCAGTGTTGATCCAATGCGTTTAGTGCAAAGTATACTCTTGTACTGGTTTTTCTTTCTGTGTGTATGTGTAAAAATATAATGTTTTTATTTGAATTTTAACTGATTAGTAGCTGTTATATTGTGAATATTAAAAATGAATGTTGTTTCTATAATAGAAGCTTCTCTCTTGAAAGCTCATTTTTTTCTTTCCAACCATAATGTCCATAGGCAAAACCATGTGATCATCATATCAAATTCTTGGTACTCACTTTTTAGATGCCGTTTTTACAAAAGTCTTGGCATCTATTAATTTTGTTAAGTCCTGGGTTCTCTTACTAGGCTGCACTAATAAGGTATAAATTTTCATAAATCTTAATTGTTTTATATTGTTGTCCATACTTTAAGGGTCAGTTTGGGGGTGTTGTGGCATTCCAAAAGCTCAGTTGCTGTTAATGCTTTGAATAGTCATTGTTTAGGTTGTATAAATATGACGCTTGATAAAAGCTCTGCAAAAGCCTAAAATACAGCAGGGTTGATTGATTCCCTTGGTAATAGTATATAGAAGTTTGTTTGAACATGAATTGTGACTATAATATATGCTCAAAAGAACTTTTAAACTGCGCTGTAAAAATTGAATTACATATTTCTGGGGCAATATTATTCTTGGAATTACTACGAGTTGAAGACATGAGTGAGATTTGTGTGCATGGTAGCATTTTGCACCTAGCGTAGAAGTAGTGATGAAAACTTGGAAGCATTTTGTTTTTGTACGAGAGAATTCATCATAAAGTAATGAACATATGTCAAGGATATATATTGGGTGGAATCTAATTTGGTTAAAATATCTCTTTGTGCATTTAACTTTGTACTAGTCAAAACTGTGTGGCCAAGCATCCCTCATGGTGTTTTTCTAGTGAAGCTGTAGTCATTTAAAAACACCAAAAGGAGCATCATTAAAGTTCAACTAAATATGAAGTTGCAGCTTTTGTTGTAAAAAACACCAGAAGCCATAGCCATAATATTCCCAACTGAGGGCTATGTTTATAAACATTTTCCCTTTTTGAATTACAGGTAATATTGCGAACTATCTTAAGCTCCTTGAAGTTGATTCCATCTTCCTTCCAGTTCCTGTCAATTTTATCTTTATAGGTTTTGAAGGGAAAAGTCACCAAGGTACATAGTTGGAAGACTGACTTGCATCTTTTCTGTTATTATCATTTTTTAATTCAATTCAATTTTTCTTTTCTAAATTTTGTGATGCTTTTTTGTTTTACAGAGTTCAAGCTTCACCCAGAAGAAATTGAGCGCTGGTTTACAAAAATTGATCACATCTTTGAACATACACGGGTTCAACATGAAGAAATTCTAACCCCCTTCTCCAAAACCAGTGCTGATAAATTGCAGCTGCACCCCCATCTTCCTGTTGTCAGTCACATAAATTACAAGTAACAATTTTGTTTAGCCCCCTTTTATGTTTTCTGTTCTTTAAATGCTGATGTCATTTCCTTTGTGTGAAATTCAACTCTTCATTTTTCTAGCTTAACAAAACATTTATGAATCATTTCTTAAGATTTATTGTTGGAGATTAGGGGAGGGAAGTGATTTAGGGAAGGCAAACCACTGACCATGTGACTTATCTCAATGTTCATACCTGTTAGCATAAAGAGTTGTAGACAAATAATTATTTGGTGAAACCAGAGGTATGGGAGTGGTAGTAGTGGTAAATGATAGCTTTTTGGGATTTATAACCTTGGATTTGGCCGGAGAAAAGTGAGTTCTGTCATTTTGAGAGAAGTTTAAGGGGAGGTCTGGCCTCTTGAAAGCCAGAACCACTACCTTGTTGATTGTTGTTCTGTCACTTATGTTCATATGGTGTCTTCTTTTGTGTTTATTATTCTGTATCTGGGTGTATTTGGGATATGGGTTTTGGCTGGAATCAGATTCCTTTCTTGTAATCTTCTTCAGTTATTTTGTTTAAAATCCCAAGTTATGCCACTTACTGTCGGTTTCCAGGGTCTCCTTATTATTCTGTTGAACATTATGACTTAGTCGAAAAGGAGTTCTGAACATTATTCTGTCACTTGTGTTCATGTGGTGTCTTCCTTTGTGTTTATTATTTTGTATCCGGGTGTATTTGGGAATGGGTTTTGGCTGGAATCAGATTCCTTTCTTGTAATCTTCTTCAGTTATTTTGTTTAAAATCCCAAGTTATCCCACTTACTGTCGGTTTCCAGGGTCTCCTTATTATTCTGTTGAACATTATGACTTAATCGAAAAGGAGTTTTGACCGGGGGAAAATGTTTGTAAGCACATTGTCTTGACATCAAATTTGGACGAGTTAAACTGTGAAACGTGAATTAAATGAATTCCCGACAAATAAATATTACATAATTGACTTATGAAGACCCATAGCTGGTCTTTGGTAGCTTCTATCTCAAAAAAGAAGCAGCTGTTCTTTCGATTAGCTCCCTTGATGTCTTATGTTCTGTTACATAACAAAAGCTAAACCTTCCCATCTTGTGTTTACCCCCTGATTACATCATGCTAATATATAAATCAGTTTATTTAGAGTTCTCTCTATTCTCTTGCTTCCATTAAAAAGTATGCATATTAGAAAGAAAATAAGTACATAGCTTGAAGAGCTGTACTCTTAAAACCAATAAGATAACCGAAGAATTTAACAATCAAGAAGTTTATATAGAAGTGTCCACTGGAGCTTTCCAATCCCCATGCAAGAAACTTTCCCCAAGAGACTCATTTAACAGCCCATTTTTTGGTGATGTTGTAGATGGAGGCACATGGATGGTGCCTCCAAATCCATCTAAAAAGTTAGTGTTGTCTTTTATCACTAAGATTGTGATACTTTGGTGCAGTTTTTCTGTTCATGCTATAGAAATGGGGGAGAAGGTTGCTTCTTTATTTGAGCATGCCATAAATACTTTTGGTCGGAAGGAAAATCCAGTTGGTAGCAGGTAAGCTATGCTTATTTTGCCTTTTCTTACACTTGATTTGTTAGTATAAGTATTTAGGTTTTCTTTGACATGTATGATAGCAGTGAATGCTCTTATAGCTAAAGTCCACATACAATGTTGACACTTGACACTCTAACAAGTGTCACTATCCATGAGGAATGAATATTGCATCTTATTTCTTAAATTTTATGCATTGTGTTGGAAAATCCCTTGATTATAGCTCTTAATATCCCTTGATTTTAGGATCTTGATTGGGTATTTCAGTTTAGGAAAGTTTCCTATTTTCTACTGATTTTAATCCCTCCTTTCTCTCCTCTAATTACTCTCTCTAAGTCTATATATTGTAACTCTCTTTGCATCTGAAAAATATAATACAAAATATGAGTGTTCTCTGATTTCTTCACATTGCAAGGGACCCACATTAGTTACAAGAAAAGAAGATAAAATAACTAGTAGCTCATGTATTCAAAAGCTGCTAAATGAGACTGGTAGAGAATGAGTTATAGATGGCTAAGTGCTTGCTACCCATTTGTAAATTTTATTAATCAATACCCTTGTGCCCAAATATAAACCATAAAATGCAATCAACCTTGATTTATTTGTTTTGCCTTTTGTTTCTGTTCCTTGCTTTCTCTAATTCCTTTAACTTGTTGATTATAGGGATAATGATGATGGTGTTTGGCAAGTAGATCTTGACATGATGGATGCTCTCCTGGCTAGTCTAGTTGAATACCTTCAACTTGAAAATGCATATAATGTCTTCATTTTGAACCCTAAGCGAGACATAAACAGGCCTAAATATGGATATCGGTGAGTGGTCCAATTAGATCATATGATTTATTGAGTTCCTTTTCATCATGTGTGTATATCATTTACTGTAGTATTATTTGAATGAATAAGGTGGGTAAAGAAATCGATAGCTTGGCGGGTTTTATGAGGATCTTTTGGGAGTGAATCTTCTTTAATGTCAAGCTTTGCTGAATTTGGCATCTTATTTGCTGGATTACTCTTCAACTCAATGTTTTAGGTTTTTTCAAGGGGATATTTAGATTAAAGAATATTTCTTATTAGAGAAAACATTTAACAACAATAACAAGTTTTATCTCAATAAGTGGGATAGGCTACTTGGATTGTGCAATGCCATTGCACTCTATTCACAACCAACTCTTCCATATTTTATTTCTTTTTATTTCAGAATGGAAAGATTTTGAATTTGATAAGTTCAAATCAAAGACGGATTTTTTTGGTCTACTTTTTTTTGTTATTTGATTCATCATTTTATTCGTAATTAATTCGATTTTTCTTCTTCTATATAATATATTCTATATTCATTCTATTTTATTTTTGTATTCTAAAGACTATATGCTCAACCCCTCACTGGCACTTCCATCAGCCTTCTATGCATGTGACCAAATCATCTTAAATTATTTTGTACCATTTTCTCTTCAATTGATGCTATGCCAACTTGTCCTCTCATACAATCATTTTGAATCTTAATTTCTTTTTATGACCTTACATTCATATTGATATCCTCATCTTTGTTACCTCAATTTTATACTCTCATTGCCCTTTTAATGCTCACATTTAGCCTAGTAGGAACTTTGTGATCACAAATAACTCTTGATGCATTCCTCCATTTCAACCATCTTGTGTAGTATCCTATGCATAACATCTCCATCAATTTCTTTGTCAATTTGTAATGAAATTATGTAACTCTCTGATTTGTTCATTACTTTCTATTGATCTGAGTGTATATGTCTGTATATCTTGTTTATCTCTCTTGATTTGTTTTATTTCCGACCATTGTAGGAGAGGCTTATCCCAGGCCGAAATCAACTTTCTTAAAGAGGTTACTGTCACTTTCCTTCTTTTGTACTGAGAACTTTCGTTTTTGAATGTGATGTGCTTGTTTCATTCTGGAATCTGCTTATAAGAAGTTAAATGTAAAAACTAATTATTGATTCAATAAATGGAAGCACTTATAGCTCCTGTATCATGCAGAATATGACTTTGCAGGTTGAGATTCTTCAAGCAGAAGGCATTCCTGAAACTCTTCTTGGTAAGAAATTCTCTTTTTGTAAATGTTGGCTGGGTTCTAAACCATTATGATTATGTTACAAATCAGCATTAGGATCCCTGCATGTCTTGATTCTTCATGAGAGAAGCCCTCTCAATGAGCGGAGTTTTGTATGAAATTCTTGAACTTTTCAATATATTTCCAGTTCAGAAGTTTGAAATCTGAATTTTTCTCTTTAATTTGCTTAGTAGCCTTTTTCATTCACTGCATATATTATTTTACAGCTCTTTCTAAGATTCAACGACCATTGTATGTGAAGCATCCGATGATGATGTTTTCATGGACAAGAACTGAGGACACTGATATTGTAAGTATTTGTTTCCTTTGAGTAGCAGTAGAGCAGATTCCATATGATTGTTAGTTTCCTAACATTTAGGTAAGAAAATTATTATTGTAATTTGATGGACTCAATATTGGTTTCCTTAGGAGTATGGACAAGAACTGAGGACACTAATATTGGAAGTTGTTGGATGCCCCTTGGATTAGGAAGCCTAAGCCCACTAAGCCAGATTAGTGAAGGACAATTGCAGCACGTTTGGGCTTTTGATGTCTATTAATTTTGATTTCAAATGGTTATCCTTTTTCAAGTCTTAGCAACTTATGATCTTAAAAAGAGTCTTATCCTAGACATATTTTAACAACTTCTTTTGTACTAATCCTTGAGGACAAGGATCTTCTGTAGGGGGGAGTATATTGATATGTAAGAATAGGGATAGTAAGGGTAATTAGGTAAATAATAAGGGAAACAGTAGTTTAGGAATATGCTTAAAAGGCTATAAATAGGTTATTAGAATATGTACTCAATGTTTTGAATTGATATTTTACTGTTCATTCTCTTTTCTCCCTTTTACCACTAACTCTTTCCCTCTCTATATGCATTTTTGTCCAATGAATAAAAGCTATTCACTTCAAGTTTTCATCTGAAAATCCTTAAAATTGTATGTAGGTTGAGTGGTACAATAGTTGGCTTGAAGCGGTGGATAATTTTGCGAAGTTCTATCAACATAAAGACACCACTGATATTACTAAAATGAAAGGTTTGCAGGTGTGCACTCATAAGTTTATGGTTTGAAGAAAACGAGAGTTCTGTTTGAAATATTGATTGAAAGGTCATCCCACCCATCTCTTACCCTTGCATTTGCACCTTATATTTCAAGTTATTGAAAGGAAAGCACAATGACCTTAAGATCTTGATGGAAAGAGCGTTAAAATCTGGGGACTTTAGTGGTCTGCATGCAGAATGCCTCACTGATATGTGGATTGGAAAGGATAGGTTCAATTTCTTTCCCTTTATACGTATACTGAAATTAAGGCATATATGTTTATTTAATTTTGTTAACCAAGTGTTGCTATTTTGTACCAGATGGGCATTTATTGATTTAAATGCAGGTCCTTTCTCATGGGGGCCTTCTGTTGGTGGTGAAGGTGTGCGCACAGAAGCAAGTTTACCAAATGTGGACAAAACAATCGGTGCAGTTTCAGGTAGTAATGCAATTTCTTTTCACTGCAGTTGACGAGCTACAATGGTGCAATTTTTATATCAAAATAGAGAATGTTGAGAAGGATGATAAATACTAAAGTTGCGAGCTAAAATATAATATGTGTAATCATCTAAGAAGCATTGATATGAGTACATGTATCAGATATGGTACAATATGATATGGCTGATAAAGAAATTTAGTAAAATTTTTGGACATGGGTACAGGGATACATATAATTAAATAGAGTAAATACCCTTTTGGGTCCTTGGAAAAAAACACGGACCCCATTTTGGTCCCTCACACAAAGAAATGCCCTTTTTTGTTCCTGAAAAGGACGAATAAGGGTCGATTTGTGAACATTTTGGTCCTTCGCAAATTTCCAAAAAGCCCTTTTTAGTTCATAAAAAAGTCTCATTTTAGTCCCTAGGGACGAAAATGGAGTCCGTCTTTTTTGTCGGGGACCCAAAAGGGTATTTACTCAATTAAATATCTACACATACACAATGTTATATAATAATAAAACAATACAACAGGTTAAATAGTTAGTTAGGGAGTTGGTGAGATAGCCATTAGATTCATTCCGAAGTCTATAAATAGGAACATACCTATATTTGAGTTTGTGATTTGTTGTGAATGATTAATCATATCATCTAGTTTCTCATCTCTCTCTTGCCTCTGATTGTTCTTCCCTCGTGGATCTCTCTCAATTCATCTGAGCTCTATGTCACAGTTTTGATATTGGATGATGAATTCAACTTAAGTTTGTTAAATTAAAAACAACGCTTGACTAATATCTACTATATCATAGGGGAAATGATTATTAAGGTCCCGAAGAAGGGATTTAATCACTCAAAAGTCTGAAGAGCATGTAATGACAAGTTCCAGTGCAGGAAATGACAACAAATTTATGCTGCTCACTTGTCATTGAGACTTTTTGGTTATTAAATCTTTTCCTTGGGACCTCATAGTAATTCCTCCTTTATTTTAAGGTTATAATATATTTTTAAGTACATTTTATTAGTGCATTCAATTTAAATACAGAGATAAACTACCATATATTTTAGCTATTTTAGCTTTCATTACTTAAAGCGTATGATTCAAGTTGAGCTTAAATAATTTTTTAAGAATAAATTTAATAATACAACTTAATAGTTGTATAAAATATAATTGTATACTTTATTGGTTATTTATTAACAGAGATTGACTATTTTTAATAATAAAAGAAAGATAAACTTTAATCATCAGTTTACAATGAGGGTTTATGTTATGAGTCTACTCTTCCAATTCAAGTTTGCTTAAACTTCTGATGTTGACAATTCTAATATTTTGTCTAGATATTAAGCCTGAAAAAATGCTTGTTTGCTTTCAAATTCAAAATTTTAATCATTTCTGTTACTTGATGCATGGTTTTTCTCATGATCAAATTCGTTCGTGTGGTATTAGATTTGATCATTTTCTCCTTCCCATTCACTCTGGTCTGCAGAAATTTCTGAAGAAGAAGCTGAAAATCGATTGCAAGATGCCATTCAGGAGAAATTTGCTGTGTTTGGAGATGTATGTGTAATTTGGTGGATATATTTATATATTGCAGTCGTTTAATTTCCATTCTTGCTTTGTTGTATGGGATTAACTTATATCATCAGTAGACAACCTAAAATTCCATCTTTTGTATGAAGTAGAATATTCATGTGGTAAAATCTTAGACTATGGTACTTATTCTCTTTAGCTCTATTGATGTTCTCTAAGTGATGGGAAACATTATTAGGATTATTTTATAGCTATTGTAAGATAAATTAGGATTCTTTATTTTATATAAATAAGGATATCTAGATTATCTATTAGATTTAATTTAGTTTTGAATGGATTACGTCTTATTTTGCTGGAAGTTGTATCCAATAGTCTCAATTTTTCTTTGTAGTACACATTCTATTTCTATTTTCTATTTGCTTATTATTTATTCATTTCTTAGTTTGTTTTATATATTTAAATTCTATTAAGATTTTATAGATGGTTCTAGATTATATTTTCTATTCAGATAAATAAAGATACTCAAGGGTGTAGGCTTGTTGTCTTAAGGGTGTATTTGAAAGGTAGAACCTCAATGAATAAAGATATAGAACTTTCAAACAACAATATCAGCTCATTTCATGGCATCAAAGTCCTGATCAGGCTTGGCAATCTCAACATCCACATCTTTGCTGGGGGACCAACTGGTTGTCCAGCTTGATGATCACCAGATACAAGCTTGATGGAGACAACTACCTGCAATGGTTGTAGACATTCTTAATGTTCATTCGTGACAGGGAAAAAAGAAACAGATTACCTTGACATGCCACCTAGCTAAGCTTGAGGTTCCTAGTGTCTTTCATGAATTCCATGCTGTATTTTATTATTTTTGCCAGTGGAATGAAGAATTTTTTAAATGAGGAAGTGGAGAAGATCTAGGCTTTTGAATATTTTTTCTACTCCCTCCGGTCCTAAATAGAAGATAGTTGATTTTTTTTAGAGATTGAGAAACTAATTAAATTACATTAAAATATTTATATTTTTCATTTTTTCTCCAATCTATTTTTCCTTACTTATAAATTGATATATAATCTAAGGATAAACAACATATAATTTGATTAAGTAACTTGTTTAGCTTTCTTAATCTCTCCAAAAAAGAAGAAGTCAACTCTGTATTATATTTAGGACCAAAGGGAGTATTTATCTTGTAAAGAAAGTACAAGGTTATATATATAGAGAAGGGAAGGATACCACTATAAATAAATGCACTTACCTTGTAGCTTATAAATCTTATGCACTTAGCTTATTACATATGTAATTGATTTGAGGACTTCAAATAGACTTAGTACACAAAAATTTTATAATGACCATATTTGAGGAAGGGTTGACATGGCATCTATCAAGGAGAAGATAGTATAGAATGTCTTTGGGTGGTTTAGATATGTACAAAGAAGATTGAGGGAGGCATTGGTGAGGAGGGTTGAACAGTTGATTGAGTCATGTGCAGAACGGTAGCGAAAGCCGGAAGACCAAGAAGAAAGCTCAAGGAAGTTATTGAATGAGACCTTTTGGTGACTGGTACTTCTAAAGAGATTGTTGTTGATAGAGCACAATGGTGAAGTGTGATCCATATAGCCAACCCCACCTAGTATGATAAGGGTTGTTGTTGTAGAAATCCCCTGCCGTAATACGGATTTGATGATAGCCAAATTTGAGATCCAGCTTCGTAAACACCTTTTCATCCTTGAGTTCATCAAACAGCTCATCAATGTCAGGTATTGGAAATTTGTCGGGTGCTGCAATTTTGTTTAGATCTCTATAGTCAATACAGAGCCTCCAGCTTCCATCTCCTCGAGTAAGGATTGTGGCTTGGCTGTATGATCCCTGTCTTAAGTGTATCCTTTACCATGCTTTTTATTTCATTCTTTTGAGCATGTAGGTATCTATAGGAGCGTATGTTTGGGGGTGTTCACTAAGTTTTGTGACTATGGCGTGATCTCTAGAGCGAAACGAAGGCAACCCAGTCATAGCTTGCTAAACCGAAGCGTACTTGTTCAGCAATGATTAAATCTCAGGCATTAAGCTATGTGTTTCTTCTTTTTCTTCCCCTATCAGTCCATTAAACTCAATCATAAAGGCCTCCCCTCTCTTTTGGACTGACCTAATTAATGATTTGAGAGAAACACATGCCTTAGTCAAAGTTAGGATCTCCTCTCAAACATACACGACTGCCATTCTTGCCAATCTTCATGGTTAGTTGACTCCATTCGTCTTACCTCTTCCAAGGACCTCAAACACTCAACTCCTAACATTGCGTCCACACCACTAGGAAAAGGGTTGAGAGGTTTAGTCACATTAATATTCTGAACCTTCAAATTGATGTTCTTGCATCTTGTTGTTTGTGAAGTTGTATCCGTCCCCTATTGTAATGATGTAACCCATGACTTCTTCACTGGGTATTATCACTTTGGTCGCAAATTCCTCATATATAAAGTTATGGGTTGCACTACCGTCTATAAGTATCACAAGCTCCTCCATCCCCAGCATTCCCTTAACCTTCATTGTCTGGTTGCCGCTTACTCCTTCAATGCAATTCATTGATATCTCCATCTTTGGGCTATACTTGTTTTTAATATTATATTGTTATAGTTTTAGTTTTTCCCATATTCTTCTCTTTCCTATTGTAAGATGAATACTTCCTTTGTGGAATAGCAACGCTATTAATGAAACCCCTGCTCATTTCACAGCCAAAAAAATAGTTTTACTTCTCTGTTGAGAATTTAATGTTGATGAATTGTTTTTGCATGCTGCAGAAAGAGCATCAAGCAATAGACATTCTTCTTGCAGAGATTGATATATATGAGCTATTTGCTTTCAAGCATTGCAAAGGAAGGAAAGCCAAGCTTGCCTTATGTGAAGGTGAACTCATCTTATTTAATATTCTCAATTTTTTCACTTCACCTTCCAATGTCATTTGAAACATTTTACGGAATTGTTTTTGTTGGTGTTGAATACGGTTTTAAATATGCTGACTGATTACTAAGTGTATATAAGCATGCTAAACATATGTCTTATTCCATGCTAATATTTATACACAAGGATGAAAACTATCCCATCTGAAGGAAAATAGAGAATGATTTTCATTCAATTTCCGACAAAGAGTAGCAATACATATAGGGGATGATTTACAACAAGTCTGCCTTTCATTCCCAAGCGACATGGCCAAAATAAAGGAGCAAAAAGAATCTTAAATAAAATTTGATCAAATTGCTGAAGACTAGGTTGAGAATATACAGAATTAAATGCCTAAGAAAGGCTATAGAAGGAATAGCTTAAATCTTTAGAAAACATTTCACTACTTGTTTTGTCGCATAGACACATACTATAGTGCTTTGACTATTAATCTAGGTACCAAAAAATCAAAATAAAATTTCCCCCCATGGTATGGTGGACTGTGATGTATTAATAATAAATGACGGGGGGGATGACTAGGTAGTAAAATTAGATAAGGTAAGGAAGGTAGTTAGTTACTAATTAGCTATTAAAGGCTAGGACTACTTGTATAAAGGAATCAGATTGTAACCTGAAGACGGCTTTTTTATTTGAATACCAAGTACTATTCAAATTCCCTTATCTCATTTCCCCCTCCCTTCTCTCTTGTTCTTTGCTTTCTTCCATCTTTCCCTCTCAATTTCCCTTACCTTTCTCCTATCTTTCTTATCTTTTTCACCACTACACACCAATGGTATCAGTGTCGAACATTCCTTGGCCTGTATGCCTGAAACAAGATCGCTAATGACACTAAGATAAGTGGTAGAGCAATCAGAAGAACGACTTCAAGCAATAGAAGAATAATTGAGGGACCTCCGAGCCTTACTTGGAGCTATAGGGCTCTTACTAAGAAAATCGATCAACTCACAACTCTTGTTCAAGACTGAGAAACCGTGGAGGCTAGAGTGGTCACCATCAACCATGCATAGGGAGTACCAACCCCCTTCTAGATTTACCAAAATGGATTTTTCCCGTTTTCAATGCTCTAATATTTTTTTTTTTTTTTTTTTGGGGGGGGGGGATTAAAAAAATGTGGCAGACACTTTGAATTAGGTGAAACGCTAGAGGAGTAGAAGATTACAATGGCAAGTATTCATATGGACAAGAAAACTTACCTCCAGCACTAGGCGCTTGAACAAGATGATGGACATGGGTAAACATGTCTAGAGTACAAAGAAGCCCTTAAGATATGATTTGGTCCACCTTAGGTGCCAATGGGATACTTAAGCTATTGTAGACAGGGTCGCTCGAGGATTATAACGAGTTCGATGCTATAAGGCGTAAACTACAATTTCCAGAAATTTTTGCCATTTAGGCTTATTTCGAAGGAATAAGCAACAACTTTTCTAGCAAGTGCAAATTGTGCGACCAAGGAGGATGATGGAGGCATGAAGCATAGTGAAAATCCGTGATATAAGCTTGCGAATGGAGTACAATAGAAAGCCACACAAAAAGAGAAGTTATTTGAATGAGGTGTTGGCTTTAGGTTGGCAGCACTACACTCGAGCTCCACTTATGGCTAGTGAGCCCAGTCTTTTAGTGGCAAAATGGTCTTTTTCGGCCAAACCCAAAGCACTTTCAACCAAATCAAATGTGACGTCCTCTTTTTCCACTAATGTTCAAACAAAGTCTTCAAGAAACAACAACAGGGCCTACATAAGTTGTCTCTTGAAGAAGTAGAAAACTGAGAAGACAATTTGTGATTTTATTGTCAATTTTTTTTTTCCCAAGGGCCACAACTGCACACAAGGACAGAAGATCCTATTGTAGCTGATTGGATTGGAGCAAGAAGGGGATGAGCCAAAGCAGAATCTGGATTGCCAAGAAGGGAGTGTGGGTGCTTCCTTTATTCATATCCAAGGGCACGTTGGGAAGTGAGCTGTGCAAATTTTGATTGACAACAGGGCCAACATGTTAGAGCTAGCAATAAGACAGAGATTATGGAAGATATTCTATGTGTATCCTCTTTAATATAGGGAAAATGAGTGAATACAGCTCTTATACTTACTTCTATAAGAAAGTTCACACACTAAGCAACTCAAGAACAAGAAGAACAACCCAGAAAGAAAAACACACTGCCTGGTATTCGAGAGACCAGCACACTCTCCTCACAATCCACTCGCTACCTCCACACTCCCCTTCCCCCTCTCTATATCACACCCCACTACCTGACAATGTCAGATTGTCGTTACACCATAGTATTCCCATTTGGCCCTTCTTTCTCCAATCCATTCTGAGTTGAATTGGGCCTTGGACTCTTTTTAGCCCTTCTCTTATAAGTTCTGTCCCAATACTTGTTAGGCCCATCAAAACACATGCCTATTTGGATTATAATTTGGCTAGGAAGCTCAGGGGGAAGGGTGAAGCTGTGGCAGTAGTAGTAGAGGTCGCTGGGTGTGGCAGACTTAAGGTTTATGGAATGCCTATATAACAGAATCAAATTGTAACCTGAAGACATCTTTTTGATGTGAATGCTAAGTATTCAGAATTCCTTTCTCTCGTTCTATTTTCGGTCTCTCACGTTCTTTGACTTCTTTCCTTCTCAATTTCCCTTACCTTTCTCCTATCTTTCTTATCTGTTTAACCACTACAACTTCAGACTGATGTGTATTTCACATTTAAAGTGCAAAAGACTTTTTGGGAGGTACTTTGCTAGAGATATTAACGACAGGTTCATTAAATGTCTTGAACTTTTGGATTGAAGTAACATATCTCAATAAACTGCATAAATTTTATTGTTTAATCTTTTGCCTGAGAATTTTATTGTTATTATAATAAAATATTGCATAAGATGAATCATATTGCTTCTATAATTTGATAATTTCAGAACTTGATGAGAGGATGCGGGATTTGAGAAATGAGCTGCAGTCATTTGAAGGTGAAGAATATGATGAAAATCATAAGCAAAAAGCCTTAGAGGCATTAAAGCGAATGGAGAGCTGGAATTTATTCAGTGATACGTTAGAGGTAGGCCAATTTGTTTGTCTATTGGAGTTAAGTATCAATAATTCTTGAGTTGTGAGTCGACCATATTAAAATCAATTATGTTTAGATCTTAACAAGAGCTTCTATCTTGGTCTTGGCCCTATGAAGGAATTTCAAAATTACACAGTTGCACGGGATGCTTTTCTTGCACATCTTGGTGCTACTCTATGGGGGTCCATGAGACATATTGTTTCACCTTCACTTGCTGATGGTGCCTTCCATTACTATGAGAAGATATCCTTTCAGTTGTTTTTCATCACACAAGAGGTAAGATATAATTTCATTGTTTTTGAATGGATTCATTAAAAGAACGTTGATATTGTGATTGCAATCACATCTGCAGAAAGTTAGACATATTAAACAACTTCCAGTGGATATGAAGGCTATAATGGAAGGACTTTCCTCCTTGTTGGTGCCTTCTCAGAAACCGATGTTCAGTCAAAACATGTATGCAATTAAAATTATATTTGTTTTTGTTTGGAAAAAGACCATTTTCAATCATTCTTGAACCTTTATTTAGGACATTTTATTTTGGTATTATATCATTCAAATACATCCCTTGGTGATGGATGGTCAGTTTCCTTCACAACCTTCATTTTTCCTAGTTTTGAACAGATATAACAAATGTTTGTAGGTTGTTACTGGCAGAGGATCCTGCTTTAGCAATGGCCTTCTCTGTTGCTAGGCGAGCAGCTGCTGTCCCTCTGTTACTTGTGAATGGGACTTACCGAAAGACAATCAATACCTACCTTGATTCTTCAATTCTTCAATACCAGCTGCAGAGGCTCAATGAGCATGGTTCTCTTAAAGGTCCTTGTCATATCCCTGAAATTCCCTTTTGTTTCAGAGCCAATTTTAAAATGACTTTTTTTTGAAAGACAATAATCTACAACTAACTCTTGGATGAAGTTTATTAGTATTATAAAGCTGTATAGTCATCACATATCAGCTAAATTGGTTCCCTTGAAAATAAATGAAAAACCATATTCTTATTTTTGGTATATTTCATGTTGAAATTTATTTTATACATACTAATGCTTGCATGTACGTACATATATACATATAAAAGATTTGAGTTTCACATTCACTATTGCATGAATATCCCAACACTTTAGCCATACTGGCTTTAATAACTTCGAGCCTGTTTGGTTCAATTGCAGCCCACTTTTGTAATGTAATGAAGTGCAATGCAGTACTGACTACCATTGATTTGTTTGGTATCTTATGAAGGACATATGGTAGAATGATATTTATTGTCAAAAAAAAATATAATCTATGAAACGTCCCTTTTGCCCCATGACCAAAAAACAAGATGCCCCTTTCCCGCGACAAGATTGCTATTGAAGTCCATAAAGCCACCAGCTATTTTCAATCCGTTATGATAATAGATTTAAACTATTAAAGCCAATGCTAGAATCACCTATGAAAATAAGACCATATCATTAAAATTTTAACATCTTCAGCAACCCAAACGAAAGATACTGTTTAAAAGAAAGAAAAATATGTACCAAAGAAGATAAGAGAAATAAAGAAACAAATATGGGAAAAAAGGGTATGAAATACAAAAGAATTAGGTCTGGAAAACTAAGCAACACCCAAATCATACATTGTAGAGACGAGATCATGGGAGGGCAAAGATGAGATTGTTGAAGGGCGGAGGCTGGAGGTTGATAGAGTAAGAGGAGATGGGGGGTGATGGATGCAAATCATGGTGGCAGAGATGGGGTAGAGATGGTGGTGGTGGGTGTTAATGGAATGGAATGTTCCCACCATCTTTTGGCGTGATGCCGTACTAATAGCCACTTATCTGATTAAACGTATGCCATCTAAGGTTCTCAATTATGTCACTCCTATCCAAAAACTCCTTGAAGACTTTCCAAATTGCCCACTAATCAATTCGTTACCCCCCAAAGGTGTTTGGTTGTGTTGTCTTTATTCACAAAAATAATGACAACAAATTTGTTGCTCGAGTTAACAAATGCATATTCCTTGGATACTCCTCTACTCAAAAAGGGTACAAATGCTATTTTCTTACTTCCAATAAACTTTTCATTTCCTGGGATACCATCCTCTCTGAAGAAGAAGCTTATTATCCTAAATTACCTATTCATGTGGAGTATACTGATATTGAATGGCCAATTTTGGAAGAGGCTAACTCCAAAGTCCCAACAAATTCATCATCACCACCACAACCCAACCTTACAGCCAACCTTGACTCATTTGCTCCTACGAACCAACCCAGTCCTACCCAACCTGATCATGAGTTTGAACCTATTCCACCTTAACCTGAACCTACATTCTATGAATTGTAAACAAATGTTGAGATCAATTCAGGGGTAGATGCTAAAACAAGAGGAGAAGCAGAGTCCAGACAAGTTAAGGAGGAACTAGACACTGGTTAAATTATCTCTCCCATTCAAAGGAACGATCATGACTCCAATCTGGGATTAAATCCTTAAAAACTGGGTTGGCCTATAGTATTAAGAAAAAGGGTGAGATCTTGTACTCAACTTCCAATTCAACAATTTGTCTCATATGGTAACTTGTTTGCAAAGATGCAAAGCTTTGTTGTAAACAGTGTACAGATGAAAATCCTAGACACTTTCCAGCATGCTATGGTTGATCCTAATTGGAAACATGCTGCTGATAAGAAATTAAGGGAGCTTAAGGAAAATAAAACGTGGGAGATCACAACTCTTCTCAAAGGAAAGAAACCAGTAGGATGCAGGTGAATCTTCACCTCGAAATTCAATCTTGATGGTAGTATCAACAAATACAAAGTGAGACTTGTTGCAAATGGATATACCCAGACATATGAGATTGATTATTAGGAGACATTTGCTCTAGTAGCTAAGTTTAATACCATCCAAGTGTTGTTATCAATCGCAGCCAACTTGGATTGGTTGTTGCACCAACTGGATGTGAAGAATGGTATACATGGAGATTCCAAATGGAGTTCTACCTCTTAACAACTCTACATGTAAACTCAACAAGTCTTTGTATAGACTAAAACAATCTCTTAGGGCATGGTTTGGTAGTTTCACCAAAGCAGTGAAGGGACATGGGTACACTCAGGGACAAGCAGATGACACATTGTTCATCAGATGTGTTAATGGCAACATCACTATCATGATTGTCTATATTGATGACATAATCATTACAGGAAATGATGAAGAATCTATTGCTCAACTAAAACGGGATTTGTCAACTGAATTCTAGGTGAACGACATCAGACAAATAAGGTACTTTACGGGCATGAAAGTATCAAAAACTAAAAAGGGCATTAACGTATCTCAATGGAAGTATACTTTGGACATGTTACATGAGACAGGAATGTTGGATGCCCAACCTGAGGGGACACCAATGGAAGAAGGTTTTTACCTAGAGATCAAGCCACAAGGTGTTTCAGTTGACTCAAAATGATACAAAAGACTTGTGGGAAAATTGATATATTTAACCCACACACGTTCAAATATCAGCCATACAATTGAAATAATAAGTCAGTTCATGTATCAGCCTCATGTAGAGCATATGGAGGCTAGCATTGAAATGGTCAAGAGCTTAGTATATCATGATAGAATAAAGCATGTTGAGATAGACAGATACTTCATTAAAGAAAAAGATTGAAGAAGGCACCATGAATCTGTTCCACACATGATTTGCGGACCAAATTGCAGACATAATGACAAAACCATTGGGTAGAGTTAAGTTTGAAGGATTTCAGGGCAAGATGGGAATGATTGACATCTTCTCTCCAGCTTGAGGAGTAGTGTTAGAAAATCCCTTGATTCTAGGATCTAATTCATCTCCTTTGATTTTAGGATCTAGATTATTTCATCTTAGGATCTAGATTGAGTTTTTCAAATTTTAAAAGTTTACTATTTTCAGTTTATTAAAATCCCTTATTTCTCTCCCCTAATTACTTTCTCTAAGTCTATATATTGTAACCTTTTCCATTGGAATGAATACATCAATATACAGAGTGAGATTATCTCTGATTTACAATAGTTGTTATTTGGCTAGACTTGAAGCGGTCTGAGCCCTTTTGTGAGGAACCCACTGTCCTAATAAGGTTCTGATACAGCACAACCAAAAACCAAGAAAAGAACAGCTAATAGACACAGTAATCCAAAACACATGAGATATAAAATTAGAGTAAAAAGATAGAGGTAGCAGTCAACTAGCATTTTCGTGATGCTAGAACATCCCAAACCCATTAAATTTCGAATAGCTGCTTATGGTCTCCCTGTATTCTCTTTCCTTTTGCTCTTTTACTCTCCTGGCAACTCTATTGGTCGCTGCTGACTGTTCTGCCTCAAATACCCTGCCGGACTAGTATCCTGGATGTAACATACCAGCGCCTCGCTCTCAATATTGTTTGCTTTGGGGCCCATCACCCCCTCACGGCTTTAAAACACGTCGAGAGGGAGAGGTATCCGGATCCTTATAAGGGATCTTTCGTTTCCCTCTCCAGCCGATGTGGGATATAACACTCTACCCCTTTCCAGCCGATGTGGGATATAACACTCTACCCACCTTTGGGTCCAGCGTCCTTGTTGGTACGTCAACCCACATCAACCTGAACCAGGCTCTGATACCAATTGTAACATCCCAGCGCTTCGCTCTCGATATTGTCCGCTTTGGGGTCTATCACCCCCTCACGGCTTTAAAAAGCGTCGAGAGGAAGAGGTATCCAGACCCGTATAAAGTATCTTTCGTTCACCTCCCTAGCCGATGTGGGACATAACACTCTACCCACCTTTGAGCCCAACATCCTCGCTGGCACATTAACCCACATTGACCCGAGCCTGGCTCTGATACCAATTGTAATATCCCAGTGCCTTGCTCTTGATATTGTCCGCTTTAGGGCCCGTCACCCCCTCACGGCTTTAAAATGCGTCGAGAGGGAGAGGTATCCGGATCCTTATAAGAGATCTTTCGTTCCCCTCTCCAGCCGATGTGGAATATAACACTCTACTCACCTTTGGGCCCAGCGTCCTTGCTAGTACGTCAACCCACATCGACCCAAACCCTGCTCTGATACCAATTGTAACATTTCAGCGCCTCGCTCTCAATATTGTCCGCTTTGGGGCCCATCAACCCCTCACGGCTTTAAAACACGTTGAGAGAGAGAGGTATCTGAATCCTTATAAGGGAGTGTTATATCTCACATCGGCTAGAGAGGGGAACGAAAGATCTCTTATAAGGATCCGGATACCTCTCCCTCTTGACGCGTTTTAAAGCCGTGAGGGGGTGATGGGCCCCGAAGCGGACAATATCGAGAGCAAGGTGCTGGGATGTTGCACTGAACCTGATCCAAATTAAAGCCACTCTGAACTCTTCTTCTATATGCTTTACTTAGAAAGACTATATAAACCTTAACTTTCTAAAATTGCATTTTTCCTTTCTCATTTCGTTTTTTCCTTATGCTGCGAGAACATCTGCCTTTGCACATTCCTCTTTCTATACTAAATGACAATCTGAGTTATGTTCTGCTACAACTAGTGCATCCTCAGCCTCAGAGATTTCTGGCATTCCTACTGAACCAAATGTTTTACATTATTTGGTGTATGGATTATTTGCTATATCATTCCAGGAAAAAAAAAAGTTTTCCCTCTTTGCTGCTTGCTGTTTTGGGCATTAACTAAATATTTGTGGACGGTGCAGGTAGCCATGCACATTCCAGATCCACATTAGAAGTTCCAATTTTTTGGTTCATCCACAGTGAACCGCTTTTGCTGGACAAACATTATCAGGCAAGGGCTCTTTCTGACATGATTATTGTTGTTCAGTCTGAACATTCTTCCTGGGAAAGCCATCTACAGTGCAATGGGCAATCACTTTTATGGAACTTGAGGTTAGATTCCGGATCTACCTTTCATGTTTTTAACCCTGGCTCATTAGTATAGCTCTTGAGGAAATACCATGTTGATTAAGCTAGGCAGAATCTGGATGTTATGGGATGTGCATCACTGGCCTTGTGCTTCGAACTTTTTCCCAGAGTGCTGTGCGTTTTTGTTTGGCAGGGAAAGGGCCGTAAGAGTGCTGCTGCTGAAAAAAATATGAATATCTCAAGTCTTAATGAAATCTCATTATTTATGAAACTGATTGGACTAAAGATATATATTGAAGGATGAATTATCATTTTACTTTTGTTATGAGAAATATTATCAGATATTTATGTTTTTCTCGTGATTTCATCCTTTCTCTGGACAATGAAGGCAACCTATAAAAGCTGCAGTGGCTGCTACTGCTGAGCATCTTGCAGGCTTGCTTCCCCTTCATCTTGTTCATAGTCAAGCACATGAGTCTTCAATTGAGGTACATTTCATGTTTGTGCTACTTATATAGCTTAGTGTCATGGATCTACTTAAAGAAAATCCAAATTTATTAATAGGTTTTGGAATTTCGGTTGTCCAATGCATTTGGTACCTGGTATCCTAAAATTATCATGGTACAGGACTTTGCTTAATGCATGCATAAGCCTCTCATTGATATTAACAATCTCTAACTAATACTTTTTGGTTTGATTTTTCTGTGAGCAAATACTTGAAGTGCATTATTCATTTGTTCTAATTTTGGTCTTTTCGTGTTTATCTTGGGAAGATATGTTGTGATACAAATAACATTAGTTTCGGAAGCTTGTTTGCCTTTAAATTAGCCGATTTGCTGAATTTTGCTTCTCTATGCAATGTAGTGTAATTTATCTGTTGTAAAGAGTTCATTTCTAAATATTACAGGACTGGACGTGGTCTGTAGGATGTAACCCTTTATCCATAACATCTCAAGGTTGGCATATTTCACAGTTTCAATCTGACTCAATTGCTCGGAGTTACATCATCACAACTCTTGAAGAGTCAATTCAACTGGTTAACTCAGCAATTCATCTTCTACTTATGGAGCGTACTAGTATCCTTCTAATCTAGTGTTGTAGCCATTGGAGGATTGATTTTTTTTTTTTTTCATATTCTATTGACATCAGCATGATCAATCTTGGAGGATGTCTTGCATTTTTTATTTCTTCAATCTCTTTCTTATCTAGCAAGGCCTTCCATTTTATGTTAACATGGGAACTGATTAATAACAATGGGAAGCACCAGTCATCATAGAATTGTCACACATTGGAAGGGGAAAAATTAACTGAAACTAATTTCTCCCCTCAGCGTGTGGATTGTGCCTTCCATAGAGGGGACAGAAAATATTAAAGAAAATTTTGATTTTGTGTTAATTTTTTTATTTAAGGCTGTATTTCATCTTTCGGGAACTTTGCAGTGTTGTTCCTCCGTTTTGCCTCATGCAACTCAACATGAAATTTCTGTGGATGACTACTTGACTAAATAAAGATGAAAAAACTTTCAAGATTTTCCAGTCCCTGGAGTATGATCTTGTGAACAAATACAATTATGTGGTCAGCCTTTGGAGAAGGGTGAGTACTGAGTATTATTATTTATCAACTTGTTGAATGTTTAATCTTGCCTTGTAGTAAATGGGTTACCAATCTTGTATTTTCAGGTGTCAACAGTAACTGGAGAATTACGTTATGATGAAGCACTGAGGCTGCTAAACACCATGGAAGATGCATCCAAGAGGTTAGACAGCATTATTCTGATTTATACTTCCTTTGGTTTACCATAATTTCTTCTAGGTTCAACCTTGGAATTTGGCTTTCAATTTCATAGAATTCTGCAGCACTTTCTAGAGTGGCATAAGACTCTGAAACAATTTCCCATGTCTCATTGGCCTTCTCAGAACTTGTAGATCTCACCAATCTTTGTCACCATCAAGTTTTCCTGCCAAGTCATGATTAAGTAGTTCATTTTAGCATTCCATGTCTACATAGGTCACCGTCTGCTTGTCTTCTTTGCTTCTTCCACTTGCAGAACCATTAAATTTGAAGGTTGTTAAATCAATTTTGTTTGAGGTCATTGGATTGGGACTCTTGCTTTTAAGCTGAGTCATTCAAGAATGGGTAGGGTAAGAATTCGTCTTTATGGAAGACATGGCGTACTCTTAAATGCCTCTAGGTCTGATTCAAACCATGTTTAGGCATGAGATATGTTCACCCCTGATACCAAGGGAGCAAAAATTCTCATTAGCACACAAGCAAAAGGTAAGGTCTTCAAATTCGTCAGTTTTGATGTTGTCGTTTGAGTGGATGATCACCTTATAGAAGAGGACGTTTCATGGCAAAATACAAACTCATTTGCACACAAGCAAAAGGTAAGTGCATGAATGAAAATTGGACATATATCATTAACCAGTAAGGCTAAAAGCAGTAAATTGGAATCTTACCTCTATAGAATTCTGGCAAACCTCATCAGTATGATGCGCTACCCTAGTGCATATTGAGTGTTAACATCTTTCTGAGGGAGGCGAGGTGATTAACTGTAGACTGAGTGAGAGAGAGGATTTGGAAGATAAGTTATGCTAATCAAGGGAACTTTTTGGCCAGAATTGGAGTTATTTTTCTATCTTCATAAATTAGGCCATTTTGATAGTTTTGAGAGGATACGAACTGGGAAACTATAATCACCCGACTACCAAGTGAGTAGAATACACTAATGTAGTTATTACTTCTGTTGGGCACCTAAAAGGGTTGATGAAGAAAGTTTCAGAATTTTAGACTTGCTGACTGGTATCAAGAGTTACAAGATCATCACTTAGTGTGTGTTTTGGCTAACCAGCAGAAAAGCACTTTTGCAAGCAAAACCAAGGTTCTGTGTAATTTCATCCTCACTCCAAAAGAGAAAAGGCAAAAAGTGATTAGTGAACTAAACCATGGTTTGGAGAGGTAAAACCCTGGTTTGGGGAGAAGTTGGATTGATCGTCTTTTGTGAAAATCTATTTTCCAAAATCACTTATTTCCAATCCAAAAAGAAAAAGAAAAATCACTTTCTCCAAAATCTTTAGTGTTATGGGAAAAACTAGCAAGGTCGTTGCTTGCTATTAGTAACAGTTAGACGTTGGTTTGACATCAGTATAGCATGTGTAATCACATATTTGCTTGCGTATGTGATGTTTGTCTATGCCCTTTGTCATTTTGTGAGGTGTGCTGTCTGTACGTAGGAAGCTATGCTGACAATATATTTACCAGTTGATAATGCTTTGTGCAATTAATTTTGGGAAAATATCATTAAGGTCCCAACCAAGAAAGATATCAGAAAAGTCCCATTGACAAGTTATGAGACTACTTATATTATTTTCCTTAGTTGAGATCTTAATAATATTATCCCTATTTTATGGTAATAGAATTACACACACACACTTTTTCCCTTAGTTCTTCATTGACTTCTGGAAGCAGGACCTTTCTGTGAGGAGCCTGTTCTCAACCATATATCTTTTTTCGTTATCATTTTTTCATAATTTAAATTCCTTGTTTCTTTAAGTTTTCCTTAACTCCGTCACTTTTTGCAGGTTTCTTGACCAAGTTAACTCAACGCTGGCGTATCTCCATCCAATTAATTGCTCAAGAGAGAGAAAAGTCCATCTGGTGTTTGATATGACGACAATCCCTGCCTTCTTGATTGTTCTGGGGTGCCTTTACTTGGTATTGAGGCCAAGGCGACCAAAACCAAAGATTAATTAAGTTCTTGGGCCACAATTATGAATTTCATATAATTATTGTACGGATTATTGCGACGGCTCCCCCAAGTGCGATGGTTTATTCTTCGTGTAAAAAGGCATTATAGGCTAGCCATCAATATACCCCAAAAAAATAATGTGACGAGCCTAATTGAAATATGTAATAGAAGGATGGGATCAGTAGCCAAAACTTATGAGAAAAAGGTGACAATGAGAGACTCGAGATCATGAAAGTGTAAACCATTTTGATTTTAATCATAGGACTGACAAATATAGGCTAGGCAGGATTGTTCACTGATCTGATTTGGTTTGAGTTTGATCATACTCTAATCGATGTAGAAGAACTATGGATTTATTTGGTTTTGTATTCCAATCGATCTGGTTCTATTTTTGTTGGGTCAGGTTGAATTGTTATTAATTATAGTTCAGCCCCAGACACATTTCAAAAAATTTCAAGTTAGTCCCTCCATAAACTTTTGAAATTTTCATTTTAGTTTTTAGTCCCTAGTCAAAACTTGCATATTTTTTTTTAGTATCAGTCAGTATGTTGAAACATTCTTTAGTACTAGTCAGTACCCTGAAATATTTTTTTAAGATCATAAAATAATTTTTCAAGATCATGGATTTTTTAGTATTAGTCAATATCCTGAAATATCTTTTTAGTATCAGAAGTATTTTTTTTAGTACCAGTCAATACCCTAAAGTATTTTTTTTAAGTATCAGTCGGTACTTTGAAATATTTTTCAAGATCCTAAAATAATTTTTCAATATCATGAAGTTTTTTCAGTACCAGTTAGTATCTTGAAATATCTTTTTAGTACCGATCAGCATCTTGAAGTATATTTTTAATACCGCTTTGTACTCGAAATACGGGATCTTGAAAAAAATATTTCAAGATTCTGACTGGTACTGAAATATTTCAAGCATCACTAAAAAAATATTTCAAAATATTTGAAAAATTATTTTAGGATCTTGAAAAAATATTTCAGGGTACTGATTGGTACTAAAACAATGCTTCAAGATATCTTGGTTGGTACTAAAAAAATATTTCAGGATATTGAATGATACTAATAAAAAAAATACTTCAGGAAACTAACTAGTTCTAAAAAACACTTCTTAAGCATCGATATTTTCAAAATATCTTATGATCGTGAAAAATTATTTTATGATCTTGTAAAAATATTTCGAGTCTTGATTGATACTAAAAAAATATTTTAAGATACTGAATGATTCGCAAGTTTTGATCCAGAAGTAAAATGAAAATTTCAAAAGTTTATGAAGGGACTAAATTGAAATTTGTTGAAATGTATTTGGGGCTGAATTGTAATTCATAACAATTCAAAAACCATTAACATTGACGTCATCATTTTTCGTACAGAAAAAGTCAAACTAATGGTCAATGAGTACTTTTACTCCACTTTTGTAACCACATAGTCATTTTTACATCTAAAAAAAACACTTGGTGTTGGGTGCACTTTGAGACAAACCATATGTGTATTTTTACACCTTAACCCTATTGTAACAATTTTCTAGCTTTACCCTATTTAACTACACTTTCTAAAAAAATAATTATATATACAATAAATGAACAGTAAATTTATACATTAGTGTAAAAAAAATGTATCTATGTGTTTTAAGTAGGACTAAAAATTATATTTTCCGTGTCTTATAAATAAGACTAGAAGAGTACATAAATTGAGTTTCTCCATTCATTCCAACTGTATCATTTTTCGTTGACAATCTTTTTTTCATTTATCCATTTCAAACTCTAATGAAACCATTTCCCCCCTCGTGTTTCAATTATGTGTGTCACTGTTGTAAGTTCGCCTATAAGAAACTGTGCGACTCATTTTATTCCAATTTCAATATTACCAATTGTTCACCAACTCACACACCACGACCAAATCATCAAATATTACCGAAGATGCAAAATCAACTGTAAAATTTAGAATCATATATATAACAAGATTCGACTAATGTTAACAAAAATTCTGAATAGAAAAATCAAACAACATTCAACAAATTCTCATGAGTGGTTGATATTGTGTGAAGGCGAGGGAGATCGGAAATTGTAGGAGAGAAAGTCAAAAACCTCAAAATGGATTTGTCTTATGTTGCTTCTGCTTTATCTTTGTCAATTCTCTAACGTGACCTTCAATTGTTGCAACATCTTGCTAGCTAGATTGCAAAGGGATGGTATAGTATTTGTATTGATTTCATTGTAAGTGTTTATGTGATTGTATAAATATTATGATTTGGAAGTGATTAATAAACAATTTAGGATTATTCAAATGCTGATTTAATATTTTTAAATTTTGATGACCTAATTTAAAATTTAGATTATTCAAATGTCTTTTGGTTTAAAATGCTGCTTAGGATTGCTTTTAAAATTAAGGATTCTGACTAGAAGCCCCGTTCAAAGGAAAGCTACATTTTGTTGTTTCTGCCCAACCTACTACATATTGCTCCTGTCTTCTTGTCCTTTTTTTTTTAGACGTTTTGTCTTCACATGATAGGAACCGATTAGTAGAGCCGGGAAAATAGGTTGAATCTGTCGGGCCGGTCCGTTTAAGTCTAAATTTATAAGGGTTGGATTTAAAATTTTTGCGCCGAAAAGTGAAAGTGGATCCTAAAAAGGCCAGTCTTGTAGGGTCAAGAGACTTGCATTTTTTTTAATTCCTAAAAATTATTTATATGATAATAATATTATTAATTTTTTTTATACTTTGTTAATGAAATTGCAAATATTTAGTTTTTACTACCTCCAATTCTTATTATAAGACCAAGTTTGTAGTGTAATTTGCACTACAAACTTGGTCCTATAATTAGAACCCAAGGGAGTATTATCTTTTTTTGAATTAAATTTCATGAGAACATCTTGTATTAAGAATAATAAAAATCAAAAACTTATAAAAGAGATTTCTTATTTTATAAGTATTCTTACTAATTTTGTATTTTTGACTTATTTTCTAGTGATTGTTTTGTTCATATCGTATATTGTTTATTTTTGTTGACTACTTACACTTTTCAATATATATTTATAAGAAGAATTTTAAATTTTGTTTATTCTTCTTATTAATTATTTGTAATTGTGGTATGTGGACAATACTTACCTTTGATTATGTGGACAATGGTTTTCCTTTGTTTAGACCCTAATGTTGACAACATTTTTTTAAAATTAGAACTTTAATTGTTGTAATTTACTGATTTTATTTCTTTGAAAAAAAAAACGTATGAAAAATAGTTAAAATTTAGAAAAATGTCTTTCAGCCCTGACATGTACATTCATAGGCTGAGCCTTGACAAACAGATGTTTTTCTCACCCTAAGCCTAAAAGGGTTGGCCCTTTTAGGCCTTGAGTCTTTAAGGGCCGGCCCTGATTCCCAAATCTAGAGAGGAGAGAGACAATTAAAATGATGACATGAGGGAAAGGGGCGGAGAAGAAGGGCACTGGATTTTATTATTTTAATTATTTCATTCATTGTCACACATAATTTATTTCTTACATTACTTGTATTATATATTCTTCATAAATTAAGTTTTTAATTTGTTGAATACACCTGATTAAGTGAATAAGTATTTAGCATTTATAATTTTGTCTAATAATGCATTAACTCCTTTTAATGTTATAACTTTACTTTCATATTTTTTTAATGTTATCAAATTTATATACATATAATATATATTATAGAATTTATCGTTTTCATTCATTTTATATATAAACTTGTTTTTCATTCATATCATCCAAACAAGTTTGTTCTATTTAACTTTTTTTTATAAAAGCATATTCAAATCATATCATCCTAGTTAACTTTTACCACAACTTTAATTTGCAAAAGTCGGTTAAAATAAAAGTCACTTCTGCAAATGATATTTCAAACAAGCCCTAAAATACTTGTTAAACACTTGTTAACGCATTTGCCATGGTTTAATGTTAGTGCGGGACTCACCAAAGAGATGTGGGTCAACAAATGATGAACCAGATGTTCTCACGTTTTTCCATAATAAAGAACAAAAGACAGAAATTGGCTAGGAAAAGTGGAGAGGCTGATGAAATAATGAAGTGGAGTCTAGTTTCAAATGTTTAAATAGAAGTGGAATAAAAAGGGTTTTGTGGGTTATCATGTCAATCGTGTCCTAGTGAAATACCATGGTTGTTATAGTAAGAATCATTAGGTATTGTAGATAATTTTTTTTTAACAATTCTTAAATATGAACCATTAAGTATTAGAGATCATTTTAAATTTAATAAATGAAAAATGGAAACAATATTAATGGTTATTAGTAAATAACCGTGAGGTATCAAGTGCATTTTAAATTTTTTTGGGGCTACTTTTGCCCCATTAATTATTTTTTTCATAATTAAAAAAAAGCTAGTGGCCATTAGCACTACTCCTCCTCCTGCCCTTCCCTGGTCCTGCTTATCATCGATATCAAAGGAAGGAGATGGAGGATCTGAATAGACGTCATATTCAACCTTATTGTGATGAAAGATAAGATTCAACTTCTTGACTGATGGCATATGTTGCAAGACGCCTTGTGGAGCGGCTAAGGTTGGTCAACATCTACAATAGAGCCTCCATTAGAAGAGGAGGTGGGGGAGCTCTTCAAGAAGGAAGGCAAATGGAAAGAGCTTTTTAGTGTCTTAACATGATGAATTAGAGAAGGAGGATTTTTTTTTGGCAAAGTGTTGAAGGTGAGATTTGATCCCCACCACTTGCATGCCAAAAACATAGTTGGCCATTGAGCCACCAATGTTTTTCTATGAATATAATGCACAAAAAAAAAACTAAACTATACAGGTTAACTCCTTAGATTTCACTGTAACTCATTCATAACTTTTGTATATTGATATCCACTACATTTCATTCTATTAACAAGTTTTGTTTAGTCAGTAATGATGCCAATCTTTCACTACATTATTAGTTATTAACAATTAACAATGTCACTCATTCATGCTATTAACAATATTCATTCTTACTTGGTAAACAATAGTTATAAATGGCTAATGAAATGTAGTTAATAGCTATACAATGAATGACGGAAAAAAGAATTGTTTGGTTTACTTAGTAAAAGAAAATTGTTAATAGCTAATGAAATGTAGGAAATACAATACAAAAGTTCTGAATGACAAAAAAGAATTGGCTTGTTTACCTTATAAACAAAAGTTATTAATAACTAATAAAATGTAGAGAATATCTATACAAAACTTGCAAATGACTTGTGAAAGAGTTGCTTTTGTTACTTAGTAAATGAAACTTATTAATAGCTAATGAAATATATCAAATAGCTACACAAAACTTGTGAATGTGCTAAAAGAGTGACTTTGTTACTTTGAATTTTTTTTTTTGTTAATAACTAATAGAATGTAACGAATAGTTATACAAAAATTGTGAATGACCTAAAAGAATTAATTTATTACTTGGTAAACAAAAGTTATTAATAGCTAATGAAATGAAGCAAATAGATGTACAAAACTTATGATTGACATGAAAGAGTGGCTTTGTTACTTGGTAAAAAAAAGATATTAATAGCTAATGAAATGTAGCGAATAATTTATATAAAAGTTGTAAATAACTTGAAAGTATGACCTTGCTACTTGCTAAATGAAAGTTGCTAATATTTTAATGAAAAATAGTGAATAGTTATACAAAAGTTGTGAATGAGTTGCAGTCAAAACTAAAGAGTATAATTATATAATTGTTTGCATTATATTAAGTGAAAATCATTGTTAGCTCAATGGTCATCTATGTTGTATGGTGGGATCAGATCGCACCTTCACAACTTCGCCAAAAATATCTGTTAGTTCTCTATGTGTTTTGATGATAACTGGCAATTGTAAACGCAAATTAAAAAGTGTTTTGGTAAGTTGAGAAACTTGCTGTCAAGTGAATACTCAAGTATTGGTTTCAATACTCAAGTATTGAGTTGATGAGAATGGCTCATTGTCACAAAGATGAGCAATACTCAAGTATTCCCATGAATACTCAAGTATTGAAGTTACAGAGAGCATTCCAAGTTTTTCACAATGAGTCAATACTCAAGTATTGGTTTGAATACTCGAGTATTGATCATACAGAGACTTTTTCACAAAAAAGGCAAAATTATCAATACTCAAGTATTGGTTATACAGAGAATCACCAAAGTATTCCAACATGTGAATACTCGAGTATTGGTTTAAATACTCAAGTATTGGGCTATCAAAAGTTTTCAAACTTTACACATGTTTATGAATACTCAAGTATTGAAATGAAAACTCAAGTATCGATTTGGCAGAAACTTTTCCAAGTTTTTGAAAACATCTGAATACTCAAGTATTGAGTTGAATACTCGAGTATTGGTCATACAGAAAGGTTTGCTTTTTCCAAGTGATTTGAATACTCAAGTATTAAAGAGAATACTCAAGTATTGACTTGGAAAAGATTTCACAAAGTTTTCAAACAAATTCAATACTCAAGTATTGAGTTGAATACTCGAGTATTGGGCATACGAGAGAGCTTGGCTCCTTTTTCAAATGTTTTGAAAACTCAAGTATTGATTTGAATACTCAAGTATTGAGGTTTTGAACTTAAACTTATTTTCACATAAAATGTTCAAAACTCGAGTATTGGTTTCAATACTCGAGTATTGGTTTCAATACTCGAGTATTGGTCTTATTCAAAGAAATTGTCCAAAGCCCAAATCATGAAGAGCCTCTCTGGAAGATGAATACTCAAGTATCGACATGAATACTCAAGTATTCATATTAGTGCACAGTGACATACTCAAGTATTGAAGAACATACTCAAGTATTGGTTGCAAGTTTTGAAAATCAAATTTAACGGATTTGTGAAAACTTCTTTATTTAATCCTAATACTTGTCATTATTATTCTCTGATATTCCCAGCTATGTTTAACCACTTTGTTAGGGAGTTTCAATAAATTAGAGAATGCTAATTGAAGGTTTAAAGTAAAAGCAAAAAGCATGTCAGAACATTAAATGTTAAGCCCAGAAAGTTGCATACTTTTGGGTAATCCCTCTGCACACGCTTACAAAGAATTAATGTCTACCTACTACATCCAGTAGTTGCTATTCAAACGGATTAATATTCAAAAACTCAACTCTGAACTTCTGTACAACTGGATTAAGTGAAGAGTAGAGAGAGAAGACTCCAAAATGCCTCCAACAGCTAGATTAATGCACCAACGGTCATAATGGAGTTTGCAACAGATCTTTAATGCTCTCTCAGTATAAATAGAGTAGCATTCAATTTCTCTGTAGAACACATCTGCTGAAAACGAAATACATTTAAGTTTCCAACTACTCTTTCAGTTTTCTTGTGTAAAGTATCTGTTGATACATTAAAGCTTAAGTGTTTATCATTACCCACTCTTAGAGAGAGTTTCTTACTTGTAAATCATTTATTGTAAAGAATCACAAGTCAGGGGACTTGGTGATTGGGCTCATTGATTACAACTTGTAAGGGGGAGTAAGTTCTAGTGAGAGAATTACTCTTGAGTATAGAGAGTGTGTAATCAATTGTGATAGTGAAAATCCCAGAGAGTCTGGGGACTGGACGTATGTCAAGAGATTGGACCGAACCAGTATAATTCCTTGTGTCTTGCTATTCTTCTCTACTCCATAGTCTACTCTGTTTTAGTGTTCGAAAAACATTGCTTTTCTGAAAGAATTTTTAAAATCCCCAATTCACCCCCCTCTTGGTGATTAAGCTTCACTTTCAATATCCTCCCGCTAATCACCAACTCACCAATCAGACTGAGTTGTAAAATCCTTTCTTTAAAATTTTTCATACCCTTCCCAATAATACGTCATATATCAGAGCGTTATAGTGCAATAATGCGGATACAACATAATGGACATAGTATGCTGATAGTAGCATATAAGTCTTGGTTATACAACAATAATTATCATAAATCCCTCAAGGTTTATGTTACAGTCATCCAAAAGTAAAATAAGTATATTGCTTACAAGCTCTAAATAATATGACAGAATTAGCAAAACTAAGTAATAAATAACTACTCCTAAATCAACCTTCCAACATCAACCCTCAGTTGCTTGTGTCCACCCCTTTTCCCCTAGAGCCATGCCTGCTGGACTGCATTTTCCTTGAGCTTTTAGAAATATATGAGATTCAAATGAATCTCAGAGTAACAATTAACCTCACATGCAATGTATATACATTATATGAAAGTAAGTCACAAATAGAGCATAGTCCACAATAGGATAACAACATTCAAGGATCATATCACAAACCATAAGCAGCAGGGAACATAGTCACAATCACATGATCCACTACCACAGCGCTAGGTACTCAATAGGGATTATTAAAGGGTTAAGTAGCAATTTTGCCCCAGAAGTACACCCCCAGGAGCAATGTTGTCCTAAAAGTTTTTTTGGTTCAATTTTGCCCATGAAGTCTCAAAATGTAGCAATCTTGCCCTCCACTAATGATTAGGGCTGACGTCGTTAGCTCACACTCGAGTGTGGGCGTTAAATTTTTTATTTTTTTTGCACTGTGCACACTCAAAAATGAGTGTGCACAGTGATATGAGTGTACATCAAGTGCACACTCACTCGAGTGTGTACAGTGTAAAAAAAATCGTTTCACACTCGAGTGTGGGCTAACGGCGTCAGCCCTAACCGTTAATGGAGAGCAAGATTTCTACGTTTTGAGACTTCGGGGGCAAAATTGAACCCCAAAAAACTTCCAGGGAAACATTGCTCCTTAGGGTGTATTTCTGGGGCAAAATTGCCACTTAACCCATTATTAAATAATAACACCCAACAATTGAATGCTACTTGGTTCACCACCCAAGGACTACTGTCCAATAGGCCCTACACCTAGCCACTGGGAAGTTGGCCCCATGGTCAGCCTTTCTACTCAATCAAGCCACGAATGGTGTTGGCCCCATATTGGATGGGACTAGCCATGAGTGATGCTGGCCCTATATAGGACGAGACTAACATAAACATGATTCAAACATTCATACAGAGAATGTGAGATTAAAGTTACTATTTGACTATGTATCAAATTTTTAATTCAGCTCCATGCTCTTTAGTGGCTCCGGTGAATAGTAATTCCTATAATTATACAATTACTGTTAACAGTCATCACTTATGCAAACTCTTCTCACATGTCTAAGGTAGTAGGATTAGCCATTATATTTATGTCCAATTCAAAGTTAAAGGAGTCAAAAACTTATTTCTATAATTATTGACTTTTATTTTTCTTATTTTCAGATCTTGACCAAAACTGCCAGAATTTTCAACGAACTTTGAAAAATCATAACTCTTTATACATGTGTCCACTTAGGGTGATTCCAAAGGCTATGTGGACCTTTTAAGTCTATTTTCAATGAAAAATACTTCCAGAAATTAGACACACATGTACAATTTCAAATCAAATCAAACAGTGCCACTATCCATCTTTGCTTTCCAGATTCAAGGGTCATTTTCAAAAATTCATTACTCTACGTACATAGATCCCAAATAGGCAAATTACCTATCAAATTAATCTTATTATATCTACTTTAATTATAAAAAAATTCATAGCCTTTGGACACTATTTACTTGTCCAAAAACACAACACGACTTCACTGTCTCGCAGGAAACTATCACTAGCAGTTTTTAGGGTTTTGCACAATTTAATTTCAAAGTTTCCAAAATCACTACCAAACCTTTATCCTATACAATTTTTCATTTTAAACCCATTGAAAGCATCAAAATGGTCAAAATCTTGTTGCTTCTTCATGTCCTTCATCTGGCCGAAAGTGATACTAAAAGGATCCAAAAGTAACTTTTTCCAATTTTACTTCAAGAACACCTTGATTTAACCTTATATTATCTTTTAAATTATTATTTAGGTCTTTAACATGATTTTAACCATTTTTAACCAAATGGACAACACCTCCCTTAAGGTGTTCATACTTCCAAAATTCCAAGAAGTCAAGAGAAAGTTGATTTCATGACCAACAACAGGATGAACAAGCTTCGAGAAGTTAGAGTCTCTTCTTACTTAGTTGTTCTTATGATTTTTTTGTTGCATTTACTCTTTCTAGCCCCAAGCACATGATTGGGGGATCCGGGCAAGGATTTGCAACAGTCAAATTTTGGGTGGGTTACACATGGATTTGCCCGGGCAAGTTTGAAAACTAACCATCCTTACTTAAAATGAAATATGCTCGTTACATTTGTGATTTTTTTGTTGCATTCACTCTTTCTAACCCCAATGCACATGGTTGGGGGGTCTGGGCAAAGATTTGCAATAGTCGGATTTTGGGTGGATTGCACATAGATTTTTTTTTTTCTGCTGGGCGCTCCTGAAGTAAAACTTTTTTGTGCTGGGCGCTCTTGGAGTAAAAGTTTGTTGGCCAATCTGCACCTTAGATAATAGACGTTATTTTTTTCTAACGGCGTTGTGCTTACTTTACATTTTTAAAAGTTTTTTTTTGCTGACTGCACATTTTTTAAAGTTTGTGGTATTTTTGGTCCACTTAAAAGTTATTTGTGCTGGGCGCTCCTGAGGTAACAGTTTGTTGGCCAATTTGCTCCTTAACCCTTTAATATTCAAACTAATTGGGACTACAACTATCATCTTTGACCATTCCCAATCAACCCAACACCAAAATTGATGCCACAAAAGCTTAAACAACTCAACCAACTTAATTACCAAACCTCATTTTTTCATAATCACGTTATCAATATCAACTCAAAATCTAACTCAAAAATCAAGCTCTATTTCCAATATTCATATAACCTTCAAATTATTCACTTTAATACAAATTCCTAAAATTTTAATTTACCACCATAACTCAATTTCTCTATCCTCTATTCAAACATAATTTTATCATCCAATACCTCTATTTTTCCTCATAAAAATTATTGACAACAATTTCTTCCATTTGAGTCTTTAGGAAAATCATATAAATCAATCATTCCTCAAATCATCATTACAAATTATTTATCACTTACTAGAATCACTAAAACACAGCTATCTCCTCAATTTATTTAAAACACCTAATTTCCTACACTTAAAGTTTCACCCAAAATTCCACGTATTCACATTTTCTTATAAACCTCAAATCCAATTCTTTAAATCTCAATATGACCTCCAATAAACTAAAGAATATTATATAACTTTAGGTTTAAAAGACCCATTGTCATAAATATTAATTTGCCGACCAAACCCTAACCTCAAGTTTATTAAATCAACCATTTAGTTAAAACTAAACCATAATCATTCTTATTCTAATACCACTAGTGCCATTAGAAGTTATAGAATCAATTGAAACACCCAAAAACTTTAAATCTATCAAACCCTATATTTTACATTTCATAAAAACTAAAAATAAGAGGAAAAATTTAGAGACCGAAAGTAGATTACTTATGCAAATATGTTAAGAGAAAACCCAAACTTTGTCTCCCTCTCTCTCACCCCCACCGACGACAAAGAAAAAAAATGAAACCAAAGGAGTTTCAGGATTTCAAAATCGGGGGATGGAGGTTCGGTGGGTATTTGATGTTGGGATCCGTACACACAGTAGAAAGATTTCATCCATTAAAATCTTACGAATCCCATAGGAGGATCTATCAACAACGTTTAAATCAGGTTCGTTAGGAACCGTACCTTTGCGAACTCGTGTGCATCCTACATTCGATCAAACAGGAGCCAACTCTACAAATCCACTCCCTCTACCGGTATCCACACCGAATAGCACTCCAACACGGACGGCAGTATGCTAGCGCCTTCAAGATTTGCGTCTCATGTCTCTCCTCTAGTCTAGCGTTTTTCGCGGCTTGTCTTTTCATTATTTTAATACGACTAGATCAATATCTCTTATAGAGTTTCTAAAACCCTAATGAAATGTAGTAAAATATTCAAAATTAATCTTACTTAATCTTAAAATTCGATTTTGGATTAAAATAATATATTAATTAAATCATTCAACAGATCTATTCTAATCTATTTATTTAATCCAAATTAAAAGCCTGCTGATTTAATTTATCTTTATAAATTAAATCTGAGATATGATATCTATCTATTTAATTAAATCGAGATACTATATCTCAATTTATTTTAGTTATTTAATTTATTAAATAAATTAGATACTATATAATAATATTATTATTTATATAAATAATAATAATATTATTTTTGAATTATATATATATATATCCATCCTAGATTAAATGTTTTATTCATTAAATTTTAGACATATCTAAGATTCAATGAATCTGGACACTATTGCTCGTGTTGGACTATTATTGTGTGTGACCTTGCAGGCCCACATGAGATTGGTAGTAGGCCAATACTATACTAGCCCACAAGTCGCAAGCGGCCTCTAGCAAGACATTGCGACTACCCAATTAACATGGGGATCGATAATACGATACAACCTATCATACAACCATGTCACGTCCCTTTTGTCACGCGATAATTTGGTCAAGGATGAGGCATGGATAATGTCAAGCTCCTGTTCTTAACCATTGATTTCTCGATTCTCGAGTAGTCCAACAATTGAAATGGAAACCCCTTTCCATCGTAGTATGGCCATAAATTCCTCAGATTCACTCATTGAGGGACCCAGTATTATCTCTCTACAAATGTGAAGAACAAATTCCATCTTGACCATTCACATTCCTCTGCATGAAAACCATTGATCTCGATCAAAGCCTTTATCATCACCCGGTCAAAGGTGACTTTTGACTAGGTCAAAGATCAGCGACTCTCATGTAGGAATCCATGATGATCTCAGGTCAAAGGGCATTGTAACGTGGTTATATATGAGAAAAGCTTATGACTTAATCCATGTAGCTTTCTCATAGTGGGTCAATCCAGCACCTTGTACTCTTACAAGTGCCTATGACTTTGATTCGTATCTTCATACCTCATCAAAGTCATACTGGTCTTATTTCATCTTTGCTCCCGCGTAGATGACCGACCAGGGACATTTAGGGTAATCTATAAGATATATCCAAGGATACAGTTATCACTATAAACATTCAAATGAAATGATAACTAAATGGAGAATACTTTAAATGACATTAACGTTTAAAATACAATGACTTGCCCCTAGGGCTAATTTCCAACATTTGATACCTACCAATTCATTTAATGGTGGGCAGCACAATAAGCCACATGCTGCCCACTATTAAATATAATAATAATAATAAGAGATAATATAACTAAAAAGCACCTTTATTTTCCAATAAAATAAGACTAACTCAGACATGAGATATGTGACATCACATATATAGAAAATATATATCAATGAATATATCTTGCAAACGCTAACAATAGTAAAAAATTATCTATCTAGCAATAAGTAATCAAAGGCTCAAAACTGTAAACAAAATACTACCCTTTAATCCAATTCATCCTTCATAAAATAAGGCATTGACATCCTTTAGTTTATTGCACCAAGAATAATTGATTTACCACAACCAAAGATGCTTTCTTATCTTCATAACTCATGACAGCAGTCTGCCCCGTAAGATTTTGGGTGCTTCTTCATGCATGTTTTTCAATGTAACATAAGCACCAGACCAAGAAATTAAATGCTCATATAACAGTAAGAACATATGCATTATAGACATGACTTTGGCACTGTCTAGAACAGTGTCATAAGATGAGAATAAGAATTATTGTGATCACTAAACACATCACTCACTACTATAGGTTTAGGCATTTATAACACCTAATTCATGATGGTTACAGCTAATAAACGTCATGTATGTCAAGGTGGAGGTCACACAAGGATACATAACACTTATAAGTAACGGTTAATTATGTGCACTGTCATGTATTGTGAGGCGGAATTCGTGAAAACACAAAAATAACGGTTGTAGTTAGTAACCATCATTTATTTAGTGACAAAAGTGACGGTTCTTTTGAAATAGCCATAATGTAACACTTACAAACGATTCGTCGTCCAACCTTACATCAGCAAAAACACAAATATAACGGTTAGGTCAATTGACCATAAAGTATAAATGAAAAAAATGACATTTCATAATAAACAACCGTTATGTAAATTACAAATCTAAAAATCATATTTTCAAAACCTTGTTCGGTCCAATATCAAGTATCAGTTCTCCTAAGTTAAATACTTTAGAACGAAGTATTCATTTTGTTCATAGTACTTTTCTAAAAAGAACATTTTCAACCTCGTCCTTCTTTGCTCCCTCATCATGGTTAGATGCCAAAGAACTCTTTCCATTCGCCCTCCTCCTCCAAAAGCCCCTCCTCTCCTCCTCAAATAGAGGCTCTTTTCTTGATGTTGACTAGCTTGGACTGCTCCATATGGCATCTTGTTAGACAAGCCCACAGTCTAAATAGGAAGTTGGACCATATCCTTCATCACAATCAGGTTGTATATGATCACTTCTAGTTAGACCCTTCATCTCCTTCCTCAGACATCAATGATGTGTCGATCGAGGGGGAGGGGCAGGAGGAGGCAAATGACAACAATAATAGTGATGAATGAAAACCACTACTGCATTTTTTTAATATTAAAAAAATTAATCGTTAAGGAAATGTAGCCCAAATATATATATATATATATATAAAACTATTGTGTCTTCACGGTTATTAGTAAACAATCGTTACTAATTTATGCATTTTTTACAAGGCTCTATAACATAACCCTTTTCATTTGAAAGGACACGTTCTTTTGGATAACCCGTGAAACTTTTTCAATTTAAACATCCTAAAAATGAACTCCATTTATCCATCCACTTCAATCTATTCCAACTTCTCATATCCAACTTTTGACTTTTGTTTTTCATTGATTATATGGGAAAGCAAGGGCACACGGACAATGAAAAACCGGCTGAACCCAAGAAGGGGGTGAATTGGGTGAAGATTAAAAACTTGACACTTTGAAGATCTTTTCGCGTTTTCTAAATCAACAGTTTGATATTCAAATAAACATATACTGGAAATATAAGAGATAAGGGAAGAGAATATGCAAACTGTGATTTATACTGGTTCGGCCCTTCCTTGACCTACGTCCAGTCCCCAAGCTCCATGTGAGATTTTCAATCCACTATCCTCTTGTTTAACCGGGCACAAGAGAAGCCTATACAAATGCACAAGTTCACCCAGGCACTTGTGAAGCCGAATCTCTCATTGAGATACTCCTTTCAATCAGTTACACACTCTGTACTCGAAGTTATCCACTCACTAGGATATACTCCCCCTTACAAGTTGTAAACTGATAACCCAATCTCCAAGTCCCACGACTTGAGATTCTTACAATGATTTAATGATAAAAAATGTTCTCTCTAAAAGAGTAAATGAATAAACACTGAAGTAAAAAACAAATCATTTCACTCTCTATGATGAACTATACAAGCATTGAGAACAGAGAGCGTGTGAGCTAAATGTTTGATTCAGAAATTTGGCATTTCGACAGTGTAAGCTCTTGTCTCTCTCTTTTGAAGTTTGAATGCTTGTTCTTTTATAGCTAACCAATAGCTTTCGACTGTTGATCAATTCTTCAGTTGAGCTTCTTAGAATATGACCGTTGGAAAATATTACCGTTGGAATATTGCCATTGGGATATTCAAGTCGTAGCATTTGAAGCCGATGAACAAGTTGAGCATTTTAATTCATTGAAGAACATTACAGTTGAGTATTCAACTTCGTTTCTTCAAGTTCCACGTCTTCTCTGCCATTTGTGAATATTTGTGGCAAACTTCATTAAACTATTCAATTTCAAAACTGTTTCTGACAGATTTTGGCTTCTGTCCAGTTTGATGTCAATTCTTCATATAATCATCTGAAACTCATTAACAAACTGATTAAACATGATTAGGAATAGTAATTAGTGATGATAAGAAGTAATGAAATCACAATCAATGATTTTGTGATTTCGGACACGGTGATTTTCTGATGTAGGGATGTTGACTCGAGTTATTCCATGTGACTCGAGTTGATTTAAATACCAGATGCTTTCTGTGTCCTTGAGTGACTCGAGTTGGTGGACTTGACTCGAGTTATGCCTCGAGTTGCCTTAGTATGACTCAAGTTGTCTTTTGTCTCCAAACTTCTGGTTGCTTTCTGTTTGAATGGTGACTCGAGTTATCCGTTCTTCTGACAGCTAGCATTGGCATTGATCCTCAATCCGAGCTTTTGATCATCTGAAACTTCCTCACAAATATTATTAATAACATTGAAGAGTATAGCAAGTAGTAATCAATTGATAACATTAAATTCAGAATTCTCGGAGACTTTGTGGAATAATGCTCTGCTACTTTGTTCATTCGAGTTAAAATCTCATCTCAATATTCATTCTTCTTTGTATGCCTCTCTGATTGACGTTGACTCAAGTTTCCAGTCCTAACTTGAGTTATCCAAGCCTACTTAACAACTCATTCCAAACTCATTGTATGTTGAGCGTTTTTGAACCATCTTGAACTTACTGTAACTTTTGAAGGCCATATCTCCATGGTCTGAACTCCGTTTTGCTTGGTTCAAGTTGTGATGGAAATAATATTGAGTCTAATTTTATATGCCACTGATTTCAGCACAATTGGATTTGTAGTTTGTGAGTTACGCTCAAAATACCAAAGCTATGTCTGTACTGTGGCGTGAATTGTAGTGTCAACTTACAAAATTCATAGATCTTTGATCTGAACTCCTTTGGGCTTGAATTTTATATCAAAATGACACATTGGGAGTCTAGTTTCATATACCACTAGTTTCATCTCAATCCGATCTTTGGTTTAGGAGATATCATCGAAATACCAGACCTCACCAGCTGAAACGTGAAATAGAGCATAACAGAGGTGCTGAAATACACCTTGACTCGAGTTACGACTCGAGTTAACTCATTCCAGAAGAGGGATAACACTGTAGCAACTTTATTAACTCGAGTTGTGACTTCATGACTCGAGTTATATCATCCTGAAGCTTCCTTTTGCTTATTTTAACTCCGAATTGAGCCATTCCAACTTCCATATCATCATGGAGACTTCTAGAATCAATCTAAGAGCTTGTATAATGATTTTCTCATTTCATTAAGCAAGTTATTCTTTCTTCTTCTCTTGTCTTGATCATTCTTCATAATTCTTCTCAGTTCGAACTTAACTTCTTAGTTTGAACTTAAAATCCCAGTTCGAACATATACAGACAGTCAGATAAACAATATAATGTGCATAGATACGTTCGCCCATCTCAGCATAATCTTTCTTCTTTGGACTCATCATTCTCTTGAAATTCTACCTTCTTCAATATCTTCTCTTCTTCTTGATTATTCCCAAAATATTTTCATAACTTCTTGTTTTCTTGACATTCTCTGCAAGTTGTTCTTTCCGTAACCTCTTATCTCCTTCTTGATTAATCTCTATATTTCAACTCGGACTATTCTACATTAAATAGACAGTAGTTAGTCAATGTATATGATATAAACTTTTTGCTTTGAATAATGGCATCTATATAAGACATCATCAAAACTAATCATATCCAACAGACAATTACTTGAAGGAACTGACCTCTCTTAGATCAAGAAGGTGGAAAAAATACTGGAGAATGATATGAATATGATGATGTAGTAGACCCTTCAACCACATAATTTTTTATTTTTTGTTAGTTTATTCAAACTTTCGTTTTTTTAAAAAAAAATGTTTATACTATGTGGTTGAATAATCAACTTTTAAAATTATTTTAAAAAATTCAAATAAGTAACTATTATTATGCAAAAGCCATCACTTTTCAAAATATCATGTCAAATACCTAACAGTTATTAAGAAATCATCGTCACTGTTTACAAAACCTAACGACTGTGATGTTAAAATCGTGAACTTTTGTTCAAAGGTTCATTATGGTTGTAAATTAAGAACCATAAGAAACGCCCACATTTCATAACAGTTCTAAATTTATAATCGTGACCAAGTTTCGTCATCTCTTTTAAAACACGTTCTAGCTATCTCGCGCCTCTTCGCTTTTCTAAGTTTACATTTAACACATTTGTTTTAGGTTGAATGTTACCCACCTTCCTTGGAACCTACAACTTCGGTTGACTTTTTCTGCTGTCAACAGTCACACCAGGCGAACCACATTCTCTACTGCTTTCTTTAAACTTTGGTCCAACAGCCGTGCAAGTCGTTGTGATTGCCCTAACTCACTTTTTCATTCCTAGCTAGGTCACATTCCTTCGCGTGCTCTATTCTTCTTATTTTAAGGTATGATTTCTCTTATGCATTCGCATTCTCCGTTCTACATTCCGCATTCTCCTTATTTTTCACTTCGTCTTAACTAGGTAGGTTTTGACCTTATCCATGCATTGTGTTTTTCTGAAAAAACCATTTATCTGTTCCCTGTGGCTGACTGAATGAGTTTTGTTTTCCTATAAAATTATCAGTTCTACTTCCCATGACACTAATAATGCCCCTAGTTCTGATAGTTCATCTACTTCCGATAATGTTTCCAATGGTATTTATCTCGTCCCTAGGGCACCTAGAAACGAGAACTCAGAAGAGGCATTAGAATGAGTGCGAGATATTGTAAAGAGGGCCGTTGTGCCTTGAATCTTGTGAACCAAGAAAAGTTTTTTAGGAGTGTATTTCACGTTACCTGGAACAATGACGGTCAACCTCTTGAGCCATCACACTTCATTAGCTACATTAGCTTAACGGTAAGGACCAACATTCCTATCATGGTGGGTAACTAGTGTAGGGTACGAAGAGATTACACAGACGTTATTTGGGACAATATCAGGGTAAAGTATATATTCCTGCTAATTACTTGATCTGTACTTGTAAAACATGTTAACTTGAATTATGTGCTTTGCAGTCTGCATATCATGTAGACAAAGATTACATTAGGGAATTTGTTGTCAAGAAGACTGGCGCACATTCTGTCGTGCACTAACGAAGATGTTGAAAGTGGAGCTTAATCACCAAGAGGGGGGTGAATTGGGGATTTTAAAATTCTTTTGAAATTTCTCTGTTTTCGAACACTAAAACAGAGCTAGGCAGAGTATAAGGAAGAATAGAAAGACACAAGAAACTTATACTGGTTTGGTCTAATCTCTTGACCTACGTCCAGTCCCCAGACACTCTGGGATTTCACTATCTCGATTGATTACACACTCTGTAACTCAAGAGTGATTCTCTCACTAGAACTTACTCCCCTTACAAGTTGCAATCAATATCCCAATCTTCAAGTCCCCCGACTTGAGATTCTTACGTGAAATGATTCACAATAAATGAACTCTCTCTAAGAGTGGATAAATATAAACACGAAGATCAATGTATCAAAAGATACTTTACAAGTGAAAACTGAAAGAGTAGTTGGCAAACTTGAATGCAATTCGTTTTCAGCAGATGTGTTGTTGAGAAGAATTGAATGCTACTCTATTTATACTAAGAGAGCATTAAATAACTATTGCTAACTCCATTATAACCGTTGAGCATTAAACTAGCTGTTGGAGGCATTTTGGTGTCTTCTCTCTCTACTCTTGAGTTAATTCCTTTTGTCCAGAGGATTAATGTTGACTTTCCTTGTAATAGATCCGTTGGAAGAGCAGCTACTGCTTAGGGAAAGCAGACATTAATCCCTTTGCAACGAGTAGAGAATGATGGCTCAAAAGGATGCAAGTTTCTGGACTTTGCATTTAATGTTCTGACATCACTTTTGCTTTTGCTCAAATCCTCAATTAATATCCTCTAAATAATCTGAAACTCACTAACAAAGTGGTTAAACATAGCTAGGAATATTAATGAGAGATAATAGGAAGTATTAAGATCAAACAAGAAAGTTTCACAAATTCGTCTGATTTGATTTTCAAACTCTGCGAATCATACTCGAGTTTGTTCTTCAATACTCGAGTTTGTCACTGTGCACTAATATCAATACTCGAGTATCCATAATCAAACTTGAGTTTCCTTCTTCCAGAGAGGAACGTCGTGATTTGAGCTTTGGACCATATCTTTGAATAGGAACAAAACTCGAGTTTCCAAACCCAAACTCAAGTTTTGGACTTTTGATATGAAAATAAGTTTAAGTCCAAAACTTCAATACTCGAGTATCCAAAGTAAACTGGAGTTTTGAAACCATTGAAAAATAGTGATGCATTTTGCCTGGACAAAACTCGAGTTTCCATAGCTAAACTCGAGTTTTCATTTAAAGATGAAAACTTTTGAAAGTCTATGTCAAAGTGAAAACTTGAGTTTCCAAATCATTGAAAAATAGCAAAGCTCTCTGTATGGTCGAAACTCGAGTTTCCAAATCCATACTCGAGTTTTCAGAGATTTTGAAAACTTTGAGAAATCTATGCCAAGTTAATACTTGAGTTTTCAAATCGATACTTGAGTTTTCAAAACATGTGTAAAACTTGAAAACTTTCTGTCAATCCGATACTCGAGTTTCCAGACCCATACTCGAGTTTTCTCAAGTTGAAAACTTTGGTGACTCTCTGTATGACCAATACTTGAGTTTTCAAATAGATACTTGAGTTTTGACTTCTTTAGGAAATATTGAAGAGTCTCTGTATGATGCAAACTCGAGTATGCAAACCGATACTCGAGTTTGGCTCAGGGTGAAAAACTTGGAGTGCTCTCTGTAAGTTCAATACTCGAGTTTCCAATGGAAACTTGAGTTTTCCTTTGTTTAATAAAATTGAGCTACTCTCTGTGAAGTCAATACTCGAGTTTTGAAACCAAAACTCTAGTTTGCCTTTGACAGCAATTTTTTCAACTTACTAAAGACAAACTTCAACTTGTGTTTACAATTGTTAGTTATCATCAAAACACATAGAGAATTAACAGATGTATTTGTAGAATCCTGAAGAGGATATTGAGACAAAAGTTCATGTGGATCTTCGGTTCACCATCAAACCAAATGATTGGAGAAATTTTATCATCTCACGTCGCCACCTGGAATTCCAGGTAATTGTTATCACAATTCATAATGACCTGCATTTATCTGTTTAACATTAACTTGAACATTGTGTGTTTTCTCATAGGAATTAAGCCGAGTGAATAGGATGAGGGTGAAGAACAATAAATATCCCCACAAGGGAGGCGAAAGGGGTATGCTCGGATTGCTGAAAAAGTTAGCTGCTGATAATGGGGACAATAATAAACCTCCCCAGTATGAACTTTGGTCAATGGTAAGGCAAAATAAAGATGGCTCTTATGACGATCCTCGAGTGAAGGAGGTCGTCAATAAAATGGAAATTATTAATATTAGTCCTTGATTCATGAAAGTTATGTCTTCAATTAACTATCAATATTAACATTATTGTTAAATGCATAGCAAGCCATGTCCCAGGAAGTTATAACATAGGGGTATTGTCTTTCTATGGATGAGGATGTATTGGCGAAGACATTTAGCCCTGACCATCCCAGTCTTCTTAGGGGTTTCGGCTTTGGATTGACTAAGACAAAATATCATGGTCATTGGCAACCGTGAAGAAATATGAAAAGTATGAAAAGCTTCGGGAACAGTGTTATGAAATGTAGGAAAAAATACGGTTTCTCACACAAGAGTTGATGAAAGATCATACTAAGAAGCATCAAGAGGGAAATGGTAGCCCAAGTACTAGAGGCAACTGCACATTTTCCCCCATGATCTGCTTGAGGGGTTTGCGGGATGTTGAGTGTTTTCCTGATAACCCTGGACATCGTACAGTTGCAACAAGCCACATGTTCAACCACCGAGAGGATAACACGCTTCATAACAAGTTTATTCCTCTTGAGCTTTTAAAGGTATAAATCAACACCAACATCGACCCCAACTATCTGCTCCTTGTGCCCACCAAAGACACAAATATAGTAGGAGGGGCTACTAGCAGCTTTGTTGCATGGTCTCGCCATCTACTTAAGAGCATAGAAGCCCCCCACTCAAAAGAAGTCGGCTTCTCGAAAGAAGCTGCTCATCAATAAGTCCAAGCCGCCAATTAGTCCAAGCCCCCTGTAATACCCTAGATTATTATTATTATTATAACAACAACAACAATAATATAGTAATAATAAAAATTTAGAATTTAATTGTATTGTTTTAGAATTTATTAATTGGCAATAGTTAAAGAGCCCAGCTCATAGCTAAACCCTAATTTTACATTATAAATATAGGTCTAGCTGTCTAAACCTACCGAACGCTTAATACTTTTCTTCTCTGCTACTTTTTCTTCTCCGCGACTGCATCCTCTTTTCGTACTCTGCGTCAATTATTCTTCTAGGAGGTTAGCAAAATGGAGACCAGGTAATCCTAATCCCCAGAACAATAGAAATCAATTGCCATAGGTTGTATTTTAAATCCAAAACTATAGGTGTTGCGCTGCATGTAGACAATTATTCACAATTTGCCTTCCTCGAATCTCGTGCATCTCTTTATTTGAATTTTAGATTGTTGTGTGCCGTATATACATGTAGGCTTGATCACAATTGTTGTTTGAATTTTGTGTAAGTATATATATATATAATGTATACAATTGTCTTTCTGCTTCGATTCGCGTGATTGAACCTGTATGCATGTTGCTTGATTTCCCTCAGCATATATATTTCTATATCTAATATATACAATTATTTTTGCTTCGATTCGCGTGATTAAACATGTACGCCTCGGCATATATATTTGAATGGATTACCCATATATACATGTATATTGATGGTCATGAGAATTTCTCATGACAACCTTATAGGAACCCATGAGTAAAATGAATAATGAGTAGAGCCAGAGATTTAAATGATGGTCATGAGAATTGTTCATAACAACCTTATAGGAACCCATGAAATGAGTAGAGCCAGGGATTTAAATGATGGTCATGAGAATTTCTCATGGCAACCTTATAGGAACCAATGAGTAAAATGGATAATGAGTAGAGCCAGAGATTTAAATGATGGTCATGAGAACTTCTCATGACAACCTTATAGGAACCCATGAGTAAAATGGATAATGAGTAGAGCCAGAAATTTCAATGATGGTCATGAGAATTTCTCATAACAACCTTATAGGAACCCATGAGTAAAATGGATAATGAGTAGAGCCAAGGAGTTAAATGATGGTCATGAGAGCTTCTCATGACAACCTCATAGGAACCTACAAGTAAAATGGATAATGAGTACAACCAGGGATTTAAATGATGATCATGAGAATTTCTTATGACAACCTTATAGGAACTCATGAGAATTTATTATATGTGTATTAAAAATAATTTAACAGTAGGAGGGTAGCTTTGGAAGGTACCCCCTAAAGTGATGAACACAACCTTTGGGCTTTATGCCTCCGATATTTATATGAAGTGAAAAGATAGTATTTGTTCTTCCCAAAGTGGTGTCTGGCAAGTTTCCAGGACACTAGTAGCAACTTTGGGAAGAGGTGTGCACACTAGGAAGAAAACTTTTATGGCGAATTTGATGATTTGTGAATGGCAGGATCTCCGGGTCACAGGGTAGACTGGCAGGATATCCGAGTCTACCATGGTTCTCTTCCCACAAAATAGACTGGCAGGGTTTCCTGGGTCTAAATAAATTTAAATTAAAAAGATAATGAATAATGTTTGATGCAATTACCATATGATTATATATATTTGCTTTGATTAATATATTTAAGCCATTTAAAATTGTGTTTTTTAGGATTACCAGCTTTGCTGATTTTTGTTTGTGTTCATGGGCTGCGATGATCCTTCGAGGGAGCAGAATTTCAGTGAAACAAGTGGCAAGAGTTGGAGCTAGCAGTGAGAAGTGAGGAAGAACATTCAGGGCCTCTAGCTAGTTTTATTTATTTTTCTAGATAAATCACATTTATTTGAGTTCGGATTATGTTAATGTAATAAGGTAGCCTTACACTTGTCCCAGTACAAGTGTGGCGGTAACACCTCCCAAAGTAGTTTATTTTGACTTTCAGTAATTAATCTTAAATATTATTGTAGTTTAAGTTATTATAATTTTTAAAAATTTGGGGGTGTTACACCCCCACTTCCAAGACCTCCAATCAGTTCAAGCCCCCTACTCAATTCAAGAAGAGGAAGCATCTCATCCTTAATGATCAATCCAGGAAGAAGTCTTTCTCACAGAATAAGACTGTTTGCTAATATGCCTGAAAGTCTCTCTGAGAGTTTGCTGACAAGTGCTTTGCTTCAAACTCGTGTCCAATGATCGCATTTGTGAGAGGGGCCTTCGACCTTCTAGACCAAGTGGAAGATCTGAAGAGCTTGTTTATGAGATCCTGACTTGAGAAGGGACAAAGCAAGTTCAATGTCTGTTAACCTGTTTATGAGGTATTTCTTCAATTGTGTTTGAATAATTGGATGCTTAGAACTTTGATTACATTTTGATATGTAGGTTTTGACATTTCACGCACCTATACCATAATTACCTTGTCCCCCATGACCTCTAGGATAAGATCAAGTTCATTTGTCCAAACCTAATTAATAACTAGGGTGATGGCATAAAGAAATATGTCAAGCAACAGCACGCAAGGTTACTCGGGGATGAATTCCTTAGGAGGGCGCTAGACAGAAGCGACACTTACTTTTTTGTGCCTTATGTTCATGGGTGGGAACATCATAAACTCTGCTTAAATTATTTTTTATTTATTTTGTAATTGTTCTGATGGTGTGATGTAATCTATTAATGTACTTAGAAACCACTGGATGCTCATAGTCATAAGTCCAATGCGCAAAAAGATTTAGTACTATGATTCTATGACGGGGTTCCAGACACGAGACTATACATGTAGGAGACTTTGAATCAGTAAGCTATTCATTTATCATTTTTTATAATTCAATTCATCTTGCATGTTTCTATATATATAATTTTATATTTTACATTCTCAAAGCGATCTACAATCACCACACTCAAAATGGTCTCGAGTGCGCCAAGAACAAACTCACTGATGGCACCTACATATTCTTCTTCCAATGGCTGTGTCCAAAGGAATATATATTATTCACCAATGACTATAATATTATTAAATTGATGAAGCACACAATATATATATATATATGACTGACAATTTTTTCTTCTCATTTCTTAATTTATAGTGCCCAAAGCAACCGGACAACAACAACGATTATGGGTACTGCATGATGCAATACATGAAGGACATTATCACTGTACAGTTCTCAAAATATTGATATAATAAAGGTATATTATATACTCAATTCGTTAATCAACTATATATTACAATATATGACTTCTATATCTTGTTTCCTTTTGCGCACAGTATTTTGATGCCTCCTGCATGATGTTTAGCAACTCACAAATGGAAGAAGTTGCTGAAGAGTTGGCGACATCTGTTCAGCATCGGTGGGAGTGTAAATACATATAGAATGTTTGTAAATTTATAGACAATGATGATTTGTTTGTTTTAAAGTTTTGGTCTTAATAATGTTTAAATGTACATGAATAACTATAAATATATTCTAATTTGTTATATTGTTTTGTATATGAATGAATGCAAATATATATTGTGATTTGTTCTGTACAAATGTCTATGCATAGAGATTTCGAAAGCAGAAACACCCCCCATTTTTTGTTAAAGAAAGTAGCTTAGATAAATCATGGTTGTTATCTGACAATCGTTATTTATGCCAACTAAATATAACAGTTGTTAAAGTAGAACCGTTATGTATGACACCATAAATTACGGTTGTTATCTAACAACTATTATTTATGTCAACTATATATAACGGTCGTTAAAGCGGAACCGTTATGTATGATGCATGCATTACGATATATTATGACGGTTGTTGACGTGTGCCCGTTAATTATTATCATAATAATGAGCATATAAGGACCTCACCAAGCCTCAATATATAACGGGTGTCATATTATAACTGTTAAATAGGTTCGAAATAAATAATAGTTCGAAACTGTAATGTACTTTCACCAAGCTCTTATAGCGTTCGCATATATGACGGTTTGGAACCGTGAAGTATGAAGTTAATAACCGTCATATATCATGATTTATGAAATAATAACAGTAAGCATATAGTACAATTATGATGTCATCACCGTATGCAGTGACCATGATACATCCGGTTAAAAAAAAACTTATCATTAAGTTATTACAGCCATCCCTAACTTCCTAGTCCATACTTGTAACCATTCGACTACACTTAAACATACATTACTTGAAAACAATTAAAGAGAAAAAATGACTTAAGCCATGACAAAATATGTAATCATAGCAGCGAGAAAATAACGCCGTAATAGAAAAATACAACATCGATAGAAACTACCTCCTTGATATAATGCAAATAATTTAAGATGCAAAATGTCAAGACACATCCTGAAAATCTTGACCATAGGTTAAACTGATAATTGCACCACAAAAACAAACCTATAACCTCTTTAAATACTTGTTGCCTAAAGAAAATACATGAATAGAGACTAGTATAAAAAGTAAACCAGGTCCATATACCACATCCTCTGTACCAAGGGAAAATAACATACTTTATAATTTACCCCAAAGAGAGTTGAATGGTACGCGAAAATACAAGCAAACCATACCTACAACCATATAGATTGTTCACCCTTCGGTGCTCCACCTTTTTCAGATATATCATGTTGGAGAAGAAGCAACACAAACTACTATGAATAGGAAGCACAGAAGAAGGAAAAATCATAGCCATTTTGTAACACCCCCAAATTTCTGACAATTATAATGACATAAAATTGCAATGATTTTCATAAATAATTACTGAATTTTGAAATAACCAGATTTGGAAAGTGTTACCGCAAAGACTTGTCTTGGGACAAGTGCAAGGCGAACTTATTACAATAACGTAAATCCAAACTTAAACAAAAATGTGTTTTATTCAGAACAAAGAAAATAAAATAAAATAAAAACTAGCTAGATTCACTGAATGTTCTTCCTCACTTCTCACTGCTAGCCCCAACTCTTGGCATCTGTTTCACTGAAATTCTACTCCCCCGAAGGATCATCGCAGCCCATGAACACAAACAAAAATCAGCAACGTTGGTAATCCTAATAAAACAAGATAATATAGAGAAAAATAAAATATTTACATAATAATAATAATAATAACAACAACATATACATATATAATTACAAGAAGATGTCGGTTTGTTATTCTTTATGAAGTTTACTTAGTGGGAAGAGAACCATGGTAGACCGGATAACTCCGCGCTACCCCCGTGACCCGAAACCCGCCACCATAATTCATCAAATTGGTCATAAAACATTTCTTCCTAGTGTGCACACATCTTCCCAAAGTTGCTACTAGTATCCCAGAAACCTGCCAGACACCACTTTGGGAAGAACGGATATCATCGATTCACATCAAATAATATATCGGGGGCATAAAGCCTAAGGGTTGTGTTCATCACTTTAGGAGGTACCGTCCCAAAGCTATCCTCCCACTGTTAAATTATTTTAAATACACATATAATAAATTCTCATGAGTTCCAATAAGGTTGTCATAAGAAATTTCCATGACCATCATTTAAACCTCTGGCTCTACTCATTATCCATTTTACTCATGGATTCCTATAAGGTTGTCATGAGAAATTCTCATGACCATCATTTAAATCCCTGACTCTACTCATTATCTATTTTACTCATGGGTTCCTATAAGGTTGTCATGAGAACTCAAAACCCATAACTTTTATGGTCCTCGTGAATTAAAACCCATATATAAAATAATACTCATGGGTTCCTATAATACAAATATATATATATATATATATATATATATATATAGGGAGCGTAGATCCTATGTCAAAGCATTTAAAGAAGTGATCAGACGTGTACAAAGCATGGCCAAGGGACATATTGTAGATCTTATATAATATATTATATTATGTTATGTATAATGTATTACATGAGATTATCAAAAGATAATATGCTACGAGAAAAAACAAATGTGGGACCTATGTAAGGAATAGATAAAGCTAATGCAAGTATATGATATATCATATTTTAAGAAATTTGGAAGAGACGCTGGGGTCTTCGGATTGCACAATAAGAGGATCCGTTAGAATAAAAGGACGCATAGACGCACGAAGGGAAGGGAAATCACGTAAAGTAGTGAGCAGTTGCGCCAATTTAGGATTAAAGGAAATACAACCTATGAACAAATGATTTCTATTGAACTGGGGATTAGGATTACCTGGTCTCCATCTTTGCTAATCTCCTAGAAGAATAATTGATGCAGAGTACGAAAAAAGAAAGTAGTAGGGGAGAAGAGAAGTATTGAGCGTTCGTTTGGGTTAGGCGGCTAGACCTCTATTTATAATTTAAAATTAGGGTTTAGCTATGGGCTGGGCTCTTTAACTATTGCCAATTAATAAATTATAAAATAATATCAACATTATTAATTTCTAGATTTTTATTATTACTATATTTTTATTTAAATCTATTATTATTATTAATCTGGAGTATTACACAGTTACAAAAGAAAATCCAAATGTCTTCATTCGGTTGAGGAGAATAGGACAACAAGCAGTAGAAGGTCTACAAATAAAACTAACCTGTTAATTATTCTTTGCTTCACCTTTTGAGAAAAATAAAGATGGAGAAGGAGAAACTAAAACTATTAGTAATAAGGCCAAAAGAAGAATGAAGATGCAGAGCACATGATACTGAATTATTACTGACACAAAATGTAGTGCCACTCTGCCTCACGTGTTGTACGTGATAACCAAGCTGATGAACAGCCCGTTTAGACGTAGTTTTTGGAGAATAGTTTGTGGGATTTACGAGGTAAAAATAATTTTTGGAGAATAATTTTTTGATAAAAATGATAATATTTGGATATTGTTATCATAATAGTTTTTTTAAGGTCAAATTCATCAAAAAAGACATTAGGTTTTGGTATAATTGCATATAAAGGATCAAGTTGTATTTTAAATATTGTAAACATTATATTTATAATAAATACCAAAAGTTACATAAATTTGTGTACAAAATTAAAATACTTAAGAGTATTAACTGGTGCAAAAAATACTTCATGATCCTAAAAATAGGATATTAAAAAAATATTTCGGGGTAATGAGTAATCTTGAAAAAGTATTCTAGGGTACCGACGGGGTACTAAAAAATTACTTAAGGATATTTAAAAAAATACTTTATGATCTTGAAAATTTATTTTAGGATATTGAAAAAATATTTCGGGGTAATGACGATCTTGAAAAAATATTTCAAGGTACTTGACGGTACTAAAAAGATATTTAAGGATATTGAAAAAATACTTCATGATTTTGAAAATTTATTTTAGGATATTGAAAAAATATTTCAAGGTAATGACTAATATTGAAAAAATATTTCAAGGTACTAAAAAATACTTCAAAATACTTGACTAATACTTGGAAAAATACTGATGATGGCAGAGGGGAGAGAAAAATATGAAAAAATAGTTTTTTTTTTCAAAACCTAGGTTTTAATGCAAAATAGCTTCTGGACAAAATTGAGGGTGTTTGGCAAACTTTTGGCAAAACCTATGTTTTGATGCAGAGTAGCTTCTGGCAACATAGGCGTGTTTGACAAACTTATGGCAAAACCTAGATTTTGATTCCCCCCAAACAGGCTCGAAAAACAAATCCCTTACTCTTTTTTTTTACCATCCAAGAAGTGCATTTCATTGCAATTTAAAGGCAACAGAATGGAAGATAGGTATATGCATCACATGCTGGAAACTCTGGGAAGTCTGAAACTGAAGAATTTTCACAGGGATTCTTTTACTGTAGAAAGAATTGTTTCTCAAGTTAAAGCTTTAATTGTTCATACCCAAAAGTGTTTCTCTAAATTCAATCTTATTTTGTAATCTCCATCTAAACTCTCAGTTATACATTTTTTGACCATTTATTAATGAAATTCCTTTTCATTAAAAAAAAGGAAACAGAAACAGTTCTTACGAACTAAAGATGGGTAAAATCCGCCATCTTATTGTTTGGATCAAATGTTAGTCAATTTAGGCTAATTTCATAATGTTGTATTTTGTATTGTGTAATGTGTTTATGACACATCCCAAGAGGTAACTCTTGTCTTGTTGATTCAAAAAAAAGACGGGTAAAATCCCTGACTAAATCCTATATCCATACAAATCTCTTACTAATTCAAAGCCAATTAGAAAGAAGGGGCCGTTACTATTCTCGGTAATAGTGTTTTGTGTGAAGAGCTTGTTCCTCAACTTGGTGTTTCTTTTCTGAGCAAAAAAAACTTGGTGTTTCTTCGATTATAAGAGATATTGATATTTTATAATTATTATAGGCTAAAATATACATTTCGTCTTTTTACTCCAAGGTATAATTTAGTCCCTTAAGTTTGTAAAGTATACTTTTAGTTCCTAAATCCTAATATCGTTAGTTTCATCTAACGGAAAATGATGACTGTACAATTAAATAGAGTATGCTTAAATTTTAAAAATATAAAAAATAAATGATTGTATATTCCAACTGACCAATTAAAATATATTAATAATTTAATAACCAGAACAATCATCCCATCTTCTTCCTACCGATATACACCCCTCACTCTTCTCCATTAATTAATGGCTTCTCCACTTCAATTTATCTTGTCTCTTCTGTATCCTCTGGTTGACCAAGTCATGATTTATCTTCAACACCTTCCCGAAATGAACATTCACACACCTTTGGACGTCCAGTGGGTCCACATTCTTTAAAAAAGGAAAGTAATCAGCCAAGTTTGGTCTTCCAACATTTGCCATGATGTCAGACTCTACCTCTTTGAACTCATTCACTATATCGAAGCAAACCAAATCGGCAGAACAAATAGAGTTTGACAACAATTCATTGGAGTCATGAAAGCATATTTTCTGATTTCTAACTGCTTCTCTGGTGAGGCGGCTCTAATGGATATGGGTGAGGAACTCTTGCATTTTCTCACTCCGGCGTTTCTGTGTGGTTTCAAGAATCTTATTGGAGAATTACAGATTATTGCATATTTTCTTTAGAAATTGCCAGCGAGAAGAATAATAGATTAGAGGTGGAATGATTGTCGACTGCTAGGAGAAGAGTAAGAAAAAGGAAGGAACATTGGACCGGAGAAGCCATTAATGGAAGAGAGTAAGGAGTGCATATGGGTGGGAAGAAGATGGGGTGATTGTTGTTTTTAAATTATAAATATTTTTTAATTGGTTAGTACAATAATTCTTTTTTATATTTTTTTAAATTTAACCATACTTTATTTAATTACACAGTCATCATTTTCCGTTAGATAAAACTAATGGTGTTAAAGTTGAGGGACTAAATTTGGAAACTATGTCCTAAGGGCAAATCATTGTACTTTAAACATAATTGTTATTTAAAGTATTTCTCTTTTTTGTTATCATATTATTTGCATGTTTATTATGATGACTATATCCTTGGACCTATTATAAAGATTGTCCTAAATGTCCATGGTCGGTCATCTATACGGGAGCAAAAATGAAATAAAACTAGTATGACTTTGATAAGGTATGGAGATACGAATCAAAGTCATAGGCACTTGTAAGAGTACAAGGTACTGGACCGACCCACTATGAGAAAGCTGCATGGATTAAGTCATAAGCTTATCTCATGTATAACCACATCACAATGCCCTTTGACATGAGATTATCATGGATTCCTACATGAGAGTCGCTGATCTTTGACCTAGTCAAAAGTCACCTTTGACTGGGTGATGATAAATGCTTCGATCGAGATTAGTGGTTTTCATGCAGAGGAATGTGAATGGTTAAGATGAGATTTGTCCCTCACATTTGTAGAGAGATATTATTGGGCCCCTCGATGAGTGAGTCTGAGAAATGTATGGCCATACTACATGGAAAGGAGTTTCCATTTCAATTGTTAGACTACTCAATAATTGAGAAAGTAATGGTCAAGAACAGGAGGATGACACTATCTATGCTTCATCCTTGACCAAATATCGCGTGACAAAAGGGACGTGGCATGATTGTATGATAGGTTGCATCGTATCATCGATCCTCATATGAATTGGGTAGTCGTAATGTCTTACTAGAGGCTGCTTGCGACTTGTGGGCTGCTAAAGTATTAACCCGCTGCCAATCTCATGTAAGCCTGCAGGGTTGCACACAAGAATAGCCCGACACAAGCAATAATGTCCAGATTTATTGAATCTTAGATATGTCTAAGATTTAATGAATACAACATTTAATCTAGGATGTATATATATATATATAATGTAATTTTGAAAATAATAATATTATTATTTATATAGATAATAATATTATTATATAGTATTTAATTTATTTGATAAATTAAATAACTAAAACAAATAGAGATATCATATCTCATATTTAATTTTTAAATAGAGATATCGTATCTCAGATTTAATTTGAATTGAGATATAGTATCTCAGATTTAATTAAATAGATAGATATCATATTTTAGATTTAATTTATAAAGATAAATTAAATCAAATGAAGGCTTTTAATTTGGATTAAAATAAATAGACTGATCTGTTGGACAAATTTAATTAATATTATTTTAATCCGAATTTGAATTTCAAGATTAATTAAGATTAATTTTGAATATTTTAATATGACCATTTAGGGTTTTAGAAACCTTATAAGATAATGATAAAGTCGTATTAAACTTTAGATGAGTCGTGAAAGAGAAACCCTAGAGAAAGAAAAGAGACGTAAGACGTTGAAGGCGCTAGCACGCTGCCGTCGGTGTTGGAGTTCTGTTCGGTGTGGATACCGGTAGAGGTAGTGGATTCGTTCAATCGACTCCTGTTGATCGAACAAGACACACACGCATACGAAAGGTACGATTCTGACTAATCCGATTTAAACGCCGTTGATAGATCCTCCGATGGGATTCGTAATTTATTGGATAAATTTCCTTCCGCTGTGTGTATGTATCCCAACACTAAAAGTATATTTTATAAACTTAAGGGATCAAATTGAACCTTAGAGTAAATATAAAAGACTAAATGTATACTTTAGCCATTATTATAAAAGCTTTTTTTTTCTTATATTATTATTGTAACATCCTAATTTTTATATTAGGATTTAATTATAAATAAGAAAAATTAATTAATCATGATACATGAATTTATTGTATAATTATCAAAATAAAGGTTTGTATGTAAAATATCATTTATGATAGTAACATAAATTGGTGAAGTAAGGGTGTAGAAATAATAAATAGCTGTGATAAATAATAATTAAAAAAAGAAGATAGAGAGAGGCAAAAACATGTATAAGTAAAAAAGAAAAGAAATAATGATAATAATAATAAAGTAATTAATGATAAATTAATAATTATTATTTTAAAAAAAAATGTAAAACGGTGGCAGCATTTGCTGCCACCTAATCATTCTTAATGGGGAAGTAAATGGCATTCCACCGCCATTTCCTCCCCAATATATATATGTGTTATGCGTGTGTGTGAGAGAAATAGTGTGTGTGTGTTTTTCGTGAGCGAGGGACGGTGAGTGATTGAGGGACGGTGAGGAAGAAGGAAAGAAGAAAGAAAAGAAGAGATAAGAGGATATCTTCAGGTATGTTATTTATTTTATAAGATCATTTAGGTAGTTAAATTAATTTCTTTTGAACAAACTTTCTTCATGAAAGTTATTCTATTTATTTTTCTCTTTCTAATGAGAATAATATAGTATTGATTAGTGAAAGTTTTGGGATTAGAATTATGATAAAGTTTTAAGTTATGATAATAGAAGACTGTATATGTTCTGTTCTAAGAACACAAATGTCTAGCCCTAGGTGGGTTAGTATGTTGATGTAGGATCAAATAGCTCTCTCCTAGGTATCTATGGATAAGATACCTATGAGAATGGAGGATTACTGTACACAAATATGAAGGCTCTTCGCCAAGGGGGATGGGGGTTGTGTTATGTGAGCATGTGCACAGTGATCGGTTAGTAAAAGGGCCTAGAAGATGGTCCTTTAGGGTTTACCATCTATTTATAGTAGATACCTTAGGGTTAGGGTTTGGTTCCCTCTTGTTGGGCCTCAGTTGAATGGGCCTAATATAGGTCCGTAACAGTTTCCCCTAGCCCGGTAGTTCAGGCTTCTGAGCTGCCGGGATGCATATTGCCCCCGAACGTATGATCTGAGCCGACTTGCCCTGGATCTTGTTTATCTATCGAACATTGTCTAAGCTGGCTTGCATTGATTGTTTAACCCTGGCGACCGAAGTCATTTACTCACAGATCTGAGGTAATGTCTCAAAGATCCGAGGTAGTAATCTATTGCTTAAAGATCCGAGGTAGTGTCTCAAAGATCTGAGGTAATATCTGGGAATTTGCTTGGTTTCTAGGCCGGGGTTCCTGCTGCGATTGCCATCATTTTGACGAATTCGGATTCATTCGCATTCTGCTCCCGATTTTCCTGTTTAGGCGATAGGTTTTTCCCAAGGCGGGATCTATTTGTCTTTCCCTCGTTCTTTGTTTTCGCTTGCCTCAATCTCAGTTGATGGTGAACATGCTTTTTCACTAGCAACGTTCCAGCGACCGGGATAGCATTTGACAATTCAAATAACCCCGTGAGGGCTTCCGTTAGCTCTTCTTACACCATTGACAATTGTATAGTAGTTGCCCCCCAGCCTGGCAGTCAAGGCTCTGGGCTGCCGGGGTGGATCTGTTATTGAACCCGGATATCGTATCTGAGTTGCTACCACTTGTTTGATTTTGATACAGTTTCTATCCGAGTTTCAACGAACCCCGGATTTACTTGTATTATGATTGAATTGCCCCCAGACATGTAGTCCCGGTTAATTTGCTTTGAAACTTCGTTTGTTTCTTTTCATGATCATCGGGATCCCTTCTTCCTCAATCATCTGGGATTTCGGGTTTATTTGCTGCAACACCGAATTCACCGAATTCCCCTAATCCGAATTATCCTGAAGAGGAACGAACCGGGTTTCCGGGTTTGTTTGTTGTAGCATCGGGCTCCCCCCATCTAAATTATCCTGAAGAGGGATGGACTGCATTTGCTTATATCGGCGATGTGACTTTACGATTGCCATACTTGTTTCCCCACCCTAGCGATCAAAGGCTCTGGGGCAGGGTGCATATATTATATAACCCAGACTTTGTATTGGATATCGCCGTTTTGGTTCGGCTACTTTAAAAATTAACTTGTTTATCGTTAATTTTCTTTTGATTGAGCAATCAGACATGCTAACCATCTCGTTATGAACCCTCCAACTTGCGCTGGGGATTCTTTGACCGGGCCAGGGTCGTATGTATATAGAATTCTTTTATAGTTTTCCAGTAGCTATGACCGGGTATCAAGGTAGGGGTTTTCATTCAACCTCCCTACTGGGTTCCGGATCCGTTGTCCAGGATAATAACCAGGATAAGGGCAAATTGTCACATGTCCAGCCGTGGTGAAAAAACGCACGAGTCTACACATTTTGGCCTTGATCAGGGCCGAGATGACAATTCATCTTCTTATCGAGGAGCAAGTTCTTTGATGCATCAGACTTTTGCAAAAGGCTTATATTAGTGGCCTTACGTAATTAAAAACTCGGGCTTGCAAGCCCTGGTGTCATTTTTTCAACCAAACCTTGTGTAATCAAGAACCCGGGCTCGTGGGCCCCGATGTCATTCTTTCTACCCAGGTTGGTGTATGATAAGACGTTTCGGTAGTCCGTAAACTGGATCTCCGTGAAGGAGTTCTTCATTAATTCACGAAATCTGACGTCTGCTCGTTGGTGTAGGAGGTCAACATTGCAAAGGCCGGCTGTAGTGGCTTTGCTTGACAAATAACCCGGGCTTAAGGGCCCTGGTGATAATCTTTAGTTAATCTGGGGTTCAATCAAGGAGCGCGGATTTAATAATCTTCAGTTTATCCGGGGTCCTATTAAGGAGCGCGGAGTCAATTGGATAATCTTCAGTTAATCCGGGGTCCAATCAAGGAGCGCGGACTTAACTGTATAATTTTCAGTGTATCCGGGGTCCAATTTAAGGAGCACAGACTTAACTGTTCTTTCGGTGTTACCGGGTTCCAAACTGATCATGGAAACGCAGATTTAATCATTCTTTTGGTGTTACCAGGTTCCAAACTGATCATGGAAACGCGGATTTAACCGTTCTTTACTCGGAGCCCGGATTTTAACTGCATTAAGTATAACCGAGGTCCTTCTTCTTTTTCTTTTGGAGGTGGACTCCTCCACAAAATTTTTCCTGAATTTGTTTATCCATGATGGGTATCGTAACCCGGAATTTGTTTATACCGGAACTCGGATCTAACTGGAATACAGTGTAACCGGGTTCCGCCTTCGTTCCCTTTCGTAGGGACGGACTCCACGCGAAACTCAGTTTTCAACCCGCAATGCTTTGCACGGAGCCCGGATTTTAACTGTATTAAGTGTAACTGGGGTCCGGCTTCTTTTCACTTCTCGCAAAACGTTCATATTAGCCACAAACCGGTGAGAGAAATTGGCTTGACAGAGATGCGGTGTAACCAGGTTCCATTTGATGACTAGGCCATAGTCAAAAAGATATTGCACATAATATTCATATGTTTTAACCTTTATCTCGGCTTTACCGCATTCCGAAGGAATACGTTTTAACCTTTATCTCAGTTTTACCGTGCTCCAGAGGATCTGCGTTTGTTCCAAGGAGACATGTTCTAACCGTTATTTCCACGGAGCCCGGCTTTTAACCAGATTCATTGTAACCGGGTCCGCCTTCAAAACTTTACGCTGATCCCGAACGTTAAGTAGATTCAGTTAACTGGGCCCGACTTCGAAACTTTATGCGGATCCCGAACGTTAACAAGATTCAGTTAACGGGTTCAACTTCAAAACTTTACGCGGATCTCGAACGTTAACTAGATTCAGTTAACCGGGTCCGACTTCAAAACATTACGCGGATCCCGATCATTAACTATATTTAGTTTAAAACTGGGATCTCCACACGGCCTTCAAAAATTCATACGGAGCCGGGATTTTAACCAGATTCGGTGTAATCGGGTCCGCCTTCGAAACTTTGCACGGATCCCAGATTTCAACTAGGTTCAGCTAAAACCGGGTCTGCTTTCTTTTCCTTTACAAGAATTTAAGATAGACTTGGCGGCCCTGCTGCAGCAAATAATCCCATAAAGGACTTTAAATAGACTTGGCGGCATAGCCGTCGCAACATGATTCATGAAAACATGTTTGTGTACTTCAGATTCCTACATGTTTAACTCGGACATGATTTTCGAAACCTACATGTTTAGCTCCGACATGATTTTCGGAAACAGGTTTATGTACCTCGGATTCCTACATGTTTAGCTCCGACATGATTTTCAGAAACGGGTTTATGTACCTCGGATTCCTACATGTTGAGCTCCGACATGATTTTCGGAAACGGGTTTATGTACCTCGGATTCCTACATGTTGAGCTCCGACATGATTTTCGGAAACATGTTTATGTACCTCGGATTCCTACATGTATAGAAACTTGGCGTCATTGCCGTCTTACATGGATCCCGGATTTTAACCAGATTCGGTGTAATCGGGTCCACCTTGTTTTCGCTTCCCAAGTAATTCATTTTTTGGATGCGAATAGATATCTGAATCTGAGGAGGGAATCTCTGACAATTCATTGAAAAAATCATTTGTTCCTAATAGTTCTTATGGTAATCCACTCATGGGAAAAGATGCAATCATTGTAACAATAGACAGCATCACAATCATTTATTATGATATCACAACACAATAAAGAGCGGAAACCAGTAAACATATTTGAAAACCAAAATGTGATCTTAGCCAAGCATATTCGTGTTCCAGAGAACAACTGATATGAGAAAAATTATGATCATGATGACACTATCCTTGTTGAGCCGCCAATCAGGAGTTTTGAATTGAGAGAAAAATATAGATGTCTTCTACATAACCACAGAGTCAGACACGTTCTTTATATCCTTAACAGGTGAATTAACAGCATCACCAAAGTCTTCTTCAATTTGGTACACAAGCTTAATCCATGCTCAAGGTATTATAGCCTTGTCATCGTTGCCATAGAGCCCATTAAGAAAGCCCACATTAATTTCAATCAAGAATTTTGCGGGTCTTTGAGTCCATCTCTAGCAATGCTGAAATAGGAAATATCCTTGAAGATATAAAGCATATTTTTGAAGATGCATGTGATACTTCCAAAAACCAATCCATTGAATGAATACCCTAGGATGTACATCCTTCTGATGCTACATGCGATAGGCAAGCTAACCCAGAAAAAGTTGGCTCATAACTTGAAAAGGAAATCATTTCATCAAAGCCAACATTAGAACACATGCAGATGACCACAGACTTGGAAGCTGCAATTTCTACGACTTTGTGCTTTAATAAAGTTATACGTAATGAAGAAATATTATGGGAGATATCCACCCATCTTTCCTTCCAATAAATAAATTGGGTGCAGCATAGCAATGCAATGTAATGGAGATAAAATCCCTCTGATGTAGTATTCAAGAGCCACAACATGGATAATGATGAAAAATCCATGACACCTCATGTGTGAATCCTGATCATATAATTGATGGGCCCCCACAAGAAGTCATTAATGGGAATGGAAGTATGAGCAGATGCCATGCAAACCCATATATTAATAGTGGAAAAGTTTCCATCTTTAAGGTTGTGCACATAGTTCAGGACTACCTAGAAAGCTATCATCAGAGAAAAGGTCATGCACATCTAGAATCCTGCCATTAAAATTGTTAAATGAAACATTGAACTCGTAATAGTTGGAGAAATCAGACCTGGGTATGACCCCAACGAGGTTATTGTTCCGCGACTTTTAAAGCATATATGGTGTTTTGATTTCTTCCTATTTCCACATGAGAAAATTAATAAAAAGGCAGAGACTAGATTGAAAACAAAACTTATCTCGTTTCCCTGGCAATCCATAATACCGCTGATGCCTTCCCAAAACGCAAGGATCAAAATCGTAGACACCTCAACATCTTGTATATGTCGGCATGCACTGGTATTTCTTCGCAGAAGCTGAGATTACCGAGATGATCTATGACTTCGATCGAGATTATGGGGATGTGGGTGTTTCTTGGTTTACGGTAAAATGTTTGGTCATCAGAAATTGTTTGCCTAATGCCAAGTCAATATGCTTTTATCAGCCTGGAATCCTCCACCAAATGATGTGGGGTTACTTGTTCCCAGAAGACGAACAAGATTCACAGTGCCAGCAGGAGGTCTGGAAGGTTTCAACAACTGCTGGTGCAAGACGTCTGAAGAAAGGTTTGGCAATCCAAGAAGTTCCTGCTCCTAACAATGACTCGACAAAAAGGTCTGAGGTTTTGTTCAAATCTGGCATCTCTGCGATGAATTTTGCTGCTCCAAGTCAGCTTACTACTTCTGCCGACTCAACCCATGCATCCAAATTGCAAAATTATCATGGTATACAGTCAAGACAGAAATCATGCTCTCAATGCGGAAAGCTTAGAACTTGAAGCCAACATAAACGAGTTTGCATGAAGGTGAGTCCATTCACGGCAGAATCTTCATCGAATACCCTGTGCACTTTATCAGCCGTAGAAGACGATTCTTTGACAGAATCTTGATCGGCCACCACATAAATTGCTTCCGTCGCAGCGTGAGTTCCTCATTATGTTCAAAGCTAAGGGCATTCATTTATCGATACCCTTTGTAAGGTTCGGAGTTCGAAACGGAGGGAGTGCCTGAACCTCACTCCGGGGGATCTATCGTTCATTGTTCCGAAAGTTGCGGCTTTTAAAGAGAGAAAATTGTGAGTTTCAGTCCTGGCTTTGCTCTCGATCAGAGTTGCAATGGGTGTCAGTCTCTATTTTGCAGTTTTTTGTTTCGTCCACATCGCAAACCCTAATTGTTCGGTTGGCAATTGGAAATTGGAATCGTTGACCATCTTTGGTCGCGGGAATCAAAATTTATCGTTCCCCACGGACGGCGCCAATGTTCTGTTCTAAGAACATAAATGTCTAGTCCTAGGTGGGCTAGTATGTTGATGTAGGATCAAATAGCTCTCTCCTAGGTATCTATGGATGAGATACCTATGAGAATGGAGGATCACTGTACACAAATATGAAGGCTCTTCGCCAAGGGGGATGGGGGTTGTGTTATGTGGGCATGTGCACAGTGATCGGCCGAATAGTAAAAGAGAGAGTCTAGAAGATGTGTACCTTTAAGGTTTACCATCTATTTATAGTGGATACCTTTGGGTTAGAGTTTGGTTCCCTCTTGTTGGGCCTCACTTGAATGGGCCTAATATAGGTCCGTAACAGTATATATGTTAAGCATGATTAATAAATAACTTTAACCGGTTTAGATTTGTTAGCTGGTTATTGTGGGAATTTAAAGTTATTTTATGTTTAAAAGGATTTAGGATTGATGTCATATAATATATTTTTACCGATTAAATGAGGATATAAGCATTTATTTGAATTACTAGAAGTATTATTTAAGGTTTAATCGGTTAGTTTTGCTAAATCTTGAACTATATGAAATTATGAATTAAGATTTGAGATTTTAAATTAGAGATTGATATGATTTTGAGTATGTGGAGGTTTGAAGATTGTTTAATAAATTTGGGTTATACTTATAAAAGTTAGTATTAGGTTAAAAAGAGGGATATATAAATTATCATTTTCTAGGAAAGTTTAAAGTGAGATAATAGTTTAATTAATTATTTACTATTGTATTAGTGGTTATTTTGTTAAATCTATTAACGTATAATTATATCTATTTTTTTAAGAGTGGGCTTGACCTCTTTCAAGTTTAGTTTTTGTGTCAAGAACTAGAGGTAACCACTTTCCACTTATTGTACTTGCTTGTATGATGTTTGTGAGTGATTTTTATTATATAAATCTTTGTAACTACGTTGGTAGTGAAATTTCCTTGTGGGATTTATTTTGGAATAATTAGTGATATTACATGTTTTGGAAAATGCACTTTTTATGGTTTCTTGAGCTAAAATAATATTGTTATCTTAATTATCATTGTAACGATGTATTACTGTCATAAATCTTGTTTGGAATTTCATATATTCATGCCAAGACTATGATGATGTGGAGCGGTAATGGATATGGAATGATGAGGGGAGTTATTGTGTATATAATACCATGTGATATGCCACCACTTGGTGCACAGTAGATGACTTTGATATTTTCAAGGCCCTTGGTATCACCCTTTTCCTTTGGCAGGGTTAAGGGTCAGCCCTTGGGACAGTGACACATTTCCATATTTGAAGGAAAGGGAACCCATAGTTCGATATGAGTTATGTAGTCTTTGACCGGGCTAAATCTCATCATCGGAGAGCTTGGTATAGTCTTGTCATATAGACTAAACCTATTATATTACAGCCCATAGGTTCTGTCAGCGGGAATAAGGATGGGGGTGATAAGGATTGTCAAGGTATCGACCTGTAGTTTGACATGTTATATATGTGATTCATGATATGAAATTTGATTTAGAAATTGTGATCTGATAATTTTGTAAATTTGATATACAGTACTTTGTTATTTAAAATGTTCCACTTGGCACCTCATAGCATGTATTAGCATTTATAATGAGCTGGATTGATGGTTATAAATATTTCCCAGGTGATAGTTCCTGTGTGAGTCAATCAAGGAAGGCTTCAGAAGCTTCAACTACTTTTGATAACGGTAGTGCTTCCACCCTTTTGGTACATGTTGAATTTTTGTATATTGCCACATTAAGGCTTACTTGGTACACTCTAGTATATTTTGGCAAATCTTGAAGTATTATTTAGTTAAAAAGTGTGGGTTTAGTAAAATCTAAAACTCAACTGTGTGCTAAAATATTGTAATGAATGGTTTAATTAAGTTAATAATTTATAATTGTCCTTTGAAATGTAGGATGTTACAATTATTGCTATTATTATTTCCACAACCTCTTTTTTTGTTATTTTCACTCTCCTAAAATTCAAGTAATTGGATTATGTTTGGGTATTTTGCTCAATAATTTTTTTTAATGTTTGAACAATTGTAATATAATAATTTGGGGAAAATATTCTAATACTTTTATTTGATCTCATCTATTTTTTTTTTTTTCATTTTCACTTTAGAAAATGTACTTCCATTTTGAGTAAATAAATGGTAATTTTAATTGCCATAAATTAATCTCATCAAAACATTACTTAGATACTAAAATTAAAAATCAAGATGTCACATCTCACATGTGTTAGAGGTCTAACTCCCGCTAGAGTTGAAAAAAACGGATCCACCCGTTTAGGCTTGCCTTAAAGAATTAAAAAGGCCATTTGAAGTTTGGCCCTTTTACTCCCGCCATTTTTTTAAGAAATAAGTGAAAATAATAAATTTTAAATTTAAGACATAAATAGTATCAAAGAATTAAATGTTTTATCTTTTTTGGTAAATTAAAAAATTGGTTGTTTGCCGTTTAATAAAATCCTTTCTAAGATAGAGGATCTACCTTTTCATTTTTTGATGTATATTATCGGTTTCTCTTTTTGATAGTCTACATGATATTTGGACCCCTCAAACATAATTAAGAAATTGCACTCGTTATTTATCTTACATCAATTAAAAAAAATGTTTCTATCAATAGTTTATTAAAAAAAATGTTTGGAGAACTATTAAAAACCAAATGAAAGTTGCTAAAAATTGAATAATTTTTTTTCTTAAAAATAATTTGAAGACTTAACAAAATGAACAATACTTCTTGTAATGTAAAACGTCTTGAAAAGTGCTAGGAATTAACAAAATAAACAACACTTGTGTTAATAAACGCTTGAAAAGTGTAAGTTACATAGTATGAAAAAAATCACTAGAAAATAAATAAAAAACTTACAAAATAAGTGAGAATGCATACTAAATAAGAAATCTCTTTTTATAGATTTTAAAATTTTAGGATTCTTGGTATAAAATGTCCATATGAAATTCTATTCTTATAATAACTAAATACATGACACATCACTAACAAGGAAAAAATCAATAATAATATCACCATATAAAAAACTTTATAAAAATAAAACTATAAACATGTTTAAACTGGCTTAGCCCATTCAAACACTCGGCTTATTAAAGCCGCCTGTTTTGGCCTGTTTTCTATTTAAAGGTAAAAACTTTGAGTTCGGCCCTAGTAGTTTTCGTGTTTAAAAGGGCCAACCCGACATGGTTACTATTTGACTCCAGTTCAGAGGTGGGGGTTTTTTTTTTTAAAAAAAAAATTAAGAGAAATTTTTGTGTTTATCTTATTTGGGATATCACATCTCAAAGGGATTAGGCAAATTCAGGTCCCTTCCTATGCCTTCTTATTCTTGAGTTATGTCATTTTCCCTTTAGTTAACTTTGAACAAGTTAAATAATTGGATATACCACATTGGTTTTTTTTAAAGGTCTAGTTTGGAAATAAATTTTGGTCTTTATTGTAATGACACTCAAGAAAGTAATTAATGTCAATGTTATAATTTTGTCTCTATTAAATGTAAGGGTTAAGATGTAATTTTTCCCTTAAAGTATGCGTCAGGGAAGCGATTTTGCCCTGAAGTTTTCGGCGTAATGTTGTCGCTCTCCGTTAAGCTATTTCTAACGGTCAACGTTAGAGTTTTTAACGGAAGAGGGCAACATAAATACGTTTTTAAACTTCGGCAAATCTTCTGTTGAAACTTCGGGAGCAAAATTGCTCCCCGAACGCATACTTTAAGGGTAAAATAGCACCTTAACCCTAAATGTAAAGACTAAAAAGAAGAAAGAGGTGAACTATAATATGTACTCCTTTTGGTTCAAAATATAAAAAACCAAACTTGTAAGGGAGTGTGATTTTTTATATAAGATACACTTGTTTTCGTTTCATCATTTATTGTTTCCGCCAAATTTTCCTCTAATCAATTATATGTCTTTTTTATCTCTTTTTTCACATTCATTCCCTCTCTCACCCACTCTCTCTATAAATAGAGGTGTTTTAGGAAAATAAATTATATTTGCACATATTTATTGTCTTTAACAATTTTAACCAACTTTTCAAATTAGATAATTTAATTATTTACATATTATATTTTGAACTAGAATTATTACAACATATATTTTTTATACAGGTAAAATTGGAACATTTATTTTGATGGTAAATTTAATAAGTAAACCAATTTTTTTTCAGTACATGTGAGGTAGATTGGAGCTATAAAACGTACCAGGGTGGCAGCTGGTCGTCGTCTGTCTCACCTTTCCGAATTCACGGGAACCTTCCGGAAACAGCTCGTTAGGCTTATTGGACCTTGCCATTTCGGGTTGGGTGTTGTGTCCATCCCGTTCTCTTTGTTCCTCGTCCACCAGACGGCATTAGGAGCCCTCTGCTTCGCTATTTCATATAGTTTGAATTGAATTTGGATCTCAAGCTGTTTAGGGCTACGTACTGATTGATTACTTCTCAGATCCACACTGATTCCCCTCTTTCCAAGGTGCTATCTATTTGTTAGCTCTTGCGCGGAAAAAAACAATTGTATTTATTTATTTGGCGGAATTATACAGAGGAGCTTAAGCACCAATGGAGGGTGGAGCAGCAGAGAACGAAGAGCAACAAGGAGCATCATACACGTATTGGGTCAGGAAAGTTACAGATGATGCTGCTCCTTTGCCAGTACCCCAGAAACTAACACGCGAAGATGTCCTCTCTGGTCAACCTCGTGCAAACACAGTTGGTTCTGTTTGGAATCGCGTATGAGCTTATTCTTCTTCCTTTCAACTGACGCATGCCTTATTCCTGCATTTTCATTCTTTGTTGAACAAATTATACATGAAGACCGACGGCTCATATTTTTGTCTGTTGATACATCCTACTTCGTGTGGATATGTTTTCAAAAATCGTATGCATTTATTTAAGCTATTGAATCATACTTAAAGTGATTTTGTTTTTTTTCCCCCCTCGATTTCTAAAAGAGCATATTCACTTGTCTATTGTTTGTCAATGATATTACTTGTGCGCACTAATTTTAGAAGTCACCTGACTCTCAAAGTGGCCTTTGTTGCAAATCGACACACACATAGACACCCACATTTATATCGCCTTCCAATTCTTTTTATGGTTTTTCATTCTTGCGTGTAATCATGAGCTGATTGATTTATGCTTTTTTCTACCCAAAGCTAGAGTATGCTCCGTTTCTTAATGAACATCGTGTGTGCTTAGCTGTGAAGTTTTCTTGTAACAATTGATTTTGAAATGGAATGTTGTAATATTAAAACAGGCTGGGACTTGGGAGGAGAAAAGCCTCAGCAACTGGGCAACTAAAAGAATGAAGGTTTGTGTTTCTACGTATCCCTATGATTTTCTCCCCTTCAAGCTTCTTGTGTATATGGAGAAACTTACTCTGCATTTGATTTTGTTGGTAATTTTAGTAGGCTCCTTTGCTATCTTACATCAATCATGATGAATTAAAGCACCTATACTTATGCATCCGTACATGCATGTGTGTTACAGCCTCCCATGTGAGGAGGGGGAAAAAGAGAAAGGAAAGAAGAAAGAGAAAGTTTTTACCTTAAGAAATTAACAATGCCTCTGGATTCACATTTGTTAAATAGAATCTTGTGAAACAATCATGGACAGAACACCTAAGTGAAGCAACAGATACAACCTTAGCCCACAAGTCATTTAGAATTGCCCGGACATCATTAACATATTTAGCATTCCTTTACCATGGTTAAAATTGCACAACGATCCCCTTCTTTGCCATCTTTATTTCTTCCCAAACAATCATAATCAATAAAAGTTTATTTGAAACATATGGGCAAGACCAGATCTATAAGATTCCAAACAACTTGTTCCAAAGAAAAGTAGCCATGCTACAATGTAAGAATAAGTTCGTAGTTGTTTGAGGTAGCCTCACATTACACAGATGATGCTAAAGGGTAGTGCCAGATTTGCCCTTTAAATTTGCATCATTTCTCTAGTGTTGATTCTGTTGAGTACTGCTGTCCACACAAAAGACTTTACCTTTTGAAGTGTTAATAGTCAAATAAAATTATTAAGTTGAATTAGTGCTTCCTTGTTAGGAGAAAATGCGAAAACACAGCAGGACTTGTAAGAAAATATACTTGACAAACCTTGAGTCCATATTCTCATCTCTAAAGATGAAGGACTCCTCTGGTTATTGAAAAAAATTATGAATTGTAAGGAATGAAAAGAAATGAAATGCTTTAAAATGTACATGGTATGATAGGAAAGAAAGATTTTTTTTTTAATATTTAATAAAATGAAAATAAAATAAGAATAAATGGATGTAAACCAAAATAATCCTACAAGAATTTCTTCTTCCCCAGGTTTTGATCAGCCTGCCCTCACTATCTGTCATTATTTCATCCAACCCTCCCCATCTATGGACTTTCTTCCATTGGCTCCATGATGCCTACTACCGAAATTGGGGACAGACATGATGAAAAATAGAATTAGGTTATGAAGCATAACTGGAGGAGAGGGTCTGGGGATCAGAGAGAGAGTGAGAGAGAGAATGTTGGAGGATTTCTTTTTTAATTGATTACTCCTTCCAGGGTGAAAATCCTCACTCCTCCCACTTTTGTCATCGATGATCATGCCTATATTTATGTGATAGAGTTGCTGAATTTGCGGAGGCTTATATTAGGAAATCAAGGAACAAAAGGGGATAGGGGACAGTACTACTGGTTCAGAAGATTATCCTACGGGTCCTAGTTGCAAGGGAAAGGTAGTGATAGACAAGTGACTTTTTTTTAGGTGAAGCCAAGGGGTATGGGCAGTGTTGGTAGGGTTAATGAGTAATGACTGCTTTTTGTGTGAAAGAACATCATTCTGTGAAGGGTTAGAGAGAGCCTGGTTTCTTTTGAGGACAGTAGTGTTGGGCGTACTGGCCTCATGAAAGACAGTATTGCTACTATGTTCTTGTATTGTTCTATGTTGTAATGTATTGATGTGTACTTTTCTGTTGTATTTTCTGTGTTGTTGTGACTGTAATCAGCTATTTTGTCATCTAGTATAGTCCATTATTGATTTGTTTTTGTGTCTACTATTCTAAGGGAACTACACTGGTTCCCAATATTATGGGAATGATCTTTCCTTTGTGTAGAAAAAGAGAGAAGAAAAATGTGTATTCTGAATTACTTGATTATTCATGTCCAAAAGAGGGTCTATAGATACATGAGGGAGGAGCCTTAGCATTTATGGATGTTAATGATAATTTCTAAATCTAATCCCTGATTTCTAGTGATTGTAATTGATTACACAATAATCCTAATTGATTATGTACAATATATTTCCTAACAATCCCCCTCAAGTTGGAGTGTAGTTGTTAGTCAAGCCCAACTTGTTACAAAATAGTCAACGCGAGTCCCATTTGAGGCCTTAGTTAGAAGATTGCCCAATTGGTCGTTAGACCTCATATGCCTTGTAGAAATGAAGTTCTCCTTGATCTTATCGTTGCTAAAGTGACAGTCGATCTCAATGTGTTTCATATGTTCATGAAACATAGAATTGGAGGCTATGTGTAAAGCAGCCTTATTATCAAACCACAGCTTTGTGGGCAATGTTGTGGCAAAACCAACCTAATCCACAAAATTTCCTACACTGATTGGGCCATGGCTCTAAAGTTTCAAAAGTGGGAGAATAACTCAAAATGATTTTCCATAAATAGAGCTAGGTGGTACGAGAAAAATCATTGACAAAGGTAACAAAGTACCTATAACCAGTCTTAGACTCAACATGACACTGACCCCAAACAAAGGGGGACTCAGCCATTTATTGACTCAAGGTGCCAGATGAATACAATGGTGTTTAGCAAACTACACAATTCACATTCTAAAGATGATAAATGATGGAACTGAAGATACATCTTCAAAAATGACAAAGACCCATGACCTAAACAACAATGAATGTCAAAAGGAGACGAACCACCAGAACAAGCAACCGAACGTAGCACTTGATCTTCAAGGAAGTGATGGCCCCCAATTCATAGCCCTTACCAATAACTTGCTTCGTCGTGAGATCCTGAATCAAACAATGGTTAGGGAAGAGTGTGATAAAACAATTTAATTATCAAGTAAGCTTGCTAGGAGACAAGGTTAAATGCAAGGTCAAGGACATTAAGGACAGTGGATAAGGAAACAGACGAAGTAGGTCTAACCGTGCCAGATCCAAGAACACGAGAATAAGAACCATTGGCAATTGTTATACTGGAGGGATTGGCACAAGGCGCTTATGAGGACAATAAATGATGGTTACCTGCCATATGATTAGTGGCACCGAAGTTGATGATCCACTTTGAGGAACATGTGGCAAAACCAGAAGCAATGTTACCTGTAGCAAGAGCACTTGAGGACTAGACTTAGATTTAGCCATCGATACTAACCAGAGGCAAGTTGAACTCCACAACGAACAGTAGAATAGATCTCTTAAAGAACCAAACAACAAGATACATCGCAAATAATGTGCAAGAGCATATCAAACAATGAATAACAAGAGGTGTAGCCACAATAGTCTCTCCGAAAGTAACAGGAGAACCACAAAAAAAACCAGCCACTCGGATCCACCGGAAAGATCTCACAAAGAACCAGGGTACACCTTGGAACCTGTCGGAAGAAATCTGAATAGAGAAATGCCATAAGCTGGGGCCACAAAGAACAATCACATAACCAGATTTCAAAAAGGTAGCTTGAAACCGAAGAAGGCAGCAAACCAGCCATGAAACAACCAAACTATGGCTTAGAGCAACCAACTGAACTCTAAAAATGCTGGCTGGAGAAGAAAAGAACAACAACCTGATCCAACCAGAAAGTAGCAGACACCTCTCAAGAGGCAAAGAGAAAATGTTACCAGCAATGTGTCCCACAGGGACACCAGACAGCAAGAAAATTGCCAAATAATCAACAGAAAAGCAGAGCACTACAAAGCACAAAATCTGAGGACGAAGCACAGATCAAAAGACGACACAATAGGCTGAAGAACATGTCACAAACAAGCTAGAGAATATGAGAGGATGAAAACCCAGTCATGAAAATTGAGTAGATGAACACGAAACCACCAGAGAACGATCAGATTTGAGGAAACGAGACAAATGGGGGTTATCAAAAGCTCGCCAAGATCTGTCTTCACGCTTCGGGCGTGTGTAACTCTGGCAAATGAAGCGATGGCACGTGTGAAGCAACGCACAATGAGAATGGCGTCGAATGGGGTTTGGCTGATCGGGAGTCTTTGATTCCAATGGTGTGCACGTGTTTCAAGATTCTCACTTGGTGAAGATGCTCAAACTCACTCAACGCTCGGACTGTTTCTGTAACACCCCAAATTTCTAACAATTATAATATCCTAAACTGCAATAATATTCAAGATTAATTATTGAAAGTCAAAATAAACTACTTTGGTATTATCAAAAAAAAAAAAAAATAAACTACTTTGGGAAGTGTTACCACCGCACTTGTACTGGGACAAGTGCAAGGCTAACTTATTACATTAACATAAATCCGAATTTAAACAAATGTATTTTATTCAAAACAAAGAAAATAAAAATAAAATAAAATAAAATAAAAACTGGCTAGAATCACGGAACGTTCTTCCTTACTTCTCACTGCTAGCCTCAACCCTTGGCATCTGTTTCACTGAAATTCTGCTCCCCCAAAAGATCATCGCAGCCCATGAACACAAACCTATGTTTTGAATAGCGGGTAGCGGCCGACCCCAAAAACGGTATAGCGGGTAGCGGTAAAGCCGCTACTGTGAAGTTCATATAAATACTTGTAATAAATTATACCACATATAAAAATGCAATATAAGATAAGAAATCACCCAAAATATTACACATTCAAAATAAGGATTCAAGAAACATAAAGGAAGCCACATACTAGTTCATTGAATGTAACTAAATTAATAACATTCTAGAAACATAAACAATCCAAGTAGAGTCAAATACAATTTTTTAATGGCTCTTTCAAAGTTAAGCAAGAAAACGACTAATCAGAATCATCATCAAACATTTCTTCAAGGTCTTCTTCTCCACCCTCACTTTCTTCACTAGTATTTATTTTGTATATTTGTTCTTCTTCCTCATCTTCTATTTCTTCATTATCACCTTCAATCCCTTGAGCTTGATGGCATAGAGGCAGCTTCCTTCCTGAATCTAGTCAGGAACAGGGGCGACCGAAAAGACAGCAACAACAACAGCAAATGCGGATTCAGGAACATAACCAGATTCGGCAAAGAGGGAAGAGGGACCCGACGCGAACAGGGAAAAGGGAAGAGGGATGCGACGCGAACAGGGAAGAGGGAAGACGGACGCGAACAGGGAAGAGGAAGAGGGACGCGAACAGGGAAGATGGTTGATTAGAATTTGTATATCAGAAATAAAGAAGAGGTAGGAAGCAGTGAAAGGCAAAATGTGACCAAAAGAGAAGAGGTGGGAAGCAAGAGGGAAATCGAGCAAAAAAAAAACAGAGGGAAATTGTGTCGGTTTCCCTCTTTTTTTTAAGACAGAAGACAAGGTAAAATGACCTACATACCCTTCATTAAGTTGGCCATTTTCCCATTTTAGCCCTGATTGGTGTCAAATTTCCAAACCCATGCCATGCCTTGCGTCCCGAACAAACCGAGGGAAATCGACACAGTTGCGGGCGCGATAGCGTCGCATAAGCCACCGCCCCACCATCCGCTACCGGAAACTGTAGCGTTGCGGAGCGGAAGTTGCGTTTAGGTGCTGCAACCCGCATCAGAACCGGTATCGCGCGCTATAGCGCCGCGATTTCAATCCTAGACACAAACATCAGCAAAGCTGGTAATCCTAATAAAACAAAGATAATATGGAGAGAAATAAAATACTTACATATTAAAAATATCATCCATATATATATATATATATATCCAAGAAAACAATTTTATTATTCTTTATTCAATTTAATTAGTGGGAAGAGAACCATGGTAGACCCGGATATCTTGCTAGTCTACCCTGTGACCTGGAAACTTGCCAGTTACAAATCTTCAAATTAGCCATAAAACATTTCTTTATAGTGTGCACACCTCTTCCCAAAGTTGCTACTAGTGTCCCAGAAACCTGCCAGACATCACTTTGGGAAGAACGAATACTATCTTTTCACATCATATAAATATCGGAGGCATAAAGCCCAATGGTTGTGTTCATCACTTTAGGAGGTACCATCCCAAAGCTATCCTTCCATTGTTAAATTATTTTAAATACACATATAATAAATTCCCAATTTTTTTGCAATGTGTCTGAAACACTTGTATTGTAATCAACACAACATACAATTGTTGTGTTGATACAACCAACACCAACAACATGCATATATATACAACACATACAAAATGGATTTTTCAAATTAAACTATAAAATAAATTCTCATGAGTTCCTATAAGATTGTCATAAGAAATTTCCATGACCATCATTTAAACCCCTGGCTCTACTCATTATCCATTTTACTCATGGGTTCCTATAAGGTTGTCATGATAAATTCTCATGACCATCATTTAAATCTCTGGCTCTACTCATTATCCCTTTTACTCATGGGTTTACTAGGCTTGACAAAAAAATAGAACAATAAGTTTGACATCGCGTCAAGGTAGCAATAGTAATTAGAAGAGACACTCATAATAAAATTATTTTAGATACACCCATAATAAAATTCCTAAATTATTTCTATGCACTATAGTGCCCAAATTGAATTTATTAATATTTTATACTTATTTAATTATCTTTCATACACTTTTCTATTATTTAATTAAATATAGGATAAAAAGGATATTTTAACATAAAATCTATTCATATCCTATTTTATTGTGAGGAGATATTATATGAAGAAGGAAATAAAAAGGGACCAAATAATATAGCATTGCACAGGCGCACAGCTAGCATCTACGTTAATATATTATATTATCTATAATATATTGCCATTAACAAAAAGAAAGCCCGGACTCCACACGAAGCAATTGTCACGGATGTTAGTTATGGAAGAGGTATTATTGTGATAATGTAATATCTAATAAAAGAGGGATTGGTGCCGCAAGCTACACGCACAAGACGAAACAGTTGCAATTGAGAATTGAAAGATGTAGTCAAACGCACAAACAGATTGGTGACTTTGCAAAAAAAGTTATTCATGCAAAATGAGGAAAAAAACAATGTATGTGTATTCAATTGCCAAAAATTGAAACACCCAAGGCCAAAACGCACATAATCAATAACTAAGGCTAGTCAAAATCAACCAGAATTATATCATAAGAAGAAAACAACTTTCTCATAGAGGAAGGCAAACGCAAGATTTATAATACCGAATGAGAATCACGAGAAAGAACGAGACGACAGTTTTGGGGATTTAAAAAGAATTATGCCATGTAGCAATGCATTTCTATTGTTCTAGGGATTAGGATTACCTGGTCTCCATTTTGCTAACCTCCTAGAAGGATAATTGACGCAGAATACGAAAAGCAGAGTACGAAAAGAGGATGCAGTAGCAGAGAAGAAAAGTATTGAGCGTTCGCTAGGTTTAGGCGACTAGACCTCAGTTTATAATTAAAATTTAGGGTTTAGCTATGGACTGAGCTTTTTAACTATTGCCAATTAATAAATTATAAAACAATATAATTAAATTCTAAATTCGTATTATTACTATAACTATTGCCAATTAATAAATTATAAAACAATACAAACATTATTAATTTCTAGATTTTTATTATTACTATATTATTATTATTATTAATCTGGGGTATTACAGCAGTTTTTATCTCACTGAAAATTATTCAAGCACCCAAAAGAACTCTGATCTCTAAAGAAACGCTTTGATACATGTAAAAAAAGAGAGAAGTCTGAATTATGTGATTAATCATGTACAAAAGAGGGTCTATATGTACATGAGAGAGGAGCCTTAGCATTTATGACTCTTTATGATAATTTCTAAATCTAATCCTTGATTTCTAGTGATCATAATTGATTACACAATAATCCTAATTGATTATTTTCTATATATTTCCTAACACTTTGGAATGTGCATTGCAGGCTTGCAGCAACAAAACACATACAATAACAGAATGGAAAGGATTTTCCTTTTCTTGGGGCCCTTTCCCAAGAACCAAATGGGCCAAACCTCCCAACTAATAAGATGATATTTACTAACTTGCCCCTACTTAAAAAGAAGGAAGCCTCTCAGACTTTTCTTTGGGCAACACTCTAGAATTCTAGAAATGGACTGTTAGTATAAAGGAATAGTGGGAAGTGACTGTTAATAATAATTATTGTACCCACCTTAGGCCAAGGAATACCCCTTCCAATTGTTTTAACTTTTCGAACGGCTAGTTCCCAGAAGGAAGGAACCTTTTCATTACTGCTCCAATGACATTGTGCTATAGTCATGTTTCTTTCTTTTTTCCTCATATATGCATTTTATTGTGTCTGAATTTTTGCAGGAGTTGATTATGTCAGTAGGTTCCTTAGAGTTCTCTTCTGGCAGAGCAGAGATAGAAGATGTAACACAATGTGTTGGAGATGTGAGTATTTTCAATAATTTAAAACTAAGTTGGTTTATTTTTGTACCCTATACAACTTACATTTATTAAAATTGTTGGTAACCTTCTTGTTTTATATGTGTTCCAGGTACTAATGTTCACATTCGACTTTTTCCCTTTATAAATAGTTGTTTAAAAATTAAAAAACAATTGATAAATCATTACTTATAAATATAATTCATCTGCAGCAGAAGTAATGCGCTTATTCAACCTCATTATATTAAATAAACAATTTATTTATTTGAAGGAAATAAATTAATCATAGAATCAATATTAAACGATGCTGATTTAAATTTAGAAGTAATAATCAGGCCTTAAGAATGACCAGAAAAGTCTTTTGCATGAAGGTACGTTATGTTACCAACATAAAGCATTAAATGCAAACCATTTTCAATATAAAGCATTAGGCTTCTTATCCTTGACACAATTCGATTTATTCATTTTTTTTTTCAATTTAATTTTTACATTTTCCACAACATAAAGCGTTAAATGCAAAACATTTTCAATTGAATTATTTCCACAACCTTTTTTTCTTGATGATTAAATGTATGATAGTTATCACGAAAATTTAAATTTTTAAATAAATAAATTTAAAGAATAAAGAAGAAAAAACAATTCTGCATACCATCTAAGCTCAAAAACACCAAAAAACAGCCATGTTTGGAAGTTTTAGATATGAGGGGATGAGAAAGGAAAAGTGCCACTGCCTGTTTCTTTTTTTTTGAATGCGTGATTCAATGAAAGGTGAGGAAGATTGATTATTAATCTTTTTTAAGTTTCTATTTAATCCTTATTAAATTAAGTTATCTTCTTTTTAAATGAACGATGTTGGTGCTGCCTCTTCCTTTGCCCCCTTCCTTTAACTGCTAATTTAGATGAAGCTGAGTTTGAATGTAAAGTGGACAATCTTGGATATGTCTCCAAAGCATCATTTTTATCTATTATTGATTGATATTTTCTTGGTCATGCATTGTTTAGGCATTTATGGTGATAGTTCGAAACAAGAAACGCGTTGGTTATACCTATGAGTTAACCTTAAGAGTTAAAGGTATAATTCTTGTTGGGCATTTCAAAGCCCCCGTGCGCACACACTATTTAATTTTTCTTTCTCTGGACTTCAATCTAATTAATTTGTTTTAATTATGCCAAATTAAAAATGAAACAGGGGAATGGATGGTACAGGATGATAAGAAATTGGTCAATGGCCACATAGATGTCCCAGAATTCTCAGTTGGTGAGCTGGACGATTTGAAGGTATCTTTCAATGTTCATTTTAAATGCTTATATTTATAAGACATAAGTGGATAGTGCTTCTCTGAGGTTGAGCATTTCAAATATATTTCAGCATCTCAATTGGGGAACTCTTTTTTTTTTTTTCGTCTTGTTCCCTCTTTTGTCCTCATTTTCCCTTTATTTCCTTTTCATTTGGTTAAAAAAAACATTATTTTATCTAAAATAAACTTTACATCACGGGTTCACTTAAGGTTGTTCAATTGGTAGATTTTTATTGACGATGAATGCTTATCCTTTGTTCTTGTTCTAGTACATATTTCTATTGGTCTGTGTGCGACTAGGTAGTCTAATGTTTTGTCTATTCAGCAAATTGGAAAATAATTGCATGATGATAGGTAGGATGAAAAATGAAGTCAATCTCTGGTAAACCTAAATGATAAAAATGTTATATTTTGACACGTGTGTCATGTGGAGATCTAGCAAAAGGAATTCGGATAATTTATTTCATTAAGTAGAAAGATTTTGGAAGATGTAAGAAATGCGCGGCAATGTGTAGCCCTTGCATGTTAATGATGCATTTTGCTTTGGAGGTTATCATTTTCCATGTGCTTGTTGTCTCTTAATAAGTTCTAGACAAAGTGCCTTGTTTGTTGAGAAGAGAGAGGAAAAAGTTATGATAACTAAGATTTTTTGGGGAAAAAAATGTTAGAATTCCTAACAAAATAAGGATGGGGATAGGAACTGATGAATTAGGGTCAGAAACAACAAGCTCCTCTTAAGGTCTTTCACACCTTTGCTACCAGAACATGGAGGCATTGTTGTTATGTGTACATTTTTGTGAGATTCCCATTCAAGAAGGCAATTTTAATATTAAATTGCTATTTTGCGTGAAACTTGTGGCTCCTAGTATAGATTTGTACCTTTTATTCTTTTATGTTAGCATGGAGTCATACTGTGAATATCCATTTAAAATTTATGGGTTTCCTTCCTTTTGGAAAAGTTGCCATCTCCCAAGTGTTACTCTTTTCTAGTGCTCTCATTTGTTGCATGACTGCTTCCCTCCACTCCAATACTTCAAGTGCTTGGCAAAGCACATAATATGATATTTAGCTTCCAATCCCTAAAAACATGGAACTGCTAGTAACTTGCAGCAACCAAGACTGACTACTTATAAGAATAGATCCAAAGGCCCACATTAACTTAAAATACAAATTCATAATATATATGGACCGCCACAATTCTTCCTAGAATAAACTAGTAAGTTCCTAACAATACTCTCCCGAGCAACCTTATCCTAAAGACGAAATGATGGAAACTGAGGCAATCAAATCTTAGTCATCCCAGCTGGGCAGCTGGCGATGAGAAGGATTCTTCAACTGAAAAACTCTGTTGTGTAGCAATTGTTGGCTTTTTAGGTGGCACCGTGGGACCCCTTGTAGCCTATGGCGTTTTTCATTCACCCAAAACATCAAGAACATTTTCTGCCAATTAGCTTGTATAGTGTTTGGAGAAGCCAGCGACTTCATGATGCCCAAGAGGATGTCTGCACCTCCAATGGAAAAGGGTAAGAATTCTCTGGAATAATTAAACTCTGCCCTTGAAACTCTAACTATTTGCAAACTGAGTTGCAAGAGATAAGGCTTCTGTTACTTATTTGTACTCCAAAATGAAGGAGTTGCTGAACAGGAATTTGTAATTTTATCTCTGATGAAATTTTGGGTTTAACCACTATCGATTAAAATCTACACTGGCTTGGAGAGGAGTATTCCCATTAACTTCATAGTTGTTGATGATGGGCTGCCCAAAAGGGCATGGAGAGATAGTTCTGCAAGTTCATTTGCTGTGTTGTCATCCATGTCAGTGTTCTCCAAGTTATTTTTTTCTGGATCTTCTGTTAACTCCATGAATTAAAGGAAGGCAGTTTTCCATCTATGACCAGGAATAAATGTATCCCCACATCTGAAAACACAACCCTTTATCTCTGCGTAACTGCTTGTCAGTTTCAGAAATTGGTGGAGTAGTGTTAACTGCTTGAGGAGGTCTATTAACTGATGGTAATAACTGCTTCTGAAAATTATTTTTATTTCCCCTGGATTTGTAATTGCTATCAGCAACGCTTGACCCCATATTTTGCTGGAGAAAATGTCCAGAAGGCTACGATTGTAATTTGCTTCAAATTCAAGGGCAAGACTTGCAGCCTTATAAACTGTATGTGGCTTTTGTATCTTAACATCTGCTTGCTACTCCTCCTTCAAACAATGCTCAGGCCAACCTCTAACCCTTGAAGAGCATCTTGCAAATTCTGTTCTATACTCATGCATTATGTGAAGTTGTTTAATGTTTCATAAATAAACAGTCGGGTTTTGAAATTCGGCCAGACCAAAATTTTCTTGAAAAATCTTAATCAATTCCCCCCAATCATGCACTCTTTGTCCAGAGGATACCATGTAAAAACATATACTGCATTCCCATCCAAATTCATTGCTGCTATGTCAGCTTTAAGATCATCTTGTGTTTGATTGTAGCGAAAATACTTCTCTTCCTCCATGATCCAACCACAAGGATCGCCTCCTTCAAACTTAGGGAACTCTACTTTTGAATGAGGCTGCTTAGATGTGTTTCTATTCCGCCGTGGATTTTCTTGATCCCCTCCTTCACATTCTTCATAATTTTGCTTATTAAAATGGCTATTACTCCCCTTAGCGACCGTGTGTGATTTTTGTTGTTTCAAGGCAGGCATATCAGCATCCAAACTGTTTAATTTAGACACAATAGTGGATAATTGTTGGGAAAGAGAATCATTAGAGAAGGGATTAGAAGATTCAATGGTTATGGGTGAGTTGCAGGATGATTCAGCGTTGGGATTAGGAAGAATAGGGTCCTTTTCATAAGTGGAATAGCATGTGGTGACCATTTGATCCCAACAGAATGAAAAGGATGGGCTCTAATGGCAAAATGTTAGAAACTAGATAGAATGAGGAGTTGAAAGAATAGGGTTGTAGCAGGGTAGTGAGAGACCTCTAGAATAAGAATCTAATCTTAGAAGTAGGAGAATTAGGAAAATAAAAGTAGAAATACGAGAAAGGAGAAGAAAGAGAAGAAGATAACTCTGGAATCAGAATCTGAACTCCTAGAGAAGAAGAAAACAAGGTAATTTCCTGAATAATACTTTCATTCATTTCCTTGGCAAAGTACTTAATATGATTTTCATAGTTTTGACAGCATATTTGAAATTTACTTCGAATCCCTAAAAACATGGAACTGCTAGTAACTCGCAATGACCGACACCAACCACTTATAAGGATAGACACCAAGGCACACATCAACAGAAATCACAAATGCATAATATCTAAAGACTGCCACACCTCTTCCTAGAATAAACAAGTAAGGGGCGTTAATAAAGCATTGTATGTGACAAAATTTTCAAGAGGATGAAGAGTACTAGAACTAGGTTTCTTGCTGAGAGAAATTGGCTAATCATGATCATTTTCTCATTTATTTGAGTACTTGCTTGGAGACTCTAGGTTCATGACCTGTCACAGGTTTTGACCCTCGTTGTGCTTCAATCATGAGGATTTCTTCTCTTTTTGGTTTCCTTCATGAGAAGAATAGTTCTTTGTATTTCTGCTGTTCTAGATCTACCCAAGTTTGAGTTACCTTCTGGTTTAGGCAATTGAGGTTGAGTTGATGATTCTAGAAAATGGTTTGATGAGAATGACAAAGGTTGATACTACTCGATGGAGTCAATCAGAGGGTAAGAGAGTAAGACGTAGAGTGGTAATTCAATAACTTGTCTCTCTCAATCTGCATTTTTTTTAACCTTAGGCCCTTGGCTCTCTAATATCATAAAAAGGGTAAGAGAGTAAGACGTAGAGAAAGAAAAGATTGGGAAATGTAGTCATTGAATTTTGACTTACACAAGTCTATTTTTAATGAGGGTACAACACCTATTATACAATTAAGCTATTCTCTTTAATTAGTAAACTAACAAATAATTAAAGAATAATTCCCCATTTGTTGCAAAATCAAATCAACTTATTCTCTTTAATTCGTCACAATCAATTAGCTAATTAACATAATCAATCATAATCAAATAGGTCAATGTAAAGTGGCAAAGGGACTGGTAACCTTGTGTTGACTTTTGATATCTCCTGGTGCAGAATAAGATAAGTGTATGTATATATATATGTTTGTTTGTTGGGGGGGGTGTTCCGCAATTTTCCCTGTTTATGATATCATAACAAAACAGTAATTAAATTCAAAACAAAATTCAATACTAAAATAATTGATAATATCTCCCCTACATTCTCTTTCCACTCTCCATTTGGAGTCTTGGGAAAACGTGGCTTTTCTTTTTTCAAATTTTCCAATCACATGGTGGTCTCCCCTTTTATCTCTTTATTTTCAACAAGTTTCCTTTAGACACGCAAGGGATTGAGCAGTTTCGTTGCATGGACATTATCTCTTATGGTTGTGTGGGTGACTGGGTGTGTCAGCTGTCCCCCAAAAAAGACAATAAATAAAGGAAGAAGTGCTAGGCCCTGTATGAAAGATCTACAGGGGATTTTGGGAATATTTAAACCCAGAATATCTTTGGTTCTAAGAGCATCGACAATTGATGATGGTTTTTTTTTTTTTATCATAATACAGAGGCCTGACCATTGGCAGGGCCACTGTTCTCCCCGTATAGGCGTTGTGGATTATGTTCATACTCTTCATTGCCATCTAAGGAGCCTATTTTATACTAGGACCTTACCAATCCTTTACATTTAGGACCAGAGGTAATAATTTGTTTTTTGGATTTCGTGGTCATGGGTATCACTGAAGTTCTTGTGATTCAAACTCCCACTTACGTTTATTTAATCAAAGGACGACTTTCCTTTCCAACTAAATAAACAAAAATTACAAAGGTTAATTGGTTTGTTTGTCTTTTTAAACTAAAAAAAGGAGAAAAAGGGGAGTAATTTTTAAGTTCCAGAGCTCATAATGTAGTGGCGCCTTGTCTCTTTATAATATCTCTATTTTACAATTCTAAATGATGAGCGGTGACATATAATCCTATATGCTTGCTTGTTTGTTCAATCTCGATTTGGGTTACTTACTGTGAATTTCTCCCCTATTGCAGATGGAAGTGAGGCTAAACGAAGTGCCTGACCTCTTGAGTCAAGATAAGATACAGATAAAGGAGGACTTGAAGCTATTTCTGAAGCCTGTAAGAGAGAAGTTGGTCCAATTTGAAGAGGAATTGAAAGATAGGTAGAAAGAGTTAGCTCCTACTTTTATGATAAATTATATGTAGCTCGTCTCCATTGTTTTTTGCAGGACTTTTTTCGGCACTTTGCCCTTTGAAAATACTTATTTCAATAGTTAACTAGAACAAAAAATATTAAAGGGTACTTTTAGATGACCAATCCCCATGCCTGGAAATGCTCAAGCATTCCTGTGCAATTGACTTATTTAGTAAGCGTGTAAGTGTAACTGAATTTACGGAACTCTGAATTTTGTGTATGTGTATGATGTATCCCTATTTACTCAGACCTTGAATTTTCCTTTAACAAACCGTATTTGGCATTGGTCTAAAAGCAGATCAGCCTACCCTGCTTGTTGGCTCTTGGATCATTCTTAATGGAGTGTACAAGAAAAAGAATCGTTTATTTTTATTTTAATACGCACTTATTATTATTATTATTAGTTGATAATCTTTATGATCGGATATCTGCTTATTGTGATTGAAATGAAACATTGAAAATAAATTTGTCATTGAATGACTACTAGTGTATTTCAATGGAGGCAAGAAAGCTCTGAAAAATGATGGTTCAGTTTAATAATACAAGTTGGGGATAAGTAAGTGGATAGTTTTGGTCCTATTGAAGATACCAATGTGCTCCTCTACTCTTATTTATAAGGTGCAGAGAGATAGGTGCTTTTGTCTGATGATTTTGTTGCATGGATATAGAAAGAATAGGAAAAGATTGGGAGGATGAGGGAAGAAGGGAATTAAAGAAGAGAAAATAGAGGTAGGGGAGATAGGAATAGAGAGGGAGAGAGAATGAGAATTGAAGCAAATGCTCAATGAATCTATCGACACGCCTAGTACAATAGCCATGGGAAATTATTTATTTACATAATAGTTTTTTTTTGGCCCAAATATTTACATAATAGTTACATCACTAAATTTTGCATATCAATGTATAATTTTATTTTTCATTTATTATTGTGTAAGCTTGGTTCTCATGGGATATAATGTACATTAAATATGGGTAAAAATGGAAAGCTGTTAAATTTTAAGGTATAGTTAATGAAGTATAGGACTATAGGGATTTTCTTTGTTTAAATAAAAGAAGTAATTCATAAATTGGATCATAGGCAAAGTGAAGAGCCATGTCAGAGTGATTGGGAGGGTTTTGGGAACAGACTCCTCTTCCTTGCAGATCTAGGAGCTCTAGGTATAAAGAAAACCTTTGAATCCATAATCTAGCCTCTTTTTCAACACCATAGGGTACACATATAGAGCACATTAAATAACCAGAAACGTCAATACTGCAGATCGTTGTCGCTCCTGAAATGACGATCAAGTAACGGAAATTTGTGGGAAAACCCATTTGCACATGAGAGTATAAATCTCCAGAAGAAAGAAAAAAAGGCTAAAGATACCAGAAAATGCAAGAGATCTGTCAGAATTTGCAATGTATGGTCTCCAAAGTTCTATTGACGCCTCCGAGTGTCTTAGAATGATATAAAAAATAGTTTTATTTCTCTTTTGTCTGGCCAGGGAGAACAAAAACCCATCACTAATAAACTAGAATTTTCACATGTAATGCACAAAAGTGTACACAGTTATTTATAAAGTCAGAAAATGGGTTAAAACTTACTAGTCAGCTCATCAAATTTGAATATTTTTGTTCAGTCCATTTTAAGTTACGTGCCTAACTTATACCCACATAAAAGTATAACCAAGCCCTTAATATAGAACAAAGGCAATACTCTAAACAAAAGATCTTCTTATTATCATAATTAAATTAAAAATAATCATGAAAATAATTTACATATATGTATTTGTAAGTTTATGGTTAATTTTTATTACTATATAATTTTAAATTCATATAAAAATAAAAATAAAAAAGTAATTCTTATATAATATACAGATTTTACATAATTTATGTATGAATTAGATGCATTTCATTTTAGTAACTAATTGACATTTCATATATTTTTATTAATATTTTAATATTTTTTAAAAATATTTATGATTATTTTTTAGAAAAGTTAGTTGGCCAGGCTTCCTTATTTTCTTAATACCACGGAAATCTAATATCAATATATTCAAAAAGATAATTCAACTTTCACAAGAAAAATAAATAAATAAAATACAATGGTTGGTCCTTAGTGTGTGTTTGGATTGATGGTGACAGAAGTGATTTCAATTTGACTTTTACAGACTTGAGATAGGGTAAAAGTCAAACTATATAATGTAATTTATTTATATTTGGATTGTCTTTTGTGAAAAAACCAATTTGACAAACTATAACTATGGATGTATATGATGTGATAATTTTAGGGAAATTCACACTAAGGATTTAACTAAAAAACACAATATCTGAAAAGTCTCAACTTTTTAATGGTGCCACTTTCATTTGTTATTGACAAGTTAAGAGACTTTTCATATATTATTTTTCTTGGTTGGAACTTTGGTGTGATTTTCCTATAAATTTATGAGAAATATTAAAATAAATTTATAAAATCTATAGAATACCCGTGCTCAAAGCATACAAAAAAAAAAAGTATCAGATGCTTCTTATTTATTAAATTTCTAATGGGAACCTCTTTCCCCAATTTTCCATATTTTTTTCTTCGTTGAATATTTGTAAAATCCCACTTGAATCTAGTTGAAATACCTAAATTCAAATTCAAGCCTATACTTTTAACAAATATCTAATAAGACCAAGAGGCCTAATTAGGAATTTGTTAATGTTGTCAAAATACTCCTTTATAGTTAAAAAGAATTTCAGCTATAAATAATTAGGATTGTCCCTATTTTAATAAACATCAAATTATTAGGATGTTTTGGAATTATTTTATTTTATTTTTATCAAAGCAAGGTAGTACTCACTTTAAGACCCTTCTCTTTCTTTTTTTCATAGTTATTTTTCTCTCTCCATGAGGAGAAGTGAAAAGTATGTTCATTTCGGCTTATGCTTTTATGCTGCTTTTGACCCAAATGTTATTTTGGTCAAAAGCTAATCCAAATATGTATAAATTCCCAAAAGCTACATTTTTCTCCTTGATCATAGGTTTAGGCTTCCCAAATGTGGATCCAAACAAAGTCTATAGTTCGCTCTCATTTAATTTTGGTTTCTATAATTCCAAACAATATGTTTTTATCTCAGGTATTTTTTTTTAATCTAAAATATTAGTTCCTATATTTCAATAAAAATATTGATCATATTTTAATGGTAAAATATCACTTAGGTCTCAAGGAACATAAAAAATATAAAAAAAGTCTCAACCAAAAAGCACATATGAAAAAAGTTCCTAGGACTTTTTTGATATTAATTGTATTGACAATAGGAAGTGCTATATCGACAACAGAAAATGCTATATTGACAACAAAATTTAAAAGCTTGGCCATTCACAATAGAAAAAACTATATTGACAATAGGAAGTGTTATATTGACAACAAAATTTAAAAACCTGGAGCTATTTTGAATCTCAAGTCCGTAAACATACAGAGGTTATTCAACGCAGAAAAAGTTATATTGGCAACAGGAAGTACTATATTGACAACAAAATATAAAAACCTAGAACTCAAGTCAATATAACACTTCATGTTGTCAATATAACTTTTTTTGTTGTAAATAGTCTATGTGCGTTTAGGGATTTGAGTTTCAAAATGGCTCTAGGTTTTTAAATTTTGTTGTCCATATAGCACTTCCTGTTGTCAATATGACTTTTTCTGTTGTGAATGGTCTCTGTGCGTTTAGGGACTTGAGTTTCAAAATGGCTTTAGGTTTTTAAATTTTGTTGTCAATATAACACTTCCTGTTGTCAATATAGCTTTTTCTGTTGTGAATGATCAGGTTTTTAAATTTTGTTGTTAATATAGCATTTTCTATTGTCAATATAGCACTTCCTGTTGTCAACACAACTAGTATCAAAAAAGTCCCTATGGAATTTTTTGATATGTGATTTTGGATTGGAACTTTTTTGATATTTTTTATGTTCTTTTGGACCAGAGTGATATTTTTTCTATTTTAAAATGGGTTAAGGTGCAAAAATAGACATGTGCTTATCTCCGAGGAGCGCCCAGTAGCAAATGCTTTTTTTAGGTGCAAAAGTGACTATGTGGTTACAAATTAGGTGCAAAAATAGCGTTTGACCGTTAAGTTTGACTTGTTTTGCTGACTGGACGATGACATGGCATTTCAAATATTTTTTTTAGTATCCTTTTAGTACTGGTCAATACCTGAAATATTTTTTCAAGATCTTAAAATAATTTTTCAAAATTATGAAAAAAAAAATTGTACCAATCAGTATCTTGAAAATACTTTTTAGTACCGATCAAGTCTCGAAATATTTTTTTAGTATCCTTTTAGTACCAAATCAATACCGAAATATTTTTTTAAGATCATAAAATTATTTTTGCACCTTTGAAATGCCACGTCATCGTCCAGTAAGCAAAAAAAGTCAAATTTAACGGTCAAACGCTATTTTTGCACCTAATTTGTAATCACATAGTCACTTTTGCACCTAAAAAAAGCATTTGCTACTGGGCGCTTCTCGGAGAAAATCACATGTCTATTTTTGCACCTTAACCCTTTTAAAATTATAAGAACCAAAGTCAAAATGGGACAAACTATGAAGACCAAACATTATATTAACTACATTTTTTAGAGTAAATACCCTTTTGGGTCCCCGACAAAAAACACGGACCCCATTTTCGTCCCTAGGGACTAAAATGAGACTTTTTTATAGACTAAAAAAGGCTTTTTGGAAATTTGCGAGGGACCAAAATGTTCACAAATCGACCCTTATTCGTTCTTTTCAGGGAATAAAAGGGCATTTCTTTGTGTGAGGGACCAAAATGGGGTCCGTGTTTTTTTTTCCAGGGAGCCGGTATTTACTCTATTTTTAATAGTTACATTTATTCTCATATTGGAGGCATTTATGTTTGAGGTACTATTGCGTACTAAGTTATGTTTTGTTTAGAAGAAGAGTGGGGTTAGCTTGTTTGGATTTGTTGGAGAGGAGGGGAGGGGTGGCAATAATCAATTTACCATTCCACCTTTACATATTAGTCTATGTCTTATGTATATATATGTTATGTAAATTAATTGACACCTTAATTTATTTTGTTCTTTTGATAAGCATTAAGGAATATATTTTTCCCCCGTACATTAATGGGATATCACAAAAAACACAAGGGCAAAATAATTAAATCTTTTAAAAATAATTTATCATCCGTGTCTAAAATAAATTAGGAGTTAATTTTTATTTTTCATGAGCATTAATGGAATATCGCAAATATCACAAGGCTAATTAGTCAAAAAATATCTTTTATTTTTAATTAATTTATCACCTCGGCGCGACAAGAGAAGTTCTAAGAGGGAAATTTAATTTTCCCCGCGAAAGAGACATGTTTTGGTATTTTGGATTTTATTAATACTGGTTAATTATAAAGTGTCCGGTCCTAAATATATAATTTTATTAATAAGACCGGTTAGTTATAAAGTGTCCGGTCCTAAAGATATAATTTTATTAATACATTTTTAAGACCGGCAATTAAGAATACTCCGGTCCTAATATTTACTATTGATTTAATTTTAAGACCGGTTTTTTATAAACATCCGAACCTAAAATTCAAATACTTATAGAGTCGTAAACCTCTTCGTTTATTAATGAACCAAACTAAAAAAAAAAAGAGATTTGCCTTTGGCGAGCGCAGCAGAAACTGAATTAATAAAATAAATAAAGGAAAACTGGAGAATATGAATATAAAAAAGGCACAAGCTTAGTTCTTACTGCTTCCATACATAACTGGAGAATATGCACGTACACAAGAAAAAAAGAAAGAAAAACAATAACTGAACATTATCAACGACAAGAATCTAACTAAACATCCTAAAGCTTATTATCATCCAATGCCTTGGCGATATCGACGTGAAAAGCATTAACTTCCCGTCGGAGATCAGCAAGCTCTTGTCTTATTCGCATCAGCCGCAATGCATCATTAGAGGAAAGAGGAGAGGGGTCAGCGGTAGGCGCACTGGGGCCAATTGATTGGAGAGGGGGAGCAGGAACCTCTGTATGGTCTGAATGCTGGAGGGGGGGTGCGACAACCTCTTCATCATCCGAAATAACAATGGGTCCAATGACCCGAGATTCTTCGGTCACAATAGAACACACTCTCGCTGGAGGAGGCGCACCGTATAATGATCTAAGGATGGCAAGAGCTTCAGGTGTAAGAGCACCCCTACGAGGAGTTCTCTTGTATCTAACCATGGTTTGAGGCTTTGAACAATTGGGCGAGAGCTCCTAGTAGTGAGGAGTTAGGAACGAGAGGTATAATGAGGAGTTAATAAGGACATGGAGGTAACTAGTGTGAGGAGTTAATGAGGACAGAGAGAGGGATACGCAATTGATACACTCTTTTTATTATATAACCAGACCTAAAAGTATATTTTTTTATTTTTTCAATTAAATTACTTTTAAGACCGTATTTTTAGAATAATCCGGTCCTAAATGTCCACTATTTACTTTTCCATACAATTCAATTACTTTTAATACCGACCATTTATCTTATATCCGGTCCTAAAAGTCAATTATTTTTTTATCGATTATTTATTTTTGTAAAGTAAGAATTTTTCCTTAAAAAATATTACTTTTAAGAACAGATCTTTTACAAAATACGGTATTAAATGTTCAGTCACTTCAAAATTACTCAGATAGCAGAGTCGTATCCTTACACTCCGTTCACATGATCCAGAGTCTCTTCGGCTTCAAGGTAAACTGTCCAACTATGCGTCTCCTCATATTCTGAGGAACTATGCATCTCCTCATAAAAAGTTCCCAGCGTTTCATATTCTTCAGGATAGGTTCTCTATTTAAACTCGTTGTTACTTTAGTTTCTTCACATTCTTCTCCATCACTTCTACACGGCCTCCTCCACCGCCTAGCCTCCACTGTAATGGCTGCTCCACCAGGTCCTCTTTTTCCTCCTCCTCCTCTTCAACCTCAGCCCCCTCCGCCATTGCCTCCAAATCCGACTGTCAAGTAGTTGGTGCAGAACATGGTGGCCCGCGTCGATCACATCGATCGACGCTTGGGCAAATTGTTTCAGCTTGTTCATACCGTCAACCAGAAGCTGAACATGGTACTTGACGCCAATGACGTGGAGTACGATCCTACCTCCGACGACGCCTCCTACCTCTCTGACAACGGGGATGATTAGTTGTTTTATAGTTTTTTTTTTGTAATAGTCGCTGCCCTATAGGGCAGCGTAAAAATTAATAAATACAATATTTCCATATTTTGTTCTCGTGGGAGTTTTAATTAATTAGTTTATATGCATTATCTGAACCTAAAAAGCAATAAGAAAGTCAATTATGAAATATGGAAAATGGAAGACTCAAAACACCAAAATAAAAATAATAATAAAAAAAAGACAGAAAGGCAATTATGAAATATGGAGGTTGTAATATGTACAAATATTTAATTTAATGTTTTGATGCGATTACACTCTCTAAATAAATAAAGTAAATCGGTTATGAAATATGAATAATAGGGAAAGTAGTTACGAGAATAATTAATAATGTAGGCTATAGTTCTTGCATATTGAATAAATATTTAATTTAATATTATGATTATTCATTAAATATATAAGTGATTTTTTATATAAAAATATATTAATAAATATATCGCATATTTTTCGCCAATGAAAGACTTTTAGGACCGGCTATTTAGTAAATCTATGGTCCTAAAAGACTGGCATATTTTTTCAATAATAAACAAAGACTTTTAGGACCGGATATATTGCTAAGATACGGTCCTAAAAGACTGGCATATTTTTCCAATGGAACATGAAGACGTTTAGGACCGGCTATTTAGTAAACCTACGGTCCTAAAAGACTGACATATTTTTCCAATAATAAACAAAGACTTTTAGGACCGGCTATATTGCTAAGATACGGTCCTAAAAGACTGGCATATTTTTCCAATGGAACACGAAGACGTTTAGGACCGGCTATTTAGTAAACCTACGGTCCTAAAAGACTGGCATATTTTTCCAATAATAAACGAAGACTTTTAGGACCGGCTATTTAGTAAATCTATGGTCCTAAACTTCTCGCATTTGTAAATTAAGCAATAAATAGTTTTATCCATCATCCAATACATTCAGCAACCACTAATGGACATAAGGAAATTGTTTGAAATGAATTAACAAATTAGTATTGTATACTATCACAAATTGGACAATCGTTCATTATACAGACCGAAGATGATTGTTGATACATCTAGCATATATTTACAATGAATTCATAAATAAACTATTTTTCCGATTTTCCGAGATCATCAGATCATACAGATATTCACATAACACATTGCATGTGTGCTTAATATCACCATAAGGAAAGGGGTCAGCACAGTTAAACGTCTGTAGCATCAAAGACAGAAATATATTAGTCGTCCTTCCTTGCATATCAAAGGGGTCAGCGCACATGCAAAGTAATGTAATACATTTACCTTTGTTTGGATGTTAGTCACTGGTTGCATGACAATATTATACATGTGTGTCAAGACATAATGTCCACATAAGTTGGACTCCTTCGGTTGCCGACGGATCTAAAAACAAACAAGAAATATATATAAGAGCATATATTGCTACTGAACAAGTTCACAAGCCAGTGTGCCAGTGTCCAAATATGTACTAACCTTTGGTTTGATCCATGTAGGCTCTTTGACTTCAGCCCCAAACCTGTTCTTGGAATGATTTTAAGGGCCTATTGTCAATATCACGAATTTACTCAATAATGGTCACTAAAAATTTACAGCAGAGATTTCAGACTAGACAATCAAAATGACATATGCTTACTTGTTCACCATCTGCTGCAATGTAGGCGGTGGATCGTAGTGAAGGGAGCATAAAAAAGACCACTTTATTCTCATTCGGGCAAATCGGGACCAATCGCGCAATGGCGGCGAAAATTCACAATAGACAAGTACTCGGTAATATGTAGCAGAATTAAGGGAATTGCAGAAAAGAATTATGATATGTACCTATTGTAGTATGGTGCCAAGTACCACTCTTTCCTATTGTTGGACAACCTTGTTGTTATGTATGATTGTATCTCCACTAAGGGTGGTTGACTTATGTCTTGTGGGCGAAGAATCCAATATCTTGGCTTCGCCCACTGCCCAATTCACGATGCATTAACCTACAATAATGACGTCAGGGAATTAGTATATACGTATGTGAGTGTCTCACATTTATATTATATACTCATAGAAGAAGATACTTACTTTATAAACATGAGAATCATTGAATTAGTAAGCTCCTGTTTATCAAACAGTAGGGAAATTATATCATCTTGGTCAACCAAAACCGGGTGCTTGTTTTTAAGACCTACTTCTGTATTGACATGCCACTGATTAAGTGCAACTTGTTTATTGGATACCATAAGGACAAGCTTGTCCTTGGCACTCAACTTAGCCGTGCCAACCAATTCGGGAGGGGCCGGAGCATCGGGGGTAGAAACATGCACAAGCTTCACGGCCCACGAGATCAAGGTTCCAATGACATCACTCACAACCTTCTCACCATTTGGGAGAGGGACAGATGCATCAATGATGACCTCTTCAACTGACACTCCGACTTCATCATCAGTCATTTGTTGGTGGTGTACAGTTGATCCCAAGTTGTGGACAGTCCCTTTTGCAACCAATCGTCTATCATAATGTTCAGGATCCTCCACATAAAGGTCACAAGGTGTCTCTGACTGTCCAACAATGCAGCTCCCTCTAGTGCTCTGCTGCATAACTGTAGGTGAGAGTGGCAAGGGAACACTGGTCTTTGCACGAGAGCTCACAAGCACCTTCATTTGATTCATTTCCTCCTTCATCTCCCTCAGCTGGGATTGAAAATAGGCAGTCAATGAAGCTTCTTTAGCCGCTGCTTGCTCATTCAATTTGGCCACCTCCTGTGCCACCGTTTGTTCCATCTCCTCCCGGGTAACCATACTTTGTTTCTGGCGTTTGGCGCTATCAAAGTATTCCTTTAGGCCTACCCTTCCTCCAATCCCCCTTACACGCCCCGCGTGATCCGATTTTCCGGTCGCAACGGTCAGAACATCATTCCTCCTGTCCGACACAAAAGTTCCCTCCGCTTCTTTCTTCTTTAGATTTTCCTGTAAGATACAGATAATGAGAAGCTTAGTAATGAAACATGTTTAGTAACTAAAAATTAACAATAACGATATTTACAATTCTTTCAGCAACTAGACGAGTTTGTTAACTCGTGTAGGCGCCGCTTGGCTTTTGCCGAATATACAACCATAACTCATCACGACGTATTGGAGATGGCGGATCATGTATCGTAGAAGTATTGGATTCTGCTTCTGCTTCATCTTCCAATCTCTTCCGCTTGGCCGCCATCAATTCTTTTTCAGCCTTTTCGTATCCGCCGCAAGAAGCCCTATGCGGGCAATCATTCTTTCTCTTTATCTCCTGTGCTTGTTCCCTTCTTTTCTGTGAATCAGAATTGAAAACAACTATTAATTATGAATTTCAGCCATCTCACTAACGAAATTAGAGAACTTCGCTTGATATGAACCTCAAACACTAGTCAAATTCACTTCATCAAGTTTCAACATTTTATTTAATGAAGATGTAGAATTGTAGAAGAAATTGGGAGAACTAGAGTAAAGGGAGTTGCAGAACTGCACCGAAACCTTTACACAGTTAACATACTAACTAACTAATAGCAATGTCTAACCACTACCTACTACAAAAGAACTAGCTAAGACTATAATAATGGTTTGACTCTTATGCCATTATTATTTCCCTAATTACCTACTTAGTATTTTACCTTTGCACGGTTTACATATCAGACTTGCATACAACTAAGACATGCTCCTCTTATGCAGGACAAAGGATGGAAATATATACTTCTATTCACAAACCAAACCATCTAACTAACATGATTAGATGAACACGTACAATAACATTCACATATCCGCACAAGTTAATAAGCAAACAAAAGAGGGCAAACAAAACTAAATATAAACTCACCAAAGCTTCAGGAGTGGTCTGCAGCTGAACAAATTGTTGTCAAGTTTGTTCATCAATAAATGTGTACTTGTCCCAAGGATTATGGTCAGGCCTAACATCGACAAAAATATATGTGTTAGCTAGAAAGGTCTTAAACTTCCTCCACCGATCAACACAATAAGACAATGTCTTGTCTTTCAACTTCTGGGAGTCAGGGACAGTGTATGTGAGCCAGATAGTGTCCCAAATAGGATCCTTTCTTTTGTGCGACGGTCGACATTTTTCCACTCATCTGTCAAGATGCTAGCCTTGCTGCGTGCTAGATAGCCGACAAAACTATTATATTTTTGTTTATTAGGACCGAAAGGAGCCAACGTTTCATCAAACTGAATCTCGAGCTTTGACTCAGAGGTCCGACTTACGGATACGTCTTTCATTCGTGTGCCACTTCTACCACGGTGTGCAGGGCGGTTACGATGCTCATTGTGAGATGAAGAGGGTTCCTTTTGACTCACACCAATCGCACCAGTAACTGGCGTTGAAGGAATAGCAGAAGAACTGTTTTCTCCGTTCATTTTTGAGAAAGGAAGAGAGGCTGAGAGTGGTGGTGCGAAAGAGGAACGACTGAGAAAGTGAGAGAGTAACAGAGGATGATAGTGGTGGGCGAGGAAGAGAAGTAATGCAACATTGAAGAGGGGTTTCACAACAAGAACAAGGGTTTCAGAGTTTAGAGAGAGCAACGTATCAGTCCTAACTCTTAAGGTAACGTTTGCGTGAATATTTGGCGCTTTAGTTTCCATACCGGACGAACTAAAAGGCCAGTCTTAAAGGTTAAAATTTAAGACCGTCCATTATTAAAAGCCGGTCTTAAAAATAATAAAATTTTTGAATAATTTTTTATAATATTTTGTACCGGCCATACTTTAAGTCCGGTCTTAAAAGTATAACCTTTAAGACCGTTTTTATATATGTCCGGTCTTAAAAGTTTTAACTTTATATTTAAATTTTTCCTGATTATTTTGGTCCGCGAAAAATATAAGTTCGGGCATTTGTCGAGATTTCTCTATAAAATAATTGAAATTTTAATTACATTTTTAAGACCGGTTGATTTTTTAAGCGGTCTGAATAATATATTTAAGACCCATTAATAAAGGATCCGGTCCAAGAAGTTCTTGATATTTACAAAACTACCACCGGTCATACCTTTAAGACCGGTGCATCAGTACTCCGCTCTAAACGAGGCGGTCTTAAAGCCCTTTTTTGCACTAGTGTGCCCACAGCCTAAACATGAAGTTGAATCTCATCCTTCATTACAATGAGGTTGAATTTTATCACTTCAAGTTAGACCCTTCATCCCCTTCCTCTGACGCCAATAATGTGTTGCGCTCTTGAGCTGCCACACTTAATCACCTATATCAGCATAACGATAAGGACCAACACTCCTATCACATTGGGTTACTAGGGTAAGGGAAAGAAAGAGTACTCAAATGTTATTTGGTACAATGCCAGATTAAGATATTTATGCCTACTAATTACTTGTAAAAAAGTGTTAACTTCAATTGTGTGCTTTACAATCTACATATGATATAGACAACAATCAAAAGAAATTTGTCATCAATAAGGTTGGGCAAGCACTATGCATATTCTATCATGTCTTGACGAAGGTGTATTTTCTGAATCTAGAAGAGGCTGATAAGAAAAAAGTTCTTGAGGAACTTCGGTCCACGATCATAGGGGTTAGTAGATAGAATTCATCATCTTACATTGCCAGCCATTTTTTTGGGTAATAGTATTAGTTCAAGTCTTTCACTCAAGAGGGTTGAATTAGGTGATATTAAATCAAATACAAACGTAATAAAGAGAATAGAGTTAGAAGAATATCACTGAAAGAAGACACAAGGGATTTATGCTAGTTCATTCCAATCCACTTGACCTACGTCGAGTCTTCAAAAATCTTTTTCAGAGTTTCACTATTGTTCCAAGATTCACCAGGCTCTTGGTGCCTTTGTACAAGCAAGTTCTTCTTCAAAGAATACTCGTTCCCCCCTACACTTTGCAAACTATGCCCACGCTCGAAGTCTTACTACCTTGAGTATCTTAACTGTAATAAATGGTTCAATAAAAACTCTCTCACCAAAAGTAAATGAATAAGACTGAAGTACAATGTCGCACAAAAATAGAGCTCAAGATTTAGCAATGTAACAGTAATGTGCATCCATGTGCATACTTTACTTGATAAAAGCCTTGAAAATTATACAACTTTTGATCCCTCTAAATTGCTTGTTTCAGATACGTCAACAAAGAAAGATTCAATGGTTTTTAAAGATCATGAAAATAATCTTTCCATTTAGTTCTCTCTTGCAATTTTCTACTTGATATAGAAAATGAAAATACTTGCTCTGAATTTTTAGGAGGTGATAGCTTGATCAATTCTCTTTCTTCTTCCACTCGTTTAGCTCCCAACTCTTGTGGTTGTAAAAGTGATGTAATGTGCCCTAACACTAAGTTGGATTCCGCATTTTCCCCATTGAAAATATGAGAATTTTGAACATGTGATTACTTGTTTGGTTCTTACTGAAGGGAATCAAATTAATTTTCTTGGGTGTGATTCCTACTAGGAGAGATTTGTTTTTAACATGTTTGCACAATACTCTATATCTCTCCATGTTTATATATCTGGAATGGGTACTACTTTTGAATTGTTTTCTTTGCAAGCACATGATTGGAAGGATCCTTTGCGGTACAAACCTCCACCATATTTTTTTGGACCTCTTCCGATTGATCCTGAATTACCACCACCTCAAAAAATCAAGCAAGGAGAAGTGTACACCATGAAGACCATTATGTTTCTCATCTTGGATGACAACTTGTCCCAAAGCTATCCTTCCACCATTAATTCATTACAATCACACAATTAGAAAAATTCAATCTTGTCACAATTGTCTTATTTAAAAATTCCTTCACTGAATATATCAGTTGTTCGAGGCATCATAACTTTCCAAACTATTCAAGAGTATAATAATTCAAATATTTGATATAAGATCCAACTAATATTCATTATTATAATTCAAATATCTATCTGAGTAAAGTTTAAATCCAACTATCATTTCAATCATCATAAGTTACAGGGTATCAAGATCATAATTTCCACAATTATTCAATAAGACTCATATCGCACATAATCAATTTTCCATCATTTTATCAAAAGTAAAATTTATATACTATAATATGTTATCTAACACCATCAAAGTATTAAGGTTATTTTCAAAATAATTAATACAATTATTTTCTAGGAATTAAAACCCAATTAAGTTCCCAATAATACTCATATATAATTATATAATTAATCCTATTATTTTCTAGGGTTAAAACCCAATAAAGTTCCCAAATAATATATTTAATTTATAAATAATCGTATTATTTTCTAGGAGTTAAAATAATTTAATATGAACACCCTAAGGGTTATATATAATATATGAAAACATCTTAAAATTCCCTAAGGATTAAGATTACATTTAACAAATGTAAAATTATCCTATGATCACCTAGGGATTAGGATTATATATATCAAATTTCATCTAAAACTAATTTAAGATGCCTTAAGGATCGGGAGCACATCAAACAAAAATTCATATAAAGCCAACCTTTAACTCTCAAGGAACTAGGATTACATATAATATATTTCATATATAACAACTCTATGATATATTTAGGATCATAATTACCCTATCAAAATTCATATAAAATTAACCTAAGACTTCTAGGGATTAAGATTACCTGGTCTCTGTGTTTGATGACTTCTAGGAGGAAAATCGATTAGAGAAGAGAAGCGCAGTTCATAGCCAGAAAAAAAATTGAAATAAGAAGAAAGAGAAGAAGAGGAGAAGAGAAATGGAGAAATGCTAAGGATTAGAAGTGATTTGGTTTGGTTAGACTAAGCTCCTATTTATAGATGAAGTTTTGTAACTGAGACATTAATTACGGTAATATCAAAAGTCATATTTAATTATCACGTGTAATATCAATGGTCATCATTAATTATTACCGTAATATCAAATGTCATCAGTAATTCTCACAGGTAATATCAATGGTCATCATTAATATTTTTTTTTCCTTCGGTTATCACGAAGTGCCTTACAAGATTTTGACAAGGGTTGTGTCTTTTCTTACTTATTTTCTTCTTGATTTCTATGATTGTTTGTGTTTAATTGACGAATGAAAAAAGATAAGTGTTTTTTTTTTTGGGGGGGGGGGGGTGGTAATCCAGCAGTAAAAAGTTGATTTATTTTTGTTGTCCACCCCTTTAGGCTTTGAGCTTTTGTCATTCCTTTGTAGTTAGGTCATTGAGAACAATGCAAGATTTAAGTTTTTTTTTTTTTTTTTTTTTGGGGGGGGGGGGGATATGGATTTGGGTCTTGTGTGCCTCATTGTAAATATGTGTCATTTTCAAAGAAAAAAAAAACAGAAAATTCTTGGTCCAAACCACACTTTTGAAATTTTGCCACTCCTTGTTTTAGAATTTTTTCTAAATACTTGTGAGAATTGCATATGCCCCTGGTTGATTTTTTAATGAATTCATTGGTTATTGCTCTTATAGTTAGCATTGGGATTAGTTGAGTTAATGCATTCTGATTAGGTTAATATTTCGTTAATCTTTGTGAATGTGCATATGAGAGAAAACCTTTGTTGGAAGGATTTTGAGCCTAATTTCCATTGATTAACGTGTGTTTTCCACCTATTCTAGTGTACCTCTAAAATTTGTTTAAATTCTTTCTCAAAATCAAATTTGTATTTAGATTAATGAACATGATAGGGGCATCATTTCATCAACCTACATCCCAAACACAAACCTTATACACTGATCCATTTTTAACCCCCTTTGAACCCTTCACATTCCAAAATCCATCATTTAATTAACAAGTACTATGTATGCATCTCATTTTTGTATTGATTGATATCCAAACATCATCAAATTGCTTGCCATTGATATTGCATGTATGAAGAATGCCATGTAGATACATTATATATAAAAAGAAAGAAAAAAGATAAAGGAATCAGTAGAGAACAAAGAAAGAAGAAGAAGAACCAAAATTAGAAGGAAAAAAAAGGAGGCACAAAAATAGAGAAAAAAAATAGAAAAAGACAAAAGAAAAGAAGAAATAAAGAATAAGGCATTTGTTTTGATTGGAAAGGAGATATGGTTATTTGAGCTTAAAGTTAAAAAAAAATGGATGCCATTGAACACATTTATGCATGCATAGTACTTGTTTCATAATCCATTTCATGAGACCATATTCCATCATTACAACCCTTTTTAAGACCCCTTGATTCATAGGTTTAAATGCTACTTAGTGGTGGAGAGAGTACAATTTCTACAAGCATATGGTAGGATCTAGTCTAGGTAGTATTGAGTGAAATTGCCATACTTGTGAGATGAGTTAAACACTTAAATCCTTGAGTGCTCTCTTGTACAATTTTTGATTAATTGTTCATTAATTATTCCATTTGCCTTACCTTATGCTAAGCTTGAGTTAGCATGATTAGTGATCATTGATTAATTCATTGACTCCAATAATGAGCATTTGAAGTTTTCATTTGTGTTTAGTTTTAAATTGATTAGTGTTTTGCCAAGGAGTGCAATAGTTTGTGTGTAGAGGAATTGAAAACTCCCTAATTTTTTTTATTATATATTTCCATCTTTTATTTTGGGTTTTCATCATAATAATTGAGTTTAATATGCCTCCTTTGTGATTAATTGGGATAAAGAGTAAATACATTAAATTAGGAATAAAAAGGAAAAAAGTGTCAAAAAAAACTGTAATTACTCCAAATCATTGATTTTCTAAGAATATTTGATGTTGGATTATTTTTTATTTTTTATTGTAGGTGCTTGAAGAAATTGAACCAAATTTAAAAATGGAAGTTTGGGCACAAATTGCAAGAATTACAGTTTTGCCCCATAATAAAAAATTTCAATTTAGAGCCTGTTTGAATCCTCTCCCCCCCCCTCTCTCTCTTTTTTTAAAGTTAAAGCTACTTTTAAGTTAAAGCTAAAACAAGAACTTGTTTAAAAAAGCTAAAAGCTGTTTGATGATGATATAATTTTTTTTTAGCTTAAAAGCTCAAATTAAAAATTAGTTGTTTGACAAAAATTTTGTCATAAGCACTTTTTCATATGTAGGTGAAACGTATCAGTTGACCACCAAAATAATAAATTTTAACACCCAAGGGTATATAAAGGAAGCGAAAGGCCGCCTTCGTAGACGAAACCAAAACATTTACGCATATTCAGGCAAAGAAAATTCTCGCAGTCCACTTTATTTCTAACAAAATTTACAATCAAAGCATAAAAATGAGAAATTAATATTGGGGGAGAATGAGGATACTTGAATAATTTGAGCCAGAAAGAAAAATCACAGAAAAGCTATAGAAACAAGTTGGCATTACCTTCGTAGCAATACGTCCGGCGGCGACACGATGGCTGTTAGTGGCGGCGGAAGAAGAGAGGAAGTTGAAGCTAAAGGAGAAACAGAAATGAAGGTGGATAGAGGACAGTCGCAACAAGAGCTGTAGGGTTCTCTTAAAAAAGGGTCAAGGAGCGAATTGACCAACAAACTATTACCCCGGGAGCACCCAACATAAACAACTATTAAGTGGACCTTAAATACCAACCAACTTTTTAAAATGTGCACTCAGCACAAAATCGTTTATTCACCGTCAACTTCCATAAGTCGCTTTTTCCAGCTTTGCATCCGTTGAAACCCCACGCTTCAGCCAGTCTCTCCTCTCTGTCCCTTTCCCACAAACTCATCCTCTCCCCCATGCTTTATTTTCACTCCCCTCTCTCACAGTTCCTTGCCATTTCCTCATCAGAACCGTAACCAGTCTTGTCACAACATATAGTTCCTGCATCACCAATGGAAGTACATAAGATATCAAAGAAAAAAAAACCACTTGGTGGAGTGATGATCTAAAGTCTAAACTAGGAGTCACTATTGAATAGTTAGAGCAAGCCAATTATAGAAGATATGTACGAATGCGAAAGTTACAAATGTATTAAAGATTGATCCATCTATCTTTTAAAAGCAGAGGGCTTCCAAGACTCGTCTTTGTCTTGAGTCCAAATGAAAAATAGGAATTTCTGAGATAGAGGGCATGTCTTTCATTACATAGTCTTCTTCATATTGTAATTAGTCAGCAAGGGAAGCAAGTATAATCCTGGAGGTCAATTCCCTTTGAACATGAGTGAGCATCTAAAATAGACACCAGAAAGATGAACATACAGAAAAAAAAGAACCTACCAACAGAAACTGAAGAGCAGAACCTGATGTCGGCCGGATCATTTTCCGTCCCAAGAGGGTCTGAAAAGCAAAAAAGAAAGGTAAACAAAATTTAGACTTGGACCTGTACAAAATAAGAAAAAGGAAAAGAGAAACAGAGGAAGGAGGGAGGGGAGAAACTTACAGAAGTGGGGGAGATTGAGATTGAAAGAGAAGCCGATGAAAGAAGGTGCTAAGATGAAGCAGCAGGAGACGAGGGAGAGGAGGAAGAGAGAGAACAACCTAGACCTGGTTCTCTTGCATTCATTTTGAGAGACGTCGTACCATTTTGCCTTTCAAGAAAGTAATTTGTATCCCTTAGTGATATTAGACTTGTGAAGAAAGATGTGAAGAGGTAGAAGCAAGCGAGGAAATAACGGACGTTGAGGGTGAATAAACGATTTTGTGCTAAGTGAACCTTTTAAAAAGTTGGTTGGTATTTAAGGTCCACTTAATAGTTGTTTGTGTTGGGCGCTCCTGGGGTAATAGTTTGTTGGCCAATTCACTCCTTAACCCCTTAAAAAAAGAGTTTAAAAAATTTTAAGCTCTTTTTTCTTCATTATAAAATAAGCTCTTTTTATTACAAGTGCTTCTATAAAAATATGTTTGGCCTTACTTCTGCTTATAAGGAGAATATAAGGATCCAACCCTCCAAAAACTTTTAACAATTTCATTTTGGCCCCTGGTCAGTTTTGGGACTCAGTAGTTGGAAATTGCAGACCTTTACGAATGAGAAGCGCCGCGGAAGAGAGACCATTGACCTTCATCACCTTCCGCCACCTTCACTCTCATGGAGTTTGTGATATGGAATTTGTGATATGAAGTTTGTGAAATGGAATGTTTGATATGAAATTTTGTGAATTATATCTATAATACTTTATTATATAAATTGTTCCACTCGGCACCTCACGAACACATATTAGCATGTGTAATGAGTTGGATAGCTAGTTACCGAGGTCTTTGTATCACCCCGTTGATTTAACATTTTTTAGGAAATAGTTTTTCTGCTAATCAATCGAGGAAGGCTCTGAGGCTTGATTATTATGATAATCTTTGGAAAGCCTCCTTTTTTTTTAAAAAAAAAAAAAATGTATGTGGTGAATTGTTGTGTATTGTCATTGTAGGGCTCATGCTATATACTCTGATATGATATTATGTTTTGGATTATATTGTTTTCTATCATGGGTAAGTATGTCAAAGGGATATTTAAGAAAATTGCTATTTATGTATTTTGTTGATTTAGTTTGATATTGGGCTTATTGTCGGATGAGTATATTCTAGACAGCTCAAAGCTCATTCGAGAAGCTCAAGGCCCAACTGTGAATAGGAATGACTTTATAAATGTGTTGTTTTGAAATAGCTTATTGCACAATTACTTAGAAAGATTTTATTATCCATGATAAATTTTAAATGATTAGTTTATTTGTTTTTATCATGGATAGATATTTATAATGGTTTAAGTTCTTTATAACCATGGTAGTATTTTCAAATGGTAGTTGAACTCTTTTTCTATTTTGAAAGATGAGTTGTTATCTTTTCTAGTATAGTAAACTTTTGGGTTTAAGTGTTCTTTTTTACACCATAGTATTGTTTATTATCCGAAGAATTTCAAGTGTATGGATAATTGAATTTTAAGGAAACAATTTTACATATATATTATTTACCAATAACTATAACATTAAATTGAAGCACACATAGTTTATATATGACTGACACATTTTCTTCTAATTTATTTATAGTGCCCATAGGAACCAAACGACAACAGCGATTGTAGGTAATACGAGATGTAATTCATGAAAAACATGATCACGCAAGGTCCTAAAAATATTGCTCCTAATAAGGTATATTATATGCTGAATTTGTTGATATATACATTCGACTAGCTATGCACACACATGCTGAATTTGTTGATATATACATTCGACTAGACACACACACAGACGCACGCACGCGCACACGTACGCGGTTTATCGTTTGTCATGTCATTTGATATAAAGTTTTGTCAAGTCACCTTAAACCTACGTCGTTTTGGGAGTTAAGGGAATTAATGAAGGAAGTTTTGGTAAAATTCATATAATAAATACAAAAGTAAAAATACCAAAACACCCTTCATTAATTCCCCTAACTCCCAAAATGACGTACTTTTAGGGTTAAGGGAATTAATGAAAGGTCTTTTGGTAAAATTCATATAATAAATACAAAAATAAAAATATCAAAACATCATTAATTTCCCTAACCCCAAAATGACGTCATTTCAGGAGTTAGGGGAATTAATGAAGGGTATTTTGGTAAAATTCATATAATAAATACAAAAAACCAATATAACAAATACAAACACAAAAATACCAAAACACCCTTTATTAATTCCCTTAACTCCTAAAACGACGTAGTTTTGGGTGACTTGACAATACCTTATGTCAAATGATGACAAACAATAAACCCATATATAATATATATTAAAATATCTAACTTCATCTATCTAACATGAGTTGATGAATGTCCTTCCTTTTGTTGATTGCTATGGCAAAAGATATAATAGTGTTTGTTTTCTACTGACTGTCATGACTATTGGCATCATACCACATCAAACAACAAAATAGCAAACATTTTAACAGCATGTGAACTACACATTCAATGTGCCAGCTACAACAAATCAAGCATTCAAGTTCCTAAAAACTCATTGGAAACAACATTTGTTGTAGTCTTTTGAACATCATGTCCATTGTTAGGCACGTATATTTTTAACCCATCCATACTTCTCTTGAGAGTGCAACATCATCCCCAAAACAAATATATGCCACTTACCTACTCATCATTCCTCTACTATAAATTTTCACTTATTATCTATCATATAATCTCTTTATAAAAATAGAATAGAAAAATACATATCTTACACCTTTATTACTTTTGACTAACATTTTTAAGAGTCCACATTCCCTGCTAAGGTTTAGCTGCTTCTTACCTGCTTAGAGTCAAAACGGCATCGTTTCCATGAAAAGAGAACCAAAAGCGCCGTTTGCATTAACACCCAATATTTACACGTGGGCATCTGTTTGCCTGGAAAATTTCCCGCGAAAAGCAGTAGTGACAAAGTGGAAGAAATTAGACAAACATGAATAACAAAGGAGGTGGATGCGCGGGAAAAAAAAAAACCCCCTCCTGCTTGGTTGCTGAGACTTGGTTCCTGCTTTTTGTTGCTGAGAGGAAAGACGCGACTTGCGAGAGGGATGAAGTGAAAGTGGAGACTGAGGGGAAGTTATCATTGACTTTAAATCTGTGTTGCAAGGAGTGTTTATCCCAACATTTTATAGTTAATGCAACTTGTTCAAGAAGTGTTTATCCCCATTGCCAGAAAGTGTACAAAATTGATACAACACCAACAATAAACACCAAGCATGATATAGTGTTGTGGTTCTGCATATCAGAAACTAGCAGGTGGCAAACAAAGAAAGAATAAACAAAGAAAGAAATGAACAACTGGATCTAATTCATCATCAGAATAAGAAATATAAGATATAAAATTCTTAGGAGTTGATAGGCTGGTACAATAAATTGAAGACAGACCTGGATTCCAGGGGGAAACAGAACCCAGGTTCAAGGACGAATCGGTGAACCGGAGAAAGGCAGAGAAAGACGTTGGAAGCGAGGAAGGAGGAAGATACAGCGAAACGGTGCTGCACGACTCCGTCTTATCGTCCACAGGCAAACGTTTCATCATCCGTCAAGGTTCGCTCCAACGACATTGGTGGCGGTGCTTGCTTCAAAATCGGTGCCGTCGTTTAGCTTGCTTGAAGGCTAAGCCCGAAGCCTGAACCGCCGAACGCAGTTCCAGAACATGACGGTGCTCCCCTTCATATGTTACAATCAGCATCTTGGGATCGTCTTGAGCTCGCTCCACATGCTTTCTCGCCGGACACCCTCTCGCGGTACTACACTATCCACTGTAATATGAAGCAATAATTAAATCAGAACCATATAAGAATTTTACTTTTCCACTCGGATCGATCACCATTTCGAAGATCTGGACAGAACTCAGATCAATGAAATGTACAAGAGGAAGTGGTGATTTCCTATCGAGTGAAGCCCTTGATGATCCAGAACAGGCACACAGTGAAGCTGAAGGTGAAGAAAGAAGCGATCTAATGAAGAAGGAGAAATGGATTGGAAATGAAGATCAGAATTGGAGTGATCGGTGGAGGATTAGGAATCAAACATGCAGTGAGAGAGTAGGAGGGAGAGAATGTGTAGGAAAGAGATAAGGAGAGAGAGAGCGAGGAAGGCAACGAGAAACGGTGCAAACGGTGCTTTTGGTTCTCTTTTCAGGGAAACGATGCCGTTTTGACTCTAAGCAGGTAAGAAGCAGCTACATCTTAGCCGGGAATGTGGACTCCATTTTTAACCATGTAATTTTAATAGTTGTCCCTTATAAGAATGACGGGAGGGAGTAACTTTCATCTTACCCTTATTTATATTTCATGGGAAAAAGCACCAATATAGGAATTTTTTACAAAAATTGTACCCAATTTGCGCAGATGGAAAATGATTTACCAAACTAATGCTATTAGTGGCGTCGCGTCAGGCGACGCCACCCACGGCGTCGTGCGTTACGACGCCACTAGCGTCAATGAATAATTGACGCCTGGCGTCGAACGTCGACGCCACGCGTGGCGTCGCTGACGCGACGCCACTAACTGCATTAGTTTGGTAAATCTTTTTCCATGTGCTCTAATTGGGTACAATTTTTATAAAAAATTCCTATATTGGTGCTTTTCTCTATATTTCACGTCGTTTTTATTCTAAACGAGAACGTATTCATTTTTATACACGCAAAATAATCCATGAATGTCATGGACCATTCCCTTGAAGCACTCAAGAAATGAGTATATCCCTCACTGTTTGGTTTGCTTCATACACGAAATCTGGGGATCAAAACAACTATTTTAAGGAACAAAAATCCCCTACATACTGAGTTTATGCCTTAAAAAATGAATATAAATGTCTTTGAATATAAGAAAAATACGTACTACTGTAATTTAAACCTCAAGCTAAATTTGTATGTAATATGTAACTTAACCATAAATGCCTATATACTGATCATAAGCTATAGCAAACTTGTTACAAAGAGGGCAGAATTAAGAATCCAACTCAACAAGTAAAATTCAGGACCAAAAAGTTACTTGAAAACTTCATATTAGTTCCCTTGTATCAGAATTAAATAAACAGGCAAGCAAATCAAACATGACACTTGGCAGCATGGTAACTGGCACAGAATAAAACTATACATACTTGTCATGGTGCATCTGCCTGCCTGCCTGCTTACATGCAGGCTTTATATGTGCGGCCTAAGAGAAGCTCAACTTAAAACATGGCTGTATAAAGAATTGCATGGAAAGACAAGTGCTATGGTAAAAAAATTATTGGGTGCCAAAGCCAAGTCCATATAGCTGAAGAAGATCTACATGCCCAGATGCAAAATTCACCTAGTGACGTTTCATTTCCCGAAATACATTCGCCACGTTTGGTGATAACTTTGGAAGGAATTTAAATAGCTGCAGCACAATACAATAAGTGCTAATTAGAAACATTTCAAGTCTATTAGCTTCACGCAAAATGATGATAATGCATGATTTCTGGAAATTGTTCCATTAGATGTTACAGATCCTGAACACAAACATCACGATGAAAGGAACAATAAGGTTTAGCTAACGCAATAAAGCTAGCAATTCTAAATGTGGAGTATTAGTGATTGGCGTAAGATTAGAGAAAAGGACTTAAAAAATAGGGAGGAGCGAAACTAATTTACTCAAAAACTGAAAATATTAATTCTAAATTCCATGCTATGGAAGTGTCCTCAAGAATGGTGGAATCTCCCCATTAATTCAAATTCCATGTAGTTAGGTCTTTTTAATTTTTAATACTCATTGAATGTTTGGTTATTAGATTCAGTCATGGCGTTGCGTGAGAATTCTTCTCCATGAAGTAGATAAAATTTGTGTTTTTCTCATGGCTCAATCCAGGACCTATGGGTTGTACGCCTTCAATGCATCTATTGTACAAAACGAGCATAGATTAAATGTACCCTCATCAATAATGTTTGTTTCTATGCAGACCAATTCAAATGTCTTGTTCCAAAACCAGAGCAGTAGAAGATTTTTTTTTTCCCCCTATGTATCAATGTGAGCCCTCACCACCAATAATTTCTTCAACCGAAATCCATCACCGTGGAAAATATAATACTCTTGATTTCCATTCTATTTCCCGGTTCTGTTCATCTTGCATGCCCCCTTCCCATCACTAACAAAGCTTCCTCAAGGGCATATAAGTTTAGAGGGTAAGAATGAGTGAAGTTATTTGATAATAGTTGGAGAGGAATGCTAAAATGGTACTTTTATCCCCTTTATACTGCTTTGCCAATGCCATGTTCAGTGAAAATTAGTCGGAGAATAATTTGTTTAGTTGAGGAGCTTTGGGTTGTTTTTCATGAGTTCATTTCTTTCAAGAGGAGATCTTATCCTGTGCTGCCGAAATTTACTAAACCACTTTTCTCCAAATATTTCATCATTCGAAAAAAAAAAGAATTCTATGTAAACTCATTGAATGTAGATTTGACATTGTTAGAATATTAGGAAATAAATTAGGAGATTGTAGGATTAAGATCCTTTGATTTAGGATCCCTTGATTATTGCTCCTTGATTTTAGCAGGATCCCTTGATTATTGCTCCTTGATTATAGCATATCTGATTTCCTATTTACTAGTCATAATTGTAATCCCTAATCTCCCTCCTCTAATTTATCTTCTTTAGCCTATATATTGTAAGTTCTATCCATCTAAATAATATAAGATATAGGGTGTGTCTATGCCTTTGATTTGCAATATGGTATCAAAGCCTGGTTTGCCTCCATACCCACATAAACTAGAGCAAGGTCTGCCTCCAGACCTTCGACCCTATCCTCTCATCTTTAGTCAGTCCGCAAGATCCACATCCTAGGAGGCACAAAGAAGCTCCAGGAGTGAAGACAAGCTTTGGGTGGAGGCGAGAGAGGCGAGATCACAGAGGCGCGAGAGAGAGGGAAACAAGAGAGAGAGAGAGAGAGAGAGAGAGAGAGCACAAAGATGGGAACACAATAACGAAGAGGAGACATGACCTTCGGCGCTGCCAGAGGAGGGCGCGTGTCACACCATTGCCACCACAGACGAAATCAGACCAATCGGTAGATGCCAGAGGAACGATGGCAAACTGAGCAAGGCGTGACACCTATGTGCCACCATGGCCTCCAGCGCGTGATGCCCACGCGCCGACGTGAACAGTGCCCTCCAGGGACTCTTTTCTTCCAGAAACATAGATCCTTCTCAATTTCCTCCCCTATTCAGATCAATTCCTGAAAATTCAACCGGAACATCTCCTATAGCTTTTATGTCTGGTACCAATTCTCAAGCTCAAAGCTCTTCATCTTCTTCCTCACTACCAGTAATTCAATACCAAACATAATCAGAGATGGCAGCAAAATTTTCAAACAATCAAGTTATGACTATTAACCATAAGTTGAATAGTAGAAACTATCTCGAGAAAATCCATCTTGGGGCCCTTTTTGGGAAAAAAAAACCCCAAAAAGGGCCCTAAGATTCTGGAAAACCCAGGTCCTTTTTGGGATTTTTCATTAACTGTTTTAGTTGTTAACGGGGCTGATATTGTTGTAAATATGACTGTTTTAGTTGTAAAAATATTGTTGTCAGTGTGACTGTTTTAGTTGTAAACGGAGGGCTGATATTGTTGTTAATGTGACTGTTTTAGTTGTAAAAATTTCATGAATTTATCCCAAAAAGGGCCCAAGGGCCCTTTCTGGGTTTTTCAGAATCTTGGGGCATTTTTTGGGATTTTTTTCCCAAAAAGGGCCCCAAGATAGATTTTCCCAACTATCTCCAGTGGTCACAAAGCGTGCTAAGGTATATTCATGGTAAGAGAAAGGATAAATATATTAATAGGGAAGCCCCCTCAACCAGCCCCTAATGACCCGAATTTCGACACATGGTTTGCTGAAAACAACCAAGTCATGACTTGGTTGTGCAACTCTATGACTTTGGAGATCAGTTAGGGATATCTGCTTGCCTACACAACAAAGAAAATCTGGGATGCCGCTCGGAGAACCTACTCCTCACTTGAAAACACTGCTGCGTTGATTCACCGGAAGTGACAACTTTGGAATTTAAGACAAGGTAATATGTCGGTGACTGAACATTATAATCCTTAGCTGAAATTGTGGCAACAACAGTTTGAGGTTCATCCTTGGTAAAACCTTGAAGATGCACAATTGTACAGGAGTGGAAGAAGGAAGGATACACGATTTTCTCTTAGGCCTAAACGACGCTTTCGAAGAGATAAGGGGCTGAATCATGGGGCTGAAGCCACTCCCACAACTTTTGGATGTTGTTAACTTTGTGCAACTCGAGGAACGTAGGAAACTCTTGAACCGAAGTGGACCAAGTCATATCGAAAGCTCAGCACTCGCAGTCCAAGGACTACACGAGGAACGAAATACTAACAAATGGTGCAACGATTGCAAGAAGAAAGGCCACAATAGAGAAGAACACTGGAAACTACATGGAAAACCTTCTAGTGGAAAATCGAGCTTCCATAGTCACCTAACCACAGCTGAACCGAAGGTTGAGAATGACAATCGCCTGAGTCGGGAAGAATTACAGACGCTTCGCAGGATACTCAAAAAGTAGAATAAGCCAAACTATGTTCCCAGTGTGAATCTTACAATCAGGTAATTCTATTATTGCTCTTAACGCTGTGATGACTAGTGACAATACCCAGATTGTTGACTCAGGAGCTACAAATCATATGGCCAGTAACAAAACTATATCCCACAATCTTAAATTCTATCATGAACACCTCAAAGTAAAAGTAGCTAATGGTGTATTCACAAGGGTTGAGGGAATTGGCACGGTCACATTATATGATCAATTGGCAATATATAATGTTCTATTAGTACCTAAACTAACTTGTAATATGATATATATAAGCAAGCTAGCTAGAGGTCGAATATGTCGGGTGATTTTTGATAATGACCTATGTGTTTTTCAGGATTTAAAATCGAGGCGGCCCAATGGGACTTCTAGAATGTGATGGATTGTTCTACCTTGAAGGCTCAAACTCAAAGAATAAAGATGCATGGACGGCAAGACAGGCACTGGTTAGCTTGAATTCTCCAAATAATGATGTATTTTTGTGGCACTGTCAGTCAGGGCACCCTAGTTTTGATTATATGAAGCATGTGTTTCCAAGTTCATTCAATAAAAATTATGTTCCTTTGCATTGTGAGACTTGTCAATTTGCAAAACAAACTAGATCTTCATATCCCAAACAGCCATATACCCAGCGTTGTTAAGACGTAGGGTCTACGTAGAAACGGCATGGGTGAGCAAAAACGTAAACGAAACGTAAAAGTTTACTACGTACTACAAAAAAAATAAAATCCAACATATATAAAACCAAAACACACCAATACATTAGTCATCACAAATTTAAGTCCAAACACTCAAAAAAATAATTAAGTTCAAACTCAGTCATCATAATACACATTAAAATCAAAACACCAAGGCAATAAAATTATAAAAGAGATCAACATCTCTAATTTAAGTCATTGGAGTCAAGTTCGTTTCTACGTTTTGACGCTACGTTTTTACCGAGTTTACGAGTTGACACGACGTTTCAACCGTTTCTACTCCAATTCCGTTCCTACCTCTGTTTTGACTCATTTTTCAGCCAAAAAACGTAGAAACGTCCGTTTCTACGTTTTAACACTACGTTTTTACAACATTGCCTATACCCCTTCGTCTCATTCACACTAATTCATAGTGACATTTGGGGTCCTGCCCACATCACTACCCTCACTCATACCAGATGGTTTGTTACTTTCATAGATGATCACAGCAGAACTACATAGGTGTATTTTATGAAAGACAAGTCAGAAGTAGCCAAAGTATTTCAAAGCTTCTCTACCTTTGTGCGAACACAATTCAACACTTCCATTAAGGTACTACGAAGTGATAATGCCAAAGAATACATGAGCACAACCTTTAAAGAGTTTCTTGATCATTAAGGAATTCATCACCAAACTTCCTGTCCTTACACCCCTCAACAAAATGGAGTGGCCGAGCGGAAAAACCATAAACTATTGGAAGTAACCCAAGCTCTGCTAATGGGGTGAAATGTCCCTACCATCTTCTAGGGTGATGACACCCTCACAACAGCTTATCTCATTAACCGCACGGCTTCCAAAGTTTTTAATCATGACACTCCAATTCAAAAACTCCTTGAACTCTTTCCCAATTGCTCTCTAATCAATTCATTACCTCCCAAGGTGTTTGGTTGTGTTGTCTTTGTTCACAAAAAGGATGACAAAATTTGGTCCTCGAGCGGACAAATGTATATTCCTTGGCTACTCCTCTACTCAAAAAAGGTACAAATGCTATTGTCCTTCTTCCAAGAAACTTATTGTCTCCCGATATACCATATTCTCAGAAGAAGCATATTATCCCAAATTACCCATCCAATGAAAGCATTATAACATTGAATGGCTGATCCTGGAAACATCTAATCTCAAAAGCTCACCCGACACATCATCATCACCGCAGCCTAACCTTATAGCCACTGTTGACGGACTTGCTTCCCCAAACCATCCTAGTCCTACCCAACTCAATCATGAGTCTAAGCAACCCAATAAATTGGAAACAAATGTTGAGATCAATTCAGGGATGGATGCTGAACCACAACAAGTAGAGTCCAGCTGACAAGTTCAAATTGAACCAGACACTGGAAGAACTATCTCTCTTATTCAAATGAACAATCATGAATCCAATCCGAGATTAAATCCTAAAGAACAGGGTTGGCCTATAGGATTGAGGAAACAGGTAAGATCGTGTACTCAACATCCAATTCAACGATTTGTCTCATATGGTAATCTATCTGCAAAAATGCAAAGTTTTGTTGTAAACAGTGCACAAATAAATATTTCAAACACATTCCAACAAGCTATGGCTTATCCAAATTGGAAGCAAGCTACAGAAGAAGAGTCAAGGACACTCAAGGAAAATAGAACATGGGAGATCACAACTCTTCTCAAAAGAAAGAAACTAGTAGGATGCAAGTAGATCTTCACCCCAAAATTCAATTCAGATGGTAGTATCAACAAATACAAGGTGAGACTTGTTGCAAAAGAATATACCCAAACATATGGGATCGACTATCAAGAGACATTTGCTCCAGTAGACAAGTTCAATACCATCCAAGCACTATCATCAATCGCAGCGAACTTGGATTGGTCATTACACCAACCAGACGTGAACAATGCATTTCTAAATGGAAATCTGGCAGAAGAAGTATACATGGAGATTCTAGATGGAGTCTTTGCTCCTAACAACTCTGCATGTAAACTCAACAAGTCGTTGTATGGGCTTAAGCAATCTCCTAGGGCATGGTTCAGTAGATTTACCAAAGCAGTGAAAGGGCTTGGGTATACTCAGAGACAAGCAGATGACACATTGTTCATTAAACGTGTTAATGGCAAAGTCACCATATTGATTGTCTATGTTGATGACATAGTCATTACAAGAAACGATGAAGAATCCATTGCTCAACTAAAACAGGACTTGTCGGCTGAATTCCAAGTGAAAGACTTCGGACAAATGAGGTATTTTTTAGGCATGGAAGTGGCAAGGACCAAGAAGGGTATCAATGTATCTCAGCGAAAGTATAGACCTGTCACATGGAACAGGAATGTTGGGTACCCAACCAGAGGAGACACCAATGGAAGAGGGATGCCACTTAGAGATCAAGCCACAAGGTGTTAAAGTTAATTCAGAAAGATATAGAAGACTTGTGTGTAAATTGACATACTTACACGTCCTGATATTAGCTATTCAGTTGGAATAGTAGGTCAGTTTATGCATCAACCACAGGAAGAACACATGGAGGCTGTATACAGAATTTTGAACTATCTGAAGCTTAATCCTAGAAGAGAAATATTCTTTAAGAAAGGTACTACCAAAAACATCGAAATCTACGCTGATGCAAACCATGTAAGAGATAGAGAGACCAGGAGGTTAACCACAGGGTATTGCACATATGCGTGGGGAAATCTGGTTACATAGAGAAGCAAGAAAAAGACGATGGTGTCAAAAAGTAGCATGGAAGCATAACTGAGAGCGGTTAACAATGGAGTATGTGAAGGAATGTGGATTATAAGATTACTGAAGGAGTTGGGAATTCAACATGAGGAACCAATGCAACTCTGGTGTGACAACAAGGCCAACATTGAAATGGTCAAGAACCTAGATCATGATAGAACAAAAAATATTGAGATAAACAGACACTTCATTAAAAAAAAGATTGAAGCAAGCATTATGACTCTACCTCACATATGATCTGCAGACCAAATTGCAGATATCATGACCAAACCACTAGGCGAAACAAAGTTGGAAGGATTTCAAGGCAAATTGGGAATGACTGACACATACTCTCCAACTTAAGGGGGAGTGTTAGAATATTAGGAAATAAATTAAGAGATTAGGATTAGGATCCCTTGATTATTGCTCCTGGGTTATAGCAAGATCCCTTGATTATTGCTCCTTGATTATAGCAAATCTGATTTCCTATTTACTAGTCATAATCGTAATCCCTAATCTCCCTCCTCTAATTTATCTTCCTTTGCCTATCTATTGTAAGTTCTATTCATCTAAATAATATAAGATACAAAGTGTGTTTATGCCTCTGATTTGCAATAGTTCTTTCATATAAAGGAAATACTTATGCAGAATATTGTGTTGTATTCACTGTTAGGGTTCCACGTGTCCTCCTTTGAAGAAAGACACATGTTAGGAGAAGTTAGAAGTAGTTCTTAGTTATTATCTGTTTAGGGAATCCGTTTGTTATAATATGTTTAGGGAAGTTATTCTATCTTATCTGTTTAGGAAAGTTATAGTTAGGCAAAGGAAAGACTCTATAAATATATTGTATTCTCTTTCTAAAAGATTATAAATGAATATATGATATTTCAGAATTGTTGTGTTGGCTAGAGTTCAGATTTTGCTCTAGATTTCCTTTTTCTACTTCTCTTTTAATTTCATTATGATCTCTTATTTCCTTAAGTTCTATCAATTGGTATCAGAGCGGTGATTCTAAGGGCCTGTTAGATACCATGGTTAATACTCGAAACTCTTCATATGAGAATAATTCTCCATTACCTTCAACCCATAACCCAGAAAATCCACCTAATTCCAACCCTCATGACGATCCAGCAGTAATTTCAGTCCAACCCCATCTTCATACACATCATGAAAACCCTAATCCTCAATTGACAGCCATTATGGCACAATTGAATCAAATGAATGCAGAACTCAATACTTTGAAGAAACAGAAGGCAACCATGTTTACTCCGGGAGAGTCTAGCCAAAATAACAAAGACACATACTACGAGCATGGTGATGATCCTTGGTGGCAAAGAAATTAATCAAGACGACCTTATTCAAAAGTTGACTTCCCAAAATATGAGGGTGGTGATCCAAGAGGCTGGATTTTAAGGGCTGAAAAATACTTACAATACTATCAGACGCCTGAAGATTTAAAGATTGACATAGCAGCAATAAATCTGGAGGGTGACGCCTTGGACACTTTTACCTGGGTTTCTTCTAGAAGGAAGATAAGATACTGGGAAGAATTGGTGCAAGTTTTCCAAGAACAGTTTGGCCCTATGGAATTCTAGAACCCTGATATTCATCTCTGTGGAATTAAACAAATAGGCTCTGTTGGAGAATACAAGCAGGAATTTGTTCGGTGTCAATCGCAAGTTCAAGGATGGCCGAAACATTGTCTTCTGGGTGTATTTATTAACGAGTTAAAGGAAGAATATCAGGCCGATGTTAAAATTCAGAAGCCTCGCTTAGTATATAAGGCCGTAAGTTTAGCATTGGAATTTGAAGCAAAATCTCAATCCCAACAGAATTCACGGCCGAGTACGCAAAATCATAACGCACAAGGGTTAAAAAATAATTATTATTTGCGTGATAATAAAAGCATTTCGCCATGTCAGCCCTGGGAGCAACATCAAAACGCACAAGGTTTACAAGATAATAAAAGCTTTTTGCCACGTCATCCCTGGGACTCGACTTTTAATTCAAATTCGGCAATTTCCTCATTTAAACCGTCCTATTCGGCAAATCCCCAGAATCATGCAGTGTCCACGCAATCTTCGGTCGTTTCTTATCAGCACCATCAACAAACGCATCCCTCAGCTCCTCATCCTTCAACCATGACCGATCAGCAGCGTCAATATCGACGAGACAAAGGCCTATGTTTCAGATGTGGAGACCGTTATACGCCTGGACATCGTTGCAGATCATCGACTTTGCAAATAATGGAGATTACCGAAGATATAGGAAAGACGCCTGAATTCTCGGATGATAAGCAACTTGCCAATGCAAATTTGGCTGAAATTTCCTTATTCCCGCCTTGAGGACAAGGCTGATTTTCAAGGGGAGGGTATTGTTAGGGTTCCATGTGTCCTCCTTTGAAGAAAGACACATGTTAGGAGAAGTTAGGAGTAGTTCTTAGTTATTATCTGTTTAGGGAATCTGTTTGTTATAATCTGTTTAGGGAAGTTATTCTATCTTATATGTTTAGGGAAGTTATAGTTAGGCAAAGGAAAGACTCTATAAATATATTGTATTCTCTTTCTAGAAGATTATGAATGAATATATGATATTTCAGAATTGTTGTGTTGGCTAGAGTTCAGATTCTGCTCTAGATTTCCCTTTTCTACTTCTCTTTTAATTTCATTAAGATCTCTCATTTCCTTAAGTTCTATCATTCACATACCACATTCCACAATAAAATCAGGTTTGTTTTAGTCTTATTTTAATTTCCTGATTACAAAAAATAAAAATTCATGGAACCAGTAAATTTAGGAGCCTTAAGAGCAGAATATACCCAGAGTTTCACGCATGCATCAATGAAAACTGGGACCAGGCAAACAAAAATTGTTATAGCAGACTGATCAACTTCAAGCCCATAGTGCTCAACAAGAATCTCTATTAAAGTTTTCCAACCAGATTCAGAATGATACCTGCAGGCATCCCAGTATACAACAAAAGCAGTTAGTGATACAAGCAACATCAGATGCCAATGAACCAAACAAAAAAGAATCTAAAAATATAATTAAATGAAAAATCAAAAGGTCTTATTACACAAAATTAGTGCGGTTCCTGATGTTGCATGGAATTTGAGAGAAAAGGCACAATGTTAATAGATTATAAAAGGTGTGTTTTATTGTTAAGAGCTTCTTGAACCTGAGGGTGCAAGAAGATTTGATCATGTTCTGCAGTATAAGAGGGATATTACCGATGAAGTCAACGCAGTAATGATTGAATCTGTGAGCAAGAAAGACGTTCATGAAGCAGCATTCCAGTTAGGGGGAAATAAGGCCCCTGGTCCTGATGGATTCAGTGGTAAATTCTACAAGGCTTCTTGGGATGTGAAACGTGAGTTCTGGATTATGGTAAAAGACTTCTTTGAAGGCAAGAGTGACATTGAATTTTTTAAATTCTACCAATGTGACTCATATTCCCAAGGTTGACAAGCCTGAAGATGTGAATCAGCTCAGGTCTATTGGTTTATCTAATATCTCATGAGATAATTTCAAAGGTTCTAGCTAACAGATTAAAATAAAACCATGGCTGAATTGTTGCATCTCAAGAAACCAAGGGGCATTTGTACGAGGAAGGTTAATACACAATGTCATCGTTACTCATGAAGTATTTCACTAATTGAGGATGAGAAGGAAAGCAGTGAGAAATGGTTTTGCTTTGAAGATGGATATGAGTAAAGCATATGATAGAGTGGAGTGGTACTTTGTAGAGGCTACTTTGTTGAAGTTTGGTGTCAATGAAGCATGGGTAGGGTTGGTAATGAAGTGCATTAAACCACAAACAGGTCTAAGACATGGTTTTTCACATATGATGTAGATTTTTTTTTTATTAAAGTCAAAGAGGAGAATTGTAGGAAAGTCGCTGAAATCTTGAAGGACTATTATGAAGCATCTGGACAGAAAGCTAACTTGTCAAAATCAGGCATTTTTCTTTTCAAGAAATATTGCAGGTGAGGTGAAGAGCAGAGTCTGCAGTATTTTGGGGATTAGTGACATTGAGGAACCAGGAAAGTACCTTGGTATTCCAAATGTTTTGGGGAAAGCCAAGCATCAAGCACTGCATATTTAATAGAGAGAGTGGAGAAGGTGCTAGGGAGGGAGGTTATGATTAAATCTGTGATTAGTGCAGTACCCATCTATCCTAGGAATTGCTTCAAGTTCCCTAAGAAGACTTGTAAGGAGTTGCCAGTGGCAGTTTTGTGTGTTTGGGGGGGGGGGGGGGGTGGGGGGAGCGCAGGGCAGAGAATGAAGGTGGAATGGGATTCAGAGAGTTTGAAGTTATGAATGAGGATCTGCTTGCACATATTGCATGGAAAATTTTGAATGGTGCTGATGAATTGTGGGTTAAAGTATCAAAAGGGATATATTTCCCTAAAGTCTCTTTTTTTAGAGGCTAAAAAAGGGAGTAGAGCCTCTTGAATATGGTATAACATCCTTGAGGACAGAGATCTTTTGAAGCATGACCGGATATGGAAGATTGCGAATGGCACAAGTGTTAAATTATGGGAGGATAGGTGGATTCCAGAGGTATGTGAGAAGCTGTCTTTGCTAACTAAGTGAGAAGTATTTTCCCACAGTCGTTAACAACACTAATTCATTATAAAACAAGCTCTAGTGAATGATATTGAGAAAATGAAATAAATATGCAAGACCTAATTATGTGCATAATAAAACAAAATCAAATTGAAAAAGAAGGAATTACCCTAAGAATATATCTGAGACAAGTATAATTAGAAATGCCTTCCCAGTATCTGAAATATTATTTATTATTTTGTAACCAGTAAATTTGAGCAAGGCAACCTGCAAAATAGAGCCAAAAACAAGCAGGTATAGATAGAATTAAGATAGTGAAAACATTCAAAAGGGAAAAACTTCATGAGTTGTAACAATTATTTGTAAACCTTCAACAAAACTCAAACTAATTGATAATTGTTAAATATTGTTAACTGATAAAAGAGAGAAAATGTATACTGAATTGTGTGTTTTGATATGGGCAGATTACATACTTATATATATAGAGAAGAGGCTCCTAAAAGCCTCCTGAAATGAATAGTAAAGGCTGGCCCCTAAAGGACCCTATCCTAAAAGACTCTAAAGGGTTACAACCCTTAAAGGGTTAAGACCCTTACATTAACACTCCCCCTCAAGTTGGAGCATAGATGTTAATCATGCCCAACTTGTTACAAAGATAATCAACCCAAATTCCTTAAAAAACTTTAGATAATAAATCACAAAACAAAATTCTCATACACTCCCCCTCAAGCTGTAAGCAGCTTGAATGTGAATAACAACAAGCTCAACCAAATATCTCACCAAGAGACCAGCAATACTCTAAATATCTCACGAGAGATAAACACCAAACTGTCGCACCAGAGACCAAATGATACACCAAACAGTTTCACCAGGGACCAATACCTCACCGGAGGCAAAGCAGCAAACGGTCACACAAGGACCACCAAACATCAAATAATTGCCAAACACCTCACTGAACGGGCCATGAAATTACCCAATCACAAATACGGCATTCAAGACAAAAGAACACTTCACGAACGTGCTGGAAAACAAAGAACCCAGCTATCAGAAACAAGTGAACGTGCACAGAACAAAATGCCGAAAACCCAGTCTCACAACGCAACCTTCGAAGAAAAGAACCGGCCTACATATACCGAAAATGAAGGCTTGACGTCGGAGACAGCAAAGCCAAAGCACAAACGTCCAAACGGAACCCAAATGACCAGTAGGTCACAACAAGCAAACGAGGTATCAATAACCTCAACAGAAACCTCTTTAGTCACCACAGAACAATCTCATCCGAGATTACAACACCAAACTGAGGCTTCACGATTCTCAATAGCAAACGTCACATTAGTGACCAAACAGAAGCAACCGTCATCCCAATGACCAAATAACACTTCCACAACCAGGAAGCAAATAACCACCAACCAGAAGCAGATTGATGAAACGGCACTGGAACGAATATGAACAAGCATACGGGTGAATAGTTCCGTATGAACAGTACCATATTGAATAGTACCAATACGTACATACAAACAGTGCCAAACAGTACCTTTAAAACAGTACCCAATAATACTGCTGAAGAAATAGAAATTAGACTCAGATCTGTTGAGTCTCCACTTTATTTCAAAGACGCCTTGAAAGAATCAAAAGGAATGAGACTTTAACACATGGTGGCCCCACCATTACCAACTCTCCTTTTCAAAATCTGAGTGCGCTGAAGAAAAAGAATTCCATTTTACCAAACTCTTCTTTTGATTTTCACACCATTGCACATGGTGCCCCACCATTTTCCTTTTTCTCTAAACGTACCCACTACCCATTCTTTCCAACTCACCTCTCTGCCTCTTTTTCATCTCTGCTTTCATCATCTGTCACCTCCGACGACCTTCAGATGAGCAACCCAAAACTAGGACGACCACCTTCATCTTCATCTTTATCTTCTTCACAAATCAACTTCACCGATCCTCTTCTCCACCTAACCAGAAAGATCCCCGAGATTGAAGAGCGCCACGGACAGAACCATGGCAGAACATGGAGAACACGACAGCTACCACACTGCAGCAACCCACATAACTATCTCCGACCTTCATCTCACTCTCTCCGCCTTCGCCCTTCTTCTTCCTCGCAGGAGAGTGTCATGCACAGTCTCTTCATCTTCACACCCACAAACGAATCTCCCTCTAGCGAACCACGCTTCATTACCCTCATCATTACTCCACTAACTCACCAAGCTCTATTACCGGCAAGATCCAGCGTGTCAGATCGGAAAGAGAGGCAGACCAGAACCTGCAAACCCGAGAGAAGAAGAGACCTTCTTCCACCATTGGCCTCCCTCAGGTTCTGTCTTCTCCGACAGCCTCTACTCCTTCACCGTCATCTCCTCGACCACTACTCCTAGAAGACACGCCGAGGAAGATGATTTGCACCATCAGTTGAGAAAGAGAGAGAGCCAACAACCAAAGCCACAAACTCGACAACAACCACCTCCCTCCGGCGAACCACCGAAGGACAGCGATGAGTTTCAAGCTCACAGAAGGACAACCAACGACAACTCGAGCACATGCAACACTCTGGCTTTCAACATCTGTCTTCTGTGACCGAGCAAGACGACAACGATTTCATTTTGAAAGATCTGAATTGAAAGTCAAATCCTATCGCCAGAAATAACAGAAGAAGACCGAAAATGGTGGTCTGGAAAGAATCTGGAAACTCGCCGGAATCTGGAATTTTCACCGGAGACTGGAAAATCTCGCCGGAAATAAAAGAAACTCCAGAACTAGCTCCGGCACCACCAAAATAAGCTCCGGCAGCCAACAAGAAATAGTACAAACAGCCACGGACTGAACCACGACAGATATGAAGAAAGGAGACAGCTGCAACGCCGCAAACAGAATTTGCAGAACCAGAAAATCAGCGTTCAAACCAGCAGAACCAGAACCTGCAGAAACAGAGGCTCCACCGTCGATTCTCTCCCTCCACACCACCGTCAACCGCCGGTGTAGTAACCAAACAAGTAGAGGAGATAACCCGAAACCAGCTCTAGCGGCTAATTAGGGACAACGAAACAACCAAATGAGGTACACACTTTCTCTCCCCGTGAATAGTGACTAACACGGTCACTATTCACAAAACAACAAACAGAAGAGTACCTCATTCAACCAGAAAATCAACAGAAAGCGAAGAAGAGCAAAACAACAAAACTCAATTGCCAAATGCAATCTTCTAAACACGAAGCCGGCCTATTCTTACCGGAAAGGAAAGTCCGAAATGACACAAGCGGACATACTGTCGGAGGGGCGCCCGCCCTTTGTCACAAAGGACAAAAGCCACCGGAAACCTCAAACCTCAAATTAGCCAAGAACTATGCCTTAGCTCTGATACCATGTTAACTGATAAAAGAGAGAAAATGTATACTGAATTGTGTGTTTTGATATGGGCAGATTACATACTTATATATACAGAGAAGAGGCTCCTAAAAGCCTCCTGAAATGAATAGTAAAGGCTGGCCCCTAAAGGACCCTATCCTAAAAGACTCTAAAGGGTTACAACCCTTAAAGGGTTAAGACCCTTACATTAACAAATACAATAAATCAGTTTCCAAGGCTTTGCTGGTAAATAAAACTCCCTCCGGTCCTTAATATAAGACATATTAAAGGAGTTGATCTTGGTCATAAATATAAGACATAGTTTTTATATTTGTCAATATTTTCCTAATTTACCCCTATTAATACTCCTTAAACAATAGTCAAGGAGGAGGGGGAAGGAAAGAATTAAGGAAGATGACTAGGGTATTTTAAAAAATACATGTCATATTTACTAAATTAACTTCCTTAATCTAATCAAACTGGGTAAGTAAGTCTTATATTAAGAACCGGCGGAAGTATATAAGGTGTAGTTACTAGTGCCTTTTGCAAATGACATAGAGAAATAGTACGTAAAATGGTACACTAAGAAGCATGGATTTAGGCCTACTTAAGGGCACTAATTTAATCAATTCATGTACAGGCTTGTCAGAGCAGCATTGATTCATGTTGTCAAAGAAGCATGGATTTAGGCAACTGATTCTTGAAATATTAAATGCATTGTTATTATATTACTGGCAGGATTATCTTTAAAGATTATTTATCCTGATTCTACCCCTAGTCTCTCTCCAAATTGTGCTCCCATCTGCGTATATATCTTGATTCTTGTACTGGTTAGAAATAAGAAATAAAACCAACAAGCTATTAGTTGAGGACTTGAGGTGATAAGGGGCCTCACCCCCGCAAAGAGGAGAACATAAGTTTGAATCCCGAAAAGTGCACTTGTTAGGAGAGGTAAGAACTCTCTGTCCTTTAAGCCTCGAGGGGGAAACCCTTGATCATATAAAAAAAAAAAAAACATTTTTCCCATGTTCCTACCCTTAGCATCGACAGCCATCATTAGCCTCAGTCATTCTTTGCTTCCTATCGTCCTTCTCTGTTTTTACTTGGTATCACGCCTGGTAAGAATCCTATCATTACTATCCTTTCCTAATTTTCTGGTTCTACATCTCCTCAAATTTCTCCAAGTTTGTTTGTTAGTTAATTTTGTAGTCACTATTTTGTGTGATTTGAGGCTGTGAAAACACAGAGAATATAGTCTGAATATCTTATCTATTCATGTACATATGATGTGTATTTATACAATAGGAGAGAGTCTTAGTATTAATGGTTCTTAAATGATAATTTATGATGATTTCCTCTAATTCCTGATTGTTAGGGATACTGATTGACTATTACAATATATTCCTTAATCATATATTTCCTAACACTACCCCTCAAATTGGAGCATAGATATTAATCAAGCGCAACTTGTTACAAAGATAATCAACCCGAGTCCCATTTAAGGCCTTAGTCAGAAAGTCACCTAATTAGTCACTAGACCACACATACCCCGTAGAAATAAAGTTCTCCTTGATCTTATTGCGTACAAAGTGACAATCAATCTCAATGTGTTTCGTACGTTCATGAAATATAAAGTTGGAGGCTATGTGTAGAGCAACTTTATTATCATACTATAACTTCGCAGGTAATGATGTGGCAAGACCAACCTCCTTCATTAACTGGTGAATCCACACAATTTCTTGTATTGACTGAGACATGGCTCTGTACTCAGCTTTTGCATTCGACTTAGAAACCACATCTTGCTTCTTACTCCTTCATGATACTAAATTTCCACCCACAAACACACAATATCCTGTGGTGGATCTTCTAGTAGCCTTTGACCTGGCATGATCTGCATCACAAAAACATTCAATCTTGTTGTGGCCATGATTCGTATAGAGTACACCACGACCAGGTGAGCCCTTCAAATAATGTAAGACATGCTCCAAAGCTTCCCACTGAGCAACGGTTGGTGCAGTCATGAATTGACTAAGCACACTAACTAGAAAGGTCACATCAGAGCGAGTTACCGTGAGATAGTTCAATTTCCCAATTAATCTACGGTATCTGCCAAGGTAGGTAAACGGCTTGATCTTCTCCAGATCAACTTTCTTTCTTACATCCTCAGGCAGCTCATCAAACGGTATGCGGTCATCAAAGTCCCAGAAAGGATTCGGAATCATGGAAAAGCTACTCGGTGCTGCTCCGAGTTTCCCGGTTTCTTTTAACAGATCAAGAACATATTTCTTCTTTGTCAAAAGGATGCCTTTCTTACTTCTCATAACCTCTATCCCAAGAAAGTACTTTAACGAACTCAAATCCTTTGTTTGAAAATGAGAATTAAGAAAGGCCTTAGGTGATGAGATTCCCGAAGCATTGCTACCCGTAATAACAATATCATCAGCATATACCACTAACAAAATCATGCCAGCATTTGTCTGCTGATAAAATACAGAATGGTCACACTTACTCTGACTCAGACCAAACTTCTTAACCACAGAGCTAAACCTGTCAAACCAAGCAAGAGGGCTCTGCTTCAAGCCATATAAAGACTTTTGAAGATGACATACCTTCCCACGCTCCCCCTGAGTAACAAAACCAGGTGGTTGCTCCATGTATTCTTCCTCAAGAAGATCACCATTCAAGAACCCATTCTTAACATCCAACTGATGAAGATCCCAACCATAATTGGCTGCCATAGAAATGAAGAGACGAACAGAGTACAGTTTTGCCACAGGAGAGAAGGTTTCCAAATAGTCAACATCGTAGGTCTGAGCATAACCCTTGGCAACCAGTTGAGCTTTCAAACATTCCAAGGTGCCATCAGCTTTCGTTTTGACCGTGAACACCCACTTACACCTGATAGCCTTCTTGCCAAGAGGCAAATCAACGAGATTCCAGGTACCGGCCTTATCAAGGGCCACCATTTCATCTTCAATCGCAACACGCCAACCGGGATGGGTCAAGGCTTGTTGGAGACTAGTGGGAACGGTGAGAGAGTCTAAAGATGCTATGAAGGAACAGGATGGAGGAGACAAATGGTTATAGGAAACAAAAGAAGAAATAGGATATGTACAAGTACGCTTACCTTTGCGTTAAGGCAATAGGCAAGTCATCAGAAGTAGCAGACACTATGTCTAGTTCAGAGATAGAAGCGGAAGGATTAGGAGTATCAAGAATATTAGGCACTGGTGCTGGTTTAGAAGTATGAGCGGAAGGAACTGATGCCGGATCAGATACTGAAGCAGTCATTGGTGGGTCATGAACCTGATCAACTACATTACTCACCGTAGGGCGTTTCCAATAAACATGATAGATAGGTGGTTTAGCAGGTGCCAGAACAGAAGCGTGCACCGGTGGTAACTGAACCGTATAAGACCAAGAGATCATCAAGACTATCGAAGGGTCATCGGTAGAGACATGAGATGGAGGTGGAGTAGAGACAGGAAAAAACGAAGTCGACTCATGGAATGTGACATGTAGACACAAGATAATGCCAAAGAGTGGGAAAATAGCACCGATTACCCTTTTGAACCCTAGAATACCCAAGGAAGACACACTTAAGAGACTTGGGGTCAAGTTTGGTAACAGTGGGATGAACATCGCGAACAAAACAGACACAACCAAAGATTTTAAGGTCAACAGGAAACAAAGGTTTGGAACGAAACAATGTGGTGTATGGAGTGGAACCATTGAGGACACATACGATTAAAAGGAGACGAACCACCAGAGCACACAACTGAACACAGTACCTAATCCTCAAGAAAGTAATGACCACCAGATTCATAGCCCCTACCAATAACTTGCTTTGTCATGAGATCCTAAATCAAACAATGGTTAGGAAATAGAGTGATGAAACAATTGGATTGTCGAGTAAGCTTACTAGGAGACAAAAGATTAAATGCAAGGTCAGAGACATTAAGAACATGGGATAAGGAAACGGACGGGGTAGGTTGAGCAGTGCCAGAGCCAAGATACACCTTGAGCCGTTCGATTCACCTTGCTGGTCTGTTTACCAAATAGCAACTAGAGCCGAAATGAATACCAACGAGAGGCAAATCAGATCGAAAGAGCGACTAAAAAACACAAATGTCAGCAGCCACACCAGCTACCAAACCATAGAAACAAGGCCAAAGCAGCCACGAGTGGTCACACAATGACCAAAGCAACACTAGAAACACAAAATGGCACCACCGCAAACCCAAAACAGAGCAAACAACAAGCAAAACGAACAGACCCAACGGTGAAAACACAAAATATGAGCACGAAACCACCTGGGTCCAGCCGGAGGCAGTGAGTTGATCCTGAAAAAGTAAACGGCGACGAAAAAATCACCGAAAAAATGCGTCACGCGCTAGCTCATGCAGAAGACGGCGGAGCTCCGGGAGGCGCGTGACGGGCCACGCGCAGGAGAAACGGTGAGCAGCCAACAGGGTTCCGCCGATCTGGACCTCCTAAGCACAGTGAGACGGCATGTGGAGCGTTATTCAGGCAAAGATAGAACCCTAATGAACCCTAACTCACTATTGAAACAGAGCTGGGCAACAGGAAAAAAAAAACAAAAAACAGAATCTAATAGCTCTGATCCCATGTGAAAACATAGAGAATATAGTCTGAATATCTTGTCTATTCATGTACATATGATGTGTATTTATACAGTAAGAGAGAGCCTTAGTATTGATGGCTCTTGATGATAATTTATGATGATTTCCTCTAATCCCTAATTGTTAGGGATACTGATTGACTATTACAATATATTCCTTAATCATATATTTCCTAACAGAGGCTATCATTATGAATGCTCAAAACCCAATTTATGAATTTAAGGAATAAGTTATTTGAATCGGCGAGGATGCAGACTCTTACAAACATATCTTTAATTCTTTATCAAATTATATTTTTAGATCTCTGTTTTGGACGTACACAACATTATTCAAGCTGCTGATCATACAAGCCTAATGAAGTCATTTATGAAAGAACAAAATAAATGGAGTTCTCATTTTCACTTTTTGTTTATATAAATGTTGTGTCTTCTCCTATTTATTAATATTATTATTATTTTATTCTGTATTTATTAATTTTTTCTTATTATTATTTACCCCCTAATATGCAAGATTATATGTACCTGGTAGATTCGATTATATCTCCTAGTGTCTAGGCTAGAATATGGGATCTTATAGCTTTCCCACATCCCATCATATATGTATCAGGCATACTCATCTGAATAATCAAATCTCAGGAAGAACACTCACACGATATTGCTGGATCGAGCTTTCACCCATTGTCCAAGATTCCCCATTGCTGCCCCCCATAGGAGTCCGGGCTATGTCTCAGTGTCAGTGTGGCTGATCATCCAAAAAGACCAGCTAAGCATCATTGGCTTGGTCAGCCTTTACCTGACCAACTACCTAATACTACGTAGGCTCATCAAACAAAAAGCCTTGAAAACTAAGGCATACTCATCATATATGTATCATGATAGAATATTTCATTGAGATTCATCCTCTCATCGTAAACAAAAAAGGGGCCTTGAAAACTAAGGAAGAACTAAAAGAAAGGATGCCATGAGATTTTGATGGAGCTCAACTGTACAACACATCATGGGTTGACAGTAATTTTGGGCTTAAGCATAGTTGTGGTGTTTGAATATCTGGTGCTGTATTCCACTCAACACCAATTCAAAGTTCAAAATATAGAAATTTCAGGAACAAACAAGACAATGAGAATATACAAATAAGAAGGAGAGGGAGAGGGAGAGGGGTGGGAGGAGATAATAGGAAACTGGTATATAATCGTAATAAAAGGGAGAGAGTTAGTTAACAAGTCCTTAGGCATATAAATAGGAGGATTGGGTAATTTGTAATCAGACTTGTGAGTAATAAGTGAATGGAATAGGATTTCCCAACTACCTCTCGCCTGCCTCTCTGTCTATCATAATTCTCTCTTTTCCCTTTCTGTTAACTTATTCTCCTCCTTTCTCCCTCTTTCTCTCTCATTCCAAACGTTTTTCGGTAACGAAAACATGCAAGAAAGAGATAAAAAAAAGTAGCTTAAGGGGGAGGAGGGTTCATGTTGAGTCATTGTGCAAAAGTTTTGGAACAGGCCAAGAATTTAATATTTCCAATAATTTCTTGTGCCACCATAAAACAGAGAAATAACTTCATTCATATTTTTACATCAAACTTGTGAGTATATAAATCTCATTTATTTTTATATGTTACATGGTTATATATATATACATAGAAATCTAATCATTTTAAAATCTAGAACTACACTAACCAAGGCCTAGTAGAAGATTGCTGACCTACTGATGTAGGAAAAGGAATGAGACAGGATGGGGGAAGGAGAAAGGGAGAAAAAGAGACATAAACGAGAAAAGAGTAGGAGGGAATGTTGACCGCAAATAATTCTGAATAGCAATTCAATAGTAAGAATAGCCCTAGGGCTGTAGAATCCCAAATACAAGAGTAAGAATAACAAGTTTCCTCTGCCTTGAGCATGTCTTTCTAAATTTCCCATCACTTGGGATATCATACAAATCACTTCCCTAATAGAGAAAAGGGGAAATTTCTGTAGAGTCACAAGCAAGAGAATCTATCACACACACACACACAAAAAACCCATGAAACCTTCAAATAATTAAAGTCCCAAGGGACCTGAGGGTAAGAGAATCTAATTATGAAATTACCAAGTTACCCTTTTATGTGATGTTTTTTTGGGACCTTTTTTATGTGATGGTTAGTTTAGTTGTTTATATATGCGGCGATAGTTGTTAATAACAGGTTAACAAGTGTGCGTAACTTTAAAGATGCCCAGCACATCAGGAAAGTAGCTCTTTTGTTCAGGTTTTTAAACCAAACGTTAGCAAACAAGCAAATGTAACCTGAAATCATGTTATAAAAAATATGTAACTTGAAATGAGCTTGTATCATAACTTCATATCAGACTTTTAGCTACAGGGAATTGATAAGTGAACATTCAAGCATTTAGCATGCCAACATTGGTAAGTTAGAGTGGTATAAATGACAACTCTCTTCATATCAGAATATTACATCAAACTATCATTATATTCCATTAACTCAGGCAGGCCTAACATGCATTATTAAGTGGATGTGGAATTATAAGTCCATTAACTAGATATTGTATTAAAATAAATACAGAGTCGGAGATAAGTGATATATTTAGATGCAAGCCAGTGACAAGTTAGGGTGCTGTAATGACAAGTAGCCGCCTGGCGATGACAAATAAGGGTGTCTATGATGACATTTGGTTATTAACAAATTTAAAGTTAACCTACACCACACACTTGTTATTAACAACTGTTGCGGAATGTATTAACAACTGTTGTGGCATATATTAACAACTAAACTAACCATCAAATAAAAAGGATAACTTGGTAATTTCACAATTAGATTCCCTTACCCTTAGGTCCCTAGCAACTTCTTAATTATTTGAACGTTTCATGGGACTTTTTGTTGATAGACTCTCTTGCTTGGGACTCTAATTTCCCCTAGAAAAAATATACATTATCTGCATTATTAGTGCCCCAAGTTTTTTGACAACTACAATTACAATAAGTACAGGCCACCTAGAATAGGTATTTTGGTATGTTCTTTGGTGAATCATGTGGGTTATCTCACCTCAAAAGCTTTCATTCCATTTGAGTACTCTCTCTCTCTCATACACACACATGTATGCAAGCACACAAGAGGACATGAGTGTCTCGCCTATTATAAATAACAGTATGATGTTTGTTAAAATTCAATCCAAAGAAGTATTTCTTTTTTTCATTCGTAATCTTTCCCTCTTTGATGAGGTAAATTTATACAATCAATCTGAGCACAATAGTAGGAAACTTCTTTTCAAAATTCCACTTCTCTAGGTAATTTATTCCTATCTAATAGCAACAATAATTCAAAAAACAAACAATAACAATAATTCAAAATTCAAACAATAACAATAACAATAATTCAAATTCAATTTCTATCTTCAACACTCCCCCTCAAGTTGGTGCATGAATATCGGTCATGTCCAACTTGCCAATCACTTCTTCAAACATTTTTCCTGAGAAGATGCTGCAGTAGGAGCCATAGAAACAAACAACCAAAGACTCTAGGTTCAAGATTCATGACATGAGGGATAAAGAAGAAAGTTTCAAGCTTTTGTTGAGGAGTAAGAAAATTGAGGGCACTAGAAGGAGTGCGATTTATAAGATAAGCAGGGAAGACTTCATTTTTATGCTTGAGTGATGAGATCCAAACCATTCAAGTACATTCATCGATATATGATAAATAATAATACGAATGAGAAAAAGAAGGAACTTTATAAGAATGAGAGAAAGATGGGACTTTAGCAGGGCTCCAAACATTAGAGTAAATAACTTGAAAGGGAATGCAACTATTATTCAAACTGAGATAAAAAGGGATTCGCTGGCTTTTAGTCATTTCACAAGTAAAACACTGAAACTAGGAGGGATTGGTTGAAGATTTAAAAGATGCAAGTTTCATTGGATCCATCATAAAAGGTATAGAGTGCCGCATCCCAGATTTTGTGGGCAGATTCAAGGCGGATGAGCCATTGCATCAACGGGTGGCTCATGGAGTCGATAAGCCAGCTTTTCACCCGTTTGTGTTTCTTTGTTGCACCAGTTAGGTACCTAGATTTGTTCTGAGCGGCGATACACTTGTCCATTAACTGAGACCAAAGGGGATAGTTCGAGTCATCAAGGATAACATTGATAGGAAAGGAGGAATTATCTTAGTCGATGATATTGCGCCGATATTGAAATTATCTTGTTGGATGATGATATTGGAGAGGTGGAATTGATAGTAGAGTTGGAATTTTCCATGGGAAATTTGGAAAATTAGGGATTTGGTTGGGTAACAAGAAAAAGAATATGGGACTTTGGGTTCCCTGGATCGAAACGCTCTGATACCATGTTAAAATTCAATCCAGAGAAGTATTTCGTTTTTTCATTCGTAATTTTCCCTCTTTGATGAGGTAAATTTATACAATCATTCTGAGCACAATAGTGGGAAACTACTTTTCAAAATTTTGTTTGGTCTCAGGTGAGGCTGTTTGGTGTTTGTCTCTAGTGCAACATTTGGAGTATTGTTTGGTCTCCGGTGAGGTACGCGTTTGGTTTGGCAATTATTTACTGTTTGGTGGTCCTTATGTGACTTGTTCGTTCTTTGCCTCCGGTGAGGTGTTTGACAGTTATTAGTTGTTTGGTGGTCCTTGTGTGACCTGTTCGTTCTTTGCCTTTATGGTGACGTATTTGGCAATTAGGTGTTTCGTTTGGCGTTTGGTGTTTGTCTCTGGTGAGATGTTTGGAGTATTGTTTGGTCCCTTGAGAGACCATTCATTGTTACAGCTTTTACTCTAGTTTGGTTTTCTCTTTGTTGTTCGAGCTCCTGGTAAAGCTGATGGATTATTACCTTGTTTGAGTTCTAGGCTATGGATAATTATTTTCTTGAAGATTAACTGGTGCATGCGCAGGCTGCTTCTAGCTTGAGGGGGAGTATTAAGAAATATATTAGGGATTACGGTTAGATCCATATAATTAGAGATCACGGTTAACTTATTAGTTTGCCTATATAGAGGCCTCCTTGTACTCTCTTTTAATTCTAAAGGATCAATAATATTCAAATTATTCAATTACAATGTTTAAAGTCGGTAGAAATAAATCACATTAAAAGGCAATAAACATTAAAAAATTGGTACACAAAGATAGTAACTAACCTTGCTCTGATTGAAGTATAAAAGAATGAATAAAGTGATCCCGTAAACCATGTCTGACCAGATGTTGGCAAATGCTCTACGGTTCTCAAGTCTCCACTCATCTCTCAATTCTAATCTGTTGGTGGAAGAAGCAAGAAGGCAATAAGGAAAACAAGCATATAGTAATTAACAGTCAACAGTCTACTAGAGAATGAGCACATCAGAGACAATTGTTGAAAATAACAATTGAAATGTTCAACCAATGTGTGGATAACGCTGAATCTCAATCAATTAAGATACTTGTGATAACCCTCTAATCAACAGTCAACTTGTAAATAAAGTTAGTTGGTAGATATACAGATTCACTCTGGTTGTTCGTAGGATGCTCTTCTTGCTCAATATATGTGGGGTTGTATTCTTCCTCTATTAAACACAAGAAGTACAGAATCTCTTCTCTCACATTCTTACATATTCTTCCACTCTTTCAGACTCTACAATAGACATCAAGCATTCTAAATTGTAATTACTCTGACGATCTCTAAGGGATTCCAAAAAAGTATTACACAAGTAAACTATTAGTTTAATCCGATGATCTCTAAAGAGATTCCATAATCATATTACGCAAGAAAATTATAAGTTCAAGTCAGTGGCCCCATTCATACTTCTCTCTCTCGTTTTGTAATTATACTTTCTACAACTATAACTAGTTCCTTTTTTGAAATCCACAAGGGCAGAGGCAATATGTTTTCTTTTAGAAAACAATATAAAGAATTTCTTTGATGGTGTTCTAGGTTTATTTCTTCAGCATGTAATAGACTACTGCTATGTATTTTCATTTGAACCCCCAGCTGCAACTTATAGTGCTTACTAAAAATGGCTATGCCAAAATACCAAAAACAGCTGCCCTGCACATCAAATAGTAGATTACTTCACTTTTTATACAATTTTAAACCAATTTCAGAGGGTATTTTAAAACCCAGTACGCAGTGCAAGATTACATAAGATTTATCAGGTCACATGTCAAATGGCAGACTAATGCACGCTATTTGCATGGTAGGCCTTTTGCACTTTCTAGTTTCTACCTGAATTAGAAGGTTCCATTCAACTCTATTGTTCTGGCTATAACTACAGCAATCATCAAAGGAAACAGCAGTCAACAAAATGAGCTAAGAAAGGAATGCCTGAACTTACGCTTTATGCCTTAACTCCCACCAAATTTCCTCATCAGTAAGAGGTGGAGATTTACCAATCTCTACCTCAAGCTGGAACCGTCCTCTTTCAGTTCTTAATTCTTCAATCATTTGAAGTTTTTGATGTCTCCTTACATCAAGCAGTTGGGCTGCAAGTGGTACAGTCTTTACATATCTGTCAATAGTACAAAGTTAGCAAGAATATTTTTGAGAAACAAGTAAATTCAAGTTGTTTAAGCAACAATGAAATTCAAGATTTACAATCAGAAAAACTTAGTCCACAAGCTTGTCTTGAACTTTTAATCACTTTAATTTATGTAATAAAGGTATTTAGTTCCTCTAATGAAATTTGTGAATGATTTCCATTGGAGAGCCTATGGCTTAAGAATTGCTAGCAACTAACTCAACCTCTTCTTCTTTAACAAGAATTGTAGCTTCAACAGTAAGGCTTACACTCTAGCAGGATCATTTTATACAAAAATGATACCTCCTAAAGTTTTCTATTGGATGAGCTCAAGTGAACGTAGTAAAGTGGAAAAACAGCAGAAAACAAAAATAGCAAGACAAAGGCTAAAATCTCCCCCACACCATATTGAATTCTTCATTCTCCGTATACCCACTCTGATGGTCTAACCTGCTACCATCTTATCTATTTTCCATCACTAGCCTACTCTCTCTCACTCAGTCACTCTCTCCTCCACCTCTTGTCCCATGTGACAGTTAGTTACAAGCACTCTATTTCTTCTTTCTTTCTCTTGGCCACCTTATCAGTAGTTAATGCCACCTTGGCTCTCCTTGCACTATGTTATCTCTTTGTTGTCTTCATATAAGTCCATCTGCATGCAACATATCTTGTATTCTAAAGCACATTCACACGTTTACAAAAAGAAATGATAAAAGGTTAAGACAATTGTTTCCAAAAAAATACCTGTCCAAAAATGGCATGAGCATATAGTCATGAACCAGAAAGTCCATTGCCAAAGGAATGATGATCAGCACTGCCAAAAACTTAGCCTGCAATAGTGAGATTTACATGTAAAATTGAGTAATTGATAATAAATAACTAAAAATATTTTATAGAGGAAAATTTAATAAAAATTAAAGATCATCCTAAAGGAAAAAGGAAAAAACAAGATAACATAAAAATACAGGTCAGTGGCATAATCCATCTAAATATCTCATAAGGCCACTTTAAAAAGGATGTACAGTATAACAAAGAGGCTGCAACCATTACCCAGCCCCTTAACATACTAAATTTTAAAATATATATATATATATATATATCCCACCTGCAACAAGAAATTTCAGCAAGAATGTATTTTTGTCTTTAGAAACCACAACAGATTATGAATATAATAACACTAAACTCCATCAACAACAAGCTATAACACTTAATGCTTTCCTTTTTGGTATTATTTTGTCAGAGGATGACTAATTAACAAAAATTTGCCCAAAAAAATATACAGTAACTCACAAATCATTTTCTTAAAAATAAGTCAAAATGGTTCAAAAAGAAAAAGAAAACTATTGGTAATGCCTACCATCCCATGCTAAGAATATTATTCGTCTTTATGCAACAAATGTAATGTGGCTCCATAGCATTCAGCGTTTTAAGCAAAGATTGTAGTTGTAGTTGTGTAAAATGCATCAAGAATGAAACTAATAAAACAGAAATCAGAGCTAAATAATGACATTATACATTTCAGTCCCTGAAAAATTTAACATCAACTAAAAAGTGCATTCAATGTTTGTTGTTAACTCTAGAATCATATTGATTGACTTTATTGTTATAAATTGTTTGTCTAAGAATTGCACATCTCCATAAAATTTTTCTTCAACTCCTATACACTTTGCTTTATAATCTCGCCCCCCTCGTCTACAAATCCTAGCTCTGCCCCTAACATATCTAAATAAAAAGTATATTGAAAGTACAGGCATTTTGATCAAACCAAATATACCAGAACACAGCAGAGACCCATATTACCATAATAATTAACCGTTCTTTTTCCTGATTGCAAAATATATACATGCACCTTGGCAACAGAAGGTTGTTTTTTCTTTTGGAAAGATAACAGAAGTAAACAACTAGGCATTAAAGCCTTCAAGATTAACTGACCATAAGTTCAATCCCTGCTACCATACTCCATTCACTAAATCGAAGTTAAGTTTCAACAGGTCAACTGGTCAAGCCCAATGGGCTTTCTGATGCAAGGGCATGTTTGAGGTCATAATAATTTAAAACCCTTTTAATCGGTTTTTTCTTAATTGCTTAAGCTTTTTAAGTTGTTTTCCATAAATATCTTAGGAAAGCAGTGGGTCTGCCCTCCAACCTTGAAGCAATATATTCAAATAAAATGCTCAGGTTTCAGCATAAATAGGAAGGCTGAAACTTTCTGGGATGTATTGTGCGGTTCTGTGGAGAATTTAATTATATAGGCATGGCTGCCTTTCAATAATGTCTTGCTGTCTCAGCAATTAGTCAGGGCTAGGGCTCTAGGTTATGGTGTCTACCATCCACTTGATGGTCTCATAGATGCTTCATTGGATATGAAGAGCAAGGATTATTGAGCGCCTCAATGAAATGGGGAACCCTTTCCCTGAGAATTAGTTATTGATATAGAATAATCAACCTTCCTAAATACTACATGAAGCAATTCATACCACTGAATGCGCCAATAATCATATCCTATCATCTTAAACTCCATAACAGGCCACCCTTTAAAAGGCAGTGCACAACAACTGCAACTGCACTTTAGAACACTTTACTCAGTTTTCTTATTGGTCAGAACCTTCCACCAATAAGAGCCTTCTGTGCGTAGTCTTTTTACAAAGTCATCTACCACTAACTTTGAACTTTACCTTAGAATAAAATAAAGGACCGTAGCTTTGATTCACCACTAAGGACAGCAGCGATCAAATACTAGACTGCACAGTCAACGAAACTGATATTATATCAAAAGACACTAATCTATTTACTACACCAATAATGCATTTGGTTAAGTAGGTTCTTCCACTATCTCTAAAGGGGAAAAAAGTTTTCAATGAAAAAAACAATATCCTCACTTAGTGGTGAATCAACTATTAACTACATATCCTCCTCGCTTGATTGAACTAGTGGAAACCGTATCTCAATAAAGATCGCATGGGTTCTAACATTGACCATCGACTTTATTCCATTGGTAACTTGCCCAAGGGAGATTGGAAATTTTTTGTCAAATAACAAAGGATTTCCAACAAGCAGATAGCTGTTTGTGTTTCCTCTGCACAAATCATAACCAAAAAAAAAAAACACATGTACTTACTGAATTTGATGAGGCATACTGGAAAACACGATCTTCATAAAGCAAATCATCGTCTTCCCCTCCGAAAATCAAAGACCTTAAAGACTCTACAAGCCCCTTTTCAGGGGGAACAACATTAGAATCATCATCTCGCAACTTCTCCTCAGGCTCCTTCGTCTCATTGTCCCAATCTTGACTCCAAGAAGGAATGTAATCCTGATTTGTCTCATCCAAAAGCCAATCCCCCCACCTTCTGTGCTCTTCGTTACTCTTGTCTTCTTGAGCTTCCCTTAACTCTACAATCGCTTCTGCTCTCCGCCTCCACGCCTCAAACTTTTCACCCTCAGATACTGTTTCAGTGTCTGAGCTATCTGATTCACCTTCAAGCATATCATTATCCTTCAAACCAAACCAATTCCCGACATCATCGAAGAAGAATTTCTTCCACCAACTGTTTTTCCTTGAATGGTTGTGCTTTTCCGCATTGGAAATAAAACCACTGAACCGACTTCGTTTACCGCTCAACTGAATCACAAATTTTGATGAATCATGCAAAAACATGGAGTTCAAAACCGCTTTCCGTTTGAAAGACATCAAGTTGTCGCCTAGCAGAATGGAAGTGCTCATTTATAACATAAATATATCCCCACATTGTTCAGTTCCTCAAAGCAACGAAGCGCCAGAAAATCCTTGAAACCCCAAGTGAATGCTCATTCTGCAATTTTGTTCACAAGCATACAACATAAAACATCTTCAAAAAATCCTGAATACAAAAGATATCCAAAAAGTACAAGTGGCGCCTCGCCTTTAAAACAAAATGCATTTATACCCGAAACAGAAGGCCGGGCGTAAGTGAAGCCGATGATAATATTAATTACTCAAGTTTTTGCGAGTGATGACGTTCCCTAAGATTTTGCGAGTAGTATCCTCAAGGGCACGGCTCTCGTATAGCCACGTTATGTAGATTATCCAATAAAATTCCGTGTAAAAGGGAAATTCTTCGTCCACTTCAAGATCCCCTCAGGTCATATATATTTTTTCTATATATATATATATATATATATATATATATACACCAGGAGATGATAAGGTGATGATAAAGGCTTCGATCGTGATTAGTGGTTTTCATGCAAAGAATGTGAATGGTCAAGATAGAATTTGTCCCTCACATTTGTAGAGAGATATCTTTTTCGATGAGTGAGTCGAAAATGTATGGCCATACTACGATGGAAAGGAGTTTCTGTTTCAATTATTAGACTACTCAAGAATCGAGAAAGTAATGGTCAAGAACAGGAGGTTGACATTATTCATGCTTCATCCTTGACCAAATTATCGCGTGACAAAAGGGACGTAGCATGGTTATATGATAGGTTGTATCGTATCATCGATCCCTCATATGAATTGGGTAGTCGCAATGTCTTGCTAGAGGCCACTTGTGACTTGTGGACTGGTATAGGGTGGATAGATATTTGAAAGTGGAGCTTAATCACCAAGAGGTGGGTGAATTGAGGATTTTAAAATTCTTTTCAGATTGCTCTGTTTTTTAACACTAAAACAGAGCTAGACAGAGTATAAGGAAGAATAGCAAGACACAAGAAACTTATACTGGTTCGATCCAATCTCTTGACCTACGTCCAGTCCCTAGACACTATGAGATTTTACTATCTCGATTGATTACACACTCTGTAACTCGAGTAATTCTCTCACTAGAACTTACTCCCCCTTACAAGTTGTAATCAATATCTCAATCTCCAAGTCCCCTGACTTGATATTCTTACAATGAAATGATTTACAATCAATGAACTCTCTCTAAGAGTGGATAAATATAAACACTGATGCCTATGACTTTGATTCGTATCTTCATGAAGGTGGAATATCACCTAGAGGGGGGTGAATAGGTGATTTCAAAAACTCTTTTGAAATTCGCACAGTGTAACAGCACACGAAAGAAACAAGAAATATAAATGTACACAAGGCAATTTATACTGGTTCGGTCTAAATCCACGACCTACGTTCGATCCCTGAACACACAGGATTTCACTATCTTTCAAATATAATTACACACTCGTAAACGAAGGATGATCTATCGACTCCACTCCCCCTTACAAGTTGTAATTAATACACCCTCACTTAAGGTTCCTCAACCTTAAGTCTAACAATCGAAATAAAATGAGTAAGTGTTTAAGACTCCTTACGAGTAGAATAAATGAACACCGAAGAACAAGATATCCGAAGATATTAATGTGGTAGTTGAAACAAATGAATGAATTCTGAACTCTAATAAATTTCACATTGTTTCGGTGGTTGTCCGAATTCAATGCTCCTCCTATTTATAGATGATTCCATTAATGACCGTTGGAGTAGATTTGGGAATCATCTATTAGGACTCATTAAGATAGCCGTTGTGAGTCATAAATATATCTGTTGCTCTGTTTCTTCGTAGTGTTCGGAGGTTGGTGAATCTGCTCCGTTGACATTCCTTATTCCTTTTACCCGTTGAGACATGAGAGGAATATTATTTGGAAACTTTTGAATTACTTTTCAGAGGCTCAGATATCCATATCCCTCTTTCATGCTTTGTGTATGGCTCGCATTAAATGCTTCTGACAGTTGGTTTGCTTTACTCAAAATTTGAGTTAATGTTTGTTCTAATCATCGAAACTCACTTAGCAACCGGTCAAAGTAGATTAAGGATAGTTACAAAGGATGATATGAAGAATACAGATGATAATCCACGAAATCACTATCTCAGAATGAATATTTAAAATAACAGAGACTGGATTGCCTCGAGGCAAAGTTCTTGCTGACTCGAGTTAATCAATTAGAAATATTCAAACTGAGTTTTCCAGATGAGATATTAACTCGAGGTTCATCCTTTATTAACTCGAGTTACCTAACTCGAGGTACCATTATTGTTGCCTTGAGTTAAATCACACAGCCAGAATATTTAAACATTTTACCTGACTCGAGGTACATGGAATATAGACTCGAGGTGCAAGACTCGAGTCGATAATCAAGGAGGCTCGAGTTAAATTCTTGGGATGGATATTGATTCAACATTGTCTAACTCGAGGTAGATCATTCTTTGACTCGAGTCATCTGACTCGAGGCTACATGTTTCTTGCCCCAAGTTACTAAACTCGAGGTACATTTATACTGACTAGAGGGTAATTGAATTCTTTCAACTTCATTTTTCAAAGGCTAACTTGAGGTAGAAATTGCCTTACCTCGAGGTAAACAACTCGAGGTACAATTTCTGAGGCTCGAGTTAATTTTCAATCTCTAAATGAATTTTCAAATGGTTTAACTTGAGGCTGCAGAATTGCCTCGAGTTTTTTGTGACAGCAAACATAAACAGCTGAAAGTAATGTGATTTTCCCATTTCTTTATTTTTCTGCTTCTTGGTTAAATCTAGTTATCATCAAAACATCTATGAGAGTTAACACTTCATACCTCATCAAAGTCATACTGGTCTTATTTCATCTTTGCTCTCGCATAGATGACCGACCAGGGACATTTAGGACAATCTTTATGATACATCCAAGGATACAGTTATCATAATAAACATGCAAATAATATGATAACTAAAAGGAGAAATACTTTAAATAACAACAATGTTTAAAGTACAATGATTTGCTCCTAGGGCATTGTTAGTTCTCATGTTTTTGATGTTTTGATGTTTTGATAATGATAATATAATGTAATTGAACCTTAATTGTCGATGAAAATTTGAAGTTTTAATTTGCCTCTAGTCAAATTATATGTGCCTTGAGTTATCTTGGTTGAATATTTGAAAATCCATATTCGCGCCTTAAGGATGAATAAAGCCTCGAGTTATATGCTTTGATTTTCACTTTATGACTTTAGGCATTTTCACTTTTTAACTCTAGGCATTTCACTTTTTGACCCAAGGCATTTTACGTATCAATCTATTTACCTATTTAATCACTTTTAATGGCAAAATCGTAATTATGCTGAAAATTCACTTTTAATGGCAAAATCGTAATTATGCTGAAAGCCACCTTTTGACTCAAGGCAATTAGTGACTTGCCTCAAGGCATCTCCTTTCACTCCAGGATATGTTTCGAAATATCATTTAATGGCACAATCATAATTATGCTGAAAATCCACTTTTAATGGCAAAATCGTAATTATGCTGAAAGTCACTTTTTGGCTCTAGTCAATTAGTGACTTGCCTCAAGGAAATATGACTCAAGGCACATATTACATGACTTAAGGCAGAACCTCTATTTAACATTTTTCTCAACGACTTTTACGTGGTTTGCCTCTAGTCATCTAATAGTTGCCTCTAGGCAACTTGACTCAAGGCACTTTATTATGCCTCCAGTCAAGTTGACGTTGGGCAACTTCCATGTCTGTCAAAGTCTTTGACTCTAGTCATTTATTATTTGCCTCAAGTCACTTGACTCAAGTCATTAAATAATTGACTCAAGGCAAACTCCACAAACACGTTAACTTTGCAAAATATTTTCAACATGAATTTCAAACTACTTATTCTTACCTCAAGTCAATTAAAATACCTCTCGTCAATATGCCTCTAGGCAACCTCTTTTTAACTAGAGTCATGACTTTCCTTTTTTCAAAATCACCATCTTCGGAAAATCTAAATCAACTATTTATGATTTTATTTCTTCAAATCATTACTCATTACTATTCTTAAATGCTTTTAATCAATTTGCTAATGAGTTTCATATGATTAAATCTCAGATTAACGACAAATTGTTGTAAAGCAATTTGAGTGTCAGAACGCATTTATTGCAGTTCCCAAATCAAGTCATATTCACGATAACCAATTCTCTGATCATTCTAAAGTCTTTGCTACTATTCCATCTTGTTAGTTCTCTATTATTGTTTTGATGATGACTAAAGTTGAAAATTCAAGGAAGATAAGCAAAACAGCTTTAACTTAGACAAAATCGCATTTTATCAGGAAAAATAGTTTGCTGTCACATTAACTCGAGGTGATGTTGCAGCCCCGAGTTGGTTGCCTAAAAAATGCATCATTAAAGCTTCATTTTGACACGAGGCAGATAGAAGTACCTCGAGTCAACCTAATTGTAGCCTCGAGGTAATTATGTATTCTTTTAAAGAAGTCTTATAACGGGAACAATTAACTCGAGTCTAGCTTTAAGCTACCTCGAGGTTCAGTCCAAACTCGAGGCAGAGTCCTTTGTGCCTCGAGTCAATATGTGCCATCAATTATTCCTACTATTTTTATCGTTACACTAACTCGAAGTGAATCATTTACGGCCTCGAGGCAAGTTCATATTTGAAACTTCTTACAATCTATCCGATGGTTTAACTCGAGCCTCACCTATTCGAACCTCGAGTCTAAGAGGTAACTCGAGGTAAGGAAAACTGTACCTCGAGTTAAAACATCTTTTAGAATATATATATATTGTCTTTATCACTACAGGAACTCGAGGCAGGAAGAATGATAACTCGAGGCAAGGTTGCCTCTGTTCTAGCGAAGGTTATCTAGATTCTCATATCTCTCTGCATATGCTTATAGACATATCATCTTATATGGATATTCTTAACTTAATTTAATAAAGTTTGTTAGTGAGTTTCAGTTGATTAAAACACAGATTATCCCAAGATTTTGAATTAAGCAGTTGTGTCAGAACGCATTGAATGCGGTTACCTATTCGAGATGTGATAAGTGCAGAATATGCCATGTTTTCCCTAGAGTTCATGACTAAATTGTATCACGAATAAGAGCGTAAAGTGAAAATAATTCAAGCAATAAGGCAGTTATTCATGATTTAAGGAATTGAGGGATGGACACCATGTACATCCGCAAAACATGTGCTAAGGAAGAGAAGCAAGTTACATTGTCTCTAAGAGAAACACACAGCAGAGCTGATACTATGCTATAGCGGTCCAACATCAGCTTGTATGGCAACCAAAGGCATAAGGAAGCTATAGCAACGTAAAGGACGCAATGCTATGCGACATATTTTCTAACCTGTTTATTTAGTTGATTTTAGGAATAGAAATAAAAGGGCGAAGCCAACACTATAGATTGCAGATACACAAGAAGATACGGAGGATTGAAAAGGAAATATTTGAAGAATCCCGTAGGATCAGAAGAATCAATCTACAAACAGAAGATATGATAGATCACAACAGATTTGGAAAGTCCGGCTAAGCCTAACTTGCATCACACGGAAGTCTGGATATATAAAGGACTCAGGAAGTCAATCCAGAGGAGTCGGAAGAGAGCCAACACGAGAATACACATTCCGCCGACACAAGAGAAGAGCAAAAAGGTTTCACTACCACAAGAATTCCAGGATAACCCAGCATCCTTCCTCACAGCAAGACGGAGGGAAGAAGACGTGGAGCAGTGACGTGACAGGGCTTCATCCACGCCATCGGAATGCCGTCAAGCTTTATGTTTTACATTTACCTTTCATAGTTAGAGCATGGGTCATTCTGTTTTCAACTGTTTTGTGTTTCCCTTATCAATCATGAACTAACTCACTGATGGCTGAACAAGGATGAATCTTTAAGCGTGTATGAACCCAGTTGCAAGTTTTTAAATTAAAGATTCGATTTGCGTATTAGTAGATTAATTACTAGTCGGTTAGAAGAATCTAAGGGCTAGATCTGTGGTCTCGGCTTACTGGCAAGGAGTCGAGGCTAGACTCTAAGAAATAGTGTTTGCTAGGCCGCCGGTGCAAGGCGTGACCTATTTATTGTAGGCTTCAGGAATGGGTCTACCTCTCATAACCAGTACACCTTGAGAATAATGCAGATAAAAGCTAGAAAGTTGCCATAGGAATATGGAAGAAGTATAGTTAATATCAAATGTATCGGACGCGGAAGCTTCGGTAGATCATAGCGGTGGGTTAATCGAATAGCTTTGCGGTTAGTATCTGTCTTTGTAGCAATTGCGGAAGCATGCGGACAAATGCTATAGCATTGGGTAAGGCAACCGGGGAAGTATGCACTTAAAGAGGAATCGAGTTCAGCCCAATCTCTCGCGATAATCTCTTCCATTTACTTTGTTAAATTCTGTTTTCTAGGATAATCACCAAAAACCTCTCAAACCCATTACATCTACCTTCTAGTTGCAACTATCATAGCAATTGAGCGTCACTCTCTGGTATCTCAGTCTCTGTGGGACGATACTTTACTTTCACTTTATTACTTGTTCGACTGGTTCACTTGCCATCAAGGAAATCGACCAACAAGATGATATCCAACAGACAAACCTCTGGTCATACAAAGATGGTTTTTGGGCAAATCTTTTTGCATGTCTTCAACGGTAATAATTGTTGCAACAAAAGGAATTAACAAATATTCCAACTAGATGTCTAGATTACAAACAGAGCCTTCGCACTTCAACTCCAACGGGTATATTGAAGAAAACCCAACGGCTACTTCCAAGCTTCATCAATGGTCATTAAATGAAAGATCTATAAATAGTTGAAGCATTGAATTCGCCAACTATTGAATCGCTGATCAATTAATTCGAGTTAATACTATTTGCTGTTTCAACTGTTTCATCAATTTGTACTTCAGTGTTTAATACTTCATCTGCTCGTAAGGAGTTCATAAACGATTACTTTATTATTGTTTGAATCTTAAGGTTGAGGAACCTTAAGAGAGGTGTATCAATTACAACTTGTAAGGGGGAGTGGAGTCCGAAAGTGAGAGGATCATCCTTCGTTTACAAAGAGTGTAATAGATCTTGAAAGATAGTGGAATCCCAGGTGTTCTGGGGACTGGACGTAGGTCAGTGATTTTGGACCGAACCAGTATAAACCGCCTGTGTCTATTTCACTTCTCTGCTTCATATCTCTGTTTCTGTTTTCTTACTTGTCATTGTGTGGGTTTGCAAAATAATTTTGAGATCACCTATTCACCCCCCTTTAGGTGATATTTTATCTTCATTTGGTATCAGAGCTTGGTTTCTCAGTTGGGCTTAACATCTCGAGATAGATCATGGAAGGAATATTACCTGACGGTGCTTCGATTAATCGTCCTCCAGGCTTCAATGGCAAATACTATTCATTTTGGAAAGCAAAATTCAGAGTGTTTGTGCTAGCTACTGAATACGGTCTCTGGCGAGTAATAGAGGCTGGTGATTATGTTCCTACAAATATCGAAGAAGGAATTGCCGTCCCAAAGACAGAAGCTGAGTTCGATGAGAATGACAAGAGAAACATCACTCTTAATAGTAAAGCTATCCTGATGTTACAGAGTGCTCTCAGTCAGAAGGAGTACTTCCGAATATGCAACTTGTCAACTGCAAAAGAAATGTGGAAGGCTCTGGAGGTAGCATATGAAGGAACCACCGGTATTAAGGAAAATCGTATTAGTACTCTAAATGAAGACCGGAGAAACTATTACTGAATTTCAACTTCACTACACTCATCTTATAAATCAACTGGCGGCCTTGGGAAAGACATATGATCAACGTCCTCAAGTCAGAAAAATTCTCAACGTTCTAACAAAAGAATGGGAAGCAAAAGTCACAGCAATAGAGGAGACTCGTGGAGAATCAATGGCTTCGTTGCTGCCTTATTTGGAAGCTTATATGAATATGAAAGCAAGCTTAAATTCAAGAAGGACATGGACGAAGTCAACCCTACTCGGAGCAAAGGTATTGCTCTTAATGCTGTGAAAGAAAAGGAAGACAAAGATGAAGACGATGACAATGACGAGATGGGCTTGTTCGTAAGAAGATTCAAGAAGTTCTACAGAAAGGATCAAGGCTTCAAGAATAGGTTCCAGAAAGGTGGTTCTAGTAACAGACGAGAATTCAAAGATAAAGATCAAGTCATTTGTTACAAATGCGAGAAGCCAGGACATTATAAGTCGGAATGTCCCCAGCTGAAAGATAATGGTAAAGAGAAGAAGAAAAGGTTCAACCAATTCAAGAAGAAGGCCTATGTATTAGCCATATGGGGTGATAGTTCATCAGAAGAAGAAGGAGAGAGTGAAGAAGAAAAAGAAATTGCAAATGTTTGTCTAGTAGCAGAGGAAGAACAACCGGATAATGACAAAGAGGTATATGAATCACAACCTACTTACGATGAATTATTTGATGAGTATAATGAAATACAAGCTGAATTCGAAAAAGTAGTTGAGGAATGTATAAACCTGAAAAGGGAAAACATGACTCTTAAACTACAAGTTGAAAATATTTCTTGTGGAAAGCTAATTTGTGATGATTGCCTGGATTTGGAGAAAAGAAATTTATCCCTTACAAAAACACTTGAGAAGTTCACTAAAGGAAGTGAAATGCTCAATGTTATTTTGAAAGCACAAAAATTTACAAACGATCGATCAGGCATTGGTTACAATCCTATTTTTGACAAAAAGAAAGGGAAAAAGAAAAGAGGAGGAAAGTCCTATTTAAACTATTTTCGAAAAACTGTCCATTCCTCAAATCTTTTTGCCCATTGCAACTACTGTAATCGAAAAGGAATAATACTTCATCATGTTTCCACAAGAAAGATAGAAGAGATAGACCAGTTGGAAACAATAAGTGGGTACCTAAGGGAACTTATGCTCCTAAGGCCCAAACTAACCCCAAAGGACCCAAGAAAAAATGGGTACCTAAAGCTTAATTGCTTCTGATCTACAGATGTGCTTGAGGGCATCAAGAATCAACAAGTGGTATATAGACAGTGGATAATCAAGACACATGACGGGGGATGCAGACAAGTTTGTTGCAATGAGATCAAAAGATGGTGGCAAGGTCACCTTTGGAGGAGATCAATCTGGTAAAATTACTGGGATTGGCGAGATAGGTGACAAGAGTGGGCCTCTAATCAAAGACGTATACCTTGTTGAAGGTCTCTGCCATAACCTCCTAAGTGTGAGTCAAAGTGCTGATAAGAACAATTGGATTATCTTTGACTCAGAAGAATGTTTCATTGTCAACAAGGATGATCTCCCAATTGATAAAGGTAAACTTAAGGTATTATTTAAGGCCCCTAGAGAAGGTAATTGCTACACTTTAGATTTACCTAAAGTCAGTTCTGAAGAATGTTTTGTTAGCAACCTGGATGAAAGTTGGTTGTGGCATAAGCGTTTGGCTCATGTGAACATGTTCCAACTAGACAAGTTGTTAAGAAAAGATTTAGTTATTGGTTTACCCAAATTACAATTTAAAAATGACATGATCTATGATGCTTGTCAAAAGGGTAAACAAACTAAATCGTCTTTTAAAAACAAGCCCGAAATCTCGACCAATCGACCTCTTCAACTACTCCATATGGATTTAGTTGGACCAGCTAGAGTAAAAAGTCTTGGTGGCAATTTGTATACTCTAGTCATTGTCGATGATTTCTCGCGTTTCACCTGGACTATCTTTTTATCATCTAAGGATGAAACATTTGATTTGTTTGTTGTGTTTGCCAATAAGGTGCAAAACGAGAAAGGTATTTGCATTATAGCCATTCGAACAGATCATGGAGGTGAGTTCGAGAATCAAGCGTTCGGAGAATTCTGCGACGCTCATGGGATCAATCACAATTTCTCGGCTCCTAGGACACCACAACAGAATGATGTGGTTGAAATAAAGAACCGTGTATTAACTGAGATGGCTCGTGCTATGTTAAATGAAAATCAGACATCTCAAGTCTTCTGGGCAGACGCTATGAGCACGGCTAGCTATATATCAAATCGACCCTATCTTCGGAAGAAACTTAACAAGACTCCATATGAGCTCTACAAAGGGAGGAAACCAAACTTGGCTCACCTTCGCATCTTTGGCTGTAAGTGCTTTATTCACAACAATGGTAAGGAAAATTTGGGAAAATTTGATCCCAAACACGATGAAGGTATATTCCTTGGTTATTCAAATAGAAGTAGAGCATATAGAGTTTTTAACAAGCGTACTCGTGTAGTTGAAGAATCAATACATGTTGTATTATGTGAATCTAAGATAGATGATCCTGATGATGAAGAAAATGTTTTCAAAACCAATTCTTTTCAAAAACCACTACTGCTTCTATTGAAAATTCAGAGGATGTTTTTGAAGCTGATCCTCAAAACAATTTAGAAAATCCTGATCAATCTCAACCTAAAGCTTGGAAGTTCATTAGGAATCATCCCTTGGACCAAGTAATAGGTGACATTAATCAGGGAGTAAGGACCAGAAATAACACTTTAAGTGAAGTAACTTTTTCTTCATTTATTTCTCATATTGAACCCTCTAAAATTGACGAAGCCCTCTCAGACAATGATTGGGTGATAGCAATGCAAGAGGAGCTACATCAGTTTGATAGAAATCAAGTTTGAGATTTGGTACCTAGGCCTAAAGACCATCCGGTTATTGGCACTAAATGGGTATTAAAAAACAAACATGATGAATCTGCAATTATAGTCCATAACAAGGCTAGATTGGTTGCCAAAGGCTATATAATCAGGAAGAAGGTATTGATTATGAAGAAACGTTTGCTTCAGTGGCCAGATTGGAAGCAATACGTGTACTCTTAGCCTTTGCGTGATCAAAGGATTCAAACTTTATCAAATGGATGTAGTAGCCAGTGCTTTCCTAAATGATTTTATTCAGGAGGAAGTATATGTTGAACAAACTCCTGGTTTTGAAATTGAACATCATCCAGATCATGTCTATCGCCTTAAGAAAGCCTTGTATGGACTTAAACAATCTCCTAGAGCTTGGTATGAATGATTAAGTAAATTTCTTTTAGAACAAGGCTTTGTTAGAGGAAAAGCAGATACAACACTATTTATCAAAACCAATAGGTTGAATGAAACGCTAGTTGTACAAATATATGTAGATGACATAATATTTGGTGCTACTAATGATTCTCTTTGTGAAGAATTTTCTAAGAAAATGCAGGGAGAATTCGAGATGTCCATGATGGGAGAATTGACCTACTTTCTTGGCTTGCAAATCAAACAATGGAAGGATGAAATATTTATCTCTCAAACAAAATACCTCCGAGATTTGCTCAAGAAGTTTGGACTGGAAAATTGCAATGGTACAGATACTCCAATGAGTTCAACGGCTTCTTTGGATGCCGATGAAGAAAAAGGGCAAGGACTTCAACATAACTAAGTACAGAGGAATGATTGGTTCTCTGTTATACTTAACTGCTAGCAGACCAGACATTCAATTCAGTGTAGGAATGTGCGCAAGATTCCAATTAGCTCCAAAAGAATCACATGCCGATCATGTTAAGAGGATCTTTCAATATCTCTCAGATACAAAGGAATTGGGTCTTTGGTTTCCAAAAGGTCAACAAGAATTCCTAGTTGCATATTCAGACTCTGACAATGCAGGCTATAAGACTGATAGAAAAAGTACGAGTGGTCAGTGTGAATTTCTTGGAGGATCACTCGTATCATGGTTTAGCGAGAAGCAAACAACGGTAGCAGTATCCTCTACCGAAGCTGAATATGTAGTTGCTTCAAGTTGTTGTGCTCAAGTGTTGTGGCTCAAGCAACAACTATCCGACTTGGGAATTCATCTGAAAGAGGTCCCAATCCTCTGTGACAACACTAGTACAATAAGCTTGGCAAAGAATCCAGTTCAACATACAAGAACCAAGCATATTGATGTAAGGCATCATTTTATTCGGGATCATGTTCAAAAAAAGGATGTCAAAGTAATGTTCATCCCTACACATCTTCAACTGGCCGACATCTTCACCAAGCCACTTGCAAAAGAACAGTTCAACTTTATCCGAAGAGAATTGGGAATGGTAAATCCCAATGAACTGTAAGTAAAATGTTAGTTCAATAAAATTATTTATGTTTTGATGATTAACAAAAACTAACTTTAGTATCGGAGCATCTAGCTAATATTGTTGCAGGACTCTGTTATAATACAGAAGAAACAGAGTTAATCAAAGAAGTCATTACCTCGAGTCAACCAAGAAGGCACCTCGAGTCTATGCTCAAACCAAGCTCAGAGAAATTGAATCAAAGAAACATACCTCGAGGTGGAAAGGTTACCTCGAGTCTAAGTGAAGGCAGAGACTTAGACAGTTTAAGAAGGATCTTTACCTCGAGCCACAAATGCTACCTCGAGCTAAAAGACAACCAGAAAGTTTGAAGAATACAGACCACTTTTTCCTCGAGGGGTAATGGGCACCTCGAGTCAAATTGAAATCCTCGCTATCCAGGTCAGTCATGTTCTTCGTCACCTCGAGTTGATAAGTGAAACCTCGAGTTTGGTACCTCGAGGCCAACACACTTGCCTCGAGTTAAATTTTAAAATCTGAATATATGTCTCCCTGTGTCGCTTCGCTCCCCATTTCTCCCGCGTCTCTTCATACATCCCCTCATCTCTCTCTATCTCGTATCTCTGACTCTCATCTCTTTCTCCAAGAACCCTAACCCTAACCTTTCCTCAATGCCTCCCAAAACAAAGAATCCCTCATCTCCGTCGAAGCCTAAATCCAAAACCCAGGACCCAAATTTTGTAATCTCTGAAACACCTTCATCTCCTCGGTCAGAACGACCAAAACGAACAAAAATGCCAACCAAGAGATATCAGCCTAAGGTGTCATTTGATGAAGGTGATTCGAAGAAACTAAAGAAATTAAGAATTGAGGAACCTCCTGCTATTCCTCAAAAGAAACCCATCGAGAAGGAGGCTTTCGTTGAAAAACAAAAGGAAGTAGTAGTTGTTGCGAGTCCAAGTGCGCCAAAGAAGAAAATAGTTGTCTCAGCTTATGATTTTCGAGGCACTTCCAAGAGCCATCCAGTCTCAGTCTCAGGATCAAAAGCTTCGAAGGACTCTGAGTCTATATCCAAAGCATCTATGACTGCTTCCAAGGGCTCAGTACACCAATCTGGGTCAAAGGTATTAGAAATACCATCTCTTGTCTCCATTTACCATGCTCCCACTTCTAACCCTCCAATAGATTTTGTATGTGGTCCCCTTCTATTCTCCTCTGAGGATGGAAAGAAATTTAGCAAATATTATGCTCTTAGGACCTTCTGTGCTGTAGTGTCTGTAGACCTGGCCAAATTGAAATCTGAGTGTAATTTAGATCTATATCCATGGTTCAAAGATTATGCTTCATTTTTATCTATCCATGCCTCATATAGTCCAACACTGGTTAGAGTATTCTACTTTAACATGTCTGTCAATACCCTTTTGGATAAACACAATCAAGTAGCTGAAGAAAGAATTTTCACTTCTGTTAGAGGAAAGAGAATTGAAATTACTCCTGCTTATTTGAATAACTTATTGCAAATTTCAAATCCACCTCCTGTTCCTCAATTTCACTATGACAATGAACAAATATTTCAAATCCTTCGTCCATATGAGACTTTGAGTAAGCCTGTTGGGACTCTCAGTTTTAATCCTGTTCACATACCACCTATACATCGTGCCTTGTGGTATATCTACTCAAGGAACTTTGTACAGAAAGGCAAAAATTTTACTCATTTCACCCAGTGTGATTATTTTATGTTTTCATCCACTGTGGCCAAAGTTCCCCATAATCTTGGTCACTGGATTTTTTGTGAAATGAAGAAATATGTCTTACACTCAAGGAAAAACTCACCAATCCCATTCCCAAGCTTAATGTCTATTATTTTGTTCCATGAGCACATATGGTATTTGGAGAAAGATGAGGTGGCCAAGAAACCAGAAGAATTTGGCCAACATATCTTGAATTTAATGAAGATCAACTTTCAAGAAGGATCTGCACAATCTAAGGCCCCAGCACCTACTAGGTCAAGAACTTCCAAACCAAGAACTACTGGTCCACCTGCACCACCTGAAGCTGGCCCAGAACTGACTTCCCAACCTTGTCCTTTCTCTATGGGAGCTCATATCAAGGCAATTGTTGAAAAAGCCATCTTTGATAGCTTGGATCCACTCCACATATCTATGGCTGCTCAGAACTCTCTGTCTGTGAAATTGGAATTTGAAATTGGGAAACTAGTTAAGGAAGTTTCTACCATACGAGAGAATCAAGAAGTGTTGGCTGAAGAGGTTGACAATTTCAATGGTCATCTGGTTGATCATGGAGCCTCCATCACCAATCTGCACAATTCTTTCTGGTCCCTTAGCAACAAAGTTGAAAAGCTTCTTACTCAGTGTCAATCTGGCTCTGCTTTTGGACTTTCCTCTCCTATCCCCAAACCATCTCCACCTTCTTCTCCTTCCCCATCCTTTACCTTCACCTCTACTCCAATAATCTCCACTCCTGTCATATCATCTCCAGTTTCTGCCCCAGCTACTGTACCTCTTCCTGCAAACTCTTCTCCTGTGAAGATCACCTATTATGGATCCTCCACAGCAGAACTGTTTGGTGAGGATAACATAGACACCCTCATATCCACTTCTCCTATTCTCTCTATCCCTCCTATTCTCTCCATTGTTCCATATTCTCCCTTACCTTTTCCTACCTTATCTCATCCCTTCTCTTCTCTGTACCAAAAGCCTCCTCTGTGATCCCCACTTTTTGATAGATGCCAAAGGGGGAGAAGTGAAGCAAAGAAGAAGAAGCCGAAGCCAAGAAAGGGATTCATAATTTATGTTTTTTTAAGTAGTGTCAAAGTGGTGTTTATTTATTTCTGACTATCTGTTTATTTGGCACGCTTTTGTATCACTTTTTGCTTTGTCTTGGACTTCTGATGTTAATCTGAATTTCTCTTTTGAGGTAATCATTTAGTTCCAAAGTGATTTTGTCTTCAATTATAGTGAAATTCTCTCTTAAGGTTAAATCTATTTTGCTTCTTCTCAAATCTTGTCATCATCAAAAAGGGGGAGAATGTTAGTTCTCTATTATTGTTTTGATGATGACTAAAGTTGAAAATTCAAGGAAGATAAGCAAAACAGCTTTAACTTAGACAAAATCGCATTTTATCAGGAAAAATACCTTGATGTCACATTAACTCGAGGTGATGTTGCAGCCTAGAGTTGGTTGCCTAAAAAATGCATCATTAAAGCTTCATTTTGACTTGAGGCAGATAGAAGTACCTCGAGTCTAGGTCGTAACTCGAGTCTACCTAATTGTAGCCTCGAGGTAATTATGTATTCTTTTAAAGAAGTCTTATAACGGGAACAATTAACTCGAGTCTAGCTTTAAGCTACCTCGAGGTTCAGTCCAAACTCGAGGCAGAGTCCTTTGTGCCTCGAGTCAATATGTGCCATCAATTATTCCTACTATTTTTATCGTTACACTAACTCGAAGTGAATCATTTACAGCCTCGAGGCAAGTTCATATTTGAAACTTCTTACAATCTATCCTATGGTTTTACTCGAGCCTCACCTATTCGAACCTCGAGTCTAAGAGGTAACTCGAGGTAAGGAAAATTGTACCTCGAGTTAAAACATCTTTTAGAATATATATATATTGTCTTTATCACTACGGGAACTCGAGGCGGGAAGAATGATAACTCGAGGCAAGGTTGCCTCTCTGTTCTAGCGAAGGTTATCTAGATTCTCATATCTCTCTGCATATGCTTATAGACATATCATCTTATATGGATATTCTTAACTTAATTTAATAAAGTTTGTTAGTGAGTTTCAGTTGATTAAAATACAGATTATCCCAAGATTTTGAATTAAGCAGTTGTGTCAGAACGCATTGAATGCGGTTACCTATTCGAGATGATATCCAACGGACAAACCTCTGGTCATACAAAGATGGTTTTTGGGCAAATCTTTTTGCATGTCTTCAATGGTCATAATTGCTGCAACAAAAGGAATTAACGAATATTCCAACTAGATGTCTGGATTACAAACAGAGCCTTCGCACTTCAACTCCAACTCCAACAGGTATATTGAAGAAACCGAACGACTACTTCCAAGCTTCATCAATGGTCATTAAATGAAAGAACTATAAATAGTTGAAGCATTGAATTCGCCAACTACCGAATCGCTGATCAATTAATTCGAGTTAATACTATTTGCTGTTTCAACTGTTTCATCAATTTGTACTTCAGTGTTTAATACTTCATCTGCTCGTAAGGAGTTCATAAACAGTTACTTTATTATTGTTTGAATCTTAAGGTTGAGGAACCTTAAGAGAGGGTGTATCAATTACAACTTGTAAGGGGGAGTGGAGTCCGAAAGTGAGAGGATCATCCTTCGTTTACAAAGAGTGTAATAGATCTTGAAAGATAGTGGAATCCCAGGTATTCTGGGGACTGGACGTAGGTCAGTGATTTTGGACCGAACCAGTATAAACCGCCTGTGTCTATTTCACTTCTCTGCTTCATATCTCTGTTTCTGTTTTCTTACTTGTCATTGTGTGGGTTTGCAAAATAATTTTGAGATCACCTATTCACCCCCCTCTTGTGATATTTTATCTTCACATCTGCGCATTAAATGCTATTTCTCAACAGGCAAAACAAAAGGAATGAAGAATGTTTGTGAAGACAAAAGATCATTAACGGAAAAAGTATTAACCAAGCTTCATATGTCTAACGGCTATATTCAAGAGTCACAACAACGGATTTATTCAAGCTTCACCAACGGTCATTAATTGCAACATCTATAAATACCGAAAGCATTGAATTCGCCACCTACCGAAACGTTGTGCATTTAATTCGAATTTATTGCAATCTACTGTTTCATTAACTTCGCTAATATCTTCGGATATTTTTGTGTACTTCAGTGTTTATCTTTTATCTACTCATGAGGAGTTTCTAAACACTTATTTGATTACTGTTTTTTAAAATCTTAAGGTTGTGGAACTTTAAGTGTGGGTGTACAATTACAGCTTGTAAGGGGGAGTGAGTCCTAGTGAGAGGATAATCCGAGTACAATGTGTAATTGTAATTGTCTTTGAAGAGATAGTGGAAATCCCAGAAGTTCTGGGGACTGGACGTAGGTCGAAGAGTTAGATCAAACCAGGATAATCTCTTGTGTCTCTTTGTTCTTCTCTCTGTCTCTGTTTTGGTGTTCTTTAATTCTAAGCGAAAAGAATTTTTGGAATCACCTATTCACCCTCCCTCTAAGTGATATTCCATCTTCATTAATTTCCAACATGATTCATTAACACTGAAAGGGATGGGGAGCATTCCTAGAGATGATGAAATCAGATCTGCCTTGTTTTCTATGGGATGCTACAAGTCGCCTGGGTCTAACGAATTTCCTCCAGTGTTTTACAAATCAAACTAAAGTGTAGTAGGCCCTTCCATTTGTAGTTTCGTGAAGCAAGCCTTCCAAGGTAATTTATCTCTATCTGAATATAACAAAACTCTTATAGCCCTGATTCTTAAGAAGGAAACTGTTGAGTTGGTATCGCATTTTAGACCTATATATCTGTGTACGGTCCACTATAAATGTATTACTAAGTTGATAGCTATGAGATTGAGAGGGGGTGATGAATGATTTGATATTGCCCTTTCAAGCTAGTTTCATAAAAGGGAGACAAATTCAAGACAACATTATTATAGGCCACAAAATTTTTCATATCAATAAGAATGGAAGCAAGAAAGGGCCAATGGCAATGAAAATTGACTTAGAAAAGGCTTATGATAGAATCATGGTCATATATATAGGACACTGTAAGAAGTGCTTGCTCTATAGATTCTCTGTGCATGAGTCAGGGCAATACGATAGCACTTTGGTTGCAACGCACCGTTTGGTCTTCCAAAATGTATCACAGCCATCCATTGTTGATGAATCTGCGATAAAAAAAACTCATACCCTCAAGCCTGTTTGGTACAGGGAGGATTTGAGGAGGGAAAGGAATGTAATGGAAGGGAAGATTTTGAGGGATAAGGGAAGATGAATTGTTTGGTAGGAAAAAATGAAGGAGTGGCAGTTGGTAAAGAATCAGGAAATACCTATTTTACCATCAAAAGTAATTAATTCAAAATGAAAATAAAAATATATTTTTAACAAAACATCCTCTTATCAAGTTCAAATTTGTTTGAAATATTCTCCGCCAAGTTCAAATTTGTCTAAAATATTTTCCCACCAAGTTTGAAGTTGTCTAAAATATTCTCCTGCCAAGTTCGAACTTATGACATAAGTTCAAATTCATTGCATGAGTTTGTATCTAATCCTATTTTCTTACATTATAAAAAAAATTATGAGGGGTAAATATGTCTGAAAGTGTCATTGTTCATGTAGGAACTTAAGGTCCCACCAATTTTGGTGGGATCTTATCTTCCCACATTTAAAGGAAGATTGGTAGGGCGGGGAACTTGAGTTCCCGCAAAGATTGGACACAAAAAGTGTACCAAACAAGGGAACTTGTTTATCTTCCCTTCCCTTCCCAACTGTTCTGCATGCCAAAGAGGCCCTCAATATTTTTTCTCAATGGGATCTTTGTAGGCAACAAAGTTGGCATTTTTTATATCTATATTATGTTGTCCACTGCACTCTTTTTCTTTACATATGCTCAAGGTTATAAAACCTGGACTGGCCACTGAATTGGTCTGGGTACTAGGTCAAGAGTCAGTGGGTTATATCGAAGTCAAACTAGACCTAATATGAAATTGGTCTGAGAAAGTGAAGATTTTAGAGTTATTAATATGAAATTCAAAAGAAAAAAATTGATTTTTTTTTATTAAAAAAAGTGGATTAGATTGATGCTCAGACTGAATCGATTCGTCAATTTTCAGGCCGAGCCAATCCTGAAGAGAGAATATCACCTAGAGGGGGTGAATAGGGGATTTTGAAATTCCTTTTTTTTTTGAGATAAATACGAATAGAAAATACAGAGATAGAGACAGAGATAATGAACACAAAGAGGTTATACTAGTTCGGTCCAACTCCTTGACCAATGTCCAATCCCTAGACACTTTGGGTATTTCACTAACTTCTTAATCACGGTTATGATTACACACTTTGTACTCGAGATGATCCTTTCACACTAGAACTCACTCCCCCTTTTAAGTTGTAATTGTACACCCACACTCAAGGTTCCACAACTTTGAGTTTAGACAGAAAAAAAAGAAAATCAAATAAGTGTTTAACAACTCCTCACTAAGTAGATAAGTGATAATCACTGAAGTACAGAAAATATCCGAAGATATTAAATAAGTAGATGAAACAATAGATTGAAATAATGTCGAATTGATTGCACAGTTTCGGTAGTTGGCGGAATTGAATGTGATGAGCTTTTATACCAATCTTCCATTAATGTCGTTGTGAAGCTTTGAATGTAGCCGTTGTGTCTCTTCGAACTTCTGTTAGGCACCGATGGTTTCCATTAGGTACAGTCAACTGTTGCTTCATAAACTCATTCACAGTCAACATACTTGTGCACAAAAGTTGACTCAGAATGAATGCCGGAATTGGTATGCCTTAAAGGAATGGTTTTATCTTCTATGAGGTTTCATTCTGATTGTAGACTCTGTTTTCTGAGTTGCATTTAATGCTTCTGACACAATGAACGGCTTTTTGGCTAATCTCAGATTAAACATGGTTAATCAACTGTAAATCATTCAAAAAGATGATTAGATATAATATAAATGAGTTTGAGTGAGATTAGGCATAAATAGAGAATAACCCAGTATGATTAAGATCATACTTAATGTTACAGAGGAGAAGTCTGATAAACTGAAGGATCTTACTCGAGTAACACTTATGTGTTACTTGAGTCATATCGCAACGATTCAAAAATAATTGCCTCTGGAATGAGATTACTCGAGTAATACTCCCTTGTTACTTGAGTAATGTCGCAAGGTTTCAAATTAATAGCCTCTGTAACCATATTACTCAAGTAACATTGCCTTGTTACTTGAGTAATATCGCAGTGACTTGCTTACTTGAGTAACACTGTCTTGTTACTTGAGTAATATCTCAAAATTTCAAATTGGTTGCTTCAGCAATGTATTTACTCAAGTAATAAAAATATCATTGCTCAAGTAACTATCTGACATAGAGCAAAAAATAAATTCGAGAAAAGCTTAGTCAAGTAATATACTTACCTTGCTCGAGTAAGTTACTTGAGTAACTCTTACCTATTACTCAGGTAATATAGATGGTGTCTTCTAATCTTTGCCTTGAAACAAAATTACTTGAGTAATATCTCTTCTGACAAGATCTACTAATATTTTACTTGAGTAACACTGGTCCTTTACTCAAGTAGCAATATGTGAAAACTTAACAACCATTATCAGATGAGGATCACTTGAGTAATATAAATCCTTACTCGAGTAATACACAAATAATCAATATTTACTGCATCAAAAACTCAACCATATTATTTAAGTTTTGTTATCATCAAAACTCTGAGAACAAACAAGTCCGAGTTTAAAAACCCTACATATGCTTACCTAATGTAAATGTTATTTGAAGTTGACAAAAGCATTAAGTTTGGAATGTAGCTTTTGTTTATGATTTTAACATTTCTAGAGTTTTGCAATATATTGAGAGAAACCCAATATCTTGGTGCATGCTTCATCAATTCATCTTAAATGCGTTGATGGGGAATTCTTCAAGATTTAAAAAGGGGTGAAAGTATTAAAATAACCTTGAACTGTTATCTAAAGTGGACAATAGCCATAAACTATTTTTTGGAGCATAAGTAACCATAAACTTTTAAAATTTGGGCAAAACTGTTAAACCCAATTAACTTTCATTTATTAGGAAAAATTAATCTATTGACCTTTAAAGTTTTAACTCACTTATAACCCAGTCTCTGAACTTTTAACTCACTTGCAACTCAGTCATGTTTCTGATCATCCTATGTGGTAAAAAAAGTTAAAATACTGCTAAAAATTGCTTAGGTGGATTTTACATAAATAAATAAAAATATAAAAATCATTCCTCGCATCCCTTTTCGCCTCTATTTTCCAAAAACCTCACTGGGTGTCCGCGGCATCCTAGATCCTTATGAAGAACCAGAGGGCAGGAAACAACTAAAATTGCAAAAAAAAATGTTGAAGCCACTTATGTAGTGGTGGACCCAGAAATTTTACTGACGGGGAGCAAAAATAAAAATAACTATATCAAAGAATCATCAAAAAATTGGTCTTCCATGCTATTTCGAAGCCTGTTCTTGATTATCTTCATATCATATAAAGATCTTTCAGTAGTTTCTGTAGAAATTGAAAGAGTAAGTATAAGTCTAATCACTCTATCAATAAGAGGGTAAATGATAAACTTTTTAGTTCTTACTAGCCTTTGACATAATTCAGATGTAGTTGATAAATTAATGAAATTTGGATGTTTAGGAATGTCAAACTAAAAATGTTGTAACTCCATCTTCAAATACAATTTTTCCCGTTCTATAAAATCTCTAGAATAAAATTTATGAAGTTTGCAAATTAATTCACAAAATTTCATATCACATATTCTATTTCGCATAGAGATATAATTCACAAAATTTCATATCACACATTCTATTTCGCAAATTGCATATCACAAACTTTATATCATAAATCACAAATTTTCTAATTCTATGCAACATATAGGTATAGACTACGATTCTAAACTTCTTTGCTCATTAAATTGTTTGAGATGGCATGTGCTTATAACTTGCAACAGCTTTTTTTGGATTGACCCATATTCTTTTCAGTTTTTAATCAGAAGAGTTTTTGAAAAAAATTACAAATAAATTACCTATATGTTTTTTTATTAAAATACTTGCATGTAAAAATATTTTTATTCTACATAGTTAAAAATTCAAAATATTTATTTCCTTAGAAAAGTGGCAAAAATAGTTGAAGCAAAATAAAAAATCAAAAAATTGGGAAGGCTAAGTTGAGTAATTTCAAATTATAAATAAGAAGGAATTGAGGGATGCAGCTAAGATTAAGAAAGAAAAGTTTAGGTTCGAGAAGGTAATATTCCTCATTTTTTTAATATAGGATAACATGTACCCCCATCCTAGTGAGTGTGTAGGAAGTTGGTTTACATGCATGAATGCAACCCCCCACACCATCACATTATTGACCTCTCACTCTCACTCTCACAACATAAGCCAAATCAAAAAAGTGACTTTGCTTTTTCATATATGGGTTGAAGTTTGCATTGTCAGGTTACTGAATAATAGGGAGAGCATTGCACAATGGGCCGAATGCAACCCCCCACACCATCACATTATTGACTTCTCTCTCTCTCTCTCTCAACATAAGCCAAATCCAAAAAGTGACTTTGCTTTTCATATATGGGTTGAAGCTTGCATTGTTAGATTACTGAATAATAGTGAAAGCATTGCACAATGGGCCGAATGCAACCAAACTTCCCATAGTGGGACTTCATTGATTTATTCCATGATATCAGTTGTTATGTAGATTTGTCACATTAAGCCCAGCTACAAAACTGCGCTAAGAGGTTCAGTTTGCTCCCCCATTTCTCATATATTTGTTTTTTCTTAAATTTTCTTTTTTGGGGGGCTCACCCTAGCCCCTCTGTGTCCACCCTTGCACTTATGATGTTTTTTACTCTAATAAAGCACCCAAGTATGCAAGAGAAAAGACATTGTGAAAAAGGAGATTTCTTAAATTTTGAATAATAAATAAAAAATGAATATCGCTTAGAGGAGATGTGATGAAAAAAAGTTGAAGCACACCTACTTCACAAATACTTGGCGCACAATCTCTCATTTTAATGACAAATAGAACTACAGATCCTTTATATGATGCTCATAATATTGAAGGCCCTTTAATATAAGAAAATCAATCTCATCTTATGTTTGAAAGGAGCTTCTGAAAGTTCTGTCATTAACGTCACGAATGCCCAGTGAGATTTCTAGAAGACATAGGTGGGGGGACTCAAGTTAGTGGGGACGACAACACTAGTTATTTTCTTTTTAATTTACCTAAAATTCACCTAAGTAATTTAAAATAGTATTTTTAACATTTTTTTCATATAGGATGACTCAGAAACATCATGGACTAAGTTACAAGTGAGTCAAAAGTTTAGGAACTGAATTATATGTGAGTCAAAATTTTAAGAGCCAAAAGATTAATTTTCCCTAATGTAATGGATGGGAGTTAGTTATGTTTAACGGTTTTTCCCTATAATTTTGAAAATTTATTGTTACTTTTACTCCAAAAAATAGTTTGTGGTTATTTTTGCACTTTTGATAAAAGGTGAAGGTTATTTTAGCATCTTAACTCTAAAAAAAATTCATATTTTGGGTTTATGTCAAGATAAACTTATGATGATCTTTTTTGACATCCTACTTTTTTTTTCCTTTGTGACAGGGTGAAGGTCATGGTTGGGGATATGTAAGGATCATCTTTAATACATTGTGATAGTATTCCATGAATACAACTAGTAGGAAAAAAAAAGTTTTTTAGACCGCCTCATCTAGAACGTTCATTGCAGTGACAGTTTGAAAATATGACCCTAGTTACATTTTTGTGAATATCATTTAAGTTTAGGCCGGCTGCGTATAAGTACGGTCTAAATAATATTTTCTAGAATGGTGTTAAAAGAGTTCAGTCTCATATGAACAACATCATTTAAAATATGAACAACATCATTTAAAAGTAAGTGACATTTTTTAAAGTTAAATTTTTTGCTAGACTGGAGCCTCATACAACCGATCTAAGAAACATTTTATAGACCGGTGTTTCAAAGGAATGATTTAAAACTCTTCTAGGTTTCTCAATGATCAATTCAGTTTTGAAAGTACTAGTCAACGTGTCTCTTCAAAAATATGAATTTAATTACTTTAATAATCCAAGTTCTCGCTCGTCTCAAGTATTTAAACTCGTCTTATCCATTATTTCTTCATACATCTCCTTTAGCCTCCTCCTTCTCGATCAACTTGGTGAAACGATAAAAATCTCTTCCTATTCATCCACCTAATCCTCCATCGCCTCGTCTTCATCTTCCGCCTCCAATGCGGCAAGTTCTTCATGATCTCTAAAATAAGGTAGAACGCATGGAGTGCACCCTCTTGAGAATCAACACTTTTCTTCACCCTCTCAACTAGAAGATTAACCAAATACTCTACAAGAATAATGTTGAGTATAATTCTGTTGGGATCTGTACACGCAGCGGAATAATAAAAACTTTTACGAATCCCAAAGAGGATCGCTCAACCGCGTTTAAATCAAGGTTCGTTAGTAAACCGTACCTATGCGAGGGATTGAGAGTTTCGTTCGATCCGGTCTGGTGCGCATCTCCTTGTTCGTGCGCCTCAACCGTCGTACGACTTAAACGTGGTGCCATCTCGTTCGATCAAACAGAAGCAGCCTTTTAGAGTCTCCTCCCTCTACTGGTATCCACACCGAACAGCTCTCCAACACGTACGGCAGCGTGCTAGCGCCTTCTCTTTGTGTCTCACGTTTTTCTCTCTAGGATTTCTTTTTGAGGCTTGTCTCAATTTGTTTTCAGCCATTTAATACGACTAGATCATCATCCTTTTATAGCGTTTCTAAAACCCTAATGAGCCGTATTAAAATATTCAAAAATTAATCTCAATTAATTGTTGAATTCGAATTTGGATTAAGTAATATATCAATTAAATCATCCAACAGATCTAATCTAATCTATTCATTTAATCCGAATTAAAAGCCTTGTGATTTAATTTATCATTATAAATTAAATCTAAGATATGATATATATCTATTTAATTAAATCGAGATACCGTATCTCAATTAAATTAAATCTAAGATATAATATATCTCTTCGAAAATTAAATGTGAGATACTATATCTCTATTCATTTTAGGTATTTAATTTTAAATAAATTAAATACAAAACAAATAACATTTAATTTCAAATTATATATATATATATATATATATCCTTCCTAGATTAAACGTTGCATTCATTAAATCTTAGACATATCTAAGATTCAATGAATCTGACACTAATACTCGTGTTGGACTATTCTTGTGTGTGACCTGCAGCCCACATGAGATTGGCAGTGGACCAATACTGTACCAGCCCACAAGTCGAAAGCGGCCTCTAGCAAGACATTGCGACTACCCAATTCATATGGGGATCGATGATACGATGCAACCTATCGTACAACCATGTCATGTCCCTTTTGTCACGCGATAATTTGGTCAAGGATGAGGCATGGATAATGTCAACTTCCTGTTCTTGACCAGTACTTTCTCGATTCTCGAGTAGTCTAATAATTGAAATGGAAACTCATTTCCATCATAGTATGGCCATACATTTCTCAGACTCACTCATTGAGGGGCCCAGTATTATCTCTCTACAAATGTGAGGGACAAATTCCATCTTGACCATTCACATTCCTCTTCATGAGAACCACTGATCCCGATCGAAGCCTTTATCATCACCCGGTCAAAGGTGACTTTTGACTAGGTCAAAGACCAGCGACTCATCATGTAGGAATCCATGATGATCTTAGGTCAAAGGGCGTTGTGACGCGGTTATACATGAGAAAAGCTTATGACTTAATCCATGCAGCTTTCTCATAGTGGGTCGGTCCAACACCTTGTACTCTTACAAGTGCCTATGACTTTGACTCGTATCTCCATACTCATCAAAGTCATACTGGTCTTATTTCATCTTCGCTCCTGCGTAGATGACCGACCAGGGACATTTAGGATAATCTATAAGATATATCCAGGGATACTGTTATCATTATAAACATGCAAATGAAATGATAACTAAAGGAGAATGACTTGCCCCTAGGGCATAATTTCCAACAAATTCATCATCAGGCTTCTTCCTCTCCTTCTTCCTTGAGGAGTGTTTGTTATGGATCCGTATTTTGGGCCCAGATGAGATACGACCCAATAAAGGCATCCTGTAATTAAAGCCCTTCATAAGCATGGAAAACGCTAATCTCCCTATAATCTCGGCACTAACCCTGATTGTACAGATAGTGGAGCAGAGGCATGTAGTGGAGCATAGTTTTCTCAGATAGTGGAGCAGACATCCAGAGAACGTGGGAGTACATGCTGTTGAAGCAATGAACGTAGAACCAAGAGAGTAAAACCCTAGGTAATCTCTATAAATAGGAGATTACCCATCAGGTGCACACATTCTGTTCATATCATTTTACTATACTGTTACACTGTGCACACACCCCACTCCCTTTGGCTCATCGCCATTCTTGTGTAGCACAGTGATCAGACGATATTCTTTGGTGTCTTCCTCATAGGCACCACTGAGTACTCATATTATCTTCGGTATTACTCATATACTTACCGGAGATCATTCAGATCCTATATTAATCAGATACTAACCGAGAGGTTAGGCATTTATGTTCGTAGAACCGAACATTGGCACCGACCGTGGGGAGAGATAAACTTTGATTCCAAAACCACAAAGAAAGTCACAGAAACAGCCACTACTATGGCTGCAAACACCAAGAGTCGCAGTGAGGCACCCCGCCGGATCGGTTGCGGAGGGACGATCCACAAAGAATGCGAGCTGCTGCGAGCAAATCATCCAAAGATTCGATTATGTTATCCCAAATCCCAACCATGTTTCCATAAGAACTGAGGGTGAGACGGAAGATACCGCGAACTCTTCTCATCCAAGCCAAGGTTTTCAGCAAGGGCAGTGACCGGTTCAGCAACAAAATCTTCCTCTTCAATCCCCTCAGGAGTTTCAAATCAACCATCCCGACATTCGGCTGTTGCACGGTACTATGGAAGTGGTAGTCCATCGTCTAGAGAGATTAGAAACTCGGGACCGTCTTCAGCGATGAGAGGATGCCCGACAAGTTAAAGAGGATTTGGACCGCCAAAACGCCCTATGGCGGCAGGAAGAGCAGCGAAGAATGCAACAGATGCTGAAAGAGCGTTCAAGACAAAAAGGAAAACAAGTTCAGAGTGCAGGCCGAAATGAGGTCGGCCCCAGCCACGGTATGGCTTCGAATTCCGTGCACACTGAGGTTGAAGTGCCCAGAGAGGATCGTGAGGAGGAGAATTTGGTTGCCAATGACCGAGATAAATACCAGAAGAAGATAGTAGGAGAATACGGATGCTAGAGGAACGGATAAGGATGCTGGAGAATCTTGCCCGGAATGTAGCTCGGGATGAAGTAATCCTAGCAAGGTTAGCGATACAACGGCCACCAAGGTTGATGCTGGCGTTCCCCAGGGCACTCATGTCAACTTAGCTCGGGCAAAAGGGAAGCAGTTGGCCGAGAACATAGATCCCTTGGCTATAGAATCTCAAAGATTGCTTGGTTTGCACATAGAAGGACACGGTAAAGATAAAATCCCGAGCCATTTCTTAGATGAGATCATGACTGCAACCTATCCAAAGAGTTTGGATTCCAGAGAGTTGTCGAAATACGACAAGAGTCAGGACCCACAGAATCATGTTGACAACTTCAACATGATGATTATGGTAAAGGGGATTGTAGGGCCTGTCATCCCCCAGCTGTTCGCGGGAAATTTGCGAGGACCTGCGCAGATATGGTTTCACTACCTCCCGTTGCACTCCATTCGAGATATGGGAGCCCTGGAGAGGAAATTTTTGGTGAACTTCGCTACTAGCAGGAAGGACCCAAAAACCGAGTTCCAACTCGGCCAAGTGAAGCAATTACCAGGAGAAAGCTTGCAAGAATATTTGGACCGCTTCATGCATACCGCGTTGCAGGTACCAAGGCTAAAGGAGGATGTGCATCTGTATTGTTCCATAGTCGGATTAGACAAGTCCTCTCGGTTAAAGAAGTCGATCATGAAACGGCTTCTTAACACGCTGACAAACTTCCGCGACTGATCTAAGCAGTATCTCGAGCTGGAGCAGATGGAGATGACAAATGATGCTTCGAAGAGCGAGGGAAGGAGGAGTTCACCGACGAAGGAAAAGGAGAAGCCTAGCAGGCACTCAAGGAGGAAGGAAGAATATGGCGGGTACAAGCGCGAATCCGGCGGACGAATCTCGGATAACAGACACCGGCGAGAGAGGAGCGGTCCGATAGCGAGATATGAAAGTTATACCCCGCTAAATGTCTCACGAGCACAGGTCTGGAAAGAGGTGGCTCAGACAGAGATGAAGAGGGTAGACCGGCCTCGGCCTTCTTTTGGTCGAACCGGGAGCAGACCCATCCCGATATTGTGCATTCCACGATGATCCAGGACATACCACAGATGAATGTTTTACCTTCGTGATGTGATAGAGAAATTGGTCCGAGGAGGGAAGCTGCGACAGTATGTGGTGGAAGCTCTCGGAAAAAAGACCAAGCGCAAGGAGTCGAGTCGCAACGAGAGTCCCGGCCGGGAGAAGAAGAAGAAGAGCGAGAAGAGAAAGAAGGAGGGGAAGGATGATGATGATTACTCTGAGGCTGATTTTGAATGCAATTGAGTGACTTGTACATTGCATGTATGTCAATCCCGTTCAATCAATGAAATTTTACATTTTGTTCCTAGAGAGGAAATTATTGATAATTTGGCTAAAACGTACTCCTCCGGGATACGGTAATGCCCATATAAAAGTCAACGCCGAGATATAATCAAGCCAAGAATTTGGCTAAAACGTACTCCTTCGGGATACGGTAACGCTCGCACAGGTTAGAACGTATTCCTTCGGGATGCGGTAACACCGACACGGTCTAAATCGAGATACGGTCAGACCAAGATAATGGTTAAAACGTACTTCTCCGAAGTACGGTGAAACCCACAGGCTAACAAGCATTCCTTCGGGACATGACAAAGCCAAGATTTTGGCTAAAACGTATTTTGACCAAGATACGTTAACGCCCACATAATAGTTATCGCGTGCCTCTCCGGGGCACGACTAAGCCAGCAAAGCCTATCACGGCTACGATGCATCAAAGCTAAAGGAAGTAAAAGTCAATCACCATAACAACCCTGATCAAGTCAGAGTGTTTAGAGTTCGGTTGCGACATGGAACCTAGGCATATGATGGTTGACTCTTACTCAATTGATTTCTGGTGAATCATTCAGAAGGGTATACTGCCCATGGATGATCTCAAACCAGTATTGTGCACAACGAATCCTCTGACTTCGGCCAAGTCATGCAACTTTGAAGTAAGTTCACAAGACATAGCAACAATGACACAAAGCATAACTCAGAGGGATATTCGGGGTAAAACTGGCATAATCAGATCAAGCTATTCGGCAACAAAAGTAAGTATTTATACATGAAATATAAAGTTCTTGCACAATATTTTGCAACACAACAGCCGAATTGTCAACACAAGAAAGCATTACAAAGTACGGGGCCTTAGAACCCTGGAAAAAGAGGAAAACTAACGCGAAAAGAAACAAATAAAATCCTTCGATACTGGACAAGCTCCAGATCATCATCATGTGGCGGACGCCACAAGACACACTCGGATAAGGGACTAGCGGGAGGAAGCTCTGGTGTCTTGATGCACTTCCTCATCCTTATCCTCTGCTGAGATTTCCTCGAAATGACTTTCAGAAACAGTCTCGGGGGCAGGAAAGAGCGGAACTATCTCATCTCCTCTAACGATAGACATGCAATCCATTCCGGAGGTGTCAAAGTTGACGCTGGGATTCAAAAAGTGAATCTATGCTATGGCATTCTCAAAAGATTCCCCGACAGATTTCACTATGGCGGCATTTTTCTCCTGTATTGCCGCGTCCTTATCCTCAATGGCGATGTTGGCGGCATCCAAGGCTTTTCGGCACCCGCCCAGTTGATTTGGAGTTCTTTTTGTTGCTGAGACAACTGGTCTATGGAATATTTGTCCTTGGCATGGGCTTCCTGATACTGTTTCAAGCAAAGGGTCACCTTTTTTAGCTCCGTGGTTGCCGTCTCGGCCTCTTCCTTCATTTTATCCCTTGCCAATTTAGCGGCCTGCATTTGTTTTAATGTGGCAGACTTTGTAGCCTTTGCCAGACGCTTATACCCTTCGGCCTCTAATTTCAATTGATGGAGCTCGGCAGCTTAGGCAGCATACTGTGAATGAACAGCAATTAGAGTTTGAGCTAACCCAGCGAACTGCAAGGCACACTGTTCTATCTCAGCAATCCTTTTGAGCTCGACATCGCCATACGAGGTAGGCATGGAGAAGCGTTCCGGAGGACAGATGGCTGATTTAACCTCGGTAGGAACATTCTGATCCCATACCACACCTTGAGGGAACTTGGGGGTTAGTGGAGGAAGAGGAGGAATATTTGCTGAAGGCGGAGATTGAGGAACCTTGATGATCGGCGCTGTGATGGGCGCAGATTCCGTAAAATTTTGAGAAAAAACTCGAGGGGCTGGATTTTGTTTTCTTAGCCGGGTTCACCGAATCATCCTCTTGGACGCCTGGAGAAACGGATGATTGTGCCGTCCTCTTTTTGGTAGCCTTAGGTTGCGTGAAGCTGGGGTTGGCTAGGGCAAGAGCGAAGGCGGGCGATGTTTCCGTAGGTAGATCTGAAAAATTAAAGATGGTTAGCCCGACATTCAAAAGGCAATGTACAAAACAGCGTAATGGAAATATACTTCCATACCTGTCACGAATCGTTTTTTTCTCCGAAGTTTGGAGAGACGATTAGCCGGATTCAGAGGGCCATACTCTAGAACGTGGTGTTCTAGTATGGAAATTGTTTTTATCTCGGCCTTAGAGAAAGTATCGGCATGGAACTCATAGTTGGATGGGGAAAGCTTGTAGTGGTCATAAGTCCAATACATAGGAAACTTCTCTTCAACTTCTCCAGTTTTCGCTTTCTCAAGAGATCAAGGTAATTTCCCAGCTTTGGCAGATACCTTGAAAAAGGCAGATTCGGAGGATGAAAAGGGGAAGATTAAAGGTTTGAAGAGGGGGCAATAAGGGACACTCTGGATAGAGGTCCAACCTTTCCTAGAAGGAGCATCACCATCTTTGCTAACATCTTCGTCGACATTCTGGATTTGGAAGAAATAAAGGAACACCGGGATGGTGCAAGCCAGTTTTTCCCGCCGGAAGAAAGTTTCAAAGGCAACGACAAACGCCCAACCCTTGGGATGAAGTTGAGAAGGAGCCAGGTGTAGATGGTTGAGGAGGTTGATCTGAAACTCGGTAAAAGGAAAGCTAACACCAATCGGGGAAATGCAATCCCGGTAGAAGAAGAAGAAATGAGGTTCCTTCCTTTCAAACCGGTGGCTGGATATGGATTCCTCGGGCATGGGAAGGTGGATACTGTAATCCTCTTGGCTAAAAAGATCGGTTTTGTGAAGCTCTTCGATGTTCATAGTATTCCTTGTGTTTAATACCTCCTCAGTAACCCATGGATCAGGAATTCTTATGTTGAAGGTGAGACCTGTAGAGCTTTTGTCCTTAGTCATGGATCGTTTTACGTGACTGGAGGATGTGCGCATTTATACCTATATAAAGAAAGTAGAGGTCAGAAATGAAGAATATACCTGAGTTTAAAGAATTATGAGCAATCTTGAAAAAGTGCAGCTGGTATGTTGCGATTGAGTATGGGCCGGGATAGCATGTGCATTATGTCTATGACGACACGTATTCAAAACTGCATGAGATTCTTCCTCGTGGCCCTCCGTCATAAGGGTGATGTTTTGCTCGCAGCGCTCGTCGAAGAGATCAAAAATGTCTCCTGGATTCAAGCCCGGTATAGCCCAAGCGATATCGGGGGTGCAAGTATGAGAAGCCGGGTAAGGAATGGTGGGAATGGTATTAATTCGGCCATGGCTTGAAGATGGGCCGGCGGTGAGGCCAGGTATGATAGTGTTTAAGTCGGAAGAAACTTGTGATTGGGTTTGAAGTCTAGACGTGGGGCCACAACCTGGGATTGGCGTAGTAACGCATCCCTTTCTTCTTCCTCGGGATGGAGCGTTGCCCAAACCCACATTGTCTGGCCATTGGGGAGGATTTGAAGAATATCTTTATCCTCCTCGGAAAAAAGATTACCATACATATCTAAAGATGAAGATCAAGAGAACTTGGAGGAGAAAGATCATCCAGCAAATCACAATGCTTGTATTTCTAAACCCAGAAATTCGCTCAGAACACATGAGAAAGCACACTAAGGCAAGTCAAAAAGTGTAAAAAGAAATGTCTCTAAATGAAAAAATTTCAAAGGAGAGAATGAGGAATTCAAATGTATTACAATGACTCAGACCGTATAAGTGGTCTTCAACGTTTTCCTCAACATTTTTCGTTCAGTGAGGAATTACCAGTTGGTCATCACAGTCATACAGAACTGAAAGAATCAAAATTTGTACCCAGAAAGCAGGATAAAGAAGAAATAGAAGAAGCAGATGGGGCGATAACAATACCTGGACAAAGAAATGGCAAAGGAAGTTAGGGGTTGTGCGTAGAGAAAACTGTGAGAAGAAGGGAGCCTTTTTTCTGAAAATGCAGAGCGCTGGGGAAAGCAAAGTGAAGCTTGTCCAGCATGCAAATCTGCTGACTACTGCTGGTGACTTTGGGTGCCCGTTGTTTGTGACAAGTTGGGAAGTTCACATTGTCAGTTTGCCAATTCTGACTATGTGCTTGTATTTTGGCTGTCTTTTTCTTCTCAAGTCTGCCATTCTGTTTACTTTTCTATAGAAATGCCATGTAAATCATTCCACTATCAATGGAAATGCATTATCTTGAGCTATCTTCTTTTTGTATGATCTGCACACTGCGAACTTTTGCCAATTCTTGTAAAAATATGATACAAATCGATTCACGGCGTAAAATATTCTTTTTGTCGGCCGACTTATTTGCCGTAAATCTGATTTAAACTTTGACTTGCCCTCCGAGATAAAGGATGGGTTACTTCTCCATCATTATTCACCCGCCTTTGAGATAGCTGATACAATGTTTCTGACTTATATTCAGTCTATCCGAGGTATCATACGATCCTAGCATAAAACTGACTTATGCCTTCCGTAAACCCGACTCACATGTCGAGTTGTCCTCCAAGATAAAGGACGAGATACTTTTTCACAAGTACAAAACCGCCTTTAAAACCTCCAAAACTTAAGATATTCAAAACAATGATTCCGAGCTAAACTCGGTCTATCCGGGGTACCATACGAACGTGCTATTATATGAATAGACCCACCCCTTATCAATAGTGATGGCTGTTCGCTTACTCGCGTCGTAGCGTAAAATTGTCATTTGCCCTCTGAATGCTCGCAACGGTCGAAACACAAATACCTATAAATTGTGAAGTCTTCAAACCGGAAGAGTTGACGATTGATGAATGAATCGACCCAACGAAATGAGTTTACTACCTCACCGTCGATAGTTCATACACTCTCTGTTTCTCAATATTCATATAGTTTATAGTAGAGAGTGAGATGAACGATTATGTACTTCACTGTTTATTCATACACTTCTGAGAGAGAAGATTTATCTGTAAACATTCTATCCGAGAGTTACTCAAGATTGGGTGATCTTGAGTGGGAAACCCATTGTATTGATTACAGCTTGTAAGGGGGAGTGAATCCCAGTGAGAGGATTACTTCGAGTTCGAAGTGTGTAATCAAGTGGGTGTATAGATTACAGCTTGTAAGGGGGAGTGAATCCTAGTGAGAGGATTACTTCGAGTCTGAAGTGTGTAATCAAGTGGGTGTATAGATTACAACTTGTAAGGGGAAGTGAATCCTAGTGAGAGGATTACTCCAAGTACAGAGCGTGTAATCAAATTGTAAAGGCTTCTCTTGTGCCCGGATTAAACAAGAGGATAGTGGATTGAAAATCTCAAGTGGAGCTTGGGGACTGGACGTAGGTCAAGGATTGGGGCGAACCTGTATAAATCATAGTTTGCATATTCTCTTCACTTATCTCTTATATTTCCAGTATATGCTTATTCGAATATCAAACTGTTGAGTTAAAAGACGTGAAAAGATTTTCAAAAGTTTCAAGTTTTTAATCTTCACTCAATTCACCCCCTCTTGGGTTCAGCCGGTCCTTCATTTTGTTCTTGGCTATGGAAGCTTGACTGATCCTTGTCTCCTCTCTGAAAATTTCACCCCTTATGGCCAAGAGAGAAAGTTTATGTCTTTTTAAAATAGTGAAAAGGTAATCTAAGCAGTCCAAATTAACTGGTGTAAATTCATGTCCAGTTGGATTTGGCTTTTTGACTTATTTCTCAAGAATTTCTAGAAGACTCCAGAGAATGGACAAGTGGCTCATCCCTGGCCTAAGGTGGCAGATTTTATCTTTTTAAATGGATAAAATTACCTATTTTGGCCCAAAATACCTTTTTATCCAACAAGTGGGGCCCACATCTTGACTTTTGGACTGATTTTACTTTTCTTTTTCTCCAAGCCAATTTTTTAATAATTAAGGGGGGTATGTGGTGCCTCAGGGGCCCCACCAAATCTGTGCCCTCCCATTTTATCTGGCTTTTCCACTTTATCTAGTCTAATCTCATTCCACCGGTCCACGCTGGGCCCCGCTAGTTAACAGGGTGCTTCCTTTTGTACTTTTCTTCAACTTTTCATATATTTTCCCCTGAATGGACATACATATGTGGTGCCTCCTTGACTACCCAATATGGCCTTGTCTCATTCAGTCCAAAAGAAGCTCCTAACTGGTCCCTATCGGTCCCTTTCTACCGGTTAATATCATGTGGGACCCACATTTTGTGTTTGGGTTTGAGTATGGATAAAATCATCTGTCTTTTCCTTCTCTCTCTTGGGTGGACAAATTTATGACTTAAGGGGTAAGGATTTGACTATTTTGCCCTTACTTTTCCTCTTTTACCCCTGTAGTGACACGTGTCCCAATGTAATCATTACACTGACTCTTACTTTTGACATATGACTTTTTCAGTGTCTCTTTCTCTTCCCTGACCATGGATGGCGCATGGACACTGACTAGGGGCTAGAATCTACGTCTGGTCAATATCCCCGGCCCCCACCTCATTGTTCCGGCTTATATTACACCGGTGTTTGCCCTGAGCCCGCTCTTTCTCAAATCTGGGCACCGTCATTATCTCCTTTTTCTTGTCTGCACTAGGTGACATTTTGGACCGTTTTTTTGGGGTCCACCATCATGTCTCCCATTATTCTGACAGTCTTTTTATAATTATTATTTAAATAAAATATTACATAAAATAATGATAATTAAATCAACACTAAATACTTCTCGTTAATTCATCAGTGTTTACAAATACATTATTAACAACGGTAAGGGTGTTACACCATCACCAATGCACACAACTTATTATCAGTATACTTCATCAAGTTCATACTTGACTTGAAATTTGTTCATAAATCTAAGCAAACTTTTAGTGCTCAGCTTTTTCCAAACTTGGTGGATTAAATATGGTATGATAATTGAATATTTCATACACTTCTTTTTATCTCTTGATTAATAATTTAGGACTCTTTAGTTAATAAATAATAGCTTTTATACTTATTTGCGCTTTGGGCCTTTGGTTATATTTTAGCCATTTTTAACAATTAAATTCCAGTTTTACATTACTTCACTATTTTCACCATAACTCTTGAACTAGACACCGAATTAGCCTAATTTATGTTTCATATTTCAGATGATTCAAAGAGCTACAATTGTTACAAAGACATGAAGAGAAAATTCAAACAAGAGGGCGGTCGATTTTGGAGCCGAAGTCAGATGTATATTTTTGAATTTTTATTTGGGCTCGAATTTTGTAATTAAAACCCATTTTTATTTTATTTCTGTTTTGAGCTGAACCATTGGAGCCCAATCCGTTTTGTAATTAGGTTTTTACCTATGTCAGCCACCAACAGTAACTCATTCATGTTTTTAGACAGTTTTGGATTAAATACAGAAGTTTTATTTTTCTCTCAATTGTTCTTCATTTATTCATCGTGTTCTTCGTGTTCATGATGAACTTCTTCATTTCTGTTCGATTTTCATTCTGTATAGCCATGATGGGCTAAGCTACTGTGATTGGCCCACGGATTGAGGATTCTACTATCCTGAGGACTCGTTCTTAAACGGTAACAAACTCATTTTTGTTTTGTAATTTCATATTTGATTTACTTTCGGATTGGGTATTAGATTTGACGCCCAAATTGAGATATACCAAGGACTGAGTTCAAAATAGGTTAAAGTATTGTTGTGCGATTGCACAGTGATACGCCACTGTTTGGACAAATGCTAGGCGATTGTTTAGTTGAGGGATTTTTTGGACGAACGCAGAGATTTCAGTTCGTCCAGAATCAATCACGAGTTTAGTTATAAATCTGTTTTCGTCTGAGGAAGGAAATTAGTGGAATTCGAAATCCTTGGTTGATCTTCTGTTTATCTAATTTAATCTCGTTTTATTTGTTTTTGTTTATTTCTGTTTTAATCTTCATTGCATTGAAAAAATCCTCCCTGTTACTATTCAGTTTCTGTTTCATTGCATTACTGTTACTGATTTAGACCCACTGCGAATTTGTTGGGAAAATGATTCAGGTTTCCATTATACTGAAAAATGATATTAACCTATTTTGGGAGATCACGGCAAATCTCTGTCATGGCACTATACATTAACTTAATGTTACATCTCGTAACCATATATTTAAGTTAAAAATGAATATAAATGTTGCATGGCAAACGTTATTATAATTAGTGACAATAATGGGTGTGTTTGGAGAGAGCATTAGTGAGCTGTACGTCTAAAAAAGTAGGAAAAAAAGTAGTAGTAGTTTATAAGCCCTATGTGAAGTGTTTGAATAGAGCGTTGAGTCCACTGGGCTTATAAAAAAAGCCTCATCTCCACTGAGCTTCCTAGATACTCAAAATTGTAGCTTCTAGCTCACTGAACACATCTCAAAATCTCGGAAGCCTCACGGAGAAAAGTTGAAACCCATCGTCCTTTTTTCTCTTTATTGTTTATTAATTTTTATAATAATCATTTAACTTTTTTTCCAAATTAAAATTAAAATTTGTATCTTAAATTATCTCAATATATACAACTAATATGTATATGTAGTATTCAATATGATTCATATCTTTTTCAGTCATTTTACATCTCAACTGACTTTTAAAATAATAATCAAAAAATTCATCAGTTTAGAAAAAACCACTTTTACAATAGCCAAACAGGCAATCCAAACACATATCATATTTACAATCTGACTTTTTTCCTACCAGGCTTATATAAAAGTTAAATAAAAAATAAGTTACCGCTCCCACTGCTAACGCAAACAGGCCCAATAAAAGACACTCGCTCATCCCTATATATATATATATATATATATAACATTAACACTTAAAACTATACCAATAACTATACTTTACATGACCAAAAACAAATTAAGACATGTTCCTGCAATATATCAATAACTAGAGCCGGAAAATCGGGTCAAGCCAGTTGGGCCTGCCCTTTTAAGCCCTGGCCCTTTAAAGGCCGAGCTTGTTAATTGGAGTTTTTAAATGAAGTTGGCCCTGTAGGGCCGAGGGCCTAAAAGGGCCGGCCCGTTAAGCCCTTTAAATATATATATATTTTTGTTTCATTAACTTGACTTGACCATTTAATTTACTAATTTATACGTATTTTGTATTTATTATAGAGTTATTTATCTATTTAATTACAAATACATAATAATTATACTTTAATTTTATGATTTTGTTTAATATTTGTTGCAAATAAAGATTATGGATGTATTCATGATATGAGAGAAGATATTCTTGATATTTTTACTCATGAAGCAGAGCCTGCTACTTGAATTGAAGTACAATCAAATGTCTTTGAAATTAATGATAGTAGTGAGAAGGTGAAAATAATAGTCATCGTACTCATATTGCTTAAGCGATAAGCTTGTTATACTTTATGTGAGTTACTTGTGGACAATAGTTTACTCTTGATTATGAATTAGTGACTGTGTTTGTTTATTGCATTAAGCGTGTTGTGTAAACATTAATGTTGACAACATTTATTTGATAAATTAGAACTTTAATTGTTGTAATTTAATAATTATATTTCCTTGAAAAAAAAAAAACAGGAAAAATTGTTAAAATTTGGAATGGAAACTTTCAGGCCTCGTAGGACAGGCCCTGGCCTTGGTGCTCTCAGGTCGTGTTTTAAAAAAAAAATATTTTTCTTACCCTGAGCCCTGTAAGGTCGGTCCTATTAAGCCCTGGCTCTTCAAGAGCCGACCCTAATTTCCAGCTCTATCAATAACTAATCCATAACATTAGCATCAAAAAAATTATCCCATATTGATTGAATTTGTTAGAGGCAAATAATTACAAAAAAAAATAAAAATAATCATTCATTCAATTTACAAAACACAGGAAATTTACGCCACATAACCATCAAAATAACCATATGGCCAGTCAATAAAACCGCTCCTAATTATCAACTTCCTCCTTAGGGGCAAGAGCTTATATATTGTTGGATTCTAGAAAACCCTCGTAGCAACACAATAGCTGTGGTGAGAGAGGAACCATCCTTGAAATAACTAAAACTACAAATTTATGCACTATAAGTATATACATTATTTGATTCAAACCAATACATTACCTTGTCGCCTTTTGACCACAACAAGCTCCTTACCATTTAGAACAAAAGAGACAATATGCCCCTTTCCATGCACCAGTCTAAAAGTCCCTCATGCGAACATATGCCACAAACGTATGGAAAATAAGAAAAGACCGACCATAGTAACACCTAAACACAAAGATTGCAATATTAATAAGAGTCATGTACCAAAAACATCATATATACCTCTTACTTTATTCCCAAGAGACCTCTCCATCCTAATATCCCTCACAGACATTAGCTTAAAGATATATATGGCGCACATAAATACAATTATCTCCTCTACAAAGCTCTTTAGGGTCATGATTATATGGAATCCACATTACATGCTCATCCAAAAGAAGTTCTAATAAAAGGGGCTTCTTTTATTTATTTTTTGAAAAAAAAAAACTCCATTCACTAAAAATTAATTAATTTAAGATACTAGGTATTAAAAAAATATTTCAGATATTATGTGCTACTGGAAAAATATTTTAAGATATTGGTGTTATAGGAAAAATATTTCTGAATGCAGAACTAGAAATTAATTAATTTGAGATACTTAGTGAAAAAAAATATTTCAATGTGCAGCATACAATTTAATCTAAATAAATAAAAATACGAAAAAAAATAAAGAAAAACATCTCACCCCAAATTAGAGGGATGAGCATGGAATATGAACATAATTATGTGGTGCTCCCTGTGAAAGCCTTCCCCATTATTGCCTATAGCGAATGACTGCACAAAAACATTTCCTCACTTGCAGAAGATTGGAGAATCTTTGAATCACATGATCGCCGGCCAGTAAGCCTAATAATAATCTTTGTGCGCTAAAACATCAACAAAGTATCCATAATCCCTAATCCATATCCATCATCCATAAAATGATAAACAAAACAAAAAAGAACACTACTAAATATTTAGTCTAAGTTAAAAGTTTACCTCCTCATCAAAAATAACATCTATGAAGATCAATCATCTAGTATCCATTATTATGGTCGAACACGTCAAAATCCATTCAAACAAATTGCTTATCAACCATTATAGCGACATTCCAATCATTAGAGGTTAAATTAATATTATCCGGCCTATAATCAGCCATTGTTAATCACACCAAAAGGACAAAATGAAAATAAAAGGGGCTGGTCTTATGCACCAATGCTAAAATGGTTGCTAAATAAACATCACATGTGCACATAACATATTAAAAGGACCATGGGGAACCAAACCTCTATATACAAACTCACTCCGGTCCACAATATAGAAAATTTCAAGAAGAATAATTTGGTCCAACATATAAGTCACTTATATGATAATTAATGTTCATTTTTAATTTTGTCCAGTCATTAAATTTTGCAAACATACACATTTTCCAATAAGGTAAAATTGGGAAGAAGAAAAAACTTTCAATTTAAGATATACAGTACTTAATGAGTTAACTGACACCACATCTTAATCTAAAACCTTAAGGCTCAAATTTATAGGTCCTTTCACTTTAGTATATATTTCCTTCTGTTCCTATTATAAGACACTTTATAAGAAGAATGGGTGATCGAACTTGGAGTCCTTTCACTTTAGTATATATTTCAAGATTGTCCCTATTCAAAATTTGATGCGTTACTTTTTCACTCTCAATATGTAATACACGATTTTAAATATGGGTACATTTGGATTTTTTTTTTTCATTTTGCAAATAAATTTAGGGATAAGGGTCTTAAATGCCATGGAAGTTTTCGCTCAAGAGCACTGGTAAAACAGAAGTTTTTTTTGGACCAAAAATGCCACAGAAGTTCACAAAACGTAGCAATTTTGCCCTGGAAGTTTACAAAATGTAGCAATTTTGCCCCTTTGTTAATTTTGACCGTTAAGTTTAACTAAGTACACACGTGGCATGCCACTTCATCACACTTGGCATGCCACCTCATCAATCAAATAAGAGTTAAGTATCAATTTTGCCCCGGAAGTTTACAAAACGTAGCAATTTTGCTTCTGTCTCCAATATTAAATTTGACTATTAAATCAGTCAAAGATCACACATGTCATGCCTTGAAAAGATCGAACTTGGAGTCAGAGAAGGAGATCCTTGAGATGTTGAGCTCAAGGCGGCCAAAATTTGTGAAGCCAAACTGGTCAAATGGATGAAAGGTGCGTCCGCAAAACCCAGAGGAAGCATCACTTATGATCTAAGCAAATGACCAGTCTATACAAACGTAAATATTATTACTATTGATTTGTTTTACTAAACCAATTTTTGGAACAATTCATTTCTCGTTTTGCGTTTCATTTGCTTAGATCATAAGTGATGCTTCCTCTGGGTTTTGCGACAGACCTTTCAGTCCCTTTGACCAGTTCGGCTTCACAAATTCTTGTCGCTTTGAGCTCAAAATCTCAAGGATCTCCTTCTCTGACTCCAAGTTCGACCTTTTCAAGGCATGACATGTGTGGTCTTTGATTGATTTAATAGTCAAATTTAATAAATGGGGACAGAAGGGAAAAATTGCTACGTTTTGTAAACTTCCGGGGCAAAATTGCTCATTAGTGAAAACTTCCGGGGCAAAATTGCTCCTCAGTGAAAACTTCCAAGGCAAAAATGATACTTTTGATTGATGAGGTGGCATGCCACGTGTGCACTCAGTTAAACTTAACGGTCAAAATTAACGGAGGGGCAAAATTGCTACGTTTTGTAAACTTCCGTGGCATTTTTGGTTCAAAAAAAACTTCCGTCTTACCAGTGCTTCTGAGCGAAAACTTCCATGGCATTTAAGACCCTTATCCCATAAATTTAATAACCAAATCATTCAACTTTAGTTTTCTGGTAACGTTGGGGATGTGTCTACATGTGAGTATTACTTAATTAAACCCAATTCTATTTGATGTGGGACCACAGCAATTTAAGTCTGCTCACCATTGACATCCTCACAATTTTAAATTTTAATTGGACTAAACAATCATGAACTTGTTCGATTTTGTGTCTAAATCTCATAGGTTATAAAAAAAAAGTGCGACCGAACCAGTACGTACGTTCGCCACAGCCAATCACATCGGTTTGCCATCTGACCATTTCGTCGTCTATAAATAGGACGTGCGAGTGACAAAAAATTATCTCAATTTTCAACACTTCGCTCTCATATACTGTATATTGCATTATACCATAATCTCATATATTGTGCGATTCTAAAAGCACTTGGTTGTGTTCATTCAAGCTCTTGATTAATAGTACCATCATTCTAGAGACATAAATGTCCTATCCTTTGAGACAATTGTTCGTGATCTTTGGGCATCCATATAGAGGGAACAAATATTCTTAAGGAGACAACGTACGTTGGGCTCGGATTTCATCAAGTTCATTATCATTTTCGACAGTCTTGTGATTTTTTTTGTTTTTCCATAGTATACAGAATTGTTGTATGTTTACAGATTATGTCATCTTAGTTATACATATTCTTATCTTAGTTCAATTTCTACTTCGAAAGCATTTTCAACAACAATCTTAAGACAATTTGGTTTGAATATGTGTTCAGTTTTTAAATTTTGGATTCTTGATTTTGAAAAGTTAGAGTTTCTAAAATATATGCATAAAGGCTGTGATATATATATATATATATATATATATATATATATATATATATCCTTTTTGATAACTAGATGCCTGAGTTTCTTAATTCTGTGGATTGCTTATATATTCCTTAATTTAAGTATGAAGAAATATATACGATGAAGTTTGGTATAAATTATATTGCGCTGAGTGTCTATGGCAATTGAACTCATTTGTGCTATATATATATATATATATATATATATATATATATATATATATATATATATATATATATTTATTTATGCAAATCGTTTAAACATCCCAGTTTCCTTGGCCTATTTCTGTGAAACATATATGCTTATATTCCTTTTGAATTCATTATCTTTCCTTGGATAAAGAATGTCTTTGAAATACTCATAAAGAGTTTACTGTCTTGAACGAAAGTATTTGGAAAATTTGAGATTGAGTTCAAGAAAACTAAGATTTTAGGCTACATAGACCATAAAATTATGTAGAGAATAAGAAAAAGAAAATTAATTACAGACACCCATATTATAGAGAAACAGAATGGAAGCCAAATATGAACAATATCATATTTAGCTGTCTTTCGTTTTGATATGCATAGGCCAAAAAATAGGTGTCATTGCGTAGATATCAAAAAAAAAATGAAGAGATAGACACCAATAATAACGCGAAAAACTGACACCGGAAACGCCAGTTATAAAGGAGAAACGGGTTGGGTATGTCGTAATCCGGGTCATCATGACCTGCTTGGAGGTCAGGGACAACTCTCCCTCCCTTAAATGAAATGGGTGTGTTTCATTGAAAAAAAAAAAAAAAAAAAAAAATTGCAGAATTGGGCTTAAAAAATGTTTGGGTTGTACGGTTTTTGGCCGATTTTTTTTTTTTTATTGGGCAGTTTTTTTAGGCTGATTTTATTTTTATTTTTTTAAAAAAAATTGTATTTTGGGCTTTAATTTTGAGTCATTTAGTTACCTATTATTAATAGCTTAGAAAAGGAACAAATTATTTTTTGTTGAAGCCTTTCTATATTGATCAAAAATATAATGAGAGTGACTTGTTGGCTGAAATATCATGTCAAATTGTGGATTATTGGTGGTGGAATCAGATAAAGTTAATTCATACTATTGATGTTAAAGTGGTTCAAAGGCTAAGCCTTGATTTAGTGGTTATTTAATTAGTCACTGTTACAATAGCATGGAGAGACTCCCACTAGATTTGCACTTACCTGGCCAATTGATATGATGAACGGAGCTGGTTTAATGTATTGGTAGAAATGTAATTATAGCTTTAATTTTATAATTATGAATGATTTTGTGGCTATGATTTTATGCTTTTTAGATATTGTGAATAGAAATTGTATGGATGTTAAATATTTAAGTTTTAGAATTAAGTATGGTGGATTTATTAGTTACCAAAGTGGTCAATTCTTTATGAATTGTTTTAATTTCAAATACTATGGTAAGTTAAATATTTAAGTTTTGGAATTAAGAATGGTGGATTTGTTACTCACTAAAGTAGCCAAATCTTAAATAGTTATAAATAATTATTTTAATTCCAAATATTACGGTGATGTTTCAATTACCCATAACGTTGATGCTATGAAATTATATTTGTGTTGTGAGTGAATTGAAGTTTGTTATTGGCGATTATAGATCAGCTCAAAGGTTAATTATTTGTCTTTATACTAATTGAACATAATAAATGTTGGTATCGTCCATTTAGACATCCAAAGATGATAAAGATTTCTAGTTGGGGTATGCATCACTACCAAATTATTTGAAATCTTTATAGCATCATTATAGTTGAATGTTGTATATTAGTTAAAAAACGAACATTAAAAGAAATGATGAATGCTATGTGGATTATGTTCGGTTTACCACAGAATTTGGGGAAGCCATTTTTACCAGCTAACTTTCTAATTAATAGAATGCCCAACAAAATGATACAAAGCATACCATACAAAATATGGAAAGGAAAGAAACCTTCATTGAAGTATTTGAAAGTGTGGGGGTGTTTGGCTAGGTTGTGATTCCTAAAACCAAAAAGTTGAGAATCAGACTTAAGAAAGTGGACTGTGTGTTTATTGGCTATTCACTTAACAGTAGTGCATATCGGTTTCTAGTTTATAAGTCTTATGTATTAGATATCCACGTTAATATGGTTATTGAGTCAAGGGACACTACGTTCTTTGAAAATGTATTTCCGTATAACAAGGGAAATGAAGCAAGTGGCAATAATGATAACAATACTTTGATACCTCAGGATACTACAACTAGTGATGATCTTGTAGAGGAGGAACCTAAACGTAGCACAAGGCAAATGGCTGCTATAGATTATAGTTTTCGACTATTGAGAAAAACTGGCAAAGCTGAAAAATAAAAGGAGTATGCTCAAGTGTTAGGCAATCTTATGTATGTTATGAACTGCACTAGACCTGATGTTGCATACGCAATAAACATGTTAAGTCGCTTTACAAGTAATCCAAACGAGCTTCATTGGAAAGCTATGGTAAGAGTTTTGGGTTATTTGAAGTACACTCAAGACTTTGCTTTGTATTATGAGAAGTACCATGCAGTGCTAGAAGGGTATTGTGATGCAAATTGGATCACCAGCTCTAATGATACAAGATTCACAAGTGGATATGTGTTCACCCTTGGTGGGGGTGCTGTGTCTTGGAAGTCATCTAAGCATATTTGCATTGTAAAATCAACTATGGAAGCAAAATTTATTGCTTTAGATAAAGCTAGTGAGGAAGTCGAGTGACTTCATAATTTTCTTGAGGACATTCCTAATTGACCAAAGCCAGTACTGGTAGTGTGTATACACTGTGATAGTCAAGCAGCTATTGGTAGGATCAAGAATGTCGTGTACAACAACAAGTATAGACATATACATCATAGACATGTTACAGTTAGACAACTACTCTTGAATGGAATCATCTCAATTGATTATGTGAAATCAAAAAAGAATATAGTAGATCCATTAACTAAAGAGATTCCTAGAGAGTTGGTTAAAAATTTGTCGAAAGGAATGAGTTTAAGGTCTATCAATTGTTGATTATTGCAGTAACTCTACCTTGATGAGTGGAGATCCCACAAACAAGGTTCAAAGATGTTGGAAATTATGCCCTTGGGGCAAGTCATTGTACTTTAAACGTTTATGTTATTTAAAGTATTCTCCTTTAGTTATCATTTCATTTGCATGTTTATAGTGATAACTGATCCTTGGATATATCTTATAGATTATCCTAAATGTCCCTGGTCGGTCATCTACGCGGGAGCAAAGTTGAAATAAGACCAGTATGACTTTGATGAGTATGGAGATACGAATCAAAGTCATAGGCACTTGTAAGAGTACAAGGTCTTTGGATCGACCCACTATGAGAAAGCTGCATGGATTAAGTCATAAGCTTTTCTCATGTATAACCGCGTCACAACGCCCTTTGACTTGAGATCATCATGGATTGCTACATGATGAGTAACTGCTCTTTGACCTGGTCAAAAGTCACCTTTGACCGGGTGATGATAAAGGCTTGGATCGGATCAGTGGTTTTCATGCAGAGGAATGTGAATGGTCAAGATGGAATTTGTCCCTCACATTTGTAGAGAGATAATACTGGGCCCCCCGATGAGTGAGTCTGAGAAATATATGGCCATACTACGATGGAAAGGAGTTTCCATTTCAATTGTTAGACTACTCAAGAATCGAGAAAGTAATGGTCAAGAACAGGAAGTTGACATTATTCATGCCTCATCCTTGACCAAATTATCGCGTGACAAAAGAGATGTGACATGATTGTACGATAGATTGTATCGTATCATCGATCCCCATATGAATTGGGTAATCGCAATGTCTTGCTAAAGGCCGCTTGTGACTTGTGGGTTGGTACAGTATTGGCCCACTGCCATTCTCATGTGGGCCTGCGGGGTCGCACACAAGAATAGCCTAACACGAGCAAAAAGTGTTCAGATTCATTGAATCTTAGATATTTTTAAGATTTAATGAATACTATATTTAATCTAGGATGAATATATATATATATATATATATATATATATATTATTATTAAATTCAAAATTTATAATGATATTATTCATAGATAATAATATTATTATATATAATATTTAATTTATTTGATAAATTAAATAACTATAAGAAATTGAGATATTGTATCTCGATTTAATTTTCGAATAAAGATATAGTATCTCGATTTAATTAAATTGAGATATAGTATCTCATATTTAATTAAATAAAAGATATCATATCTCGATTTAATTTATAAAGATAAATTAAACTTGTAGGCTTATAATTCAAATTAAATAAATATATTAGATTAGATCTATTTGATAGATTTAAGAGTTAAGGTGCATAAATACACATGTGCTTTTCTCTGAGGAGCGCCCAATAGCAAGTGTTTTTTTTAGGTGCAAAAGTAGTTACAAATTAGGTGCAAAAATACCGTTTGACCGTTAAGTTTGACTTTTTTTGCTGACTGAACGATGACGTGGCGTTTCAAAGGTGCAAAAATACACATGTGGTTTGTCAAGAAAAGCGCCCAACACCAATTATTTTTTTTTAAAAAAATAATAATAATAATTTTACTTCAATTAAAATTATTTTAAGATCTTGAAAAAATATTTCAGGTATTGACCGGTACTAAAAAGATACTGACCGATACTGAAAAAAATATTTCAAGGTATTGACTGGTACTAAAAAGTACTTTCAGGATACTGACTGGTACAAAAAAATACTTCATAATTTTGAAAAATTACTTTAGGATCCTGAAAAAATATTTTAGGTATTGATTGGTACTAAAAGGATACTAAAAAAATATTTTAGGGTACTGATTGGTATTAAAAAGTACTTTCAGGATACTGACTGGTACAAAAAAAAAATACTTCATAATCTTGAAAAATTATTTTAGGATCTTGAAAAAATATTTCATGTATTGACCGGTAAGGATAGTAACTAATACTGAAAAAAATATTTTATGGTACTGACTGTTACTAAAAAGTACTTTCAGGATACTGATTGGTACATAAAAATACTTCATAATCTTGAAAAATTATTTTAGGATCTTGAAAAAATATTTCAAGCTATTGACTGATACTAAAAGGATACTGACTGGTACTAAAAAATACTTCATGATCTTGAAAAAATTATATTAAGATCATGAAAAAATATTTCAGCGTACTGACTGGTACTAAAAATATACTTCAGCATATTTTTTTAAGATTCTAAAATAATTTTTCAAGATAATGAAATATTTTTTCTGTATGAGGCACTATTCTCAAAGTATCTTTTTAGTACCAATCAGTACCCTGAAATATTTTTTCAGATCTTAAAATAATTTTTCAAGATCATGAAGTAATTTTTCAATATAGGTCAGTATCTTGAGTATCTTTTTTGTACCCGGTAGTAATTAAAATATAATTATTAATTTAAAAAATAATAATTTGGTGTTCAACGCTCTTGTTGACAAACCACTTGTGTATTTTTGCACCTTTGAAATGCCACGTCATTGTCCAGTTAGCAAAAGAAGTCAAACGGTATTTTTGCACCTAATTTGTAACCACATAGTCACTTTTGCACTTAAAAAAAGCACTTGCTACATCGGGCGCGGCTCCTCGGCGAAAAAGCAATTGAGTATTTTTGCACCTTAACTCTAGATTTAATTAATATATTATTTTAATTCAAATTCGAATTTCAAAATTAATTGGATTAATTTTGAATATTTTAATACGGCTTATTAGGGTTTTAGAAACTCTATAATAGATATTGATCTAGTCGTATTAAATAGACAGATGAATTAGAAAGCTGTGAGAAACCCTAGAGAGAAAAAAGAGAGAGACGCGAGAATACTGAAGGCGCTAGCACGCTGCCGTCGGTGTTGGAGGCTGTTCGTGTGGATACCGGTAGAGGGAGGAGATTCGCAGAGTCTGCTCCTGTTGATCGAGTAGGTAGCCCACCAGATCAAATCGAACGTAGGACACTCACGAATTTCGCATAGCTATTGTTTCTAACGAACCTTGATTTAAACGCCGTTGATGGATCCTCTCAAGGGATCCGTAAGTTTTATAGATGAGAATCCTTCTGCTGCGTGTACGGATCCCAACAAAAGAGACAACTAGGTGATGATCGACTATAAACACTGTGGAGTTTTTAAACTCATATTCATTTCTATGACAAGACAATGCATATATTTGAGGGTAAGATTTTGGGATTTTAACGGTTTCTTAATTTGATGTGTTTAGATTATGTATATTGATTTACATCACAAGGAATCACCTATGTGAGTGTGAAGTAGGGCCGCTTCTATGAGAATTTATAAAGGCCGATTTTTTAGAACACTTGCAAAATCAAGCAGGTGTCCAAGGCCAAAATGGACACAACATGAGGACCAACCATGCTAGAGGAGCAATTGTGTGACTCCTATTGTCTTAGTATACACTAAAGGTCGACGGTTCAAGACAACACGTCCACCGATTAATCGAGTATACCCGATAGGTTTTTACTACAGAAGGTTCAAAGGTGACCCCTACCTATCTCGATGCAGTTACTTCTCGTAGAAGAATCGAACTTTGCATATATATATTCATTTGCATTTGGTCACGATGGATTAACTTCTTATCCATGCGGGGGATTGTTGGATTTCGTGTTTAAATCTCATGAGTTATGAATAAGAAGTGTGACCGAACCAATACGTACATTAGCAACTGCCGGTCGCGTCGGTTCGCCATCTAATTGTTTAGTCGTCTATAAATAGGACATGCGAGTGACGGAAAATTGTCTCAATTTTCAACACTTCGCTCTCATATACTATATTATGCCATAATCTCATATATTGTGTGATTCTAAAAGCACTTGGTTGTGTTCGTTCGGGCTCTTGATTGATAGTGTCATCATTCTGGAGACGTAATCCGTTCTATCTTGGGAGACAATTGTTCATGATTCTTGGTCATTCATAAATAGGGAACAAATTGTCTTAAGGAGATAATGTACATTGGGCTCGGATTTCATCAAATTCATTATCATTTTCAACAGTCTTGTGAGTTTTTTTTTTTCCATAGTATAGAGAATTGTTATATGTTTCCATATTATGCCATCTTAGTTATACAAATTCTTATTCTAGTTCAATTTCTACCTTGATAGTATTTTCAACAACAATACTTGAAGAAGTAAAACATAATATGCACTCAATAACTTTAAGTCTACCACATCACTGTGCAAGAAAAACCCACTACCCAGAATCAGTAACTCACAAAGCCCAATGTGAAGCTGCATATCAATGGAAACACACTTAGGCTAAAATGGCTTATGAACAGTTAAAAGAGGAGAGGAGCTGATCCATGAAGTAGCTCTTTGAACATTAAAATGGCAACGAATTTATTAGTTATATAAATAATACTGCCTTTGGTCCTAATTATAGAACATATTTACCATATTTTGAAGAGATTATGGATAGGAGTTAAATTAGTTAATTATATTCATTTTCCTAAAATACCTTTATTCAATGATTCGCATGTCTCTTATTCTCAGGATGGTTACGTTTTTCATGTCAAGCGCACCGATGGTCTCATTGTCCTCTGTATAGCCGACGAAACTGCTAGCAGTGAGTTCTGTTCTTGTTTGTTATGTATATATCATGCCTTTTTACAATATTTAACAATTGATTATTTATTTTTTTTGGTTTTTTTTTTTACCTTAATAAAGCAATTGAGTTGGTACATTACTACATTATAATATTATATCATGACATCATCACATAATATTACTCCTATCCTTAATTAATATCTCCAAAATCTGGTAGAATTGAGGTGTATGTGGCATTAATGAGTTGAAAGTATTACTTACTTTGTAGAATATATAATAGCATTATTAAATTATCATTGTGTTTAATAATTATTAAGAAAGTATCAATAGAGGTATTTTAGGAAGAAATTGACAGAAAAAAAAAAGTAGAATTGAGGTGTATGTGACATTAATGAGTTACAAGCATTACTTATTTTATAAAATATATAGATGCATTATTAAATTATCATTGTATTTAATTATTATTGAGAAAGTATCAAGAGGGGTATTTTAGGAAGAAAATGACAAAAATTAGAACTCTGTCCTATAATTAGGACTAATCTCAACTCCCAAATGTTGTCCTATAATTAGGACCGGAGGGAGTAGCATATAATAATAAATGGGCGTGTTCTTTCATGGAATCTAAGTATTGTAACCCTAATTAACTCTAAGTTGCTTTGGTGTTGAGTAGGCAACATTCATCCCCATCCTAGCTATATTGGTTCTATAAGAAGTTTGTTAATAATGCCAATGTTTTTTGAGTTCTCAAATTAAGAAACCTGTAACAAGTACCCCCTCTGATGGTCAAGAATTGGGCTACAACATGAAAGTATTAAGAGAAAAGGGAGGAATCCCTTGCCCCAAGTCCACCAATGACAACGTCAAACCCACCAAAAGAAGCCATCCTTCCCTCCAACATATCTGCACTAAAACTTCTTTCATGTCTCCAATCTGAATGAAACTTCTGGTTCGGTTTGTCTGCTCCCACTAGCCACAAACAATGTCTTTATTCACTTCACACATCTCCACTAACACCACATTCTTAAGTGTAATTTCGAGTCGATGCAAAGCAACTTTGGCACCTATAATGCCAGAGAACAATGACAAGAAATTCATGCCTCTGGAACTGATCCTTCAACATTGAAAGATAGAAGTCAATTGTATCGACCTACAGAAGCCTATGCATGAGCATGCACTTAATTAATCAGCAGAGAGACAAAAATGAAATTAAAATCTTAGGATTACAAAGAGACTCGTTCTGAAATGGAGGATAACTACCATAAAAGTATGGGCAAGTGCTTTGTATCTAATATTCCTTGAGTTTCCTCCACCTCTAGTATAATTTCGTGGGTATCCCATTAGTATCTCCAAATTATGAGGTTCAAGAGGTGCCACCTAGTTTTTCCCCACCCAAACCAAGTTCTAATGTTTACATTGTTTAATTGATCATTTGGGAAGCATAGAAAAGTCTGCAAAATTGAGACAAAAATCCTCTCACATCCTTACCATAAACACCATAAAACTGCTTATTAAAAGCTAAAACAAACAAAAACTAAGTATATTTTTCTGGACATGTGCGGGAGATTCTCCATCGCTTCCCTCAAGCTCTTTCCCTATTCCTTCTGTGAGTTTCCCACTAGCTGTCAAGCTTTTGTGGCTATTCATCTTTGTTCTTTTGTCCCATGAAGGCCACCACTCTCTAATCAAAGTAAAGCTTTTACAAGAATGAATGATGTTGGAGGAGCAAGAGGGTGACAGTTGCAAGTGGGAAGATTATGGAAATATCCTCTTTTCCTCGTAGCGCAGAAGAACTGGGAATCAACAAGTTCTGGTCAACACCAGACAGGAAATGTGACATCTCACTCCAACCTCCCTCAGGAGTGATAGTACGTAGTAGTTTCATAATACAGGTACGGTGGACCATCAATGTACGTTGGGAGCTTTCTTTCTATGATGGGACCCAATGAACTAGGGTGTGTTGAACCTTGTCATGGGTTTAAGAGGACGTTTTGTTCTCTCGGTTGGCTGCAAAACAAAAGCATGATATAAGGATGTTTACTATTTACATACTTGCATTAAAAGAGAAAACATGTAAGAATTGGGATGTCATTTAAAATGGTTATATAAAAACAAGATCTTTTCAGGGGTATGGTCAGCTCGATTGTGTCTTTTATCACAGGAATTTCGATGCTGGGACCTGGGAGACAATTTCCCTCTCCAGTCGAGTAGCTAATATGTAATCTCCTAGCTCACTGGTTTCAGCTTTTAAGGCCTACCAAACGTTATCAAGTCAACCACAAAATGAGCTTGTAAATGCTCCATGGAAACTTTCTTGAAGAACTACTAAACTACACTTCAGATAATTTATTGTTGCAACTAATATAGAAAGAAAAACAAGCACCATATTTATTGACAGCACTTGAAGCCTCTTCGAGTGTGCAACCCATGTTCACAAGCTGGGTTAATGTCTCCTGCTTCTAATCTTGCAAGCATCAAGGAGTCATTAATTTAGCTAGATGGATGCTTTAAAAAAAACATTATTTAAAAACCATTTTTGATAATATATCATCTGACTCATTAATTAAGAATATGCCTCACCTCCTAATCACCCACCACTACTTTTTTAGAATTGGGGACCAAATGGTCCCAGACAGGGTCGAACCCTGATTACAAAGGCTGCATGACGCAGCGTCATACCACTGCACTACCTGAGTGCCGGTAATCACCCACCACTACTACAGCCTTCTCACCTTCCCTGCTGCTTTCCCCTCTCTCATAGTTTTGTTTCATTTCATTAACAATATCATGGAATAAATATGGTCCCTGCTAAGCAAACTGGGCTTATTTTGTTGGACCCACAACATACGCATATTCGCTTGGAAAACAAGGAAAAAAAAAAATACAAAAATGTTCTTGCAATGGTATGACAGGATTAGGACAAATAACATGGATGGTCCTGAGGAGACGAAGAAAAACATCTGTAATATGTTGTCAGAATACGTTAATCATAAATGTAAATACTGTGAAGAAAGAGAAAGAAGTTTAAGGGACTATGAAGAACCTACTATAAACATGAGTATACTTTGATGTTGCTGATACAACAAGACAAGGAAGAACCAGACAAAAAAGGTGGCCGATAGAATAAAAAGTAAAAGTAAAGCAAAAGCAAAAGCAAAAGGAGATTCCTTACGAAGAAGACAAGAACAGTAAGATGCTTTGAAGATAAAAAGTAATCAGGGTGAGAAAAAAAATAAGCTGAGTTTGTAGAGTAACTAAAATTGGGAATGCCCAGCCTATATAAAGCCTTGTTAGTCCCCAAAGGAGACACACTGAACTTGAAATATCAATTGATTCTCTCAATACTCACTTTTGGATGTCATATGGGTTTGATTTGGATTTGTTTTTTGGTTTTCCTAAAGCTATTGTGATTTCTCTGTTTTCGGTTGGCTCTGCTTAGTGGATGTTAAATGCAGGTTGTAAAGAAAATTGTTAAGAATATCTGAATATGTCACAAGTATTAGAGTATATGATTATTTTGCCATTGATCTAAAGTATTGAAATGATATATAGTATGTCAAATTTAGATTGGTGTGGTAAGAAATTAATTACTTTCCAATTTTTTATACCTCACCGGTCTATGCCCAGGTTGACTCCGGTCTAACCCATTAACCCTTAACCCAGTACCCCGACCGGTTCAGTGACCGGTTCGGGTTTCAGAACCTTGATAAATACACACATACACCACTCACAATGAAAGAAATATGAAGCACCACAAATGTAAAATATTAGACTTGCTGCTTGAAAATACTTTCACACGGGCAAAAAAAAATATCACTAAATAATAATAATCCACAAAATAAGATTACCGCATACGTGTGCCACTTACGGCAGTCTCACTTGCCTATATTCTTGGAAAAATTCATCTCAAGGCCCATTTAAGTAAAAAAAATTAAAAAAGGCCCAAACATTGTTCAAATGCCAGAAAAGACCCTGGGGCATTTTCTGGTATTATTTCATAAAGCTAACAACTAAATCAGTCTCATTAACAACTAAATCAATGCCCGTTAACAACTAAATTGTAGCATTAACAACAATATCCTAACAACTTAATCAACTCATTAACAATTAAATCAGTATCCGTTAATAACTATATCAGTCTCATTTAACAACTAATGTTATTTGAAATAATACCAGGGCCTTTTCTGACATTTGAATGTTTGAGCTTGTTTTAATATTTTTTGTCAATATGGACCCTGAAACGAATTTTCCCTATATTTATTTTTTCTTTTTCCTCCAATATGAAATTATGTACATATAACAGTCCATTCGCGTCCATAATTTGGTTGTTCAGGGTGTGTTTGGTTTGAGGGAAGGGGAGGGGAGGGAAAAAAAAGAAGGGGGAGAAAAACTTGTGGGCCCCACTATACTCAATTTTGAAAAGAAAAAAAAAATCCCTCCCCTCCTTTTTTTCCCTCCCTTCCCCTCCCCTCAACTCAAACCATGCATAGCCTACGCGTCCATGTCCCAGTCGTATTAAGGTGGGTTGGGCCCGACCCAACAACAAATAACCCATATATATGAAAAATCAAATCAAATATTTACTAGTTCTGAAACAGACAGTCACCTATTCATTATTTTGTAGCTCAAAGTTTTGGAGGGGTTCGACACCAGTCTCCTACCAAGGCCAGGGCTCTTTAAGTATTTAATAGGGACTTACGAGATCGCCTATCAAAAGAGTCTCAGCGACGACAGCAGTGATCGAACACACATCTCTTTGGGACTTGAACAAATCTCTTACCATCTATGCTAACTTCCTTTGGCATCTAAGAGCTAGTTTTGAGAAGAAACATTAACGGGAATTCATGAATCTCGTCCATCCATGGATTCTTCAATGGACCTACATCAACAATGTCAAATGCAACCTACATGTACACTGTTACACTTGAATCCTGACCCAAATACTACTTGTTAGATTATGTCACATTTTTGTACTCTTCATTGGGCTTCACAATAAGCCAATTCACACCATACTGAACTTGAAGATGTGTTACTAAACTTGAACGATATAATTGTCAAAAGGCTTTATGTCCCAATCTTAAAGCTCAAGATTCTTCTCCATTGTATCTAATAGCGTCCATCCTCTCGCATGAAAATGAAAGTGCTCACTTGCAAACTTACAGTTTTGCACATAAAGCATCAATCTTCGTTCTAAAAGACCTTTCTTCCCACAAAAGTTACAACAATCTTACAAGCTAAAGTGTGATGCTAATTTTCACAAAATTATTAATAGCTTATCTTACCCTTACGCCTTAATAGAGTATGAACATCAAGCCCACTATATTGTCCAACTCTAAATTTGAATAAGAAAAACAAAAACGGGATGGGCTGTCTGAGGCCAATGCATCCTCAGGACAAAGTTGAAAAATCATATAATAACATTTATTAGGATGGGAGAGAAGAGGTCTCATTCATGAACACCCCTATATTTTTTTTTAATAAAAAAGATAAAATGATATTACTTAAATGAAAAAGTTTATAAAGTATCAAACAAATTGACGAAAATAAGTAAAATATACAGACTATGAAAATAACATGAATATGCTATATATGAAAATTCTTTATGAAAGATAATATTTCATGTCATGTGATGCTATTTGCCGAAGACTAGTTTGATGGAAACACTAAGAATGCCATGTTAACACAGGTTATAACCAAAGGATGACATCCAGATGTTTCATGAAGCTAACGAGAGTTAATGATCTAAAGAAAAACAGTTTAAATCATCTAGCATTGAAGGAAGAACCTGGATTCTTTGTATTCTTTCATAGGAATTGAATCAAAGGAGAACATTGATGGCAGATATATCATTCACATAAGCCCTCCTTCATCTTCATCAATCTAACGAGTTACTTCTCTTACATGTGATAGTTTTGACAATTCATATTATATGGTTCAATAGAAATGCAGTGTTGCATCATGGGAAAAGATCAACTCTGTAAATGATCATTCAGAGAGTCAAGGGTGTTCATTCTATGGCAAATCTAGTTGAATAGGTATCCGTGAAAAATATGATCGTTGAGACAACGCCCTTTTTAATTAACCATGTGAATACTATTATTTCGGCTCAATAGAACATATGCTTATAAATTATGCTCATTTACACAATTTTATGTTTTACTATTTTATTCACTCAAATTAATTACATTATATCAACATCTAAATTAATTAAATCAATATCTATTTGCTTTTCAATTGATAATTTCTAACAAAGTTATCAATTAATTTTAAAATTTTATAGAAATTAATTAGTTTAAAAATAGATAGTTGACCCGTGTATATTACTAGTGTTAACTAATTTTGTCGATAGTGCATTTCTATAAACATGTCAATTTTTAAAAATCAGTTAAAATTTAGAAGGGTGTTCAAAATTCGAGATGAGATCGGAATATCCCAATCTTGATTTTCATCTGAATTTACATCTTGATTCTTGATCCTGGTCCCGAAACAGGAAAATTATGTTTATTTTTTAAAAACAAATAAGAAATTTAAAAAATATTATTATATTAGTTTAACTCTCCATATTCTGTTGTTTAAAGTGATCATTTAACAATTAGTATGACATAATAATTACATAAATTAATCTAGAATTGAAGAATAACATTTCATCATCATCATTATTTTTATACAGTACTATATAATTAGGATTAGTATCACGATATATGACTAAATACATTATTTACATTTTATCAAAGGTTAAGGTGCAGATTTGCCAACAAACTATTACTCGAGGAGCATCTGGCATAAAAAATAATTGAGGGTACTAAAATTATCAATCAATAATTAAAAAGTGAAAAAAACACAATTAAGGTCGCGAATTAGTAAATGAACGAACTATTACTTCACATCATTTACCCGTCACCGTTTTTGTCTTGCTTTCCATTGATCGTCATCGATTTAATATGACGTCGACGTCTCCAAAGCCCATTTGTTCTTTGGTGTTCCACTCACCCTCTTAAACTCATCGAGTCCGTATGCAGCCTTCAGTGCGAGAATCACGCACCGAAACCAAATCCAAAGATCCACGCACTTCGACCAAGACACGCCTTTGCACTTTGCCCATCCCTCCGATGCCACAAGTCATAGCATCACGCTTACAACGCTTTCGCGTGATGGTCATCTCTCGTTGATTTGCCTTATCCAACAAAAAGCGCTTTAACCGCTATTTTCTCCAAATAAATCTCCGCTTATCGTCCGACGCCAGGTCTTATATATTTTAACATAATTGTGATAGTTGTTTTTTTAAATAGTTATTTGGTATTTTTTTTTTCACTTTTTAATTGTTTATTAGTAATTTTGGTACCTCAATTGTTTTTTGTATCAAACGCTCCTCGGATAATAGTTTGTTTGTAAATCTATACCTTAACCCTTTTATCAAATGAAGACTTAATTTATAATGAAGACTTAATTTATAAGGTAAAAAATACAGAAAAAGAAAAGGAAACTTAATTTATGAGGTTAAAAAAAAAATGGGACTGGAATTCAAATAAAGATCCCAAGAGTCATCATGGTCCGTCCCGGTCTCAGTCGGAGAGGGATATTCTAGAATCAATATTTATTCTATTATTTGCAATTGCTAATATGCAGATATTGGATCGGAAGTCTGGAAGTTAAATCGGCCAAAAAAAATCTGGAAATTAGTAGAAGCGTTTGCGAACTTCATTTCTATCCAGAAAACCGAAAGAACAAGACATGGGAGAGAAGTCACACAGTGAAACAAATTCAAAATTCAAAATTTAAACTTTTCTTGAGAGGATGGGATACCGGATATCGTGGCAGCGGCTCCAAAATCCTTCGGTGACAATCTTTTTGTGATTACTGATTTCGGTGGAGAGTATTCCTTTTTTGGGTAAGCGCGTGGAGAGTATTCCTTTTTTGGGTAAGCGCATTTTCTGCCGTGTATTTAGAAATTCACTGCCGTGCGTTTCTCCCTCTGGTGATTATTATTCGGCGATCTGGGTATGGACCATGTTGGGGGCTACGGCGGCGCTGGCGGTCCCGGCGGCGGGGGTACGAGTTGTAGAAGTAGTAGTTGCTGTGATATGACCGTCAAATGCTCTTGTAGGTGGAGGCTAGAACCGCATCATCACTTCTACAACCGCTTATTTTCCTCTGGTTTAGTTTTCTTCTCTGCCTGTCTAGTATTGTTCGGATCGATTGCCACGCTCTATGGATGGGTTACGTTCACGCCTTCGTCCTTTCGGACGGGATTGTCGTCGTCTGGCTGCCAGGAAGACAACGAGGGTTCTTGGTCAATTGGGATTTTTTTCGGTGACTCTCCCTTCTCTCTCAAACCCATCGAAGCTGTAAGTCTTTTGTTTCATGTTATGATCCTCTGTTTACCTCCCCTTAATGTGATTGTTTATTTAGGGGGAAAAAATTGGCAAGCCGTGTTCTATTTTTCTTGTCCTTATTCTGGTAGTTTTTTTTAATTTTTTTTTTTTAATTTTTTAATTTTATTTTTTAACGTGAAAGATGAACTGTTGTTTATTTTTGCTGGGGGTAAAAAATTGACATCATTTATTCTTGCGCAATTATGATCCCAAAGAATATTTTAACTGGAATTTGTTCAATTCAACCCCTGGATTTGACTATTCCAATTGTATGCAGGTAAATGTGTGGAAAAATGAAACTGCTGCTTGGCCTGTAGCCAACCCGATCGTAACGTGTGCTTCACTCTCTGATGCTGGTTTTCAGAGTAATTTTGTAGCTGATCCTTTTCTTTATATTCAGGTATATAAGCCTTTTATTAGTCAATTCTCTTCCTCGCTGTTTTCTTTTTGGCGAAAATTCCTTTCTGTTTTTGTTCTAGCAGCATTTTATCTTATGTTTCTGCTTGCTAAATCAATGTTTGTGGTCAATTATGAAACGTCATATATCATTTCACTAAACATCTCTTCTATTGTTTTTTTTTTTTTGGGTACATCAAAAAGCAGAGGCGCACCTAATAAAACAAAATTGCAACAGTGTATTTTTTTCGCTTGGAGCTCGAGAATATGTTTTCTCAGAGTGGAAGTCTTTGGCCTGGAATTATTGTACAACTGATGTATCTGTTGGTTTCTTTGGGCCACCTCCTTGATGAAATTACTTAAGCAATTAGACGCTGAAAAGTTGAATGACAAGTGAAGATTGTATGGGTTGATAGACTTAAGGTGCAAAATAAGATGAGAATTGAACTGGTTGAATTCAAAACATCCTGGAAACTAAAATGCACGAACAATATAACCATTGGGTCATCATCACGCCTTGTTCATATAGGATGGAATTAGGGAAGGGAAAAATATGATTTATATGGTGTAGTTAGTTATTTAATGGAACATCAATTACATGAATGCCAATCTTTAATTAGTCTCCGTTGTTGGCTTGTGAAATATTTAAGATGGTTGCCCATGCACTAAAACTTAGAGATTTGCAAGTTTCACTGCCAGTAAACATCTTATAGTTCTGTTAGTAGATAACTAGAATGTTTCTGGTTTTCCTAGATGTTGTAAGGCAATACAGGGCAATTAAAAACATCTTATTATTGTCTGTATAAACTAATATTTTATTTTAACTAATCTCTTCCCTCTTCCACGCGAACCTGCTTTCTTTATGCATGTAAACCTGATTTTTCATTGCTGCATAAAAATGTTTTCAATCTGCGTGCATTTCTCTTCTTAGACATTGGATCATGTTGAGTATCTGAAGCTGTTGGATGCACCACCGAGCAAACTCTGCTGTGCAGAGAATACAGATGTTGGAGCTACTAACTGATACATACACATAAATGGACAAAGATGTGCAAATTGTTCTTGTTTTCAAAGTGTTTGATTCCTCTGTTATTAGATACTTATCAAAATAATGGTGTGATTTTTGCTTATCCAAGCAAAATGCAAAATAAGCTTGTAGGAATGGTTTCAGTAGTGGGAAATTTTTGATATGCAAGAACGTATTTCTTTTCAATCTTTATTGTTTGGCTGTAATCTTAACTTGTTTTTTCTGATTTATATTATTTATTAATTTATTTTTGTTATTGCTAACCTAATATCTGCCTCTGTAGTCTATCACTTTGTTCCATCCATAGCCTTTTGTTACTTTTGGCTAGATGGTGCCCCCCCCCTGCTCTTTTCTCTTTTGTTGGTCTTTTGCATGGATAAATAACAATGTTCTGTTGAATAATATTGGTACCATGATTCAGGGAGGTACTTTTTACCTATTCTATGAAACAAAGAATCCAATCACTTTGCAAGGAGATATTGGAGTCGCAAAAAGTACTGATGAAGGAGTTACATGGCAACAATTAGGCATTGCCTTGAATGAGGACTGGCCTCTTTCTCATCCATATGTATTTGAATATCTTGGCCAGGTAGAAGCTGAATTTCTTACTCGTAAAGACACTGAGAATGGTTTTCTTTTTTGGCATGATTTGCTAGCTTGGTAATTGGGACAATAAATTTGAATTGCTTCTTTATTTCATAAATTCGCTAACTTAGTATCTGAAAGGCTTTGAATATAACTACTCTTTGGATCTGGTCAATACAGTATTTATTGGGTCTTGTATGCGTTCAGTTAATGCCTGTGAAAAAGTTTGTCCTTGAGAAAACCCATATGCTCCTTATGTTATAATGTATGTGAACTTGTATTTTGTCTGTTCATTCCATTAAAGTTTTATCCAATGTACAATATAATTATTCTTACAATTCCCTTCTTTTGTGTCTTAAGATATATATGATGCCTGATAGCATCAAAAAAAGGGAACTCCGTGTGTACAGAGCACTTAACTTTCCTTTGCAATGGAAATTGGAAAAGGTTATCATGAAAAAGCCCCTTGTTGATTCATCAATCATTAATCATGATGGGAAGTATTGGCTTTTTGGCTCGGATCATAGTGGTTTTGGCAATGGGCAGTTGGAGATTTGGCATAGTAGTTCGCTTCTTGGTCCTTGGATACCTCACCAGAAAAACCCCATAAATAACATCGACAGAAGTTTAGGAGTTCGCAACGGAGGCAGGCCATTTTTTTACGGAGGGAATCTTTTTCGTATTGGTCAGGAAGCATATGGGAGACGGGTCCACATTTTTAAGATAGAAGCTCTTACCAATGATGAATATAAAGAAATTGAAGTACCGTTCAATTTTGTCAAGCCTGAAAAGGGTCAAAATTCCTGGAATGGTGCTCGACACCGTCACCTAGATGTGCAGCTACTGCCATCCGGTGGTTGGGTTGCAGTTATGGATGGGGATCGTGTTAGTGATGGGGATTTAGTCCGACGCTTCATTATTGGCTATGCTTCAATAATAGGTGCTGCTTTTCTCATTGTGCTAATGGGTGTCTTACTTGGACTTGTGAACTGTATTTTCCCTCTCAATTGGATCGTTCATAGCTCTGGGAAGAGGAACGTTTCTTTCATGGCCTGGGAAAGATCAAATTTGTTCTTAATAAGGTTTTCAAGCCGTGTAAACCGAGCCCTGACGTCTATACGAGTTAAAATCAAGCATAGTACTTGTGCTAGGAGGTTGCTTCTTACTGTAATATTTGCAATGGCGGTTGGATTAGTTTGCCATGGAGTTAAAAATATCTATGGGGGCAATGGTTCTGAAGCACCTTACCCCTGGAAAGGTCAGTACTCTCAATTCACATTATTGACTATGACTTACGATGCTCGTCTCTGGAACCTGAAGATGTACGTGAAACATTATTCAAGATGCTCTTCTGTTAGGGAGATTGTTGTGGTTTGGAACAAGGGAGTTCCTCCCAAATTGAGTGATATGGATTCAGCGGTACCATTGAAGATCAGGGTGGAGGAAAAAAACTCGCTGAATAACCGGTTCAAGGTTGATCCATCGATTGAAACACGGGCTGTCCTTGAGCTTGATGATGATATCATGATGACATGTGATGATGTTGAGCGAGGTTTTAATGTATGGCGTCAGCACCCAGATCGGATTGTTGGATTCTATCCCCGGTTCATCAACATGGACTCGTTAAAATATAGGCCAGAGAGGTACGCCCGGTTGCATAAAGGGTATAACATGATTCTCACAGGCGCGGCTTTCATTGATTCTCAAGTAGCTTTCAAGAGGTACTGGAGTGAGGAAGCCAAGCAAGGGAGGGATCTGGTGGATAAGTATTTTAACTGTGAAGATGTGCTCTTGAATTATTTGTATGCAAATGCAAGTTCACTGTCATCGAGGACAGTTGAATATGTGAGACCAGCATGGGCCATTGACACATCAAAGTTTTCTGGTGCAGCAATCAGCAAAAACACAAAAGTTCACTATCAGTTTAGAAGTAATTGCCTTGTTAAATTTTCACAGATGTATGGAAGTTTGGGTCCTAAGGCGGAATTTAACAGTCGGAAAGATGGTTGGGATTTATAGGAGAGGGTGTAGTTTTTGCAGGTAGGTCGGCTCTTTGTATATATGAATCTTTGCTGATTCATAGTATTACCCCTCTGAATTTTATTATGTTGGGGTAAATATGTTATTCTATGATGGCCTCTTTAGATAAGAGAGCTCGTCGCTTGATTATGTTGTATTATTATTCTTAATGATTCTCAGTTTTAATAATTAATGCTTTTATATTTATACCTTGAGATCCTCATTTTGTACCCTTATCTTTCTAAAACTCCACGCCATACATTATCCATTGGTTAAAAGTGATAAATATGTCAAATGAATATTTTGTTAGGTTAGTAATAAGAAAGTATGAAAGAGAATGTAATATAGGAAAAAGAGGAGGAGTGATAGTATAATTAATTAAGGGCAAAAATGGTATAAATACATTAAATGCTCTAACAAGCTTAAGTAGGATTTTATAAAGGGTTAAGGAGTGATTTGACTAACAAACTATTGGCCCAGGAGCGTAAGCACAATTAACTTTTAAGTGAACCAAAAATACTAATAAATTTTTAAAAATGTACACCCAGCATAATAAACTTTTAAAAATGTCTAAGTAATAAAGACAACACCGTTAGAAAAAGATAACGTCATTTTTAAGGTGCGATTAGTAAACGAACTTTTACTACTGGGAAATGCTTAAAGACAAAAAAAACTTTTACTCGGGAAATAACTTAACACAAAAATTCTAAATTTCACAAAATTAAATAATTCTTTTTTCTCAATTGTCATTATTCAAAACTACTTGTATAGATATCTATAGAAAAAAAATTACTCATTTGCTAAAATAAACAAATTTTTTCATTAAAAACATAATTATATGATTTAAATAAAACTCAATGTATTTTATAATTTATTATATATGTTAAAAAAAAACAATTATATGATTTATTTCTATTTTAGAAGAAATTTATGTGAGTTAAAAAAGTCATTTAATGTTAATAAAATCTAAAAAAATCTATTATATCCGGAAAGAAATGAAATGCATTTAATTTTTATTTTTTATAAAAAGAGCTTAATGGATATCAACTTTGATACTTAATAATATAAATATGCAATTTGATGATATATTTGTTAATTAAATGATCTGTTAATTATATGAATATGAGACTTGTTGAAAAAAAAAAAAAAGATAACCTAAAAAAATTGAAAGTTTGTTGGTCGATTAACTCCTTAACCCATTATTAAATTGTCCTTAATCAAACCTCTTAAGTTATCTTTTTGTTTTCAACAAATCTCACATTCATATAATCAATAGATCATTTAATTAACAAATATATCATCAAGTTGCCATATTTATATTATTAAGTATCAAAGTTAATATCCATTAAGCTCTTTTTTATAAAATTAAAAATTAAACTCATTTCATTTCTTTCAGATATAATAGATCTTTTAAATTTTATTAACATTAAATGAATAAATTAAATCATATAAATTTCTTCTAAAATAAAAATAAATTATTATTTTTTTGTTTAACATAAATAATAAATTAAAAAATAGCTTGAGTTTTATTTAAATCATATAATTATGTTTTTCATGAAATTTTTTGTTTATTTTAGCAAATGAGTAATTTTTGTCCATAGATATCTATACAAGTAGTTTTGAATAATGACAATAGAGAAAAAAATTATTTAATTTAGTGAAATTTAGAATTTTGTTTAGGGGGCTTCTGAGTAAAAGTTTTTTTGTCTTGGCACATCAAGTAAAAAAGTTTGTTGGCCTAATTCGCACCTTAGATAACAGACGTTATCTTTTTCTAACGGCGTTGTGCTGACTACACATTTTTAAAAGTTTATTGTGCTAGGTGCACATTTTTAAAAGTTTATTGGTATTTTTGATCAACTTAAAAGTTAATTGTGCGGACGCTCTTGAGCCAATAGTTTTTGGTCAAATCGCTCCTTAACCCTTTTATAAAAAAGATGAAGACAATTTAAATTTTAGAATTTTATAAATGGAACTTGATGAAGTAGTTTTTGAACCTTCTTTTCGAAATCAGCTGTCAATGATGGAGCAAGAACAAATACTATAATTACCTAAAGTTTTCTTGTATAAAATTAAGATATACCCAATTCCAACAAGATGAACGCATGGTCACATCAATCAGGGTCCTCAAAATGTTAATCCCTTTTCTAGAACAGGCTGCTTACCATGATAATAACCTGCAGAGACATAAAAGTGCTAGTTTCCTGCACATGGCTTGAATTAAATTGCCAGAAATTGCTTATAACAGGAATCACTTATCAGCGTTAGGTTTCCAAAAGTTGTTTGAGAAATAATTTTATCCTGGAAGTGCTAAAAAAATTGGTAAATTCACCTTCATCGTTAAAAAAAATTGACGTTGATCAACATTTTAAATAACAAGAGGCAAAATTGCTACATTTTGATTACTTCCAAGGAAAATTGTGTTAGAACAAGACTTTTATCCAAGAAGGGGTGAATTAGGAGATAATTAAAAACTCAACCTTTAATGCATAATTTAAGAAATAGAAAAGAGTTGAAGAGATATCACCAAAGATAAACACATGAGATTTATATTAGTTCAGTCCAAATTACTTGACCTACTTCCGGTCCTCAGAAACCTTATGAGATTTCCACTATTCTCCAAAATTTATAGGGATCTTGGTGCCTCAGTACAAGTTAGTTCTTTTTCAAAGAACAATTCCTCCGCCTTACACTTTGCAATTTAATGCTCACTCAAAATTTCACAATCTTGAGTCCCTTAGATAATAAAAGAATCAATAAATGTCTATCATAAGAGTAGATATATGATCACTGAAGTATATGCTCGAATTTAAAAATTTAACACTTTGCAATAAATGTAACAGTTAGTTTTTCTCGGAAGTTGGTTGCTTCATCTTCAATGCTATTAGTATTTATAGGTAGAATGAATTAATGACTGTTGCTTGCTAAATGTATCTAAATGTGTCTGTTGGAGAGTCCTTGGTCATTGTTATAGCCATTGGAGACTTTGAACATGTTTTGTGTCTAAGGAATTAGCCGTTGGAGTAGAGAGAATGTGCGTCATTTGAATGATCTTTGCATTTAATGCTTCTGACACAAAAGTATGAAGGTGGAATATCACCTAGAGGGGGGGGGGGTGAATAGGTGATTTTAAAAATAAAACTAATTCTTTTTGAAACACACGTGATGATATAGAATACACGAATGAGACAGAGAAGAGAAGATGGACACAAAACACTTTATACTGGTTCGGTCTCAAATCACTGACCTACGTCCGTCCCGAACACCAGGGATTCCACTACTCTTTCAAATAATTACACACTCGTAAACGAAGGATGGTCGCTCCACTCCCCTTACAAGTTGTAGTTAGTACACCCTCACTTAAGGTTCCTCAACCTTAAGTATAACTCACCGAATTAATAAGTGTTTACAAGACTCCTCACGAGCGAGATAATAATGAACACCGAAGAACACTCGAAATTTAATGTGATGAGATGAGACAGTGAATGAATCTGGAATTAAATTAATTGCTCAGCGTTTCGGGGTAGGTGTTCGAATTCAATACTCTGGCTATTTATAGACACCCAATTAATGTCCGTTGGTGAAGTTCTTCAAGTAGCCGTTGAGACTTATGAATGTTGCCGTTTAGACAGAAGAAATTCTCGTCGTAGGTTGTTCGTCTGTCTTTCAATTTAATTCAACAGAGTTGACATTCTCTTTCATTCTTTTTGCATAGCCGTTGTGAGATAGCATTTAATGTGCAATGAGAATGTCGAAGAAGCTTTACTTCGATCGAACAATTTACCTCTGGTTTAGGCGGCTTCATTTAATGCCTTGTCACCAAAATGCTTTTTCAAAATCTGCCGGTAACTTGTGTCTAATTAAGCTAAAACTTATCAACACACTGGTTAAAAGTATTTGATAGACTTAATAGGTAATAATCAGATGTGATAAACAAGAAGTAGAGATTTGAAGAATTACGCATACGGAGTTTTCAAAAACAGAGGCTAATTTGCTTGGGCAAGATTATTGGCTTGCTCGAGCAAACCTCTTGAAATGAAGTTAAAGGTGTCTTACGCTCGGCGATGCTCGGGCAAAGTATTTTGCCCGCTCGAGCATGGTGCTCGAGCATGAATATAATCATGCTCGGGCAAGCTCCTTTACAAAAGCTTGGAAGTGCTCGCCGATGTTGCTCGAGCATGGTGATAGTCTTGCTTGGGCAAGACATAGACAGAGGCGGAAAGATTAAAGCGCATCGCTGTTGCTTGAGGCAACGCAGAAAGCATGCTTGCGTAAATACGAGTTATGATGATGTTGCTCGAGCATGAACCCAGCCTTGCTCGGGCAAGCTTCTTGATCAACGTTGTCTCAGGTATGCTCGGGCAAGTTTTTCTGTTTGCTCGGGCAACTTGCTCGGGCAAGCATTTCCTTTGCTTGGGCAAGACTACTTAGTCTGATGATTTTTGCTTCGTCTCGATGTTGCTCGGGCGGACTTGTGGCCTTGCTCGGGCAAGCTCGTGCTTTCTGACGCTTTCGGGTGTTGCTTGAGCAAACTTCTTTTGCTTTTGCCATGAGGTTGCTCGGGCAGGATTATGACCTTGCTCGGGCAAGGTCATGCTTTCTGACGCTTTCAGACGTTGCTTGGGCATGATCACTTTGAGCTTCATTTTTCCTTCGAGACCCCGACATTGCTCGGGCAAGACTATGACCTTGCTCGGGCAAGGTCATGCTTTCAGATGCTTTTGAAGGTTGCTTCGGGCATGATTACGTTACCTTGCTTTTCTTTCTTTACTGGAGTCCGATGTTGCTCGGGCAAGGTTCTATCTGTGCTCGGGCATGATTACTAAGAATCTAATAATGCTTATTTTAATTTACTAAGAATTGTGATCATCAAAATATAGGAATTAACAAAGTATACGTTTTTCTAATTTGTGTATTAATCCTTGTTTTGATCACTTGGAAAACACTTAAGCACTAATATAATGAAGAGTTAGTGATTAGAAACAAGAAGAGCAAGTTATACAATCATTCCAATGATTTTTAGAAGTTTCAAAGAGATGCTTTGCTTTCTGGGAAAGCATCACTTGAGTGATCACTCGGGTGATCTTCTCTTAGCAGTTAGAGAATTGGATGTATCATTGAAGTGATGTGCTAGTGATGCATAAAATAGTAGTTCTCGAGTGGTCACTCGAGTGATCTTGTTTCTTTGAAAAACATATCACTTGTTACGTTACTTGAGTGATCAGTGATGAAAGATTATAGGGTCACTCGAGTGATCTTGTTTCCTTTGATTTTGAGAGTAACATATCACTTGATCACATCACTCAAGTGTTTTGCTAGTGATGTTGTTTTAAAATATCACTCGAGTGATCTTACACTTAGGAAATTTCCAGACTTCAAAATACTTCCAAGATCACTGTAGTGTTGTGCTAGTGATACTCTTTGACCCATCACTCGAGTGATGTTTTCTTCAAAACATTTTAGATCAACATCATTGGGACAGATCACTTGAGTGGTGTGCTAGTGATGTGATTTAACAAATCATTCGTGCAGTCACTCGAGTGAGTTTGAAAATTTGTCACATCATTGATCATTGGATGGTTTACTGTGGTGGTAATGAGAAGTCAAACACATCACTCGAGAGATCTTCTTTTGTAAAAAGATTTTACCAGATATTACTATAGTGATTTAACTTAAGTTTTATCACATCACTCAAGTGATCACTTCAGTGATATGTTTTTCTACTTCCAGTGATCACTTGCAGTTATATAAACACACCACTCGAATGGTCATTCGAGTGATCTAGCATTTTTTTTTTTTTGTAGAAAGTGATCTTTTGCTTGTTCAAAACACCTTGTTTATCTTTCAAATCCTTTGCAAAACCTTTCTAAGCTTTGTTAGTATAAAAAGCATAGAATCTAACAAATTGATCATTGAAAAACTTCTGAATACCTAACGTTTCTAAGTGGTTACTTTAGGAAAAAAATGAACCTTAACCCAAAAAAAATCATGACTTATACTAAATGCTCCTAAACAAATATTTCAAATCCTGAATGCATTTTTTTTTAAAAAAAAAAAACAGTGCTCATCCTCCTTTGTAAAGGATGAGAGCATATGGGAAAAGAAAAAGGAGATAAGTTACGATCTGGGTTCTCTCCTTTTCTTTTTCCCCAAAACTGTAGGGGGGAAAACAAGGGAGGATATGCACTTTTTTTCCTTAAAAAATGCATTCAGGTTTCTGTAATATTTTTCAGTAAATATTCAGTGTTTTAAATTAATTTTTAGTACACTGAGCATTTTAAAATATTTTTTAGTGACACTTAATAACCAAAATCCAGCACTTTGAAGTATTTTTCAGTAATACCTAGTGTATTAAAAATTAATTTAATATACTAAATGCTACTAAAAACATATTTGGATGTGCTACGTGTCTGAAAGGAGTTGAATGTAAGATTCATATATATAGGCATATTTAAATTTCAGATTTTAAAAATCTCAAATTTTAAAATATTTATATAAAGACGAAATTTTACAATAATAGGCAGCAATTGTGTTGGTTGACGTACGGAATGGTCAATTTTCAATGGGACAAGATGAATTAACTGGATCCAAATTCCCATTGGCCTATAATCGAAAATGTACTTTTAAATCGAAGTTGTTGAAGGTTTTTCAAGATACCAAAAATAGGTTAAGCATACACTTTTTAACGATAAGTGAATTCCTTGTCATTACCTGATTAACATTATCTGAAAGAAATATAAAAATCACATACATTCCACCCTTTTCTAAGTGAAATTTAAAATTCCATGTTAGAGAGTTGTTATATATGTGCATGCATACAATTAAGAGTGCATAAATAAATTAATATTTGGGTTATTTGGTTCCCATTTAATTAACGGTAGTTTTAACTTTCGGGATAATTCCAAAACAAGAACTTTAAAAATACTAAAATGAAAAAATACGGTTTAAATATTCAAAATACTAGAGAGGAGTTAGTGTCTTATTTGTTTTTTTTTTAAAATTAAATGAAAATGACAGAAAAGCCCCTGAGATATAAAAAGAAAAGAATGAAAAAGAAAGAGAAAGGGGACGCGAAGTGGGAAACAATGGAGGATGAAGCAAAGCAGGAGCAGGGGAAAGGAAGTGAGATATGTGATTTTTGACTCCTAAATGTTCTTCTCTTCATCACTCAATCCTAAGCTTGGAGGGAGGTGGCAGGAGGTCGCGTTGAGTGAGTACATGAGTTTGAAGTTTAAGGGTGAACAACAAATAATAAAGGGAGGATTTTGCAATAATTCATATATGTATTAATTCACCACTTGTTAAAAATAGCTATGCATCAATTCTCATTTTTAATAAGGGTTTGACAACTTCATATAAGATTATAACAGGTTCAGATAAGGTTTTTACAAATTCTAAATCTTAAATCATCATTTGTTACAATGGCTATGTATTGATTCCTGTTCTGTCATAAGAACACAGATGTCTAGCCCTAGGTGGACTAGTAAGTTGATATAGGATCAAATAGCTCCCTCTCAGATATCCATGGATGGAATACCTTTGAGAATAGACGATCACTGTACACAGCAAAGGGGGTGGTGTGTGTGCACAGTGTGGCCGAATAGTAAAGAGAGAGAGCTTAGAGTCTGTGTACCTTTAGGGTTTACCATCTATTTATAGTGGATACCTTAGGGTTAGGGTTTGGACTGATGGGCCTCTTGTGCCTCCAAGTCCAAATGTTCTGCCATCACATCTGTGCAATATTGGTTGCCTCTTGTTGGGCCACACCTTGAGTGGGCCTAATATTTTATTCCATAACAGTTGCCCCCTAGCCCGGTAGTTCAGGTCTCTGAGCTGCCGGGATGTATTATTTGCTTGATATGGAACGCGGACTTGGCCAAGATGTATCTTAGCTTATCCGGGTTGTGCTAGAAGCAATAAGATCTCTTGCTTGCTTTCGTAGCAATTTTTCACGAGATAATTCTCCGGTTTATATATCTGCATTTAATAACATGTAAGCAAATCACCTTCAATGGAAAATACTTACTGTTGCATTCTGGTTTGCCTTAATCTCGGCTATTGAAAATCATGCTTTTCCACTAACAACCCATGTTGCCCCCCAGCACGGTGGTTCAGGTCTCTGGGCTGCCGGGATGCATTGATATTTTAACTTGGCTCTCGACACGGAACTCGGGTTTTAACTTTACACAGAAGCTCGGATTTTAACTGTAGTCCAGCTTCAAAAATTTGCATGGATCCCTAATTTAAACTAGATTCAGTTTAAACCGGGTCCGACTTCAAAACTTTGCACGGATCCCTAATTTAAACTATATTTAGTTTAAACCGGGTCCGGCTTCAATACTTTACACGGTTTCTGTACCTCAGATTCCTACATGTTTAATTTCGACATGATTTTCAGAAACGGGTTTATGTACCTCTGATTCCTACACGTTTAGCTTCAATACTTTACACGGATCCCGGATTTAAACCAGATTCAGTTTAAACCGGGTCCCCGCCTTCATCCCTTTCGTAGGGATGGAATCCACACGAATCCCAGATTTTAACTAGATTTAGTTTAAATCGGGTTCGCCTTCTTTTCCTTTACAGGAGTTTGAGATAGACTTGGCGGCATTGCCGTTGTAACATGATTCATGAAAATGGGTTTGTGTACCTCGGATTCATGCATGTATATGCATTTCTGAACATGCCTCCCAATCCGGGTTGTCATTAAAATGAATCGCCCTCCAATCCGAGCTAAGTTAAAATTAACCGCCCTCAAGAATGGATTTATTTTTTGAGCAAAACGCCCTCCAATTCGGGCTAAGTTAAAATTAACCGCCCTCAAAAACGGATTTATTTTTTGAGCAAAACGCCCTCCAATCCGGGCTAAGTTAAAATTAACCGCCCTCAAGAACGGATTGATTTTTGAGCGAAACGCCCTCCAATCCGGGCTAAGTTAAAATTAACCGCCCTCAAGAACGGATTGATTTTTTGAGCAAAACGTCCTCCAATCCGGGCTAAGTTAAAATTAACTGCCCTCAAGAACGGATTGATTTTTGAGCGAAACGCCCTCCAATCCGGGCTAAGTTAAAATTAACCGCCCTCAAGAACGGATTTATTTTTTGAGCAAAACGCCCTCCAATCCGGGCTAAGTTAAAATTAACCGCCCTCAAGAACGGATTGATTTTTGAGCGAAACGCCCTCCAATCCGGGCTAAGTTAAAATTAACCGCCCTCAAGAACGGATTGATTTTTGAGTGAAACGCCCTCCAATCCAGGCTAAGTTAAAATTAACCGCCCTCAAGAACGGATTGATATTTGAGCGAAACGCCCTCCAATCCGGGCTAAGTTAAAATTAACCGCCCTCAAGAACGGATTGATTTTTGAGCGAAACGCCCTCCAATCCGGGCTAAGTTAAAATTAACCGCCCTCAAGAACGGATTGATTTTTGAGTGAAACGCCCTCCAATCCAGGCTAAGTTAAAATTAACCACCCTCAAGAACGGATTGATATTTGAGCGAAACGCCCTCCAATCCGGGCTAAGTTAAAATTAACCGCCCTCAAGAACGGATTGATTTTTGAGCAAAACGCCCTCCAATCCGGGCTAAGTTAAAATTAACCGCCCTCAAGAACGGATTGATTTTTGAACAAAACGCCCTCCAATCCGGGTTGACATTAAAGCTTAAACTTGACATGATTCATGAAAACGAGTTTGTGTACCTCGGATTCATGCATGTATAACTTGGACATGATTTTTGGAAACGGGTTTTGGTACCTCGGATTCCTACATGTTTACATCGGACATGATTTTGGGAACCGGGTTTATGTACCTCGGATTCCTACATGTTTAACTCGGACATGAGTTTTGGAAACGGGTTTATGTACCTCGGATTCCTACATGTTTAACTCGGACATGATTTTTGGAAACGGGTTTATGTACCTCGGATTCCTACATGTTTAATTTCGACATGATTTTCGAAAACAGGTTTCTGTACCTCAGATTCCTACATGTTTAATTTCGACATGATTTTTGGAAACGGGTTTATGTACCTCTGATTCCTACACGTTTAGCTTCAATACTTTACACGGATCCCAGATTTAAACCAGATTCAGTTTAAACCGGGTCTCTGCCTTCATCCCTTTTGCCGGGACGGACTCCACACGGAACTCAGATTTTAACTAGATTCAGTTTAAATCGAGCTCCATTTAAAATAGACTTGGCAACATTGCCGTCGCAATTAATTCCTTTAGAGGAATTTTAGATAGACTTGGTGGCATTGTCGTCTTTACATGGAGCCCGGATTTTAAACATATTCAGTTTAAATCGGGTCCCCCTCAAAGATTTACACGGATCCCGGGATTTTAACCAGATTCGGTGAACGTGGTCCGCCTTCAAAATTCTACACGGAGCCAGGCTTTTAACCAGATTCCGTCTAACCGGGTCCATCTTCAAAACTTTACACGGATCCCTGATTTAAACTAGATTCAGTTAAAATCGGGTCCGCCTTCTCTCCTTTCTCACAACATTAGATGGGTCTATCCTTGCTTAGGAATTTATTTGATCCTGCTTTGAGAAATTTCCCCGAGGAAGCAACTCCTTTGCAGAAACTGATAGATAAAGATCTTCAGCTCTTTGAATAATATTCTCAGGAATTCTTTCCCTCTTGTCTGTTTCAAGAGGGAGAATAATTTTGCTACATAAATTCCATAGCGGGAGCGCAAGAATTGATTCCTTTGCAATCCATAGCAGAGGAAACACTTTCTTGCGTTATGATACTGTGCTGATGTATGGAATAGAGAAGGCACCATACTGTGAGTTCCATTTGGTGAAAATCATCTTGGTTGCCCACTGCTTCTAATATTCAAAAGTAATTAGTTGCAGCTCCCTTATAATGAATAGAATCTGCAACCTGAGCCCCATCATTTACAATTTTTTTTCCTTTAGAAAAGAATTCCAATCAATGGAAATTATTGCTCCAAGCCTAGAAGTCAAAGTCACCAAAAGATGTATGCTTAAAAGGATAGAAGTGGCAAATAATAATCTCTCCGTTCGAGGCTTGTCGTGGAGTGCAAAAAGATCTCTTAATCAATGAATAACTTCGTAGGAAATAAATAACTCCAGCAAGCCATCCCTCATTTGAAGTTGCCTTTCTTCAGAACTCATATGACCCAAAATTGTAGTAACACCACAAAAAGTCATTAAATATTTCGTAGATTAACTCAAAATTCCCAACCGATACTCTATTTGCCGGTGGCTTCAAAGATTATCGCTTTGAATTTAAACTGCATTCAAAAACTCATGAAGCTTAAAATAATAATTTTGCTTTGTTTTACACCCGAAAGTCCAAGACCTCCCTTGGCAATCCTTTGAAATGATGCATTTATAAAGCTTTCACATCACCCATTTAAAAAACCGATCCCAAGCTTTCATATCGGCCGCCTTGTAATTTATGCTTTGAAATTCTCAACTTCCTTCTATCGAATGATTCCAAAAACCAACAAAAGTGTTGCTTGGGCTCATGAGAAAATCTCTAAGTGCCCTAGGCATAGAAAATGAGTGACGAAATGATACATAAACACATGTGGCCAACACGTAGCCGCCACCCAACACGGGATTATTTTTTCCAAGAGACCGATGAGAACTCATCTCGCATTGCCGCTTGCGTCTTGTGTGCATTAGAAGCTTAGCTGTGATGCCAATTGCCTCTAAGATTTTAATCGAAAGTAAAGCATAAATGGCCTAGCCGTGTGATAGCCATTTATTCTTAGAGATCACTACAAATGTGTGCTTGTTTGATGCCGCAACAGAACCATTTTTGATCTCCGAGAAGCGACGTAAAAAATTAATTGATTTCACGAGACAATTTTTAAATGCTTCTCTAAAACAATATTTCCCAAGTTTACAAAAATTCTTGTCTTGCGATGACAAAGTCAAACTAAGAACCCATAACAATATTAATCTTTCCAAACTGATCAATTGCATGAAGGGTATCCCACCTCACATATATCATCTTCTTCATAACTCAAGAGCAATAATTCAATCATAAACTATCTTCATGATCAACGTAAAAAGGCCAAGTCCGATTCTCATCAAACAAATGGGCCCCGCAAGTGTACCTGTCTTTTAAATAAAAACGAAAAGCTTATTGTACCTGGCTGTGGTTGACTTGTTTCCTTTGGAGATCCATTTTCTTTTGCCATTTCTTTCACTGTTTCAAGAATAATGGGCCCCGCTACTAACCCAAGGCTGGTAGAAGCTACAGCATCTCCAGGATTAATTGAACCAACAACTTTAGCAACCTCATTGGCTAAATTTGGTAGACCTGCAACCTCTAACGTGTTGATTGTCTTGCCATTTTCCGTCGTGGTCATGGGTGTAAGGGATTCAATCAACCGTTGCTTTGCCTCGATTTCCGTCACACTTTGGCCTTTTCAAATGCCCAAAGGATGTTTCATATTTCGGGGCTTTGATATTGACAGGACGTTACAAGGAGTTAAGCTCGCCACGCTTCCGCATCTCGGACTTACCTTTCTCCCACATACACATCTCGGCATCTCAAGACAGTGACCTCGGCATGCACCCTTCTCGGACATCTCGGGCATTTCATGAAGAGGATCCTGGCCATCCGACTTCTCTTTCTTGGAGTGGATGAATTCGATTTGCATCCTCTCGTCTGGGTTAACCGACTACGAACCCGCAGCACCCAACTCAGTTGGCGCAACTCAGCTCGGCTGTGAGCTGCTTGATCTTTGTGGTGGCCACGTCCCTGAGGTCAACATTCTCATTGAGAAGCTTTTGGAGCTAGCTCTGAGATAAAGCCGAAGTAGTGTACCAGGAAAATTCCCTTTCTTGAGTACGGAGATCTGCATGAGCTCTGTGTAATGCAAACGATTGATAGGAAATAACATAGGAATATTTCATGTCTGCTAGTGCTTCAAAATGAGCAAATAATGCATTGCTACGCTTTCAAGATAATAAAATGAGAGAGTTCGAGAATCCAAGCTCGTCTACAAATCCGACTTAATCCTCCACGATATACCATTTCATGGGTTATCGGCATAGCTTCAGAGGGAACTTTAGTTGATAATAAAATAATCCCCGCGTTCAAACGATCATCCCGGACTTCACCCAAGCCGACGTCGGTTCTTGGACTTTCTGGTTGCTTGGTTCTCGGCACAGCTATCTCGGCTCTGTTGCTGTGTTGCTTCTGTTATCTCAGGCGCTTGCCATGCCGGTTTCAGTTACCTCAGCATTCTGATGCTCGGTATGCCGACTCTAAGTATCTTGGCATCTTAGAATCTCGACTCAGACATCTTCTTTGCAACTCGGATGAAGTTAACAATCCAAACCCGGTTAACCATTCAAAGTATTTCGGCAGTGGGTCTTGGTTCAAGCAGGTCTGGGCATGAACCGACGTGCAACTCAGATGGCATCTCGGCACTAGGTTTGGTAAACGCAAGGCTCAACTGGTAGAGCACCTGTCTTCACGCACCCTAGTGCACGGGTCCTGTGTTCAAATCGTTTTGGGAACGTTCTTTGCGGTTTCTTCTTGTTTTCATCAACATTTGTAGAACCATACAACTTCTTGCTTGCTGACTTCCTCGATCCAGTTTGTATTTCAAAATTAAACCAGAAGACGACAAGAAGACGGTAACCTTGATTAAAGAGGTAAACGGGAATAGATGTATAAGCCTTCTCCATCTGTAGCACCTAAGGCTCTGGACGTTTGAATTTCAGTCCCATGTTTGGTACTGAAGCTCCTGGTCTTCTTGATTTTACTGCTGTTGATTTTCCCCCACTTGGACTGGGTTTCTCCACAACAATCCGAGCAAAGGCATCTGACTACTTTTTGGTGACCATCTTTGGTCATGGGAATCAAAATTTACCGACTCCCCACAGACGGCGCCAATGTTCTGTCATAAGAACACAGATGTCTAGCCCTAGGTGGACTAGTAAGTTGATATAGGATCAAATAGCTCCCTCTCAGATATCCATGGATGGAATACCTTTGAGAATAGATGATCACTGTACACAGCAAATGGGGTGGTGTGTGTGCACAGTGTGGCCGAATAGTAAAGAGAGAGAGCTTAGAGTCTGTGTACCTTTAGGGTTTACCATCTATTTATAGTGGATACCTTAGGGTTAGGGTTTAGACTGATGGGCCTCTTGTGCCTCCAAGCCCAAATGTTCTGCCATCACATTTGTGCAATATTGGTTGCCTCTTGTTGGGCCACACCTTGAGTGGGCCTAATATTTTATTCCATAACAATTCCTATTCTAATAAGGCTTTAACAACTTCATATAAGGTTTTATCAAAACAATTTTGCACAACTTGACCTAATATTTCCATCTATTTTGTTAAGTGAATTGCAACAAACAAATTAGCAATGTATCAATTGAAGAACTTTTGTATTTCATCACTTTCCCAAAAAAAATAAAATCCATGACTTCACTCTTTCCAAAAATTTACATTAAGGTTTCACACCTTTAGATTAAGAAATACCTATAAAATCCTCCTTTTTATTTGTTGTTCACCCTCAACTTCATTACTTACGACCAATCTTCTCAGCCACAATAACCAGTAACTCATGAAATGAGAGCACAACATTGGTTTAGGGAGCATAAAATGGGAGCATGAAAAGGGAGCACACTACTGGCCGCAAAAAAAATGTATCGTGCCATCTTCTCTTTTCTATTTTTAAAAAATGTAGAGGGGCACTTTTGTTATTTCAATTTAATTTTAAAAAAGACAAATCATGCCCTCACACCTTTTTAGTATTATGAATATTCAAAATATCTTTTTGTCCTTTAGCATTTTTAAATTTTTTTTTTCTGAATTTTTCCCTTAAATTTTTAAGTGGCGGGTCAACAAAAAAAAAATCAAAAAATAACCTAGATTATTACGAGTATAATTATTTGGGAAAATTACGCGCAGGTCCCAAGGAAGAGGATTTATCACAATAAAGTCCCTTGAAATCATGAAATTACACAGAAGTCCCTATGGACTTTTTTATATTAATTCATAGTAGGAAAAGACCTTATTGCCCATTCAGCATAAAAAAGGAAGGAAACAAATAGAGCAAACTTGCGCGTGGGAGATAGCTTTCGTCAAAAAGGGAAAAACTCAGAAATCACGTAAGCAAGATAAGTTGATCGAATCTCCAACGTAGAAGGCAAGTAAGTGACATTTTCATGTCCTAGGCAAAGCTGAGATTTGGCAGCTGTCATCTATATGTTCGTTGAATAATTTATTTTGTCAGTGTATGTTCTTTGCATTCAGAGAGTGAAGGGTTGGTAAAGGGTTGAAGTTTGAGCTCATTAGTGGACTATAAGCTCGTACCTTGGTAAGTAATGCTAAGATTTTGTTAAAGATATCATCTTTACCATTGAAGTTGGGGTTTCATGTTATTGGGTAGGGTTAATAACATTGTGCTCTGTTTTTTGGGAAGGTAACAGAGGGATTGCTATGTTTTTATTGGTTTCTGGTTGATGTGATGATGGAACGTTTAGTTAAAAGTTCTGATAGGAGATAATAAAGTTGTTGTTAATACATGCATTTATTGTTGTAAATATGGCTTTTTTAGATGTTAATACAATCCTGTTGTTGCAGATTGTCCTGAAATATGGTAGGTACTTCTGGGAAAAATCTATTATGTTTCTTTCATTTTGGGGGGGGGGAGTTTTTAAATGGTGGGGAAGATGAAAGTCAATATGTTGGAGGTTTGGTAAGAACAAAATTTATAAAGGAAGGCACAACCTATGACGAGTTGTGAAGAATCATATCATCTCTGTTTGGAAAAGAAAGTAATGACATTTGTGTGAAATTCAAAGTTAGCTTTGATCCATCAACATATGTAGATCTTGTAGACGATGAAGGGGTGGATCATTTAATAAAGTTTAATGAAGAATCTGGGCATGTTTACTGTAACATCCCATTTGAAAACGGCGGATTTTTTTTTTAAAACGTTTCCAAATATTTCAAGCAGTGTAGTCAGAGTAGAGCATTGGAGCGAGTAAGTAATTTACATTACATTCAAAAATATGGACCATAGTGTAAGAGTATTGGATTACAGTTATCCAGAATTCTTTAAAGAAACTAAAGGAAACGATAAACAACGTAGACACGTCCTGGCCTACTTCGGTTGCTTGCCACGATCGCCTAAGATTGGTCCTCCAGACCCTGATGCTACAACTGAGATCCATTCCACATATGGATCTCAGGTAACGGTTAACCTTATGCTCAAATAAAACAAGATACGTACAAATGATATTCATTTCGATACAAAGATATCATCACAAAAGCAACAAGCGAGATGCATGATCAATAACATGGACGAACATAAGCACAAAGCGTATGTAAAGTCTCTCTCTCGACTAGTTCTGCACATATCCAAAGGTGCCACGCCACAACGTGTCCTCGCGCTAGGAATAACTCAAACGTCATTACCAATACTATAATCCGTGGGTAAAGTCGTAAGTATCTCGACGATTCTCAACGTAACCTCGGTCTATGAACGTATCTATAACGCAAAAGTATATAAGCAGCATAGAGTTAGGGTTACAATACGCGTCCGTACCTTAGTTGCGATATCCGGCTCTTCCGGCTAAAAAACGGTACTTTTTGACGCCGTACGTAAAACAAGTGAAACAAATGCTCAACAAATGAACGATGGAATTTCGACAGCGGTTCGATGTCGAAGTATTCTAATCAGAATAATAACACACTTATGAATATTTGGCAGCATAACGAATTTTAGGTGAAAAAGACCATTTTGCCCCTACTACCCCTATTTGGCGGAATTTCGCGTAACTTCGTTACTTTGACCGTATTCCATTTCAAAATTATCCCCACCGTGTTTTTACCTTGTCTCGGCATCTTTCAATGCAATGAGGCATAAAAACAAGTATAGGAATATATTCTCAAACTTCCTAGATCAAAACAACAGCTTCTACTATAACTACCGAAAGAACTACGGAAACTAAAAGCTAAGGACAGAAGAACTTACTCGGAGCTAGGCAGAATTTTTGCAGAGCTTCTCACTCTAAGTTTCGGACAAGGAAGAGAGAAGAATGGTGTGAAGAATGAAGAAGAGGAGGGTGCTATTTATAGAAGAAATTCAGGACGTATCGGGAATTTTCTGCTTTGTGTTTGAACCGTTAGATCTAGGGTTTTGTAAGATGGAATCTTGACCATTCAAGGTCTTGGTCGACATCTAAGAGCCCAAAAATTCAAATAATGAGTTTTCATCCAATGATGGCTCTTGCTTTATGGCCTCCGGTCCGATAAAGCTACCCGATCGGTGTCCGTTTCGCGCGATTTCGCAGAAACTCAAAAATGCGAGCGTGTAACTTTGAAGATCTTTTCATCTTCTTTCATAATATCTATTTTGATCCTCTTTTTTATCATATCCAGGTATTCTCCGGTGCATCGGAAGATATTCGGACAAACGCGTCCGGTTACGGAAATCGCTTCCGATAGAACCAACTTCTGGACAATAATTCGCTGAGTCGTAAAACGTCCAGTTGTTGCCTAACTTAATCCCGTGTTTGAAAAGACGCAATTGTTTCTATAGGTTCTCACTTTGCCTATCTGACTCTACTCTATCTGATCAACTTTTCGTCTTATTTGAAATTAGGTTTTTCGGTTGCGGAAACAACGCCTGGTAAATTCTTTCTTCGTGTAAAATTTCACTTGTTCTTAATTTGACCAGTCTGAAAAGACTTTTACCTCTGGTTTACCTATAGAATTTATTTCTAACTTTTCCCCTCGGTCTGCCTATAAGCTGACTCACCTCATTATAATATTATTTTATTCTAATTATCATTTTAATTATTTAAACAATTCTTTTTAATTAAAAATACCAATAATTTCGGCCCCCTCATTTTAAAATTCAGTTTTAATTATTTTTTCATAATATTTTCCATTTTTAAAAAATATAATATTTTTTTTACCAAAAATTCCCGTTTTACCCCTGCCTTCGTTAAGGCTTAATCAGGCCTAAATTATTCGTTTAGTGACCTTTTTAGGATTAGGTTTCTTCATAAATTTATCTTTACTAATCTACAGTACATTGTTATCTTACACACTTTATACTGACATTGTCATTTTATATCCTATGTAAAATATTAAAATTGTTTAAAGTTACTTTATGGTTCTAGAATGCTTTTTAAACATTTCTTCATGTTATTTCATCTAAAATAATTTATTAAATTCTCATAATGAAATATAATACTCCCATAATTTTCTCATAATTTTTCATGATCCTTCAGTATTTATCATAATGTTTTTAGACTGTTTTTATCACCATTATTGCATTTTTAGTCATTCTCGTTCATCCGATTTTTCTACGTAACTTTTTCGAAAATTTACTCGACAATTATAACAATTTTCTATAATAGTTTTAAACTCATGAATTTGCTTCATCAAAATTTTCATTAATTTCTCTTATCTCAAGAATTCCAGATTTGCTAAAATCCGGGTATTACATTTACCTTGAAGAGAAAGGGAATAATGACAATATACAACCACCATTGAATGCTGAAGCGCAACAGGAAGAAGAAGTGTAGGTTTAGTTGCTATAACAAAGCTAATTTGTTTTTGTATAAGTTTTGAATGAGGGCTCATACATTGTCATTACTAATATGGTAACTTGTTGTTTATTGCAGGGATGAGCACTTGTTTAGATTTGTAGGTGGATTGTCTATGTCTCCACCTCCTTTGTTAAATGAAAGTGAAGAGTTGCCATCTTTGATATGGTGTACTCAAATTGTGCCAACACCAAGACCGGAGATGAATCATACCAAATGGAGGGATTTGATTATTGGAGAAGGACAGATTTTTGCCAATGCTTTGACCCTTCGTCAAACGTTATACAAATACAACATTGCACACAAGTTTTCATACCATTTTGTGAAGAACAATCAACAAAAGGTAATTGTGAAGTGCAAGGTTGTGGTTGTCCTTGGTATATTGGTGCTTATTCATCGGGAGAACATCAAGATACAGAGTTCCTAACAATAAAAAATATGGAAGTGCACACATCCACCAAGCGCAGGACAACCTAATTGTTTCTCATCCACCTCGACATCCTCAACTGTAATGGATGGTTTAAGGGGCAATATCGACAAGACTGCCCTTGAAATTCGCTCAGACATGTATAGAGAGTATGGGGTGCGAGTGAACTATTCCCATGCATATAGGGCCAAAGAAAGAGCGTTGAGGGAAATACATGGTAGAGTACAAGAGTCTTACCGGGTTATCCCTGGGATATGTGAAAGACTTATTGAAAGTGATCCTAACACAACTGCAAAATGGGAAGCCTCATCAAACAATAGTTTTCATAGGCTATTTATTGCTTATGGTTGCTCGATTAAAGGCTTTTTTGATGGATGTTGGCCCATACTTTATATTGATGGATGTCATCTTAGTGGCCTGTACAAGGGAACAATGTTGTCAGCTTGTGCATATGATGCAGACAATGAAATGTTTCCCTTAGCATATGCCATTGTTAGCGGTGAGACATATGATGAATGGGCTTGGTTTCTATGGACTGTGAAAGAAATAACTGGATCAATGCAAATAGCAATCGTGTTTGATAGTAATAATGCCATTATTGGTGCGGTAAAAGACATATTTAGTAGTGAGAGACATATTAGGACTTGAGTTTCAACCAAAATCAAGGTTTTTAAATGTTGTTGTGAATGTGGCTTTGTTTGTTGTAAATGTAGCATTTGTTGTTGTAAATAGCCTCTGGAGTTGAGAAATGAGAAAAATTCCTGGTTTTGAAAGTTTGTTGTAAATATATGTTTTTTCTGTTGTAAATGTAGCATTTGTTGTTGTAAATAGCCTTTGGACTTGAGTTTCAAAAAAATCCTGGTTTTGAAAGTTTGTTGTAAATATATGCTTTTTCTGTTGTAAATGTTGCATTTGTTGTTGTAAATATCCTCTGGACTTAAGAAATGAAAAAAAATCCTGGTTTTGAAAGTTTGTTGTAAATATATACTTTTTCTGTTGTAAATGTTGCATTTCTTGTTGTAAATATCCTCTAGACTTGAGAAATGAAAAAAAATCTTGTTTTGAAAGTTTGTTGTAAATATATGTTTCTGTTGTAAATGTAACATTTGTTGTTGTAAATAGCCTTTGGACTTGAGAAATGAAAAAAAAATCCTGGTTTTGAAAGTTTGTTGTAAATATATGCTTTTTCTATTGTAAATGTAGCATTTGTTGTTGTAAATCCTGGTTTTGAAAGTTTGTTGTAAATACATGTTTTTTCTTTGTAAATGTAGCTTTTGTTGTTGTAAATAGCCTCTGGACTTGAGAAATGAAAAAAAATCATGGTTTTGAAAGTTTGTTGTAAATATATGCTTTTTCGGTTGTAAATATTGCATTTGTTGTTGTAAATATCCTCTGGACTTGAGAAATGAAAAAAATCCTGGTTTTGAAAGTTTGTTGTAAATGTAGCATTTGTTGTTGTAAATAGCCTCTGGACTTGAGAAATGAAAAAAAATCTTGGTTTTGAAAGTTTTTTGTAAATATATGTTTTTTCTGTTGTAAATGTAGCTTTTGTTGTTATAAATAACTTCTAGACTTGAGAAATGAAAAAAATCATTGTTTTGAAAGTTTGTTGTAAATATATATTTTTTCTGTTGTAAATGTTGGATTTGTTGTTGTAAATAGCCTCTGGACTTGAGTATGAAAAATATTCCTGGTTTTGAAAGTTTGTTGTAAATATATGCTTTTTCTGTTATAAATGTAGCATTTCTTGTTGTAAATAGCCTCTGGACTTAAGTATGAAAAAAATTCTGGTTTTGAAAGTTTGTTGTAAATATATGCTTTAATAATTTTTCTGTTGTAAATATAACATTTGTTGTTGTAAATAGCCTCTGGACTTGAGTATGATTTTTTTTTTTTTTTGAAAGTTTGTTGTAAATATATGCTTTTTCTGTTGTAAATGTAGCATTTGTTGTTGTAAATATAGCATTTAGGGACAATAAAAAATTCTCCTATTGAGCAACACATTATCAATTTAGTCAAGTTTCAATATAGCATTTCCTGTTGCTAATGTACATTTGACTTTAAGGCTAGTAAAAAAATAGTCAGATTTTGCTCTAAGGCTGGGCAAGTTGGTACATTTAGTTGCCATTATATACGTTGTCGAAATAAGCCCATAACAATGCGAACACTTTCTGTCGTTTTTACAATAACATCTACAACTCTATTTCCTCTTCTTCGATTGTTGGTTGCCTGGCATTCGGGATAGCACCTTCTGCGCATGTGTTTTTCTCATGCGATACAAGCCACCATAAGCTTTCAAGCTTAATCTGCTGTAGTTGCTCATGTGATAACTTAGTCATGGTATACCCTTCTTTGTCTTAGGGAGAGTCATCCCATCCATGTAACCATGATAGAACATGGACACACAAGAATGCCTGAAATGAAAATGTCACATACAGTGAACCAATAATTTGAAAGTGATGAACAATAATGAACCAAAAATACTTACGTATCATTTTGCAAATGTACTTTGGCCCAGTTTACTTGGTCAGGAATTTGTCTTCCTTTGGAAAATAATGTTGGTTTAACTCTTCGAAGTATTTTATGGAAGCAATCTCTCTGCATGAACATAAAATATTTTTCAGGTTAGCATAATAGAATAACATCTTAACACCTAGCAGTAACAACAACAAAATTCCCAATTCACAACACAATGCATCTAGTTTAGTGTGTTGTTCTTACACATTGACTTGCCAACCAATCCTTGGCTTTAAACTCTTGTTGTTGACTTTTAGTCAATCTCTTCGGTTTATTTGTCAGCTGAGACCCTTTCGTTGCTTCTTCTTCCTCATTCTGTAACTTTAGATACGTTAGGTTGTTGACATATGAGTCAAGGGCGTAGAAACACATGGTCTTCGTCTCGAAAACGTAACAAAACCAGTGATTCAAGTGTAGTGTTGGACCAAAAATGAAGTCGCAATCGCCGATGTTATGTCCAATATGTTCCGGCAGGATCTCTTTTTCATGCGCTTCCCATGACCACTTCTGCGGATTGTTAGACATTTTTTCCATCAACTCTGAAGAGAAAATGTGTCTTCTCACATGGCCAGACTTCTTCAATTCATCCCTGACCAAGGTCTTGCCAACCATTGACATAAACTCTGCGCATTGAATAAAATGTTACTAATCAGCAGAACAACTAGACAGAAATTGGCATGCGTTTTCAAATAACTAGTAATAAACAACTGAAAGATCTTAAGTGGCACACTTCTTAGAAACCAAACAACTGATAAAATGGTCCCAAAAAACAAAAACCCTAAGACCCATTGAAGCACAATTTTTTTTTAGAATGCCCCCAAAGTTGAAAATAAAATAAACATGATTACCACTGACCCGTCATTTATCCATTCTCTTCCGCGTAGACATTGAAGTTCACCACGGGTGAGGAAATAGTCATACATATCTACAAACTCTCTGATACACAAACAAGTGTAGGAAGTTAGTTGTCATGGTTAAATTTAATATAAATTTAATAAGTTTGTTGACTTACTCCAGCTTTTCCTCTTTGGTACATCTTGTTGTGCACAACTGATATAAAGCTTTCTTGTCGTTGTCATTTTTTGGTCTCTTTTTACCCATAGTTGTCACCACCCATGGAGACCCAATTGCAGGTCTTTTGAGCCTTGTAGATTTCCTAAAGTTTTGAAATTCTTCCTCCACATTGACTTCATCTTCAGTTGAGTCATTATTGTGTTCGCTTTCCTCTCCTTGTTGTGACGTATGATCTTCGCTTTCAGACCCTTCATCTTCATCAGTTGACTTTGAAACTTCATCTTCATCCTCATCTTCTTTTTGTATGTCTCCCCCATCCTCTTCATTTTGTGAACGACGTTCTTCATCATCACTTTGAACCTCATCATTGCCATCACCTTCATCAATTTCCGCCCCCTTGAAAAGCCTTGCTTGAAGGGGAAGCAGTTCTTCTTGCACTATGGACATCACCCTAGACATTACTCGATCATATGTTCTCTTTATTTCCTGAAAAGTATGATAAATAAATTAATTAGTGATATAACTGTAACCCATTGTGGACGTAACATCGTGATCGCATACTTACTGGGTGAGTGAAGACTGTTTCTGGATACAATTGCGTAGATGACTGGCCAACTCCGTCACCGTAAGGAAGTAGCAGCCCTTTATTGCTTTCTCTCTCAGTCCGCACTCTCCTCTTAACCTTAGTATCATCCCAAAAATGAATTGCATCCTCTACCGTAGGGGCTTGTAGGGGCCCAATGGAAAATGTTGCAAGCAATAAATCTGCATAAGAAGTCAATAACCATATCAGCAGCAAATGACAACTTGTACTGCAACAATTTACAATGCATGATACAATGACCAATTAACTAACATGAAACTGATTAAAAAACAGCTGCACTTACCATGAGAAAATACATACAACCTCCAATATATATTGGTTTCCCTGAAACTGTCCCTTTCCCTTTCCTTACTTTTTTCCTTGTACTCTCCAATAGAATTACAAAGTTCATTCAGCACAAAGGTGGACCAATCATACTCCCTATAATCTTCCTTTGTCGCCACAATGACCTTCAAAAGTGTGTCACTAACTTTAATGGCCGCACTAGGACACAAGAGGATTCCCAAGGCATAAATAACGAAAAGGATTTCAAAATCTTCTTCTACCTTGCTTTCAATTATCCAGTTCCCTATCATCTTGTATGAGATTGACCCATACAATCTCTTTAGTGACTTAAATTCTTTATCTTCCTTCTTGGTTTTTCTTTCAATCTCCCCCCCATGACATGGTAACCCTATCATTTGTTTCACATCTTCAAGGCCTACATGAAGTGACTTCCCTCAAATGGAGACATTCTTTGTTGGAGGGTCAAAAGCGTCCATAAACTGACCACATAAATGTCGAGGAATTTGTGCACAACATATATTAACGAACTTATGGAATCCTATCTTCTCCAACCTCTCCATCCTATCCGGTCTATTTTTAATCTTTTCACACACTTTCATAAATTGATTTCGGGCACAACGAGTAAGGAAAGGAACAACATATTTTTTTCCCCTGGCCCCTACTTAATTTCTGGGCTCTCTTCCTATATTTTCTCCTCTCCTTATCTCTTAATGCATTCCATGCTTGTTTAACAGCCTGAGTCTCCTTTCTCAACAGCCCGACCTCTTCATTCTTCTTCTTCTTTTCCTTGAAATACTCTTTCGTGAACAATTTATATCCGGAGACCTTTGGCTTGACCTCTTTATCTGTCGCCATATTCTTATTACCTGAAAAATAACATCGGCAGTTTGATTTAATTTCTTAATATAGAAATGTTCACACAGGAAACACAACCCTAAAATAATAGCGATTAAACCCACACCACTTCTTTCTCTCTTCATTGGCTCACTAAAAAAATTTCAAACTAGCTATTAGTAGGTTTATAGACCAGAGAACGGAGTGCATGTATGATTAATCAAAAAGGAGCAAAACCAAGCTAAGTTAGAATCAATAGAAACATTATAGGGTAAAAACTAATCTAAACTGCATATTAAGCAGCCTTTCTCAATGATTCAAAGAAGTTAGAAGTGCTCTTAACATTCCTTTTAATGTTTGAATGGAAAAGTACCTTGTGACATTCCACTTCCAGAAGTAGTCTTGTTGCTTGTTTGCATGAAACTGATATAACCCCCAACTTACACAAGCAAATATAGAAAATGGAATAGAAACTCATATTACAAAGATGAGTGCAAGAATCTTAAGCACTCAACTCTTTTCGTTTCTGTTTCTTTTTTCACAAAACACACACAAACTCACACAACTCTACTTATTCGTCTATGGAGTGGACTACTATGCCAAATGCATCAGATTAATCTCTTCTTGAGTGGACTATTCTACTAATTACCCAAGCTAAGTTCTGATCTATTTATACCCAAAACAATAAAACTAAGACCATTAATGTGGCCCAGCATGAGTGGAGAATTTTATAGTGGATAAGATTAGTTGGAAATGTTGATGGGATTGTTAGAGGAGAAATTGGGGTTGTATAATGGAGAGTGGGAATGTGCATTGCGGGGGTTTATTGTTTCAGAAAGCCTTCTTTTTTGTCTTGTGTGAAATTTGTCTCTCAATATCTTTAAGGATGGTGTAATGAAACCAAACAATGCTTAGAAGTTGGAATTTCTAATGTTTTGTGGTATCTGTACAGTAAAAAGTTTGATTGTAATTGTTACTTTCACCAGAGGATTAACATACATATATTGCTTTTAATCAACAACAAATATTAAGCTCTGCAAAGAATTATTTGCAGTGTTTCATCAGTATGATTTTATTCAAACTTAATATTAATACACCTAAGCAGCAATGTCCACAAGAAACCAGAACTCATTCGTGTGAACAACTTAAAGAACTACAAATTTTTGTTGACTGCCAATGACAAGGATGCAAATATCAAGAGTAATTTGCTCCTTGTTCTTCATAATAACACAAAAATAAAAATTACAAGAGTTTAAGAAAACTACAATTCACACTATCAATTCATAATAACACAAAAATAAAACTTATAGGAGTTTAAGAAAACTTCAGAATTTTAACAGGTATCTTCAGCATATATAACTTCAGCAAAAAGCTATTCTCTCCTTTTGGAATATATATCTTAGTAACAACACTTGGTACAAAAATTCACACTATCATTTCATCAGCAAAAGCAGGGTCAGAAGCTTAAGAGTTGCATCATTCAAACAATTCGATTGCTAAATAATTCAAGATGGTGGATTAGGCGTAAAATATCAAAACCAAAATGACTTGGTACAGAATAGTGAATGTCAAACTTGTCAGCACTCTATTTAGAATGAAAGTTGTTTTATCTCCAACATAAAACAAGGCGTACTTCAAAGATAATGCTGGAAAATATGATTGTTTCAAGAAACCTTAACAAAACAAAACCAGTGAGGTCATCAATGAGACTTGCATTGCAAGTAGTAAATAAAATGAGCATTGAAATCTACATGGATTAAATCCTATACTTCTAATCATGGGAAGGCAATCATTAAGTAATTATTTAAAAAACCAAAGAATTTTGTTGCCATTAAACCACCAAGAAAATCTCAGCAAAAAAACATTCTTGATCAAGCGAAAATCATTACATATCCAAAAGAGTAACACAACGAACGAAGGGATTATCCAACATTTTTTTGAGACTTACTTAACGCAATTGCGAACTCCCCCAGCTAGAATCTATAAATTTCAAATTTCCCATAAGCTAATCGAAATTCAATTAAATAATGTATCCCATTTCCTTCTTGATGTCTGCCACTCTTTTATATAAATCCTCGTCTCTCCTCAACAATCCCAAACCTGAAGCACGATTCACGGTTCGTCATAGCAACAAGGAAAACCCCATAATGGGGAAATGCTCCTAAGAGAAACCTAACACAAATTTTATTAAAGGCTGACCCAAATCGAATTCCATTCACGAATTCAAGGCTAACCCAAATCGAAACCTAAAACGCATTATCAACCAGCCGCACCAACAAAATGAAAATGGGGTAGAGGTAGATCCAGGATACTTACTAGGGAAGCAAGAGATCAAAGACGCAAATTTCCTTGGCGGTCGAATGCGGTGGAGATCTAGATCACTGAGAGTATGAGTAAAGTAATTTTCCTTCTCGGTCGATTGCTTTATGCGTTTTCTCCTTTGGGCAACAAACTAATTTTACGTTCACAAATAATATCAAAAAAGTCCCTAGGGACTTCTGTGTAATTTGGTGATTTCAAGGGACCTAATTGTATTTTTTTCTCATACTTGGGACCTAGCTGTAATTTTCCCTTATTTGTATTTCAGTCTCGTTAGAACGGAGTGGTCAACTTATTGGACATATATATCTAGCAAGAGATTGGATCATGCTTTTGCCTTTGGTTATGTGAAGATGGGAATTGAGTGATTTCCCCCCCCTTAGTAATCCTTAAGGCCAACATTTTTTCTAAGTTCTATTATTAGGTATCAAAACAAGCTAATCTGGGTGGAGGCTTTGCGACCAGGATGCCTTTCCCTAAGAGTATTTTTAAATAAGGTGGGATTCAAACCCAGTTCACCCACTTTGTGATCTAACTGGTCCACTGCGAGACCAAGTACCCTTGACTTGAAAATTGGGTGATTACTTCATAACTTCTCCAAGTATTTTGTTCTCTCTAATTGTATTATTTATGGGTGGAAATAGACCCAGCTTTATCCTTACCAGTTCAGGCCTATTTTCTAATAAATAAGTTTAAACTTGGCCTATGGTTTGTTATAGGCTTTTTTTTTTTGAAGTCTAAGCCTAACTTATACAAAAGTCCTGGCTTGGTCTCGAAGAATGTTAAAAAGGCTGCATTTTAAAAAAAATTATTAGATTTTTTTTTTATTTTCAATCTATTTTCCTATGTCTTTTCTTTTTCTTTTTCAACCCATTTCCTTTTATTTCTTTTTATTATAATTCTTTTATTCTATATTATTTTTATTTCTAATCTCGTTTTAATAATTTCTTTTATTCGAATAAATCATATTATAGGTAAATTCTTGTTACCCATCAAATTACATGATAAAATCTATTTAGCATGAAATAATTATGGGAAAAACACAAATAAATACATTTAAAACTTATAAAACCTTGAAAGATGACTCAAATTTGACAAAAGACAAATGAGGAATAGAGGGTGTGATCTAGAATGTGAAGATGTTTTAAAATGACCATCATATCCCTCGTCTGTTTAAAAGCGAAGAAAGGTGAGAGAGAGAATTAGGGCCCATTTGCTTCACGGAACTTGGGAGAGGGAAAGGGAACTTAACATAGTTCCCTAACTGAAAACACGTTTGGCACGCCTTGTTCCTGGGAACTCACATTCCTGTTATTGTCAAAGCTCCCACAAACGAGGGAAAATGGGCTCCCTAAAAAAGTGGAGGGATCCTGAAAAATGTCTCAGGAGAGTGAATTTGGAGGACTAAAAAGCCCCTGTGAAATCATAAACCGGAATTGAGGTTGGAGCTGGAAGAAGGCGTAGATGAAGGTTGAGATGACAACGTGAGCTTCAATCGAAGGAGTAGGCAAGCAAGATCGAATCGAGGTAAGTGAATGGTTTTTTTTTTTTTTGTTCTTTGTGCGCTGTGCGTGTTAAAAATGGCGATGGCCTGGTTGTGGCAGCCGGCGACGAAAGCACAGATATGAGTGGGGAACCAATTTGGGTGCTTTTTTCTTGGCATTCATGCCTAGTTAGGTCGAGTGTGGGTTGCGTATTGGTGAGGAAGGAAATGACGAAGCCATTGGTGTACAGTGGCATAAATTTCTTCTTCTTCTACTATGTAGGATGTGTACCTGTTTAAATGCACATAATGTTTGCCTGAATTTAGTTTAGTTTCGGGTCGTTTGATGCCTATTGTGAAACATGTATTGTAACATCCCAATTTTTAAATTCTAAAATTAAGTAATATTTTAGGAAAGATTAATTTATGATAAATAAAATTTACCATATAGTTAATCATTATGAGAATATATTTTCTTAATTAAAAATTAAGGAAAATATTGTAAGTTATATTTTTTAAAAGGGTTAAGGAGCGTCCATCACAACAAACTATTAGCTCAGGAGTGTCCAGCACAATTAACTATTAAGTGGACCGCCTAGCACAACAAACTTTTAAAAAGGAGCGCCCAACACAACACCGTTAAAACAAAGTTAACGCCTTTAGCAAAAAGTTAACGTCCGTTATCTAAGGAGCGCCCAGCACAACAAACTATTATTCCAAGAGCGCCCAACACAAAATTCTAAATTTTACTAAATTAAATATATTTTTTTCTCAATTTTTATTATTCAAAACTACTTGTATAAATATCTATTGACAAAAATTACTCATTTTTCAATTTTGTCAACAACTTTTCTAGATTTTTTAAATTTTATTAACATTAAATGATTTTTTTAACTCACATAAATTTCTTCTAAAATAAAAATAAATCATATATTTTTTTGTTTAACATATATAATAAACTATAAAACACCTTGGGTTTTTACTAACTTAAATAATTTTTTTCTCAATTGTCATTATTCAAAACTATTTGTATAAATATCTATGGATAAAAATTACTCATTCTTCAATTTTGTCAACAGATTTTTTAGATTTTTTAAATTTTATTAACATTAAATGAATTTTTTAACTCACATAAATTTCTTCTAAAATAAAAATAAATCATATATTTTTTTAACATATATAATAAACTATAAAACACCTTGAGTTTTATTTAAATCATATAATTATATTTTTAATCAAAACTTTTGTTTATTTTAGCAAATTATAATTTTGATAAAATTGAAGAATGAGTAATTTTTGTCCATAGATATTTATACAAGTAGTTTTGAATAATGACAATTGAGAAAAAAATTATTTAATTTAGTAAAATTTAGAATTTTGTGTTGGGCGCTCTTGGAATAATAGTTTGTTGTGCTGGGCGCTCCTTAGATAATGGACGTTAACTTTTTGCTAACGGCGTTAACTTTTTTTTAACGGCATTGTGCTGGACGCTCCTTTTTAAAAGTTTATTGTGCTGGGCGCTCCTTTTTAAAAGTTTGTTGTGCTGAGTGGTCCACTTAATAGTTAATTGTCTTTGACGCTCCCGAGCTAATAGTTTGTTGTCTTTGGACGCTCCTTAACCATTTTTAAAAAATACTATAGCTTATTAAGTATTAAAGAAATTGTATTAAGATTGACAATATAAACATTTGTCCAATTGTTGCTAAAAAAGAAGAAAGGAAAAGAGATAATTTATAATATATATATATATATATATATATATATATATATATATATATATATATAGTAGTAGGCAGCACGCAAATGTGCTGCCCAACACAAATTATATGACGGTGGGAGGAATTAATTACCTCCCACCACCTCTCAACATATATATAAATATATGTTTGTGGTTTGTGTGCAGTGTGTGTGTCGAGAGTAACCGGAGAGAAGAGAAATTGTGAGTGTGAGCGAGAGATTAGGGAAAAGAGAAGAAGTGCTAGAGTACTCTTGAATTTTTGAGTTTTTTTTATGTATGTTATTTATTTTATAAGATTATTTAGGTAGTTAAATTAATTTCTTTTCAACAAACTGTCTTCATGAAAGTTATTCTACGTATTCTTCTCTTTCTAATGAGAGTAATATAATATTGGTTAGTGAAAATTTTGGGACTAGAATTATGATAAAGTTTTGAGTTTTGATAATAGATGACTGTGTATATAAAGAGCATGATTAATAAGTAATTTTAATTGGTTTAGATTTATTAGTTGGTAGTTATGGGAATTTAAATTTAATTTTCAATCTAAAATAATTTAGGATTTATGCTCTATAGGATATTTCTACCGATTAAATGAAGTTTAAGGTATTTATTTGAATTACTGGAGGTATTGTTGTCAGTTTAATCGGTTTAGTTTTGCTAAATCTGGAACTGTATAAAATTATGAGTTGGGATTTGGAATTTAAATTAGAGTTTGATATGATTTTGATTATATAGGGATTTGAAGATTTGTTAAATAGATTGGGTTATGCTTATATAAGTTAGTATTAGGTTAAAAAATTGAGATTTGTGATAATAGGTCTTTTGAATTCAAATTTATAATTCATTGATAATTTATTGAAGGTTATATTGAGGATTAGGTGCATTAGATTTGAGGTTTATAAATGAATGAGAATATTTGAATTTTTAGGTGAAGCTTTTATTGTAGGAAATTGGGTATTTTGGTTAAATTGAGGATATGGTGATATTTTGATAATTATATTAGTGAGAAATAATTTATAAAGGAAGAAAATGAGATTGTAACGATGATTTGAGGAATAAATAAAATTGTCACTTCTTCCAAGAAAACTAAAATGAGACAATTATAGTTTAATTTATTATTTATTATTGAATTAGTTGGTATTTTGTTAATGCTATTAACGTATAATTATATATTTATTTTTAGAGTGGACTTGCTCTTTCTCAAGTTTAGTTTTTGTGTCAAAAACTAGAGGTAACCACTTTTCACTTATTGTACTTGCATGTATGATGTTTGTAAGTGATTTTTATTATATAAATCTTTGAAACTATGTTGGTAGTGAAATCGCCTTGTGGGATTTATTTTGGAACGATTAATGATGTTATATGTTATGGATAATGTGTTTTTATGGTTTCTTGAATTGAAATAATATCGTTATCTTAATTATTATTGAGACGATGTATTATTTTTATAAACCATGTTTGGAATCTTATATACATGCCAAGATTATGTTGATGTAGAGTGATAATGGGAGTTATTGTGTATATAATACCACGTGGTATGCCACCACTCGGTGCACAATGGATGACTTTGATATTTTCATGGCCCTTGGTATCACCCTTTTCCTTTGGCCGGGTTAAGGGTTAGCCCTTGGAACAGTGACACCTTTCCATATTCGAATGAAAGAGAACCCATGGTCTGATATGAGTTCTATAGTCTTTGGTTGGACTATACCTCATTATTGGAGAGCTTGGTGCAGTCTTGTCATAGAAACTACACCTATTACATAGCAGCCCATGGGTTCTGTTAGCAGGAATAAGGATGGGGGTGATAAGTGTAACATCCCATTTGAAAACGACGGATTTTTTTTTTATTTAAAACGTTTCCAAATATTTCAAGCAGTGTAGTCAGAGTAGAGCATTGGAGCGAGTAAGTAATTTACATTACATTAAAAAATATGGACCATAGTGTAAGAGTATTGGATTACGGTTATCCGAATTCTTTAAAGAAACTAAAGGAAACGATAAACAACGTAGACACGTCCCGGCCTACTTCGGTTGCTTGCTTGCCTCGATCGCCTAAGATTGGTCCTCCGAGACCGATGCTACAAACCGAGATCCATTCCACATATGGATCTCGTGTAACGGTTAACCTCATGCTCAAATAAAACAAAGATACGTACAACGATATTCATTTCAATACGGCATATCATCACAAAAGCAAACAAAGATATGTATGATCAATAACATGGACGAACATAAGCACAAAGCGGTATGTAAAGTCTCTCTCGACTAGTTCTCGCACATATCCAAGTGCCACGCCACTAACGTGTCCTCGCGCTAGGAATAACTCAAACGACATTACCAATACTATAATCCGTGGGTAAAGTCAGTAAGTATCTCCGACGATTCTCAACGTAACCTCGCTATGAACGTATCTCTAACGCAAAAGTATATAAGCATCATAGAGTTAGGGTTATAGTACGCGTCCGTACCTTAGTTGTAGATATCCGGCTCTTCCGGCTAAAAACGGTACTTTTTGACGGCCGTACGTAAACAAATAAACAAAGCGGCAAGGCAAACAAAGCGGAACGATGGAATTTCGACAATGTTCGACGTCGAAGTATTCTAATCGAATAATAACACACTTATGAATATTTGGCAGATAACGGCATTTTAGGTGAAAAAAACCATTTTGCCCCTACTACCCCTAATTGGCGGAATTTCGTCGTAACTTCGTTACTTTGACCGTATTCCATTTCAAAATTATCCCCACTATGTTTTTACCTCGTCAGGCATCTTTCAATGCAATGAGGCATAAAAACAAGTATAGGAATAAATCCTGAAACTTCCTAGATCAAAACAACAGTTCTACTATAACTACCGAAAGAACTACGGAAACTAAAAGCTAAGGACAGAAGAACTTACTCGGAGCTAGGCAGAATTTTTGCAGAGCTTCTCTCTCTAGAATTTCGGCCAAGGAAGAGAGAAGAATGGTGTGAGAAATGAAGAAGAGGAGGGTGCTATTTATAGAAGAAATTCAGGACGTATCGGGAATTTTCTGCTTTGTTTTTGAACCGTTAGATCTAGGGTTTTGTAAGATGGAATCTTGACCATTCAAGGTCTTGGTCGACATCTAAGAGCCAAAAAAGTCAAAGAATGAGTTGTCATCCAATGATGACTCTTGCTTTATGGCCTCCGGTCCGATAAAGCTACCCGACGAGTGTCCGTTTCGCGCGATTTCGCGAAACTCAAAAATGCGAGCGTGTAACTTTGAAGGTCTTTTCATCCTCTTTCATATTATCAATTTGGATCCTCTTTTTGATCATATCCAGGTATTCTCTGGTGCGTCGGAAGATAGTCTGACAAACGTGTCCGGTTACGGAAATCGCTTCCGATAGAACCAACTTCTGGACAATAATTCGCTGAGTCGTAAAACGTCCAGTTGTTGCCTAACTTAATCCCATGTTTGAAAAGACGCAATTGTTTCTATAGGTTCTCACTTTGCCTATCTCGACTCTACTCTATCTCGATCGCCTTTCCGTCTTATTAGGAATTAGGGTTTTCTTGCACGGAAACAACGCCTAGTAAATTCTTTCTTCGTGTAAAATTTCACTTGTTCTTAATTTGATCAGTCTGAAAAGACTTTTACCTCTGGTTTACCTGTAGAATTTATTTCTAACTTTTCCCCTCGGTCTGCCTATATGCTGACTTACCGCATTATATTATTATTTTATTCTAATTATCATTTTAATTATTTAAACAATTCTTTTTAATTAAAAATAACCATAATTTCGGCCCCCTCATTTTAAAATTCAGTTTTAATTATTTTTTCATAATTTTTTCCATTTTTAAAAAATATAATATTTTTTTTACCAAAAATTCCCGTTTTACCCGCCTTCGTTAGGGCTTAATCGACCTAATTTCTTCGTTTAGTGATCTTTTTAGGATCAGGTTTCTTCATATATTTATCTTTACTAATTTACAGTATATTGTTATCTTACAAACTTCTATACTGATATTGTCATTTTATATCCTATGTAAAATATTAAAAATGTTTACCCCATTAGGTTACTTTATGATTCTGAAATGCTTTTTAAACTTTTCTTCATGTTATTTCCTCTGAAATAATTTATTAAATTCTCATAATTAGGGATAACACTTCCATATTTTTCTCATAATTTTTCATGATCTTTCGCATTTATCATACTATTTTTAGACTTGTTTTTATCACCATGATATCATTTTTAGTCATTTTGTTCATCAGATTTTCCTATAATTTTTTTGAAAATTTACTCTATAATTATAACAATTTTCTATAACAGTTTTATCTCATGAATTTACTTCATTAAAATATTCATTAATTTTCCTTTATCTCAGAAATTCCAGATTTGCTAAAATCCGGGTATTACAATAAGGATTGTCAAGGTATCGATCTGTTGCTTGGCATGTTATATATGTGATTCATGATATGAAATTTGATTTAGAAATTTCGATACAGAAATTGTGATTTAATAAATTTGTAAATTATATATCTAGCATTTTGTTATATAAAATGTTCTACTTGACACGTCACAAGCACATATTAGCATTTATAATGAGCTGTATTAATGGTTACAATTATTTTTCAAGTGATAATTCTCGTGTGGGTCAATCAGGGAAGGCTTAAGAAGCTTAAACTACTTTGATAACGGTAGTGCTTCCACCCTTTTGGTACATGTTGAATTATTGTATATTGCCACATTAGGGATCATTTAGCATACTCTGGTATATTTTGGCAAATTTTAAAACAATATTTAGTTTAAAAATATGGGCCTAGTAAAATCTAAAGCTTAACTGTGTGCATAAAACGTTTTAGTAAATGGTTTAATCATGTTAGTAATTAATAATTGTCATTTATAATGGAGGATGTTACAATTAATTAAAGAAAACATATTTTCATACTGAGTAACTATATGGTAAATTTTATTTACCATAAATTAATCTTTCTTAAAATATTAATTAATTTTAGAATTTAAAAATTTGGATGTTACATGTATGGTGAAATAATGTTTGTCTATATGTCCTGTATGTCTACGTGTTGGGTAACGGTGATGAAGATGTGTTATTATTTGTTTCCTTTTCATCTAGACTGTGTTGCGTTGATGTGAACAATGAATGTGATGATTAGTTTTGTGTTATATATGTTGGCTGCTGGAATGGTTAATTAACAATGACATAGGTTAAAGTAATTAATAATTGGTGGTGTCAATTAAAGTGGATCGGATGAAAATAAGATATGTTTAAACCTAAGTAGACGTAGTTTGTAAAGAGGAGTAGTAGATGACATTGAAAAGCAAATGGGTGTGGAAAAAAATTGTGTAGGTATGGAGCAAGAGGCAGAGTAAATGGTTGCAATGTTGGCTGGATGCTTAGCTTTGCTTCTAGCGGTGAGGACATTGATTGTCAATATGATAGTTGCAGTGGGATCAAGTAGACCGAGGCACTTATCGGATAGGTCATATAGATTAGACTTTCATGTGAAGAGAGCGAATTTGAGGGCAATGATATACATTAGTGATACGACCTACTTCAACGAAATTAGGATATATCGGGCAATGTTTGATAAATTGTGTCACATGTTAGACACAATTGGTGGATTGAAACCAACTAAACATATGCTAGTTGATGAGCAAGTGGCTATGTTCCTTCACATCCTAGGCCATCATGTCAAGAACAGAGTAATCCAATTTGAGTTTGGAAGGTCGGGTGAAACGATTAGTAGATACTTTAAACTTGTGTTGAATGTTACCATCAGACTGCAACCATTGTTTCTTAAGAAACCGGAGCCTATTTCGGAGGACTCAAATGATAATCGATAGAAGTGGTTTAAGGTATGTAGCATGTGTTTTTGTGTGACATGTTAAATTCTGAATTGTTCAACAAATTATGGTTTGACCACAGGCTTTAATAATTGCTTATGTTTGCAGGGGTGCCTTGGTGCATTAGATGGGACGCACATACGTGTACAAGTCCTTGCAGAGAAAAAGGGGAGGTACAGAAATAGGAAAGGAGAGGTAACAACCAATGTTTTGGGTGTATGCTCATCGGATGGTCAATTCATATTCGTCTTGCCTGGATGGGAAGGGTCAGCTATAGATGGGAGGGTGTTGCGAGATACTATACGAAGACAACATGGTCTACGAGTACAACAAGGTATACATGTTATAGTTGGTGCAATATAAGTATGATATTTCCCTGTTCAACTGTAAAAGAAACAAAATCACGTGGGGTCATTTGTTTCCACAGGGAACTACTACTTGGTTGATGTGGGGTACACAAATTGCTAGGGTGTTTTGTCTCCTTATAAAGGCCAAAGATACCTCCTTAATGAGTGGAGACATGGAAGCCAACCGCAAACTCCGCACGAGTACTTCAATATACGACATTCGGCTGCCCGTAATGTCATAGAAAGGTGCTTTGACATACTCAATTTACGTTAGGTGATCCTCCGGAGTGCATCTTATTACCCAGTAAAGATCCAAAACAGATACATCCTCGCATGTTGTCTTATCCATAATCTGATTCATCATGAATCAGTTCGAGATCCTCTTGATGAGCAGCTTGAGTCATTTGACACTGGACCTCCCACTATCAATAACACCCCTACGATTCCAATGAAAACTAGTGACTTGTGGAATAATTTTAGGGAGAATGTTGCAAATGACATGTTTGTTGCCTCTGTGACACCTAGTGATAATTGATGATGTTGTACAATAATGTTAATCATTAGACTAAGTTTTATTTCGTTTGGTTGGCTTATTAGTATGAACACCAATTTCAGTTGTGGCTTTAATGAAACAATTTGTGTTACACTTGGTGCAATGTATGCGTGATAATTAGTATATGTTTATGTTGCACCTAATGCAAATTAATACACTTTATGGTTTGCCTATGAGTTTTTTAGATGGAGCAGATTGATCAAGCAGCAAAGGGAAAACAAAAAAGGTGGACGCCTGAGGAGGACAAGGTTTTGGTGGATTGCCTTATAAGTCTGAAGGTTGACCAACAGTTCATCGCTAATAACGGCTTCAAGTCGGGATTTGCCAATGCGCTGCAGTCTATGATGGAAGAAAACCTTCCCAGATGTGGGATCAAGGCATGTCCGCATATAACATTCAGAATTAAAACACTGAAGAAATTGTGGCAAGTGGCTTACGACATGGTCTACGGGACCAACACATCAGGCTTTGGTTGGGATCCTGACACAAAATGTGTCATAGCTGACAAAGAGGTGTGGGATGAGTATATAAAGGTATGTTCTTGCATTTCTCACTCCTACATCATCCACTTTACTTACAATGTCATTTAACTTATCTGCCTTATTCTCACATATATGGTGAATTCATAGGCTCATTCAAGGGCGGCACAATTTCACACTAAATCCTTCCCAAACTTTAAGTCCCTCACCATGGTGTGGGGTAGGGACAAGGCTGTTGGTGAGGATGTGAGCTCTTCTGTCAGAATGGAGGGTGAGGTTAATGTAGAGGATGAGGATCTTCCTGAAACACCTCATCATGTTACCGATGAATCTGTATTCACACAACCAATCAATGCAACTGCACCAACTGTATTAAATGGAGCTGAACCATTTACCAATCGACGGAAGAAGAGATGTTTGAACCACTCTAAAACCATGGCTGATGCATTGAGGGACACGGTTACCTTTTTGGACAAGACAATAGTCGGTGTGTTTGATAAACTCTGCAATCAGATGTCTACTCAACAAAGACAAGCTGATATTGATGAAAAGGGTGATGATCTTTTCATGCAACTGCTGGAGCTTGAAGATCTGACATGGGATGAGAGGAACACTGCTCATATCAAGATCCTTGGCTATGAGAAACTGTTGAATGCATTTGCAAAAATCCCTCCAATGTTTAAGCCCTCGTGGATTCGTAGCCTGCTTCAACAGTAGATTTCAATGTAATGTTAACATTGTATTTTGGTGGATGGTCAGGGTTAATCGAGTTCTTTCACTATATTTTGGACTGAACTCTGCCTTTTGTGTTGGACACCAAACTTTGGACCATGTTCATATTGCGAAATTTGGTTTATTGAACATGGGATAAAGTTTGGTCTTCCCTCTGTACATATAGGATAACTTTTTGTGTCCCTGCCATCTATATATATATATCCCATGATATAGGTCCCATGTGGGTGTATGTCACTTTAGCTAATATGCTTCTATAGTTGTCATGGGTTGGCAAATGTAAAGTGTACCACAATGTTAATGAATGGTGTTTTTGAATATAAATATTTAGTTACCTTTCTGTCTTGTCTCCACTTCATTAATTTTATGTTTCTACGAATATTAGAATTTTGTGTTGCCTGTAATTTTTTTTTCCAGATTGCTTCTGCTGATATGTCCGTTTGTCAGATAATGCGTTCGAACGTGTGTAATGGTCATGTTCTTAAGTTTGAACTTTACGCTTACGTTCAAACTTCCAAATAAACAATTCAATTTTCCATAACTTAGAGATTGCACATGTTAAAGTTCGAACATCATGTTGTGGTTCGAACGTTTTGCTTTTAACCAGGAAGTCCAACGGTTCCCTCTCATACACATTATTTAAAAAAATTAAAAAGGGGAATAAAACATGTGTCAGCATATGATAGGAAGTTTGAGCGCACGCCCAGTCATATTGAAAATTGTCATCCAGTTGCTCTGTTTTTGCAGAGTAGACATAATAACTATGAGCGTTAGTTGTCAAACCCAATCGACAGCCATCTGAAGTGTTTTTTGAGTAAGTGAACGAATCAATCACCTTCCAAACCCTAGAAAATTTCCAGTCTCTCCCTATTTTCCTCACAAAATGGCTAGGGTGAAAATGACGGCTGATTGATTGAACGAACTGGGAATCACAATGGAGGATGTCTCCAAGTACAGGAAGCATATGTCTACAATCTGTCGGTGTGGTCGAGATGGGGGGGGGGTCGAAGTACAAGACAAAAGAGGTTTATGATGAGTATGGAGAAGCTGTGAAGTGGAAGCGTGACAATGAGGCGAAAGAGGCGAAGAAGAGAAAATGTGCTGAGAAGAGGAACGCCGCCACCACTGTGTCGAAGAAGAGAAAGGGCCAGACGGAGGTTGACGGGGATTCATTGTCAGAATCCTCTGGTAGACTAAAAAACCAAAAGGCAGAGGAGAAGAAACAAGGGAAAGCAAAGGTTGGATTGAGTGACAGTTCTGGTGGTGACGACAAGGGATGGAAGCCAAGTGAATCAGACCATGGATCATTAGAGACAAACCACGAAGAAGATGACAATGGGGGAGAAGCTAAGAGGAGGGCCAAGTTGTATAAGAAGCTGAAGAAAGTGCACCGACTGCCAAATGTCATGCCTGAACCAAATACAGAGTTCAACCAGTCAAAACTTGAAGATTATGATATTAGATTAGTTGGTCGTAGCCTCTGTAAAATGAGACAACTAGGATGGATTCATTTGAAGAAGATTTTCCATTCGGGCTATTAGAAATCCTTAGACCATTCAGGGTGCTACTAGAGTTGTCGCTGCCTTACTCTGACTCTGTTGTTAGGATGGAGTCATTTGAAGAAGATTTTCCATTCAGGCTGTCAGAAACCCTTAGACCATTCAGGGTGCTACTAGAGTTGTCACTGCCTTACTCTGACTCTGTTGTTAAGGTTTTTTACACCAACCTGAAAATATCTAGGGGGTGTAGTTTCTTCATGTGTCAGGGGCCAAAGGATAGAACTTAATGAGAAGAAATTGTTACAGTGGTTAAATGTGAAGTCTCCTCAGTCAAAGGACACCTCATTCAGTGGATATGAAATGGACAATATCCTCCTGGAAGGTGGTAGAACTAAGGATGATAGTGCTCTATGCAGATCGAAACAGCTTCCACATAAGTATAGGGTCCTACACTACTTGTACAGTAGGAATTTTGTGAACAAGGGGAAGCACTACACATCCTTGAGCATTGAGGACAAACAAATCCTCAATTGTTTGATTAGGAGGAAGCCTTTTAATATGAGGTAGAGGATAGTGGACACAATGCTCAGAGCAGCTGCAATGGGAAAAAGGAACAATGACCTACCTTATCTGTCACTTGTGTCCCTCATATTGGAGAAGAACAACATTTGGTATCTGCAAGATGGTGAGCCTCCAATGTGGAGTCCAGAATTTGATGAGGAGGCCTTGCACCGAATGCAAATTCCTGTTGAGGCCAAAGAGCCTTTAGGGAAGTCTGACTTTGAGGGGGAAAAGGGTATTAAGAGCAAGTGTGAGGCACCTCAACCTCCTTCTGCACCATGTGGACCTTCACATGCTGGTGAAGAATTAGATATTACTCTGTCTTCGATGTTTTTATCTTTTTTGAGATGATTTAGGAGACTAGGTTGGCTAACATGATAAGTCATTACTCCTGCTGACCTGTTTAAATGTTTTTTGAGATGATTCAGGATAGTAGTTTTGGTTTAGTGTACTGGTTCATATTATGTAAGATGAGTTCGAACTTGACTGTTTGGTTCGAACTTTACTGTTAGGTTGGAACTTGAATGTGTGTTATGACATTTACCTTCATGGTTCACATATAGTTTAATTGACTTGTTTTAGTTGCTTTCTACACTATTTGGCTTGGTCTGGTAATTGTTGGTCTAATGCAGCAACTGCCCATTGCGACATACATGCCTACGGTTGGTTTTTTTTTTTTTTTGCTAAACTTTGCTTTAATGCAGCAAACTTTTCACTACCAGTGGATGTTATGCACCATTTTTTGTGGACTGCATTAAGGTCCTTCAATCAGTTCTTTTTTTTAATATTTTTATGCAGCATTTGACCACGACAGACTGGTTTAATTTTACAACTTCCATTCAATCCACATTATGGTCATTTTCCTTCATCTACAACCCAACCTTTTTTTTTGACATTGCTACATTTGTGGGGTGCATTATGGTCCTTCAATGTAAGTTTTTTCTTCATTTTAATGCAGCATTTGAGAAGGCCAAAATGGTTTCATTTTATTTCCTTTCACCCACATTGCATTGAATGCAAGTTATGGTGATATTGCTTCAGCTATAACCAATCCATTTCTGTGCATGACATTTGGGCATTTGTGAGGTGCATTATGTTCCTTCAAGGCAAGTTTTGGTTCATTTTTGTACAGCATTTGAAAATGCCAAACTGGTTTAATTTTAATTCCTTTCACCCACCTTCCAGTGAATGCAAGTTATGATTATATTGCTTCAACTATAACCAAGCCATTCCTATGCATGACATTGCTGCACTTGCAATCACCCTTTGTAAAACCATATATTGTGATATGCATTTTTTATACCTCAGTGGTTATTAACTTGCTCAGTTATCAACTATAATCAGGGACTTGTCAACTTCTCCAAATATATCCACTTTTTTTTTTTGCCTGCTACGATACTTTCCTGCATCTAACCTCAACTTTATCAAATTTTGTACCCACTTTCAAATTCTGTACCCACTTTGGGGGGGGGGGCATTATGGGAAATAAACCCTAACCTTCCTACTTAACCAACACCCAATTCTTCTTACCAAACAATTTATCTTCCCTCAACTTACTTATATTCCCATGTCTACCAAACAGCCTTCCATCACAGTTCGTCGTCGTTCGCACCTCCGGTAGCCGTTATGATCGTCGTGGTTTCATATCAAATCGAGGTCTCAAACAATTTCCTTTCTTCTTCAAGACGCAATTCGATTTTCCTCTGTTTCTGTACAATTGCCAAAACGAGATATATATATATATATATATATATATATACGTTCTTTGCCTTGTGGGGGGGGGATTATGGGAATTAAACTCTAACCTTCCTACTTAACCAACACCCAATTCTTCTTACCAAACAATTTATCTTCCCTCAACTTACTTATATTCCCATGTCTACCAAACAACCTTCCATCACAGTTCGTCGTCGTTCACACCTCCGGCAGCCGTTATGATCGTCGTGGTTTCATATCGAATCGAGGTCTCGAACAATTTCCTTTCTTCTTCACGACGCAATTCGATTTTCCTCTATTTCTGTACAATTGCCAAAACGTATATATATATATATATATATACATACATACATACATACGTTCTTTGCCTTTTTTTTGGGGGGGCATTATGGGAATTAAACTCTAACCTTCCTACTTAACCAACACCCAATTCTTCTTACCAAATAATTTATCTTCCCTCAACTTACTTATATTCTCATGTCTACCAAACAGCTCAACTTTTTAAAATTCCCTCTCAATCTTCCCTTCCATTCCATTCCTTTCCCTTCTCTCCTTTAAGTTCCATTCCCCTCTTTAAATGTTACCAAACGGGCTCTTAGTTTCGTGTGAGTGGAGAAAAGCACTGTTCACGTTCTCATTCTTGTTCTTATTTTTGTGATTGATTATTCGGTGTGGCGGTCTACGAGTGTGCGCGCATTGTTATTCTGGTGCCGACGAGGTGGAGACCAATTTCCTGATCGCCTTCTCTGCTTGCCCTATCATTGTCTTTGTGGTTGGCATCAACAGGAAAGAAATTCCTTATTAGATATTCCTTTCAGAATGTCCTCAGAGTTGAGTGCTAAGGCAGGACGTAGGGCCCATCTAAGCTCAAGAGATAAGAAACTTTTAATGTACTTTTTGTAGTTGCTTCTAATATAGCATCCTGACTCATTGATTACGACATTATTTAATGATTCAATTGTCTCAGAAGCAATAAGAAGCTTAGAAGTATCCACAGTGTCATGAAACTAATTGGCGTCTTTGATGATTAGTTGCTTTAACTGTTGTGTCACTTATAGTTATGAAGGACGTGATGGATGGAACCAATTTTGAAACTATGAAAGCTTACCCCAGCATTGTGGAGTTATCCAAAATTTGACAAAGAAGGGGTATAATGCCTCAGACTTTGAAAACAGTTGATGCACTTTATATATTAAATCTTGTGTTTAGAAGTAATATTGTTGGATTTCAATGTCTTATAGCACCAAATGGCGTCTTCAGTGGAAACTTAAATAATTGGTTGTTTTTACAGGCGAACAAAGAAGCCGAAGGAAAAAGGTTCATCAAAACCTAACAAGAGTGGCTTGGATTTGTTTAGAAGGGAGTTTGTGAAGAATTCTAAAAAGATATATAAGAATATGGAGGAATCAAATAAGGAGGTACTGGAGGCTGGAAAAAAAGAATATATCGAAGAGGCAAGGAACTCTAGGCCGCAAGGGTGAGAAGAAAATATAAGGTTGCCTTTCACACCCATAGCTCTCTACGTCAGTTCAAGTTGTTGGCATAACATGTAAAGAAGGACGAGAGTTTAAGGAAGAAGGTTGAAAAAAATTGGTTTCTCTAGGTTGCTTGATGTAGGATTTAGGAGACTCCCCGTGATGTATTTGTAAGTGTGATGCGATCATATGATCCTTTAACACAACAATTTCAAATTAGGGGGAAGACAAAACAACTAAAGGCTGACGATGTGAAAAAGGTCCTTGACATACCCCATATATGGAGAAAGATTGTGATAATAGAAGTTGGTGAGGAGGATCCAACGTTTGTATAGCTGAAAGAAGATTAATTATTTTCAAAAGTCTTATCAGGATATATTAGAGCTGATAATATCTGGAGATGAGGAATATAACTTTGAATTTTTTTTGTTTATGCTTTACGCATACTTTAGGAACTCTTTTACGCCCGACTGCATGTTCAACCATAAGTGAGTGGTTGTTAAAGTTAATGTGCTGCATAATGAATGCATTTGAGCACTATGATTGGTCTACATATGTGTTGAATGAGCTATGCAAAGAAAAGGAAAATTATGTCACAGTATTGAGGAAGAAGAAGGAAGGCAGCTACAATGTTGGTGGATGCCTATACTTCTTAGTGGTATGTATTTTAATTTTCATTACTTTTGTTGCTTGGATGCATCTACTTTAGTTTAATGTAAGTGGTATGCAGATATATTTTCTTAAGAATTTTCCATTAACTGAGATAGATGAGCGGGACCTACCAATCCTATTAAGTTTTGGACTACGAAAAAGGATGAATGATACGGTTGATAAAAAAAAAAAGGGAAAGCCACATGGGCATTTTCTATTCAAGAAGTGGTGCTGAAGTAAGGGTTACTAAAGACATGGGCCCGATAGTAGCAATTTGGACCCAGTATGTGGTACGTTTCCTACTGTTTTGTTTAATTATTTAATTGTTAAGGTTGAACTTTTTTTGGGTGTCATGCTGGACTTGGAGGAATTGCATTCGAGATTGATGAGATAGCTTAGTGCGGTTGTTAAGGAGGAGCTTATGAAAGTTCAGATAAAGAGAGAGGGTAAGGAACAATTTGAGAAAATGATGCATGTAGAGTCAAATGACAACACAAAAGGTCATGGAAAGGAAGATGTTGATGAGGGAGAAGATGATGGAAAGGAAGAGGTTAGTTGGGGAGATGATGATGAGGTAGGTAATATTGAGAAGGATTTTGATGGAGAAGAAGAAGGAGGATTATCATTCCGTGCATCTCCCATAAATGCATATGACATTGAGGAGAAAGAGGACATAAGGAAGAGGAAGAAGTGGATAAGGGAGATCAACTGATGAGACCAATGAGGCAAAAGAAACCAGCACTTGACTCTCCCTGGATTGTGACTAAGGAAGTGAAGATAACAAAAAGGAAATTGGATGATAAGGATCGTTTGTTCGACTTGGTCTCTCACTATGCCCTAGTGCTGAGGGTGACGAGTAAGTCCATTATTGCTATTAATTAAATGTAAATAATTCATTTGTAATCAAAGAGTAAGTCTATTATTATTCCAGGAAATTCATTCAAATGCATGGTGACTATGTAACTCATAATGAGCTCAGGTCTTAATTTGGAATGCACAAAATAAGTAACCGGGTTAGGAAATATGAACTTATAATTTATCATTTATTAAATATAATTATCACTTATAACCCTTTCCCCCCTCAAATGCAGGTGATGTCAGTGGTGTGCAAGACAATGATGGCATAAATAGTGGCGGGAGGAAACGTAAGACGACACATATTTGATGCTGACTTCATGGCAATGTTGTTGTAAATTCACATTCATTGTTAACTAATTTGTCTTAATATTTCTCCAATGTGATATTTTGTATATCAAAATGGTATTCTACCCCTTTAATTGGAAATATTTTGCCAATAGGAAGCATATATGGAGGAACATTTATAGGTTACAATACAGGAGAATGTGACTTGATATTGGGACCAGCACTTGTGAATCAACACTGGTTCTGTTATGTGCTTGAGCCACAGACCATGAATTTTTACATCCTAGATTCATTGATGCAAAATGTAGATGATCAAAATAAAAAGAAGAAAAAACAGGGTCTGATAGATGACTCACAGACCGCGGTCCATAATGAATGTGTATGTACATACAGTGTGCTATAATAAGTACTACTATTTCATAAGTTGTGCTTTAGTAAATTGTGGTTAAGAGGTGTTATTTATTTTTCCAGTGGGATTGGTTTCACGACATAATAGAATTGGTTAAGCCGAGCTCATTGGGAAGAATTCCCTATTTAATAGTCCCCAGTCTTTAACCATAGCAATATGTTTTGTACCATTAGATTATATATCAATTTACAAGTCAGACAAGATATTTACGAGAAAATTGATAAATATAACTACTTTAAGGTAATTTATTTAACTTTTTTAATTTGTCCAAAAGTTCAATTAGGTCTTGTACTTAGGACTGACGAAGCACCATCCGATAATGAAATTGACAACCTTAGAGTTAAAGGATTAAAAATATACTCCTTATAATACTTATGTTTACTCTATTTCCCTCTTTTACTTGCTCCCTATAAATAAGGGTATACTTGGAAAAAAAATTATTTCAAGACATACTTATTATTTTTAATTAATTTTAACTGTTTTCTTAAATCACGTAATTTACTTATTAGTCTCTTATAAATAGGAAAGGAGGGAGTAGTTTTTAAAATTTAAGAGACTGAAGGGAAAATTGATGTAAATATAGAGGAGCAAACGAATATTTTAGTGTTATTTTTTGTGTATAACTGAATAAATTGATGATTTCCTGGTAGTTTTGTCTAATTAAAAAATGTCGTTGTCTTTGAATTCATGATTGATAAAAGTAAATCAAATCAAATAGAAAAATGTTTTCATTTTAATCCCACCTCTGAAACTAGAATCATAGGACTTGAAGAATGACCAAAAAAAAAAAAAATGATACTACCTTTGGTCCTAATTATAAAAATACTTTTGTGTGCCTCAACACAACCGCCAAAATTCATACTTCCTTCAATCCTAATTATATGAATACTTTTGTTATTAGTCACTTCTTGCATTCGCAAAGTAATTAACTACGCTAATTATTTTTAGAGGATTAAAAAGTGTTTATTAACCCCTAAAATTCCCTTATCAATAATACCTTTTTTATTAATTAATTAATTAATAATTCCATTTAATAAATAAAGTCGTCCATACACACATATGGGCGTATTTCGAACTCTTTAGAGAGGATGCCAAGTTCGAGATATAATGTATGGGTTGAAGTGGTGACGGCTTAAGAGCTTGCCGGGTTCGCAATATGGTGTAAATGAGAGTAGGAGATGGACGGGTTAAGGTTTGCCAGGATTGAGATAAAGTGTATTGGAGTGGGAGATGGATGAGTTAAGGTTTGGCGAGATTGAGATAGTGTATGAGAGTGGGATATGGATGGGTTAAGGTTTGCCGAGATTGAGATAAAGTGTATGAGAGTAGGAGATGGATGAGTTAAGGTTTGCCCGGTTTGAGATATGGTGTAGATGAGAGTGGGAGATGGATGAGTTAAGGTTTGCTGGGTTCGAGATGGAGTGTATGATAGCGAATCTACTTATATATATGACAATAAGCTTTCATTTTCCTCTTGTTTATACATATAGTTATAGTTACACGGTGACATATGAGCATATGTATATATCTCAGATAGCAACGTTGGGTTTCTTAAAGATAGCAGCTTTGGTTCTTTCCTTATGATCAACAAATATATATATATATATATAAACACTCTTTCTCTCCAAACGCAGTAACATGTGTGTGTGTGTATATCCAAAGATAGCAGCAAATATATTTAGCTTAATGGCTTACTTTATTAGTCTTTCAGATATGCTAAGGCTTGCTTGCTTCTCAACGTCACACCAACCTCTGTTTTCTAGAGCAAGAACAGAGCAACAAATGCATGAACTTTCTCTCTCTCCCCCTTCAGTTCTCACTATCGGTTTCCCTCTTGCTCTCGGTTTCACTTGGTTGACCAGAGTGAATGAATGAAAATCAAGGAACAATGCTTAAATAAGGACTCACGGTCCAATCCAAGAGGCATGAGTAGGTAGAGGAGAAAACACGTTTCAGTTTGAGGCTCAAGGGGTATGAGAAGTCTACTGTCGTAAAGTGTTCGAGCGTATGAGCCGCTGGTAAAGCATGGCGTTGCTGATCTTGCGTAAACGGCGCTGACTGAGATCTTTCTCTGTGATAACGTGTTTCAGTTTAATAGATATTAGAGAAATAAGATTATATATATAGCTGCCCCCCTCCAACTGTCACGTGTTGGGCCAAGCAGATTAAATGAATTAAGGGGGTATGAGCGTGCTTCACAGTCCATATTGGTTCTGCATAATATACTTTGAGTATGAGTAACTAATACAATATTACATTAAGGGGTAGAGAACACCAATGCATAATAGCACTAATATTAGCTTCTCCTTTTCTTCCTAATATTAGGCCATTAACTTCAAACTTCTTTTCCCAAAATTCATGGAAGTTAGGCCTTAACTTCCAATAATTATTTTAGGCCATGAATTATTCTTTCCAAATATTCTTTGATCTTTTCCTAAAATAAATTTAAGGAAAAATAGGCCTTAATTCCCAAAAAAAATATTCTCATAATTATTTTAGGCCAAATTTCATAATCAACTCTCCATATAATATTTCAAAATTTAAATCTCGAAATTTGGGATGTTACAGCAATCATCGCTTGAGTGATCACTCGATTGATCTTCGTAGAGCATTGGATGGATCACTTGAGTGATGTGCTAGTGATGCATAAAATTTGATCACTCGAGTGATCTTATAGATCACTTAAAACATCATTGGTGTGTTTCGTTAGGGATAAACTTATTTTGAATTCAAATATGGAAAATGACCTATCATCAAAAAGCTCTTGAAATCTACGTTCCAATGCAAAAAAAAAAAAGCTCTAAATTCATTGTATTCTGAAAATTACAATCAAATTCATAGAAGCTGGTATGAAGCAGCGTCTTTATATGACCATGGAATTCCATAATTCATATCTCTTCCAGCTGAATTTTGTTGAGCATGATCTTGATGTCTTTGAAACGCCTCTTTAGTCTAGTGTTATAGACAATAAGGTTCAGTTCTAAACTCATTGTTTTCTAAAAGTTATGATCCAAAGAATGACAGCAGTTTTGGAACATTGTGAGAATATCAAGCGTCAATTTCCAAGATCTATATCTCTTTCTTCTGAGCTTCTGTGAGCCTGATCTTAGTTCTTTGAAACTAATTTTGAGTTTTGTTTTATATGCAACAACTTTCACCTCAATTGAATGTTTAATTTGTAAGATCCATCCAAATTACTAAACCTGTTTTGAAATGACGCGAGAATTTTCAGTGTCAACTTCCAAATCCCATATCTCTTTTATCTGCACTCCATCGAGCTTGATCTTTGTGTTAGTATGTTGTATTTGGAGTTTAGTTTCATATGAAATAAGTTTCACATCAATTAGATCTATGGTTTGAGAGATGTGTCCCAAACACCAAACCTTTGTTATGCTAAACAAAAACATAGCACAATGGAGTGCTCATTACTAGCACACCACTCAAGTGATGCTGCAAACGATGAAGAAAATCACTCGAGTGATAATCTTTGGAGGTGCATCTCGAGTGATCACATGAGTGAAATTGGTATAACTTTCATGTAAGTCATTATAGCTTTAAATTGATCCATTCCAACCTCCATTTGGCCATAGAGACCTCGAGTATCATATCTAAGAGCTTGAATCTTGATATTTCCATTAAATTTTGCAAGTCCTTCTTTCTTCTATCTCTCTTTGTCTTTTTTATGGTCATTCTCCACAGTCTAGCTCAATAACTTCTTTCTTTTCTTGACTATTATCTTCAATCTCTTTCTTCTTTATTTTTTCAGTCATTCTCCGTAATTCAATTAGGTAGCTTCTTTTTTTTCTTTGACATCCTCTCCCCACATTTAATAACTTCAAGGTTCAATATCTTCTTAATCATTATATCTTGATCAATCTCCATATTCCAACTTGATATTTTCTTTCTTTTCTTGACTAATCTACAATATATTTCACATTAAATATAGTAGTTAGTCAATGTAATAGATAAATACATTATGCAAACTTTTTGCTCTAAATTTTTGACATAATCAAAACTAATCATATCTAACATTTTTCCCCTTTTTGATGATGACAAGTTTGTTAAGAAAAATACATATCAATATGAAACATATTAGATACAACATTTTCTTATTGCCTTTCTCCCCCTTATTTGACATCAACAAAAAGTTTGATGGATAAATAGGAAATTCTCTTAGAAAGCGGATAATGCACGTAAGAAATGCCTTTTTCTCCGTCAATCAAAAGGAATGTATAATCCTTCATGCTTAATGTCATGCAAATAAAAGAAGATTTTCATGAAAACAAGTTTGAAACAGTTTAGAGAGGTTTTCAAGAAAACTTTCATAATCAAAGCAAATTGATACCCAAGATGTGTAAAATATTCACAAAATATAAAGAGATAGGGTTTAGAAATGCTCATTTTGTTTCGACAAGCTGATGATTGATCAATGAAGTCTTTTGCTTTACTTTCTGGCAATGCTAGATCCATGATGTTGTGTTCACCACACTTTTGCTTTGCAACTATGATGTATATTCATGTTGTCTCCAAAATTCTCCAATTGAGTTGAGCTTATGTTTCATATTTCTATGATAATATGCTTAATGCTCCTTTTTATTGGCATATGTATTTTTTACTTTGAATGTTGTAGCCAATATATTTTCTTTGATTAAGCATTAAAGCATCTTTCCTTAAAGTTGATAGATTCTATTTTTAGTGTGTTGAGGAACGGTCTCTCATAGAACAAATTCTCATGCTATAAGTTAAAATCATTCTTCCAAGGGGAATGGTTAGTGTAATCAAGTATCAAAAATTTCCTTTCTATAACATATTTTTCAATTTAAGACCATGGAAAGGAAATATATGGGAAACTCATCAAAATTAATCCATTGAGAGTGAATACAGATGAGTATGTTATAATGATTTTTTTCAAATAAAAGAGATGAGCTTGTAAGATATAAAACACATGTGAATGTGAAGCTTCCCCTTAATGAATGCATGAAAAATAGAGTTAATAACTCTCCTAGATTTGAAAGACCTTTGAAAACTTTATAGAGAAAATGAGTATAAAAGTCTAAAAATGACGACGTTATTCAGGGGTTTTATGGCTGAAACCCAATATCACTCGAGTGGTTACTTGAGTGATCCTACTTGACTATCACCCGAGTAATGCAACTCAAAAATTTTTGAATTAAGAAATAATACAATACCTCACTCGAGTAATGTTGTAATTACTTGAGTTATAATCATCTGTAGTTCATTGATGCATCACTGGATGATGTGATCAGTAATAAGTATCTCTAAAGGTGGATATAGAGTATATTCAAAAGGATGAGTCTCTGTAGCAACGTCTCTGAATGCATCTATGGAGCAGAAATTCCAAATGATCTTTGAATAGGATCTTAAAATAAACCAGTCTCTACTTATTGCTTCTCATCAGGCTAGTATTCTTCTGTATCATTTTGGTCTTAGCCTTTTGCTATTCAAATAAGGCCTTGTAGTTCTAGTTGATCGAATCATAGAGTAGCCTAATCTTGTCATTTACAGAAGTGATAAGCTCAGCATATTTATAGCAAGCTCAATGTGATATTGTTGAAGCTCCTTTCTCAGATAGCCCAAGATAGATTGACCTAAGAAGGAAGAACTAGGGGGCCAGCTCTAACATAATACTATGTCTCATCTATCCTCAAATTCTTAGCTTCTACCCTCTGCCTCTTTCTCATAATGCTCTATGAAACAAGGAGAGGCAACTGAATCTTTATGCTCTGAATATGTAGCCCATTAAATTTTGAAATATTGATCAATGGCTCATTTGGTTCTAAGTACCAAATCTTGTTTGCCTTTAGAAATAGTGAAACCAACTGAGGACAAAGAATGGGTGCGGATTTGTGTATCTATATCTATTGATCCCAAAGAAGATGTTTTCTCTAATATTCATCTCCTCCTCATTGATGATAGAGGTCGTCATGTGATAATCCTTCTTGATGAAGTGAGCAAAATTGTTGGCCTTGTTCACCATAGCTCTAATATAGGTATATCATATAATCCTGTGAAGATCACACCCCGAGCTAGGATTGAAGTTGAGAATCCACATTGGTTTTCATAGGTCTAATGATTCTAAATATTTATGGCTTATTGAAATCTTTGAATAAATTGATGAGCTTTTCGATCCCTAACCACTCCTCGATCATTGAGGCTAAGATGGTGACCTTATAATCTTTGCTTGTTGTCTTTGAGGTCTCCTCAATCACAATATCTTCCTCAGAGCATATCTTAGCTAGCTCCATAGTGATAATGGCTTACTTCCTTTGGGTAGTAAAGAAGGTGGATAGACGAACAAGGCTCATAATTACTAGACTTGTTCTTGGCCTTAAGCTTCTTTGAAATGAACTCTATTGAGGCTACTAAGAGATCTTCATCCTCTTTCTCTGACTGCATCACTAGCTAGTCACTTGCTAGTGATGGGGTGTCACTCAAGTGATACCAGAAATTCTGCTTATGCTCACACTACAACACTGCTAGTTAGGCCTAAGCTTTTAGCCTATGTTCTTTGTACCTGAAAGTAGAGCATTTTGGTCAACTCTTGCAAAAGTATAAATACATGTTCTTTGGTTCCCAACTTCTCTTGGGTCCACACAATATTAGACATAACAACTCTTATGCTCATATACAATTAAACCATATGATATTTGAGTAAAGTGTATAATAAACCAACAAAGACCAAAATATAATTTTAACCAATTAAATAAATTCAAGCCAATAAATCATAAAGGGTAACGACCAAATGATACCAAGAATGATGTTTTTCAATAATCAATGACAATTTGTAAATACATTGTTTGTAAAAAGATATAATTGATAAGAATGCATGTAAGTTTGATCAAAGAGAATAGAAAGTATATCGATAATGATAAGCATTTATCAAATAATAGTTCATGAATAAGGTCAAGTTTTTCAAGAATGATAATGAAATATGCAAAATGTTTCAAATTTCAAATGTTATTTCAAATCATGACAATGCATTCTGAAATTAAGATTTTGAATGCATGGAAATTCATTTATGAAGTTTGTTAAATATCAATGCTCATGTTGAAATGATGGAAGTCAATAGTTAGTGAGAGAGAGAGAGAGAGAGAGAGAGAGAGAGAGAGAGAGAAATAAAGCTTCACTTTGGAGATCAGCTGAGACATCATGTTAGACACTAGAGTTCACGTGTTTGAGAATTTTCCCAAGAGCAAAAGTCATAAGGAAAATGAATTAGCCAAAAAGGCTAAACATGATAGAAATATATAAGCACAATGACTTTGTTATTGACCAAGAGATAATCTTGCCTCTTATAATAGTGTCTTGAAATATATGAACATTCAAGGCAAGATGTTGAATACAAGGCTCTAGTTACTAAAAAATGGATGAAAACAATTATTGATGTATTTGAGCAACATGATAAGTACAAGGAATTATGGATGATGAAGCACATATTCATTAGTCTAAATGACTAGAGTTTTAGAATATTATCCTAGTAAGTTATTCCACTATAATGGTTAACGCATTAACATTCATTGCATTAATGAATATTTGTAGTACTTGGAATATAACATGGCCAACTAAGGATTTATGCATTAGGCATAAGGCTTTCACAAATTAAATTCTTTTCTAGGAAATAAAATTGAAACTCACAGATAATCAACTTGTTAGACATGAGGTCTAACTAGTTAGACAATGAGACTGAGGAGTTCAAGCACAAGATAACACATTTGAGACCAATGAACAAGATATCAATGATGAGGAAAACTTTAGTGGATGAATTTGAAGCACTTCTGACTTTCAATATACAAAAATATTAACTTCCAATTTTGAAAATGCAATCAAAGTATGAATATTTTTCAAAGCATATGCATGTTGTAACATCCCAGCGTCTCACTCTTAATATTGTCCGCTTTGAGCCCTTTCACCCTTCATGGCTTTAAAACATGTCAAGTGGGAGAGGTATCTAGACCCTTCTAAGGCGTCTTTTGTTCCCCTCCCAGCCGATGTGGGAGATAACACTACACCCACTTTTGGGCTCAGCGTCCTTGCCGGCACATCAACCCACATCGACCCGAATAAATTACCAATATTCATAATTTATTATAAAAAATTTCTATGAACTATTGGAATATGATATATATACTTCATAAATGTAACGCAAATCAAATAAAATATTATAATAATAGTTTTCTAAATTATTAAATCCAACCATCTATTTTTTGATATAAGGGTAGCGATACATCAAGAACAGAAAATGAGAGATAGGATTATGAAGGCATTATAATTCCATTATCTTTGTGTTTAAATATAATATACTCATGGATTCCCAATACTAAAATACACTGTCTCTCTAGCCAAAAAATATATATATGATCTACATGATCGAGATTTCCTATATCTAAAATATATTACCTCATTATCACCAAAATAAGGAAAAAACTGTTATGAATCTAAATCGTTGGTTTAGGATTAAATTCACATACAAATTCCTCCAGTTGAAATCAACCTCTGTTTTCCCTTTCACATTTACTATTACTCATCAGTCTCTCACTCAACATTTCGAAAATGAACAAACTGAGCAATCAATCACTTCTTCAACTTCTCACTGTCAGTGGGGTAAGTTTTTGTTCTTATTCTTCTTCCCTTGTGAAGTTCAAATTTCTTTTGATGTCAATTCAAGTGTTGTAACCATAATACAATAATACTCTGATTTCATATCACAAAAATAGGGGAGCACATAAGGTGCTTCTCCCTTATGTGCTCCTTACATGCACATCCCTCTAATTAGAGGGATGAGGCATTTTTTTTTTTTTTTTTTTTATTTTTTTATATATAGTATTTATTTATATTTAAATTATATGCGAACTTTTCTTGGAATGTTTTTTGCACCCGATCTCAAATTAATTATTTTACATGATATTGGTGTTACGATAATATTTCTCAGACATGCAGGACTGAAAACTAATTAATATGAGATACTTGGGTGCAAAAAACATTCCGTAAAGCATCATATAATTTAAATATAAATAAATAGTATATATAAAAAAAAATAAAAAAAAAAATGTGCTCATCCCTCTTATAGAGGGACAAGCACATAAGAGATGTGCACCTAATGTGAACCCCAAAAAATAGAGCATCCAACCACTTGACGAAATAAGAAAATAACGTACCTTCTTCAAACGCTTTCATGGAAATTTGTGAGCATTCCTATCTGGCCTTTCTCATTCCTATTTACCTTTCTCATTCCTATTTACCTTCTTAATAAAATAATATCTCTTTTTATAACAAAAATAGAGCATCTCCAACCAGATAAGGAAACCACACGTTTGGGGAAATTTGGTGAGCATTTATATTTCTCCTTTCTCATCATTATTATTACGTCAAATTGGGCTATACAGTTATTAATCAGTTACCCTTTTATTGAATTGCCTTCTTTTCGTCTATATATATGTGCTCTGCATTAAAAAAAAGTTATTTGTGTAATAAATTTTCATCTAGCTGCGCGATAGAAAAATATTATTGCATTGAAAGGATAACTTGTATTCTTCGACCTTTAGATCTTTTCTTTACAATCTTTTTGTCAAGCATGGATATGAACTTTATTATATTTGTCACAAAACCCAGATTGTCACATCATTAAAGATTTAGCCAAAAAAAATATTACGGTTGGTAACTAAGGAAGCTCACAAAGAGCATAACATCATTTTTGTGAATCTAAAGATGCCTACCTTTCAACTTTACCAAATAATAAATTTTTTATTTTAAATTGTTTTGTTTAAAACAATTTTTTGGGTTTTGTAGTGTTAGCTTGTAGATTTAGTGCGGGATTTATGTTTAACTCATGCATCTCATAGATGTGATTATGTGTATATATAGTTGTGACTATTTGTGTCCTTTATTTTATGTATAGTAAATTCAAAGTTGCTTATACTTGGAATGATCCAATCTGAATATGGTAATTTCATTTTAGCGTAGATAATGCTTAGAAACACTTATCATATATTGTTGATGTGCTTCTTGAGTTGAATATAAATTTGATAAGTTGCTTTAAATATGAGATTTATTTGAAACTTTAGCTGATTAGAAATTGGACTTTTTTTTATCAGAAAAAAGAAACAGTAAGGATGTCTGATATGTTGACTATGGAAGATTGTGAAGGCCTGCGACAGAGTCATCATAATTTAAGCCATTTTGAGATACTGTTAGAAGTTGCCTCTTATTATAAAAAGTTGGTCGAAAAGAAGAAGCAGCAGCCTCTAAAAATTGTGGAAATGAGATCGAAGATGCCTCTAATATTTAACATTAAGAGACAAAGAAATGAGGAGGAAAATCTTACCAACTATGCCATTAAGGCCCCTTCAAAGATACATGATGAACGCCTAACCCATGAAGATTTGATTAAAGGCAATGCCTTTAGTTTGAATTGATGAATTATATGGTTCAAAATGAAGTCTTTAAAGTTTTGCTTATAGTTCATTTGGTTGATTGATTCGTTTCTTTCTCTATGAAACTGAAGGAAGGAAAAAAGTACAGAATTCTAAAGACTAGTACACTAAAGAGAAAATTGGAAGAAACCATAAGCAATCAAGAATGTATTGAAGCTATAGAAATGAAGAGAAAGAAGATGAAGAATAGGAAGAGGGATAGCCAAAATTCATCAACACCACTACTATTCATCAACTATAAAGAATTTGAAAGAAAACTTATTGGTGAATATAGTGGGAAAAGAATCATAAGGGTCATACAAAAGTGCTTGACTGAAAAAGATGTAAACAAAAGACACTGTAGAGTCACAATTCCTTGTAGCCGTGTTGAGAGTTTCAAGTTCTTGGATGGTGAAGAGATGACAAAATTAAGGTTGCAGAGATCCATTACTGTGCCTTTGATTCACACCATCAAGAAATGGGGTGTCTCTTCCTCTTATAGAGACATCATTGAAATTTGGAGAATGAGATTTTCATAAAGATCAGACTGACCTCAAAAAAATAAGCTGTCAGTGTGTGCTAAAAACTAATTGGAACACAATAATTGAAAAATATGGTCTTGAAAAAGGAGATTGTGTTTAGATTTGGGCATTTCGTGACATTAACAACAAGCTTTGTATGGCACTTGTCAAGCTTTGAGGAGGAGGAGGATGATGAAGATGAAGAAAAGCAACCAGTCAATGGAAGCTCAAAGGTAGTTCAAATTTTCTTTATATATATATATATATATATATATAACTATAGATGGTAGCATAGGTTTTTAACACAATTCGAATTTGGATTCCTATTAATCAGTTAATTCTTCTTTAGCTTCTTGTAAGTTATCATAATTTAGATATTAAGTTTTGTTTTTGCAGCAATTAATTTAGTGTTTGCTTTTTATATCATGTTCAGTTTTTATCAATCATTTAATGGTCATCACACGATGATAGAATTTTGAATACTCTTTGTTTGGGTGTAGAACATGAATGTCCAGCCCAGTAGTCTGGTGCTTTGATCTTGGATCGAATAGCCCTACCAGAGTATCTATGAGATAGATATCCAGGAGAGCGAAGGATCACTGTACACAAATATGAAGGCTCTTCGCCAAGGGGGATGGGAGTAGTGTTTAGTGGGAGAGTGCACAGTGATACTGAATGTAAATAGGTCTGAGTTAGAACGTATGCACCTTAGGGTTCGACCCTCGTATATATAGGGTATTCCTTGGTATCATGTCTGGGGGATCTATCTTATCCCTTGATTATAGATATGATATGATCCTCCATGATTGTAGGTGGCTCTAGATATATGATATATCTCTATTGGGCCGTTCCAGAGTTGGGCCTCGGGTAGGTCCGTAACAGTTGCCCCCCAGCCCGATAGTTCAAGTTTGTGAGCTGCCGGGATGTACCTTGCTCACCAGGACGGGTTGTTCCTTGCCCCCAGACCGGGATGTACTGCCGGGAACTCTACTTGGCTTCTGGACCCAAGGTCATGTCTCAAAGATCCAGGCTTGTACCGGGATGCTTAATGATCCTATGTCCATGTCCCCCGGTTCTAGGCGAAACGCCGTGGTACTCTAGGGCCCGAGGTATTACCCACTGCTTCGCTATGTTTCGAGGCCAGCGTCTTTCCGCATTCGCCATCATTTCCCCCTAACACCTGTCTCTTATGGATTGGCTCAGAAATGCAACCGGTTGGCCTTGCCGGTATCGATTTTCATGCGTATTTAATGCCCTCACTGCGCGTCGTACATCACTTCTGCTTTTAGGATGAATAGACTCTTTTACCCTTGACGTTTCGACATCGAACCAGTTGTTGTAGTATATTTGCTCATAATTCATTTTCCCCCTCATTTCTCCTTTTGCTGTTTCTTTCTGGTTCTCAGAAAATCCGCTCGTTCCCACAATACTCGTGTTTGTGCAGCTTTTCAAATTTCTTCACTTCGGAGCTCATCAATCTTTGTCTAAAGCAGGTATGCTTGCCATTCCCTGCCATGACCCTGCTTGCTCGTTACTGTTTATTGGTTTTTATCGATTGGTGCATTTCGCTCCTTTTGCTTTCGTGTCATGGGTAGGCTTGGATGAGTGGTTTTCTGGGTAGTCTCTGAGTATTGGTTCTGGCCGCATGTCTTTGTTCATGGGGGGATTTCTGCCATGTTCCTTATTGGTCATTTTCTGCCTCTTTAGGTTGCACCCCTCGGTGTCCATGGGTACAGTTAATCACCCTCCTTCATCGAGTCAAGATTTTACCCTAGAAGAGGAGGAAGCACTGCGTGCACGTTATCCTCGAACTAGTCATTGATTTTTCGGTACTCCCCTCTCTAAGGAGCAAAGACTAGCCTCCTTTCTTCGTGGCGGATCTGGTAGGAAGACTGTTGGAGCGTCTCACCCCCCTTGCTCGGTCTCGAAGTACGGGTTCCAATATTAGATCTTACCCTGAGAGTCAGAATAAGACCGAGGCCGTACCGGTACAACCTATCAATTTTTATGAAGCCCCCAGTCGTCCTAGGTCAGAACCCGTTCCGGAAGGATACCTCGGCCCATGTTGGGAATGTATCGCTTCGAGTTCTTATTATATCGTGAATGACGAGGACTCCTGGGCCAACACCATTCTAGGCTCTTGTCGTCATAGGTCGTCCTCTGACCCGAGACCAAACTTTGAGGGTTTGAATCATCTGAGTCCGCTCATTAGTGCCCGAACTCTAGGCTCTTCTCCTCGTGATAACATGCCTATGTCAGGTATTCCTACACTTGCTGATCTTAGTATTTTTTTATGTTATAGGTAAATGGAGTCATCATCTTCGCCTACTAGTGCCCGATCTGACGCCGGGGGGTCGGATTCCTCCAGTCCCCCCAAGGATCTGCTTGAGCAATACCCCTGGGTGACGCGTGACGTATTAACGACTCACTCCCTTATGACCATTGCCGACATACGCCAAATGAAGCTGGGGGCCTTGGAAGGCTGCTGCCTGAGTCCCCCTAATGATGATGAGCCTATTTGCTCTTCGAGGGTGGAAGGACTTACTAACTTTTTCTTCTTCTACAAGGCCTATATGTCCCGGCTCGGTATTCGCTTCCCGTTTACCGAGTTCCAGATTTCTTATTTAAACCATCTCCATCTGGCCTCCTCACAGCTTTATCCAAACGGGTGGGCCTATCTATTGGCCTTCGAACGTTTATGTTGCTCCTTCTCGGCCCCTATTCCCTGTACTGCTACCTTATTTTTCTTTTTCTTTTGTCCTTTTACCCCCCGCTCTGGTAAAGAACCGGAGAAATTAAAGGGGCTGACTTCCCTCCGGGGTGATCCAGGCAGAAAACTCTTAATCGCTTTTTCAGATTCCTTCAAACACTTTAAGAATAGTTACTTCAAAGTAGTGGCTAAACCCGGTAAACAACCTTGTTTTGCAAGGGGCCGAAGCTAAAGATGTGGAGTGGAGGTTCCTCCTGTATTGGACGTATGACCATCATAAACTGGCCTCCACCTCATACCAAGTCAAATCTGACGACCTTCCAGCCGAGGAGGTTTTGTCAATAGACCGCCTGGTATCTTATGTTAACACATATGGCACCAGAAGTGCGACTTTCTTTATTACTGGGGCTGGTTCCAAGCCGGGATATGTGATCAGTATGATCTTTTTCTCTTGAGTGTGTTTATATTTATGTTATAGTCGATTATTGACTTTTGTTCTCTTCCTGTTGCAGCTCAGGCTATGGCAGAATTACCGAGATACTTGTCCGTCGTTGCCCCCGCCCCTAGTGCTCCTAGTAAGAAGGGTACTCGGAAGCAACCTTCCTCGGAGGCCGAGAAAGGACAGTCCTCTGGAGCCTCCCCAGCTGCTGCGGCCAAGAAAGCGAAGACCTTGGCCCAAGCCCGAACAGCTCCACCTTCTCGAGCTGGTCCAGTTTCTCAATCTTCCAAGCCGACTGCCAAAAACAAAGAGGTTTCTCTCTCGAATTCGCATGCGCCATCATCTCCTTCCAAGGGCCCTTCTGCTCCTTCCCTATCCCCCAAGCTTCTCGTGGTCTTGCATGGGAAAAATGAGTGACCGAGGAACTGGATCTCGTGTTCCTGCCTCCTCGTCAATTTATGAATGCTCTGACCCTTGCAGATATCAATGAACGACTCGTCCATGACGTGCAAGATCATCTGTGCAAGTCTATCGGGTTCTCCCAAGCGTTGCTTCACTTGAAAGGAAAATATGTTGGGCAATCTGTTGAGGTACGCCGGCTAAGGCTGGAGAAAGAGGAGGTCGAGGAGGTGAAGAAGTGGGTTGAGGAAGAGCTTGAAGTTTCCAAGGCGAGTGTCGGGAAAGCGACCGAGGAGCTTCTTCTGACGAAAGAGGCGATGGAGAAGACCTCCTCGGAACTTGCTTCTCTCAAAGAGGCCTACGCGAAGGGTTTGGATGCCATTAAGGTCCTTCAGACCCAGCGTTCTGATTTGTGTTCTGAGCTTAACCAGGCCAATGCCGCTCTTGCCGAGGAGAAGAAGGCCCGCCTCGACTGCAAGGAGATTCTGAAGGAGGCCGCCGCTGACTGCTTCAAGATGGCACTTGCCCAGATTCGCCATCTTAATCCTGGGGTGGAACTCAAAACTGACGGGTATGACCACCGAGCTTACGTGAAAGATGGCGTCCTGCATCCTCCTCCTCCGTCCCCTGAAGATGAATCCTTGTCGTTCGTGGACGAGGAGCAAGGTGGAGAGGAGGCTTCTAATGTGGCGCGGGGTGGCGAGATTGGTGATGGAACTTCGAAGTCTATTCCGTCAGCCGAGGTGTGACAGAGATTTGCCGTGATCTCCCAAAATAACCAGATTAGAAAAGGATTTGCAGTATAATGTAACCTGGGTCGTTTCCCAACGAATTCACAGTCGGTTTGATTCAAACAGCAATAAAACAGAAACAATAAAACTGGAGGTTTTTTATTCAAAAGAGATTAAAAACGAAAATAAAAATATGCAGAAACAGATTAACAACGATCAATCGGATTAAAAACAATTAACCCAGAATTGGGATTCCATAACCTTCATCGGACAAAAAGATAATAACCAAACTCGTGATTGATTCTGGACAAACCGAAATCTCTGCATTTGTCTAGATATTCCCTTGACTAGACGATCGTCTAGCATTTGATCGAACACGTGGCGAGCTCGCTGTGCGATCGCACAACGCTCTCTCAGAACCCGGTCCGACCTAAGTCCTTGGGATATCAATCTAGGTATTAAATCTAATACCTAATCCGCAATTATAATCGGATCCGATTAAAATAAATAGAAACGAATTACGTTACCGATTGAAGCGCGTGTCCTTTGGATTCGTGGAATCCTCAATCCATGGGTCAATCACAGAAGCCTAGCCTATCATAGCTATGCAGAATGAAAATGGGAAAGAGATGAAGAAGTTCATCATGAACACGAAGAACACGATGAACAGATGAAGAACAGTTGAGAGAAAATGAAACTTTAGTATTTTAATCCAAAACTGAGTAAAAACGTGAATGAATATCTGTTTTTGGCTGCTGCCTTACTTAACCTATAATGGAAAAAATAAATGGGGCTCCAATCCACAATTCAGGCCCAAAACAGAAAAAAGGGCTTTAATTACAAATTCGGGCCCAAAATAAAAATCCGACTTCGGCTCCAAAATCGACCGCCCTCTTGTCCGAATTTTCCCTTCATGTCTTCATAACAATTGTACCTCTCTGAATCGTCTGAAATATGAAACAAAAATGAGACAAATCCGATGTCTGGTTCAAGAGTTATGGTAGGAATAGTGAAGCAATGTAAAACTGGAATTTTATTATTAAAAATGGCTAAAATATAATCAAAGGCCTAAAGCCCAAATAAGTATAAAAGCCATTATTTATTAACTAAAGAGTCCTAAATTATTAATCAAGAGATAAAAAGAAGTCTATGAAATATTCAATTATCAAGGTGGTCCCCTCTGAAGATGTTGTTCCTCCGAGTTGAATGTCGGAGTTATTGCTTTTGTTGTGCCGGTGTATTATACCAGGTTAACTTTGTAATTTATGACAATTTGATAATATTGATTTCGTTTACTTTATCAATATGATCTTTTAATTTGCCAATTCTACTTTGGGTTAGTAGTTTTATGACCGGGCCAGGGTTTTATATGCGCAGTATCTGCTAATTGTATTCTTCTGATGGGTTAACATCGGGTATGGGGGTAGGGGTATTCTACAATACCCGAGCTACCGAGTTCCGGATCCGTTGTCCGGGTTCTTTTCCAGAATAAGGGCAAACTGTCAGATGTCCAGCGGTGGTGTAAAAACGCACGTTTAAACATTTCGACCTGATCAGGGTCTGGATGACAATTCACCTCCTTATCTAGGAGCATGTTTTTTATGCATCAAATTGAAGAAATAGTGGCTTTACCATTTCGCAACTTGGGCGTGATAGCCCTGGTGTATTGCCTTATATTGGGTTTTGTTTTTGACCAGGTTTGATAACCTCGGTGTAATGATTTCTAACTATCAATAATGCATAATTGGCGTCTCCGCTGGGGAGTTTTTTTATTAAATAAATCATCCGCTCGAAAGAACTGATACCTTCAAGCATGAAAATTGAACCAAAACATAAAATTGAAATCAAAATACTGAAATTAAGAAATAAACAAACTCAAATGCGCCGGATGGACACATTGTGACAGCGAGACCGAAGTCTAACTGTAGTAGATCCTTAGCTTGTCCGCGTTCCAAGTCCTCTTAACCGGCTTCCTTCCCAAGGTTTCCAGTATGTATGCTCCCTTGTCGAGCATTTCCTTAACCCGGTAGGGACCTTCCCAATTTGCAGCTAGCTTGCCATTTCTGGCCTTCTTATTTTCGACGTCCACTTGTCGGAGTACTAGGTTACCTCTATTGAAGGAATGGGGTCTGACTTTACGATTGTATTTAGCCGCAATGAGTTGCTTGGTGGCTAGGTCTCGGTAATGTGCTGTGATCCTGGCCTCGTCGATCAAGTCCAATTTCGTCATCAATGCGTGGTTGTTCGATTCTTTACCTTTTCAAAAGCTTTTATCCTCCTCCACGAGGGTGGGCCTATCTCGACCGGGATCATCACCTCGCACCCGTACGTCAGCCGAAAGGGGGTTTCCTAAGTTGAGGTTTGTATGCTGGTTCTGTAACTCCATAGCACACTATAGAGCTATTCGACCCAGGAAGATTTCGCGTCGACCGAGGTGAAGTGTACGATATCGAGGTCCGACATCATACCCCGGAATTCCTTATCGATGATTGGGCCCCGTTATCCGTGACTATTTCGGTCGGGATCCCAAACCGAGAGACGATGCTGTGTCGAAAAAATCACTGTATGCATGCCGAGGTGATTGTTGTCTAGGGCTCGGCTTCAATCCACTTCGTGAAGTAATCAACCGTGACCATGAGCCACCTTAACTGTCCGGAAGCTGCTTTGAATGGTCCGAGGAGGTCCATCCCCCATTTGTAGAAGGGCCAAGGGGCCGAGATGCTTTGTAGTTCTGATGGTGGGCACCAAATGATCTTGGCGTGTTTCTGACAGCTATCACATCTCTTTACTGCTTCTTTAGAATCTGCCATCATGGTCGGCTAGTAGTAACCGGCGCGCAGAGCTTTTTCTTGCTAGAGATTTCCCTCCCATGTGCTACCTATTAATACCTTCATGTATTTCGGCCAAGACGTATCGTGCCTCGGCCGGCCCCAAGCATCGCATCATGGGAGAATGTAGTCCCTTTCGGTATAACTAATCGTCCACCATAGTGTACATGGCGGCCTGACGAATTAGTTTTTTGGACTCTGTCACGTCAACGGGTATGGTCCCTCTTTCCAGGTAATCCTCGATTGGTTTCCTCCAATCCATGGCAGATGATATGGTCATGACACAACTCGGCTCGGCCAAATTTTGTTGGACCATGGTCCAGTGGTTTCCTGGACCTTTTGTGCTGACCAATTTTGATAGGATATCCGCTCTTGTATTCTCTTCCCGAGGGATGTGAGTGATTGTTACTTCTTCGAACCCAGTAATCATATCCCTTGCTTTGTTCAAGTACTTTGCCAACAAAGGACCCTTCACTTAGTAGGTACCCTCAATTTGCGCCGCTATGAGCTGAGAATCGGTTAAGACCTTGACTCTCCGTGCTCCATGATCTTTCGCCTGTTGGAGCCCAGCCAACACAACTTCGTATTCTGCCTGGTTGTTGGAGGTTGGGAAGTTGAGATGGAGTGAGTGTTCAAATGCAACCCCCTCAGGGTTCTCAATTATTATTCCGGCTCTACTTCCTTTGGTATTTGATGAGCCATCAACGTACACCTTCCATTCTTTGAGGTTGGTTGTTTCTTCAGTGTAGGCCGGGGTGAGCTCCCTCACAAAATCCGCCAGTGCTTGTGATTTGATCGCATGCCGGGCCTCGTATATAATGTCAAACTCAGATAACTCTATCGCCCAACTGATCATTCATCCAGCCAGGTCAGTTTTGTGTAACACCTGTCGGATTGGCTGACTAGTTCGTACTACGACCTTATGTCCCTGGAATTATGGACGTAAACGCCTTGCCGCCATTAGTAAGGAAAATGACACCTTTTCCAGCTTCTGATATCTAAGCTCCGAGCTCTGCAGGGCTTTGCTTACAAAGTAAATCGGTACTTGGCCGGCCTCTGTTTCTCGGACCAAAACGGCACTTATAGCTTCTTCCCCTACCATAAGTAGAGATATACTATCTCACCGGGTTCAGGTTTGGATAGGACTGGTGGAGTTGCCAAACATTGCTTGATCTTTCCAAACGCAAACTCGCATTCTGGGTTCCAGCCTCCTCGTGCCTCCTTCTTTAGTAATTTGAAGAAAGGTAGAGCGTTCTCCGCCGATCTCGGCAAGAACCTCGTCAAAGCCGCCAATCTCCCGGTAGCTGTTGTACCTCCTTCTTGCTCCTTGGCGCTTTCATGTCTAGCACGGCCTTACATTTATCTGGGTTTGCTTCGATTCCTCGGTTTGTCAACAAGAAACCCAGGAACTTTCCAGCTGGGACTCCGAATGCACACTTTTCAGGGTTCAAGCGGATCTGTTTCTTTCGCAACTTCCAGCTGGTCTTCAAAAACTTTATTCATCATTCTTTGATAGGTGGCCCCGGCGTTCTTCAGTCCGAAAGGCATCACATTGTAACAATAATTGGCCTTCTTGGTTATAAAGGCCGTCTTCTCTTGATCCTCTGGGTGCATCACGATTTGGTTATATCCGGAGTAGGCATCCATAAAGGATAACAGTTGGAATCCGGATGAGTTGTCGACTAGCTGGTCGATGTTGGGCATCGGATAGGAGTCTTTGGGACAAGCTTTGTTCAAATTAGTGTAGTCCGTGCACACTCTCCACTTACCGTTGGGTTTCGTCACCATGACCACGTTAGATAACCATGTTGTGTACTGTATTTCTCGGATGAATCCAACATCTAATAGCTCCTTCACATGTTTTTCTAAAGCTATCTGCCTATCGGCCCCTCGTTTCCGCTTCTTCTATGACACTGGGGTCGACCCCGGTTGGATGGCTAACCTGTGACAACAAAAGCTGGGGTCGATCCTGGGCACTTCCGACGCTTTCCACGCGAATAAATCTCGATTCCTTTTTAGGAATTCTTTTAGTCTGTCTTTTAACTCTAGGGTTATTGTTCCACCTACTTTTGTAATCTGAGACGGGTCTTCTCCCAGTACCAAATCTTCTAACTGCCTTCTGGCCCGGGTCGTGGGATCTCGGGCTCGTCTCGTAGATCTAACTCTACCATGCTAACGGGTCGGCCCGGCTGTGTTCTTTTTCTGATGTCCAAGGTATGCTCATTTCTTTGAATCTGAGATGGAGACGTCGTCCCATTCTCGTTCTCCCGGATCGTCTCGTAATAACATTGCCAGGATTCTTTCTGGTCTCCGGTGACGGTTACCACCTTGTTCTTGGCGCTAACCATCTTCAACTTTTGATGTTTGGTAGAGACTAGCATGTCCCAATTGTGGATAGTCAGTCTGCCTAATATCATATTGTCCGGGGAGGGGAAATTGGCTACGATGAATCTTACCCTTTCTGCCTTGAATGCTTCTTTTGTGCCCAATGTGAGTCTGAGGTCGATATATCCCTTCGGAGTAGATTGTTCTCCATTAAACCCAATGAGTGTTGTTTTGCATGGCCTCAGGTCTTCTTCATCTAAGTTCATTCTTCTGAAGGCATCCCACATAATGATGTCCGCTGAGCTTCCCGCGTCCACAAAAATCCTCTTTACCTGACAATTTACCAAGATTCCAGTGATTACCAGTCCGTCTTGATGGCCTGGTACAACGTCCTTCAGGTGATCCTTTGTGAATTGCAATGGAAGAGGTGTCAGTCGGTCATGGTTTTCGTTAAATTTGGGGGTACCCCTTACCGAAAGGATTTCCCTTAAGTATTTCTTTCTTTGGCTTGCAGTATCTCCACCTCCGCCCATGCCCCCGCTAATTACATTGCATTTGTGCTCCATGTCTATTTCTGGGAACTCGTGGTCATCAGTAGATGATTTTCGCCGGATTCCATCAATCTTCCGACCGGGGGTCGGACTCGAACTTTGGTCAACTTGCTTCCGTTTGTTGTTTTTCCGGCCCTGTGTCTATATCACATATTGGCGTAGTTTGCCATCTCGGATGAATTTTTCAATCGCGTCTCTGAGTTCGTAGCACTGGTCCATGGTATGCCCCGGCCCGTCATGAAAATCGCAAAATTTTGAATGATCCATGGTGGGCCGGTATCTGGTGGGCCGAGGTCTGTCGACTTTCTTCATCTCATTCAAAGCGACCTCCCTCCATAACTGGGAGTGTGAAACATTGAGCGGAGTATACCTTTCATACCTCAGTTTTCTTTCTACTTTCTCTCCTCTAGTTCTATTATCTCGGATTTGCTTATGGGGATCTTCTCTTTGTCTGCTCGGCTAACTCTTGTTCTCTGGAGGTGTATTTCTTTGTTTCTCAGTTTCGATGGCATTGGCAATCTCCATCTGCTCTACTTCTAGATATTACTTCGATTGCGTGTTGAACTCGGTGAGGGTGTAAACCCGGTTTTTGAAGATGGAATTGGCCAACCTGGACGAAGGATCCAGGCCATCAATAAGGCAATGCACATGAACGCTTTCTAGGAGTGAACGTACCTACAGGGTGACTTCCTTAAATCTATCCAAGTATTTTTGGAGAGTCTCCCCGCGTTGCTGCTTGATTTTGCTTAGGGAGAACTGTGATTTAGGCTGCTTCTTGCTAGTCGCGAAATTTAACTCGAACTTTCGCCCTAACTCTTCAGAATCATAGATAGATCTGATTGGTAAAGTATGGAGCCATTTTTGGGCGGGTCCGATCAACGTGGCCGCAAAAAGCTGAGGAATGACCGAGCCCTTGATTTTCCGTACGAACATAAGCAGTTTGAAAGTATCGAGGTGTGACCGCAGATCCGGAGTGCCTCGTATTTTGGTAGGTTATCCAAATCAAAGTTTTTTGGATATGGGGCATTTGCGATGTCTTCCGAGAAGGGACTACAATTATGCCCTGCAATGTACTTCACTCGATATTCCCTGGGAGAACCCTGCGGTCGGGTCGTCCTCTCTATATCTCAGTCTCCATCATCCAGAGTCTTTTCGATGCAAAGTTTCTTCAGGTCCGAGGTACGGTTGCGATCCCTCCTACGTCCGGGGTCCGTGTCCGGGGAGGCTGTTCCCGTAGTACGCTGAGTAGATCTTTTCTGCTTGCTATGGGGGGGCTGTCGGTGTCTCGAGTCACATTTCCTTTTCGTCCTCGCTAGTCACCTCGGTTTTGCCTTTGAGCCGATGCTTCAATTTGTTTGAGGTGGTCCTGCATGATTTGTTGTATCACTCTGAGGTCTTCTTGGCGCTGAAGATTATTTCGCTTTTCCATATTCTCCATTCGTCTCAGTATTAACTCCTGAGTCTTCTGCAGGAGGAGGAGATCTGGATTCGGCGTATCCCGAGGTTTTGCCCCTTTGGGAAGGGAAGAGGCCGTGTCAGAAACATCATTCCCTTCATTCGGGGCGTTAGCGTCTGGGATATTCTCAGGCCGCGGAAGTCCTTGAGTTTGCTGTTGCTGACTCGTCTCGACCTGCGATGGATTTCCACGATGAGGGTTTCGACTACTGCTTCTGGTGTTAGCCATTGTTGGTCACGGGGATCGAAGTTTAACGTGCCCACGGTCGGCGTCAATGTTCCAGTGTAGAACACGAATGTCCAGCCCAGTAGGCTGGTGCTTTGATCTTGGATCGAATAGCCCTGCCGGAGTATCTATGAGACAGATATCCAGGAGAGCGAAGGATCACTGTACACAAATATGAAGGCTCTTCGCCAAGGGGGATGGGGGTAGTGTTTAGTGGGAGAGTGCACAGTGATACTGAATGTTAATAGGTCTGAGTTAGAACGTATGCACCTTAGGGTTCGACCCTCGTATATATAGGGTATTCCTTGGTATCATATCTGAGGGATCTATCTTATCCCTTGATTATAGATATGATATGATCCTCCATGATTGTAGGTGGCTCTAGATATATGATATATCTCTATTGGGCTGTCCCAGAGTTGGGCCTCGGGTAGGTCCGTAACACTCTTAGTAGTTGGTTATTGATTAATGATATTTATGTTAATATTTAACTTTTGAATTAAATTATATTTAATCAATCCATACCTCTATATTTCATATAAATCAACAAAGTATTTACAATTTTAGTTATTGATCATTAAAGCTTAGATTAGTAGATGTGCAACTATTGAGGTATTCCCCAATCTCATTATGTTTTTTTTTCACCAATTTTTTTTACTCTTAATCTAGCTACCACTAGCCAGACCTTTTGTTTGCATTTTTGTTGTCATGTGTAAAACTGTAAATTAAAATTAGGAAATGCAAAAAATAAATAAATAAAGGACAAGAAAAAAGTAAAGAGTGAAAAAGAATAACATATCATTAAATCATAGATGAAAATATTATCTTTTGTTTTCCAAATTTTCCAACAGAAAAACCATGAATTCCCCAAGTTAAGGTTTCAAGTTCAACAATGTTAAATAAATCTTTTCAGCATTCAAGTTGAAGAATGAAAATCAACATGAAGTCTCTTAAGAATTAAGTTTCAGGAAGATGTGTGTGTGTGTGTTTTTTTTTTTTTTGATTCAAGTTAAAGAATGAAAATCAACATGAAGTCTCTTAAGAATTAAGTTTCAGGAAGATGTGTGTGTGTGTGTTTTTTTTTTTTGGAAAAAAAGCCTTACTCTATTCGAACAATCTTGTAGTTCTGGTATGTGAATTTGCAAACTTCATCAAAAAATCATCTGCACTGCTATGGCTACTTTTCATGTCAAGAATCTTTATAACCATTGCCCTCAAATTCTTTCCATACTTTAAAAGGGATTCAAGAGTGCTCATTTTCTGTTCAACATTTAATGGTGATCTCACTGTGATTACAACCTCCTCTAAACATGGAATCATGAATCCAGAATCCACCTGTAGAATGTATCAATAAGCATCACCATTAGTTAAAATGTTATAGAATCTAATAAAAAGTTCTCTAATAAATCTATGAAATATGAAGATATATTTTAAGAATCAATGTGCGGCTGAGCTGTAAATGAGGTCTAAGTGAAATTCGACTTCAAAATGTTTTCATAAATTACATGTCTCAGACTTTTTTCTGACAAAGTGCTGCAAATATGGCACCATGAATGTCAAATGTACGTAGTTTGGGATGGTTATTGAAGAATTCAACAAAGTCAATCTCTAGGCACGGCTGAAAAGCCTCAAAATCACCAATGAATTCGATCTTCATGTATAGATTCTTCACTTCACTTGATAGTTTCAAAGTGTTGAGTCCCACATCGGCTGGGGAAGGGGAGGAAAGATGCCTTATAAGGGTATGAATACCATCCCCTCATGATGCATTTTAAAGCTGTAAGGGGTGATGGGGCCCCAAAGCGGACAATATTGAAAGCGAGTTGCTGGGATGTTACATATGCACTTTTTATAAACAAGATGAATTGGAATCCAAGCAAATTTTTTAAATGTACATCCCAAAGCTTAGATACATAGAAAAAGTATGCGCAATTTTACTTTTGTTCCATTTAGAAATCTGAAAACATTTTGAAAACCATAAATGATTGATTGCTAATGGTATGTAATAATGAGCAAGTGTTCATTACCCAAATTAGTTCATATAAGCACAAGATAGGAAAAGATATGTGAGATGATTGGAATAGAGCATTGGAAGTGAATCTTTGAGTGAGAGTGAGAAGTAATACTGCGATAGGGGTTTTAACTTCAGCAACCTGACATCACTCGAGTGTGCACTTGAATGATTGTGCCTGACCATCACTCGAGTGATAGACCCCATAACATTTTGATGAAGTAAGAAGTTGATGACTTACTCAAGTAATCTCATAATTACTCAAGGGATCATCCTTTGAAGATTAGTTGAATATCATTCCTTGATTTTTCGCCTCTCAATCTTCCGATTGGTCTAATCACTTGGACAATCACTTCCAGTTGTCACGCAGTGATAATGGTAACTCGAGTGATGCTTTTCTGTTCTTATTTTCTTTCTTCATCATTGGCTAGGAACTCTTAGTGATGCCTCGGGGTGCTGCCTCCTTTTGTTTACATTATCAAAAATGAATCTTCAAAGTCCAACTTCACCAAGATTTGAGTTGATTTTTATGTAATCGAAATCTTGAGATGAAGCTCTTCCTTTCTTCTTCCTACAAAACCACATAGATCATTTTCTTCCTTTAGTATCCAGCTTTACTTGGATCCACTCATGGTTAGCTTGTAGGAATCATAATTCACATGTTCTAAAAATGTAGTCAATTCGAGGCAATTGAGTATAATGAATTAAACATGACTTTATGCATAAAAATATTTTCTTTTGAAATATGTGTATATGCATAAATGGATTTATTAAATGAATTCACATGTTCTTAAATTATTGAACATTGCAATCCTTCTATAAATGGATTTATTAAATGGATTTTCTAAGTGATATTAAAACATATTTCCAAAATAGTATGCAATAATAATTCTTAAGGTAACAAGGTATAAGCCTCAATAAATATTAAAGATAATAGTGTAGAAGGTTTTACCATTGTATACCCTTACTTTAGGTACTTGGAGTATTGTTTTTGTTCATCTATTGCATATTCCTTTAATACTTTGTTTTTGCATATTTAGCCTTGGATCATGCAATGCTCTCTCATATGATGTAGACTCCGAGAGTCTTTTTCTTTATGCATGAGAGATCTTCCTTTTCTTGTTCTCTTCAAAGTAGTTGAATGAAACCTTATGATAGTCTATTGTTGGTCAAATTCCCTTATAGCAAGTGAATCAGTCAAGTAACTAATAAAAAGTAAGTAGATTTGTCGTCCCAAAAAGACTGTTGATACCAAGGATGATTCCAGTTTCTAATGACAGTTGTGTGAATTAAAAGTAAAGTTGATTTTGGTTGTTTTCGCTAGTACTAATAAAAAGAAATAAATAGTTGATCAGAAGTCGAAAGAAGATATCAGTTTAAAAGTAGGCTGAGCTCGAATTTCATTCTAAGTTGTGTTATTCCCCCATTTGCATACGACGCATTGCTATAGAAATTATGCTGCACAGCTTCCACAATGCTACAACATAATCACCTTTCACAACATTATTCAGTTAACCCACTACTATCCTATACAAAAAGCGTCCGCATTCTGTAACTATAGTCCTCGCTCTACTCTCCCATATTCCTATGGCGATTTCAAGTTTAGTCTATCTAATTAAACTTGGGTGTTCTGGTTGTGAGCAGTAAATCCATTCCTGGCATCTACAATTTAGATCGAACCATGCACGGGCTCACCCAGCAAACACTGTCTAACAGAGGTCTAACCTTGACTCTCGTACGGTAAGCTAAGACCACCGAGATAGTCCTTAGCGTCTGCTAACCGACTATGGATTAAAGCACTATTAAACAAACTAAATTTATTAAATTAAAACATTAGCAAACTGGGTTCATTCTACAAGTTATAAATTCATCCTCACATAACAAATAGAAGTTTAGTTCATGACTGAGGAAGGAAATGCAGAATAGAGTAATATAGAACAACCCATGGCAGAATTACGAAAAAATAAAATAACAGGAAAAAAGAAAAGAAAACTCATCGGAAGGTTGACAGCGTAAGAGGCGTCCTGTCACAAGACGTTTGTACATCTTCTACGATCCGTCTTGCTCCAGGGAAGAGTTAGGTATCCTTGCGCCATACGTCCAGTGAGTTGGGCCTTCCAAATATGTTGGTCCAAATCCCTAGATTCGGTTTATTGATCTTTCTTTTAATACTACCGGATTCTTCAAATCTTTATCTCGATTCTCCGCATCTTCTGGATTCAGCTTGATTCAATTACTGTCTTAACGCCGTCTAGATGACCTGTCTTTATTTCCTGAAACTCGCGAGGAAAGGTTAGAATAACGTAGCGCATAATTCTACATCACTTACGCTGCTACAGCATAGCGGTCGTATTGTATTGCTAGCGCAGATGTGAGCATGCAGTATGCTATAACATTGTATCAGCTTTGTTATGTGCTTTCAGGGCAAACCATAAAGTAATCCTTTTCTTATGCACAAGAGCAAGATAATGATATGAATGTAACATTTTGTAAGATCTATCCTCTATTTCCTTATGTGCATGAAGTCTTAGACATTCTATCAGATAGCACACAATAAAGCTTAGATTTAACATTCGAAACAGTCAAAACACATAGGAAAAATATGGTATAAATATGACTCATCATCTATTCTTGAAGTGGAACATACTCCTCTTCTCAATTTATCATCTCTCATAGTTAGTTCGAGAGGTATCACTGGAAGTATAACTTGGAGTGATGATAAGCTCAGAGGTATCACTTCCAGTGGCACTAGGAGTGAGATGGTCCTTCATCTTTAGGCTATTTTCTCTTTCTATTTTGAGGCTTTGGATTTGATGATAAGATTGTAGCAATGGCTTCTTCACAAGTTCTTGTAATTGATGTAACTCTTATTTTAAGTTCATGAGAAACTCTTAGATTCTTCTTCCTTTTCTTTGTACCCTTGTGTCCATTCCTTTTGGAATTAATCTATACACATGGAACACAAGATGGACATTTTGGTTCCCTCTTTGCTTTATATCCTTGGTTGTTAGTATTGGACTATAATTGTCCTTTAGGAACCCAAACAAATTTATTTATCACATTAGAACTTCTTCTAATATTGCATGTGTGAATATGATCAAATTTTCTACAATAATTGCAAGTAATATAATGATATGCATTATGAGATATTATGCCAGTATTGTATTGGTCATGAGAATAAAAATTCAAGTAGTTCTTATTTGAACATTCTTTCTTTGCAATATATTCTCCAGCTTGATCAAAAACATTTTTTCTTTTTAAAATCGAATCAACGATTGGTTGTAAAACAATTTTATGCAAACTTTGAAAATTAGTTTTCCAAATAGCACAAGAAGAATTGAAATTGCTTACCATAAGTGCATCTTGAGCTCTAGAGAATGGTCCATCAAATTTGTCCATAATGAGCTCTTCTTGGGAATCCTCTTCCTCTTATTATGTTGTGTTGACTGTCTCATAGAAGTGTTCGATGATCAGCCCTTCTTCGTTCTCAACTTCCAATTGTTCATCACCAATAGATGTGTAGTTTATAATTTCTGATGACTATTAACACTTTCAACTTCAACATAATTGTTAGAAGCATAAATAGAATCAAGAGTATCCCAAATATCTTTAGCACTAGAGCAAAGTATGATTTTCATAGAGTCATTTTTTAGTTAAAGCAATAGATGTAATCGACGCGGGCCACCAAGTGCTCCATCATCTGCTTGAAAGTAGGATTTGGAGGCAACGGAGGAGGGCGCTGAGGTTGAGGAGGATGAGGAAAAAGAGGACTTGGTGGAGCAGCCATTATGGTGGAGGCTAAGCGGTGGAGGAGGCCGTGGAGGTTGTAGAAGTAGAGAAGAATGTGAAGAAACTAAAGTAACAATGGGATTAAATAGAGAACCCCATCCTAAAGAATTTGAAACTCCAGAAACTTTAACAAGTGGAGTGGCCTTAGAATACAAGGAAACACATAGTTCTTCAAAATATGAGGAGATGCATAGTTGGGAAGTTTACCTGGAAGCCGAAGAGACTCTGAATCATTCATTGAACAGAGTGTAAGGATACGACTCTATTTGAAGAATATGAAACTGGAACTTTTAAGATCGACCAGATACTTTATAAGAAACTGGTCTTAAAAGTTATTAAATTGAAAAAATAAATAATAGAGTTTTAGGACCGGATGCTCTATAATAAATCAGTCTTAAAAGTTCATTTAGGACTGTATATTTTAGAAATATGCTCTTAAAAGTATCTGCTAATTATATATACCAATTGAATCCCATTCTTTCGTGTCTCTCCGCCCTAACTCTTCACCGCGTCCCTGATAATCTTATGTCCCCAACTGCTCAAACAATGGTTAGATACAAGATAACCGCTCGTAGGGGTCCTCTTGAAGCTCGTGCCTCCTTAGATCGTTATATGGGGCACCTCAAGCGAGAGTGAGTTCTGTTGTGACGGAAGAGTCTCAAGTCATTGGACCCATTGTTATTTCGGATGATGAAGAGGTTCTTGCTCCCCCTCTCCAGCCTTCTGACAATATTTGCCAACCTCATGCCTCAGCGTGCCTACTGCTGACCCCTCCCCTTTTTCTTTTAATGATGCATTGTGGCTGATGCACATAAGAAAGTAACTTGCTGATCTTTGGCGGGAAATTAATGTTGCTCACGCCGATATCGCCAAGGCATTGGATGATAATAACCTTTAATTAGGATGTTTAGTCAGATACTTGTTGTTGATAATTTTAAGTTTGTTTTTTTTATGTTTCTTTTGTACGTGCATATTCTCCAGTAATGTAAGAAGCATTAAGAACTAAGCTTGTATCTTCTTTTTGTTCATATTCTCAAGTAATTAAAGAAGCTTATTCTCCAGTTTTCCTTTATTTTCATTCATCAGTTGCTGCTGCGCTCGCCAAAGCCAATATGATCCTCACTTTTTTGGTTCTTCATAATGTAAATGAGTACCTTGAGGTCCAGATACTTTATAAGTAACCGGTCTAAAAAGTATTTTACTTTTAGGACCGGATATTTTATAAAACTCCGGTCTTAAAATTAAATGAATATGAAAAATTTAGTACCGAATTCTTATAAACCTCTGGTCTTAAAAATTAAATGAATACAAAACATTAAATGTATATCTTTAAGACCAGATACTTTACAATTAACTGGTCTTAATAAATCCCAAAACGCTAAAAACTGTCTTTGTCGCGCGGAAAATTAAATTTCCCTCGCTGAACTTCTCTTGTCGCGCCGAAAGTGATAAATCATGTTCTGTCTCTAGTGTGTTGCTTCACACGCTTTGTGCTCGTCGACAAGCTAGTGCTGGTCAACTTATCACTTTCTGGTTCCTTAGCTAAACGGCGATACACCAAGCTGTAAAAAGTTTTTTGATTATATAACTTTTTGATTTTTCTGCTTATCGTTCTATGTTTTTAATGGGTTAAACGAAATCGATAAAATGTTCTCGTGGGTTCCTCTATTGTTAATGAATATTGTATTTTCAAGATTATATTTGGACTTGAGACCTACCCAACTGACCAACAAGTGTTTTTAGGGTTACTTTTGTTGTCTTTGCAACAACAACGTTCGTGGTGAAGAAATCCTCAGCAAAAGCATTTGAATTTATATGGTACAGATGAGTTCACAAGACCTTCATGCGATGCATTTTTGTCCTCGTCATGCATTTATTTTGCTTCTTGGATTCACTATGATACATTAAGCATATGCATTTGGAATTAGCTTAGTTTAAGAAATTCGATAATGTATGTTAAATCTTTTCGTTTATAGGAATTCTACTATTGATCACAATTGGATAAATGCTTTACGGACGAGTGTTGAATATCAGAATGGGGCGATGGAATTTATAGAATTAACTAAACGAAATTCCCATGTGTTAGTTCTCTATGTGTTTTGATGACAACTGTCAATTGTAAACTCAAGATGAAGTTTGTCTTTGGTAAGTTGAAAAACTTATTGTCAAAGACAAACTCAAGTTTTGGAAGTAAAACTCGAGTTTGTACTTGATAGAGAGTAGCTCAATTTTAATGAATTGAGAAAACTCCAGTTTGCATAGGCAAACTCGAGTTTGTTACATACAGAGAGCACCCTAAGTTTTTCACATTAAGACAAACTCGAGTTTAAATTTACAAAATCGAGTTTGAGTCATACAGAGACTCTTTAATATTTTCCAAAGTAAACAAAACTCCAGTTTTCGAGAGTAAACTCGAGTTTTGGACATACAGAGAGCTCCCAAAGTTTTGAAATTAAGCAAACTCCAGTTTTGATATGAAAACTCTAGTTTGCGTCAAATGAAGAGTTTTGTCAAGTTTTGTGAACTTGACCAAACTCGAGTTAATGTTTTCAAAACTCGAGTTTGGGCTTGGCCAAAAGTCTTAATGCTTTTCATTCTAAGCAAACTCCAGTTTGTTATGAAAAACTCCAGTTAGCATTTGGCCAAGGATTTTCGAAGTTTTCCAAAGTCTTGAGAAAACTCGAATTTGTGTTTATAAACTCGAGTTTGGATCTAACAGAAAGCTTTCATGTTTTACCCACTTTGAGAAAACTCCAATTTGTTTAGAAAACTCCAGTTTTCTCTTAGCAAAGATTTTCAAAGGTTTTCAAATTTAAAAGTAAACTCAAGTTTGATTTAGCCAACTCAAGTTTGTGCCAAGCAGAGAGCTTTGCTATATTTCAGTGTTTTTGAAAACTCCAGTTAAGATTGGAAACTCCAGTTTTGAGCTTGTGGACTAAAACTCATTATTTATCTTAAGAGTCCAAAACTCGAGTTAGTCACTTAATGACTCAAGTTTGGCTACTATTCAAAAATATGTTCCAAAGCTCAATTTGCGAAAATCCTCTCTGGAAGAAGGAAAGTCGAGTTTGGCTTCTGAAGCAAAGTTACAAACTCCAGTTTGGATAAACAAACTCGAGTTTGTGTCGCTGAGTTTAAAAATGAAATTGCACGAATTTGTGAAATCTTCATGTTTGATCTTAATACTTCTTATTATCACTCATTACTATTCCTAACTATGTTTAATCAGTTTGTTAATGAGTTTTCAGATGATTTAGAGGTTATTAAATGAGGATTTGAACAAAAGCAAAAAGTGACGTCAGCACATTAAATGCAAAGTCCAGAAAGCTTGCACCCTTTTGGACAATCATTCCACACACATTGCAAAGGGATAAATGTTTCCTTTCCTCATCCAGTAGCCGCTCTTCCAACGGACTAATTTCAAGAGAAGTCAACCCTAGTCCTCTGAGCAACTGGATTAACCAAAGAGTAGAGAGAGAGAAGAAGACCAAAGCTCAACCTAATCCTTCCTTAATGCTGACAACGGTCACATTGAAGATTACAACGGTCGTTTAATGCTCTCTCCATATAAATAGAGTTGCATTCAATTCTTCTAAACAACCAATCCACAGAAAACGAAAATCATTCAAGTTTCCAACTACTCTGAGTTTTCTTGTGTAAAGTATCTTTTGATACATTTGTACCTCAGTGATTATCATTATCCACTCTTAGAGAGAGTTACATTTATTGAGATCATTCATTATAAGAATCTCAAGTCGTGGGACTTGGAGATTGGGTTATTTGATTACAACTTGTAAGGGGGAGTAAGTTCTAGTGAGAGAATTACTCTAAGAGTTACAGAGTGTGTAATTATTTGAGTTAGTGAAATCCCAGAGTCTAGGGACTGGACGTAGGTCAAAAGGTTGGACCGAACCAGTATAAATTTACTATGTCTTGCTTCTTCTTCATGTACTCTGTTCTCCCCTGTTTTAGATATCCATAACAGAGCATTTTCAAAAGAAATTTTAAAATCCTCAATTCACCCCCTCTTGGTGATTTGCTCCACTTTCACCATGATGATAGTGGGAAGTTTTATTGCCCTTGTGTAGAATGTTTAAATGAGAGGGGACTAAGTCCTGAAGTTATATACACATTTAATTTGTGAAGGATTTTGTAAGACCTATACAGTATGAGTATGGCATGGTGAAAAAACGGCAAGTGCATCTCAACATGGGGAAGTGGCCTTTGATGATAATGACACGTATATGGATGATCGCATAGAGGACATTATTCGTGATATAGAAGAAGAGGCTTTTGAGCAATCACATGCATATGGTAATATTTGCAGTGATGCAGAGACGCCGCTATACCCTTGGTGTAAAAAATACCAATTGTTGAACGTTGTATTGAAATTGGTAAGCTTGAAAGCACGGCATGGATGAAGTGACAAGAGTTTTTTCAGAAATGCTTGAGGCTTTTAAGGACATGCTTCTAGATGATAATGTGTTGCCGCTTCAATACTATGATGCTAAGAAAATACTTGGTCAACTGGGGATGGAGTACAAAAAGATTCATGCATGCCCGAATGATTGCATATCATATAGAAAAGAGTTTGAAGAGAAGCAGACGTGTCCGGTATGTGAAACCCCAAGGTACAAATCAAATAAGGGGCCTGCAAAAATGTTGTGGTATCTTCCAATCATACCAAGGTTCAAGCAGTTGTTTGCTAATGAAAATGATGTAAAAAATTTGAGGTGGCATGAAGATGAGAGGATTTCTGATGGAAAACTTCGACATTCGGTCGGTTCTTCTCAACGGAAGAAAACCGATCAATTATTTCCGAACTTCGGCGAAGAACCTAGGCACCTTAGGCTTGCCCTTAGCACGGATGGCATGAATCCCTATTGTAGCCTTAGCAGCATACATAGTTCATGGCTTGTACTCCTGATTATTTACAACTTATCTCATATGTTATGCATGAAATGAAAGTATGTCTATGTTGATTTTGGGACCAAAACAACCCGAAAATGACATTGATGTTTACCTTGAGCCCTTGTTCGAAGACTTGAAAGAGTTGTGGGAAGAAGGTTTTGATGTTTTTGACTCTTTCAAGAAGGAGGTGTTTAAAATGCAAGCCATGATATTTTGTACTATAAACGACTTCCCAGCATATGGTAACTTGTCAAGGTATAGAGTAAAAGGCCATAAAGCATGTCCGGTTTGTGAAGAAGGCACATGCTACCATCAACTTCAACATAGAAGAAAGACGGTTTATCTTAGACATAAGAGATTCTTAGACGGGGCCACCCATATCGTCGATTAAAGAAAGCCTTTTTTGGTGGCCAAGAGTATGAAGATGCTCCAGTGGCATTGACTAGGGAGCAAGTTTATGAAAAGGTGAAAAATATCAGTGTCATTTTTGGTAAGACTGCAAAGAGTAGAAAGGAAACAAATATATGAAAAAAGATATATGTATTTTTCGATCTTCCATATTGGCGCAATCTTGATGTGAGACACTGTATTGATGTCATGCATGTGGAGAAAAACGTATGTGATAGTATTGCTGGCACGCTTCTCAACATACAAGGTAGTTCCAAGGATGGTGTGAAGGCAAGATTGGATTTGCAAACAATGGGAATACGCAAAGACTTACATCCAAGGCCATATGGGAAGCGAACTGATTGTCCCTCGGTTTCTCATACTTTGTCTAAGGATGAGAAACAAAGTTTTTGTGAGTGTTTACATGGCACAAAATGAAAGTGGAGCAAATTACCAAGAGGGGGGTGAATTGGGGATTTTAAAAATTCTTTTCAAAGTGCTCTGTTATTTGAATGGAAAACAGAGCAGAACAGAGTAAGGGAAGAAGAAGCAAGACACAACAAATTTATACTAGTTCGGTCCAACGTCTTGACCTACGTCCAGTCCCCAGACACTCTGGGATTTCACTAACTCAAATGATTACACACTCTGTAACTCTCAGAGTAATTCTCTCACTAGAACTTACTCCCTCTTACAAGTTGTAATCAAATAATCCAATCTCCAAGTCCCATGACTTGAGATCCTTACAATGAATGATTTCAATAAATGATACTCTCTCTAAGAGCAAATAATATAATCACTGAAGTACAAATGTATCAAAAGATACTTTACAGTAGAAAACTGAAAGAGTAGTTGAAGAACTTGAATGCAACTCTATATATATGAAGAGAGCATTAAATGACCGTTGGATTAATCAATGTAGTTGTTGGACACATTACTGTAGCTGTTAGGAACACCTTGGTCTTCTTCTCTCTCTACTCTTCAGTTAATCCAGTTGCTCAAAGATTTAGGGTTGACTTCCCTTCAAATTAATCCGTTGGAAGAGTAGCTACTGGATAGGGAAAGGAAACATTAATCCCTTTGCAACGTGTATGGAATGATTGTCTAAAAGGGTGCAAGCTTCTTGGACATTGCATTTAATGTGCTGAAGTCACTTTTTGCTTTTGTTCAAATTCTCATTTAATATCCTCTAAATCATCAGAAACTCACTAACAAACTGATTAAACATAGTTAGGAATAGTAATGAATTATGATAAGAAGTATTAAGATCAAATATGAAGATTTCACAAATTCTTGCAATTTGATTTTCAAACTCAGTGACACAAACTCGAGTTTGTTCCCACAAACTGGAGTTTGTAACTTTGCTTCAGAAGACAAACTTGAGTTTCCAAATCCTAACTCGAGTTTCCTTCTTCCAGAGAGATTGTCGTGAATTGAGCTTTGGAACTTATTTTTGAATAGTAGCTAAACTCGAGTCATTAAGTTACTAACTCGAGTTTTGGACTCTTAAGATGAATAATGAGTTTAAGTCTAAAGGCTCAAAACTGGAGTTTCCAATCTTAACTAGAGTTTTCAAAATCACTGAAAGATAGCAAAGCTCTCTTCTTAACACAAACTTGAGTTAACAAGACTAAACTCGAGTTTTCTCTAAAAATGAAAACCTTTGAAAACTTTATGTTAAGTGAAAACTGGAGTTTTCTAAACCAACTGGAGTTTTCTCAAAGTGGGTAAAACATGAGAACTTTATGTCAAACACAAACTCGAGTTTTCTTAAAACTGGAAAACTCAGAAAGCTCTTGGCCAAATGCAAACTGGAGTTTGTCATAACAAACTAGAGTTTGCTCGGATGAAAAGCATTAAGACTTTCGGCCAAGCCCAAACTTGAGTTTTAAAAACACTAACTCGAGTTTGGTCAAGTTCACAAACACTTGACAAAACTCTTCATTTGGCGCAAACTGGAGTTTCCATATCAAAACTAAAGTTTGCTTAATTTCAAAATTTTGTAGGCTTTCTGTATGACCAAAACTCGAGTTTACTCTCGCAAATTGGATTTTTGTTTACTTTAGAAAATATTGAAGAGTCTCTATATGGTTCAAACTCGAGTTTGTAAACCTAAACTCGAGTTTGTCTTATTGTGAAAAACTTGGAGTGCTCTCTGTATCTCACAAACTCGAGTTTGCCTATGCAAATTGGAGTTTTCCTTAGTTCATAAAAATTGAGCTACTCTCTGTCAAGTCCAAACTCGAGTTTTCCAATCAAAACTCGAGTTTGCCTTTGACAGTAAGTTTTTCAACTTACCAAAGACAAACTTCACCTTGAGTTTACAATTGTCAGTTATCATCAAAACACATAGAGAACTAACACAAAAGTTCCCTCGGGATATTCTTCAAATTTAAGAGGCTTGTATCGATGAAGGACTTGAAATTACTAGGCAAAAAGTCTTATAATTGTCATGTCTTAATGCAACAGCTACTCCCAGTAGCTATTCGAGGCATCGCCAAATATGATCTTCAACACATTTTGATTAGACTTTGTTTCTTCTTCAATACGGTTTGTAGTAAAGTTTTCGAGATTGAAAAGTTGGATGAATTGGAAAATGAATGATATCTTATCTTGTGCCAGCTTGAGAAGCTTTTTCTTCCTACATTTTTGACATCATGGTTCATCTAATTGTTCATCTAGTAAGGGAGATAAAGTTGTGCGGCCCTATCCATTTAAGATGGATGTATCCAATTGAAAGATCTATGAAATTCCTGAAAGGGTATGTGAAGAACGCATACCAGCCAGAAACATCAATTGTTTAGAAATATGTTTCTGAACAAGCCATGGAATTTTGTCAAAATTATTTGGCCAAAGTAAGACATATTGAGCTTCCTAAATGTCAAAATGCTAAAGGGGGTAGACAAGGGGCTTTAGTAAAGAGTGTGGATCCTGATGAATTATCACAAGTCTACTTATACATCTTGTATAATGTTGATGAAGTTCAAGCCGGCATAGATGCACATAAAGAAGCTGTAAGGAAAGAAAATCATCGAATGACTGAACAAAGGTTAATTAGGGAGCATAATAGAACTTTTGCAAACTGGTTCAAACAAAAGATCGAGGAAGAGGAATGTGTTTCTGATACAATCAAATGGTTAGCATGTGATCCTAAGGTTGATGTCATAAGTTGGAATTCATATGTGATCAATGGTTATACATTTTACATGAAGTCCCTAGATGATAAGAGCACTGTCCAGAATAGTGGTGTTATGTTAGAGGCTGAATCTATGCACTTCTCCAGTTCGAAAGACAAGAGGCCTAAATTGGCAGTCATGCCTTATTATGGTGTTATTGAAAAGATTTGGGAGGTGGACTATGTTAAAATTAAATTTCTCATTTTCAAATGCAAGTGGGTTAATGTCAATAATAATGTTCAGATCAATCAGTTAGGATTTACACTAGTTGATATCAATAGTAGAAGTTTTGGAGATGAACCTTTTATTATGGTAGACCAGGCGAAACAAGTGTTCTATATCATTGATCTGGAAAATAAAATGTTGTTTGTAGCTCTCCAAGAAAAAAGGGTCATTGATATTGATGAGAAAATTCATTCAAATTATGGTCTTCCTGAGAGTACTCCTTTTTCAAGGGGTCTACCAGATATGAACGAAGAAGATGAAGCGGATAATGAACCCGGTATAAGAAATGATCATCATGAAGGGATATGGGAGGATATCCCTTTATAAAAGAGACAACTCATAAGGTAATATTCATATGCAGAATTCTTTGAAAACATTAAGGTTTTAACTATATTCCTTCTATGTTCTTAAACAATGTCACTAACTGTGAAGCTTTTGTTCTTGTTTTATTTTTGTGGCAGGATCCGATCGAAAGGGGATATTATAAAAGAGGATGTTACATTGTTGGGTGGGAATCAGATGAAGGCATGGTGAATATTATATTGGGCATGTATGTTGATTTACGTGTTGTATTTGTAAGTTATCTTATTATATATATTCATTTAGGTGTTGTACTGTCATAATATAATCATTAAGAGGCCACATATCTCTTGGTGAACAATATTTGTATTCTTTTCCCAATTCAATTTATTCATAAATGGATTATTCATAGCTTGTAGCTTAAAGTATCGACTTTTAGGTGCTGGATTGGGTGGTGGATGTGTGTATATATATGATCAGGAAGAACAAAACAAGGAAAAAAAATCGGGAAAATTTAGACCGGAAATAAATAGGCCAGTCTCAAAAGTTCAAATTTTAAGACCGGATGTATTTATTTGTCCAGTCTTAAAAGTCGATACTTTAAGACAGGTGTACATATTAGGCCGATCTTAAAAGTTGGTCTTTTAAGACCGGTGTATTTATCCGTCCAGTCTAAAAAGTTCAATTTTTAAGACCGGATGTATTTATTATCCGGTCTTAAAAGTTGGTCTTTTAATATCGGTATAATTAGTCATCTGATCTTATAAATAATTCATAAAGTACAATATTACAATAAAAACTAGAAACTCTATGTCTTCAGGTCATTTAGTTGTTATGGCTTCAAGCCAATTTGTCTCATGGCTTCGAGCCAATTAATCTCATGATGATAGATTAAATCTATATGGTTTCTGGCAGTTTATCTTCAAGATAAAAATTGAATATGACTTATAGCCATACCAAAAGATAGAAGATGAAAATTATGTGATTTTTGGCCATGTAATCTCAAAACAAGAGTAAAAGAAATATGGCTTTTGGCCATATGATTCAGAATAGGAAATTAAAGTAATATATGACTTCTGACCATATAATAGTGAATCAAAGAGATATGAATTTTAGTTATATTATATCAAAATAAGAAACCAAAGTGATATGACTTCTGGTCATATAATTTTAGAATAAGAAATCAGAGGTGTATGGCTTCCAACCATATTAAAATAACAACATCAAAAATATAAAAGAACTCGTAAAGGAAATTAAAATAAGATATAAAAACAGTAATAATCTCTAATCTTAGCCATAAAACCCGATATTTAAAACAATGGGTAAAAGTATTTCTTTAATTTCATAGAGTGGCTTAGATTATTCTAGATGAAATAAACATATGATTGAAGAAAGCAGATGAAATCGTTAAGGAGATGATGAAAGAATCATATCTTTATTAGAGCTCTCATGTTGATAATGTGTTGTAAAAATAAGGAAAATACAAGAAATATTTAGATGAGGGGGATGAAAAGGTATTATTATGTCTTCTCTATTGCGGCAACGTTATTCAATGGCCATCATAAAGAATAGTATATAAAATATAATATTTCTAATTATGTTTTCCGTTAAGCATAATACTTTTCAGACTTAGCAGATAAAAGTCTATCTATAATAGGCAAAAATGGAATGGTGAAGTCGATTATGGATGGTACCATAGTCACATTTCACTTTATTTTAAGCCTATAACAAACAAAAACAACACACTCTCTCCTGGTCCTAATTATAAGACAATATTTGGGAGTTGATCTTAGTCTTATATCCCGGTCCTAATTATAGGACAAAATTTTAATTTTTGTCAATTTTGTCCCAAAATATCCCTATTAATACTTTCTCAATAATAATTAAACACAATAATAGTTTAATAATGCACCTATATATTCTATAAACTGAGTAATGCTTTTACAACTCATTTAATGTCGCATACACATCAATTCTATTGTTTTATTTTTTAATAAAATAATTTAGAGCAATTTTTGTCATATTTAATAATTGCATCACTATTAAATTACATTTCCAACCTCTAAGAGTAAACTGTAAGTTGATAAGGAGATCAACGATGCCAGATCTGTGTGAGCTAGGAGAAGTCCTCTCGTGAGGTAGGAAAGGTCCGACAAAAAAAAAGGATCGAGTAATCGGGTGTAACATTCCAAAATTTGAGATTTGAAATTTTAAATAATATTTGGAAATTAATTATGAACTTTGGCTTAAAATAATTATGAGAATAATTATAGGAACTTTAGATTCATCTTTTTTCCCCTTGATTTATTTTAAGAAAAGAATAATTCAAATAAGGAATAAATTTCACTTAAAAATTATAGAAATAATATATGAGAACTAAATGGTGGAAATTGGCTAAATAATTAAATTAACTAGGAATTTATTTTCGTATAATATTTAAAAATAAAATTATGGATTTTTGGCAAAAGACAAAATGGTGAATAAAGCCCATCTGATCAAACATAAGAGCAGTGTCTCCATCACTTAACCCATTATTCTATCAATCCATTATTTCTTTCTCAGCCTTGCATGCGCACTTATGGCCATAAACTGATGAAAGACCAACCCAACCCGTTACCTTTTCAATTACATCAAACCCATTAATTCCATTTACCCATCTTTCATACTCCCTGCAATTTGTTGTTATCACATTTTAGCCCAATCACAAAGAAAAACAAAACCCCATCAGCCCATATGCTAACAAAACTTTCGGCGCCTTATCCCCTTAATAATTTAATCTCCTTTCACCCACCAATCAAATGACAACAACATACCAGCACTACTAGTAGTGCAGTGGTATTGAGATTGATTTCTCCCCCTAGGTCTTGGGTTCGATCCCCCCTCCCCTATCGCCTTGTATCAAAAAAAAAATGACAACAACATGAAATGCAGCAAAAGAAGAGGTAACCTAACACGTAACAGCATATCAGAATAGCTGATCAAATCACTCCCTCTGCACACACAAATCGAGCACACCCTCGTCAGCATATCATTTTGGCCAGTACACAAATCACCAACACCATATCTCTCTCGAGCCCAGCACTGTGTAATACTCCTCCGGTCCATCATTCTTCTTCTTGGACTGGTCCGAGGGTCCCTATATGTATGAAACCATACTCCTTGTTCATCCATTCCTTCGGCAGTCCGAGAATGAGAGGTGAGAAAAGGGTGTGAGGCCGAGAGTGGAAGAGAGGGAGAGAGAGCTGGAGCTACATGTGTGTATACCCTGTTTTAAAATCAGATAACGGAGAAGGACCGAGAGAGAAAAGTGAGGGTGAATCCGGGGAGAAGGAAGCTGTCGGAAAATCAGAGGAAAGGTTGGAGAAAGGAAAGGTCAAACATTGCCCATAAACTAGAAGCTAAGCCATTGAAGGTTAGTCTTTAAGCATTTCTCCTTTAAGTCCTGTGAGTTTCTTACGTAGGTTTTTGGAAATATGTGGTAGCTAGGATTCCACATATATGCTTGCTGGATTATATATATATATATATATATGTGTGTGTGTGTGTGTGTGTGTGTGAGTGTGTGAGTTGTGGGGTGGTATATATGTATATATCTACCTATATAAGCTTTTATCTATGTGAATATATAGTAGGAAATAAAAACTTGCTCTTGAATCCATATAAGGCGCTGCTCATATATGGAAGAAGAAAATCTTGATATAGGTATGCATGCATGATCGCTGTGTGTATATGTAAAAAGAAAAAAAAAAATGGAGGAAAAACTTGTTGATATGTGAATATGTCCATTGCACACTCATAAATATAAATATAGATATGGAACCAAACATGATAGGAAAGATGGTTCACATAGATATAGATATACAGATCAGCACAACGTTGCCTTTGAAAAGTGAGTATATATTTAAATATTCCGCATATATAAAAAGGGAAGCAAAGCCACTGTGAGTTATATATATAGATATGTATATGTGTGAGCTATATTTGTCATATAAGCTTATTCAAATAAATTAAGAATAATTCATTTCCTAGATCCTCTAATCAGTAATATAAAGCCTAGTTGACTTGGTGTTTATATATATGAGTTACTACTCTTAAAACCATGAGAAACATTAAAGCATAAATTTATATGGTGTCAATGTTATTAAACTCCTAATTTAGAGTATTAGGATAGCCTTTGAGAGTTCAAAATAATTGTAGATAAATAATAGTGATAATGAATTAATTAAATAAATAAACAACAACAACAACAATAAAATAAAATAAATAAATTATTATTATTATTATTAGTAAAAAGGGAATAAATAATAAAAGAAATTATTAATTAATAACAAATAGGAAAAAAGGGTATTATTAATTAGTAATAAATAGAAAAAAAATATATAGTTACAATGGTTTCACCGATTTTTTCAGTTCCGTCATAATGTGCCCATTTCAAGCATTCCAAATATATTAGTAATAAAATTTGTATATTTTAAATTTTATGAAATTATAAGTGATAATGTTTATTATGAAGAGTCTTAGAAGAGTTATTAATTGTTAGTAAATTGGTTGTGGTAGATTGATTTTTGGCGTGTGTTTGAGCTCTTAGATTAGGAGCGGTGTAATAATAGTTAGCTACTTAGAGAGTAACCACTTTCCACTTGTTATGTATATTAATATGTTATTTTTGAGTATGTTGCGAAATAATTATGAATATTTTAATAGAAATTGCCTTGCGGAACCTATGATTTGAATTTGAATTGTGAATATATATATATATATATATATATATATATATATATGTATTTATATGTGTATAAGAATTGAGAATTTAGATATTATGACATATATATGAGAATGATTTAAGTAACATGATATGAACGTGAAAATCTTGGAAAATTCCTGTTGAGCTATTTATTGTGATAATTGTGGTAAGGGTTGAAATGGGAATAGATGGAGTAGTTTATTTTACCACGTGGTATGGCCTCCATTGGTGCACGATGGTTGGCTTTCTATTGTCCCACCTGTTCAATGAGGGACTGACCCACTAGTTCAATGAGGGCTTACGACACCCCACTAGTTCAATGAAGGGAAAAGACCCATGGTCTAGGACATGTGCTCTGAGGATTTTAGCCGGTCCTCATCATACATGACCAGTGAGCTTTTGAGTAACCAGTAATATGGATGTAACTTAGTCCATGGGTCTAGTCGGAGGAAATAAGGCGGTTCGGCAGGATTGATGGGAGGCATCTTGGGAATTGTGTTAATGAAAACTGTGATACATAATTTATGATACAAAATACATGACATGAAATTTGTGACGTGTATAATAGTGAATTATATTCTTTTATACCATTGTTATATAAAATGTTTCACATGGCACCTTACTAGCACATATTAGTATTCGTAATGAGTTGGATTGATGGTTACCCACATTTTTCAGGTGATAGTTCACGTATGGGTCCATCAGGGAAGACTTCGGAAGCTTAGACTACTATGCTGAAAGTAGTGCTTCCGTATTTTTGGTATATGTTGGATGATTGTATATTGCCACGTTAGGGCTCATTCTGCATACTCTAACTTAAATTGTATATTTTGATAAATGATGAAGTATTACTCAGTTGTTGATCAACCCTTAATTAGTTATTATGTTAATTTAAATTGAGGACGTTATAACTGGATGCTATTTAAAATTTTAAATAAGGGCATTTTGGTAAAACAAATATAATTAATCAATTTAACTATTATCCTTAATCTCCCCAAAATTTGGTTAATATATCCTATAATTAGAACCAGAGAGAGTTTCTAATTAAACTAGTGTAGAAAGGCATGGAATCGATTACAAGAGATGATAATTTGATTCCATGAGGTCATGGTTTTGCAAAACACAACTTTAATTTGGAGTTAGAAATGAAGAGTGAACAATAGTTTAATTTCGTAGAGTGAGAAAAATGTAATTTACACAGATATAGTTTTCACACAAACTACTATTAAAACACATAAGTAACAAATGAAAGATTAAAAAATTAAGAGAGAAATGCAACAACATTATTTTTGTAATTAATGAAAAGAATACATACTACAAATTGTTATGTCATTACTTATTTATAATATCATCATAGATTACTGTCTCCTTTCCTTTTGTTTTTCTAATGTCTTCAAAGCTTTTTGAAACTTGTTCAACATTAGTGGAAGTTACATCTTTTTGTTGCTGAAGTTCTGCAATCCAAACACCAATTAAGATTTGAATTTGTTTAAAATCTCATATACACTTTCATGAAATCCATATGTCTCTTATTACCTTGGAGATTGGCTGACTCGTCATAAAGGGATGTTTCCCAACAGGGACGAAAGGATACCCACTCATCATCTTCAATACTATTACCTATTAGTCACATTTTTTGTTTCATAATTAGATAGAGATTTTCATATTTTTGGTGGTAAATTGGTGGATTATATATTTATAATACTTGCTATTTTAAGAACATACCTTGATTTCTGAAGGTGTCGCAAGTGTATTCCTTCCATGGCAACATTGGAAGTGAAGTGGTATAAAAATCACGTTCCACCAAGGATGTTTCTGAACAAGGATACCAAGAGAGCCACTTCACTCATTAATATTATTTACAATTACATATATCAATTAAATAAAGCTTTGAAATCGGTTTGGGTTGTAATTAATGTGATTATTATTAGTGTCACTTACCACTCCTATCCTTATTATAAGTCTAATTTGTAAAAAAAACAAATGTTCCTAAATATAAGTACACCATGAGAGTCATTAAATTGTATTCCAATTTTAGCCCTTTTGAATTTTTTTTTTGGGGGGGGGGTTATAAGGTCTCTTTTTTTCAATGCTCATTATTAAATAAGGATAAATTTTGAAAAGTGAATTAAATAAACATATATATTAAATGTATTAACTTACATTTCTTCTTACGTGAGATTTGATCAAATTGGACATATAATAAAAACCACAGTGGTATCTTGATCTCATTATACCCTGAAAATGAAGCAAGACCAATTCTCTTTAAAACTTGAGTTATTTCAGTTTGTTTTATTATTGTGATCCGTTGAAGCTATATCAAATGGAACTTGAGGTGTGATTGCGTCATTGTCATTCAGATTGATTGGGCTATTTCTTGCTCTTTTTGTGCGCAGTTGAGCACTGTAAGTTAATTGTTATAATAAATTGAACATGATTAACAAGAAAGGCCACCAACACTATATATGCCTAGTATATGGACATACTGAGGCAAAATTGTCATCTCCCATCAACCCTTTTTTTTAATTATTTTATTAACTGTTACATCTTTCTCTTCCATCCTTGTACCCACTTGTTTTACTGAAGGACAACAAATAATTATTTTTTTCCAAATTGTACCTATTAGGGCTTCTCCACATAGAATTAATGAAAATAAAATTTCCTTACCTATTACATAGCATGCCTATGTTATTGGTTTAAGTATGATGACATACAGACTAAATTGCGGACTGAAATATTTCTAGAAATGATTCTAATGGTAATTATTATCCTAAATGGATCTTATGATCATTTTAAATAATAAAATCATGCACCAAAGAAATCTGACCATGCAAAATTCAGCAAAATAATATTATTATAACAATCAACTGATGAAAACTCACATAGATATTGATCATCATCTGAAATCTGCGTTATGTACATAAATATATTACGAAAGGTTGCGGAACTGACAACAAACTATGATCAATATGTAATTTGAAGAATAATGTAATTTTAATTTGAAAAACTCAAACTAATAGTGATAGAGGAAGAGCGCATAGGCTTACCTTGATTACCTCATGTGGAATCCTATGTTTGATAAGGATTTGTAAAAGTGATATCTTCCATCTCACAAAGTTGTTCGATTACATACATCCCGCTCTCTTCAATAACACTACCTTTATCACTTTTATACGACATAAAAACCTGTGCATGATACCACCCATCTTCTAGACGAAGTCGGTGTCTATTAAACTCACAATCCTTTACAAATCACTCAATCCATAAGAAAATGCTGGTTCCCCATTGATGTTCACCCGCACAGCAAACGAATAAAATTTTGATTCAACATCCGCTGGTTTAAGAAGACAGAGGCATAGAGTTGGCCAGGAGTTACGAAACCAAAAAGAAGTAGAAGCTCCTTTGCTTCTGTGATCAAACCACTTCGGTATGCTTCTACTCGGCACCCAAAAAAGGTAATATCTGCCAGGAGCCCCATGTAATTCCTGTGGATCAAAACAAGTGTTGAGCAAAATACACTAACTCAATAGATATATTTTGTGAATATAAAAAGGACTAAAAATCAAAGAGAGAAATTGATTACCTCACTCAATATTATGCTTTTGGACTCTAAACTCAATGACACGCAGTTTCTTGCTTCTAAACGTCTTATGCTTGGTGGAATCCCTTCAACTTCTCTCTGATGCTTGCACTCATTTAACAAAAGTCTCTCCAAAAAATGACATTCTTTCATCCATGCCGGTAAAATTGTGAAATCATTACCCGATAAGTTCAAAAACCTCACGTTCATAAATCGACTAAGATCAGTTCCAAAATGCAAGGACCAAATTGCATGTTCTTGTCCTTCCTTTGAATTACATGATATCACATTCCCTGTACTACTCACTGTGATTTCTTCTAATTCTGGCAATAGAAAAATGCTATTTGGGATCTCAATGACTGACTTTTCCTGATAAATCTTTAACAGCCTAAGCTTAGAAAGATTGCAAATTGACAAAGGCAATTTTTTTATTCCGGTTCCAAATAAAAGTAGCTATTTTATTTTCACTTTTTCAAGTATTTCCGGGAAGTACTTCAGACTTGAGCAGCCTCCAAGACTGAGTATTGTAAGAGAGGGTAACTTGATGGCACGTGGGAAGGTCTTCAGCCGGACACAACCTCCTACATTCAAGATCTCAAGTTTTGGTAAATAGCCAATTGAATCATGAATTTCAATCAAATTCTTGCAGTTTGAAAGCTTTAATTTCTTCAAATTTCTGAGATTCGATAGATCAGGCATCTCTTTAACATATTCACAACTTGTAAGATTCAAAATGCCCAAATTGTCTGAAATCTGCAATAACCAAATCCATATAAAAAGTTTCATAAAAAAAGAATGAAATTATCAAGTACAAGATAGTTAACTTGAAATGCTTATAGATAGGGATCTTGCCTTTATTGTTTCCAGAGAACTCAAACAACTATACTCAATGTCAAGCACAACAAGCTTCTTTGGACTAAAATTAGGAGGAAAATATGAAGAAGGATACCCTCTCCACTTCAACACTTTTAAGCTCTTAGGAAGGTATTTGGGATCTTCTGAAAATTTCACATTCTCAAAAATGAGAATTTTTAACTCTTTCATACTCTTGAAGGCTTCTCCGTCCCAGTTTACTTCTATGCATTCCGACCAATTGTAATGACCTATCATTCTAACTTTATTTGTACCCTTTCAAGTAAACAAAAAATGAAAGTCGTCTTGAAAATATTAGAAATTTGAAGCATACGCAATAATAGATAAAAAATATTCCACAAATTCGAAATAGTGACATACTTCGGCATAAAAATCCCACAACCCAGTAAATGGACCTAAAATATCTTCAACTCAGCCTCAACGTATATGCATGTAAACCTCTTAAGAATCAAACCTAGACTTTAGACAATGAGTTAATGGCTTTGGTTTAAAAATTTTGAATTTTTCCTGAAAATTAATTTATTGATTATATATTTACTTTTGAATGATGTGAAATCTTTCAGAGATTTTTATAAAACTATATACTCCCTCCGATCTTAATTATAAGAGCACTTTTGTAGTGTAATTTGCACTATAAAAGTGCTCCTATAATTAGGACCGGAGGGAGTATGATTTTTTAAAAGCAAATTGTTGTATAATACAAAACTCTTTGTTTTAAAAAAATATGATAAAAATAAAAGGTGAACACTTAAAATAATACACACACACACACACACACATATATATATATATATATATATATATATGAATGGGAAAAAATTTCACCCTAAATCTATAAAATCAGTTTGAAAAATTTCACCTTATCAAAAACTAATTCATTCATTAAATAAAGTTCATGCATTGAATTTATGAGTGAGACAAAAGGACTTAACAACTATGCATAAGAAAAGAGTTAATAACTACATATAACAAGGAAAATAAACATAAATAAGATAGATAAGGATATGCCAACAACCAAGAGATTGTGAAAATAACAATAAAATTACAATGTAAAAAATTTAAAAATAAATAAATAATCCCAATTAGTGTTACTTACTGTATTGCGTTCCAAAACATTAACAATATCTCGATGGAACCATAATCTACTCCGTTCTCCTGGATTGTTTGGTGATTCCATAAACAATTTTTCTCCCCATATCTCGTATCAAATCATGCATTTGAATACAATTACACCACTTTTCAATCTTTATAAGGCGTTTATTAACCAACACTCCAATAGAATAACTTAAATTTTTAAAGTCATGAACTGCTTCAACCATATATTTGACATATTCCGAGTGTTCCCCATTGAAGAGACAAGCAATATCAAGGAATATTTCTTTTTCAACTTCTTCTAGAACCTCATAACTCAACCTCAATACTTGTTGAATGTCTTTATGGGGACTTGATTTATATGCCTCAAGCGCAGATTCCCATTCATTTATAGTCTTTCCACACAAGTTAGAGCCTATTACTTCAAGGGCAAGCGGAAGGCCTTGTGCATAAGTTATTGCACGATTCAAAACACCCTTGTAACATGGATCTACTTGGCGATTTCTAAAAGCATTCCAACTTAACAATTCAAAAGATTCTTTAGCATTGAAAACCTCCATGTCGTATCTGCTTTCAACCCCATGTGCTACAAGCAACTGTTCATCCCTTGTCGTTATAATAATCCTACTCCCATCACTAAACCAATTGCAACCACAAGCTAATTTTTTCAATTGCTCATGATTTTCAACATTATCGAGAATCAAAAGAATTTTCTTTTTTAGAAATCTCTTTTTTATTACTTGAGTTCCTTCATTAACATCTTGTATTTTAATGTCCACTCCTAGAATCTTTGAAAGTATTATCTCTTGAATTCTTTCTAGGCCAAGTTTCTTTGATTTTTCTTTGACATCATGGAGAAAGCACAAACCTTCAAAATTATCAGCAATTAAATTATACAGAGCACGTGCTATTGTTGTTTTACCCAGTCCCCCCATTCCACAAATTCCTACCATGATAACCTTGTCACTTGATCCAATTTGTAATAGAGAAGTTATTTCTTTCACTGGAGACTCTAGCCCAACAGGATACTCAGAAACATCTAAAGGAACCCTATTGATTTTACTAGAGATTTCTTTCACAATCTTTTCAATAAATTGATATTCATAACCTTGCCTGAAAAGTTGCAAAAAAAAAAAAGCAATTCTAATTAAATTCACCGTAGTAAAGAAATTTAAATTTATTTACTTATAAACTAAGTTGAAACTAGGAAAGGAGAAAAACCATAGTTAATAAAACACACAAGATGAAAGTTTCGGATTACCGTGGATTAAAATGGTCACCAGAAATATTAGACAATTCATGCAATGCAAGCTTCCAACTGTGTATCTTGTCCTCATCAGCCCTTAGGTTTTTTATATGCATAGATAATGCTTGTTCATAGTGATCTTTTTGATGTCGTACTTCTGAAGGCTCCACATCATAAAAAATTGGCCAAACCAACCGTCCCTTTCTCATAATGCACTCATGAATTTTAACAAGTTCGTTGAGACAAAATGTGGAAGAAGCATAGTTCTTTGAAAATACAGTAATGGACATTCTAGAATTTTCAATTGATTTGAGAAGTGTTGGTGTAATTTCATCCCCTCTTCTTAGTTCCTCATCATCAAGGAAGGTGTCAACTCCCGCATTCTTTAAAGCATTATACAGATTTCCTATAAAACCATAACGAGTATCTTCGCCGCGAAAATTGATAAAGACATCGTAAGTCCATTGGTAATGCAAAGAAGAAGAGGCTGGTGCTAACCCGGTCATGATGGCTTCTTATAGATACAGATTAAGGAAATAATGTTAATTTAACTTACAAAAATTGTGGAGTGTGATGATGGTGTGTGTGTGTGGAAATGATGAAGAAATGAATGAGCTTATTTTTTTTTTATAACTTTTTGGGTCACCCGATGTATGACGCTTTTTTGAATTTTATTATTAGGTATCTGAGAGTAACTCACTAATCCAATCGAGGCTCGTGATCAATATGCCTCTCCCAAAGGTCTTATTAAACAAGATGGGAGTTTGTCAACTTTATAGTCTATCTGATCCACTACTGAACCAAGCAATTTTGGGTATCAGATTATTACTTGCCAACAAAAAAAAAAAAAAACTGAAATTGTTGATGCAAAGGGGCATATACAATAAAGCAATGGGAACTAACAAAAAGAAAGGAGGTTTCAATTGCCTTTCTTGATAAATCAAAATGTAAAAATAGGCATTGAGTTTGACGCAACGGGTTGACTAATAATCTAGCCTATAACAAGAGAGTTTTCTTGATAAATCATAGTACTACGTAAATAGGAGTATCATTTTTATATTTTTTTCGCACAATCATCTAAGATTTTGATGATAATTTTGAATTTAATTAGGAGTGAATAATTAATATTAATATATAAATAGAAGTGTATAAATAATAACGAGTGAATAATTATAACAATAATATTAATAGTTAGAATATAGAAATCATCAACAACGAGTTTATATAAAAATTATAAACAAACGTAACAACTTGTATTACTTTAGAATTTATCCTAGTTATACGTAAATATATACCACATTTTATTTTAGTCAGGAATGGATATAGAAGCTACACGCTGGGCCAAAAATGCAATATTTGAAAGTACCCTAAAATTAATTTTAACATTTTTACAAATAAAAGATAAACAAATTTTAGTATAAATTTTGTAGGATGGGGAAGGGAGTATGTACCAACAGAGTTGATCTAACGATGTGAGAACCCGCTAAATACCCTTGGATCTCAAGTTGTGAGGGGCAACTATAAATCTTAAATTAAATGTTACCTCTGATCCTAATTATAAAAACTTTTGTAGTGCACTACAAAAGTGTTCCTAAACTACAAAAATGTTCATATAATTACGATCGAGAGAGAGGGAGTATCAAATAGTAATATCCAAAAGAAAGAGAGAGAGAGAAAAAAAAAAAAAAAAAAAAAAAAAGGAAGGGAGCTATGGTCCCAAGTCCCAACCCGTTTCTAATTTTAGTATATAAATAAATTATTATAATCAAATTGAAAATTTCAAACATGCTTTATTTTATAATTTTTTTTCTTTTATACACACATAGTATATATAGCTTTTTTTATTAAAAAAATATATTGAATAAATAACTTGTTTTACTTTCAAATTCGTTGCCCCTTACATAGTAAAAATATAAAAAATAATTTGTTTTATTCATAAACAAATTATTTTAGAATATACTACCTATTGCATATTAAGAATATATATTTTTTTTAAAAAACTTCTTTTTAAATTATCATCCTTATCACTATTATTCTTAAATTGTGATCTCAATGTAAATTAAAATTTAAACCTACTATAGTTTAGAATTTATCACCATGTGTATATAAATAACCTATTATTTTGTCAACTCCTACCCGCTAACAAAATTTCTTTTCCTAAATCATACCTTAAAAGAATTGAGAGAAAAGACCCAATTATTCTTCTCTTCTTCCCAAGCTCAAACAAATCATGGAGAACACAAATGAAATATTCAGATCAAACACCTATGCAAATCGCAGGTTCAAGCTCACCAGATGATCAGGACCAAGGAGGGAGAACGTTCTTTGTCGCTGAAGACGGGGATGATAGAGGGAGACGCCGCCTTAAGTGGCTTCGCACGACAGAGAGATGATGAAGGAGACAATGACCACTTACTTGAGAAAGAGAGAGAGAGGAGAGGAGGACTACTGATAATTAAAGACTCAAGTGTGTAGTCTGTAGACTCATAAAGAAATGTGTTTTGCCCTCTTTCTTTATCATTTTCTTTTAAATTTTTTATTGTGAAATTACATAATACCTAACTTCGGAGAATTTTCCAAGAAATCACAAACCCACAACCATTGACAAGTATAGGCTGACAAGCAGACCTCACATTGAAGCCTCGATAAAAGTGATGGATGGATGACCCTTACCTCCATTATTCTTCATCCTACGAAATAAAGCACTTTTAAAAATAATTTGATCTATGATAAAAATTACGTAAAAATTAATTAATACTTTTTTATTAATTTAATGTAAATAAAATTGACAAAAATTTTAATTTAAGATAAATTTAATGACTTAACTATCATTCTTTCATTATGATAAATTAGTTAATATGACTTATACATAGACTAAAAGGAGGGAGTAAATATTTTCCCGTTTGTAGGATTTATCTCAAGCTGTAATTCTTCTTCGGTCATTTGTAGCTTATCCTTAAAATATTTGTATATAGTTGAATACATGTTGAACTTAGAAATAAAATTGTTTCACCCATTAAAAATAGATTATATGGCTCAAAGACATGGTAATTTTGAGCTGTAAATTTGGCGCTGAAAGACTCTTCACTTGGTAAATTTCTGAAATTTTGATTGACCTTTTTTATAATAATTTTTTTTCTTCTCAAAACCCTTTTTTTTTATAACAAATTGGAGCTAAAGAGAAAAAATTATTGTGTACAAATTTTTACAAGAAACTCTTGTTTATTTTCTTAAATTCATAAGCGTTGTGAGAGTTTTTATTTATATCTAATATGTATACACAACTTTTTCGTTCCATAATACAAGTTGTTTCTAAAAAAATAAATGGGTTTACAATATGAGTTACTTGCAAAATAATTAATATTTATTTAACAATTTAACCTTATAATTAATTATTTAATATGATTTCTTGTATTTTTTTTTCTCTTCCTAAAACCTTATTTAATATAGGTAAAAAAATTAAAAAAATTAAGTTATGATATATTTAATGAGTTAACTGTCATTATTTAATTCTGATTAATTAATTGTGAGTGAGTTATATATATCATATAAATTGTATAAGTTTTTTGAAAAAAAAAAAAAAATCAGTGCAAATTAGTATTACAGCGGTTCATGGACCAATGTATATCTCTTTAATGTTTATTTCAATTCAATGTGAACGTGAGACCAGTATTTCAATTTCAATTAATACCATAGTACTGTATGTTATTTTATTAAAGTCGACGTTTGCGTCTTCCAAAAGCAATTAGCTTGTTTTACGATACAGTAATGCACGTGATTCGTCATTTAATTTTGGGAAAATTGTTTGGAGGGCCCTTTTAGATGTAAAATTCCCTAAAAAGGCCCGCAAAAACTGACAATATCTTTTTCAGGGATTTTCAAAGTCTAGGGTGAGTTGTTAACAGGGCTGATATAGTTGTTAACGAGGTACTGATATAGTTGTTAAATTGGCTGATTCAGTTGTTAGAAAATTGTTGTTAACGGAGCTGATATAGTTGTTAACGGGGTACTGATATAGTTGTTAAATGGGCTGATTCAGTTGTTAGAAAATTGTTTGAAAATACCTGAAAAGACCTTAGGCCTTTTCAGGTATTGTCAGTTTTAGTGGGCCTTTTCAGGGAATTTTACACCTAAAAGGGCCCTGCAAACAATTTTCCCTTTAATTTTAGACTTTTAGGGGTTGTTTGGTTTGAGGGAGAGGGAGGGGAGGGAGGAATTTTAATATTATCTTATTTGGATTGATCAGAAAGAAAGGAAATGAAGAGATTTTAATGTTACCTTATTAGGCCCTGTTTGTTACAAGGAAGATTTGAGAAAGGAAAGGAAAGGAATGGAAGTGAAATGAAAGGAAAGGAAGATAATGAGGGAAGTTTAAAAATGTAACATGTTTGGTATACTAGGGAAAGGAACTAAGTTGAGGGAAAATAAAACGTTTGGTATGAAGAATTGGGTGTTGGTTAAGTGAGAAGATTAGATGAAATTCCCACAATGCCCCTAAAGTTAAAAAAAAAAAAGGAAAAAAGAATTTTTCTAACTGATTATTTACTTTTGAACAGTGCACAAACACGAACCCTACGAACTTGCGTGATCGAAGAGATATGAAGTTAAAGTAGACGTCGCTGGGATATGAAATTGCGTCAACGACTAGCTTCCGGAGGTGACAACGACGACTAACATGTAAGGAATTGAGAAGAGGAACAGGGAAGATGAATATGAGAAGAGGAACAGGGAAAAAAACCAGCTGCAAATGTATCAAACCAGCTGCGATGTAAAAGGAAGAAGAATGAAGGATTTTGGCTTTTTCAAATTCTGCTTAAAACAAAAGACAAGGTTGGAGAAGACAATACCATAGATGAAGTGACATATTTGATGAACATAAATGATACCATGTGCTCTGTATGCTGAAAGGAAAGAAAGGAAATTGCCTTTCTCTAATGCTGCATAAAAATTATAGAAACTACATACAAAAGAACACCACAAGGCATCACACATAAAAAGTAAACCAAATTATAACACGTTCATTGTATGGTGAAAGGTAATGGAAGGAAGCAATTTGGCCTTCTCAAATGCTTTATAAAAAGAAACACGAATATTGACATGAGAGGGCCACATATGAGAATGTCCTCTGTTCAACAATGTAGGACATGAACAAGTAATTGAACTTTAAATACTGTAACTAGGCATTAATGCCTTATACACACAATGGAGACCTTAAAAGCTTACAACTTCAAAATGAACTTGAATATAAATTGATTGTCCCTCATTGAAGTTATTACGCACTTGTGCCAGCAAAGTTTTGATATATTGCAGAGCTAGATAGTTCAAACCCAAAGATGATGAATGAGGCATGAATAATGCAAATAGCAGGAGGGTCATGTTAGAGAAGTAATGGAGATGATGGAGGAGTACAAACGTTTTGGAAAGACATTTTCTTTTGTCATTAATTACTGATACGTCAGGTTTCCTTGCTGTCACTCCGAACGTTTGAACCAATTTACTTCGTTCAAACATAAAAACTAGCATATTGCGTTACCCAGGGGTCAACTGTGGCCATATGAACGTTCGAACAAAAAATTTGACAGTATGCACGATGCTGAATCAGATTATGTGACATTACCCTTGACAATGTGATCAATGTCAAATAGTCATACTCGTACATATTCCATAGTGAATGACAACAGGAGAAGCAGGTACGGTAATAGTAAGTGAAACCAAACTTCTGCTATGTTTGTTTGTTACAAGAAGCAGGTATAGTAATAGTCAGTGAACAAATTCTGAAATAGTAAAAAAGCATATTGCAGTAGCTATTAACCGGCCACTTGTATACATTGAAAATATTGTGAGTTCATAGCGTGCACCAGCCAAAGTACAAATGGCCTGAATAACAATACAATGACAGAATTCAACCTTAACAGAGGACTACACACAAACTTTATGCCATGTTCAGTTTTTCCTAAACCTAATTAAACATGGTCCAAAGTTTACGCTAATGCATATAACCCTGGCCTATACAAAACAAATATTTGAACTGATGCGTGTACGGTAATGCATTTACAGAAGACAGATTAGTGTCCAAAAATGACTGACACATCTGAATTACCCGTGGCCAATCAAAAAACAACAAAAACCAAAAGGCCACCTATGTACTCCACCCTATAAGACTTCACTACTATGTACAGGTCTCATAGTTTCTACTGATTCAGCAAGGTAAGGATCCATGAATGCCTAAACTGTGGAGGCATCTTTCCAAATGCAGTCAGGAGTTTGTCAGACGCGAGGATCTTTATATGTGTAGTGTTTCTCTGATTCCAAGTCAACTCCTCAAGTTGCAGTAGCTCCATGAACAAGTCATCTCCTTTGGCTGCAAGTTCGGTTTCCCTATCTTGGGTTGACATCATATGCATACCAGGATCATTGGTTGCTGTGAAATGCGCAGTACCAATCGAATGTTAGCAAATGATGTGTTGAAAAAAAATCAACCAAAAATAAAACGTTCGAACTTTAGAAATACGTTCGAACGTAAGTAACTAAAAAACGAACGCGATAGAACCAAAATTTTGACAGTGACAAAACTTCTGCATAATTTCATATCAGAACAGCAGAACGAAAGTAAGTCCAAAATTCAATACTTGACAACAACCAAGCTTATGCTATGTTTGTTTGTTACAACAAGCAAGTACAGTAACATAAACCAAATTTTCAAGAATTTGCAAGAAGCAGGTAGAGTAACTAACATAAACCAAATTTTCGAAAATTTGCAAAACACAGGTACAGTAACATAAACCATCGGACAAAATTTCACACAAAAATCAACACCCATTTCAACTTACCTGGATTCGAGAATCGTCTCCCCTTCCTTAAACTTGTCCTTCAACTATCGTTTAAGCAGCCTTCAGCTCATCCTTGTCGCAAATCCTCATTCTCGTGTCGTAGGTGTTATAAGCTGGTTTCTTTACAGGGGCTTTTTCGTCCTATTAATTTCCTCTCCCAGGAAGATTTCAACCTTCCTGCCTCTTTCAGATGGAAAGCATCTTCCAATGGTTGATGGAAGATTTGCAGTCGCAGGAATGTTAGACGATGGAAGAGGAGACAACCAAACACGTTTTTTGCCTCGGAACTCTCTTATCTTCCCTTTCCATCCAACACTTTCGTTGTAACAAACAGGTCCTTAGGTTTAGGGTAGGGAGGGAGATTTTTTTTACATTGACAATTTTACCCTTATGTTACAAGAGGGATTTTAATGTTATATATATATATATATATTGGGTTTATCATTTGTCTTGTCACTTGACATAAGGTTTTGTCAAGTCACCCCAAAACTACGTCGTTTTGGGAGTTAGGAGAATTAATGAAGAGTGTCTTGGTATTTTTGTTTTTGTATTTATTATATGAATTTATCAAAATACCTTTCATTAATTCCCTTAACTCCCAAAACGACGTAGTTTTGGGGTAACTTGACAAAACCTTATGTCAAGTGACATGACAAATGATAAACTCATATATATATATATATATAGGGAAAATGAGTTGTCCAGTGACTGGACCTAAGAGTTTCTCCTGTGAGTCCAAACTACATCGTTTGGTTTAGTGAGGGCGCGCGACACTCTTTTTGTTTGGAATGAAAAAAACAAAAAACCATTTGCCTGTATTTTGTGATCAATCGGAAAAGCGCGCTACACACTTGTTCTCCAATGGATTGTGTTGATTTGTCTCATCAATCCTTACAGGTTTCAATTCCACAGCGCATCAAGCAAATAATGTAGAAAAAATATTATAAAATATTAAATTTACATGAGAAAATACTAACGATTACAGTTCTATAATTGCAGTTTTGATGTTTCTACCACTGTTGGGTCATGCCTGCAAAGAAGCTTATAACTTTCTGGTGAGTGAAAAACAAAAGAGTGGGTGAATCACGACCTTGAAACCATAAATTTTGGGCTTCAGATGAATCAGATCAGGTGTCTTCCTTTTAATCCCCACCTTTCCCTTCTCATCCTGCTCGGAAGAACCCTATGAAAAAACCAACGCCGACCCATCTGACTTCTCACTGGCGGAATTTCCCATTAAAGGCTGCTTTTTGTCCTTTGTCTCTCTGATTTCCATCGAGCAAAGCACTGGCGGTGTAACTCGATTGTGAGGAGAGAGCCACTTTGCTTTCACGTACTTGGCCTTCCTCCATGGTGGAATGTGCATGCCCTTCTTCTTCAGACTCTGCTTCGCTGCTTCCGATACAATCGCTATAATGCTCTGCAAACAATCGAACTTGCCCATGAATATGTACGGAAGGGTTTGGAGAATCCCCTCGTACGACTTGGTTGATCGAGCAATTTTGAATTCTGATATGAAGCCGATGTCTATTATCACTCGTTCGTTTTTTATGTCTATTATCACCCGTTGATTTGGGTTCACAGGAGAAACTCTTAGGTCCAGTCACTGGACAAAAAATTTGCCCATATATATATATATATATATATATATATATATTGAAACAGAAGTATGTCTTCAATGTTCAAACTTCCTGTAAGACATACTTCCTGTTTAAATAAAGAGAGCATTTAGATCATCAAATCATGGGTAATAATAAGAATGATAGACATATTTAACCTGATCACATCCAAATTAGTACGACATAGTTTTTAGGGAAAATAACAGTCAGGTTCCAAGAACCATAAAAAATTATAAAAAGTCCCAATAGAAATTCATATATATAAAAAGTCCCTAGGGACTTTTTTAATATTATTTGTATTGAAACAAAATTCAGGTTTTTACATTTTGTTGTAATTATAGCACTTCCTGTTGTGAATATGGCTTTGTCTGTTGTGAATTGTCAGGTTTAAAATATTGTTATGAATATAGCACTTCCTGTTGTAAATTTAGTCTTTTTCTGTTGTAAATGACCTTTGTACGTTTAGGGATTTGAGTTTGAAACAAAATGCAAGTGTTTAAATTTTGTTGTGAATATGACACTTCCGGTTGTAAATATAGTTTTTTCTGTTGTTAATGGCCAGGTTTTTAAATTTTGTTGTAAATATAGCACTTTCTGTTGTAAATATAACACTTCTTGTTGTTAATAGAAATAATAGAAATAATATCAAAAAAGTCTATATAAATTTCTGTTGGAACTTTTTTATAATTTTTATGATCCTTGGGACCTGGCTGTTATTTTCCCTAGTTTTTAAATAATCCAAGATTACCCACCAATTCAATCAAAGATATCAATAGGGTGATATATATCTTGTATTCGCAAGGTTAATTCTAAGAAGAAATCAGACTCCAAGATGACGAGTGAATAACAATAATTAGAAGTACATGATAGTGCGGCATAGTTTTATCCAACTAAAGCATGAAGTGGTTCAAAATCTGTGAAATTCACTAAGCAGAGCCTCACGTGGTGTTGATACAAACTTGAGCAAGTGGAATGATTGAGAAAGAAAATTGCAGAAACCAATCAGTATCTCAACAATTTGACACCAAACCAAGAACCTACCATTGGTGAAGTCACTAGAGAATTCCAAAATCTAATCAATCAGACTATAATTGAGGAGCGGTCACACAAGGACAACTTTGATCATCAAATAGACTTTATAATTAGAAGAATGGAGCACCAAGAGAAAGAGAATAAGATATTGGAAAAGAAAATTGAGCATCTTACTCAGCAATCGCAAGTGTTGAAGATCAATTTTCAAGAAAATCCTCCTCCCATGTTCACACATATGCAAGAAGCGGAGTGATTGAAGAAAGAAAATGAGGAGTTGGAGAAAGCAATGGAGTAGCTTACACAAAAGTCTTCTAAGTGCCATACTCCACAAGAGACTCACCCACTACATCCACTTCCTTATGAGCCACCCACTCCACCATGCCACAAACATCCACCCCAACCCTCTACTCCTCAACCTTTTGGACTCGATGCCTTCCTCACCTTGCCATATATGGATACTAAAACCCTTATCTTAAGAAGAATGTATGACCTACTAAGGTCCAGCATCTACAATTATTTGTGCTCAAAGAGGCTCTTGGACTCTCTAAGGAAATAGAAGACAATGAAAAATTTATCAAGGCATTTGTTAACCATGTGTTATGGATAAAAACCGAACGAGAAGAAGGAGCTCTATGGTCATGTACCTCCAATGATGATGAAAAACCGAAGAGCAAAAGCCAAATGCCAGTTCACAAGTGGAAGTATCCAATCCTTCGGTGTCTATTCCCACACAAGCACAAGAAGTAAAGCAAGTGCAAAGGAGCATTAAGGAGTATTCCCTATCATTTGGTAATGATCCTATCCTTATAGAAGTAGACTCTCCTACTATTATAACTAATGAAGCAATTCATGATTTGAATGATGATAAGGTGGATGAGGAAATCATTGTTGAATCCCCTCAAATGTTTGAAAATGTAATTGCTCAACCCATTAGCTCTAGTAGTAGTGATTTGATTGTACTTGTTGATGAGTGTGCTCCTACTTCTTTATGTGATGCTTTAATTGTTGAAAATGCTTCTCTTCATAGCACTAAGGATGATTATGGAACATTGAATGACATATTTTCATGTTCTTGAGCGAAAGATTAGATATGTGTAGACTATTATCAAGAAAAATGTCATTTGCTTATTGAGTTTCGAATGAAAGCATTTAATGAAATGGTTGATTCTACCATTAATCTTGATGCAACCTCTTGTACTATTGATGATTGTAAGCATGTCAATTGTCAAAAGGTTGAACCTTGAACGGATGCCAATGTGGTTGAATTGAGTAAGAAAGATCATAGCCTAGATGTCAAATGCATAAAATTCTCATTGGATTACTCCCTTGTAGTCTTGTTGGTGACAAAGATTCTGAAATTTTGATTGATAAAATTTTGCATGTTGGTGAATCTTTTCAATAAGTACTTTCTTGTGATTTGCCACCTGATTTAGAATAGAAACATGATTGCTTGGAAATTTTGGAACCCTTGGGTGGTGACAATTTGAAAAAATTTCTTCTTTCTTCCATTCTTTTGCCTTCCATTTCTTGCGATTGCAATGATGATATGGTATACCTTAACATGAACACTAAATTGGATTTCGCACCTTTCACTATGCAAACACAAGAGATTTTTCAAAATATAACCATTTGTCTGACTCCTATTGAAGGGAGTATAATTGATTTCCTTGGATATGATAGTTACTTGGAGAGTTTAGAACTTAACATGCCTTTAGTTCATTTGAAATATCTCCATGTTTCGATTTTTGGATGGGATACTGCTATTTGCTTGTCTTCTTTTCAGGCACATTCTTGGAAAGGTTGTCTAGGGAGCCAATCTCCACTGTTCATTCTTGGAACTCTTCTAATTGATCCTGAGCCACTTCCACCAAGGAAATTCAATGTGGGATAAGATGTTTCAAGGGACAAATTCATGATTCTCATCGGGGATGAGAACTTCTCCTTCAAGCGACTCAAGATACTCTAACAAATGTTGTCTCTTTCCCTCACTTATTTTCTTCCTAATTCCCATGATTCTTTAAGCTTAATTGTTGTATGAGGAAGATAAGTGTGAGGGAGGGATGTAACACCCCCCACTGTTGTAAACAATGTAATTGTAAGCACTGATGAATTAATGAGAAGTATTGACTATTAATTTAATTGTTAATATTTTATGTAATATTTTTTAAAATTTAATATAATAATAATTATTTTAGAGGTTGTCAGGATAATGGGAGACAGAATGATGGACCCTGAAAAAGGCTCAAAATGTCGCCTAGTGAAAAGAGGTTATGACGGTGTCCAGATTTGAGAAAGAGCGGGCCCAAGGCAAAATACCGGTGTGGCATAAGTCAGTACAATGAAGTGGGGCCTGGGAATAATGACAAGACACAGATTCTAGCCCCTGGTCAGTGTCCATGATCCATCCATGGTCAGGGAAGAGGAAGAGACACTGAAAAAGTCATACGTCAAAAAGCAAAAGTCAGTGTAATGATTATATTGAGACACGTGTCACTACAGGGCTAAAAGAGGAAAAATAAGGGAAAAATAGTCAAATCCTTATCCCTTAAGTCATTAATTTCGTCCACCCAGCAGAGAGAAGGAAAAATCAGATGATTTTATCTGACCTCAGGCTCAAACACAAGGTACGGGTCCCACAGGATGTTAACCGGTAGAAAGGGGACCGATAGGGACCGGTTAGGGGCTTCTTTTGGATTAAATGAAACAAATGTGGGGCCACATAGGAAGGCAAGATGGTGCCACATATGTATGCCTAAACAAGGGAAAATATCTGAAAAGTTGAAGAAAAGTACAAAAGGAAGCACCCTTTTAACTAGCGAGGCCCAACAAGGACTGTTGGATAGAGACCGAACTGGATAAAGTGAAAAAGACAGATAAAAAGCAAGGGAGCATATTTGGTGGGGCCCATATGGCGCCACCTACCCCCCTTAATTATTAAAAATTGACTTGGAGAAAAAGAAAATAAAATCAATCCATAAATCAGGATGTGGGCCCTAATTATTGGACAAAAAGGTGTTTCGAGCCAAAACAGATAATTTCTACCATTTGAAAAGATAAAATCTGCCAAGTATGGAGGGGGATGCGCCACATGTCCCTATTCTAGAGTTCCCTGGAATTCTCTAGAGATTCTTGAGGAGTAAGCCAAAAAGTCTGATCCAATTTATTAACAAATGGACAGAAATAAACACCAGTTAATTTAGACTGCCCAGATCACTTCTTAGATATTTTAAAAGACTTGAACTCTCTCTTGGCCATAAGGTTCAAAATTTTTAGAGGGAAGAGAGTGATCAGCTGAGCTTCCATAACCAAGAGCAAGAGCCAGATCACCAAGTCGACCATCGATTTCAGGTAAACACCAAAAACTCAACTCTTTGAAGTTCAAGTTGAGATTTTCGTCCTTGGTGTTAGGACTTGGTGTTGCGAAATGATTTTGGTGTTTTTGAAGATTCCGATGAGTCTCAAACGTGATTTTGTGTGTGGTTATGTCATGGTTTTTGTTTCCTGTTACGGACCTGTATAAGGCCCATATTTAATATATGGCCCAACAATGGCCAATCCATATAGCATAGATGTGGCAGCACATCACTTGGGCTTAAAGGCACAGAAGCCCACAAGTTCAAACCTTAACCCTAAGGTACACTCTATAAATAAAAGGTAAACCCTAAAGGTATTGATCCCTCTACAGGGTACATAGGCCCTAGGCATTGTTCCTAGGTCAAGTCTGATTCAATCAATATCATACATGCTAGTTCATTAGGGCTAGCCACATCCTGTTCTTGACTAGAACATTAGCGCCGTCCGTGGGGAATACCAAAAGCAGCAGCCTTCTTCCCCTTCAAGCTTAATCTTCCTTTTTCATACTGGATTCATAGTTTATGATCCGAGGAATTGATTTTGGTCACTGAGGTAAATTGCTCGAAAAGATATCTAAAATCTTAATATGCCCACGGCATCTCAAGACAGGCGGTGGAAAGTCTTAAAAGAAGGCTTAATTAGATCATATATCAATTGATCTTTTTAATCGAAGGCCTAGGTTTTGTTTCGATGGTGAGGAGGGGGATCTATGGTCTGTGAGGCACCAACCGTTGATTGGTCTGACCTATGTAGCACGGAAACGGCAAAATTTCAGAGGAGAACATTTCCGATTCGCGTATCAAGCCGAAACGCTGGGAGACGTGAATTTAACGGATTCAGATTACCTGCTCGTCCTTTGGACGAGCAGGGGGAGCTCGTCCGTACGGACAAGCTCCTAGCCGTCAGATCCAAAGATCTGACGGCTCAAATCTTTTTTATTTATTTTTCGTTTTTATTTTTTTTCTATATGAAAAAATTATTTTTTCAAAAAATGCTAGTTGAGAGATTATCTTTATTTTAGATTCTCTACCTATTAAAATTATTTTTGATAAGAAATTAAAAAGTAAAAAAAATCAAATCTGGACCGTCCAGATCAGATCTGGACGGTCCAGAGCTCGTCCGTACGGACGAGCACCGAAACCGGTTCCTGAATTTAACGTATCGGATGAATTAAATTATCATAATGGCATTTTTGTAATTTTTGAAAACCTGGAGGGCATTTTCCAGTTGAGTTTTTTGGGCAACAAAAATGCCCTAATCACTTCTCTCCCCCAAAATCAACGCTGCAATTGTCTGTCTCTCTGAAATCGAGTTGCCTCCATCTCCGTCGCCTCCGTCTCTCTGTGGCCTCCGTCTCTCCGTCGCTGTTCGCATGTTCCGGTGTTCTGCGGTTCTTCTGTGAGTGTTTAGTTTGACTTGTCGCTGTTCCGGTGATCTGTGTTCTGAAGGAATTGAAATAAACTTCCATTAACGAAGGCATAGCTGATATACCACTGTACCGTACATAGCTGATATATTAACGAAGGAATTGAAATAAACTTCAATTCCATTTATTTGGGATCAATATTTACATGTTAATTAAATTAGGGGAAAAACTAGGGTGCCATATTTATTATGCTTGTGTTCTGTAATATTCTTTTATTATATTTATAATGTTTTGTTAATGTAAAATACACCATTTATATTAAAATATTATTTAGTACTAACACGTTTCGGAACGTCTCGAAATATTAGTATTTTTGAAGTAACGTTTCGATGTCACGTATCAGTAACTTTTCGAAAACGCCGTATCGGAATCTGTGCAACATAGGGTCTCACGATTCTCTTACCCGACGCGATGCTCAGAATAAGCAATCTTTCCCGTGACTTCAGAACAAGGTTATAACTATCCCTCAGAATTCAACGTTTCTCGTTCTATCAAGCCCATACTTCCACTATTCATTTTACCCTTGTATGAATTCTGACGATGAGCATCAGAATTCAATGTTGTTGTCTGAGAAGAAAAAGATCCTTCACTCTGGACTGGAATGTCCTCCAATGATGATGAACCCTGATTTGAGCTTTTAAGATATGGTTGTCGCATGATACCTTTATTGCGAAAACCACCCTTTAATGATCCGTAGTTTAATTCCTTATCAGTTTCTTATATATGAGTTTCCTCCCGAGTATCAGGCGACTTTGATGAGAGGACACTTGTCTTGCATTTTGAACTCACTGAAAAACGTACCTCAGAAGGTGGCTTGTCGGTTGGCAGGTCATCATATCTATTAGAATCAACATTTTTATCATACGATGGAGAGGATTGTATGGCCTCGTAGTGTGTGCTCCGACCAGTGAAAGAATTTCCATGACAGGTTCCCAGCATTGTTATTAGGAAAAGGATCTGCATGCGATTTGTTATCAAGAGATGAAAAGAAAGAACCAGGTTCTTGTTCCATATGCGTTTTATCCACAAATTCATAATCGTCATCCTCTGATGCTAAATCATAAAAAACAACAGGAGTCTCATTATGAGAATTTGTTTCCATATACACATTATGAGTGCTTCCTCCATCAATAACTAAAGGTCTCCCACAAAATGGTTGTTTATCTTTGAGTCATTCAACTTGAAAACACCATTATGATAATCATTTGGCATAGTAAAGGGGGCAGCAGAAGCGGAATCTTTTCTAGATCGCTCCATCTGTGTCTGCGGCACCTCAAATTCCAGAAGTGGAATCTACCTATGTAATGGAGGACTGGAAAGATTCAACCTACTTCCCTCTCTTCACATGAAGAAGTCTCATTCCAACCAATACAACCGATTAAAAGTGAAGAGCAAGCTCAATATAGTTTACCAACTTCTGAGAGAGAAGCTTTTCCGTTTCAGAATCCTGTTTTACCTGTCATGGTTGTGGAAGGTGATAAGCTCCATACCTTGGGATTCTTGGTGGGTGCGCATCCTGCTGCAATTTCTATGCAATTGCCAATCATGCTCAATGAAGTAAACGGCAAATATAATTACCTAGTTTTGGAGAGAAGTCCATTTAGTCAACTGCTTAAAGCAAACTGAGGAACATAACTGGAAAGAGATACAGAAATCAATCGCCGAATCCTCTGCTCTACTTGATTTAGTTCAAAAATCAATTGGTGAGTACACAATAAAAGCAAAAGTAAAAAAGAAGAGATTCCACCTGATGCAGAAAGAGATTGAAGAGAGATCCAAAGAGCTTGAAAAGACGGAAGAAGACCTTAGTAATGTTCAATGACAACTGAAATTATGTTGCCATTGAACAAAGTATTCAAGAACGTAGCAGGGAGTTGCATGTAGAGGAAAAAGAAACTGTCACGATGAAGATTTGTGTGATGTCCGGCAATGCATGCCTATCAAATAATGCTGACAGAACTGAAGGTATTGAGGAAGTGAAGGTTGTGATTGTTGATTCTCTCGAACACGAACAAATCACATCTCTTAATGTGAAATACTCGGCTATTTGGAATGTCAATCTTGAGGGGGATCTGGAAGACGACGGAAACGATTTGCATGAACCAAAGCGCTACTTCCCTATTTATGATGTGCCTTTTGATGAAGTTGTTTATCCAAGAGGGGACGTTGAAGATTCCATTTTGAACTTGAAGAAGCTCTCGGATTTTATTGCTGAGGGCGTTTAACAACGCATACCTTCAGCATCGATTTTCCAGTTGATCTTATATTCGCAGTCCGCGGAATCATTTTATGATAGATTACCGGCTTTTCCAAAGCTTGGCTTCGTTCCCTTCGCAACTCCAAACACCCTAACCATGATGCTACTGCGGATCGTGGTGGTGGTGCTTTCACCATTGCGCCGCCTTGGCCACCTCAACCGGTGGAATTTGGTGAGGACAGCGGTGTTATGGTGGGACCGCCTCGGCCGCCGGTGGAAGAAGATGATGGTGAGATGATTGGGCCTCTATCAGAGGATGGATTGCTTCGTATATGGGATGTAAATGACTTCAAAAGTCAGAAGCAGAATGGAGATATGTTATTTGTTTTTATCTGAGACAAAGGAAGAAACCGCCATTGGACAAGCGGGAGTAGAGGCTGAAGATTCTTACTCACCACCGCGATGGTGTCACCGTGTTGGCTCTTATCTCCAATTCTACATGTCTTGCATCCGGATCCGTCGATCACTCCATGAAGCTCTACAAGTTCCCGGGTGGAGAGTGCCAGACTAATATTACCAGGTTTACACTTCCAATACGTTCACTTGCGTTTAATAAATGGCTTTCTCTGGTACTCATTTGCATTTAATAAATAGCTTTCCCTGGTGCGTTCATTCATTAATGTTGGCATATGGAGGTATTATAAAGACAACGCACTTTTTAAAGAGATTCTTATCAAGACCGAAGGTCCTTTTGGGGATCGAAATAATGTTAAACTTGCTAGAAGCATGATTTTTTCCATAATAGAAGCTGGGCATTTTGCATCACTTGGTGCAGCTTCCAGAGTTCTAAAAGTTGCTTGAGTTCAAGCACGAGAGTCAAGAAGATGTGGATTTAAATCTATTTCTGCCTTAAAATCAGGCAATAGATTATGTGAAAATTTACTGAATGAGAATGATCAACTGGTTTCTGGAAAAGTTTCGGAGGGATCCTTTGGATTTGGAACTCTGAAATTCTTTGGATTCCATGCCAAGGTAGATGGTGGTAGTCTGGATACAAAAGATGGACTGCAAGATCTTGTTTCAGGTTTTTCAACGGAAAAGAATGCTATAATTTCTGTTGCTTCAACTTGATGTGCCTGTAGATTTTTGTATGTCATGGGAGGCATCCCTTTACCAGAAATGGTGGCCACAGTTTACTGTTCCCTCTTTTGAAATCATGTTGAGTACGTGACTGTTTGCAGAAGGTCCGGATTGGGGAACAATTATCTCTAGTAAGGTTGAAGCTTTCATGGCCGCTTTCCACAAGGGAGGCTGCCATGCATCATTATCTGTTTGAGTACTTCCAGGATGACTTAATTGTTGTCATTATAAATATGATTCTTGATTCGAGGAGCTTCAGTGGGTGCTTTTATGGTTTCAACAATGAAGCAACTCCTGAGACAAGCAACATGGAAGTGGTGGGAGGCTTTGCTCTGCAAAAGGTGACATAAGAAAGAAGTTATTTTTGGACGATAGCAAAAATGGATATAAAATTGGATATTGTACCTCTACCACTTATCAACTTCATCTCAAGACAGCTCATCGGCAGTGGCTTCAGGCTTTATAAGAAGTCAGTGGTTTCAATGATGGACCATGATGAAGGAATATTACTTGATTACTCTTCCCCACACGTGTCTGTACAGATCTTGCCCTTCTCAAATGCATTCTATGCCGGATTGACTGATCGTATATCTCCATCGTGGTTGAAGTTATTCAATGTGGTTATAATAAAGGAAGCCGGACAATCAAGATATTTTGGGACATTCAAAGAGGAAATTCTGCTCTCTAGCTGTTGGTACACCTGAAGAAAATAAGTATGGCAGTTGCTGTTGCGCTAGGAATAATAAAATAATCACCTTGAGAATTGCCGCTTCCGCCATTTATAGAAACTCGAGCTTTTGTTGCTTGAAACTTTTTGAAGAAAGGTAAGGATAAGTTGCCAGTTTCAACTCGGTTGCATGGTCTATACCAAGCTTAAAAAACCTTTGTGAAAGAGTAGCAGCAGAGCATTTTGTGGAGCCATGAAATGCCATATAGATACGAAATGCCTCATAGCAGTCATAGCAGCAGCATTTGGGCCATTTATCTACCTTGGGCAGATATATTTAATTCGGATGAGCAGCAATGTTGGCTTGTGAGGACAGGATGCAAAATTTCGAGCCTTTGTGGTATGATGAGCTTCCAGCATGCAGTGGCTAAATTGCAGGATCTGAGGATGTGGTCAAGGTTTTCAGTTCCAAGAAGATGGAGAATCCATAAAGTCGGTGGTGTTATCTTCGCAATCTGTCCCAGCATGTCGTTTGGTAGTAAGGCATCAAATTTACTCCAATCTTCATGAGAAAAGCGTCAAAATTGAGACAAAGCGTCTTTACAGGAGCATGTTCCTCGGCAAACCGGACATGCCATCTTAACTTTATTTTGAGCTTCAAAGTACCGTTCTTTGATGCAATCCATGCAAAAGAATTCTTTGTGATTGCAAGAACATTGTAAAGACTCCATTCTTTGTTCAGCTGAACAATCAAGGAAGAGGAGGTGAATTATTGCGGACATGTTCGACACCATTACGAGAAGGCACATCATGTGGCTTTGTTTCCGAGCCTGAAGCAGAACCTGCTAGCAAAGCAGAAAGTTTTAGTCTGATAAGGAAAAGACCAAGGGATGGAGATACAGCTGCTAGCATATCGCAATTTCAAGGACTAGTTGTGCAGAATCACTGAGCAATTTCTGCAGATTTGGAAGCCTCCATGTTTTCTTGATTGATGGCAGCAAGAAAAGCTCTTCAACAAATCCCTTGAATAAGGTTCACCATTTTATTGAGTCTATCTGATGGAGAAAAGGAAGGGATTGCTTGAGCTCTACAAGTGGCTCCAAGGACATTTACCAACCAAGGTCTCTTTCAATCATGAAAAGCACTTGGAGATATGTGAACATTTCTCAATGCGTTGTAGATGGAGGGGGCATGTGGGGTGACTGTCTCTTGTCGTTCACAACAAAAGACTAATGCCAATTCAAAAGCTTATATATTGTTGGTGTCTAAACTTGGTTTGACACATGGAGGCCATAGTCTCCCGTGCTCATTAAAGGAAGATTCGTACCCTAGTTCTTTGGATTCAAGGCCTTATAGCTGTTGTGGATCAATAAAGTCTCACTATATGGGACAAAACACTTTCACTCCCAAGCGTCAATACACATCAATGACATCATCAAATTTTCTTCCAAGTGACTCAAATCCAGAGGAAACAGAAAAGAATTACGCTGTAGATGTTGCTCAAGAAAGTGATAATGGCTTTCAACCAATCGAACGTCCTGAATTAATTTTAAAAAAATTGATCAGGGAACTGGAGGAAGAAAGAAATGATCCTGCTATTGCAGCAATTCTTCTCGAGGACTACTAAATTTCCACCTCCATGTTCAGAGACATGAATGCAGAGACAAGGAAAAATCACCTTGAATCATCTTCAGATGTAATTTCTTCTAATATTATATCTTCCTCACTGAGAGATCCTACAAACTTGGAAGAATCTCCTTCTAGTTTTAGAGATTCACATGTGAATGAAATATTTAACGAAGGAGCTGATAGGAGAGTCCTCCTTCCAATGATTTTTGTTCGGTATGCCACGAAGATTACAACAATCCTTGCCAAGCCAGATGCTCTTACTGGTTTTGTGCATCTAATGGTATAGACCCGTCTAATGTTGCAAAAAAGGAGAGGAGGAGGATCCAATCTCAACAAGGAAAAGAAGACAGACCCGGTTACACTGTATTCGGGCTCCGCGTAAAGTTTTGCGGGAAAGGAATACGGTTAAATCCATGTTCCATGTGAAGAAGGCGGACCCTGGTTACACTGAATACAGTTAAAATCTGGGCTCCGTGTAAAGTTTTGCGGGAAACCGAAAAGAAGGCGAAGCCCGGTTACACTTAATACAGTTAAAATCCGGGCTCCGTGTAAAGTACAATTAAATCCATGTCCCATGTCAAGTTGGGAACTCGGATAAACTGAAAGAAAATTATACAGTTAAATCTGTGCTCTTTAATCGGAACTCGGATAAACTGACCAAGCTCCTTGATTGGAACTCGGATAAATTTGCATTTCCATGATCATTTTAGAAACCGGTAACACTGAAAGAACAGTTAAATCGGCGTTTCCATGATCAGTTTGGAACCCGGTAACACCAAAAGAACAGGTAACTCTGCGTTTCCATGTTAACTTTGGAACCCGGTAAAACTGAGTTTGAAGACAGTTAAATCCGCACTCCTTAATTGGACCCCGGATAAACTGAAAATTATCCAGTTGAATCTGTGCTCCTTAATTGGACCTCGGATAAATTGAAGATTATCACTAGTGCCCTTAAGCCCGAGTTATTTGTCAAGCGAAGCCGCAACAGCCGGCCGTCGCCATTTTGATGCATCATAGCTTGCTCATGGATGACGACGCGAATTCTCATGATGACCCTGATCAGGTCGAAATGTTCAAACATCTCGTTCACGAATCGAGTTCGAACATGTGATAATTTTCCCTCATCTTGGATTGAATCCCGGTCAACGGAACCGGACATGGAGGTTTAATTACAGATCTTCACTTAAATTTTATACCCGACTTTAATGCTGAAAGAAGATTTTAGCAGACTCTATATAATACATTTTCGACCTTGGCCCGATCAATCAATAGAACTCCGAACATATGTTTGAGTTCATATAATCAACTTATTGTTGAAATGAAGACTAAACTTGGACATGAGATCCAGGTTAAAAAGTCAATACACCCTGGCAGCCCACAGACCTGGACTACCAGGCTAGGGGCAACTACTGTACAGTTGTCAATGGTGTAAGAAGAACAAACGAAAGCCCTAATGGGGTTATTTAAATTTTCAAATGCTATCCCGATTGCTTGAATGTTGCTAGTGAAAAAGCATGTTTGCCATCAACCGGGATCAAAGCAAATGAGAAAGAAGAATGAGTGAAAGGCAAATAAACCCCTGAATGGGGAAAACCTATTGCCCAAATAGGTAAACTCGGAAACTAGGATGCCTGGCGCAAAAAAATTTCAAAGTGGAGTAACCCAAATTTTATGTCTGGGAAAATCAGTAGCATAATACGAATGAACCCGAATTCGGCAAGACTCGGACAAAAGCAAATCGAGCTGGAACAACTCGGATACAAAATCCGGGTTAAACAATGAACACACGCCAACATAGTCAAACAATAAATGCACCCCGGCAGCCCAAAGACGTGGACTACCGGGCTGGAGGGCAACTGTTACGGACCTATATAAGGCCCATATTTAATATATGGCTCAACAAGAGCCAATCCATATGGCATAGATGTGGCGGCACATCACTTGGGCTTAGAGGCACAGAGGCCTACAAGTCCAAACCATAACCCTAAGGTACACTCTATAAATAAGAGGTAAACCTTAAAGGTAGAGGGATTCGACGCTCTCTCTAGCTATTTACAATTCAATCGTCACAGAGCGCACACACCGCCCCTTTGGCTAAACGCCTCCAGTATCTTTCAATTACGTTGACTTTGATCTCTCTACAGGGTACGTAGGCCCTAGGCATTGTTCCTAGGTCAAGTCTGATTCAATCAATATCATACATGGTAGTCCATTAAGGCTAGCCACATCCTGTTCTTGACCAGAACATTTCCGAACTCAAGAACACCGAAAACCTAAAGAACAAGCTTGCTGCTAGTTTTTGGAAATCTAGGAAGCAAAGCTTCAACCATGCTTTAAAAATAGTAAATGAAGTCGGTTTGAGCTGAAATTTTACAAGAAAAAGTAGATATCCTGAGATTTACCTTGATGTATAATTTTATGTCTTTTTTATTTTCCTACTAGAAGAAATAAATTGGTAAAGTTTTCTCAGTAAGCAACATGGTATTTCTGACCAGAGGGTAGAAATTGAGATACACGCCAAGATATGAATACTTTTGGACTTTGGAAATATTTTTCCTATAAAATAGACATCTTAATGGTTCAGATGGCACTAATTTCGTACAAAAATGATATTTGTAAAATTTATTAAAAATGTTTGAAGTTGGGACAGAGTTTCTGGGTTTTCTGAAAAATTTGTGAAGAGCTCGATTTTAAGTAAAAATGCAAGGGTATTTTTGTCAACATTAAAAATAAGGTATTTTGATGTTATTTAGGACTAAGGCATACTTTGGGAAGCGAACAAGCACATTAAAATTTTAAGACAGTGCATACCCCACCAGGTAGTAATTGCTTTACTCAAGTACTTTTATGTGTTTGTTGTATGTTTGGTTGCCATGTATGTTTTGTGTTTGTATTTTTTTGCCAAATATGCATACAGAGCATGAAAGGGTGTGAGTCCCTATTGATTGTGTTCCTAGCGTTGAGGATTGTTCCGCGGCTTGCCTTGAATGGCGGCTCGATGGTGTGTGATGTTTGGTTGTTTTGTATGTATCTGTTTGCATATATGGTATATTTGGCATATTATTTGTTTTTTCATATGTGACATGGTTGCATGCATACACTTTACACATTTAGTACATGAGTATTGACAGTTACTCTAGAGGCCAACATCGGACTCCAGACACTTTTGTAGACGCAGGGGGTCATACCTAAAACTTGAAGAGCCTTTTTGGAAAGGTAGGGCAATACGGTGTGGATGAAGAATAGGGAATGCCCTATCATATCATGTATTTTTATATTTGGGATGACTGTATATTATTTTTGGTATTTCTTTTGGATGATTGTACCCTTAACCTTTCAGGGACTTTTACTTTCCGTTTATTTTACTTGTATCAGTACAGTAGATAGTCCAAACCGGTCCTGTGCTATGTTGCGCTCAATCTGATCTATATTAAATGGACCTAATAATGAAGGAAAGGTAACTAAGTAAAGGAATCCCTCTAACCTACCACCCGAAAGGGCGAATACGGTAGTGGTGTAACAAGGGACACAATCCAGTAGAAAAGTAGAAGTAGTATATGTTAGTTCTCTATGTGTTTTAATGATAACTGACAATTGTAAACAAAATATGGTTAATGATTCAAGTAAAAATGTCTTTAACTTGATCAAACTTGAATCAGTTACCTGCTATCAAATTGACTCAAGTTTCAGGATGTCAGACTCAAGTCAAGTGCTTTGAGACTTCAGTCAAAATATGCTTTGTCTTTGTCTGACTCGAGTTAAATGAATTTGGAAAATATTTTGTTAAATGCATTAACTCGAGTGAAGCTTGCTTGCCTCGAGCTAATCTTTGTGAACTCAAATTTATTTTTTCAAAGTATTTATAACAGTCAAAATACATTACTTGAGCCAGTGTTCCTTGACTCGAGTGCAGTTTTCAAACATATTTTCAAAATGTATTTTGATAACTTGAGTAATCACTTAATGACTCGAGTTAGCTCGATGTTCAAATTATTTTCAAAAGCTATCTCGAAGAACAGTTGTGAAAATGATGCTTGACTCGAGTTAGGTATGTGTGACTCGAGTCATGAACTTAAGGTGAACATTTTAGACTTGAGCTAAGTTCATACAGAGACATCTTCACTTAGCTTCAAAACATATTTTCAAAGAAGATGAACTTTTGACTCGAGTATAGATTGGTTAACTCGAGTCAGCCTCTCGAGTTTGCTTGAAATTTAGCTCGAGCTAAGGTATCTCTTTTTTGTAAATCACCGTGTCTGTAAATCTTAAATCTTTGCTTGTGATTTGATTACTTCTTATCATCACTAATTATTATTCCTAACTATCTTTAATTAGTTTATTAATGAGTTTCAGATGATTAGATGAAGAATTAAATGCAGATTAATCAAAAAGCATTAATTACGTCAATTGCGACTCCAGAAAATGAAGCACGAATTTAAGCAACCACTCTCTGAACATTCTGAAGGCATTAATGGTTCTTTCCATAATTAAATGCCATATCATCCAATGGGAAAAACATAAGGAATGTCAATGTGGCGAATGACGTCGCACATTTGCTGAATCGAAGCCTTGAGTAACGGACTAGCTTTAACGTATAACGACTACATTCAATACTCTCAATGGCTCAATGAAAGCTTCCAACTGTCACTAATTTCCCTCACCAAATATAAGCGAAGCATTCAATACGATTCAACTACCAAAAAAACAAAAACGCAAAAACGAACTATTTAATTACTATTTCATTCATTATGTAATATCTTCGGATATTTATAATCTTCAGTGTTTATCTATTTTCTCTTTTAGAGAGTTATATTTCTGATCAAATATCTTTGTAAGAATCTCAAGGTAGTGGGACTTTGAGATTGAGTTATTGATTACAACTTGTAAGGGGGGTAAATCCTAATGAGAGGATTACTTCGAGTACATAGTGTGTAATCATTTGAAGAGAGTGAAAATCCTAGAGAGTCTGAGGACTGAACGTAGGTCAAGAGTTAAGACAAAACCAGTATAGATCTCTCGTGTCAATCTTTCTCTCTATCTCTCTGTTAAGCTCTGTTCTTAGTACTCAATTCAGGGGTAATCGAAAAAGTTTTTTTAAATCACCCAATTCACCCCCCTTCTAGGTGATGTTCTGTCTTTCAGTATAGTTTAGTAATTAGAATAAGAACCCCCTATGTATGCTTTGCATTTTTTTTGGGCTACTACTCTACTTAATTACCATTGTGCCTTGAATTTCAACTTATTTATCATTCTCTTTAGAGTGGTTTTCCATATTGAGGAAAATGTGTTGATTAAGTGTGGGGGAGGGAAATACATTTTGAATCCCATTAATTGGTTGTTTTTAAATGAAAAAAGGCCTTAAACTAGAAATTTTTTTCAAAAAATTTTCAAGAATGACTTGCTCTAATGCATGTACTAAGTGGTAAAGGGTTGCATTTAGTGTAATTTGTGAGAAATTCTTTGATTTTTCATGAGATCTAGTATTTTGGCAATATTTTTTTAAAAGCCATGTTTTGCTTTTCAAGTGAATAGGAAGAGAAATGAACCCATAATTGGATTTTTGCTTACTCCTTATTTTAAGAAAGAGAGTTTCTACATCATTAGTGCTTTTAAGAGTTAAGCGTGAGTATAATTGATTGCAATGTTTTCATTAATTGTATTTGTAAGATTAGTACTAGGAATAGTTAAATAGATGTTTTGTGGTTAGGTTACTATACAATTGATTTTGTTAGAATGAGTATTGGGGAAAAACCTTGTTGGAAGGTTATTTAAGCCTTAAATTCTTGGGAAAATCATTTTCAGGGCCCTTTTTGGAGAGAAAATCTCAAAAAATGCCCTCAGAATTTGACAATCCTATCTGGGATTTTCAGAATCTTGTGTGAGTTGTTAACGGGGCTGATATAGTTGTTAACGAGTAGGTCATTAACAACTAAATCAGCCCCATTAACAACAATTTTCTAACAACTAAATCAACCCAATTAACAACTATATCAGTACCCCGTTAACAACTATATCAGCCCCGTTAACAACTATATCAGCCCCATTAACAACTTATGTAAGATTCTGAAAATCCCAGAAAAGGCCCTAGGCCTTTTTTGGGATTTCAGAATCTTGGGGGTCTTTTTCATTTTTTTTTTGTTAAAAGGGCCCCTAAAGTGATTTTCCCTAAATTCTTTCCATGTGTGCATGTTCACTTAGTTTTTCACCTTTCAAAACTTGTTTTCACTCTTTTTTGAAACAACATTTGTGTTAGTGTGATGAAAATGAAAAAGACATCCAGTTCTAAACCATTTTCACCCAAACACAAACATCCATTTATCTACCCTTTGTTTACCCCTTTTGAGTCATTCCTATGTTGTATGCATATCATTACTTATAGTGTTCATAGTATTTTAAAAATCAAAAGTGAATTGCCAAAAAAAGTTAAACAATGTATATATTGAAATGCCATATATATATAGCAAAAAGAAGAAACATAAGTAAAAAAAGGGGAAAAAAGAAATGAAAATGAAGAAGGCTATTCTTCATGAATTTGCAAAAGAATTGTCAAAAGTTTGTAAAGTTATTTATATGGTATTAACTTGCTCAGTAAGTTTGACTTGCATATCAATTATTCATTTTTCTGATTAATTCATTCAAATTAGCCTTCATCCAACATTACAAGCCTTTTAAGTCATCTTGATTCATTACATTAATTGTTATTACTAGTGGAGATGTTAGAGTTTTTAAAAGCCTATGGTAAGGTGTTGATTAAGTGAGTTAGAGTGAAATTATCCCAATGAGGTTAGATAAGTGAAACACCAATACCTTGAGAGTTCTCTTATGCTTCATTCTAATATTTTAGGTTATGTAGTCAGCTAATTTATTTACATGGCTTGATTATGACCAGTGTGGCTTAAGAAATTTGATTAATTAATTCATTGCCTTCAAATTATGAAATTGCTCATCTTTCAAATGCATTAGTGATTTAAACTTGAAATCTTGTACTTAATTACCTTCATTCAGGAGTACAAAGGTCTAAGTGTGGGGGAATTGATTGAATCATATTTTTATATTATTTTTAATAATTAAATTGGGATTTTAATGCATTTTGTCATAGTTATTGAGTTTAAAATGCCTTTTTTTTGGGATAAATTGCGATTAAGAGTAAATACATTAAATTAGGACTAAAAATGGGAAAATTGTCAAAAAAAAATGTAATTACTCTTGATCATTGATTTTTATGAGAATATTTGATGTTAGATTAATTATTTTTGATTGTAGGTGCTTGAAGAAATTAGATCAAATTTGAAAATGGAAGTTTGGACTCAAATTACAAAAATTTCAATTTAGTCCCTGACTAAACTACTTTAGGTTAGCTTTGACCCTCTCTTCTTCTTGGATGCGTGACACATACAGATGAAGACAGCAGAAACCCGATAATGGATAGCAAAGCGCCGCGAGACCATCCAGAGCTTGAAATCGAAAGGGAGTGAGAGGTGATCGAAGGAGGAATAAGCCACATCTCACCACCATCATTCCTCCTCTGGTCAAACCGCCATTGACCACCGTCTCTCCTTCGCTTCCATCGAGAAATACCGCCATTTGGTTCAAAGAAGATGGAGACGCAGTGGAACCAGAATCAGCTCTTTGATTTACCACCTTCTTCCTCATTTCCAACGAGATTCTGTGATTCTGGTGAGGCAGCATGTGTCTCCTCCGGCAAAATTCTATGATTCCGGTGAGGCTGTGTGTTTTCGGTAAGACTCTGGAATTTCCGGATTAAAGCTCGTTGGATTAGAATCTAAAATCATGTATGGCTGATCCCTTTGCCTCTTGGAGATGGATTAAGTGGTTGAAGTTCTGAATCTTGAATTATGAATTAGGGGAGTTTATTTTGTTCAATCTATTTTCTCTTATTGTATTTGGATTTCTTACTTTTAGGAATGATGTTTTTATTTTGAGACTTAGTTTACCCATTTTGAATAACTTTGTGAATTGAACCTATGTGATTATATTGGATTTTTGTAGCTTGTTGGATTTATATTTATGTATTTAATTTATTGATTCAATGATATTGAGAAAACTACCTTTTTTATTATTATTTTTATACAAGTCTTGCGTTTGTAACCTTATACATACGTGTTGGAGATAGAGAAAAATAGAGAATGAAAAGGTAGAATCTAGAATGATTTACTGATAAATGGTATGAGCCTGATATAGGCCTATAATAAAAGAATAGATACACCACGTATATGGGTTTTTTTAGAGACGTGGGGATATAGGGGATCTCAGATATGATCTAAAAATATATTAGAGATTATTATTATTTTGTTAAATAATATTTTTTATATACACACACACATGGGCAGCCCCCGCGCCCGTCTAAAATGTATTTTTAAAAATTGTGTGTTTGTATATATATATTCATATAGAGTTAGGACATATATGTGTGTCTATATATATTGATATTCATGTGTGTGTATGCAGGGGAAGACTCAGAAAAATATGGAGGGGGCACTAGTAGCGGAAGGATTCGGGGGTTCGAGGGCAGCGCCCCCGAATTTTTTTTAAAAAGAAAGTTTTAAATGTATTAAAAAACAAAAGAATATAAACAAGAAAAAAATTATATCAAAAAAATATTCATAAAATCAAGTGAATACTGATGGTATAATAAGAGATGCAATTATTTTACAAACATATCATTTAGAAAAGTAAGGCTGAGTGCGGTTAGAAATGCAGCTACATAGATTACAATGAAGGGTGGACACTCAATAAGCTCAAATACATATATTTTACTAACAAAAATATATTACAATAAAAATAATTACAATGTCATCCTTCTAGGTCTTATTTTTTGAAATTCCATCATAATTGTCTTATTATCAATACTATCAAATATATCTTTTTCAATATAAGGCACTAAACAATCATTCATCCCCCATCCGATTATAAAGTGTAGTCTTGATGTATTAAGGGTGGACACTTAATTTAAGGATGGGCAATCATTTACACTACAAAAGTGTTCCTATAATTAGGACCGGAGGGAGTATTAAATTTTTTTTTTTTTAAAAAAAAAACACCCAAATTCAAGGGGGGCACTTGCCCCCCTAATGCAACACTTGGGTCCGCCCATGTGTGTGTTTGTGTACATATATATATATATATATATATATATATATCAACTCGAAATTTAAAAAAAGGTTAAGGGTCTTAAATGCCATGGAAGTTTTCACTCAGGAGTACATAAGTTTTTTTTGTCTCTTATTTGCCCTGGAAGTATTAATATCGTAGCAAAAATGCCCCTACCGTGACGGACTTGCCATGTGGAACGTTAAATGCACACTTGGCGTCTGATGGAAGGCCACGTAGGATTGAGATTGGACTTTTGGATGACACCTCATCTCCTGCTCTCACACGTATTAGAGCCACAGAAATTAGGGCATATCGACGGAGGCAATTTTAGGAAGAAAAAACGATGGTGAGAAGAATCTAAGAACACCAGAACGAGAAAGAGGAATCTGGAAGACCTGAAAGCGAAATCGGTGAACGATGGTGAAATAGAGCGAGGAAATCGGAACGTAGTGGGGCGCAAGTACTTTGTGAGTGGCAAGCGATCGATTGGGAGGAAGACAAAAGTGAAATCGTGATTGTATGGCTCATGTGCTGTCTCATTCGGTATTTAGCAGAGATTCGTCCTCGATCTTCAGGTAAAGTTCAGAAAAGATGTAAAGTATTTTATTTTTGTTGAGCTTTCTTACTTTATGCGTTCAATAGTGGAATACCGAAGTGGCCCTTTATCTTTTTCTGTTTTGCCATTTGGCACGTTGTGACTTGTCTTCTTGCGTGATGTTGGTTGGGATAAATTAATGTAGGGTAAAGTTTTAATGGCAATAGAGGGTAGTGGTGGTCCCGTCAGTGGTGTAAACAACTTGCATATTGATAACCAATATCATTTGTTTACAAATACAACGAACCAGTGACCAATACATGAACAAAACATACACACCTAAAGTTGCCAAATCATGAACCAAATACTGATAAATTGGCCAACACCTGAACATAATACAGTGGACACTGGTCAAAACATGAACAAGGATATGAGAATGCCGACTTAAATAAATACAGAATAGTTGGAAGTTAATACATTTCAATGCATGACAGTGACAATGTCTTAGATGATTTAACCAAGTCAAGACAACCACATGACAATTACAACCAAAATAGTCAGAGTTGGCAGCCATATAGCTAGACAAGGAGTACAAACCCAGAAATGTGGCAGACCATTACAACCAATAGACTTGGTAGCCAATTACAACACACATTACAGCCACACTTGTCTACAAAACCAACAGCAATGGGATATAAACCATTGTTCGCATCAAGACCAGTAGCTGTTAACATGATGTCACGTGCATTGCCTTTAAGGAAAGTACCATCAACACCAATTATTGGCCGGCATCCTGCTTCCAACCCGTCTGGCAAAACCAACAACAAACACACATCATTAAATCATGCAAGCAGCCTAAAGATGAGAAACATAGAAAACTGAATCAAAATATTATGGCAACAATTACCTTTGCAGCATTGAAACATAGATACAACCGGCTGAAGACCCTTTTGCCATTTTCAAGAGCTTCTTTTCTTAGATCAAGAGACACATCTGACCCTGGATTGGACTTCTTCAACTCATTACAGTAAGCTTCCAAGTGGTTGAACTCATCAATGTAACTTCCTTCCAAACCCTCCACAATTAACCTCTTCGCTCTTTTACACTTGTATATGCTAACACTTACCATCAATTCTTCTTCTTCATCCATCTTCATGTCTACCACTTTATAATTTGGCTTCTCTTGCACCTTCTTGAACCAATCAGCTAACCACTTCACAGATGCCCTAGTATTCTTAAAAACCCGATTGCAACTATGTTCTAACAACAAAGTCTTCAATTTAAAACCTGGATGTCTCACACTTGTCGACACATACAACACAAATGGGCACCCTTGTTGACAATGGACTAGAATTCTTGAATGGTCATTTTTAACTATCCTCAACTTAACTCCGACATGGATGGCATAGTTATTAATGGCTGTAACTACCTCCTTCTTGTTTGCAAATGTCTCACCCACGATGAAATTTGGCAGACCTTCATCCCCATCTGAACACTCTTCATCCTCACCATTAGTATCACCCTCAGAATCAATGTCATCTTCATCCTCACCATAGTCCTCAGCTTCACCTTTGGTTGAAATTACCTCTGTGTTGTCTCCATTATCGTCTCTTATTTCAGCAAACACTTCATCTCCTTCGTTTCTCTCTCCATCATCTCCTTCGTTAAGAAATATATTCCCCTCAACCACATCTTGGAAATGCTCATCGGTCCCACCCTCGGAACTCCGTTTACACCACTGACGGGACCACCACTACCCTCTATTGCCATTAAAACTTTACCCTACATTAATTTATCCCAACCAACATCACGCAAGCAGAAAAGTCACAACGTGCCAAAGGAAAAATAGAAAAAAGATAAAGGACCACTTCGGTATTCCACTATTGAACGCATAAAGTAAGAAAGCTCAACAAAAAAATATACTTTACATCTTTTCTGAACTTTACCTGAAGATCGAGGACGAATCTCTGCTAAATACCGAATGAGACAGCACAAGAGCCACACAATCACGATTTCACTTTTGTCTTCCTCCCAATCGGACTGCTTGCCAGCTCACAAAGTACTTGCGCCCCACTACGTTCCGATTTCCTCGCTCTACCATCGTTCACCGATTTCCCTTTCGAGTCTTCCAGATTCCTCTTTCTCGTTACGGTATTCTTAGATTCTTCTCACCATCGTTTTTTCTTCCTAAAATTGCCTTCGTCGATATGCCCTAATTTCTGTGGCTCTAATACGTGTGAGAGTAGGAGATGAGGTGTCATCCAAAAGTCCAATTTCAATCCTACGTGGCCTTCCATCAGACGCCAAGTGTGCATTTAACGTTCCACGTGGCAAGTCCGTCACGGTAAGGGCATTTTTGCTACGATATTAATACTTCCAGGGCAAATAAGAGACAAAAAAACTTCCGTCTTACCAGCGCTCCTGAGTGAAAACTTTCATGGCATTTAAGACCCTTAACCCCTTAAAAAAAATAGTCAGTGGCTAGCAAAAATAAGAAAGTCAATCATTTACCCTCTTATTGATAGAGTGATTAGACTTGCACTCATTCTTCCAGTTTCTACAATAACCACTAAAAGATCTTTCTCTGTTATAAAAATAATCAATAACAGATTTCGAAATAGAATAAAAGATCAATTTCTTGATGATTCTTTGATTACATATATTGAAATAGAAGTTGTTTTGAGTTTTAATTAGCATAGATTTAGGTGTCCTAGAGACAATCCGTAAGGACATATCAACACCTTTTTCTACGTTGTAGTATTTCATTATTAATAAATGAGCATATTTTATCTTTATCATATTTATGTCTCACCTTTATTTTAAAGTAAATATGTGTTTGAAGATAAAAGCCAGGAATAGAATATGTGTTAATCTCGAGGATTAATGATAGAGATCATGATCATGAGGACTCGAGAACACTGTATGTCTATTACCTAAAACTTGTTCCTAGTCTTGAATCACCAAGAAAGGGCATTGATGATCTCAATAAGACTAGTACGACATCGTCAACTTGTATAGAGATACAAGGTAGGGACCTCAAGGAATACAGGCATGGTGATGCCTTAGCTAATATCATGGATGGATCTGTTGGAGAACAGATAGCACCGAATTGACCCGCCGAGAGACTCCACAAAGATTCATTGTAGAGAGTATCATTGGATATATAAAGTCTCTCATCGTTTGGTAGTGCGGATCGTCCTGGACTTAAGGATGTCATCGAACACTATGTCCTAGGGTTATACTTTGACTGTGCAACTCTATCCATATTCAATTATAGATAAGTTTAACAATATGAAAACACATAGAGTAAGAGTCATGTGGAGTGATCTTAATTTCTGTAATAGATTTCTTTCAATTTTTTGTATATTAAGTCTATATATATTGTTTTTCAAATACTTTTATTTATGATATAGTTTTTTTTTCTCATATATATATATATATATATATATATATATATATAAAATATCAGATCAACCATGAAAATATATTAATTTCAAAATATTGGCCTACAATAACGGAATAGACACAACACAGAGAGATAAAATATGGCCTAAAAAGCTAGGTGCTAATACCTACACGTTCGTCTATATTGTTTTTCATATGTATTATATAAATGTACTGCTTTTATGAAATGCTATATGAATTCTACCATATTGTCTGAGCCCAGAATGTCATGTTCAAACAAGGCTCAATATATTATTATCAATATAAAACACTACAAAAAATGAAAACGGCTTCTTATTCATTATAATTTAATCGGCCATACGAAGTTATACTCACTCTATGCACTATACTTATTTGCAAAATACATGAATTTATTTATTATAAAAATCTGCAGTTACCAGCCGATTTTAAATTCAGCGCATTTTTAACTTGGTAACCGACTAAATTATATTACTTTATCTCTATTTTAAAATACCAGCCTCTCCGTTATCTGAATGTTTTTTTTATGAAGCCATTATGTGAAAGATGCAGACAATATGCAGACAATATATGCCACGTTCTATTTGCCACATTCCTAAATTTTAGGGTCAGCTTTACGTTGGAAAACGAGAAAGTGACTACTATGGGATTTTAAGCTTTTGTCATCATATAATCGTATCCATTTATGGTGAACCGCTCACATCTAAACACTGTTATGCTCAATCAGGAAAGAGAACGAAAGGACTCCATGGATTGGCATCTAGATACAACCCGAATTCGTCATTTTACATGCATTTTCATTTACCCATATTAATTAGAATATTAAAAAATCATTTTACCTTTATTCAAGCACGTTCCACTGTTATAAAAGAATACACAAGAAGAATGGATATGCCTTGAAATGGCCACCAGAATGCAGATCTTAACGACTAAAGTTCACAAGGTATGTTTGGAAATCAACATTCTTGTGATTTGATTTTTGTTTAAGCATCCGACATTCTTGTGATTTGATTTTTTTTAAGTCATCCGACATTAATATCTCTAACATTTTAATTTTCTAACACCGGTGTATATCTCTAACAAAATTCGGGTTATGTCACATCAATTATTTCGAAAAACGTCAATTTCAAAGGAATATAATAATAAGAATTCTCAACATGATTCTGTTCTATCTAAAAACCACAAAATGCAGGTAAAGTTGCATGGCTATAATCTAAATTTTGACTAATATTATTTATTAATCAATTACTACATGTAGTATAGTAACATTATTTTTTGTTCATGTCATGCCAGAAAATTCAAATATTTGTGCTCAACAGCGCTGATTAAAGCGGCCTAATGTTTCAACTACTCGGAGTCATTTGGCTGATATCACTAATGGTAATCAATCTGACATGGATTCCATTTTTTATAGATAGTTACTAACTCTATTTTGACTTGGAAGGAAAAGTCACACATTAATCTGTTTCGATATGTCTAAACATCACAGTTCATTTACATAACTCATGTTCAACGTCAGTTCATGTTCGTGGGCAACGAATGCGATTCAGTGAAGTTAACGGTATGCTTTTTATTTGTTTGGATTTTTTTATTTCACATGCAAGTTAATATAGGTTAGTTGAATGCTTATAAGTTTCTGGACCCTTTGTTACTGTTGAGCTTTTTCTTGCAAATAATATATATTTATTGTAGGTTTTCTTTCATCGCAAAGTTTCAGTTTAAAAATATGGAGATAGCTGGGATAAATTCTGCAAAGATTTGTCTTGCAGATAATAAACTAAAACATGATATATAATGTAAAGATCCCATTATGGTTCAATTGAACAACTGAAAAGAGATATAATTATCATCAGCTTCATAACTTAAGATCACTAATTCAACCATAAGCTATTTTCATGATCAACATAAAAAAGTCAAGTCCGACTCTCATCGAACAATGGTATAATTGATTGGAGAATTTCATCTCATATCAAATCTTCAGGTCTCACTGGTGTACTTGCCTTTTAAAAAAAACAAAGGACTTATTGCACCTGGTTATACTCATCTGTGCTCCTTAATAAGGAAAAATTCATCATTTACAGCTCATGAATCTCGGCAATTCCAATCTCAACACCTCATGAAGAGGATCCCGGTATTAGATCCCTGTTCGAGTCTCAATAGCAAAACTATCAGTTGCTCCAAAAGCTGTAGAAGATTTCTAGTTCACTGAACCACCATCTTGGGCACACTCAATAGCACACGACATTCTGCTCGTTCTACAGAACTGTCATTATTGTCACTGAGAAATAATGATTCACTAACAGATGGTTTAGAGGAACCACTACCACCCTTAACATGTTGTGCGACACTCAAAGATGAGAAATCTGAGTAAATTAATGTACATGTCCCATGTAGAGTTTGGAAATCAAAATTCATTACTTGAGTGGAGTTGAAACTTGAGCTTGAAATATAACCAACATCCTTTATAATTAAAGTGCATGGCAAGGATTGAGAATAGCTTGGAAGTTAGATGTCGTTGTATGGATAGTCTAATATATCCTTTAATTAGTCAGGATGCATTTACCATGCAATATGTAGAACACGTTTGACAAGCTAATCACTTTTTCAAGTATAACCATTTATTTTCAAACCAGGATATTATCATCAACGATAATATTTTCGCACCTAGCACTTTCCAGGAGATTTATACTCTCTATCACTACTTTTGCCATGGCAGGTATGGGAGTCTTATCTAAGTCAAATATTTTGGCTATTAAAATCCAAAATTCAACAAAAGCCATATTTCAATAAACCCACATGGTAGGACCCACTACTGCCATCTAGCGCAGATTCTGCCGAAAGAATGAGACTAGATACATACCTGAGTGAAGCCTTAATGAGAGAAGGAATCAGATTATCCAAAGCAAGCAAAATTCCCAGACAGGATTGGACAGCATCATACCGAAACATACAAGAGAAAAGCTACATATAGTTGAAAAGTCCTCCACCACCTTCTTTCTTCACCTCAAAAAGAGAATAAAAACAAAATGTGGGCATTGACATAATTACAGGGAAATAATCATGTCATCTAGGGGGACCCGATCCAGTTGGAATTATTCAAATAACCAGATTAGAAATAATCGTGCCATCTGCTACTCCACAAAATCCAACTACAATCTCGCCATACATACAGTCTGGGCATACAATCGGCTCCATGCACATCTCGGCATTCTGGCATTTTATCTCGGCCCAGAAGCGTCTCAGCATCCCGGCACTGGATCCTTAGCCCGAATTCATTGCTGTTTCCCCACTGATCAATTGCATGAAAAATATCTCAACTCAGATATATCCCCAACTTCATCCCAAATCCTGATTATTTGCCGAGATGAATCTGAAGTCGATGGGCCGAGATCAACTTGTGGTAAATCCTGAGCCATCATGGGCACACCATACTGTTTAATGAACCTCGGACAAACCAAGCAACTCGGACATCTCAGGAAGCAAGCTAAATCTCAGGCTTCTCGGCACGTCATCAAGCTAAAACTTTGGCACCACATCGGTACATCATCATCATCTCAGCTTTTCATGATCTCAGCATCTCCAATCTCGCCATGGAATAAAAAGGACGGCGTTTCACCAACGTATCGGCTGGCGGACCTTGCTCACAGAATTTAGACCCTTCTCCGGAATCTTTATCTCGGCAGGGGGAACTTATTCACATAATTAAAGAGAATGTCGGCATCTCCATAAATCTCCTACAAAGTTTTGACTCTTCTGTCGGCAATCTCTGCATTCAGTAAAAAGTCCGGAAATAGATCAGGCTTCACTTTTTCCACGTCACTATTACGAAGCATGCTCTGTGGAAATTACTCCTTCACTCACGCCGACAGAAACCGCTGATCAATTGGCATTTGTGTTCCTTCCACATTCTAAAAGAATCTCGGCACAAAATCATCTCTGGAATCTGAAGAAGATTGATCTTGTGAAGCTTTTATGAATTTGGTGACGGAGTCGTTATCTGGTAGAAGAATGGACTCTGTCGGATCAAATATCTTTCAAGTTCATAGAGGCGATTTTCCACGATCGCCAGAAACTGAAGTTGCTGTTTTGCCACAGCTATAATGTCTACGTCTAACACAATTTTTGAGCTTCAATCCATTCAATATTGTTCCTGACTTGCATCGATCATTGAGTTCTTGTTTTGACCATCTTTGGTCGCGGAAGTCAGAAATTTCCCCTTTAAGTGAAAGGTTGCAGGGACCTTTTAACCTCAGGGTTCTCTCTCCATTTTACTTCTTCCTTACTTATCCTTTAAATTTTTTAATTTTTTGAGTAATAATTAAATCCAATTTCTTTCTCTTGTATGCATCCAACTACACCGCATAATTTTTATTACACGTGAACAAAAAAATACTTTTACTCTATATGCATCTACCCCATCTATATTTTTTTTTAAAAAAACACATGCTATGACTTTGAATCCAACTTTTCCTTCAATCTTTTGCAGCAATATACACAATTGAATTCCAAAAGCGAGGTTTGCCACATGCGCACATTATTTTGTAGCTAGCGAACAGTACAATAAGGTAAGCACTCCTCAAGATATTGATAAAATAATGAGCGTTGAGATACCTGATAAGAAAGCCAACCCTATATATTATACGAGGCAATTATCAATTTTATGATGCATGGACCTTATGGAGTAGTAAGCTCAAAGTCTCCCTGCATGAGTGATGGAATGTGCTCCAAGTACTATCTAAAGAGCTTTAATTCATCTATACAATTATTCACGAGGATGGGTAAGCACGGTACGGTAGGAGAGATAATAGGCGTGTAATCATGAAAAATGGAATCCCATTAGACAATAGGAGAGTGGTGCCTTGTAATCCTTACTTGCTCTTAAAATATCAAGCTCACATAAATGTTGAAAGATGTAAGCATGCTTATTCAATTAAATACTTATTCAAATATGTTTATAAGGTACATGATAGAGCAACTATAGCATTTTATACTCAGGTTTCATCATCAGATTCTGATGTAGTGTATGATGAGATCAAAATGAACTATGATGTTCGCTATCTATTTCCATGTGAAGTAGTTTGGAGAATTTTTGGAAATGACATTAATTACATATAGTGTTCATTCCATCTTCCAAATCATTAGACTATCATATATAAGGACAATGATGATTTAGATTATATGGTTAATCGCACCACAGGAAAGCAGTCAATTTTTTGGCCTAGACAGAAGAGAACGATGCCTATGCGGAAGCAAAAAAGTTAACATATACTGAATTTCCAACAAAATTTGTCTACAAAAGAGCATTGGGTCAATGGAAGCCTAGACAGAGTGGATTTTCAATTGGAAGGTTGCATTATGTTCCTCCTAGAACAGGAGAAGGGTATTATTTGAGAATGCTATTATTAGTTGTTAAGGGTCCTAAATCATATGATGACAAAATCTATTGATGGTGTGCACCATGAGACTTTTCGAGATGCTTTCTATGCGTTGGGGTTGCTAGCTAGATGATGACAAGGAATATATAGATGCTATACAAGAAGCAGCCAAGTGGTATTCACCACATTACTTGTGGCATTTATTTCATTTTGTACATTGTTGTTGTGCAATTGTTTTGGAAGAGCAGAAATAGTATGGCAACAATCATTGAGAGAAAATGGCAGGAGCCTTAATGATTTTGAATCAATGCGAACTTCTGATATGTCTAATATGCTTTTAAGGGGAAATAGATACTTATGGTACGAGTTGAATTTCAATAGAGATGCTCTACAAACATAGTTGATATCATTGCTGGATAATTTGAATGGAGAACAGAAAAAAATAGTATGATGTAGTCATTGAGGCTGTTTTGCATTCTAAAGGTGGTCTCTATTTTGTTTATGGCTATGAAGATACTGGAAAAAAACATCTGTGGAAAACAAAATTTACATCTCTATGAGCTGATGGAAGAATTGTTTTGAATGTTGCATCGAGTTGTATTGCTTCACTTCTTTTGCTTAAAGGAAAAACTGCTCATTCACAGTTCATGATCCTTTTAACTGTGAATGAGGATTTTGTTTGTAATATAAAGCAAGGGTCACAACTATAGCAGAACCTAGAGTGTCTCTTATTATATTAGAAAAGGCTACTATGGTGAATAAATATTGCTTTGAAGCACTAGACATGACTATGCATGATATCATTAGTTTGACACTACTAGAAAATACTAAAATAGCTACGGAATTTGCGACGAAAAAAAACCCATTGCAAATTGCAACAGAAAATGAAGTCCGCCACAATTTGCAACGGAAAAACAAATCCATTTGCAATGGAAAACAAAGTTTGCAACGTAAAAACAAATTCGTTGTTTTGCAATTTGCAACGGAAAAAACAAATCATGTGCGAAGTTTGCAATGGAAAAACAAATCTATTGCAAAATTTTGCAACGGAAAAAAAAATTCCGTCGCAATTTGCAACGGAAAAACAAATCTGTTACAACATTTTGCAATGGAAAACAAATTTCATCGCAATTTGCAACGGAATTTTTATTCCGTTGCAACTTTTTTTATCTAATATAACTAATAATCAAATGTTAAAGCTTTCATAAACCATTTGAGACTATCAGTGTATTTAATACATATTGATATTTTCCAAAAAATATATACATTGGTATAAAATGTACAATAAATTATGTAGTTCATTAACCATACTTAATGTAACTAAATATTTTCTTAGATTCTATGCATCATCCAAGCCACATGCAGTCAATGCTACTATAACAGTAAAAGACCTATGATATATACTGAGACTTCAGAGGACGGTGTGCAAGTAGAGGTCGAAGAAGAGGAATCTTTCGATTGATTTGTATTAGTTCTTTGTTTATAGCGATTTGTTATACTAAATACATTTTATTTTGCTTTTGACATATTAAGTATATTTATTTTATATATATATATATATTGACATAACGTTTATAAGTGTTCACAGATGGAACCTTCAGCTAGGCGTATAGGTAGTGGCGGTAGAGCCCGGGGCCATTCTATCAGGGGGTAGAACGACATCATCTACCCCCCTCTGTAGGTAGAGGCCGTACCTCTTTCCCAGATCTGTCTCCACTTAAAATTCATCACATAAATTTTGGCATGACTCAATTTAATTGAATTCACTAAGCCTCTTTTAAATAAATAAAAAAATTAAGCAGATAGCATCTCCTCAATTGCATCTATTTTAACAGTGTATTATGTATTTTATATATTATATAACCATAATTAAAAAAATATTTAATAATTTTAATAAATTGATTTCAAGATTCTAATGATGATGACCTTGTCCTTCCTGACCGTTTTGCTGAGTTTGTGCATTTGTGGGTGTTTAACCTTTTCATAGATTACCAAGTCAAGTAAGCTTTTCGAATCAGAAGAGTATTGGGTTTTTCCAAATATATTGGTAGTTGAATGTTTGGGGTGAATTTTTCAATGATGCCTTTTATTTAATGTTCGTATTTCATTTTACTTGGTTTAAATGCTTTTCTTGTGATGGTAGAGATCCTGCATTTGCCCAGCACTTAACTAAGTTTACAATTATAAGTGGTTTTGTCATTGTCCAGGTTTTTGGATTTCTTAAACTTAATAATGTAACAAAGCAATCTTGTAAGGCTATAACTATCAAAGTATACACATTTTCCTAGACATTGCATGAAGTTCAAGAAATTGTTGGCTCTGTTCATGGCTTGTGAATTGTAGGACCTGCTATAGATTTTAATTCAACTAAATAGCCAAACATCAATATATTTGGCACAACATAAGATTTTTTGACTAAATTATTGCCTTGTATTAATTATGCTTTCATTTACCTTACCAGCAATTGTAAGATTTCAGGCTGAATCAGATCCAAACAATCAACTTCTAGATCTGCACAGGATGATGAGGTTATTGATGGGAACTAAAAATATATTTAAGGGTATTGACTGGTACTGAAAAAAACACTTCATGACCATGAAAATTTATTTTATGATATTGAAAAAATATTTTAAAGTAATAACTGAGTTTGAAAAAATATTTCAGGGTATTAATACTAAAAAGATATCTAAAGATACTGACTGGTACTAAAAAATTTATCATGGTTTTAAAACTTTATCAGGGTACTTCGATTCCTACCTCTGGTACAGAATCGGTCAGGTCAGTTAGTTTCTCTATCACTCCCTGTCACTGCGATTTTGTGCGTATTTTTGAATGGGTGTGTGAGGATTAAGGCCATTGCGTAGAGACCAGTGGAGCTGTCGTTATTCACCACCTCTGGTACAGAATCGGTCAGGTCAGTTAGTTTCTCTATCCTGATCTTTTGTTTAAAAAAAAAAAAAAAAAATTTGTCAGAAACCTCTTTGGTAAATCGTAATGGTTGGTTTCTCTGTATTTAATTTATAAGCTAATAATGTATTATGAATATGTTTGAGATTATTATTGTTCCTCAATTTTGTTTTGCTGATGGGACGTCTGGGTGGAAGATGACTAAAAGGAAGCATGTTAAGAGTTATTAGTCACTGAAGCACCACATAAGGTGCTTCTCTCTTATAAGCCGCCACACACACAATAGTTTGCTGCGGCTTGTGCGTGTAATGGCTTATACGTCGACGTATAAGCGCAGCGGACGGTCTTTGACAAGGACCAAAGCCGCATCCATCCCTTATGTGCTTTTTATATACTTGTCCCTCTAATTAGAGGGACAAGCAAATTTTTTATATTTTTTATATATATTTTGATTAAATTATAAGCTGCTTTCTTAAAACTTTTTTGCACCCAGTATCTCAAATTAATTATTTTCCAGTTCTGTATACAAAAATATTTGTCATGTAACACTATTCTGGAAACTAATTAATTTGAGATACTGGATAAAAAAAAATTCAAAAAGCAACATATAATTTAATCTAAATAAAAAAAAAAAAAAAAAAAAATAAAATAAAATGTGTTTATCCCTCTAATTAATTGGACAAGCATATAAAAAACACATTAGGACAAGCACATAATGTGAACCCGTATAATCACTAGTCAGTAGAAGAAGATAATGACAAATTTTCGACTAACCCTTCGAAGTCTTCCATTGCTTATTTTTTATTCCTCCAAGTTGAGGAATTCTGTTGCAGAAAATTTTTCCAATTCCAATACATGCTCAAGGTTTTTGGTTCGGTCATTATGTCATTACTTGATGGATGATTGCTTTTGTGCAACCGTGGAGGCTAACGAATTAGTTCTATTTGTGTTAGGTTTTTCTTGGAATTAATGCGCCTAATACAGGAATAGTTTGGCTTTATTCTTTTATTGAATATGAAGCAAATATGTTCTGCAAATTAATGGCTTGAGTCGTCATGTTTCTTGACATACCATTTTTTCAGTTACCAGTTTCGTCATTTGAATCATATGGTGACTGTGACGAATTTGGAGTGCTATTTGCTTCGAGATAGAAGATTCTGATGATTTGATCACTATTTTAGACGAATTTATTTTGAGTCCTACCATTTCTCCATTGGAATCAATTGTCGATGCTTCATATCCAGGTTTGTTAGATCATACGGTAGATGTCCCCGTTTGGATAAAGAAGGCAGAAGTGGCTTTTTTTATGCTAGGCTTTTTTCTAGAAGTTAGATTGTATATGTGATTTGTGTTTAGAATAGCGGTGGTAAAAATGACTTTTTTTTTCCATATGGGCTCTTGTTTGGTATAGCGTTTAAAAGGTCTTGGGATAGAAAATGATTGAAAATGGTATGAATCTCATTAAATACTACATATATATATATATGTATATATTGTATATTATATGATAATTTGGGATAAGAAATTAAATTTAAATGTAATTTTGCTAAAACCACGGTAAAATTACCATTTAAAAAATTATTTTTCATGCAAATTATTAATTAATAAGGCATACTCAAAATAATAAGATATATTTCATGCAAATTATTAACTAAAATTCAATACTCATAAAAATGGTTTAGCTTTTAATTTTATTCATCTTCATTTATCCTACATATTGGGCAAAAGATGTCACATATTTGCTTTTTCACTATTTATTTTTAAACGTACGGGTTTTTAAAAAGAAATCAGAAACATTTTAATTCATATTTTATAGTACTCCTATTTGTTTCTTAAGCATTCGTGACACTTTAGCCTCTATGTGTGTGGGGGCAAAGGTCCTTTTTAGTTAAAGTTAAAAAGCTAGTGTGATGGGCACGAAGAAGCTACAAAAAGTTGCTTCACTCAAGAAGCCACTTTTTTAACAAAAGTCCACCACAACTTGAAGTCATGCCAAATGGAGATTTTTTTCATGTTTTCTTTCCCACTGGATTTTTTTCACTGCCACTAGGCTTTTTTATGGTTTGCAGCTATGTCAAATAAGCACATATGAACATGTCATTCTCACTTCAAAGAACATGCCATTCTCACTTCTACATTGTCTGTTGTGGATGAAGTAAACAATTTTCTCCGTTAGTGGTAAGTGTGTTTCAAAGCAAGATAAGACTCATAGTTCTGTGGAAGAAATTCATTCAATGGAATTCTTAAAACTATTTCAATGTCAGGCCTGTCAAACCATAAGCTGAAGCTTAAGGTGGGTGTACGATGTACCCATTATGTTAAAGCGAAACATTGATAAGTCTATGGGTGTATGCAATGGGACGCGCTTGATTGTGGCTAGATTAGAAAAGCACGCGCTTATAGTAGAGAAATTGGGCCTGTTTGGGTTGGCGGTAGGAGCGGTGGGCAAAACTATCTATCGACTTTAAAAAAAAACTCGGTAGGAAAAAAGTCGGGTTATATATAATGATTTGTGTTTAGATTGATAGTGGTAGAAGTGGCCTTGAGAGCTTTTTGGAAAAAGATAGATTGTAGAACTTTTTCCTTAATATAATTTTTGAGTCTTTTTTACTTAAAGTCCAGTGAACTTAAACAAGCTCATTATCATCAACAGGGGATGGTTCCCAGTTATTCTTTAATTTCATTTACAATAACAATAAACAAAAGTTAGGGGCAAAGCTTGCAAAATGTTGGATTCTATCTCCCTAGGCATGTATTCACTCATTGGCAGTTCTATGCGGTAGTATCGCGAGTTCAGTGCAAAGATGGATTGAAGATGTTAATTTTGGATGAAGATGGAAATCCTCCCACTAATAAAACATCCAACGTTGTGTATAAAAGAAGTATTTTCTTATTTGTCATTATAATAAGTATGTCACCTAAATTATTGCAATACTAATTAGTACTTTCTTTTGTCATGTTTTAGTGATTGCTTAACATTTAAAGTGTGCATAATTATTTAAGATCTAATGAATGCATTCAATTCTATTACTTTATATGAGTATATATACGATGCCTATAGACACGTATATCTAGATCGATTGGCTAGTAGGTTGATATCGGATCTAAATGCTCAATTGGGGTAACTATGAAGTAGATACCCTGAAGAGCATGGAATCACTGTGCATAGACAAGGCTTTCAATAAGGGGGTGATGTGTGTGCACAGTGTGACAGTATGTAAATAGTTCAGGGTTTTGAACGTGTGTACCTTAAAGTTTGACCTATGTATAGAGTATACCTTAGGTTGAGTCTCGTGGGCCTTGTGATTCGAGGCCCCCGGTATCATAACTGCCGGATCTAGATCTAGATCTTCCAGAGTTGTAGATAAGATAGAATCCTCCTTTATTGTAGGCAGATCCTGATATGCGTTATATTTACTATTGGGCCATCATGCTACTAAGCCTGATGTAGGTCCGTAACAATGTCAATATTAATGAGTATTAATAAAATTAGTAATGTTGAGATGTGAAAATTTTAATCATATATTTTCCCAAGTAACATTCTACAACTTTAACTTAGTATAATTATCTTTTAGAATCATTCTAGCATACGTAGCAATTAGACGGACATCTTGGTACCCATTTATACTTGGGTCCTTCCCAAGCTCGAGCCTTGGGGGAAAACATAAGTTCAGCCATTGATAATTACCAACGGTTTATCCTTTCTTCCTTTCTTATGGAAACAAGATGATGTGTTATGACCTTACGATTACTTGGAGCAATGATTTGAGGTAATAATGTATTTTTGAAAAATAGTTCAAATAAGATTTTCCTCCCATATCAAGAATAGGATTGTAACTGCCTGATCGATCATTTGTAAATCTCTCGTTTAAAATCACATTGAGCATTTCAACATATTTTCAAGCAATTTTGCTGCTCCTTTCACAATCTTTTTTGAATTCGTAATGTAAATCATTGTATTCGACATAGGTAGGTTCAAAATCATGTACCCTATTATCGGCCCATTTAGGCCATTTCCAAAGCACATCTCCTGGGGCTGATAGATTGCACGTAAATACTCTTTTGACTAATCGATCTTCCTCTATCTTTCTGTTTAAGAAAATATGTTGAATAAAATTAAACACTATACAAAAATAAAGATATTATTCAGTAACCATACAAATAATGCAACAACCTATACCCCTGGCTTTTTGACCCTTTTGCCCTTAATTAATTAATTAATAACCAAAATGCCTCTATGTGAAAACATATCACCCTTCTGCCTCTGTTTAGTCGATTATAACTTGATATGAGTGCCAATTTTTTTTCCTGTGATGTAATCGACTAAGCTATAGTACTTACTCGATTACACCACTCCCGAGACCTGTTTTTTTTAAAACCCATTTAGGGCAAATTAGAACCCTTATAGTCGATTAAACTACCCAACCCTCTCCCCTTCAAAAGTTTTCCCCAAAAGCTCCTTGAATCCGTTGGTGAGTTGAGAAGGGATCGAGAGAGAGAGAGAGAGAGAGAGAGAGAGAGAGAGAGAGAGAGAGAGAGAGAGTTAAGTATCCAAGGGAATAGAGAAAAATTTGCTAATATATGTAATGGTTAACGTTGAGTATGGGAAAAACCTAGCTGTGAAAATATATATATATATATATATGTGGGTGTGTGTGTGTGTGTGTGTGTGTGTGTGTGTTTGTGTGTGTGTGTGTGTATATGTAATGCTGCTTATATAAAAAGGGGAAGGTATAAAAAGGGGAAGAGAAAGATTTTTGCTGATATATATATATATATATTGTACTATATATACATAATAATAAAGTGTATTTTTATGTTATCATAATATTTATAAAACTCCTATATAATAGGATCTAATCTAACTAATTCCGATATTATTTCACTTATAATATTATTTACAAAATAATAAGTATATAGTGAAGCATATTTTACGTGGTGTGAGTATTTATTAAATTCCTAATTTACAGAGTTTAAATTAATTGTAGAGAAATAATAATAATAAATAAATAAATAATATTATTTCAATAATTTAAATTTATTATTAATTAATAATTTCCTTTATTATTTATTCCCCTTTTTAATAATAATAACAATATCTATTTATTATTATTTATTTATTCTTTTATTATTATTATTTCTCTACAATTAATTTAAACTCTTTAAATTAGGAATTTAATAAATGTTCACACCACGTAAAATATGCTTCACTATATACATATTATTTTGTAAATAATATTATAAGTGAAATAATATAGGAATTAGTTAGATTAGATCCTATTATATAGGGGTTTATAAATACTAATAACATAAAAATACATTTTTATTATGATATATATATATATATATATATATATCAGCAAAAATATTTCTCTTCCCCTTTTTATATAAGCAGCGGTACACACACACACATACACACACACACACACACATATATATATATATATGGGAAAATCATTTGTGCAGTCACTGCACCTAAGCTTCTATACTGTGAACCATAAAAATTGCACCGTTTGGATTAGTATAGTGATTCCACGGCTAAATTGAAAAAAAAAAAAAAATCAAAACACCCATGACTGACTTAGTTGGAAAATCTAGCGCCATCGTGAAGAAGAATAGGAATAGCACTCGAGTCTTCTTCTCCAGTGGATTGCGCGCGAGACACTCCCTCTCTCTCCCTTTCTTCTTCGCCTGTGTGTTCGTGACCAGTCACTCTCTCTTTCTCCTTCTTTGACGTCTACATCTTCACTCCATGGCAGCCACTTTGAAGTGCCGGGCGATCACCAAAATGGGGGAACGAGTCGCCAGCCAGATCTGGACATGCAACTCACTTCTTTCCTTCCTCTGTGTTTGTTTGAGCTTTCTCAGGTATGTATTTCTCTCTGTTTGGTTCTCTCTGGCCAGATTTGTTCGATTTTTTTGGTTGGAGCTTCCTGCATTTTTTGTTTGGTCCTGGTCTCAGGTACTCTCTCTTTTCTCTCCGGATTTCTTTCTATGCTTGTGGTTGGGATGTTGAATCTGTGAAGTGTTCCTCTTTTCGTCTTTGTTTTGCTTTTATTGATTATGTTTTTCGGCTATAGATCTTCTGTTAAAGGACCATCACAGCGACCAGCGAAGGGTAGTGTGAAAGAAATAGCTTGCCTAATTCGTGGCTTCCTTTGTATTCCTTTGGCTTCCAGGTTAGTTTGTACTTGTTTTTTTACTATGTGACATGTACTCATTGTTCAAATAGAAGCTCTTGTTCCCCATTTTAAATTTGTAGCTGAACAATTATTTTGTCTTTCATCTCTCTAGAACCGAAGATGCTGATTAATTATCTTCAGGCCCTGAAATCATTTGACGAGTCTCTGAGAGAGTAGGTTTAGAGTCTATTACTTGTGCTGCTTTTATTGTTGGCTATCAGATTGAAAAGGCTAGGAAAAAGGAGGCTGCATTCATTGTAACATTTGCAAAATGTGAACAAGAGATAGCAGAGTTGAAGGTAATGTTTTAAGATGTTGATTCTGTTCTTTAAAGCATGAGCACTCATGCTGTTCTCTTGGATCAATTTCAAATGCTGATGGAATTGTCTGGCCTCTTCCACTAAAGCAAGATAAATTATGAAGTGAATAAGAAGAAACAGAGACTGGTACCATGTCTTCTGTCTCACTGTCCTGTTAGAAAACTTAACGATCTAAACATGTTAAACACAGATTAACATTTAGATCAATGCGGAAAAATGAAATAGAGATCACAAATACCTCCCGCCATTGATTCGTTTCCGATAAGGGGACAAACACTCACGAACACTCCAAGTTTCAGTCCTTCCGATCCTTTGCTCAGACTCTACAGATGGTGTGCTTCTTCTCAATGTCAGAGCAAGTTTCAGGGGACCAAAAATTACACCGATGATTTTCCCTCTGGCCATCACAGAGATAAAGGCATTCATTGTGTATTATTACGCAATTATTGCGTATTGATTGGGCCGTTACTGAATTAAATTGTCGGTTACAAAATAGGAATTAATGTGGGCCATTAATAGAATTAATTTAATATTAAATACAATATTAAATTCCAACATTCTCCCACTTGGTCCACATACTTCAATATATACCTTCTGAGATACAAAATGCACGGATCATAGCGATAGGTCCTCTTAAAGCGAGTAATATCTTCCATGTATCACTGTGCATCATTCAAAATGAAATTCAAAGAAGGGCACTAATTCTCATTCTTTCCACATGATCCATAAACGTCGTCGGTGGTATGCCTTTAGTTAAAGGATCAGCTATCATCAACTCAATGCTAATGTGTTCGACAACCATTACTTGATGCTTAACACGTTCTCTTATGGCTAGATACTTAATGTCAATGTGTTTGCTTCGACTACCACTTTTGTTGTTCTTAGCCATAAATACAGCAGTTGAATTGTCACAATATATCTTCATTGGCCTAGCAATTGAATCAATGATTCTAAGCCCACGGATGAACCCCTTCATTCATACACCATGTGAGGTAGCCTCAAAACATGACACGAACTCAGCTTCCATCGTAGAAGTAGCAATCAAAGATTGCTTCTTGCTACTCCAAGACACAGCTCCACCGGCTAGCATAAAAATGTATCTAGAAGTGGATTTCCTTGAGTCAATGCAGCCAGCAAAGTCTGAATCAGAGTAACTAGTCACTCCTAGATTGTCAGTCCGTTTGTATTTAAGCACGTAATCCTTAGTCCCTTGAAGGTATCTCAACACCTTCTTCACAAACTTTCCATGGTCCATACCGGATTACTCGATATCTCCCTAACATTCCAACAGAAAATGCAATGTCAGGTCTGGTGCAGACCTGAGCATACATAAGGCTTCCTACAGCTGAAGCATAAGGGATGTTTTTCATTTGTTCCCTCTCAAAATCATTCTTTGGGCACTGGTTCAAATTGAACCTGTCACCTTTCACAATGCCTCATCCGAAATCTTTCCAAAACTTTGTTGATATAGGTCTCTTGAGACAGACCTAGAACACCTCTATGTCTGTCTCTTTGTATCTTAATGCCAATGACATAAGATGCAACTCCCATATCCTTCATTTCAAAGCTTTTAGAGAGGAATTGTTTTACTTCATGCAATAAGCCATTGTCATTGGTTGCAAGCATAATATCATCCACATACAGAATCAGAAAACAAATCTTGCTCCCACTGACCTTCTGGTATATACATTCATCCATAACGTTCTCCACAAAACCAAAAGAAGAGATAACGTCATGAAATTTTAAATAACATTGGAAGGGAAGCTTGTTTCAATCCATATATTGATTTCTTGAGCTTGCACACCAAATGCTCACCATCACTAGAGGAAAATCCTTCTGGTTGTTTCATGTAAACCTCTTCCTCTAGTTCTCCATTGAGAAAGGCCGTTTTCACATCCATCGGTTGCAACTCCAAATCAAAATGTGCAACTAATGCTAGAATGATGCGAAGAGAATCTTTCTTAGATACAGAAGAAAATGTCTCCTTGTAATCGATTCCTTCTCTCTGAGTGAATCCTTTGGCTACGAGTCTTGCTTTATGTCTGTCAAGGTTGCCTAATGAATCTCTCTTTGTTTTGAAGACCCATTTACATCCAATGGCCTTCGCACCATCAGGCAACTCAACAAGATCCCAGACTCTATTGGATGCCATAGAATTCATCTCATCCTTCATAGCATCATGCCATGATACTGAATCTCTACAGTTCATGGCTTGTGAAAACGTTCTAGGATCATTTTCAGCTCCTACATTATAGTCAGATTCTTGCAGATACACAACGTATTCACTAGGTATCGCTGATCTTCTTGGTCTAGTAGATCTCCTCAATGTTGTTTCACCATCTTCTTGAGGAACTTGTTGTTCAACTGGTTGTTCAACAATTTCTTGTTGTTCCTCATTAACAACTTGATCTACTGGATCAATATCAACCGGTTGTGGATCTTGTATGACTGGTTGTACAACACTCTATTGAACTGAAGGAGCATGGTTAACAACCAATCTGTGACCTGAAGTATAAGGTTGGCTATCTAAATGATCTTCTTTAGAAACTAGGTTTTTGAATCGATCGCTCCCACTAATCAAGTCATTTTCAAGAAATTTGACATTCCTTGATTCCACAAACCTAGTGGTATGAGATGGACAGTAAAACCTGTACCCCTTATACCTTTCGGCATATCCAACGAAATATCCGCTAATGGTCCTAAGGTCTAGCTTCCTTTCTTGTGGGTTATAAATTCTGACTTCAGACGGGCATCCCCAAACGCGTACATGTCGCAAACTCGGTTTCCAGCCCTTGAATGACTCAAATGGCGTCTTGGAGACAGCCTTGGTTGGAACCCGGTTTAATATGTACACAGTCGTCTTAAGTGCATCAATCCACAAGGACTTAGGTAGCTTAGAACTACTAAGCATACTTCTCACCATGTCCAATAATGTTCGGTTTCTTCTTTCTGCTACGTCATTTTGGTCTGGAGAACCAGGCATGGTGTATTGGGCAACAATCTCATGCTCTTGAAGAAACTTCGCAAATGGACCAAGTGCTTGTCCATCCTCAGTGTATCTACCATAATATTCACCACCTATATCTGATCTCACGATCTTAATTTGTTTACCACATTGTTTCTCTACCTCAGATTTGAATACCTTAAAGGCATCCAATGCTTCGTGCTTGTTATGAAGCATGTAGAGATACATGTATCGTGAGTAATCATCAATAAAAGAGATGAAATATTTCTGACCATACGCGTCCATTTCTGGACTACAGATGTCTGTATGTATGATTTCTAACAATTCAGTACTCCTCTTAGCACCTTTCTTTGACTTGTTAGTCTGCTTTCCCTTTATGCAGTCTACACAAGTCTCAAAATTAGTAAAGTCCAGAGTACTAAGTACCCCTTCCTTCACCAATCTTTCAATTCTCTGAATGGAGATATGTCCCAATCTCCGGTGCCACAACATAGAGGAATCCTCATTCATAACACTATGTTTCGAACCAACAGAAACATGCATGGCATCATAAGTAGTATCATGTTGTAAGTAAATAAGAAAAAGACCGTTAGACAATGTACCATTCCCAACTTTATTTGATTTATAAAACAGATCCAAAGATGTCTCATAAAACATAAAGGAATAATCCAAACGTACAAGTCTTGAAATGAAATTAAGTTCCTAGTGAAACTTGGAACATAAAAAGTCTTTTCCAAATTTAAAACATGGCCACTACTTAGAACTAAACTTGCAAGTCCCTACAACCTCCACATGCGAACTAATCCTTCCACCCGAGTAGATGAATTGTTCACTTCCCAACGGCTTCCTTAGGTTTTGCATACCTTGCAAGGTATTCGAAATATGGATTGTAGAACTAGAGTCAATCCACCAAGTGCCATTAATGTCATCAACCATATTAGATTTATAACAGACAAGTGAGACTGACATACCTTTCTTCTCAAGCCATTGCTGGAATTTAGAGCAGTTCTTCTTCATGTGTCCCTTCTTTTTACAGAAGAAACACTTGGATTCCTTCTTAATTCCACTTTGGGGTTGGGGTGGTGTTTTCCCTTTCCCCTTCATTTTAGCTTGAGTTGGACCCTTTTTCTCGGTTGTCATGAAGGAACTCTCTCTCATTTCCATTTTCAACCTTCCCTCTTCCTGAACACACATGGTCAAAAGTTCATTAATCAACCATTTATCCTTATGTGTGTTGTAGGATATCTTGAAAGGTCCATATGGCTGTGGAAGAGTGTTCAGAATGTAGTGTACGAGAAAGGAGTCAGACATGTCAACCTCAAGTTGCTTTAGTTGAGCTGCAACGTCCCTCATTTGCATGATGTGCTCACGCACACCTTTCACTGTAGTAAGTCTTAGGGATGAAAACTTCATAATCGGGGTCCGGCAAGTGCCTTACCTAAAGTTTGAAATTGATCATCGATCGCTTTCGAAGTGGCCTAACTTTGTCATGTTGTTCGACGTAACCACGAATACCAAATAGAGATATGAGTCTTTATGAATATTACGAGAGACGATTAGATCGCTCCCACTTTTCATAAAGATCAACCTGATCTGGAGTGTTGGTTGCAGTAATGGAGGGTGGTTCGTCTTTCCTAATAGCATAATCAATATTCATCCACCCCAATTGGAGAAGAACTCTTTCTCTCCAAACCTTATAGTTATCACCCTTTAGATCGGGAATATCATTTTTCATATCAGAGAAATTTGCAGGTTGTTGAACTGCATAATTAAGAAAAATACATGCTTAAAATTCAAAAATTGAGACTAATAAACTACATCATGTTTTACCAATGTAAATCATGCTAAAATTCATAAATCTACCGACATACAACTTGCCTGTGGGCTAAAGTTCTAATTCAATTAGATTTATAGAAAATCTGTATGATAAAACTATCAAATTATTTCCTTATTCTTAATTCCTGGGTAAGTTAAGAATATAATTTGATATTTTATCCTAATTAATCATACAAAAACATATAATAAAAAATTCCTATGGGATAAAATTTTATTATATTACATATGATCTATTACAACTAATGTTACTATGCGATCATGCAACTCTAGATATATTTTTCAATTAATTAAAGATCTTGTGGCTATTCTCTAATTAATTAAAAAATATAAATCACTTAACATTACTATATAATATTGCATGGAAATATAAGCAATATTAAAAATAGAATTGGATATGTCATGCTTTGCATATTATTTAACATAATCATTGCATGAATAATAATTAATACATGCATAAATAAAATATGTAATTCATAATAGCATGAAATTCCAATTAAATAATAATTTCAGATTTATTTAAATCCAAAAAGTCATAATTTATATGTAAATTTAGAATCTACAAATAAAACAGAAATGTTAGCTTGGCCTAATGGTCTGAAGGGCCCAATTAAGGCTTTGGACCAGAAGAATGTGGGTTCGAATCCCACCTACTGCACTTTAAAATACTTTTATTTTCGCTGGAAAAAAACAAACATTTAAATAAATAAATGTTCAAAAAATAAAACACAAGGGACGCGTAGCACAGCTGGCTGAACGTTGGCCCTTAAGACGCCCACATGTCCAACTGGTCTCAGGTTCGAACCCCACTTTTAACATTATGTGAAAATTTTCCAAACTGAATAAATAAATCATTTATATTTATTAACAGCTCATTCTTCACCACATGTGAGCACATGGCCCAGCTGGCGCAAGACCGTCATATAAGGCACTTAAGCGCCTATGGTCTCCTGTGTCGAAACCCGCCGAAACCATTCCAGGGGTTTTTAAACAAAAAATAAAAAAAATCATCATCTTCCTTACCGTTTTCAACCCGAAAAATTCCCGAAATTTCAGGCGTTAATGATCATAAAAAGGCGTTTTTGTCCGTAAAAATCACAGAAAAACCGATGCAGAACACAATATGTTTGATATAATCATTAAATTGATACAAATATCAACCAAAACAGATTAAATCAAACAATCCGATTTTTTATATATATATAAAATCCGGATACAAAAATAATCGAGAGATTAAATCGATCAGAAGCAAAAACTCCAATGTGAAATCGATACAATAGATTCAAACAGAAAATCGAAAAACATCCAGATCATAACAACTAATTGCTAAAATCCAGAAGTGAGAAAAACCCAGATCGTAAAACCATATTTTTTTTTTCTTTGAAAAAATATATCTAATTTCTCAAATTGTTATCTATGACACAAAAACAATAATTCCCTAGTTTCATAAGCATCGTATAAGACTAAGCAGAATATGTGATTTCAGGTTTCTGAAATCATCAGTCTACGGAACCTCCAAAAGAAAGCACAGAGATGTGAAATTTCATAAAAACTCATCTCATCCCACATCCGAAAAACAATTCATTATAACCTCTAAAATAAATTGCAGGCAGTAGGCATACATACATACTGAAAACTCATATTATCTTGAAAGCTTAATCAGATAAAATCAAGGCAGAGGCATAACCTGGCTCTGATACCAAATGTTAGAAAACTTAACGATCTAAACATGTTAAACACAGATTAACATTTAGATCAATGCGGAAAAATGAAATAGAGATCACAAATACCTCCCGCCATTGATTCGTTTCCAGAAGCAAGCAAGGACGAACACTCACGAACACTCCAAGTTCCAGTCCTTCCGATCCTTTGCTCAGACTTTGCAGATGGTGTGCTTCTTCTCAATGTCAGAGCAAGTTTTAGGGGACCAAAAATTACACCGATGATTTGCCCTCTGGCCATCACAGAGATAAAGGCATTCATTGTGTATCAATACGCAATTATTGAGTATTGATTGGGCCGTTACTGAATTAAATTGTCGGTTACAAAATAGGAATTAATGTGGGCCATTAATAGAATTAATTTAATATTAAATACAATATTAAATTTCAACATGTCCTTCATATGCATTTAACAAAAAAGTCAAACAACATTGAGTCACTATATGCATGAGTTTCATAATGTTTGATTGTAATCTTTAATACTCTCCTTAAATGAAGTTTTTGTAAAATTTCATTGTCATAAATCAAGAGTTCTTATTCAATTGTTAAATCTCTTTTGCTTGATAGCAGTTAACAAGTGTTTGCATTGCCAACAGCTGGCTTCCTGTAGAAAAATTGAGCCGGTTTTATTCTGTTTAGCAAAAAAAAAAAGAATTGTCACGGTTAACGAGGCCTGATATGACTCCATCATTTTTTTGTAAGTGTCAATTTGGTGAGTGAATATTATAACAATATGAAAATATGAATTTATGAATTATGATATATGTTTATGTCAATTTGGTGATTATCAATTCGTAGCTGTCTTGAAAATAATTAGCTAGACAGAGGCCAGAATATCTTTCTTAGTTGCAAATATATGGCATGATTTCACCGAAGGTGTATGAAATTCAGAAAACTTGCTGCCACTTGGTTTTTGCCATTTTAACCTTGTCCATATTAGTGCCATGAGCCTTATCTTGATCTGAAAGTTAGAGACAAATAGCACCTTAATGAAATCAATTGTGGATTTTTAAGTTTTATTTATTTTGGTGGTTGTAATAATTATGAGTATCTAAGATTTCAATATTTTTTTAGTCTACTGTACGGGATCTGAAAGTACAACTAAAGCCTCCATCAATGCAGGTATATTATGTGCGTTCTAGTAATATATTTCTTTAGCAGTGTAGAGATTTAATGCGCCTACTTGCTTGTTTCACTTTTTTCATTCATTGTATCTCAATGCAGGAAAGGTGCTGCTATATGATTTACTTTTTGTTTCTGTGGTTTTCTTATTTTTTGGGAGTTTATTTTCTTTTTATTGAGTTGTTGGGCATGAAAGGGACTAAATGGTTAGCGCAAGTAGTTTGTTACTCCTAAGTTGGGTAATAATTTTTTATTCTCCACACATCAATTTACAAGTCAATTAAACAAGTTATTGGAAAAAAATGTACCCAAGTTTCCCAAAGAATACGTCATGCTAAACCAATTCAATAATCGAAGTATTGCCAGCCAAACAAAGAGTTATAGTTTCCAAAAGAAATAAATTGCAATTTACATTCAAATAGAATGCTCGAGAATTCTCTAAATGCCTAGGAGAAGCTGATCTCTGAATTGAACATGGAACTTCACATTTTATTCTTGCGTATCCACAAATCCCATAGTAAGACCACTGTGTCCAGTACCCATTTGTGTTCTCTAATATAGTGCTTGAGCCTTTGAGTCCAGTACCCAAGTTTCTTCTACTCCTTTTGCTTATCTCTTGCAATATCCACCTGAAAAAAAAAATTGAAACTTTTCATCAAGTTTAAAGAGTCAAACACAAAACATCAACTTCACACATACCTTTTGCTTTGGACAACCAGTTCTATAATGACCCTTTCCTTGACAATAACTGCAAGTCCTTTGTTGTTTTGTTGACATTTTTATGCTTGATTTGATATGTGAAGCAACCTTTGGACGCCCTTTAGTTCTGATTAGTTGGGTGGGATCACGCACATCATTAATGAGTGAAACTTGAGAAACAATACTAAGAATGGGTGAAGGAACAATTTGGGGACTTGTTTCGTCTTCAATTCTCTTTCTCTTTCTTTCTAGTTGTTGTTGCAAAAAATCAGTAATCATAGAGTCAAGCCTTCTAATCTCAACAATAGAATCGAGGCTTGAAAATAGCAATGTTGATTTTGGAGTGAACCGACCACAAAGACAATGCATTAACTTCATTAGTACGTGTTTCTGCATGAACACCTACAAGATTATCAGCCTTATAGCTTGCATTCATTGTCCATCTAGACAATATATATTTTTCAGGTAAGGTCATGATTTGTTTCTTCTTTATGATGTATAAAATATGTTTGCACAAAATCCCAATAGTCTCAAATTTTCCACAAGAACAATGAGCTATGAATATTTCAGTCAAATGGTAGTCCACAATTGCCCACCACTTTTTATCAACGTCAGGAGACCCCACACGATACTTGATCACATTTTTGTTTGTTGAAATCTTTTCATGAAAGTAATCATGTATAGCATCCTTCTACTCTCTTTTAAATAACTCAAATAATTTTCTTGTATAACACTCTCCAGCTATTGCTTCAATTGGATGATTAGTTTCTAAAATTGCTTTTGTATTTCTAGTTTTGAAATCCTCATCTTCTTCTGCATCCCTCCTGGACTTGATTGTTTTGTCATACTAGGTCACAAAGTCATTTAACATCGTGTTAGAGTTGACGTATCCATCAAAAAATGAATTGATGCTCTCACTTCGGCCACTTGTGGTCATTCTAGCAAAAAAAAGTATTTTTCAAGTATGGCTTTGCCTAATGATGACGTGAATTATACATGTTGGACAACCAACTACCTGCTTTAATATCATATTTAGTCCTCAATTCTGCCCACTTGCCTTCAAACTCATCAATGTCTCGACTTTTATACCATTCACGGGAATCAATATGAAAACTATCTTTAAATTGTGTGTGCATTGTTTGACTATGCTCCATAACATGTTTTTTGATATGCCATGCGAAAAAACGATGTCGTGCTTTTGGAAATATATTAGCAATTGCTTTCCCCATAGCTTTGTCTTGATATGTGATAATAGCAATAGGAGACTTGTCAAACATACATGTCCGAAACTGTTCAAACAACCATGTAAAGGTTGCCTCTGTTTCATCTTCTAACAAAGCGGCTGCAAATAAAATTGATTGCCCATGGTGATTAACCCCCACAAAAGGGGCAAAAGGAAACCTAAACTTTTTCGTTTTATAAGTCACGTCAAACATAATGACTTCGCCAAAATGAGCATATGCAGCTCTCGACCTACCATCTGCCCAAAAAACGCTTCTTAGTGTACCATCTTCTGCCAGATGCATATCAAAATAAAAAGCTCCATCAAGAGTGGACTTCCTTTGAAAGTGTTTGATGATGCCTTGACATTCTCGTCCTACATTATTCTTTCTTTGTCTTGATAGAATAGTGTTGACTTGAATAGGAGTAATATTAACTTCTTTGTTCATAGCATTCACCACCTTTGAAATTTTTGAAGACGTTAAACCCTCCTCGAAAAGCTTTGTAACAAGTGATTTAGTGAAATTTGAGCGTCATAAATCACCATGAGAAGGAAACTTCTTCACCTTTGAAGGAGTCATAATCAATGGATGATTATGTGCATCATTAAACTTCTCCACGATCCATAATCCATCCACTAACTTTACTTGGAACATCGCTGAACAATTTGTCCTTGAATCCCTACGCCTTTTGACATTGTGATCACCAGCTCTGTTATCATTTTGCTTCTTGACACCTTGTTTTGAGCACACATAATTTCACCTATATATTTGCTGTGTTTTCATATTCCTGCTAGTATAATGCTTACGAGTTCCAAATCCTTTACCTTGTGCATAATCATTATAGAAACCATAAGCTTCTTCTGTTGTCTTAAACACTCTCCCTAAGATTGGTGCCTTATTGAATCCACTATCATCATCTCCCACAATTTCTTGTACACTATCAACACCATCTTCATCTTCCATGATTTGACACTGATCATGATCCCGCCATTCATCATTGTCTTTCTCCAAATCAACAATGTCATCTGCGTATACTAAACTTACACTTATGTCAATGTCTTCAATAGTTGTTATTTGGGAGTGATCCATTAGAAAGATGTGAAAAAATTGACCACTAGCTTGTACAATATTTACATCATAAACCAAAATAAGCATGATTAAATTTGCTAAAGATATCCAAATCTTAATAAATATGAAAGAAAACCAAGATAAAAACATATGTGCAGGTTCCTATTGTGTTATACTCTATATTAAGAAAGAAAAAAGACAGTTTATAAGAGAGAAAGATCCCATGATCATTGTTTATGCCTAGCCATCATCCCTGCTTTATTTTGTATACAACATGTATGCAAACTTTTGAACCACAATGTAGACAAGTGAAAACAGGGCATGCCACATGAGCCTAAGAAGTGTTTCTTTAGCTTGATAGCTTAGAAGAGTGCAAACAATTATTTTGTATGGGATGATTTAATTAATGCCGATCACTTCTTCGGTGGTATTGGACTTTGATCCTTTTGCTATTCCTGCTGGATATACATGGTCCAAAAGAGTGGATGACAAATCACGAAAACTAAAATCTAAATCTAAATCATAGCAAAAGGGAATTAAATCTGACTTGGAAGAAGTGGTTAAGAGAGGAGAGAAGATGGCTTATTATATTGTGGGGTACGTGATTTTCACAGGTGTTGGTTGAATGGTCGTGTTGATGCCTCCACAACAATGTAGATATATCCCATATAATTTTTTTGAATCATCTGAATGGTAGATATATCCCATACAGTTGGTTCAAAAAGTATCTCGTTCAGATTTTTATATTTTCACTTCTAGATTTGGAGCTGCAGAAAGAAAGAGGAAAGGGAACCTTGATTATATATGGCCAAGCAACCCAGTCTTTTTGTAGCGATTTTGTTTTCTGTTCCTACTTAGTGGTTAAATTGTTGACATATGATGCTCTAGATAGATAAGTATTCATGTAAAAGTAGTACTTGAATTAAATTAAGAACAAGAGTACCCTTCAAATTCCATGTTAAATTTGCATATTTGGTTATTCCTTGCCCTTTTACCCTTTTACAGTAGATGAACTAGGATCTCGTCTCACAAATTCTGGTACTATTATGTGCTTCATACGACAAATTGATTTCTGCTTTACTTTTGTCAATCAATGTATATCCAGCAGTATATAGTCTTTATGTCATTTTTGTTTTTCGTCTTTATTTGTCGAGATTTAGTCATTCAAATTATTCACTATTGACATTTAAATAGAAGTGAGGTATGCAATGTGATCCTGAAATGTGAAAGATAAATAGAGAAGAATCTGACCGTAAGGCTTCCAACCCAAGTTGTAGCAACCTTGAACTGATCCAACAAAACACTTGTCCAGTACCCGATCGCTCAACTACTTGTGAATCTCTCCAGATGATAGCAATTTGATTTCAAAATAGGAACTATCTGTGATTTGATTTCATTCTGTGACGTCTTTTATTGATGCCGACTTTTATCTTCAAGTACCGATTTGATTTCTAAATTTAGTTATAAGGTTTTAATTCATTAGCTGGAGGTTCTTGATAGATCCGCAATTTGCTTTGATTTTCACAATAGTTCGCGATCGAAAATTATCTGATCATGGGTTATGTTTTTTTTTTAATTAAGGTGCGCCATCATATTGATTCTCCCTCTCTCTTTCAGATTTACAATAGCGCTGGATTTTCCAACTGAGTCATGGGTGTTTTGATTATTATTTTTTCAATTTAGCCGTGGAATCACTATACTAATCCAAACGACACAGTTTTTATGGTTCACAGTACAAAAGCTTAGGTGCGGTTGGATCGCACAAATGATTTTCCCATATATATATATATATAAAATAATTTTCCCATATATATATATATATATATATATTACAGCTAGGTTTTTCCTATGTTCAACGTTAACCTTTACATATATTAGCAAATTTTTCCTATACCCTTGGATACTCTGTGCCTCATGACAGCAAGCATATTATATATATATATATTTATACACCAGATTTTAGATCCCTTCTCAACCCACCAACGGATTCAAGGAGCTTTCGGGAAAAATTTTGAGGGTTAGAGGCTTGGGTAGTTTAATCGACTATAAGGGTTCTGATTTGCCCCAAATGGGGTTTTAAAAAAAACAAATATGGCGTGGTGTAATTGACTAAGTCATCGTAGCTTAGTCGATTACATCACGGGAAAACATTAAAAAAATAAAATGACATTGTTTAGTCGACTACATATCGGGTTGTAATCGACTAAACAGGGGTAGAAGGGTGATATGTTTTCACACAGGAGCATTTTGGTTATTAATTAATTAATTAAGGGCAAAAGGGTCAAAAAGCCCTAGAACCCTACCCCTTCATTGCGTGGGTCCTATTCTAGTTCATATATAAAATATAAAATAAGTATGTGTGTATATATATATTTTATAATAATATAAAATAAATTAATTAATATCGGTTAAATAGTTGAAGTGCTTATGTTTCACAAGAAGGATTGCACGCACCAATCTAAATAAATAATCTCTATTTTATATATATATATATGTGTGTGTCAGTATGAATCAGTTGAAGTGTGGAAATGCTTAGGTGTCATATGGAGGATTGCTCACACCAATTTAAAATATTCTAAATAAATAATCTCTATTTATTTTTTATATACTTATTCTGAAAAATATTTTTTAAGTTATATTATATTTTTTTGTTCAAAAAGAAATTCAAATGCAGAGAAATATGATAAGATATATATATATATATATACACATATATATATACACTAATAACTAAACTATCTGTTGAAGAGTGAACGTGTTTAAGGAAAATTCCAAATAAATACCATTTGAATTTGCAAAACCCCCAGAAGTCTGTCGAATTTGTAAAAAGACTGAGAAGTACCAAGGACCTATGAGGGATATGCAAATTCGTGATACCTTTAGCAAATAAATTTAAAAAATAAAAATACCCTCGTGAAATTACCACTTTCCTCTTCCTTAGTTTTAAATAAATTTAAAATTTTATAAAAGTATTATTTTTATATTTTTTTTAATAATTTAATATTTTTTTAATATAAAAATAATATTTTTATAAAATATTAATTCTCAACCGGCGTCGGAGGATGGGAAGTGGATGGGAAGGAAAAGGGATGGGCCACACCCGCCATAAAGCCGCCCACCGGTGAGGGGGTGGGGTTTTTTTTTTTTGGGAGTGGGTTGGGTTTTTTTTAAAAAAAAAATTATATTAATTGAAGTGTACTCCCCACCCCCAACACCATGGGACCAAGTGGTCCACCAGTTGGGCCACTTGGTTCCTTTAATATATATATACGTTAACAAATATATATATTCTTCTTAACATTTTTTCAATGGTATTTATCATTCCACAAACAAAAATTATCATTCCTCAAATAAGAATTATCATTCCACAAATGAGAATTACCACTTTTTCTACAGGGTTTTCTTTTTTTACTCTTTGATGCATGTTTTATAAAACCAAAAATATTGCACTATTACCATTCCACAAACGAAAAATTACCATTCTACAAATGAGAATTTACCATTCCACAAATGAGAATTACCACTTTTTCTACAGGGTTCCCTTTTTTTACTCTTTAATGCATGTTTTATAAAACCAAAAAAAAAATGCACTATTACCATTCCACAAACGAAAATTATCGTTCCAAAAATGAGAATTATCATTCCACAAACGAGAATTACCACTTTTCTTCAAGGTTCCCTTTTTTATTCTCGGGTTTTACAAATTCAAATGGTATTTATTTAGAATTTTCCCACATGCTTACTAACCTATTTTGATGGCACGAAAAGTTGGGAGGAAAGAAAATTGAGAACAAAATATTATCGCCCCTCTTATTAGGATGGACGAGAGAAAATAGCAAGAAAAGAAAATGAGAAATATTTGAATGATTAAAATAACTTTTTTCCCTATATTAAAATATATAATGTTTCAATCAAATTAGATATCATAACAAAATAATCATACCAGTATCATCACCAAAACAATTTAAAATCAAATTATATGATAAAAATATATTTTTATGTTGTTATATTTTAAAATCAAATAATCTTGGAAAATATTTTTTTCATATGAAAAAAATAATAATCCAAAAGCCTTGTCATATCTTGATTAAGAATATCCTTGTTAGTACAACTGCGATGATCGAGTGTTTGAGTTCCACGAATGACCGCCTAGCACGGATCAAACTTAATGGTGTTACTCTGACTACTAGTCAAGAAGTTTGGCATCCACCAAAGGAGGGGTGGGTGAAGGTTAATGTGGATGGGGCATATTCTAGAGCTGCTGAGAAGAGTGCATGTGGGGGGATTATTCGTAACTCCTCCGACACATTTGTTAGGGGTTTCTTTCACCCCATTGAAGAGGGGGATGAGCTATCTGCTGAAGTTTGGACTTGTCTCTTAGGCCTGAAGATTGCATGGGCGATGGAGTTCCGGAAAGTATGGTTGGAAAAAGATTCTATTCAGTGTCTTGATCTACTCTCCCAGGAACAGGGGGGCCATCACCGCGACTCCAACATCCTTGATGAAGTCAAAAAGCTACTACAAATGGAGTGGGAGGCTAAAGTTTCCTACATGCCTTGATCTGGCAATTCTGTGGCAGATTATCTAGCAAAAAAGGCCTTGATTCAAGAAGGGAGCTCCATGAAGTTTACATGCCTTCCGAGGATTTAGACGTGATTCTTTGTTAGGATTGTAATAGGGGTAATATTCCCATAGGAATAAGCTGAGGTGTCTTAATTTTATTAAAAAAAATAATAATAAAATTGTACCAAGATATCATAGCAATTCATAAAAGTTTATTTTTCACATTCCATTCAATACACCCAAAGCCATAAAAGAACCATTGCATTTAAAATGGAAATCAACCATCGAAGACGTTAAAGAAAAATTAACTCCTTTTCTTCTATTCTCTCAACATCAATAATAAAATTGAATCTGCCTTCCTGCCCTCAAACTTATGTCTGGATAGAAAGAAAATTAAGGAGTAAAGAATACTATGAGGGAAAACTTAAAAATAGTACTACTCCGGTACTAATTATAAGAGCTAATTGACTTTTTTTGGAAAGTTAAGGAAGTTAAATAAATTACTTAATCATTTTATATGTTGTATATTATTATATTATATATTAGTTTATTAGTCAAACTAAATAGTTTGAAGAAAAAAATAAAAATAAAAATAAAAATACTCAAAATAATTTAATTAGGCTTTCCTTAACCTCTCAAAAAAGTCAACTAAATAAATCTTATAATTAGTGACGGGGGAGTACTTTTTTTCTACTATTTTGAGATGTTTTCCTCCTAGTATTTCTTCTCCCCTATTTTGCTCTCACTTTTCCGTCTATCCAAACATAAGGTAATCTAAATTATCATGAATGACTGAACTTGGATGCAAATACAAATACAAAGTAATGACTATCTAAGTTTCCAACCTCCAACATGACATAACATTGAAACTTCCCCACTAAGCCCAGCTTTGGGAATATAAGATTAAATCCACAACTGAATTTCATATTGGTGAATAGCTCTAATCACAGGATCGTCAACAGTTCAGCATTCCCGAACAATATCAAGATATCCAGAGGAAAAAAGTTGTTGTCAAATGCAAAACGAACATCACCGGTTTTGTAGCCCTTCAATTGCTTTCTTCCACTGATAAGCTCTTTGCTTGGCATCCTCAAATGACAATACCTTTTTTGGCTGCATCATCACAATATCACATTAAAACAGAAAAATGTAAATGCAAGTCCTGGAACACAATAGAACATAATTAAGATGTAAAATTGAAACATAAAGAGGGATCCCCACATTTGGACTATAGTAGGGCTTGGAGAAATTATTTTAACACAGCATTATTTAGTAAGTTGCGACTTTCATACCCTCCAACATTACGTTCTCGAGCAAGCATCCAGGATATGATGGATCCAAGATTCCTAAGTTCAGTAAAGACAGATCCAAAAAATGCCTTACTGGTAACTAAAACGAATATTTGCATATTATATTGCAAATATATATGCAATAACTTAATGAATATTATAAGTCTCATGTGATCTTTTTATTTGATTGATTAAAAACCATTTTACATTTTAGTTCATATTTAAAAATAACATCTCGTAAATTAAACAATCCTTTTACATGGTCCCAGCACATGTTTAATAGTTGATACTCCCTCCAGTACAAACTTGGTCCTATAATTAGGACTGGAGTTAGTACTATATATCTTAAAATAATAGGCCAAAAGACATTTGCATGGACTTGCATACAGTTCCTTATTTTCAAATCTAGGTCCATGAGCGCCCTGTAAAACTATCTCCCTACATGGATGGTAAGGGTGAACAAGTGGCCCAGTGAATTGGCCCACCTAGCCATCAAGTAATGCTAGGTCAGGCCGAAAGAAATTTAGGCCAAGCAGGCCAGCAATAACATTAATACTACATCCAGTCCTAAATGTAGGACCTAATTTGTAGTGGAACTAAATCTTACATTTAGGACTGGAAGAGAAGCATATATAATACCATCAAAACTAGAACATACCATGAAAATTTACAGCACAATATAAAGGAAAGAGAGTAAACATACTAACGCCATTAAACCTTATAGAGCCGAATGGTATTTGACAAGAAAGCAGTTAATGATCCGATCCCTAAGGCAATATAACAAGCCAGGATAAGTACCCCACCCCTTACTTTCCCCTACATAACTATCAGAAACATTCACATGGACTTTGATGGAACCCACAACCAGAATAACACTGAAATATCCATCTACTATAAAAACTCAAAATAAAACAGAAGATAATCCTACTTCATTCAAAGGGAAGGATAGAGACGCTAGAAGTCTAGAACAGAATATAGTAACAGCAAAATAAAGGAGCTACAAGGAAAGGAAAATACTTGTCCCGCTTTTGAGAGGCTAGAGACTCTACACACTTCTTTAACCCTCACTAAAGCTTCACTCGGAAATAATGCAAATATATATCCCACCAACAGCTCTCCTCTTTCTCTCATGCCTTACTAACATGCAGGTAGTGTAAGGTAGTAAACACTGTAGTTTAGAAGGCTTACCATGCAAATCTTGAAACCAGATGGACTTGTCACTTGAATGCTTAATTCATTTGGATTATTAGACCACATTATATTTCCCTTCACAATAAGATTTGATGGATCCACATAGAGTAGCTTTGGTTTGTTAGTAAGGATAAGCTGCACCTTCTTGCTTGTTAATTTCTGCATCTTTTTTACCATTGAGATCATAATAACAGATTCACCAGGATCCAAAAATTGTTGCCTGCAAATTAAGAAACAAATTAATGATTACTGGTAAGCAAACATGGTTTTTTACATATACATATCTAATACTGAAATAAGCAATAAAATAACTTTACTAAAAAGTCGTAGGCATATTGTTAGGATTCCATGTGTCCTCTTTTAAAGAAAGACACATGTTAAGAGAAGTTAGGAGTAGTTCTTAGTTATTATCTGTTTAGGGAATCTGTTTGTTATAATCTGTTTAGGGAAGTTATTCTATCTTATCTGTTTAGGGAAGTTATGATAGGAAGTTATAGTTAGGACTCTATAAATATATTGTATTCTCTTTCTATAAGATTATGAATGAATATATGATATTTCAGAATTGTGTTGTGTTGGCTGGAGTTAAATACTGACTCTAGATTATCTCTCTTTTCCCTGGAACTCAGATTCTGGTTCTGGTCTCCTATCTTGATTCTTCTACTTCTCTCTTACTTTTCTTTAAATCATATCAAAAGGGTATTCTAAAAGGGTATTCTTTAGATTCTATCACATATATACACTTCTTTGGAGTATAAAAGTAAAGACTTCAGCAATGTGAACATTGGCAGTTAAGTGAGAATGCATAGATATTTTATTGCAATTTGAGCCATCAAAAGTACAAGCATAAATATTTTTGTTGGTAATACAAAAATGAAGGCTGGAAGGATTAAACTCCTGATTATTTATGTGAAGGCTCTATATAATATCAAAGACTTCAGAATAGTTTTTTATAATACTTTCTATCAGAAATTCCTTAGCACTGAGCAAGTACAATATAAAGGAATATACGGTATTCTTCAGGGAATACATCAAAAGCAGGGGATTTTGACACAGCCAGACGGGTCCAGAGACTTCCTTGAAAGTTATTTAGATACCTTTCATTTAACAAGTATATTTGAGAGCTATAGAATGTAACAAATATGACAAATAATTCATATTTTTCACAGGATGATAACATTTCAAGTGAATATAATGTTTCCTCATCACCGAGACATGGAAAATAAGCTAGTCAATACCACTTTGAATCAAAAGAATCTATTGAGGCTAGCCTAGTTATGTGACCAAACTCCTCAGATGATGCAGCACCAATATTTCCATCAGGTTGCCTAGAACTATCACCAACGTGAGAAAGGTTCCATGACGAATCATAAACATCATCACCTTCAGGTGACTGCAACAAAAGTGAAATGTAGATCGTATAGTTAGAAATTTCTTCATATATCAATAAGGTAAGGAGAGATGAAACAAGGTTCTTTCCCCCAATTTTCCTATACAAATCATTTGGAAATTCAATCAAGGTCATACCCCAGGTTCCATAGCAAGTTTTGGGGGCATCTGATCCCTAATTTTACTCCAGTCCACTCCCTTGAAAAATGGATGCCTTTTCAAAACAGTATAACCATTAGGTCCAGCACCTGGCCTCCTGCTGGGATCCAAATCCTGAAGCATAATAACGTGGCTGTTTTGAATTGAAAATTACAATAACTACAGCTATTATCAGCACACACAAACTTGTAGATACAAAAATCATGCAAGACGCAGATTTTTAGGTAGTGGGCGCTACTCACACCCTCAACCCTCGTGACATTTTTGGGTTAGGAAATTTAGCCTTCGCTTGAGTAATATAAATTCTCTTGGCTTGTTAACCAGTATTTCTCCCCTTCTCACTTCATTTCTCTCTACATCTCACTTCTTTTCCTTCCCTCTCCCTTTATTACATGGGTTTTAATTTATTTTTTTTCTGCCACACTCACATAAAAATGAGTGGGTCCCATAGTAAAGAGAAGAGAGAGAGAATATTAGTATGATTCACTCACTTTTATGTGAGTGTGGCAGAAGAACAGTTTCTGCAGCAAAAGCAGAAACATTAAACCCTTATTATATTGTTCTATGTCATCTCCCACTAAAAGAAATTGGATTTCCAGAAAAAGAAAGTCAAAGGAAGACAATGAATATTGACTCCGAGTCAAAAAAAATTAAACACGTATACAAACCCAAAAATACTAACCAGTAACTGGTCAATAAGGTCCCTTGCCTCATCCAAAAAATAGTCCGGAAATTGAATATTTCTAGCTATGATTCTTTGGAAAATAAGCCATTCGCTCGCATCTTTAAAAGGAGAAGTTCCTGACAGCATTTGGTATAATGTGCATCCAAGAGCCCAGAGGTCATTTCTGTGTGAAAATTGTAGATAAAAGAGAAAAAATAAAATAATAATTACTGTGAAAAGACTTGGCATGGAACAAACAAATCTTAGACAAGAAAATAGACCATTATGTAATCTGGATGCACAGACATTAGTATAAGAAACAATGCTACTACTGCAACAAACAATTCACTCATAATTTTTGAATATTTAGGTTCCTACCCAAATGTTGCTGGAGAAGAATTAAGAACCTCTGGCGGGACATAAGCAGCTGTCCCCACAAATGTGCTGGCTCTATCATCTAAGAATAAAAGGAAAATGATAATATATAAGAATAACCATAAAAGGAAAAAGCATACTCAAAAATGCTCCTGATCTTACCTGATGCTGCATTTGGAAGGAAGTCCATGATTTGGCAACCCTGCATAGGCTTCACGCTCCCAAAATCAGCAATTTTAATATGTCCTTCAGCTGTAAGTAGCAAGTTCTCCGGCTGCAATTTAAGAAATTTAATCCTTGGAATACATTTAGGCATATAGCTTGTTAAGAATATCAAGTTTAGAAATATTAATTAATTATTATTATTAGGAAAATTGTTTAGTATTTATTAGGATTAGATATGAATATTATATTTTAGGAATATATCGTTAAGATATTATGATTAGATTATGATAGAGTTTAGGGTTAAGGTTAGCTTATTAGTTTGCCTATATAAAGGCCTCTTTGTATCCTCTTTTATACTTAAAGATCAATAATATTCAGAGTATTCCTCCTGTGTTTCAATGTGATACTTCAATATCAACATATTTAATGGCCTAAAGTGATTTGTCACACAACTACCTTGATATCACGATGTATTAAGCCAAAATTATGTATGTACTCAAGAGCATCCACAACTTCAGCTGCATAGAATCGTGCTTCATCCTCAGACAATCGACCTTTCTGCACAGGGAAAATCAATAAGATGCTACAGATATCATTCAGTAACAAGGCAGGAAGAACAACAAACACACTAAGTTCTAAATTCCACACAAAAGTGTAGGTTCAAATAGTTCTGCAAGAAATGGCCCAACAGATACCAAATATTTTCATTGGAGAAATCATAAAATTGCTTCAGTAATTGCTTTGGCTGAACGCCAACTTTAGTTCTGCTCATATTTATTACTTCATTTCCAGTAATAAGGTATGCATGTAATACTAACACTATAGAGAAAAACGGGAAGTTCTTCACATACTTAAAAGGCAACAAATGCCTGAGAAGATATTCAATTACAAGAATATTGTGTTAACTTTCGAATTTAGTCAACCAAAAAAAAGTATTAACAACCTAAATAAAGGGTGATTTGTATCAGACTTAACAATCATCTGTAAGATGATAGTTGGGTTTTATTCAGAATTTCCAAAGTACATGTCCACTCAGCAGTTGTGACATCCTCACAGAATCAAATAGTGAGGAAAATATAATACTGCATCAAAGGTGTTAGAATCTCTATGTTTTGATTGTAACAGAACATGTGGCTATCACCACTAGCCCTGTCCACTCCAATGATCAACTGGTTGGCATTCTCACAAAAGCGTTAAGAAGACCCCACATTCTCAACATTTGCAACAAACATGGCACATATGGCCTTCATGACCAACCTTGAGGGGAGTGCTAATTATAATTGATTATGTTTGAAAACATGATTGCTTATTAGTAGAGAGATTGGGTTGACTTGATTTCATAATTAAGAGGAGTATCATTCTCTAATTATTTTGTATTTCTGAGTCTTCACAACATTGTTTTGCACCTATCCTACAAATAATAAGTTTCATATAAATCAGAACTCACTAACTATATTTTATACCCTCATCTTTGCCACATTTTAAATTATCCTCAAACAAAAAAATCATATAAGAAATATTCTAAATTTTAAAAAATGTCATCTTGAAGCAGTTTTTGGTTTCCTTTTGTAAACAATGGTGTAATGTTGGGGGGAAAAAAAACATCAATGTCTACACCATTGTTTTGATGTTTTTATGAAAAGATCTAACTTTGACAGGACTAAAACTGCATCCGGCTGACCAAAACACATTCAGCACATGCTTCAGAATAATGTTTAAACCGATTTACTCATAACTCATACCCCAACACATTGAGTGCATGCCTTGAGTCTTATGTTAGCTTACCCTGGTTATTTGATCAAAAAGTTCTCCACCTTCGCAGGATTCAAGTGCCATGTCTTCACCATAGAAAAAGTACACACACAAAAAAAGGATAGCAACATCAAATAGTAGACCAAACTTAGCAACTAGAGAGCAAAATTAAAAAAAGAAAATTGAAAGAATAAAGAGGACAAAAGAAGAAATCAGCAAGAATAAGAGCATTGTATAAAGTGAAACTCAATAACAATATACGTACACAGAGAAAAAGTGTCTTGAAATGTGAAAAACAGCCGCACAATGCCAGGATGATCCAATTTATCAAGCACTAACCGTTCCAACTTCACATAAGCTGTTTTGTTCTCCTTGGAGATAAATTTTTTGTCCATGATCTTCAATGCATATACAGATCCCGTGTCCTTCTTCTTTGCTCTCACAACCTTAAAACACGATGAAAACAATATTTGAAGATAATTAGACCAAAAAAACTAAATCACTAAAATTCCTGAAATAATCTAGAGTCAAATGTCAAAATGATAAGAGGATTTTGCTTCAAGCATATAGGTGTTGGCAAATGAAATAAATGCCCAGCAAGGAAATTTGAAAAAATGGAAAACAAATAATTGCCTGCCAGAGGAGAGAGAGCAAGAGAGCCAGAGGCAGAGGTGATAGTTCATACTTTTCCCCCTTATTTGGCCTCAGTGTCATTCCAAAAAAAAAAAAAAAAAAAAAAAAATCAGCATTACAAGACATTCAAAGAAAAAGCATCAATCAAGGAATAACAGAGAATAACATTTACAGAAACAGTTAGAACGTGTTTCCTTGTGCTGCTACAAATGTTACAACACAAGCCTTTTATAAGATGACTTAAATTGGATAACAAATTAGCAACGCAGGTTACATAGCTTCACATTAATGTGATCCGTATTCAGCAAGAAATTCCAAGTGGAATGTAAAAGAAGAGATTTTTTTGGCAAAAAAACTACAAACCTAGCTATAATGCTCCAAGATAATGATTTATCAGAATAATGGTTGTCTAAAGTTTAGCATTTACAGTCAAGCCAAGTATAACCAAAGCTAGTCTCATTTTCTACTTCCTATCATTTGTTTCTCTCTTAACCTAGACTAAAATGGCAAGTCACGGTTGTTTCACAATTTTCATGGGTAACATTATGTAACTTGCTATGAGTTCACTAAGAGAAACCAAACCATTAAACTTCTATTCACCACTTCAAAAGTTAAGTTGAGGCTCGATTTGACTTCTGAAATACAGAAAAATTATTGAAACTGAAACCTAGATCTCTGAATGTTCGATCTTTTAAAGCCAGGGAAAAAAGAAAAGAAACCCCTACGACATATTATCACGAAAGTAACACTGTTCAGAGAATTTTAAATTAAAAATGAATGGACCACAACGTAGTTTGTCTTTTTGGGTTAGAAAGTGAGAATGCAAGCCGTTTCATATTTTCAGCTACCATTGATTCAGGAGTAGCAATTGATCTACCTCATAAGTTAATGGATTTCACTACCAGATATCAGACCATGTTGCAAGAATTATACGGCTTAGGATGACAATGTTTCATAATGATCCTATATCATCATCCCCATTGATAAGAGTAGCCAAGAGAACTGGATAGATTAATCGACATATGTTAAAAAAATAGAACTGTCAATATCATCCAGAGAATTTATGCATGCATCGAAGCACTACCCAAAAAAAACGGAAAAAACAAAGCAACACCAACACCAACACTAGCACAGCCAAGCAAAAACAATACAAATAAAACTACATCATATAGGACCTTAGAATAAGAACCAACGCCGTAGATCTTCCCCAATTCAAAGTCCTGGATGGTACAATTCTCCTGAGGAGCTCGGAAAGGAATGCTTTGAGATCTCTGGACACTACCATCACTAGACGGATTACTCTGAATCCTCAACATGGAATCAAAATCCTTCTCCATCGCCAACATCACTAGGTGCAAAGCTCGTGCTACATTCAAACGAATTCCTACCCTTAGGATCGCATCTTCTCACTTGCCTCCGGATGAGAGCTCAGGAAAGTCCCAGAGACTGCTTGGAAGTAAGCAATCCTCTCTCTTATATTCTCTGATAAAAAAGGAAGATAGTGATTGGATGAGTATAGGAAATTAGGAATGTGTGTTATAACGGGCGGACCCACATACTAGACTTTGGGGTAAGTGCCCCTTAAATTTGGGGGATTTATTTTTTAAAATAAAAAAATTAATACATGTTTAAATGATTATACATCCTTAAATTAAGTGATCACTCTTAATATATTAAGACTGCACTTCATAATATAAATGGTTGAATGATTGTTTAGTGTCTTATATTGAAAAGGATGTATTTGATAGCATTGATAATAAAGCAATTATGATGGAATTCCAAAAATTAAAGCCTAGAAGAATGATATTGTAATTATTTTTATTATAATATACTTTTGTTATTAAAATATATGTACTTGAACTTATGGAATGTCCACCCTTTATTGTAATTTATGTAGTTGTATTTCTAACAACACTTAACCTAATTTTCTAAATGACAGGTCAGCATTAATATTTTTTTTGATATTTATATTTTTTTTTATTTTTTTATGCATTTAAGACTTTAAAAAAATTGCAGGCGCTACCCGAATCATGACGCCTCTCAATAATTTTCTGGATCACCTAACCGGAAATGATCGAGAGCTTTAGCTTCGTCCCCTATTCAAAACCCTAGAAACTGGTAACCATGGATACAGAGTGAAGGAATAATCAGACATGGGGACTGAGAAGCAGAACGGCACAGGGGAATCATTCACTTTCCTCGTGCTTCTACCAGTGCATGATGAGAATGAGCAAAACCGCAGTTGCAACTTTCTTTCCTTTTTGGGCCAACCCGCAGTTTCGAATGTAATGACTTTGGGAAAAAAAAAAAAAAAAAACTTATGTATGAGATAATTTATCATTTTTAACACATGCACATTACACATCATATTATTTTCGATAAAAATAACATTATACTCCCTCCAATCCTAATTATAGGACATATTTAACCGATTTTAGGGAGATTAAGGAGATGAGTTAAATTATTTAATTTTACTTATTTTCCTAAAATGCCCTCATATAAATTTAAAATGACATAAGTAAAAGTAAATCAACAACCCCTACCACATACTTCTCCAACCTAAAATTTTTCTTTTTACACGCTTTCTAATTAAAATAATGGTTTTGTTATATATACATATATGTTATACACACATACATATGTGTGTACATATATTTACACACACATATTTATATATATTTGTATACACACACACATATATTGACAAACACACACAAAGATATACATATATGTACACACATAGATACACAAATATACATATATGTATAAACATACACACACACACATATATATATATATATATATATATATGTATACACACACACATATATTGAAAAACACACACAAAGATATACAATGTACACACACATAGATACACAAATATACATATATGTATAAACACACACATATTTATATATATGTGTATACACACACACATATATTGAAAAACATACACAAAGATATACATATATGTACACACACATAGACAGTGGCGGAGCCAAGATTTTATATTTGTGTGTGCACAATTAATGGGAGGATTCGGGGGCAGCGCCCCAAAAAAATTTTTTTTTTAAGGAAGTTTTAAATATATTAAAAAAAACAAAAGAATATAGACAAGAAAAGAAAAGAAAACTTCAATTGAACATAAAAATAATAATAATCAAGAGTCAACTAAGAATATCAAATGCAAAGAATGAACTATACTCTGAAGATACATGCATATCTCACTAAAGGAAAATTAGGAAACATTTATGTGTATGTGAGGTCGCTTAGTTTGCCAAACCGTTTTCGTTCTCAAAACCAATTTCCTAAGAACACTCTTACTATTTACAAAACCCAATTTTAGGTTAATAATCCATTTTTCAAAAGTCATTTTTGAGTTACTCAAATAAAGATTACCAAAACGAGTTTTGCAAAAGTCAAGTTAACCTTCAAAACTAAGTAGCCTACACATATACCATGATGTTTTACTAATTTATTTTTATTAGGTTTTCTTTAATTCTTTCCTATTTTATTAAAAATCTTAAGCATGTATATTTATGATTTGTGTGAATGTATGTCCACATTCAAGAGAATTGATTTTTTTTTCCCAATTATAGGTGTCTTTTATAGGTGCATTTGCACCCAAAAAAACCAATGTGGCTCCGCCACTGCACATAGATACACAAATATACATATATGTATAAACACACACACATATATGTGCGTGTGTAAATGCGCATGTGTGTGTATATGTATTGAAAAATTAATGTCAGCTGATTGATAAATAAATTAAAATCCAATAATTTAAAATTTTTAATTACTGTAAGAGTCTACGCATTAACATACATACACTCACCAAAAACCAAATACACTTGAAAAAATAAAATAGGGGTATTTTAGGAAGAAATTGACAAAAATTAAAATGTTGTCTTATAATTAGGATCAAAATCAACTCTTAAATGTTATCTTATAATTAGGACCGGAGGAATAACATTTTTGTATTAAAAAAAGGGGGGAAATTGGGAAAAGTCTTCCGTTAAAAAATTTGTACACGCAAAGCGGCGTGGGTTTGGCTTAGGTCCTTCTCAAGAGTAAATTTGTAATATGGAATTTTTCCTCAATTTTTCATTAAAAACATACAAAATATAAGACATTTTTACTTAATTTGATTACATTAAGGAAGTTAGTTTAGTTTATTTAATATTTTTTTAAACACTTTAATTATCTTCTTTACTTCTCATATTCTCTCTCCTCCTCGATTATTGTTGAAGGAGCATTAATAAGGGTAAATTAAGAAACGATTGACAAATATAAAAATTATGTCTTATATTTAGCATCTAGATCTATTATCTAAAAATGTCTTATATTAAAGATGTGAGGAGTATATAGATAACAAGCACAAGTTTCACAAAAAGAAAAAAAAAAAGGTGGAAAATTTGATTCAAAGCTAGTTGAAACACCAAAGTCTGGCCACCTCTCAATGGCAAACAAGAGCCCGTTTGGATCCTCTTATTTTTAGCTTAAAAGCTACTTTTAAGCTAAAGTTTAAAAAAAAAAAAAACTTTTTTTTTAAAAAAAAAGCTAAAAGCTGTTTGATTATTATATAAATTTTTTAACTTAAAAGTTACTTAAAAGCTAAAATTAAAAATAAGTTGTTTGACAAATTTTTTGTCATAAATACTTTTTCTAATAAAAATCATCATAAAAGGTATATTATAATAGGGTGGTGGTGGCGGCGGCGGTGGTGGCGGCGGTGTGGTGGGGTGGTGGCGGTGGTGTGGTGGCGCGGCGGCATGTACAAGTGATGTAGCGTGTTCGATCGAGACACAGGTTCTCTTTTCTTTTCTTTTCTTTTTTCTTTTTTAAAAAAAAAAAGCTTAAAAATAAGCTCCTATGAGGAGCTTATTTGTAAGCTCTTTTTTCTTCATTATAAAATAAGCTCTTATAATTATAAGAGCTTATATAAAATCTTGTTTGCCCTAGCTTATACTTATAAGTAGATTATAAGCTAAAAATAAGCTAGGCCAAACAGGCACTAAAGTTTCGAAGATAGCAGCCAAAGTTAAGCCGACAACTTTATTGTAAAAGTTTTGTTATGTTTACTTTATATCATTCGGGTCTTACTTATAAGTCTTTTTTAACTAAAAAATTTGGTTATATTTATAAGTCTTCTTTTAGATAATAAATGAAATTGTGACAATTTTACCCATATTAAATGTACCAATGAAAATAGAGAGAGAAAAAAGAGTTGAAAGATACTCATTCATAAATGAGGACAAAATTAAAAATTTATTTCATAATCATTAAGCTAACTACATCTTCTTTGTATGTATGATTTAGTTAAAATAGACTTATAAATAAAATCATAGTGATAAGAACCTGTGATCCATAAAATTAGACTTGTTAACTTCAAAACTTGTCTTGTGATTGAATAAGAACCAATGTTTATGGAAAAATGGAACTTTATAATCAAAGTTTTGTTGTAACTAACTAATGGGAATTTCTGAATTGCAAAATTGAACTTATTAACTTGTAATGTTGTTTTGTGATTAAATGAGAAAGAAGGTTTATTGAATAGTTCAATTTTATTGAGAATAGCTAATGAGAACTTGTGAATTGTTAAATTGAACTTGCTAATTTCTAAATATATCTTGTGATTGAATAACCACGTATGTTTGTTAAAAAGAGTTTACTTTTATTTATAAAGTTCTGTTGTTGGTAACCACATATATTTGTTAAAAAGAGTTTACTTTTATTTATAAAGTTCTGTTGTTGGTAGATAATGGGAGTTTGCGAATTGCTTAATTGGATTTATAAATTAATAAAGGGTTTAGTTTTAATAAACTATTAATGCAAGAGCGTTCAACACAATTAACTATTAAGTGGACCAAAAATATCAACAAACTTTTAAAAATGAGCGCCCAGCACAACGCCGTTAGAAAAAAGTTAACGTCCGTTATCTAAGGTGCAGAGATTTGGCCAAATAATTTTTACTCCGCGAGCAAACAAACAAAAAAAAAAATTACTCGGAGCGCCCAACACAAAAATTCTAAATTTTACTAATTTTTTTTTATCAATTGTCATTATTCAAAACTACTTGTATAGATATCTATGGACAAAAATTACTCATTCTTCAATTTTGTCAAAATTATAATTTGCTAAAATAAAAAAAAATTTTATAATTAAATTATATGATTTAAATAAAACTAAAGATGTTTTATAGTTTATTATATATGTTAAACAAAAAAAAAATTATATGATTTAGTTTTATTTTAGAAGAAATTTATGTGATTTAAAAAATTCATTTAATGTTAATAAAATTTAAAAAAATCTAAAAAATCCTAAAAGAAATGAAATGAGTTTAATTTTTATTTTTATAAAAAGAGCTTAATGTATATCGACGTTGATACTTAATAATATAAATCCGCAACTTGATGATATATTTGTTAATTAAATGATCTATTGATTATATGAATATGGGACTTGTTGAAAAAAAAAAAACTTAAGAGGCTTGAGGAAGGACAATTTAATAATAGTTAAGGAGCAATTTGACCTACAAAAGTCTCATATCCATATAAGCAATAGATCATTTAATTAACAAATATATCATCAAGTTGCCGGATTTATATTATTAGGTATCAACGCTGATATCTATTAAGCTCTTTTTATAAAAATAAATTAAACTCATTTCATTTCTTTCGGATATAATAGATTTTTTAAATTTTATTAACATTAAATAAATTTTTTAACTCACATAAATTTCTTCTAAAATAAAAATAAATCATATATTTTTTTTGTTTAACATATATAATAAACTATAAAACACCTTGAGTTTTATTTAAATCATATAATTATATTTTTAATTAAAACTTTTTTTTTTTTTTAGCAAATTATAATTTTGACAAATTGAAGAATGAGTAATTTTTGTCCATAGATATCTATACAAGTAGTTTTGAATAATGACAATTGAGAAAAAAATTATTTAATTTAGTACAATTTAGAATTTTGTCTTTAACGCTCCCGAGTAAAACTTGGTTGGTCAATCACGCACCTTAGATAACTGGACGTTAACTTTTTCTAACGACGTTATGTTGGGCACTCTTTTTTAAAAGTTTGTTGGTATTTTTGGTCCACTTAATAATTAATTGTATTGGATGCTTTGAACCAATAGTTTATTAGCCAAATCGCACATTAACCCATTAATAAAACCTAACTAGTGATTGAATAACATATGTTTATTGAAAAGTGCAATTTTATTCATTTTTATTGTAAATAGATAATGGCCAGGGACTTATGAATTGTTAGCTTGAACTTGTTAATTTTTAATATTGTTTTGTGATTGAATAACAAAAAAAAAACAAAGATTTATTGATGACTGCAATTTTATTGAAAATGTTTTGTTGGGAATAGTTAGTGGGAACTTGTAAATTGTTTGATTGAACTTGTTAATTTATAAGCATATCTTGTGATTGAATAATAAACTATGTTTATTGATGAGTGTAATTTTATTGAAAAAGTTTTATTGTGAATATGGCCCAAAAAAAAAAGTTTTATTGTGAATAGTTAATGTGAACTTGAGAATTGCTCAATTAAACTTGTTAATTTCTATTAAACAAAATTGTAATTGAACATCTTTCATCCAAAAAAATATCATTTCAAAGAATAATGATAAATTATATGATTTCATGTTAATGTCACTTTAATGAATAATTAGTTAACATGATCAATTATATGTGTTGACAAATGACTAGAAATTTTGACTTACAAGTTATTGGGGAGATGGCTCTTCATTTTCACATTTTCACCAGAGTTTAAGGGCTTGTTTATTTTATTTTATTTTTTAAAAAAGACCTTGTTTTGTAATTTATTTTTAGTTAGCTGTTTTTAAATACAAAAAGAAAATATTAACTTGTTTCCAAAAACTAGGGCAAATTAATATGGAGATTCTTATAGTTTCGTTTGATTTTGAATCAAGTCCTTGAGTTTCTTTCCCCTTTTTATTGAGTTATTTAACTTTTGACTACTAGATTCGTTAGTTCCTGTTATTAAAGAAGCAGTAACACCGTTAGAAATTTCCGTTAGTCTCTATTTCTTCCCTTTTCTTCCATTGTCGTCGAAGTGTGGGGAAATGTATATAAGAATCCAATGCTACAGTAACAATCAAAACTAAATCGCACTCCTTTCATTTTCAACTCTGTCTTATTTACCCTTGGTTGCTACTCCCTCACAGACACAGTGTTTCTTATCATGACTCGTCTAAACCTTATCATCAGGAGGAGGACAAATAGGTAAATAGTGATGTGAAGAAAACCAGAGCACTAGTACCTTGTGCTTTGTGTTTTGATTTCAAAAACAGAGATAAAGATACTGGTGCATTGCGATAAAATCAGGAAACGCTTACAGCGAGAAAACTACAATGGTGTGAGAAAAAAGTTCTGAATTTAGGAACTCCCTTGTATACTCTAACAAGCCCAAATCAAAGTCTTTTTTTTTTTAAAATTCTAAATTCACTTCTTGAAAATTTTAAAAAATGTTTGACATCATTAATCAAACAAAACCTTTAGGTGAAGTTCCAGATCTTAATTTGAAGATCCACTTTACACAGATTCCGTGACTGAAGTCATCGACACCATTGATGAAGTCTTATCACTGGAAAGTGGAAACTCTCCTCTTCAACTTCATCATGGCGTCCATTTGAATCATCTTCTTCATGAACATGATTAACTAATTAACTTTTGAATGATCGATGTGCAATTTTAAGATATGATTAATGATATAATATTATGGATTATTTTTTTTTTGATTATTTATATCTAACATGATTATAGATTTAAAACCTCATAGAAAGGCAATATTCAAAATAAAATATTAACATATCCTTATTTAAAAAAGGTTAAGAAATATAATTACCATTTTATAATTATTTTTAATGTTTTATGATTATTATACGGATCTTTTTTATGTTTACTATCAATGTAAATTTTTAAATACTACCACTCGATCCTATTAGGGGTGTTCATGATGTCAACGGCCCGTAGGCCCGCCCGCGGCCATCAAAAATCGAAAAATTTCAAATTTCAAGGAAAAGCCGCCCAAAGAAAAATGGGCTCAACTGGCAGGCATTTTTATGGCGGAAATGGGCATCGGCAGGGTATGCCGCCCGCCCATTTAGCCCTGCCTAGTAGTATATATTATATATAAAATAATATTATATATTTGTTATAAATTATATAACCTATTTGTATCCAAAAAAAAACTTATAATAAAAAAATATCTTTTCATTTCTTCATCAGCTCTTCCCTTTTCTCATTTTCGGATGCCCTAGCCGCGAGCTGTGGCTCCTCTCTTGATCTCCATTCTCCTCTAGAGCTCGATGATCTGCCTGACTACCTCTCCTCTCTTGATGCAACCTCTAGGAGTTTTGGATGTCTACAAGGCTTTAATCTCTATTTTTTGATGCCTTGTTAAGACATATGGTTGTCTTTTTTATTTTAAGACTTATATTGGAATATTCAAAAGTGTAGAATTATAGATGTTATTTAATTTTTCAGTTATTTAAGCTGTTTTTTTTTTCACATAGGGTGTGGCAGGGTATCGCCACTTGGGCATAGAAGGGCCGCCACGCTTGCCCCATTATTGCCCCGCCCAAAAATGTTTAGGCTTCTATCGAGGGCGGGGCGGCACCGGGCCGCATTTTTCGCCTAATGATCGTTCGGGCGGGGCAGACGGCAAAATGGTCTCGCCTGTCCAAAATCCTTGCCCATGAACACCCCTAGATCCTATTTATAAATCTATTTTGACCAAAAAAATTGGTCCTATGTATAAGTCTTATTTTAGGGTAATAATGAGATTGTGACAATTTTGTCAACATTAATTGTACCAATAAAAATAGAGAGTGAGAGGAAAGAGTTGGAAGATACTCATTCATAAATAAAGAGAAAATTGAAAATTTACCCCATTATCATTGAGCTAACTACCTCTCCTTTGTATGTGTGATTTATTTAAAAGAGACTTATAAATGAGATCAGAGTGGTGTAGTACCATTCTTTTATTTATTATTTTTAAATGATATTAAAAATAGCTTAATAAATTTAGAAAGATTGTGAAAAAAGGAATCAATGAATAAACTCATTTCACTTAAAAAAAGAAAAATGACAACAAAACAAAAGTTAATGGTAAACAAATACTGCATCTGGTCCTATATATATATATATGTGTGTGTGTGAAGCTTTCAACTAAATGGGAAAATCCTCCTCAAGGCTCAAGTAACCAAAAATTTGTCAAAAAAGGCCCTAAGGCCTTTTCTGATTAGTGATATTATTTCATAAACGTTAACAACTATATTAATACAACATTAACAACTAAATCATTATACATTAACAATAATATCCTAACAACTATATTAGTACAACGTTCTCTGACATAATACCAGAAAAGACCCTAAGACCTTTTCTGACATCTGACTTTTCTTTGAGCATTTTTTAACAATATTTTAGAAACTTGGGTCTTGAGGTTGCATAAACTAATAGAAGTTAATTCAGTTTGTTTAAAGTGATATAAAAATAATCCTATGTTCCACTTTGGCCCCTATTTATTGTAACCAATCAGGTAATTAGTACCGGATGTACTCTGAAAAAGCATAACCACTCTGTGTTTTGCAAGAGGCTACACGTAAAAATGTCTTCCTAGTAGATAATATGACAACTCTGGCCCAAAAAAAGAGACAAAATGACAACCTCTTGTATCAATCATTAACCAAATCATCAAGTATATCCTTCTAAACCTTATATCTCCACAACTATTGGTCCACAGTGTCAATCCATCTGTCAATTTAATCACCAACAATTGGGCATTGCATATGATGAATCATCATTAACAACTCAACCACCTTAAATTATCATTCATACTGCTTAATAAAGTCATATAGAGAACATATCTTATTGGACGAACAAACAAGCAAGCCTTAATAACTTTTTTTTTTTTTTTTGAATTCAAGTTCCAATGAGTCTGTTATATATTCCATGCGTCATTGTGGCTATCACCAGTAAAACTCTTTCTATATGGAAGCGTATTGGTTTACTTCTTCGGTAAGAGTAGTTAATAGTTAATGCCATTTACTTCACTGTTATTGTAATACCCGGATTTTAGCAAATCTGGAATTCTTGAGATAAGAGAAATTAATGAATATTTTGATAAAGCAAATTCATGAGTTTAAAACTATTATAGAAAATTTTTATAATTGTCGAGTAAATTGTCGAAAAAGTTACGTAAAAATCAGATGAACGAAATGACTAAAAATGCAATAATGGTGATAAAAACAGTCTTAAAACATTATGATAAATACGAAAGATCATGAAAGATTATGAGAAAATTATGGGAGTATTATCTTTAATTATAAGAATTTAATAAATTATTTTAGAGGAAATAACATGAAGAAATGTTTAAAAAGCATTACGGAACCATAAAGTAACTTTATGGTGTAAACATTTTTAATATTTTACATAGGATATAAAATGACAATGTCAAGATAAAGTTTGTAAGATAATAATATGCTGTAAATTATAAAATTATCAATCATTCGTAAGAGAATGATTAGATAATTACTAGCTAATTGATTTAGTAAAACAAGAGAAAAATAGAAAGTTAAACTTATGGTAAAATCCTTAATTAAGAGATTAAGGCGGTAATTAGCATAAAATATACTTACTGATTATGATAAAAATATTAAGAAAAATTAGTAAAGATAAATGTATGAAGAAATCTAATCCTAAAAAGATCACTAAACGAAGAATTTAGGCCTGATTAAGCCTTAACGAAGGCAGGGGTAAAACATGAATTTTTGGTAAAAATATTATATTTTTTAAAAATGGAAAAAATTATAAAAAAATAATTAAAACTGAATTTTAAAATGAGGGGGCCTAAATTATTGGTATTTTTAATTAAAAAGAATTGTTTAAATAATTAAAATGATAATTAGAATAAAATAATAATATAATGCGGTGAGTCAGCTTATAGGCCGACCGAGGGGAAAAGTTAGAAATAAATTCTACAAGTAAACCGAGGTAAAAGTCTTTTCGATGATCAAATTAAGAACAAGTGAATTTTTACACGAAGAAAGAATTTACTGACGTTGATTTCCGCAACCGAAAACCCTAATTCCTAATAAGACGGAAAGCTGATCGTATGAGTAGAGTCGAGATAGGCAAAGTGAGAACCTATAGAAACAATTGCGTGTTTTCAAACACAGATTAAGTTAGGCAACAACCGGACGTTTTACGATTCACGAATTATTGTCCGGAAGTTGGTTCTATCTAAGCGATTTCCGTAACCGGACGCGTTTGTCCGAATATCTTCCGACGCACCGGAGAATACCTGGATATGATCAAAAAGAGGATCAAAATAGATAATATGAAAGAGGATGAAAATATCTTCAAAGTTACACGCCGGATTTTTGAGTTTCGCGAAATCGCGCGAAACGGACACCGATCGGGTAGCTTTATCGGACCGGAGGCCATAAAGCAAGAGCCATCATTGGATGACAACTCATCCTTTGACTTTTTGGACCCTTGGACGTCGGCCATGAGCATTGGAGGGACAAGATTGCTTCTCCCAAAACCCTAGATCTAACGGTCCAGAAACAAAGCAGAAAATTCCCGATACGTCCTGAATTTTCTCTATAAATAGCCCTCTCCTCTTCTTCATTCTTCACACCATTCTTCTCTCTTCCTTGGCCGAAACTTAGAGTGAGAAGCTCGCAAAAATTCTGCCTAGCTCCGAGTAAGTTCTTCCGTCCTTAGCTTTTAGTTTCCGTAGTTCTTTCTTTGGTAGTTATAATAGAACCGTTGTTTTGATCTAGGAAGTTTCAGAATATATTCATATACTTGTTTTTAAGCCTCATTGCATTGAAAGATGCCTGACGAGGTAAAAACATAGTGGGGATAATTTTGAAATGGAATAAGGTCAAAGTAACGAAGTTCTGGCGAAATTCCGCCAAATAGGGGTAGTAGGGGCAAAATGGTCTTTTCACCTAAAATGCCTGTTATGCTGCCAAATATTCATAAGTGTGTTATTATTCTGATTAGAATACTTCGACGTCGAACCACCGTCGAAATTCCATCGTTCCGCTGTTTGCATTGTTTATTTGTTTTACGTACGGCCGTCAAAAGTACCGTTTTTAGCCTAAGAGCCGGATATCCGCAACTAAGGTACGGACACGTCTTTGTAACCCTAACTCTATGCTGCTTATATACTTTTGCGTTATAGATACATTCATAGGCGAGGTTCTGTTGAGAATCGTCAGAGATACTTACAGCTTTACCCACGGATTATAGTATTGGTAATGCCGTTTGAGTTATTCCTAGCGCTGAGGACACGTTGGAGGCGTGGCACTGGTTATGTGCAGAACTAGTCGAGAGAGACTTTACATACTGCTTTGTGCTTATGTTCTGTCCATGATATTGATCATACATCTGCTGTTTGCTTTTGTGATGATATGATGTATTGAAATGAATATCTGTTGTACGTATACTGTTTTATTTGAGTATAAGGTTAACCGTTACCTGAGATCCATATGTGGAATGGATCTCAGCTGTAGCATCAGGGTCTGGAGGACCGATGTTTGGCGATCGAGGCTAGCAGTTGGAGTAGGCCAAGACGTGTCTACATTATCTATCGTTTTCTTTAGTTTCTTTAACTTTTGAGAATTCTGGATGACTGTAATCCGATACATTAACACTATGGTCCATATTTTGAATGTAATGTAAATTACTTACTCGCTCCAATGCTCTACTCTGATTACTCTGCTTGAAATATTTGGAAACATTTTTTAAAAAAAAATTCCGCCGTTTTCAAATGGGATGTTACAGTTATCAATTCCGACTTTTAGAAAAACATTTTTCTCTCTATATATACAGTTTGAAGGTCCCCATCGGGTCTCAGTTGAAAAACTCAAATTTATGAGATCAGTCAAACGTTTAAAATTCATATTTTCTATTTCATATGTCAAAGTCGAAAGTTACTTTATCCGATATGCCATCATCAAAAGTAATTTCATTTCACCAGGTTGACTGTACTATGAAAAATTGGTCTATCTGTTTGAAAGTAGTTGCTAATTTATGGGATATCCCACCTACCAGAATGCATCATCAAATAACGTACAATGTTGCTCTTGCAGATTCTAAGGTACTATGTTGTTTATTCAATTCCCTCTTTATGGAAAGTGTATCATGTTTGGTATCCTCAAATGTTGTTTTTTTTTCCATACAAGTAACGAAAGGATCATTGGTAAGGTTTCCATGTATTTTATTTTTACCATTTCTTTTTACACATATTCAAAACTTGGCAAGTCGTATGGTATTACTTTAATATGTTTAACAACGTTTCAGATGTATGTGGCATTCTGCGTTCGTTTCATCGTTCTTCTAATTACAAGTGTAGGAGTGTTTATTCCATGACGTTGATTTTGGAGTTGGAAGATAGACGGTCTGCATTAATTTCAATGAGTTAATACTTTTAGATCAAACTCTATCTCCTACACTTTCATTTTTTTGTAACTGAATTGATATTTCAGGAGGAAGTTTCGCATGAGATGTATTTTGCAAGGCGATGTTGTTGCAAGTACAGGTGTTCTGTTGGACAATTTAAGCAATGGTGTTGCACTCTTTGTTGTAGTGCAGTATGCGCAGATTAATTGAAGAATCGAAAAAGGTTTGCTTCATAATGGCTTTTGCTTTTAAATTCATTTTCCAGTTGAAAAATGTAGGCGTTGAGTTGGGAACTGTACTGGGTGCGACTCGTGTTTTTGTTGATCATGTTTTTCCAGAGGTTCCTGAAGCGAAGCTTAAAGTTTTTGGGGCTTGATCAATGTTTTTCTTTTTTTAAAAGTCGATTTAATTATATTTAGTTTGCCCTAGTGTTTTTGGATTATCTGTTTAATGTTTCTTGCACGATCGTAGACTTATATCAGTTGAACCGTTTAGTCTTTTATTTTCTTGAATGTATATTATTTTTGACTGACTTACCAATCAAAACCGTGAAAGCTCCTGTTGTCATCTATTACCGCATTAATCAATTACTGGCATATCGATAAATTGTTATTGAATGTTTACTCGGCATTATTCAAGTTTGGCATTTTTATAACGCTGATAGAAATTAATGATCATAGCAGGCGGTTCAAATGCTTAGTCATCATCATTATTTGTGGCTTCGAAGAGTTCATATTGTGAGTTGAACTTTGAGTACGCTTTTTTTCCTTATAGCCTTTAATGTGTGATATATTATTGGTCTATGTGTTGATGCACTTCAGAGGTTCAGTTGCATTTTTCTATTGATAAATTTATGATCACAACTGTGCAAACGCAACCCTATTTCTCTCTAACTTCAGTTCAAACAGTGCATGCGCTAACCCTATTTATATTTCCAACATCAATCTGCTATACCGTGCAACATTTGGTATCAGAGCGGGGCTCTTGTTTAAAGGACTTAACTGTTTCAAGAGTTTAAATGGCTGACTTTGGGTGGTGTTCATTTTCGGAAGGTTTCGATTACACTGTTCCACCGTTTTTCAAAGATATTGATTTTTGGTTTTGGAAAGCTAGAATGACTAGTTTTATTAAAGCATTTGATTTTGATATGTGAAATGTTTTTATAAATGTTTTTTATTTCAAACCGAGAAAGGATTGGATAGAAAAAGAAAAGAAAATGTTTTCGTTGAACATTAGAGCAATGAAAATTTTGTATAGTGCTTTAACCGAAAATGATTTTGTGAAAATCAAATGTTGCTCTAGTGCTAAAGATATCTGGGATACTCTTGATTCTATATATGCTTTTGACAAATATGTTGAAGTTGATAGTGTTGACAGTTCATCTGAAATTATAAGCTGTATATCCACGATTGATGAACAATTGGAGGTTGAGAATGAAGAAGGAGAAATCTTAGAACACTTCCATGATCTAGTCAACACGAAAGAACAAGAGAATGAGGATTCCCAAGAAGAGCTGATGATGCACGATTATGATGAATTACTATCTGGAGCTCAAGATTCTATTATGGTAAACAATTCCAATTCCTCTTGTGTTTTTAAGAAAAATGATTTTGAAAGTTTGCATAAAATTATTTTTCAACCAATTACTGATTCTATTATGAACAGCAAAAATGTTTTCAATCATGTTGGAAGATTATATGGGAATAAAGGATATACAAATATGGGTCATTTGAGATTGCATCCACTCGACCAACACAATTCTTACAAAATTGTTCATAATAAGCATCATTCTATTATTTGCAATCATTGTGGAAAATCTGACCATATTTCTCACACATGCTCCATTAGAAGAAATTTTATTGTGAGAAATAAATTTATTTGGGTTCCGAAAGGACAAGCAAAGTCCAATACTAACGATCAAGGACCCAAGTATAAGTGGGTACCAAAATGTCCATCTAGTGCCTTATGTGTGCAGATTGATTCCAAAAAGAATGGACATAAAGGTACAAAGAAGAAGAGTCCAAGAGTTTCTCATGAACCTAAAAAAAGATTCACATCAGTTAGGAGAACTCATGGAGAAGCCATTGCTACAACCTTATCCTCAAATCAAAAGAAGCAATGGATACAAGTAAGAGAAGTATGTTCCACCTCAAGAACAAACTACCATAGAGTACCGTTCAACTATCTTGAGGAGAACAAGAAAAGGAGATTCTCTCAAGTATCAAACAGAAGACTCTTGAAGTCTATATCCTCTGAGAGAGCTTTGCAGACACCCATGGGAAAATATATGAAGAATCAGTGGGTAAGCAAAGCCAATCCTCCAAGTTCCTAACGCAAAGGTATACAATGGTAAAACCTCCTACGTTATCATCTAAAATATTCATTGAGTTTTTATATTTTGTAACCTTAGGAATGAGCATTGCAAACTATTTTGAAAATGAGTTTTCACATCCCTTGAAAACTCACTTAATATATTTATAAAGGGATCGCAATGTTCAATGGTTTAATCCTTTATGCATACATGTTGAATTGAAAAAAAAAAAATCTCTTTTATGCATAAAGTCATGATTAATTCATTATGCTCAATTTCATCTTCGTACTTATATTCATAAGAGTATGTGAATTCTGGTTCCTACAACCTAACGATGATTGGATCCAAGTAAAGTTGGATACCAAGAAAGAAAAAGATTTATACGGTTTTGTAGGATCAAAAAAAGCTTCTCAAGAATACAACATAGAGAAATGATTCAAGTCTTGAGAAAACTAAACAAGCTATGCTTGATGTTGATTGTGAACGTCGGAAAAGGAGTCATCTACATCAATCCATCTTAATCAAGCAAGCTTCTACAAGGACAAGACGAATTACGGTGATATCTAATTCTTACCCCATACTGTGATTATATGAAATTCATTTTTGGGTAATGAATACTTGTCCATCATTGCAATCCATTAGCAATCATTTTCTTTTTAAAAAAATGTTTTCAGATTGCTAAATGGACCGTAAGTGAAATTGTGCAAAACTTTCTGAGTTTATGTTTTTTTTTATGCACAATTTTAAAATTTGTTTGGATTTCAATTCACTTTGTTTTGTAATTATGGATACAAATGTTTTTGAACAATACTCATACTTTGATGGCATTCAAATAATGTTTCAAAATTAGAAGTTAATATCTTTGTATGCTGAATGTCAGATATACTTCAAATTTGTCCAGTTGAGTTTTCCCTATCTTTCACATATTGATTTTTGGAATTCAATGTGTTGCTTGAACTCTTTAGTTTCTTTCTTTAACTAGTTGGACCTCACGTTTGACAAGTTGATCATATATGAGTTTCAAGTCTATCTTCAAGAAAAGAATTCAATTTGTGAATCTGTTATGCTTTAAGCATAATTTCTTAGTTGGCTGGGTTATTCCAAGATTTATAGATGTCACATTATTACTTGGTATCATTAAAGGGAGTTTCATATTTTTAGTCATGCATTCATTAAGGGGGAACTTCACATCACATGTGTTTTATATCTTAAACGCTCATCTCCTTTATTTGAAAGAAAACCCTTTTAAACATGCTCATCTGCATTTACTATGTTTTATTAGTTTTGATTATGAGTTAATATTATATTTTCCTTTCATTATCTTAACTTGAAAATATCATTTAGAAAGGAATACTTTGATATCTGATTGCACTAACAATTCTCTCTTGCAAGAAAGTTTTACAATTGTGACAGGAGAATTGGGTCCGTGCAAGAACTTTCCTTAATGTACTACAATGAGAAACTATTAAATTAAGGAAACATGCTTTGGCGATCCATCATTGAAGTTGAGATATGCTTTACAGACTCCATGAAGAAATGGAAAAAGATGGAAGCTGAGTACTGACCATATTTATTCATATGAGATACAACTCAAGAAGCCAGTACTTTAGTCTCATTCCACATCTCAAAGGCTATGTTGGTTATGATTAGTTTTGATGATGTCTTATATACATGTCATTCTTAAGAGCAAAAAGTTTGCATACTACATTTATCTTATACTTTTACTAATTCTTATATTTAATGTAGATGTGAAGGTTAAATAATGAAGAATGGAGATTCGAGATGGAAGAACTTGATGAATGGAATGAAAATATCATCATACAAGTTTCAAGATTGATTCTGGAAGTCTTCATGATCAAATGGAAGTTGAAATGACTCAATTCGGAGTTAAAATAAGCTATATTTGAGTTCTTGAAGGCTTGCTCGAGCACAACAGAATTCATGCTCGAGCATGGTGCATTTTCGCTCAAAATCCGCTCTTGCTCAAGCAAGAAAGAAGGCCTCGCTCGAGCAACAACGTTTTTCAGCTACTCTATTCAGCTCTGTTTCAGGCGATCTCTGGTAATTCGACGATATCTCCCAAAACAGGAATCGGATTGAAGTGAAACCAGTGGCATATGAAACTAGACTCCCAATGCGTCATTTTGATATAAAATTAAAGTACAAAGGATTCCATATGAGAGAGCTATGATTTTTTCAAGTTGGCACAAAAATCACCGTCACAGTCCAGACCAAGCTTCGGTAATTTGAGCATATCTCACAAACCACAAATCCGATTGAGCTGAAATTGGTGGCATATGAAACTAGACTCACATACCTTTCCAAAAACATCAAGATCACGAAAAAAAGATCAATTGAAGGATATATTATGTTTTGAAGTTGATGGTCAGTTCAGGATGTTGCAAAAAACGCTGATCAAGAACAACCTCCAATCATCTGATGATAACGGACAAAGTACAATGAGTTTGGAGCTGATTCTTCTTGAATTGGAAATAAGACTTGAAGAGATTTATGAGCATGGGTGGTTTGCCAAAATTGAAGCCATATCGAAGAAGCTACGCTCACTGGAAATTGACTCTTGTACTGCCAATGCTATTACGTTTTGAAAGTCAATGAGTTTGATAGTTGGACAAGATCATAGTAGCCAGGACATTCGAAGGCAGCCTACTCGAACAACATCGGGATAAAAGCAGAATTCCAAGTTACAAAGTCATGCCGGAGCATTGTTGATTGGATTACTCGAGCATCGTCGAGCTCAGAAGAGGGAATTCAAAATTAAGAGTTATGCTCAAGCAGAGCAAAAACCTTGCTCGAGCATCAGCGTATCAAGCAGAAAAATGACGAAGTGGAAGAGGCTTGCCCAAGCAAGAGAAAGAAGTTGCTCAAGCAGGATCGTTCTATCTATATTTATCGCCTCCGAATGAAGTATGCCCGAGCATGCAAAATGGCTTGCTCGAGAACCATGCTCGTGCAATGTTGGTAAAATGACTATCCTCGTCTCTGTCTGGGACTTACTCGAGCAAAGACTTTTGGCTTGCTCGAGCATCAGCGATAAACCCTTATATTTCAAAAGCATTCAGAGATACTTGCCCGAGCATGATTTTGGACCTTACCCGAGTAGGAACGACAAAAGTCATTTTCCAAAATGCTTTAGAATTGCTTGCCCGAGCATATTGTTGAGTGATGCTCGAGCATTGACGATAAGTGACCATTTTTAGGAAGCTTGCCCGAGCAAGCTTGAACTCTTGCTGGAAGCACTGTGCAATTCCAATATTTTTCAAACACATCTTCTATATTGTTGCCCGAGCATATTTATGGTCTTGCTCGAGCAGAGTAACCTCTGTTTTCAAAATCACCGTCTACGTAAATCTTAAATCATCGTCTGTGATTTCATTTCTACATATCGTAACTCATTACTATTCCTAATTGCTTTTAATCAGTTTGCTAATGAGTTTCAGATGATTAGATCATGGATTAACAACAAATTTGCATAAAGCGGTTGTGTGTCGAGAGGCATTAAATGCTACAAACGAGAGGAAAGCTTCGAGTCTAACAGCTATATTCATGAGACAACAATTAATCTTCAAGCTTCTCCAATGACCATTAATACAACACTCAAGACGGAGCGAAAGAATTGAAGTCAATGTTAAACATTTTATGATTAAAGTTGGATTAGAGCTCAACGGGCTAAAAGCAACAAAAGCTTCAACGGATACTTCCAACTAATCTCCAACGGTCGAATGCTCGCAACGGTCGAAACGCAAATACCTATAAATTGCGATGTCTTCAAACCGCATGAAGTGACGACAATTGATGAATGAGTTGACGAAGCCAACGAAATGATTTTACTACTTCACCGTCGATAGTTCAATAACTCATACACTCTGTTTCTCAATGTTTATATAGTTTATAGTAGAGAGTGAGATGATCGATAATGTACTTCAGTGATTATTATTCATCTACTCTGTGAGAGAATCCAAACACTTATTTGATTATATGTTTAGTGATCAAATCTCAAGGTTGTGGAACCTTTGAGAGTGGGTGTACAGTTACAACTTGTAAGGGGGAGTGAGTCCAAGAGTGAGAGGATCATCCTTCATTTACCGATTCGGTAATTGTATTCTTATAGTGCGTAAGAGGATATCTCGGTAAGAGATTGTAAAGGCTACACAAGTGCCCGAACAAACTTGTGAGGTTGTAAAGGCTTTCTCTTGTGCCCGGTTAAACAAGGAGATAGTGGATTGAAAATCTCAAGTAGAGCTTAGGGACTGGACGTAGGTCAAGGATTGGGCCGAACCAGTATAAATCTCAGTTTGCATATTCTCTTCCCTAAACTCTTACATTTCCAGCATACATGTCTGAATGACTGATTATTGCTTTATAAACTAATTCTATAAACTAATTCTGTCATTCGAACTACTTTCAGTAATTTGTGAAAAGATTTTCAAAGTTAACTAAACTTTTATCAGACACCCAATTCACCCCCCTCTTGGGTGATAGCCGGTTCTTCAGGCTATTCAGAGCACATCATGAATCTCACACCAAAAGAAAGCAAGCAAATGGACTTCATCGATCACTCAACAATTTGCTGAACCTACATGAGAATTTATAATCTCTATTTTTTTTTATATTCAGTGAATATTTTGCACATGTTAGGTATCTATATGCTTTAATTGTGAAAGATTTCTTGAAAACCTCTTCAAATTGTTTCAACTTGTTTTCATAAAAAATTTCAACTTGCATCATATCATAATGAAACTACTTTTACATAAGGGAGAGAAAATTGTTTTCTTGACATATTATTCAAGAAGGAAAATTTCTAATATTCTTTACCTCTCCAAGCATATCTTCTTTATACTTCAACTTTTTGCTAATGACAAATAAGGGGGAGAGAATGGCAAGAAAAATATGTTTCATTTAATATATTTTCATATTCATACATATTTTTCTTAAAGTATTTGTCATCATCAAAAAGGGGGAGAATGTTGGATATGATTAGTTTTGATGATGTCTTATATAGATATCATTCTTAAGAGCAAAAAGTTTGTATAATATATTTATGGGTTAAGGTACAAATTGGCCAACAAAATTTTACTTAAGGAGCGTCCAGCACAACAAACTTTTAAGTGGACCTTAAATACCAACAAACTTTTTAAAATGTTAAGTTTGCAAAAAATCGTTAATATTAAAGCAACGTCCGTTAGTTAAATAAAGTGGGGGGAATATATTGACCTTAAAAGTATACGTGGCAGCAAGGTGAGAAGAGACTCCGCATAAACGTGGCAAGAAAGAAAACTGTTCACTTAGAAAACTCATGAATCTGGTTGTTCGGATATTTCAGGATTATGATCTCCACAGTTGTGCTTTTTGTCGTCCAGTTAAGCTCCAAATTTTGTTAAGCTCTCTGGGATTGGACCTTCGAGTTTGTTGTTGGACATGTCCAGCGATTTGATGCTCTGTGTTAGTTGCTGAATGGATCCAGTGAATTCGTTGTTCTCGAGGTGAATCTCCATGAGATTATCTAGCTGGGATATAGACTCAGGGATGGGTCCCGAGAATTTGTTCTCAGAAAGCCAGATTTTCTTCAATGAGTCTAAATAGGAGAAGTAATCCGAGGAAATCTTCCCAGAAAATTGGTTGGTGGATAGATATACAGTCTTGAGAGCATCGACTCTGTTGAACTCTGGGATAGGACCTGAAAAGGAATTGTTCACAAAGCTGACAGTGCGAAGGCCTTTAATCTCCAGCACAACGTCAATGTCGATGTTGCCGGAAAGACCCATGTCGGAAAGATGAAGACCGATGATGGTGTTGTTGTCGCACATTATTCCGGCCCATCGGCAAAGGGGAGAATTAGGGACCCATGAAGAAAGAGAAGCAGTATTGTTGAATGACTGCTTAAGCTTGAGGAGGTCATCGACGTCGGAAGAAGAAGACAGAGAAGGAAGAGTGAGGAAGAGGAAGAAGTTGACTTTTTCCCCCACTTTATTTAACTAACAGAAGTTGCTTTACTATTAACGATTTTGTGCTAACTTAACATTTTAAAAAGTTTGTTGGTATTTAAGGTCCACTTAAAAGTTTATTATGTTGGGCGCTCCTGGGATAAAAGTTTGTTGGCCAATCTGCACCTTAACCCTATATTTATCTCCTACATTGACTAACTACTATAATTAATGTAGATTAATCCAAGTTGAATTATAGAACAAGGAGATAAGAGATTTCGAAAAAAGAAATTAGAGAAAATGTTAAGTTCAAGAAGAAGAGGAAATATTGAAGAAAGTAAAACTTGCGAGAGAATGATGAGTCTATGTTAAAATAAGAAGAATGATCAAGAATGGAGTTTGAAGAAAGAAAAACTTGTTAAATATTATGAGAATATCAATATTCAAGTCTCTGTGATCAAATAGAAGTTGGAACGGCTCAATTTGAAGTTAAAATAAGCAAGTTCAAGCTTCCGGATGAATAGTGGTTTGCTAAGGTCATTGCTGCAGTTTCAGGGTCTTGCTCGAGCATGAAAAATGCCTTGCTCGAGCAGAAGAAATTTTGGTGCTCGAGCAACAACGATTTTCAGCATTCTGTTCACCTCTGTTTCGCGTTTCAGCTGGCGACCTCTGGTAATTTGATGATATCTCCCAAACCAGGAATCAGATTGATGTGAAACTAGTGGAATATGAAACTAGACTCCTAATAAGTCATTTTGATATAAACTTCAAGCCCAAATAAGTTCATATCAAGGAGCTATGAATTGTAGAAGTTGCAACAAAAATCAACGTCACAATCCAGAACCATCTTCAGTATTTTGAGCGTATCTCACAAATGACAAATCCAAATGAGCTAAAATTGGTGCCATTTGAAACTAGACTCAAATAAATTTTCAAAAAAATAAAGATCATGAAAAATAAAGATCAATTTAAGGAGATATGATGTTTTGAATTTGACGGTCAGTTCATGATGTTGCAAAAAACGCTGGTCAAGAATAACTTTCATTCATCTGATGATAATGGACGAGATACAACAAGTTTGAAGCTGATTCTTCTTGCATTGGAAAGAAGACTTAAAGTTCTTCCTGAGAATGGGTGATTTTCCAAATTTAGAGCTATATTGAAGATGTTACGCTCACTGAAAATTGACTCTCGTACTGCCTATGCTATTACGTTTTGAAAAGTCAATGGAGTTTTATATTTGCCCAAGATTATGGTACGCAGCAGTCTGACACTTAAAGGTAGCCTACTCGAGCAAAGTGATTGGGATGCCCGAGCATCATTGGGCTCAGAGCAAAGAAGTACAAGTTTGGGAGTCATGCTAGAGCAGACAATTGGCCATGCCCGAGCATCATCGAGCTGAGCAAGGAAATTACAAATTTGAAGAGTCTTGCTTGAGCAGTGTAAAAGGCTTGCTCGAGCAGAAGAAAAAGGATGCTCGAGCATCATCATTCAATCCCTTATTGTTAGCCTCTGAATGATATGTGCCCGAGCATGAATATGTCATGCTCGAGTACCATGCTCGAGCAGAAGAATAAGCTTGCTCGAGCAACGTCGTTAAACATACTCTTCTCGCCTCTGTCTGACCTTTGCCCGAGCATGCCTTGATAGCTTGCTCAAGCACTGGCGATCTGTTGCCTGAGCATGGAGTCTGTCTTACTCAAGCAACAGCAATATAAATCACTTTTCAAAAGACTCCAGAGATGCTTGTCCGAGCAAGATTAGATTCTTGCTCGAGCATAAGGTGATCTCTAAGTTTCTCAATGTATTTTTTCAAACTGATGCCCGAGCACACATATAATCATGCTCGAGCATGATCACCTCTAGTTTTCAAATCTCCGTCTTCGAAAATAATAAATCATCATGTTTAACTTCATTTCTACATATAATTACTCATTACTATTCCTAATTGCTTTTAATCAGTTTGCTAATGAGTTTCAGATGATTATATCATGGATTAACAACAAATAGGCATAAAGCAATTTGTGTCAGAGAAGCATTAAATGCTACGTCAGAAAACAGAGGAAAGCTTCTGAGTCTAACAGATAGCTTGAACATTCCAACAAAAAGTTTGAATCTTTACAACGGCCATAAATACAACATTCAAGATGGAGCATTAACGAAGTCAATGTTAAACATTTTATGATTAAAGTTGGATTAGAGCTCAATGAAAGCAAAAAGCAATAAAAGCTTCAACGGCTACTTCCAACTGATCTCCAACGGTCGAAACACAAATACCTATAAATTGCGAAATCTTCAAACCGGAAGAGGTGACGATTGATGAATGACTCGACGAGGCCAATGAAATGATTTTACGACTTCTCTGTCGATAGTTCAATAACTCATACACTTTATTCTCAATGCTCATATAGTTTACAATAGAAAGTGAGATGAACGATTATGTACTTTAGTGTTTATTCATTCACTTCTGAGAAAGAAGATTTATTTGTAAACATTCTATCTGAGAGTTACTCAAGATTGAGTGATCTTGAGTGGGAAACCCATTGTATTGATTACAGCTTGTAAGGGGAGTGAATCCTAGTGAGAGGATTACTTTGAGTACAAAGTGTGTAATCAAGTGGGTGTATTGATTACAACTTGTAAGGGGGAGTGGATCCTAGTGAGAGGATTACTTCGAGTACAGAGCGTGTAATCAAGTTGAAAGAAGATAGTGGATTGAAAATCTCAAGTGAAGCTTGGGGACTGGACGTAGGTCAAGGATTGGGTCGAACCAGTATAAATCACAGTTTGCATATTCTCTTCCCTTATCTCTTATATTTCCAGCATATATGTTTGAATGACTGACTATCACTTTATAGATTATTACTGTCATACAAACTTCTTTCAATAAGTTTCGAAAAGATTTTCAAAGTTATCTAAAGTTTTATCAGACACCCAATTCACCCCCCCTCTTGGGTGATAGCCAGGTCTAACAGTCACCACCTAAACAGTCATAAGTACTGACTTTAGCGGATAATTAATGCTAGGGACGCTGCCACTTACAAAGTCACATTTCTATAATCATTGACTTTCAATTAATTGATATTTGCATTTTTTTCATACTTTCCCACGTAACATTAAATTTCAATGGCAATTTTTCATACTAAATCAACCTAACACAAAGGCTTACCTTCGTGAATAAAGGAAAAAACGTTATTTAAAAACAAAGTTGTAATATTGTAAGCCTCTACTAAAAAAACCCTAAATTTATGAACGTTTCGCATCGAAATATAAGTGTGTATATACATGTCCAGTTGGCCATACACAAAAACCTCATGTAAAAGTGTAACAAATAACCGAATCCAACAATTTCAGAAGCAAATTTGTTGAAGGAACTGTTAGATTATATATTAAAAATGATTTTAACGTCCTTATTTGTTGGATTTATTTGGAATAATTCAGCCATTTTAATATGTTCCTATTCATTACATGTGCAGTTTTAGCCAAGACTCTCTTGGCAGTCAATTATTTACTCAAATCTCAAGTGCAGATCATCCTACATACTCAAGTGAATCTCTTTTGAATTTTTGAACAAGGATTCCATTGTCCCAGATTGCTAAGCTAGAGCAAGTAATCACTTACTTAACTATCATTAGATGTTATTGTTTATTTTTTTCAGGTGATGCGTGTTCATGTTTTTTTTTTACTACAACCAAAATTTTAATTTTAAATTTTTCTATGTTTAGGAGTGTGATGTGATTACGAAAGTAACTATTCAAAAGGTTGAAATACTTTATGGCTGGGTGTATGATGCATGTCCGTGTGACAAGAAGCCTGAATACCAATCAAATGGTACTCTTAGAAGAAGTGTGATAAAGATGTGCTAATGACTATTCCCAAGTATGCTTCTTATGCTGTTTAGAAGTTACATCAAGATAGTTTTTATATATTATTGATGAGGTAATAATTGAAGTTCATTTTTGTAGATATAAGGTTCACTACAAAGTCTACGACGATACATGTAAATGTTCAATCATATTATTTGATCGTCATGCTACTGAGTTGTCTACACCAAAGTTGAGCGGCATCAAACCTTTGAAAAACATCAAGAAGGAGAAATAATAGTTTTGAATTTTAGTAATTGTCCATTTTGTCCTCTCTCTTTTTTTCCTTTGGGATTTCATTGTTTTGGTACATTATTAGACAGCACAACCATGTTAATGTTTAAGACTTTAACTTTATTAAGTTAAATTTAATGACTCATATCAAGTTATGATTAATGCTTTCAATTGTTGTTGCACTCAATTATTATTTTGGCCTAATTTTTACATTTAATTATGTAGTGTCATATACAATACACACCTAAGTTATGTTTTCCTAATATCAATGTTATGAAGCAAAATCTTTTAAATGTAGCCCAGGTTTTTCTAGTAGACAAAATAACACCACATGCATAATCATATTTAGTTTGCACACATTTTTACCCTATGATGACAAGCGTTTTATACTGAATAGCTCTAATAAATTTCCTAAATATGTTTGTTTTATTCTACGATGACAAGCGTTTTATACTATTACTTTGTAATTAATAAATTCTTTACATAGTAAATAACTTCTATGTTATCTTAAGAAATATAAATTAAAATTGTGTGTAGTACATAGACTACTTAAAAAATTATCTCCACGGACGTACCTTATTAAATATCATTTATAAATTTTGAAGGGAGAATCTCATCTAAAGACGGTTAAAATAGGAAATATAAGGTTAGTAAACTCAACAAATCATAAATTGGGTCAATGACCCAATCTAAAATATTTAAATGTTAGTTATTTTTCAATAATACCCTAGCTCATTATCTTATATCTCTGATGAAGGCTGGGCAATGATTTTTCTTTTATAAAATGCCACGTCATGCTTAAAATTGCATAGGAGGTGGTTGATGGTGGGTACTGTTCATCGTCTTCTCCGTGGTTGAACCAATTGGAAGGGAAATTTAAAGTTCTCAACCTGATAATGTCCAATGATTCTCATTAAGTCTTAATTAAGTCAAAACTTTTTTTAGTACCAAAATACACTTTGGTAACTCAACGTAAATATATACATTCCTTTGCCTCCTTCCACGTTGTGTTGAGAATTGAGATTCCATTTAACTGATAATGAGGCGTCGTGGCCATTGCTGCCAATAATGGGTTACATCGATATATGATTAGGATTTCCTCTTCCTAATGCTCTCCTCATCAACAGCCAGCAATCCACGGGTCAACAAGGCAAGACGTACAAGATTAGGGTTTCCAATGTTGGGGTAGCAACGTCAATCAACTTTAGGATCGAAGGGCATTCGATGAAGCTGATTGAAGTTTAAGAAAAATTATTGCCCAGCCTTCATCAAAGATAACAAATAATGGGTTAGGGGTATTATTGAAAAATAACCAACATTTAAATATCCTAAATTGGGTCATTGACACAATTTATGATTTGTTGAGTTTACCAACCTTATATAGGATTTCTCTATTTTAACCGTCTTTATATGGGATTTTCCCAATTTTGAAAGTGTCTTTTAAGTTATCGGTTCAATTATCCTACTCCATATGATAGAAATTGTTTAATAAGACTATCTCTAACAACTAATACACTTAGGTTATCAATGTGTAGTCAAATAAGTAAGTAATTTTTTTTGATTCATTTGTTGTTTTTGTGTTTCGCTTTATAAATCTATTAACACACATAATTTTAGTTTACATCAACCTTTTAACGTATAAATAAAACCCTAAATATAACAAAATTTAGCGTTTTATTCACCGTGTAACGTACATATTTTTGCCTTTTGTTCCATTGTACGCAGTTTTTGTGGTGTTAATTCTAATTATATAATATATAAAATTGAGTCAGCATGGGAAATACATGTCTTTAATATGGGGCAAGTTTTCAAAGTTTAACCTGTAAACTTACTAAGCAAAATGTTCAATAAGTCAAAGTAGCTGAGAACTCATTGTTATGTCATAATGAAAGTAGTTAATGCCGTCCACTTATTTCGTTTTGCAACTGCAATTTCCGAAATCGGGTAATGAACACAAATATTAACTTTCGACTACAACTGTTTTCTCATTTATTGTCAATATAATGAAAGAGTTTAATATAATTCTGTTATGGACTCATATATTGGGCTCAGATATGATGTGGCCCAACAAGGACACTATGTCAGAATCCTACCATAATCAGGTCAAACGTTAATCACCTTGTAATGTCGGCACTAATCACGGACAGTATAGGTAGTGGAGCAGGCATGCACTGTGAGTGGAGTAGACACCCAGACGCGCACAACACAAGGGTCAAAACCCTAGAGGTAATCTCTATAAATAGGAGATTACCCACAAGGTGCACAAGCTCGATTCATATCCTTTTACTATTCAATCTCACAGTACACACACCCCACCCCCTTCGGTTAATCGCCATTCTCGTGTAGCACAATAATCATCTGATATTCTTTGGTGTCTTCCTTATAGACATCCCAGAACAGTCATCCTCTCTTCGATGTTAGCCTACTTACATCATGGAGAGATCAATAGATCCTATATATATCATCCACTAACCCACTGAGGTTAAACATCTGTGTTCTTATAACAGAACAATTTCAAATATATTATCTTGCTTTCTTGGTGATCCATGCCAACGACTCGGTTAACATCCATCTGTCTATTTTTTTTTTAATTTTAAAAACTAAAGAGAATTGAAGATCATTGTTTGAGACATAACTATGTTGGTGTGATTAGAGTATAACCAACTATATATATTGCATAATGTTGCCATACATATTACTCCATCTTCCATATCTAACGTAGTTATATTTTCACATAACATTATCATCATATGAGGAAGAAAAGAACAGACGTTGAGAATAAGATGCTTAATGGAGCACGAGGTCAATAATGTTTTTTTTTCATTTACTCAGTTACTGAATTTTCAAGTTTTAGGTTATATTCATCTGGACGTTGCAAAATTAGAATGGTTCATTTCTCTATTTATGTAGGTAAGTGAATATGTTCACAAAATCAAACAGAAGATCAGAATCGTAGTTCCATAGAAATTAACGGAAACCAAGTTTTACCTGTAAAGTACAATGTTAATCATACCATGATTGAGGATGAGGTGAGAACACCTGCGTCTGGAATCATCAATTCTTCTTCAACGTGTGATATGAAATTTGTTTTAACCGACATCACAAACATTCCGAGGAATTGTATCTTAAATCAAAGCAATATCAGTGTAATTACCCAAGACAACTGCATACCTGTGACTTCGATAGGTTACCCGAATTCGCATTCTGTAAATCAAAAGAGGCGTTAAAAAAAATCCTTGAAGAATGTTCATCAAGTTGCAACAGATTTATGTCAGAGAATAAATCAACTCAACAATGAAAGTATGTATAACTAACAATTATCAAACCGTTGTCATTTGTGTTTTACTTTATATCCATTACGTTGGACAAATTTGAAATTAAACTTTACCTCTAAGCATTTGTAGGAGTTACTAATGTTCTACATGAACAAGATCGTGTGCAATGAGATCTGGAAACTAACTTGCCTCAGACATTTTGTTCAACATATTTAGACGACGGTGATGCTACTTATGAGTGTCAATTTTGTGGTGCTCAAATGTGGCATGCAAAAAGATTGAAAAGAGTCAGGAAATCGAAAAGACCACAATTTGGCATTTGTTGTGGACAAGGAAAGATTATTGTTCCATTACTAAAAGATCCACCTGAAGAACTTCTCTATTTTTTTTTTCAATAAACAATCAGCAATTGCGAAGAATTTTTTGACCAATATTCGTGCTTACAACAACATTTTTTATTTTACCTCGATAGGTGGCAAAATCGATTATACAATGAACTCAAGGGGTGGAGGCCCTTATTCATTTGTACTTTCAGGTCAAAATCACCATTTCATAGGGAGTTTATTGCCGCCAGAGGGAAACCCTCTAGTTTATGCTCAGCTGTACATTTACGATACTGACAATGAAGTGGCAAATCGTATTTCAACTGTGAGGTATGTTTTTTCCTAAAAAAATATTTTAATTTCACAATCATCATTTGTTTTATACATTTCACTGTTTATTTGTTACTCACTTCTCCTAAAATAATAATACAGCTGTCATGGTCGTGCCGAACATTTGGATCCAATGATCGTCAATTTGATAAAAGAATGTCTTGATAAGCACAACTCTGTTGTTAAACATTATAGATCAGCTGCACAAATTATAAAGCAAAATGATTTCCCTAATGTTAGCATTATGCTAATCAGAAATAGCAATTCAATTGCTCTTGGTAATTAATATAATATGCCAACAGCTTCAGAGCTTGCCGCTCTCATTGTGGGTGATTTTGATAACTCATACACCAAAAGAGACATAATTGTAAAAAAGACAATGTGGAGCATTACAAAGGATTGATGAGCTACACATGGAATATCTTCCACTTCAGTATCCCTTATTTTTCCATTACGAAGATAATGGATATGACTCCTCAATTGGACATGGTGAAGAATCTTTATCGAAGACAAAGAAAAAAACAAAGCTTACGCCAAGGGAATATTTGGCATTTCGTCTGATGAGGAGGAATTCTGAACGGTCAGTCATTTTGCATGAGAAAAAATTACTTCAACAATTCATTGTTGATGGTTATTCTATGGTTGAGAGTGATAGACTGGACTACATTAGAAAGCATCAGAAAGAATTAAGAGTTGATCTTTACAGTGGAATATCTGACGCAGTAACAAGAGGAGAGATAGATCCAACGTCAACCGGATGGCGAGTAATTCTACCACCTTCTTTCACTGGTGGTGCTAGATATATGATTCAAAACTACCAAGATGCCATGGCAATTTGCGCTTGGGCTAGCTATCCAGATATATTTTTAACATTCACGTGCAACCTAATGTGGCCTGAGATCACTCGTCATTGTAATGAAGATGGATTGAAACCTTGCGACAGACCAGAAGTGTTGAGCAGAATATTTTACATCAAACTACACAAATTAATGCATACTGTGAAGGAAGAGAAGATTTTTGGAAAAATTAAAGCAGGTTAATTATTTATTGTTTTTCACATTTATTTTTTTCCCAATGTTTTGTATTAATAATTGATTTAGCAAGGTTTTGACGTTAGGATATAAAAATCATTATATGTTTACGTTACCTAGCTAATTAAATGATTTTTGAAATTAACGTTATGGTTACGGATTGTGGGATTTTGCTCCACAAACCCACCAATTTTCATGATTTTTTAATTAGCTAAACAAATCTAAGTAGTGGTGTTTTATGGAAAAAAAATTAGTATAGTTGAAAATGTTTTTCCTTAGACTTTGAGTACCAATATTGTATTGTATTCAAACTGAAATTGTGAAGATTCATTTACGATGTAAACAGACAAACTTTTCTGAATTACAATTTGATTATGACGGATAAGGAAGTCCTTAGTTTATAACTTAAATATTCAATTTTGTTTATATTCTCATAATAGCATAATATAATAATTTCAAATAATTTATTTCAATTTCGTTTGATTTTTTTTTTTTACGGTTAATGTTTACATTATTTATTGAATTTCATAAAACAAAAAACTACATATTATATAAACAATCTAATTACTATTTTTATTGGGCAATACATAAGTATACATAGTTGAGTTTCAAAAAAGAGGTTACCACATGCACATATTATATTGTGGTTGTCTGAAGCGGAACCATATGATGTTGACAAGATAATATCTGCAAAGATTCCAAATAGAGATAAAGACCTAGAATTATATGAATTGGTTGGAAGCTATATAATCCACGGTCCATGCGGTAGATCGTCTGGCCGGTAGTGCACCTTGCATGAAAGATGGAAAATGTTTTAAGTTTTTCCCTAAAAGATATAATGAGCGTACAATGTTGGATGAAAATGGTTATCCGACATATCGTCGTAGAAATGATGGTCATACCGTGACAAGGAAGGGAGTTGAGCTTGATAACAGATTTGTTGTCCCTTACAATGATAGGTTGTTGAAATTATTTCTTGGCCATTTAAATGTTGAAAAAAAAAAAATCAATCACGTGCCATCAAGTACTTATTCAAATACATAAGTAAAAGTCACGATCGTGTTATCGTAGGCATATACAATGCCACTGATGGTGCTGGCTTGCAGCAAGGTTTCGACGAAATATCTCACTACCTTAATTGTAGGTACATATCTTCATGTGAGGCATCGTGGAGAATTTTTAGCTTTGACATTCATCATAGACAACCACATGTTGAGAGATTATTGAGAGATTAAGCTTCCATCTTCCTCATAAGCAATATGTTTATTACACTCAAAGGGACAAAATGTCATCGTTGGTTAACAATCCAAGGGTTAAAGAATCAACGTTTCTTGCTTGGATGGGAAAAAAAAGATGATCCATTTGCAAGAACACTCTCCTACTCTCAATTTCCCAACTACTTTACTTTTGTGAGGGAAAAGAGGATATGAAAGATACGTGAACATAGGTTTTTAGTAGGAAGATTGGGTCATTGTACGCCAGCTCAAGGAGAATTATACTACCTTCGTTTATTGTTGACAAAGGTTCGCGGGCCAAAGTCTTATGCAAATATAATGACGATAAACAATTAGTTTACTCAACATTCAGAGAATCATGTTACGCACTAGGCTTATTAGATGATGACAATGAGTTCATAGATGCAATTAAAGAAGCATCTTTATGGGCATCTGGCAATTACCTTCGTCAAATTTTCACTAGCATGTTGTTAAGCCATAGCCTATCCCAGCCCCCTGTTGTTTGGGAACAGACGAAAGATATTATTTGTGAAGATTTATTGCATATTAGTCATGCTGACCAACCATTTTCAGGTACTTAATTTATTGTACCTTTTTTTATTGCTCTCATGTAATCAAATATTAATTTTTATCATTTGCTTAATTAATGAAGTTTCATAAATGTAAATATTTTTAAGTCACTTATATTATATTATGTTTTTTATGCAAAATCGCATATTACAAATTCCTATAAGGAAGCTACTGGGCTATATCAAATTGAACAATTGTTGCTAAGGAATGGGAGGAGCCTGCATGACTATCCATCGATGCCTAGACCAGAAAAAGACAACATAATTGATATGTTGAACCAGCTTATTTTGCAAGAGTTGAATTACAACAAAGAAAAGGAGAGGCAAGACTCTGAAAGAATGAAGAGATTAATGATTGATGAACAGAAGCAAGTATTTGATGAGATAATGAGTGCAGTCTCTTCAAAAATAGGGGTTTTCTTCTTTGTTCATGGCTTTGGTGGTACAGGCAAAACCTTCATATGGAATGCATTGACTGCTTCCGTAAGGGCAAAAGGTGGAATCATCCTTAACATAGCATCCAGTGGTATAGCAGCAACTCTACTACCATCAGGTAGAACTGCGCATTCAAGGTTTTGTATTCCTATCGATGTTAATGAAGATTCAATATGTTCAATTACTCATAATTCACCGGCTGCAAACTTAATGAAAGCAACTGATCTCATTATTTGGGATGAAACACTAATGGTTAAGAGACATTGTATTGAGGCTTTTGATTGAACGTTGAGGGATTTAATGAAGTGCAATTCCATTTTTGGGGGTAAATGTGTTGTTATGGGTGGTGATTTCAGGCAAATCCTTCCTGTTATACCTAAAAGCACTCGAGCTGAAATCGTAGATGCAGCTATTAATTCTTCTCATCTTTGGATTGAATGTAGATTACTTTGCATAACAAAGAATATGAGGCTACAGTCTTCAAACAATCCAGTTGAACAAGAGAAGATCAAAATCTTTTCAAAATGGTTGCTACAAGTAGGAGATGGAGAAATTGGATTACCACATGATGGTATTACAGACATATCAATTCCGTCAGAGTTGTTGCTACATGATGATTGTGATCCAATTAGATGCATTGTTGAATCTACCTACCCAAATTTAGTAGAACGTATTGTCGACCAACATTACCTCAATAATAGGACCATTCTTACTCCTATATATGAGAATGTCGACAAATTGAATGAATTCATTTGTTCTTTGTTGCCAGGTGATCCAGTGGAGTATTTTAGTTATGACTCTATAAGTCATACAAATAAGGCAAATGAAAGTTTACAGGATTTGTATGACATAGAATTTCTAAATGCAATTAAATGCTCGGGGATACCTCATCATAAATTGGTCTTGAAAGTAGGTGTGCCAGTGATATTAATAAGGAATATTGATCAAGCAGTAGGGTTGTGCAATGGTACAAGGCTACAAGTGACAAAACTTGGCAAAAATGTCATAAGGGCTAAGGCTTTGAATGGCATAAGTGTTGGGAAGATATTTTGATACACAGAATGGATATGAATTCATCTGAATCTAAACTGCCTTTTAATATGACAAGGATGTTGTTTATAGAGAGTTTTTTCAAAACCTTCATTAGATATTATATGATGTTTTGAATTTGTTAAATAAACACATAGTAGCATATTTTGGTTAATTTCAACAATGTATAAATAAACTTACCGTGCAACGCACGGGGAAAAAGTCTTGTTGTACAGCAAATGAAGTTCGAGAAAACCACTTATAAATAAGAGGGACTATATCCCAATTTTTTTTCCTTTTACATTTCTTTTGTAATTTATTTTAACTTGCAAGGAATGGGGAAAAAGTACATGAACACTACAAAATTATATGCACACTGAACAAGCACAAAAGTAAACCTTCACCCGCAATCACAGGACATGGTTACAAGTCTTGTGGCACTTTTGTGGGTTCACCTTAGGTGCTTGTCTTAAGGTGCTTCTTACATGCTTGTCTCCCTAATTAGAGGGGCAAACAATTTTTTTATATTTTTATATTTTTTAAATATTTTATTTTTTCTGATTAAATTATATGTTGTTTTTTAAACTTTTTTTTTTTTGTACCCAATATTTGAAATTAATTAGTTTTAAGGATACGGTGTTACAAGACAAATATTTCGAATGCGGGACCTTGAAACTAATTAATTTGAGATACTTTGGGTCCAGAAAAAATTCCAGAAAGCAGCATATAATTTAATCAAAATAAATAAAAGATGATTTTTTTTAAAAAAAAAAAATGTGTTTGTCCCTCTAATTAAAGGGACAAGCATGTAAAAAGCACATAAGAGAGAAGCACCTTATGTGCTTCCAATTCAGATGCAGCTGAGAAGGTTAATGATGTCTAGAGTCTACTCTCTTTTAAGAATCTATCCTGCATTCACTCAGTCGTGAAAATAGATATTTTGTTGTTGTTGTTGTTTTGTTCTGCGTTGGAGATTATTTTTGGGGGGTGATTGAAGACATGAAAAGAACTTGAATGAGCGAAGGGAGTGTTTTGGGAATTCACATTGGGTGCTTTTCCCTCTAATTAGAGGGATTAGGCAATTTTTTTTTTAAAAAAAAAAAAAAAAAAAAAACTTTTTTATATATTCTATTTATTGAGATTAGATTATATCTTTGCATCCTGAATTTTTTTTTTTGCATCAAGATATCTCAGATTAATTAATTTCCAGGATATTGGGGTTACATGGAAAATATTTCTTAATGCATGACTGAAAATTAATTAATTTGAGATATTGGGTGCAAAAAAAAATTCAGGATCCAGCATATAATCTAATCTAATCTAAATAAATAGAATATATATATAAAAAATGTCTAATCCCTCTCATTAGAGGAAAAGCACCTAATGTGAACCCATCTGAATTATGGTTTGAATGTGCTCACGACTGGTTAAGCAACGCCCAAACAAACATAACATTGGTCATTGGCTTTCAAGACAAATGAGAAGAAGTGGATTGACCCTTGGAACCATCAAGTTAAACGAACGAACTAGAATTGTTTGCTGCTAAAAAGGATAATTTCAAATTTAACCCATTTTGATATATTAAATGCTTTATCAAATTAAGGTGATGCAGCTTTTCCATTAGGGAAAAATGAGCAAAATGTGACTCCCATATAAAATCTTCCAAGGAAGGAACTAACATTTCGTTTTACATAGACACCATTGCACATAACTTATAACTATAACAGAGTATCTTTATCATGAATTTACTTCTTTTGAAGCAAGAGGTTCATACCATTCTGGACCAAATCCAGCGGCTTTCCTAGCTTCCTCATTGAAAGGTGGTTTTAAGGGTCCTCTGAAATACTTTCTTACTATGCCATGAAACTCTCGAATCACTTCTCTATCATCTGTTGCAGTATCACTCTCTCTTGCATCAATTACTTCTCGATCTTCTTCTGCAGCTGGATTCCTATATCTGCGGCATAGATATTTGAACCATTTCACTCCAGCAGCACAATGCGTAATCTCTTCTGGGTAAATCACGCTTTCCAGTAAATCTGCTGTAATGTCATCACTGCCATTGCGGAACCGTGACACTGTTGTGGGAAGCACATCAAGCCCTCTAGCCTGAATCAATAACCTAAGTCAGGCTATACGTACTACAGCAGTTTCTATTTTGCAAGTGTTTTGGAATAATAACTCCTTCAATCCTGAGGAACTAAACAAAAATATGAGAAACTAGAAAAGCCATAATTTCTGTACCCAAACAAGGGAAAAAAACGCTGTAATTCCAATATTACTGTAGCTGAAAATATTCTACAACCAAACATCAGATGAGGACGCATACATGCAAAATTTGACATTCATGCCAAGTTTATCAATATTAACATGTTTATCACTACATACAATTCATCAAATATGCCTATATTGAGTTGTGAGCTATTGAAATCCTCCCCCACTTCACATACTCAACACGTGCAGAATTATATGCAGGAGAGGGATAATTTATGTACTGGCCTGATATGTAAACAATAAATAACTAATTAGGTTAGTTAGTTAGGAAGGGGATTAGTTAGTTAGTTAGTTGTTAGTAACTAATAGTAGTTAGTTGGGATTATTAGGTCTAATAGTGCCTATATAAGGCATATACCTATCCATTGTATCTCTATGCTTGTTGTTATGATGAATGAATGAGCATCACAGATTTCTCTTCTAGTCCCCGTTCTTGTGTCTTTCTGTCCTATTCCTTATTCTTGATCTAAAACCATAACAGTGGTATCAGAGTTGTTCAGTCCTTGGCATGCTTCTGTACGATTTGTTAATCTTGAATCAGACCTGAGTCTTCTTCTCACCTCACGGTTCAGACTCTCCTTCAAGATACAAGAAAAAAAAAAGAATTTTGACCAAGTGCAACGTGAACCAGGCGGAGTCATGATCCTTATGGTTTAGTTCGACATTTGAGTCAGCAGAAAACTCCAAAAAGGCACCTCAAGATTTAGTCTTGACAACCCAGAATCCAAAATTTTAATCGACCCAGCATTCTTGTCAACCCAGAAGTAACGCCGAAGTCATTCCATGCCAATTCGAAGACCCAGTTTTGATTCATCACAGCGTCATAGTTGTTAGTAACTAATAGTAGTTAGTTGGGATTATTAGGTCTAATATTGCCTATATAAGGCATATGCCTATCCATTGTATCTCTATGCTTTGACTTTGATGATGAATGAGTAAAGCATCACATTTCTGCTTCTTCTACCCTCTGTTTCTGTTCTCCTCTCTCTATTTTTGAATTCTATGATAAAACCATAACAGTGGTATCAGAGCTGTTCAGTCCTTGGCATGCTTCTGTACGATTTGTTAATCTTGAATCAGACCTGAGTCTTCTTGATCAAGTTTTTCCTCCCGCCACAAATTCCGTATCTCTGCCACATCTGTTTTCACGGACTGAAGTTCTTGTACAAGGGACAACATCTGCTCAACCTTCATCATCATACTCTGAAGACGTTCTTCCATGCTTCTTGGAAGGAATGGAGAAGTTGATGTAGCCATAGCCTAATAGGTGTTTTAGAAGGGCCTTAAATTAATGGTGAACAAGACCAAGGTAGTCAAGGGTGAAAGGTGCACTCAAAGCACAATACCTCAAATATGCCCAAGGTAAGAGGCACAAAAAAGGTGCTCGCCAAAGTGAAGCGAGGCAACACAATTTTTTTTTTTTAAAAATATTTATAGAGCATAGATAAATATAATTCGAGAAACTTTTACATATAAAAAGTCAATCATAAGCTATCAATAAATGATAAAATGCTTAACTGATATATAAAAAAGCAGAGATAGATTGTTCCTCAAGCTAAGATTCCATTCAGGGGAGGATTATGGATAAGTTGACCATATATAAAAAAGCAGAGAAACTTTTTCAGGTTTCTTTAGCCGTTGGGACAAGAAAGACAAGAGTTTCAAGTAGATATAATCATAATATCATATATTACTTAGTTTTGCTATTTTGGTTAATAAGTTATTAATGATTCTTCGATAATTATAGATAAAAATCAAGAGTATAAAATTGTAGATATGCTACGGCCTCAATAAATCAGAGGCTCCTCATTCATTATCAAAAAGATCAATACAAAGAAAACAAGGGTAAAGGAAAAAAGAATAACCATCTGTACAGCTAATACATACTAGATCCTTCAATATTGTGAAATACATGTTAATACCTAAATCTATTTCCTAACATTCATACATCAAGTGGCAGGCTGCTTATAAAAAGTATGCACCTCATTTACAGTTACTAACAATTAGAATCATTAGCATAATTTGAAGTACATCATGTTTTGTACACAATTGGAGTGTGTTTGAGCAAGTTGGGTTGCAAGCAAACCCTAATCCTTCTCACTTTTTTATTTTTAGATATTTAATTAATGCTTAACCGGTTACTTGGAAAAATGGGAGTTGAAATTGAACAATTTATTGACGAGAATGCAGAACATGAACTTGTTTTTTGGTGATGACAATGATGAATTAACTTGAGGGATTGTAGTTGGGGCTGTAGATTCAGGAAAAGCTAGCAAACAAACTAGAAGCCAAACAAGAGGAGCTAGCAAAAATCAAAAGAAAAAGATGGCAAAATGTTTGTGTTCACCATCAATCGGTCACATTGAGGAAGTTAAGGCTCATTCAGATGAGATAGTGGAGGATATTGAAGGATAAAAATTCCATGAAGTAGAAGAAGCCAGTGATGAGATCCATCCATATGAATCTGATTTTTTATTCAATAACTAAAGAAATATTGTAGGTTTCAAATAATTTTTTTTGAAATTGAATGATGCATTTTACATTTATTAATTAGCTTATGAATGATTTTATATACACATAAATGAAGATCATATAAATTTATATTTATCTATTATTTTGTTTTTGCCCTATAGATCACCTCGCCCATTTTGGAAGTCTTGCACCTTTCACTCCTAACTACTTTGGGTGAAATGTAAGAAATACCTCATGAACACAATGTTCAACAGCTAAGCGTGCCAATAAATGGTTGGAAGTTGCCATGGCTGAGTCCCAAAGGCCATCATGAACCGGTAATGATCCATAATAAGAACCTAGCTGCTCAAGGCGAGCAGCAAGGAGAGTGAAGTGTCGCCCTTCATCTTGTGCCACCTTCACAAAATCTGTAAAGAAGTCTTTAGGCATTGCCTCTTGCTTACCAAATCGAGCAATAATATCCTACATTATAAAATTTACATTAAATGCTTGTAGCACAACAAATACTTGTAGCACATGAACTCTGAAGAGAAGTAGTTATCCTTTAATTTGATACTAGTCTTAGTTGACTTTCTAAAAGAAATGTTCTCCTCCAATATTTTTAAAACGATCTCCTCCTTACAAGAAAATAATTTCGTTTCCAAATATAATTACTATTTTTTTAAAAAATTGCAATATCCTGTTAGAACTGACATCGAGAGGACTAGATTAATATCAAAGAGATAGACACTAAAAACTTTCCAATTCATAATTTAATTTTCTAAAAACTTAGTGTTTTGTTTCCATTGGTCTGTCCCTGTATCTCAAAATTGCATATTCTATGAAATTGCTTTGAGGGAACTGCATTAGAGGAGAAAAAGTATAAGCAAAAAGAATTCAGGTGATACCAGCAGAAAAAATTATATCATCATGTTTGGAAACATAATATCACTGCTATATAGAAAGTAATTAATTGAACATGACAATGCTTTATTTTAATTTGCTTAGAAAACCTGTCCCGATTTTTGAATACAGAAAGAGATGGGGGCCACTTTGCCCTTGTCTGTCTAGGGAAAGTATCTCATTTGTGAGAATCAATTATTCATCTCAAGAACATCGTCGTAAAACCAGCAGATACTATTTTTATTATTTATATTCTTTAAGAGTTCTATTGAAATGTGAAGTCTGGATTTCAAAATGCAAAACATGACTATTCCATCTAGCATATCTTACTCTTCAAAGTATATTCTTTTTGGCTCCACTATACAAAAGCTACAAAGCACAATGCAGATAAAAACGATGAGGTACTTCAATGTAATGTTATCAGCAACATATTCAGCGAAGTCCATACATAAGGGCACTTGAAGGTCAAATATAGATTGTTTAATAAGTTGAGCCATGGTTTATTTTTTCTATATCTCTTTATCTTTGACTTCTATTATAGAAGAATGTGATGACTTCTTGATTACATTAACGAAAAAAACACACATCTTCCCACCAGAGCATGTGCAAAGGGGCTAGTTTTATATAAAAAAAGATTCCATAATTAATTAATTGATTGATTAAAAATCAAGGACGAGCTAGCTAAAAGACAGGTACCCAGGATAAATCAATGGCCCAGCTTTCAGTGTGAGCAAGGCTATGCACAATGGCTTGCCTACTCTGCAAGCTGCCCGCTTTACCCAGCTTCGGCATGTGACCTGGCGCCACCAACTTGACCTGCAAATGATCATAATAATCGTCGTCGTCAACAAGACATTTCCTAAAATACTTTTTGGTTTGCAAATAGGTTTTGAAAACAAACGTTAGAGAGCCTGGCGGGGCGATCAGGGACGGTGAGGTGCACGGAAGGATCGTAGGGTCGAACGATGGCGGCGGAGCCTTCGAGCCACTGAGAAGCAAACAAGTCACCGAGACGAGCTTTCTCGAAGGGGTCGGCGGTGTTCAGCACTCGAAGCGCCGCCTCCACCAGCGTTTGGGTTTCGCCTTCACGTTGGTCTGACACCATGATTTTTGGTATGCGATCTCTTGCTCCCCGCGACTTTCCAACTGCATCCATATCCATTTCCATTATAAGGTTGTGGATTTTTTTAAAAAAAATAAAAAATAAATAAATTGAAGAGTTAATGTAATCTTTCATTCTTAAGTTTGTCCTTATTTTTGAAGCAGGTTTAATTTGAGTGGAGGGGAGGGAGGGAGGGAGGGAGGGAGGATGGAATTTTTTTTTTTTTTTCATCTTTACTTAAATTTGAAGTTTTAGGTGGAAGTGAATGCTTCCATTCAAAAATTTTTTCGATATTTTAAAAATATACTTCAAAATTAGCTTTTAGTCTCAATAAAAAGAATATTTTTCTTATTTTGTTAATCTATGAACTTGTAGAGTTGTGGTTGTAATGTTTTAATTTAAAAGTTGGAGTTTGAACATCAAGATTATGTAATGATGGTACTTTGTCTAAATTTAAATTGTGATCATTGATAAGATTTAAATTTCTTGAAATAATGAATTTGGATAGATTTAATGCTCTCCACTTTTTCAAACTAAACAAGTCAAATATGTAAATTTAGTTTTTATCTTTACTCATCTTTCAAACCATTGATTTTGGTTCCTTTAAGGAAAAAATTATGAACCAAATTTTTATTGAGTTATATGGACTAATATTTCAAATAAAATTAAACTTATTTCAAATAAAATGAAACTTGAAAACATATGGTTTACAACTTAAAGGATCAAAACCAAAATAAGAGTAAACTTGAGGGATCAAAAATTATATTAACCCTAAATTGAAACTAGATAACATTGCTACTCTTAATAGAGCATAAAATAATACTCATTTAATCCTTAATATAAGACATATTTGAAAGAGTTGGTCTTTGATCCTAAATATATGACATTTTTCATATTTGTTAATCATTTCCTAATTTACCTCTCTCAACAATAATCAATAAGTAGAGAAAATGAGGAAATTAATGGAAATGAGTAGGGTATTCTAAACAATTGACGTCAATTGACATCATATTAACTAATTTCTTTAATTTAATTAAATTAGGTAAGTATATAATAGGTATACATTTGTTCACCTACCCTAGTCAAGATCCACTTCATGTAACACAGTTGGGGATTGATCAAAGGTAAAAAGTAACTACCACATTATGGGATAGATTCACTAGATAATTCTAGATTTTTAATTTTAATGATGTAAATATAAGTTTCTGGTCTAGAATTTTAAAATTATAAGACTGGAACTATGTTATTTTAAAAAGCAATATATAAATTCCTATAATTTCATTTCATCTTTAATTAAATCCTTATAATTTTTTTTTTTTCATTATATTCTTTATTTATAAGTTTTATCTATATGCTCACAATTTTTAAATTTATAAGGGGAAAAAAAAGTTAACAGTTGATGATGTGACTCTAATCAAGTATACACCTAAATTAATTTTGCCACATATTAAAAATCAACTATATTATATATTTCATATGGGTAAAATGAGACAATTCTGAACATTATTTTTATATTGAGAATAAATAAAACTTATTCCATCATTTATTTTAAAAAATCCCTTCTTTTTTAATTTTGTACAAGTTTGTAGCAACCTACTCATTGTTTAGTTAGCATTCACATCTTCCATAATTAAAAGATCATGACTATAAAAACTAATATGTATCAAACACAGAGTTGGTCTAGCGATGTAAGAAACCGCTAGATCCCTTTGCCCTTGTTTGGTACATGGTACTCAAAGGGTTTGTGGCTTGGCACTGATATTGCCCATTTTGCAATGTTTGGTAGAACGGACTAAGCATAACCTAAGATTGGGAATATCACAAAAGTGGGATTACTCGAAAGCCACTCACCCCTCGTAGTAGGGAATTAGTGCTAGGATTGAAAAATTTTACAACAAAAATGTCCCTGTTTATAATAATTTTCAAACTAAATTGTCCTCTTCCTAATCTCATCACAATGCCTCTTGATCTTCTTCTCTCCATCTCCATTCCTCTTTGATCTCACACCTACATCTACTGCCTTTAGAATCTCGCAACTACCACCGTCATGTAGGTTATGACAAGTCCCACATCGATGGATTTTTCAAGATAAGGGGAGCTCTTACACTATAAAAGAAGACGCCCCTCCTCCATTTAAAATCATCTTCAATTGCCTTTCATCTTCTATAAGGCATTTTGTATTTCTTCCTCTCTTATAGTATTTCACTTGTAAATTATTTGGAGTGAAATTAGATTCTAGTATTCCTTTTATTATTGTCTTGTTTATTAGTTGTTATTAGATATAGTAGTTGTGATTTATTTATATTATTAAATTACGTCTAGAAATTTGTCTTCTAGTATTTTGATTTTTTAGTATAATCATTTACACTCTATATATTTAGCTTCCGCAACAATTACTATTAGAGTCAAGGTTTCGTCTGAGTATGCTCCATGGTTACAACATAGAATTACTTTGTGCTTTTGCATTGGCAGCTATTAAATAGTATCTAGAGTAGAAATGACGAATAAAAAGAATAAAGAATCCGCATCAAATGTCAATAATTTGACATTGGCATCTTCACTTTTGACAAGAATTGTGTCCAATGCGAAGTCTACAGTTGAAGTGTTTTATAGATCAAGACATTTTGGGATGTGGCAAAGCGAGGTTTTTGATGTCTTTTTACAACAAGGTTTAGATTTTGATATTGAAGAAAGGAAACCATCTCTCGTGGGAGAGGAAGATTGGATGATCATCAATCGTGTTGCTTGTGGTACCATTCGATCGTACCTTTCAAGAGAACAGAAGTATCCATGCACAAAGGAAACTTCTACATGTAGACTGTGGAAGGTACTGGAGGATGAAGTCTTGAAGAAAAGTAGTCAAAATAAACTCTACATGAAGAAAAGACTGTTTCACTTCACTCATGTTCCTAGTACTACAATAAATGATCGTATCACCAACTTCAACAAGTTGGTAACATATTTGTAGAATATGGATGTAACTTTTGAAGATAAATATCTGGCCTTGATGATGTTGGGATCACTTCTCAATGAGTACGAGCACCTGGAGACTACTTCACAACAAAGAGGAAGTATCTTTCAAAGAAGTTTGTTATGCCTTATACATCTATGAACAAAGAAAGAGAGAATAACAAAGAAGTGGAGAAGCAGAGGCACCAGTCATGAGAGGAAGTACTGGAAACTAGACTAGATCAAGGAAAAGGAGATTCAAATCAAGGTCAAGACCCAGCAAATATGAATGTTCTTTTTGTCAATAAAAGGTCTATTAGAAGAAGGATTGTCCAAAGTTGAAAAACAAAGTCAAAACTAACAATGAGAAGATAGTTATGGACTCAAATGTAGCTGATTGTGATGGTAAAAATTCATATTTCTTACTATCTACAATGATGTCGTCAATAGTCAAATGTATGGTTGTTGGACTCAGCCTGTAGCCATTATATGTGTCCTAACTAAGACTGGTTCATTGATTCCAAGAAGAAAGATGTGGAGTTATCCTCACAACAAATAAGAATTCTCTTACTGCACATGGCATTGGTTCAATTCGATTAAGGAACCATGATGGATTGATCAAAACATTAAAGATGTTCATTATGTACCGGATTTAAGGAAAAATCTTATTTACGTAGGAACTCTAGATTCAAAGGGTTCAAAATCACTGCAGATAATGGAGTAATAAAGATATTTTTTGGTGCACTGGTAGTAGTGAAGGGTATTCAGAAGAACAATAACACATACCACTATCAAGGTAATACAGTTATTGGGATAGCAATAGTGACATCTAGTGATGAGAAAGAGGCAAAAGCGACCAAGTTGTGGCACATGCACTTGGGACATGCTAGAGGAAAATCCTTAAAAGCTCTATCAAGTCAAGGATTGTCAAAAGGTTTAAAGCATTGCAGTTTGGAATTTTGTAAGCATTGTGTAAAAGCAAAACAAACAAGGGTTAAGTTCAGTACAATTATCCATAATACAAAAGGTATTTTAGATTATGTTCACTCTAATGTTTGGGGTCTTTCCAAAACACCTTCACTGAGAAGAAAACATTATTTTGTAACCTTTGTTGATAATTTCTCTTGAAGAGTTTGGGTGTATACGATGAAGACTAAAGATGAAGTGTTGGGAATTTTTCTCAAATGGAAGGTGATGATAGAAATACAAATAGACAGGAGGATCAAATGTCTTCCTACAGTTAACAAAGGAGAATACAATAATGATCCTTTTCAGAAGATTTGTGAGGATGATGGCATCGTCAGACACTTCACCGTTAGAAATACACCACAACAAAATGGAGTGGCAGAACACATGAACCAAACTTTACTAGAGAAAGTTTGATGTATGTTGTCCAATGCTGGCTTGGGCAAAGAATTTTGACTAAGACAATAACATATGCTTGTCACCTCATTAATCTTCTACTATTTGCTGCTATTGGTGGTAAGACACTGTTGGAACAATGGTATGGAAAACCTATTATAGATTATGATTCTTTGCATGTATTTAGCTTAATTGCATACTATCATGTCAAAGATGTCAAAATTGGATTAAAGAGCAAAGAAAGCTATCTTTTTAGGGATTACTTTTGGAGTCAAAGGATATAGTTTATGGTGTCTAAAGACAAAGAAAATTATATTAAGTAGGGATGTTACTTTTGATCAATATGCTATAGTGAAAAAGGTAGCATATGAAGATACTAAACAAACTGAGCAGGTGGAATTTGAAGAAAAGTTGATTTTCCCAGTAAATGGAACAAACAGGGAAACAAAAGAGAATCTTTCTTGGGGAAGAAGAAGAGCCAGTTGAAAGGGAGGTTTCAACTCATGAACCTCAACAGCAACCAATAAGCCAAAACGAACAATAAGAAAGCCTACTTGTTTCATGGATATAGGGGCTTATGCAACCTCAATTGCAGCTAATGATATTCCTTTAGCTTATAAATGGGCTTCCCAGAGCTCAGAAAAGAATAAGTGGAGGAATGCAATGAATGAAGAAATGTAGTCCCTTCATTAGAATGGTACGTGGAAATTGGTCAAACTCTGAAAGGTTAAGAAAGCAATTGGTTGTAAATAGGCGTATGCGAAGAAAGTAGGATTTCCTAAACAAGGTAATGTACGCTACAAAGCAAGATTAGTAGCTAAAGGCTATGCTCAAAAGGAGGGAGTTGATTACAATGAGGTATCTTCTCTAGTTATGAAACATTCATCCTTTAGAATTTTGTTGGCTTTGATAACACAGTTAGATTTGGAACTAGTTCAAATAGATGTTAAAACTGCATTTTTAAATGGAGACTTGGATGAGGAAATCTATATGACTTAGCCAGAAGAATTCAAAGTTGCTGGAAAGGACAATATGGTGTGCAAACTTGAAAAATTGTTATATGGATTGAATCAATCTTTGAGACAGTGGTATAAATGATTTGACAAGTTTATGTTGCAGTGTAAGTACAAAAGAAGCAAATACGATCATTGTGTCTATTTGCGAAAGCTTGAAGATGGATCCTTCATATATCTCCCTTTATATGTTAATGATATGTTGATAGCTTCAAAAAATCAAGCAGAAATTGAGAAGCTAAAGGTTCAACTGAAAAAGGAGTTTAAGATAAAAGATTTAGGTTAGGCAAAGAAAATTCTTGGCATGGAGATAACAAGAGATAGACAATCAAAGAAACTCTTTTTTATCTTAAAAGTAATATTTGAAGAGGGTGCTAGATTGATTTAGTATGAATGACAAAACGAAGTCGGTTAGTATTTCATTTGCCCCTCATTTTAAGCTTAGTGTTGATATGTCGCCAAAAGATGAAGATAAATGAGAATATATGTCAAGAGTACCATACGCAAATGTTGTTGGTAGCTTGATGTATGCAATAGTTTGTACAAGACTTGATATTTCACAGGCTGTTGGAATTGTGAGTAGTTTTATGCATGATCTAGGAAAGGAACATTGGCAAGCTGTGAAATGGAATCCACGGTATATTTGTAATACTGTAGATGTTGGATTGGTCTTTGAGTAGAAAGATGATCAATGTTTACTGGGTATTGTAACTCAGATTTTGCAGTGATTTGGACAAATGAAGATCAACTATTGGTTATGTATTTACTCTTGTCTACCACAGAGGCAGAGTACAAGGCAATTACAAAGACTATGAAGGAGGCAATTTTGCTTCAAAGATTGCTTGGAGAGCTTGGTATTAGTCAAAAAAAGCATCACAATATTTTTGTGATAGCCAAAGTACTATTCAATTAGCAAAGAAACAAGTTTATAATGCAAGGACAAAGCATTTTGATGTTCGATATCACTTTATACGAGAAATTTTAGAAGAAGGTGGAGTCATGATTCAGAAGATACGAACAAGTGAAAATCTTGCTGATATGATGACAAAAGTGGTGACTTCTACCGAATTTCAACATTGTTTAGATTTAATCAACATTGTTGAACATTGAATATTGAATTGAAGTCAGAGGTGTATATTGTAGGAGAAATTGAGAATGTGGGAATCTTTCCAAGGTGGAGATTTGTAGGTTATGGAAAGTCCCACATAAGTGGGTTTTTCAAGATGAGGGGGGCTCTTACACTATAAAAGAAGAGGCCCCTTCTCCCTTTAAAATTATCCCTCAATTTCCTTTTCTCTTCTATAAGGCATTTTGTATTTCCTTCTCTCTTATAGTATTTCACTTGTAAATTATTTGGAGTGAATTAGATTATGGTTTTCCTTTTATTGTTGTCTTATTTATTATTTATTAGTTGTTATTAGAGTTAAATTTTGTTTTCTAGTATTGTGATTTTTTAATATAATCGGTTATGCTCTATATATTTGGCTTCTGCAACACGTCGCTCCCGTCGCTACCATCACAATCAAGAAAGTTGCAGCCCATCAATCAAGAAGAAACCATCGATGATGGAGAAGACAAATGTGTACTAAAATGCCTTCTCTAGTCAACTACCTCTACTAGCTTTGACCTCTACAACCAACCATCTTTGGTCTCACTCTCCTTCACTGCTTCGAGGTTGGTTTGTCATCTAGTTGGACGAAAGGATGGGTATTGTTATAGGTTGATTTCATCATCTTGCTCATTCATCACAATTACCACCTATCCCTTCCTTTCTTCAACCGTTAACTAGATCCAACCACCTATAAGAAAAGAGAAGACGATTGAATGCTCGGCAGTGAAGGAAAAAAGAAGATGAATGTAACATCCCATTTTCAAAAGCAGTATAATTTTTTTTTCATCAGAGTAGAGCATCGGAGCGATTGAGTAACTGATACATATATTTAAAATGCCGTAAGTCTGGCTGTTTACAGTAATGGTACATTGTACCGAGTGTTTACAAAAGTAGATAACAACGGAGGAAAGTCTTCAGCCGGGTCTCTATGCGGCCTGCTTGCCTTTCTCCTCGGTCCTCGTTCCTCCCGATCCCGACGCTATGTTAAGAGCCGAGGTTCAATGCCCATTGAACCTCGGAGTAATTGCTAACCTCATATTTACGTACACAATATATGGACTACGGACAATCACAACATTAACAGACGTGAGCCCAATAACGGATATACTACACATACAACCAATGCGGATATATCGCTCCCAAATACAAACATATCGCTCCCGCCGTGCGCACATTTAATCAATGCGTACATATCGCTCCCAAATACATACGCTATACTCTAACATCTATATGCACTCGATTACAACATAACAACTATACACACACAATACACATAGCACATACATGCATATCATGAACATCAGCGTTAGTGTTACAGTACGCGAACGTACCTTCGTTGACGAAAAACAACACGTTTGACAGAAAACGGTACTTGACGGACAACAAATGTATGACAATGGTTTCGTGATTACGATATCCTATAAAGATAATATCACATTTATCAACTTTTAGCATTATAACGGGCATTTTAGGTAAAAATTACTATTTTGCCCCAACCCCTAATCGGCGAAATTTCGCGGAGAAGCTTTGCTTTCGCTCTATCTCTCCGAATTTTGACAGATTTTTTCCCTCATCATATTTTCGAAATATATATCATATTTACCCCTAAATATGATATCTAGACTATCTTAAAAAATTAAAGATAAATCTAGCATTCCTACTATATCTACCGAAAGAACTACCGAAACTAAAGACCGCAGACCAAGAACTTACCCGGGTCCGGCTAGAACTTCTCCGGGCTCCTCCTTCTCTCTAAAACCTCTCTCTATTTCGGTTTTGGGGTGTGAGAAATGAAGAGGGGAAGGCTTCTATTTATAGAAGAAAAAGTGACACTATTCATTACTTTATCGACCGGATTTCGGCCGTCGATCGCACTTCGCCACGTGGCTCCATCTTGGCCTTACACATGTCTTGCCTATGTTATCCTTCTAGAAGAAGATGATGTCATCTTGCTAACTTACCGATCAAGTTCCCTGATCGGTGTCCTAATCGCGTAATCTTGACGAAACTCAAAAATACGGCAACTAGGTTTTGAAGTTCTATTCTTTCTCTTTAAAACTACTGGGTTTAACTAAATTTTTGATCTCATTAAGGGTATTCCGTAGTCTGCTGAAGATTTTAGGACGTACGCCATCGATTCTGGAAATGACTTCTTATAGAACCAGCCTTCCGGACAAAAATTCACCGATTCATAATATGTCCGCACCCAAGAAACCTAATCCCCGGTTTGTCACAACTATATCGTTTTCTATAGGTTCTCATTTATACTATCCGACCTATTTCGATTTATCCCGTATCTTAATGACTCATTTGTTTTCGAAATGACTTAAAGATGTCAACTCCGAGGTAGAAATTCACTGGTCTATAAAAAGTCCAGATGACTTAGACTATATCCCTATATTTTGGTGTAGGATTTTATTTCTATCCATTCTCAAATGTCCTATTGGCTCTTTACCATATATATTATTATTTTATTCAAAATATCTAGATATTTTTTTCTTTTATTTTTTATTTATTTTTCTAAGCACAAAATATTTTATTACTATTTTATTATTTTTATTTTTATTTATTTTTTTATTTCGAATTTATTAGCCTTAAAAATAATTATTTAAATTATTTTTAATTCATTTACTCTATACCTTAATTATCCCATTAATTACCAGATTAGCCACTTATTAATTTTTGATAATTTTCTTAATTAGGATAAATCATTATCTCACAACTATTTTACTTACATTGGTATTTTATACCCCATGTAAAATATTAAAAATCATGGGGTCACTTATGATCCCCAAAATAATATTTAATTTTGTCTCATTATTTTTCAAGGGAAATTATCCAAAAAATTCCTAAAATTAGAGACAACATACTTTCTAATTTTTAATAAATATTTTACTGCCTCTTAGGATTTATCATAATATATTTAGGCCATTTAATGCCCTAAGAATACATTTTAGCTCTTTATCTCTCCTAATTTCCATAGTAATTACCTTAGAAAATAAGATAATTATTACTTATTATTTGAAACCACATATTCACCTATTTTCAATAGGTCTTATTAATCGAAATATAAAATTCCGGATAAAAAATTATCCGGTATTACATTTCTCCCCCGTTAAACAAAATTTCGCCTCAAAATTTGCTCTATCCCAATTTAGACTCGTCTATCTAAACTTCGGACTATTCGCTCTGGAACTTTTCTCTATATGTCACGCTCCTCTTGGTGATCGAGAACTTGCTTTGGTTTGACCGCAAAGATCTTGTCATGTCGTACTTTGATATATAGTATTTCCCGTGGCACCCATATACCTCGGTCAATACCAGATATCAAAATGTCTCCATGGTGCCCTTACACCATGGTAACACAAGATACCTTACATGTTTCCATGGCGCCCATACACCATGACAACACAAGATACCTCCAACTCAATGACACAATCGCGGTCGATTTGTAACAACGAAGAAACATAGAACACGTCACGGAGGTTTTTCACGTAATCGTATGGCTAATACCTACGTCATATATTGTCTAGAGAATATTCCTTTCAAGAGAGGTAGTACCTTGGACCATCTCCGGAAGTTCTTTGTCCCCTGCACTGGTTATTGCGTACATCCGGCCTGAGTTCTTTGGCCTTAACCTTGCAGCTATCTCAGGACAGTCTATGCTGATGTGTCCAGGCTTCTGGCATCTGTAGCAAACCCGTCTCTCTGCAGCTTTCTTAGGACAGTTCTAAATAATATGTCCTGGCTTCCGACATCCGAAGCAAACCTGTACCCCAATACAGTTAACACCAGGATGATATCTCCCGCAATTTGGACATGATCGGGGTCCCGACATTCTAGGGTTGTATTGCTGCCCAGTCTGAAGTGGCCTCTTACTTTCTCTTTGGTAGTCACTCCATGGTGCCTCTCTCTTCCGCGAGGAATTTTCACGGTTGACCTCGCTACGACCAAGACCGCTATCTTTGTTGGAAGGTCTATTCCTCCGCAATTCCTTCAAGTTCGATCAATCGATCCGCAAGACTCCACAACTTGAGCCATTTCAAAGATACCGCCGAGATACCAAATTTTCTCCCTTATCTCATACCTTAACCCGTAAATCAACCTATTCGCCTTCCACTTTCGTTGTCGTGATTTTTTTAGATACGACGAATATCGCGACAGTTGGTGAACCGGGCATAGTAATTGTCAAAGGATTCCTCGGAACCTTGCTTGATATGGAGAAACTCCTCCTCCTTGATCACTTGCGTTGTTGAGGAGGTAAATACTTGTTCATTGAATTTTTCCAGAACTTCTCCCAAGTAACAGGGCAATAACGTGTTCGCAATGTGGTAGCTACGCTTTTCCACCATCTATGCGCATCGCCTTCGAGTTTATATATCGCAAGTTGAGCCTTCCAATTATCCGGGCAGTCCATGACTTCAAATATTTTGTCTAGACTCATCAGCCAATCCTCAGCCAAATCGTTCTTCCCATGGAAACCAGGCGGCTTGAGTTTGCAAAATTGTGTGACCCAGTGTTGTGTGGTCTCCACTACTCTTCCTCGTCGAGGAGGTGACTGCGATCTGTCAGACTCCTCTACCTCTTCTTCACGTTCCTCACTTTGCTCATCATCTTCTTCTTTCTCAGCATTTCGATCCTCTAGTTGTCTCTCAGCTTGTCTTTCCCGCCTTTCTTCCGGTTCACCAACAAGAGTCCTCAGCTCGTGCAGAGTTCTCCTCATCTCCTGCATCTCATTTTGCTCTGGTTGGTTTGGTATAGCATTTACCCGAGGTTGTCTACCTCGTCCTCTACTACGGCCTCTGCCCCGGGCTCTACCTCGGCCTCTGGGAGTTCTGGCTCCTCTTACATTCACCATATTCCGTTCTTTTTCCTTCGTTCGGGGAAACGTTAGATTTAAGAAAACAATTATTAGTATATCACCGACTTTAGCGCATTAGTATACACACTGCTTAATAGACTATATCGCACTTTAGCATTCACACTACAATTGAACACCCACATCATTTTCCTCATTCAGAATTTTGTTGTTTCGATCTACTCAGAAACGGGTACGAAATATCGTATCGGGAGTTCTTTTACATGAGTCAAATACTGCATGTGCCTATCCTTGTTGGTCTTGGAGTTTCATTCGGCGTGGCCCAGCTCCACATATAAGCTCTGCGCTAGGACAAAATAGTCGTCCAGTACAAACCGACGATTATCGAATTATCGTCGAGTTATCGAGACGATATCGAGTTATCGTAATTATCGTGGTCGATATCAAATATGAATATGGATGATGGATTTACTGATTCTGGTTTAGAATGATGCACCGACAGAGGGTGGTACACTGGTTCAGAATGGTATACCAGTCCAGACTGGTACACCGACTTAGGGCTATATCAGTACTCATTTTCAAAACATGCTCTTTAAAAAGGCGTAGAGCCTAACTCCGTTACTCAACCAATTTAGCCGGTAGGTGTCTATCATGGGAGCCTCACCGTGCTAGGGTGACCGATTGGGCGATCTACATAGACTAGCCCTGCCTTCGGCACCAAAAGGTTTTGGAATAACTTAGTCAGATCTATGCCAGGACAACTGCTCTGATACCAAAACTGTAACATCTCATTTTCAAAAGGAGTATATTTTTTTTTCATTAGAGTATAGCATTGGAGCGATTGAGTAACTGATACATATATTTAAAATGCCGTAAGTCTGGCTGTTTACAGTAATGGTACATTGTACCGAGTGTTTACAAAAGTAGATAACAACGAGAGGAAAGTCTTCAATGGGTCTCTATGCGGCATGCTTGCCTTTCTCCTCGGTCCTCTTTCCTCCTGATCCTGACGCTATGTTAAGAGCTAAGGTTCAATGCCCATTGAACCTCAGGTAACGGTTAACCTCATATTTACGTACACAATATATGGACTACGGACAATCACAACATTAACAAAGACGTGAGCCCAATAACGGATATACTACACATACAACCAATGCAAATATATCGCTCCCAGCGTACAAACATATCGCTCCCAACGCATAGAATCAATGCAGATATATCGCTCCCAGCGTACAAACATATCGCTCCCAGCGTACAAACATATCGCTCCCAGCGTACATACAGTTATACTCTAACATCTATATGCACTCAGACAACATAACAACTATACACACTAGAGCTGTCAATCAGGGCTGGCCCGGCCCTCCAGGGCCGGCCCGTGAAGGGCCAGGGCCTAACAGGGCCGGCCCTCCAGGGCCCGGAGTAAGAAAAACACATGTTTTTCAAAGCCCTACCCCGAGAGCACTGTGGGCGGCCCGCAGGGCCTGAAAATTACTATTCTAAATTTTAACTATTTTTCCTCCGTGTGTTTCAAAGAAATATAATTAGTAAATTACAACACGAATCATCTAATAAATAAGCACAGTCACTAATTTATAATCAAAAGAAAACTATGTTCACAAATAACTCACATACTGTAAAACATAAAAAGCATATCACTAAACGACATTAGTATGATGACTATTATTGTCGTCATTTTCGTCACTATCATCAATTTTAATGACATTTGATTGTTCTTCACTTTGAGTAGTAGCCTCTGGCTCATGAGTAAGAATATCATGAAATTCTTCTCCCGCATCATGAACACATCCATAATCTTTATTTGTAACAAATTATAAATCAAATCATAAAATTAAAGTATAGTTATTATGTATTTTGTAGTTAAATGGATAAACAACTCTATAACAAATACAAAATATATATAAATTAATAAATTTAAAAAGGAAAAAAAGAAAAAGCTACAGTGAAAAGGGCCTGCAGGGAGGGTCTGCGCGGCCTCCGGCCTTAGGCCCGTGGCCCATTGGCCGGCCCTCGGGCTAATTTCAAATATCTCGTCCATTTTTCAAGCCCGGCCCTTGAAGGGCCAGGGTTTAAACGGGCCGGCCCGATGGGCCTGGCCCGATGGGCCTGGCCCGTTTTGACGGCTCTAATACACACACAATACACATAGCACATACATGCATATCATGAACATCAGCGTTAGTGTTACAGTACGAGAACGTACCTTCGTTGACGAAAAACAACACGTTTGACAGAAAACGATACTTCTGATAGACAACAGCGGTATGACAGCGGTTCGTGATTACAGATACCTTAATTATTTAAATTATTTTTAATTCATTTACTCTATACCTTAATTATCCCATTAATTACCAGATTAGCCACTTACTAATTTTTGATAATTTTCTTAATTAGGATAAATAATTATCTCACAACTATTTTACTTACATTGGTATTTTATACTCCATGTAAAATATTAAAAATCATGGGGTCACTTATGATCCCCAAAATAATATTTAATTTTGTCTCATTATTTTTCAAGGGAAATTATCCCAAAAATTCCTAAAATTAGAGACAACATACTTTCTAATTTTTAATAAATATTTTACGCTCTCTTAGGATTTATCATAATATTTTTAGGTCATTTAATGCCCTAAGAATACATTTTAGCTCTTTATCTCTCCTAATTTCCATAGTAATTACCTTAGAAAATAAGATAATTATTACTTATTATTTGAAACCACATATTCACCTATTTTCAATAGGTCTTATTCATCGAAATATAAAATTCCGGATAAATAATTATCCGGTTTTACAATGAAGGCGTTGTTATCACCATCGCAGATATGGGTCTTCTTCCCCTCTAACAGTATTGAGTCTTCTTCCACCTTGATTTTGGTTTGTTTGTCGAGTTTCTCGACTTTGACAATGTTCCGACCAAAGTTTATAGTACTAGTCAATTGCATCGATAAAGATCTCATTATATAAGTTGAATGTAGGTTTTTTAATTCTATAATTGTGTATGCCCTTTTAAATTTGAAGATATTTGGGATTGTCATAATTAAGTTTCCATAGTTGAATGATAGATACCAATGTGCTTCTCATTCGTTGTTGCAGTCTACTCTATGATATGTGAGAAGTAATGAGACAAGGAAGAGGAAGGAAGGACTAGTCTTGTCAAAATGGAGCAAGCCTCGTATTTGATCATGATATTTTATTTTTAATAATATAAGGGGAAATGTAGTCTTTCATTAATTTTTAATTAAGAGTAAATACACAAAAAACACAGACCCCATTTTGGTCTCTTACAAAAAAAATTGACCCTTATTTGTCCTTTTTATGGACTAAAAAGGACCTTTTGGAAATTTGTGAGGGATCAAAATGTCAACCAATCGACCCTTATTCATCCTTTTTATGGACTAAAAAGGACCTTTTTTTTTGTAAGGGACCACAATGGGGATCACGTTTTTTGTCAAGGACCGTAGGGTATCTACTCTTTAATTAATCATAGAAAAATTTATATAAACATTCCATCCAAATATTACTCCATACCAAATGCATTTTTAAAGTCTCATTCCCAATCTCAATGTCAGTCCCAATCCTAATGCCAATCCTCTATCAAAATTCTATGTTGCGTACCAAACAGGGTCTTTGGGTCTAGTGTTCGAGTCCTAAAGGGTCACTTGTGTTGGGAGGAGTAGCCATGAACCTCAAACCGGATATTGGATGATAAAAAAAAAACTAATATAATATGTGAGCGGTGAGGCGATACATATTACCATGAGTATAATGAATTATTGAGTTAAAGTCTAATCAAGGAAAAAATAAGTCCAATTTTATCTTGATAGTTTTTGTAAGAAGTTGTGTATATTTGAAAGTTTTTCTAGAAACCACATCACCCCCAAAAGTATTAAAAAATCATAGGTGTTAAAAGTGATAACAAATAATGTTAAACTTTTACTAGTCAACAACAGTCTTTAACGTTTAGGACTAGAAAGGAAAATAGGTTAGGTTAGACTTTAGCCAAATAGGTCTAAGCCTACAACAGAATTTAAAATCCTGACTTGAGCTTAAATCATTTTTTGGGCATGAACATGAGCCTTCAAAAGGTCTAACATGCCAAGAAGCCTTTTAAAAAGCCCACTTAAAATATAATCATTTTAATTGGTTTAAAAGTTTATGCCTACAAGATTATATATAACCCTTCAACGCTATTTAAAAGCCTACATTATATCTTAGCTACAATTTGAGGCTATAACCAATGTTGTTAAACTTGCGAGTCAACTCATCAAGTTTAGCAAGTTTGCATTGTTATCTCAGGAAAACGTGTTAACTCGAATGCAAAATCATTCTATGCTCAAACTCGTTTCTGACTCGGTCAAACTCATTAAACTCAACTATTTGAAACCGAGTCAAGCGAGTTGTATATCTGGGTATAGAAAGGCTAAAAATCGCCTAGAAGAAAGAATAAAAAACATATAAGGTTAAAAAGAAGCTACATATTACTTATTTAGGAGCCCTATTTTTATCTTGGAAGTTTTGTGCCGTTGCCGCCTGTTGCCATCTTCATTTTTTTTTTCAAGTTTGAAAGGTAGGAATATCACCTAGAGGGGGTGAATAGGTGATCTCAAAAACTTTTCCCTAATCGCACACAAACGCAAGTAAGACATAAGCAGAGAAGAGAGAAAGACACAAAGCAATTTATATTGGTTCGGTCTAACACTTCGACCTATGTCCAAATCCCAAATCCTTTGGGTATTTCACTAATCACAAATGGTTACAATTACACACTCGTACTCGAGATGATCCTAATTCACTAGGACTCACTCCCTCTTACAAGTTGTAATCGTACACCTACACTTAAGGTTAAGATTTAACAACTAAACTGATAATCAAATGGTGTTTAAACTCCTCACGAGTAGATAAATATAAACACTGAAGTACAAGCTATCCAAAGATATTAATGAAATAGATGAAAAAGCAAATTGCAATAAATTCAAATTGAATGCATAACGTTTCGGTAGGTGGCGAATTCAATGCTTCGGCTATTTATAGATGTTGCAATAAATGACTGTTGGTAAAGCTTGAGGATTAACTATTGAGAGTCTTGAATATAACCGTGAGATAGATGAAGCTTGGTTAATATTTTTGCCGTTCGAATAATCCAGGTGGATTTGCAGTCTCGACATTCTCTTCATTCCTTTTGTTTTGCCCGTTGTGAAACAGCATTGAATGCTTAGTTGGAATGTAAGAAAAAGCTTTACATTGATCATAGTATTGGTTACAGAGATTATCACCGGTTTTGGAAACTGCATTTAATGCTCTTCTGACACACAAATTGCTTTAAGCAAATTTGTTCTTAATCCATGATAAACTTATCTGAAACTCATTAACAAACTGATTAAAAGCAATTAGGATTAGTAATGAGTAATGTTAAGAAGCAATAAGATTAAACACAGTGATTTATAGTTTACGCAGACGGTGATTTGAATAACAAGGTGATCATGCTCGAGCAAGCTTATATGTATGCTCAGGCAACAATTTAAAAGACATATAGAAAAAGGCTTGAGATCACCCAATGCTTGAGCAAGGATCTTTGCTTGCTCGGGCAAGCTTCTCTGGAGTCTCATGAGAAATGATTCACATCGTTGTTGCTCGAGCATGAAAGACTTCATGCTTGGGCAACAGATCGCCAATGCTCAAGCAAGCCATAAGGCATGCTCGGGCAAAGGTCAAACAGAGACGAGAAGATGAATGTTTGACGACGCTGCTCGAGCAAGCTTTTCTTTCTGCTCGAGCATGGTGCTCGAGCATGACATTTTCATGCTCGAGCACAAGTCATCCAGAGACTAAGAATACGAAATTGAAAGATGCTGCTCGAGTAAGCATTTACCTCTGCTCGAGCATGGTGCTCGAGCAAGCCTTCATCTCTGCTCGAGCATGACTCTTCAATGCTGTAAATTTGTTGCTTTGTCACACTGATGCTCGAACATGCTACATTCCCTTCTCGAGCATGACTCTCCATCTTGTATTTCTTTGCTCTGAGCCTGATGATGCTCGGGCATCACAAATACCCTACTCAGGCATGGTTCTCTGAAACACTTTAACAGGCCATTATATCATCTATGCTCGGGCATGAGCTATCCCTTGCTCGAGCAAACCTTAACTTAGAAACATTTTACTTAATTCAATAACTTAGGATTTGTGATCATCAAAACACCGAGAACTAACAAAGTTCACACCTTTAGTTTTTCTCCTTCTTCGCGCCTCCGCCTGTGGCTCTGCTTGCTGTATTCTCCTTTTCTCCTTGAACTAGAGGTTGGAGACGAAGGGACGAAGAAGAAGAGAGGAAGACACACACACACACACACACACAGAGAGAATAAAGAGGATGAAGAGAAAAAGAGAGGGAAACACCTTGTCGGAGTATTGTGAAGCAACTTAAAAAAGTAAAACATAAAAAGGTGTTTGGTCATCGGTAAGTTTTTTTATTTTTTTGAATAAAGAAGGTTAGTGCCTAGTGGTACGATACTAGAGAGTTGTGAAGCAATTCAAAAAGTAAAGCATTAGGTGAGTGCTTATTTTTTTCAAATAAAGAAGGTTGGTGGTACGGTTGGGTTGGGTATGTGTCAGAAAAGTTATTACACACTAGTTCTTCTTGTTAGATCACCATAATTGTAATTGTAAGGAGTGGTTGAAAAGTAGAGAGAATATATCTATCAGATTATTACTTTTAAACATTCACATCCTTGGCGAGAATATCAAGTGATCAAATAAAAAAGAAGTTGTTGGGGCCTTGGGGTGTTAGGCATTTAGCAATAGACTAAGTGGGTTAAGGGTTTGGGAAAGCTTCCAAGCTTCCTTCTTTTCGATTTTTTTATTAATTTTTTTTTTTGGTTTGGGTGAAGGTTTGATTTGTAGGCTAAAGTGTTGAAGTATTGTGAAGTAATTTAGCAAAGGACCATACGCATCAGTATTTGGCTGAAGGTATTTCATCCTTTCCTTCACCTTTTCATTGCTTTTAATTGATGAACATTTAATTATTATATTATTTTCATGAAGATCATGAGAAGGGAGCTTGCTTAAGATATTGGTTGAATCTTTCTTTTCTTTTCTTTTTCTTTTTTTACCGTAAGATGTTAGATGTCTTCTTTAATTGCCTCTTTTTTCTTAATTTGAGAATTTCTTCTTACTGCTTATTAATTAGGTAGTATATTAAATTGAAGATGTCTTCAAGCACAAAGGAAAATACTAGAAAGAAAAAGTTATTGCTACAAGAAAAAACTATCCAAGTAATAGATCTGATATATGATGAAAACATGAGATGGATGTTGATGGGAATGACAAAAAAGTAAAGTGTAATTATTGTGAAAAAATTGTTAATGGGGTTATTTATAAATTCAAAAATCATCTAGCACGCACAAAAATAGATGTTGAAGTTTGTGGCAATGTTCCTGAAGAAGTAAAGACCACAATATTGTAGCTTCTTTATAATGCAAAATTTGCTTCATCTAAAAGGAAAAAACAAGGGTTGATATCGGTGATGAAGATGATCAAGGTGCACATGCACAAGTTGAGTCTCAAAATTCAAAGAAAGGCCTGATGAATTTCTTGAGAAATACCCCAAAAAAAAAATAGCAAAGAGGTAGGCAACACAATCAACCATTAATAATATGTTTAAGAGAAACTTGAGGGAAGAGGCTTGTCAACAAGTGGCTCGATTTTTTATATATAAGTGTTATACCTTTTAATTGTATAAAAAATCCTGAATTTACAAAGATAGGAAGATTTGGTCAAGGATTTAAGCCTCCTTCTTATCATGAGATCAGAGAAAAATATTTAAACTTGGAATTAAAAAAACACACAAGCCTTGCTTGAGAACTTTAAAAGTGAATGGACAACAATAAGTTGTTCTATAATGTTTAATGGGTGGACTGATAGAAAAAGACATTCAATTTGTAATTTTCTAGTGAATAGTCCCAAAGAGACAGTAGTTTTATATTTATTAGATAATTTTAAGACGATTGGTAAAGTATTTGAGATGCTTGATGAGATTGTGGAAAAGGTAGGTGAAAAAAAAAATGTGGTGCAAATAGTAATTGACAATGCTACAAATTATAAAGCAACTGGGCAAAAATTAATGGAGAAAATAAAATATTTGTATTGGACTCCATGTGCAACCCATCATATTGACTTAATGTTAGAGGACTTTGAAAAAAAAAATTATATTGCATAAAGAAACCATTAGCCCGGTAGAAAAATCACAACATATATTTACGCAAGATCAATGCTCATTAGCCTTTTGAGAAAATACACAAATGTAAAGATTTAATTAGGCCTGCTGCAACTCGATTTACCACTGCATATATGACTTTGTCATGTCTTAATGAGCACAAAGTACCCCTGGTAAATTTGTTTAATTATCAAGATTGGAAGGATAGCAAATATTCATCTACCAAAGATGGAAAAGAAGTAGCAAAAAGTGCTATGGACAATAATTTGTGGAAGAATATTGTGACATGCCTTAAAAGTGTTACTTCTCTTGTTAAAGTTCTTTGCTTAGTAGAATCAGAAGAGAAACCAGCCGTGGGATTCATATATGAAGCCATGGAAATTATGAAGGGAAAGATCAAACAAAAATATAATAGTGTTAAAAAAAGGCAAGTATTAAATTAAATTTTTGTACTTAATTTTATTATGTAATTTTTCTATTTTTTATAATTTTTTTGGCATAACTTTTATTTTATTGACTATGATTTGTGATAGTTATGAGCTTATATGGAATATAATTGATGAAAGATGGGAAGCTCAACTACATAAGCATTTACATGCAGTGGCATACTACCTCAATCCTCATTTCCATTATGACAATAATTTCAAGCCTCATATGACTTTTATAATGCAAGAGATATGTTTAGTCGTGAAACTGCACAAGCGTTAAGAAAAAAACTACCTCTAGCAAAATGGTGGGATTCCCAGAACCTAAAAGAATTGCAATTTGTATTCTTAGCTTATGTTGCAACTCTTCTGGCTGTGAACGTAATTGAAGTGCTTTTGAGATGGTAAGATTTTTAATTTTATTTGTTTTTTTTTTCGATGTAACTTTTCTTGAATGTTAGAATAATAATGAAGTTTTTTTCTTCAAATTTTTTATAGATTCAGACCAAAAAAAGAAAAAGAAAAAAAGAAACTGTTTGCATCAAAAGAAGATAAATGATTTGGCATTTGTCATGTGCAATTTGAAACTTACAAGGAGCCAAAAGAGTAGATCTTTCAATTATGATTTTGAAGATATATATTTTGATGATGAATGGATTACTAAAGCAAGGATAGATGGAAACAATATGGAGGAAGAGAATGATGAGGTTCTTCAACCTCATGAAATTAATGAGAATATGGTTAATCCATTATTTAGTATTGACCTTAATGTTGATTTTAATATTATGATGTTAGGGCAAATTATAATGATAATGATGACGTGGGTGATGCAAATATTTCAAAATCTAATATCCCCTTCTACGTTCTTCATATCAGCAATTCATATCGCACAGCCCTCGTGCATTGCACGAGGTGATAATTGTCTTGTCTTGTTCATGTTTATAAAGGAGTTGGACAACAAACAGTGTCTATTGTATAGTACTACCTCCCATTCTAATTATAGGAAGATTTTTGTAGTGCAAATTGTCTTGTTAATTGTATGATACTTCTTAAGGAATTAATTGAAGAGCAAATAATAGGATTATATAATCAATTTTGTTGTTTTAATAACTAAGAGATATAAAGGTAATTTAACCTAAATGTTAAATTCCTAATTATGATGTATAACCTCATATATAATTTGTTAAATTCAGTTACCCAAATTAAATTTTGGGTTGTTCAACCATATTTATATGAGACTTTCTATAATATTTACAATAAAATAATAAAATTCCATTTATTATAATCTCACATAAGAAATTGATGCACTTGTCCATTTGCAATAATACGTATAATTTGTTTATAATAGTAACAAGCATTGCCTAACACGCGCTACACGTACGGATGAATTTAGCTTAAGTGTAATCAATATTCATAATATATTCAATCACACATCAACTAGTTTTATCCACATAAGTTGTTTGCAATGCAATGCATGCAAGATTAATATTAACTGAAATGTCATGAAAGTGCCAAAAAAGAAACTGTCAGTAGTCTGCCACCTACATCAATAAAATGAGACATTATGAACCAACACACGACTTATTTTTAATCATAAATACTGGAATCCATTCACATGAATAAAACTGAACCTCTTTCTCATTGGGGTTCCCAAAAGCCACCAAACAACAAACCATGAAAACAAAGAATAAACCCAATAGCCATAAGAGCCTCTCCAACATTGTTATTATCAATGTCAACAAGAAGCAAGATTGAGCCATTGCAAAGATAAAGGCTGCCTAGACACGACGCAATATGAGATAAAAGGGCAATGCCTGAGTTAGTGAACCCAATTAAGCACAATATATACTAGCCAATTTATAGGTATGAACGAACTGGCTATAAGGAAGGAAAAATCTCACAGGAAGGCATGGTTCAAAATAGATGCCACGGACAACAAAGCGAGGCACAACATGGATGACCTACAGACGACATGATGAATGACCTCAAGCACAATAATTACACCATGGATGAATGGATCGGATCACCCCCCGAAGAAGATTCTTGGAGAAAAACTACAATCCTAAATATAAGATAAAGTTAGGTAAAATAGTTTTTTTTTTTTAAAAAATAATGAAGAGTGGGCACGATAAATATAAATATTTTAAAGTAATTTCATTATTTTTCTTATTACAAAATAGTTAACTTTGTCTTATATTTAAGTGTAGGCATTAAACAATCAGCAATCAAAAACATGTATTATTTTTTATTTTTTATTTTTTTTTAAAAAAAAAACCCAAATTCAAGGGGGACACTATTATATAACTCCAAATACCTATATAGATCTCCAGGTTAACAAGAAGATTACTCTCTCTTATCCTTAATAGAAGACATATTTACCAATTAGATAAATTAAAGAAGTTAGTTAAGTTAATTAATATGATATGTATTTTTTAAAAGCATCTTAGTTGGATCTCATTAATTTCTTCTTCCATCTCTTCCTTAATTACGGTTGAAGGAGCATCAATCAATAGGGAAACTTAAAAAAAGATTGATAAATATAAAAAAAGTAAGGTGACATCAGCACCTTGGAACTATTTTTTGGCTCATCCAATGCCCTAAAGTAATTTGTGCTGCACCCATCACCATGAAGTGTTTTTTTGTGTAATTTTGCACTAACAGTTTAGATAATTTAGGGTGTCTGATAAACTTGAAAAATGCTTTAGGTGTTGGATGCACACAAAAAATAGTTTATCATACTTGATGCAATTAAAAAATATTTTAGGGTGCCCAGTGAACTAGGAAAAATATTTAGGATGCTGGATACATCTTAACCCTATAAAAATATATTTTATATTTAGGATCAAAATCAACTTCCCAAATATGAATACCAAAGGAATTAAATTTTTATTTTGGATTTGTAATTCTTCTAAAGTAGAAAGCACTAAAGAATGAAGGCGACAATAAAGATAAGCATCACACCTTGCTAGATGGGGTGAATTGATCCTTACTAAAACTTTTTTGGGAAGAAAAGGGCGCGAGAAGACGTGCAGAGACTAGCTAAGGGAAGCTTATGAAATCTTCCAAGAGAGTTGCTCTATAATCCGTCGGAGGAACATTCAAGATTACAGTTTCAATACCCATTTGCTGATCTTGACTAGCCAAAAAATTGACACACCAATTGACTTCTCTGGACATGGGATAAAAAATGACAATCCAGTCACGCAGCAAAAGAAAATGAATTCGTTTGACATGGATGCTGAGAGAATGATCTCCAGAGAGGTCGCTACTGATACCTACAAGGATTTTGCGAAGTCACTAAATAAAGCAATTTTGCGGTAAGCGTGATTCCAACTAAAACAAAGTGCTTCATGGATCCCCATAATCTTTACAGTCGTACGATAAATGTAACCTGATTTTTTAATGAAACCAAATATCCAAAGTAGTCACGTAGCAGGCCACCACAAGTAGCTTCTCCATTTGGAATATAGAGCTATTAATGTCTAGTCTCAACCAGTCTTCCTTAGGAGGGATTCATTTGGTTGGGGATTCATTGTAGGAGGGGTTGATGATGTTTTTAAGAGATAGGAACTTGAAATCCTCATTAAGTCCCTGAGTAACTGAAAAAAACTAGATCTTTTCTAGAGTTGGGTCTGTCAGAGTAGATTCTGCTACATCTTTCCTATCCCAAGATCCTTACTCAAATAAGTCAAATTTGAAGAGAAGGGAAGAAGAGAGCGGCCAAGAAGATGAAAAAGACCCATGGAACGTATTATATGCTCATGAAAGTTTTTCTGGTAACAATCTCACTCATGCGTCATGCCCAGGTGCACGAAATTGTCAAACGTTGAGTTCATTTATCCTTTTGTCCGTTCATGATCAACTGGACTGGCCCATAAACCAATTATGGTAGTGGTTTAAGCATCGGCAGGTAAAATCGGGGTCAAGGTAGTGATAATAAAAATGGGTAAGAATATATTTATTATTAAAACTATAATTTCATATTATTTTAATCAATGATTATTAGTAAAAAAAATTAAGAATCATTTCCCTCCTCCTTTCTCCCCCATTCACATGGGCTCCCTTGTTCACTTTTCTGACTCTCTCTCGTTATGGACCAGACAAGTGGACCGTTCGTTGCAGATCCAGACATATTAGCAAAAGCAAACGGTTTAGAGCCGAAAGCCATAAGATAGTGCACTTTCATAATGGTGTTTTGTTGACTTCGTTTGCTGTTATTTCTATTGGGTCTTAGTTCCCTCTTTCCATACCTGATTTTAATCAGGAAGGCTGCGTTGTATCTTTGAATCTCATGTTTGTTTTGGGGACATTTGCATGTAGAAAGCGCCGAGGTATTCATTTTGATGAGGGGGTAGTTTGCAATGCTAGCTTAATGGAATGGTTTAGATTTCCCCCCTTTATTTGGGCCTGCACTGCTAAGTTCTAAACTTTTACATAATTGATTTCATCAACTTTAAAGGGTGCCAAGTAAACACAGGAAAAAATTAAAGATGTGAAGTGATTTTGCAAGAACTAAATGCTACTGTTATTTTCCTTTCTTTACTTCTTTATATGTGTCCTAATCTCAGCCCTTGCTCTGTCATTTAGTGATCTCATTAAATCAGAACGAAGATGTTAACAAGGTGAGCATCAATTTTCTCTTTGATGCAAGATGCTCTCTCTCTCTCTCTCTTGTTTGCTTTCTTCAGCCCAGTATTTTCAAGTTGATATGGAGGTTCTTCTGAAACCAATTGAGTCTCTTGTTGATTATGTTTGGATGTGAGATAGAACTGAGTATGACTGAGGAGTTAACACGTTTTTTCCTGAAGGCAGGCTATTTCAGGTTGAATATGCTATTGAAGCCATCACTGTATGATGCACTTCACAATGATCTCTCATTTCCTTTTTATTGTGTTGTTTCTTCTGATTTTGTGCTGAAAACATTTATAAGATATGATATTATTCTTGTGATCTCTCACAATGTTTTGTTTCTTCTGATTTTGTGCTGGCACAATAATATGCATTAATTGTAAATTATAATTGGCTTTTGTTGGAGGCAGGAGGGATCAACTGCAATTGAGTTGAAGACAAAAAAGGATGTGTTGTCCTTGCAGTTGAAAAGCGTATCACTTCACCACTGTTGGTGCGTTTATTTACCAAATTGCATTGTTGTAAAGTGTCAATGGCTAAGAACAATTTTAAGAAATGCAATGCTTGTTCTGTAATTGGAGCTGGTGATGAGCAATATATATTGAAGAAAATTGTGTTGGGATTTGAGATAGATTTACTTGATGAAAATTATACTTTAGGAGTCATCCTATTAGTTTTGACTTTTGGGTTTGCATTGTAATTTATTTTACTAAAATATATTCTTTTAAAGATTATTTTACAACTGAAAAAGAGCTCTGCTTATATAGAGGAGCAGAGGTGCAAGATAACAAATCTTATGAGCTGGAGGATAAGATGCACTACAATAAAGTTATGGACGGAAATTAAAGAGTACAGACACTTATAACATAAAGTAAAACAGTACATCACACAAGAGACACATAGCACACTTTTTAGTACAATACAAAACAAGCAGAAATAACAAAACTTTGTACCATGACATTGAATACTTCTAACCTTGGTTTTCTTTCATCTATTTTTCTTTGTGGGCAAGATGTTGTGATCTTTAGGTTCTATAAAAATGAACATAATATATGTTTTGTATTTTAACTTAACCTCCAGTTATACCGTTTTCTATTTGGGCAAAGAAATATGATTATTGTCTATCCTTAAGTTCTTCAGGTAAGACCTCAAAATGTCATATATTTCTAATGATACCCACTCAGTTCAAGCCACATTTTCTTTGGGCTATGATATATTTTGTGACTTCCTTCCATTTTTTTGTTTGTTTGAATTTCTCCTCCAGGAGCCAAGCAGTGTTGAGAAAATCATGGAAATTGATCAGCACATGGGTTGTGCAATGAGTGGACTAATTGCTGATCCTTGAACACTTGTTGAGCATTATATCTAGTGTTTATTATATATTTTGTTAACTTGTGTTTTTTTCATAAAGCTTCTTAATTGAAAACAAAATGGGTGGTGATTTTATATTCCTAGAAATAAATTCCCTAACAATGAGATGACATAATAGAGTATATTTAAGTTGTGAATGGTTCATTTTGTTAGTAGGGACAAATGATGTGGTAAATATGTGACACTTGTGTTTACCAGTTTTTAGTTTGTTATTATCCTAAAGTTTTAACCTTATTTTACTCATGAATCTGAATTTAGTATGAATGTAATTTAATATGATGTATTTATTGGATGTCAAATTATTTATTTATTTAGGGCTTAAGGTTGAACATAAGAGCATATTTAGGAGTATTTGTCAGGTTTCAGGTAATTTTCAAATAAAGAATACTTCCCCACCCTCATTTCATACCAAAAAAAATATTCATGCGTTGCTATGTATTTTTTAAAATATATTTCTCTCATATATTGATTACAAGACTTAATTACATAAACTATAATAATAATAATAATAAAATTATATATACACACACGGTTTTACCATAATAAGGAACCTACCAGCACGTAAATCATGGGAAAATATCTATTAATATGAAATATCATGAGTATTTTATTTTATTTTATTTTTACAGAAAATATATACAGGCTCAAAATAAAAAAGATGGCAAAAAGAAAGCCCAAATACGTAACAAAGAAAATAACCCTACAAATAACCTAACCCTAGAATAGGTTTTAAAGTTTGCGAAAAAGAAACCCCAATAAATAACAATGCATCAAAAAGCAATTTATTCTACATGGGGTCTCAAAGTCTGCTAAGCTCGGAACATTAGTCAATATCCTTAGTTTGTTTTCCAGTGTTTAAGTTTCTTCCACTCGCTTTAGTTTTTTTCCACAACTTACGTAATATTTCTTTTTGTTCCTTTGCTTATATTGTACTCTAGGTTCTTTTATCTCTAATATATTATTATGTCCTTTTTATTAAAAAGGAGATTTTGATGAGATATTGCAATACATTCATTGATGAAGAAGTAACTGCAACCACTTTAATGGCTGATATCTTTGAATTAGGATTCTCTTTTTTACCTTTTCTGCTCCCATCCTTTGCCTCAAACCTATGTAGTTTTGGAATAAAAATAAGTAAGGGAGGCTTCTTCTTCTTCTTTTTGTTGAAGTAGCATTTAGTATCCCAAATTAATAATTTTTAGTACACTCAGCACCCTAAAATATATTCTTTTGTGGTACCCAGTATCTAACACACCCATCACCCAGAAGAAAATTCCTAGTAGCAAGCCCAGAGTGCTAAAAATATGCACTAAAGTTACTTTAGAACACTAGGATGGGAAGGGTAAAGGAGATAATACTAATCCAATATCATTGGTAGCATATTAGTAGTTTTTTTTTTTTTTTGATAAGAAAAGGTTTTGGAGGGTTCGACGTCCCCACTGGGCGCAGAAGACGGCCCTGCGCCATGAAAGACTTACTTGGACTTACGAGATCGCTTATCAAAGGAGCTGACGCGAGAGGATCGAATCCACCACCTGGCTGTCTTGAATCTAGTTGGTTTGTACTTTAGAACACTTGGAATTTTTAAATGAATGTACTTGGTTTGTCCAACAAAAGGCCGATATCACTAATGAGGAAGTCAAGCAAGCTGTTTCGAGTATGGAAGGATCTAAGCAACCGGACTAGATTTGATGTGGGTTCTCATTCTATGTTTTTTATTGTCCATGAAGCTTTTCATCATTTGAAAATAAATATAAAATCACTCAAACTACTATATATGAATAAGCTATGGCATATGACAGGGTTAAATGTGATTTTCTTCTTGCTCCGCTCCTTAAGATGGAATTTTTTATTTTAAAAAAATCCATTGCTCTTATGAATTGTATTGCATCAGACAAAATGTTTAATGTTCGAAAATCATGTCTCCATTTTTCTATAACTGTTCCAAAATTAGCGAGGGAAGAAATTAGCCAGCTTTTAAGGACTTTCTTGGGTTTCACAAAGAACTTTAAAACCCCATAAATCTGAGGGGAGGATTGGGTTTTAAGGACATCGAAGTTTCCAATCTTGCATTATTAGCTAAATTGGGACGGAGAATATTGCAGGAACCACAGTTGAGTGAAGAAGCAATTAGCACTGTAAATAGTCCACCAATCCACTCAAAATTCGACAATAAAGTGGTTACTGCTACTGGCTACATACTTTTCCCAAACTCTACAGTACAAAATAGTTTAACTTGGCAACATACTGCAAATTCACGAGTAGCATAAAGTACATTGTGCAACTTTTTAATGCCATAACAATTATGAAGATAAAGGCGACAATGAAGGAGAAACACAGAAGTTATGCAAAAGGGAAATCATAGGCGACTTATCACAGCTTCCACCTCCGAGGGGGAATAAAGATGGTACGTTGGAGCCACCTTAGCAATGTCAACGTTATTGGGAGTCACCTAATTTTTTTTAAAAAAATAATAATGGAAACAAGTTAACTTCTAGGCAACATTTAGTACATGGAAAAGTTTATACGCACCAGAACATTACATTGCTCTTATAGTTTGTTTTGAGAAGGAAAACTATATTAAGTGGGTCTTTGGAAACACCCACAATCACTTAACATTCTTTTTATAAAGCGCAAAATCACTTAAAATAAAATAATCCAAAAACACCCACTAAACTAGGGGTGAGCAAATCAAAACCGAAACCGAAAACCGAACCGAATAATTCGGTGTTCGGTCTTTTCGGTTTTTTAAAGTAGCTTAGTTCGGTTTTCGGTTCGGTTTTTGCAAAATTATTTCGGTTAAAACCGAAAAAACCGATTTTATTATTATTATTATTATTTTTTGGGTAGAAATAACCTAAATTAATTAAAAAGAAGATGCATATGTATGAGTCTGACCCAACCTTATGAGTCATGTAAAGTATACTATAGTCAGGTTGCACTCAATAGTCAATATTGTAGATTGATTCAGTAAAAAAAAAAAAAGTAGATTGGCCATTTTACAGAATTAACCTAAACAAAAAGGCCCACAATAAGGCCCAACTTAAGCCCAAAAACCGAATTAACCATAAAACCGAACCGAAATATTTCGGTCTTTTCGGTTCTTCGGTTTCGGTTCGGTTTTTAGAATGTGTATTTCGGTTTTAACCGAAAAACCAAACCAAAAACCGAATGCTCACCCCTACACTAAACTATCCTAAACTAATAGCTAATTACAAAATTGATACATGAATTTTCAAAAAAATGGCGACACTCTTCAAATTTTGGGATTATATGGAATCATTAAACTTATTCATATGAGGTCAGCCTTATGTTTAATTTTCATCCCAACCTGATATGCCAGTTCATGAAGACTGTTCAATAGAGAAAGCAACTTGAAATTAACTCTAAAAGTATTCAATATTTTTATTCTAGTGTAAAGTTCCACAATATTTTGTTATATTTTTAAAGTTTCAATAACAATGCTGTAACAGAGCCTTAGTTTGGATGAGGTAAAATAAATTTCCCCCCGCTTTTGTTCAAATAATAAGGCACTGTAGACTGTAGTAGATCAGGTCTTAGACTGTTAAGGAAGTGTAGAACTAACTAACTGTTACATTCTACCTACCTAACTAAGCCTCCTTTTAATAAATATTTTCTACACTTTACATATCAAAGACCATCCTAGAAGGCATCTTTGAAAGAAATGATGGAAGCACAAGATCATTATAATCAATATACCAGGAGCCAGGAAGAGAAGGATAAGCGATTAGCACTATCAACATTTAATTTATGCTTACCTTCTCTTCCATAACTTGCTTGAGAATCGATAGAGCAATAGCCTCAGCTTCTTGAAGAGTTAGTTCCTGCAAAAGAAACAAATGTCATGGACACCCGGTTTAAATGAAATATATATATATATTTTTTTTGCCTTAGCTTTAAATGACATATGGATGCTTCTGGAAAGAGAATCCACCAAATCAGCATATGCAAAGTTATAGACAAAGATGAATCGATACATTGTTTTGATATCAAAACAATTATCTGATTTTAACGTTGCATAGACCCCCTAAATATCTAGTAAGTTGATGAAACCAAAGATATATGGAAGTCACATGATTTAAGGTACATAATTAATAAGTCATGCAGTGTTATATACTTGGTAGAAAAGTATAGATGAAAGGACAACAACTTACTTAGTGTCATTTGTACTCTAAATTGAAAAGGAATATGCTTAATTTCTAGAGAATGAGTTGAAATAAAGGTAAAAATGTGTCAGAATTTAATAGTTTGGAATACCAGTAAAAAATAGATAGGGTTTTATCTGTAGGTTCAATCACATGAATGCCATTCAACACGCAAGTATATATTCAATTCACTTTTACATCTCTACGGACACTAAGCTAGACTAATAATATTGTCAATCCGTTCAATTTCAATCAACCCAGGAAGAACAAGCATTACATCCCCACATTTATTTATTTTTAATTATTTCTAAATCTTTACACTTCACATCATCTCTCCCAATCACATTTTACTCTTACAGACAGTAATTATACATGTTGAAACAGCCCAACCATCAGAACGTGTATACCTTGTTGTATTGTTCTTGTAGAGAACTGTCTGCTCCTTCTGAGCCTGAACCAATAGCTTTCGCATTGCATTGCCAAAATGTTCCTGATGGATCAGTATAGTATCTGCATATTAGAAGCGCCTTTGAGTCAGCTAATGATTGACCGAAAAAAAAAAAAGGCCTCAGAAAGGAATTTGTATCAATAAGACCAGCAAGTGATTCAAGGACCTTGTAGGAATACAATTTGTACTAAAGTGATATAAAAATCATTATTCACAAATTCACAAATCCAGACATAAATAAATATATATGTGTGTGTGTGTGTGTGTGTGTGTGTGTGTGTGTGTGTATACCGCCATTAAAATGAGTTTAACAATCAGTTACAACCATAATATCATAGTACACGCCAAAAGCAGCCATTGCACAGTACAATGAAGAATGAATACTCACAAACTAGGTCCATTCTCATCATGGCCAGCAATGAGGAGAGACACTCCAAATGGTCGTGACTGTCAAGATAGGGGGAAAATATAGATCATATATTAAAATGCATTCTTGACAGATTTGTAAAGAAAAACAGAAGTAAAATACTGGAGCAACCAAATAAAAATACGGATATTTTCCAAGAGAAAGGAAAGCATCAATGGCAACCACACTATATTTCACAAAAATTCAAATTAATTACAGAATAAAGATGAAATGGGACCAGAGCAAGCATAAGAAAGGTGGGTAGGAGATGTGAAAGAAAAGAGAAAAGCTAATAGAACTTTTACAAATGAATCTATCGACATTACCAAACCCTAACTAGTAAAGACCTATACAAAACTCAGGATACATTTTAAAACACAAGATAATATGAAAATTTATAACACAAGATAGCAGAGAAACTACTAACGAAATCTATGATGCTTACAAAGATAACTAATTTGTTCTGAATTAGTTATCATAATAATAACTAAAATACATCAAAGATAACTAATACTGATTACAATTTATTCTTAATTAGAAATGCTGTCTTAACTAATTTTTTTTACTTGTTTCACTATAATTCTAAATTTACAGATAGCTAGTATCGCATTTTCTAATCTCTTTTCATACTCCATTCTTGGCATATTCCAAAAACAAGTCAATCACAACAGTAAATTGTAGGACCATGTCATGCACCAAACAAAAAATGCATGACATGCATATGCTACATCATCAAAACTTAGGTCACGATGATATGTTCAAAAGACTTATGGAAACTTAGGCAGTATGGAATGCCTTAATCCACATTGACAAGTACAATCAGCTCCAATCTTTTGAAAAGTATAAATAATCCTTACCTAATTGCCATCATCTCTACCACATTTTTTCACATTGAATCCCTAAGCAATCCAACATTCTTTCCCAAAAATACAACATTACAGACATCTAAGGCACGAGTGCACCTGACTTTAAGGTTTTCCTTCAATTACACAAGAGACACATTCTCTACCATCCAACCAGATCTACATCTACCAGTTAAGCTCAAGAAAATGAAATAAATAAACCACTGACACAGAATAGGCATAAAAGAAACTTATTGCGGAAAATATACAGGTTACAAAGTCTCTAAACAATAACTGTTTATAAATTACTGGGAACGTATTATGCATACCAGGTAACATAAATGCAAAAAAACATCTATAGAGATCATTCGGAAAGCTAAGTAGTTCTTTACCATTGATTCTTCATCACCTTCACCAAATCGCAAGGCTAGATCACACAGAGCTTGGGTTGTTGACTCTACAGTCATTGGCTCCCCATAGGAGAACCTATGATTCTGTGAACAATAACATGATACATGTAAATCACTATATAATCAACCAACAATTAGAAGTAAGCAAGGAACAGGAATAGAACCTGAGTTTCGACTCGTGCATGCTCAACAAGTGTTCGAGCATCAGCAATTAGTCCACTCATTGCGCAACCCATGTGCTGATCAATTTCCATAATTTTCTCAACACTGCTTGGCTCCTGGGAGAGAAATTCAAACAAAACAATTGAAGGAAGTCACAAAAACACAAATATATCATAGCCCAAAGAAAATGTGGCTTGTACTGAGTGGGTATCATTAGAAATATATAACATTTGAGATCTTCCATGAATAACTTAAGCATAGACAATAATCATATTTCTTTGCCCAAATAGAAAACGGTGTAACTGGAGGTTAAGTTAAATTACAAGATAGATATTATGTTCATTTCTATAGAACCTAAAGATAATAACATCTTGCCCACAATGAAAAATAGATGAAAGAAAACCAAGGTTAGAAGTATTCAATGTCATAGTACAAACACAATTTGGCTAATGCATATTATCAATATCACAACAGAAACAGATGTAAAATAATCAGTGAAAGAATATATTTTAGTAAAATAAATTACAAGGCAAACCCAAAAGTCAAAACCAACAGGATGACTCCCAAACCCAAAGTATAATTTCCATCAAGTAAATCTGCCTCAAATCTCAACACACAATTTTCTTCAATATATATTGCTCACCACCAGCTCCAATTACAGAACAAGCATTGCATTTCTTAAAATTGTTTTTAGCCATTGACACTTTACAACAATGCAATTTGGCAAATAAACGCACCAACAGTGGTGAAGTGATACGCTTTTCAACTGCAAGGACAACACCTTCTTTTGTCTTCAACCCAATTGCAGTTGATCCCAGCTGCAGCCAACAAAAGCCAATTATAATTTACAATTAATGCATATTATTGTGCCAGCACAAAATCAGAAGAAACAACACAATAAAAAAGGAAATGAGAGATCACTGTGAAGTGCATCATACCTTGATGGCTTCAATAGCATATTCAACCTGAAATAGCCGACCTTCAGGCGAAAACGTGTTAACTCCTCGGTCATACTCAGTCCTATCTCACACCCAAAAATAATAAACAAGAGACTCAATTGGTTTCAGAAGAACCTCCATATCAACTTGTAAATACAGGGCTAAAGAAAGCAAACAAGAAAGAGAGCATCTTGTATCAAAGAGAAAAATGATGCTCACCTTGTTAGAAACATCTTCGTTCTGATTTAATGAGATCACTAAATGACAGAGCAGGGGCCGAGATTAGGACACACATAAAGTTTAGAAAGGAAAATAATAGTAGCATTTAGTTCTTGCAAAATCACTTCACATCTTTCATTTTTTCTGTGTTTACTTGGCACCCTTTGAAGTTGATGAAATCAGTCATGTAAAAGTTTAGAACTTAGAAGAGAACGCCCAAACAAAGGGGGGAAATCTAAACCATTCCATCAAGCAAGCATTGCAAACTACCCCCTCATCAAAATGAACACAGCGGGATTTATATGATGAAAACTTTTTAAACGGGTCAGGGACGAGAGTTACTCACCGGAAGGTACTACCGGACCAAGATTAACTTCGATCGTGATCTCCGTCAATATCGTCTCTGCCTTCGATCGTCGTCGGTCTTCGCCCTCTCTCGCCTCACAGAACCAGATGAACTGCCGAATACAGTTCCTATCGCGGCATCGAGTGAAAAAGGGCTCAGGGTATTTTCGAAAAAACGGAAAAAACACCAGGGACATTTTAGTCCACTCACAAATGTGTTTGTCCCCCATCCCATCAAACCAAACAGACTCTCGTGTCCGAAACACTTCCGATTAATGTGTTTTTTAATTTGAACCCAATCACCAACCCCCTAACAAAAAAAAAAAAAAAAAGTGTGGAAGGCCTTACCATGCTCCATTATTATAATTATTGTTGTTGTTGTTGTTATGATGGGTTAAGCTCCATCATCATCATCATTATTATTATTATTACTAATGTGTTTTTAAAATAATGTTGTCTCGAAAGTTTCCAAATCTTAACTATTTTACTCTGACTTTTATTCATGTTAAGTTTGACTCTTAGTTGACTAAATATGCTCAATTGGCAGGTCCATGTGTCATCTAAGTCATTTTTGTTAAGGTGTAAATGTATCTTGGAAGTTTTCACTTCGAAGCAATGTTGCCCAAATATACTAAGTTGACAGCATGAACAGCATTGAAGAATAAGCCGTAGAGAGGAGGAACTCCCGTTCACAAGAGAAAATGAAGAAAAAGATTTAACATTCGGATTCAATCACACCGAGCAAGATTACTGAGAACAACACCACTGGTAACTCTCTATTGCCATTCCCCAACAATTTCAAAATAAATAGATACCTCTTTGATTTTCTCTTCATCACACAGGATGCCTCTTTAATTTTCTCCAATCATCCCGAAGGGGTGAATTAAAAAAAAAAAATCTTTATTTATAAATCTAACTTGAAAAAGGTAAAGTGAATGACACCTGATTAGATAAACATATTTGGCTAAATAAACCCTTATTATTATTATTATTATTAAACTATCGAGGAAATGAATACTCGTCTTTTTTTTTTTCATGAATCAGAGGTGAGGAAATGAATGCTCTATTTTAATTATTTTCATCAATCAAGGCTAACTTAACCCTCTTGACTTTTCTGCTTTTTGTGAAACCGCTTAAATCCATTCTATTGGGTTTCAATCCAAAAACAAGACCGAAGCAAACCTATCAACATCTACCTCAACTTTATGTTTGACACTTCTCAGAGAGGGATTGAATAGTTTTGATTGCCAACGATGATTGACACAGTTGGTTAAGGTGTTGGCCTTCACCCCAAAAGGGAGGAGGTTCGATCATACGCTAATCAATGTGAGGCGCTTATTAAAGCGATCTGTAAACCTCTATAAACGCTTTCTTTGGCTAAAGGCGTCTTGCGACCTTGGTGGGATCCTAGATCTACCCCCACCTAAAAATTTTTATATATATAAAAAAAAAAAAAGTTTTGACTTCAATTGTTGAATAGTTATGAAACTGTGCTCTGTTTTCTTCACGGAGCAGAGGATAACCTACCTCTCTCAACAATTCAGACATGTATATAAAAGCATAAAATTAGATGCTTCAATCGATAAACTCCTGTTTGCAATAGTGGAAGCCAGTCAGGGGTAATACAAGCATAACTACAAACAAATGATTCAACAAACAGTCGTGGAATTACATTACTCATTTCAGCAAAATGGTATGACCAACGTCGTGATACATAACTTTGAAGTGTAACTTATTATGAAAGGTGGCCTTTAATGTTACCAGAGCATCAGAAAATTTCTTAAGCCCAACAAGCTATATACGACATAAAAAGTTCTAATCTTCAAGCTCAATAATCTTCACAACTGAAGAGTCACCTAGTTTCTGGCAAACAACAACACGGTCATGTGGCTTAATGATGCCGAAGGCCTTGCCATGATCTAAAGCAACCTTCAAAATTGATTCATTTGTTCCACTTGTAGACTCCGCCTGCACCAGCAAGACAAGGCAAAAAGTTGACATCTATTTGAAGATTTTGCATAGGTGGTGATGATGATGATCCAGGAAGCATAGATATTAATGACGTGACAAAATCTGAATTTTTCATGCATAATTTGAAGAGCCACGTTGTCTATAATACAGGTGTCAAAAAGATCTCCTGTTTTATGTATCTTACATTATAGTAAATACAAATACATGAAATGTATTAACTTATGGGGCAAGTGTCATTTGGGATATAGTCTTTAGGAGAATCCCAAGAAAATACCACTTGAAATTCAAAATGTCAAATAGGTGATTTCACAACAAGATGAGTTGCTAATTGCTTCATTTTTGTTAATCACATTACTATTATTGTCAACAGGATTTTGAAATTCAAGTGGTATTTTTCTGTCATTCTCTCAATAGTCTTTGTAATGGAGGACTAAGGGTTTATCAATATTTTGAGAATTATTGTTTGGATCTTAGGATACATTATCTCAATAGAGGATTCTTGACTTGAACTATGATTATTTGCACCTTAAGTTACAATATTTAGGCTGATTATCTGATAAAATACCAAAGCCAGGGAATAGAAACGCAAGGAGAAAAAAGTTTATGATGAGTGAATCAAGAACTGTGGATTGAGATTAATGGTGAAAATCAGAATGGAAAATCAAAGGATTAAAGTGCAAATTTACCCGGAAGTTTTCACTCAGGAATAATGTTGCCCTAGAAGTTTTTTGGGTTCAAGATTACCCTAGAAGTATTAAAATGGAGTAATGTTGCCCTTTACTATTAAAAATGTTAACGGTCAATGTCAATTTTTTAATGGAGTTCGGGCAAGGCAATATTAAATGCAAAAAAACTTTCAAGGCAAAATTGCACTTTAACCCAAAATCTAATGCTAGGGAACAATTCAACAAAACCAAAGAATGAACACCCTATCAATGTTCGAGCAGCAAGTTGATTGGAAGAGAGGAACAGTTTCCTCGCCACATGCTCACGGGATCGAATGACATTGAGATGGAGAGAGAATGAACACCCTACCAGAAAGAAAGCTTCAACCAAAAGAAGTTAGAGGTATCATCTAACAATCTATCCAAATACTTCCTGCCTTCCTCCCATTCCTGCTGCTCTGCTTACCCCCTGGAACTCTATCTAACATGTCTGGTTCTCTAACCCCCCTGCATTAGCTGCCATGTCTCTCTCTCTCTCTCTCTCCACACACACACACTCCCTGCCCAAACCAGTCATATAATTCTCCTCTGCTATGCCATATTTTTGCCCACATTCAGACCAGCACTTCCTCAAATGCAGACTAGAAACTGGCACGCCCATAATTATCCAAGTGGAATTAGGCTTTTATCATTGAACTTCTTAAATGAGGCTATTGAATGCACCTGTTACTGATCTCAGTATCTTGATTTTAGTTTCACATCAACCCATCTCCAAATCAGGTCCTAACTTAGCCGCCGAACAAAAACTACTTTCTCATTGGAATAGATTGGTGTCATGGGCACCAGATGAAATCTACTTGATTTTGCATTTGGTCAAAGATATTTGCAATTGCAAGCGGATTAGAGAAGCAAAGAGACATCCCAGTGAAGTGGTATATAAGCCAAATCAGTTATGACTTAAGATCCACTTGCATTAATTCTGCAAGTTTGGCAGTTTTGGTTGCCAAATTGAATTCAGCCAAAAGGATACATGATATGACTGTGGAGACCCAGTACCTTTCTGTCTATCAATTAAAGGAAAAAAAAATTTGACCAAAAATTAAAGGAGAACTAGAAATTAGGTCATTATGCGAGAAAAAATGGTTTCATGTTTTGAAACAGTTCACCAAACAAATGGCTAAATATAAGTCTAGCCCATCAACCTCTTTTGTTAATCTCTATAGACAAAAGTTAGAAGTGGAAAGGACTAAATAAGATTTTAGGTTCAACTCCTATCTATATGATTAAGACCTTATTGGGAGCTATCTCTCATTCGGGGCCCAACAATACTCATATTAGAGTTAGTTGGTAATACCAGATGGCAGATAATTGTTAGCTCCTAAAACAAATGTTAACCGCTTGTCTGGTAACTTTTTCCTAAACTAATTATTTTTCTCAATATTCCTAGACCACATTGCCCCTAAATTAAGTGGTAAAACAATCCATATTGGGGAGTAGGATGATCCAAGTTACATTTCAGCAGAGAAGCAAAGCAAGCATCAGACCTAACATGAAATACTATTTCCCACTTTGAACATAGTCATTTTACTCAAATAGGCTGAAGATAAACCAGGTAATATTTAATAGGTCTTACTGGATGACGTGGGTCTGCGAGCATTGGGAAAAGACCTCTAACAATAAGCGATTGCCTTGCCTGTCATTTTCAAAGTCGAATGTTACAATGCAAATCAAGAAAAGAAAAGAAATTGGTTCTCTGGAAATAAGAACATACCGATGGATAACATAAACAAGAAACACATATATACACATATCATAAAAGGAGAAGCAATTATTCTTTATTTTCACTATCAAGTAAGTCTGCAAAGCAGATATTTCTTGACACAGCAATGAATGCTAATGCCCAAATATTTTTGTTTTCTCAATATTTAACTTCAGCCATTTCTTGCTTAATAACTAAGAAATCAAAACCACAAAATGTCAATACGAGGGCCTCACAACATCTTTTTAATTATAAACACTGAGAAATTTATCCAAATTCAAATGCATTTCAAGTTAGAAACACTCATTTTGGATTTTCTCTTTTCTCCACTTTTGGGTCCTTTGAATTTATGAATATTACACAATTTCATCTTTAATTTCAAAACATATACAAAATTCCCTCGGAATAACAAAAATTTACACAGACCTATCCTAGTCAGCCGAGTATATTTATGTTTCTAAAATTCTAAGGAGGTCAGTAAAATCCTTTGCCAAATCAAGTAAGGTTGGTGTAATTTCCTCTCTGAACAAATCATGATTGTTCAATCAAAGTTAAAATGCACGAGAGCTTGATTTCAGTAGCAGAAATTCAAATATATATGCCAAAAAAGATGACAAGTTGAGCTTAAAATGTTTAAGGACTGATGATGTTGAACTAAATTATGGTAGAAGCCAAAATAATAAAAAAGTTTCCTTCATTAGAAGTAACTTATAGCTTTACTATTAGGCTATTAAGTATCTCCAATTTTTGAAAACAACAACATCACAGATACAATATAATCATTCAGGCACCTGATAAGATTAGGTTGCAAGCAACAAATCACTAGCACCAATCTACCACAAAATTAGAATTTAATGAAACAAAAAATGCGTAAGTAATATCATTATATACCTCAAATGCACCAGTGAAAGTCCATCGGAGTTGATTTGTTTTCAGTTGAGGAATGACAACAGATATTACAGGCATGGTTGGTCTGTACTTTGCAATCAACCTACAGATACAAAACATGAGAATAATGTAATGAAATAGCACATGGCTGTTGATATAAATATGAACTGAACAAAAGATACCAACAGAAAAAATCAGTACTATGAGCAGGTGCACGTGCATTTGTATAGGTAACCATGAAAATGATAAATTTATAAATAAAAAGGGAAATGGGGATTGAAAGATGTTAAAAAGAAACCTTGCAGCTCTTCCAGATGAAGTGAAGCAAATAATAACAGAGGCTTTAACCTTGATGGCTGCTCGAACCTGTATGTTACAGCGCAAATGAAGAACTTCCCAAAATTTGGTACATTCACATTTCTTTGGGAAAGAAACTAGCATGATAATAGTCAGGGAAAGATAAATAAAAACCAGAAAGATCAAAGAGTAGAGTCATTAGAGAAATGTACCGCAGAGGAAGTGATGGATTCCAAATGACTCATGGGCTCCCCTACGTATTTGACAGTCTTCTTGAAATACAAATCCTGATTAAAAACTTTCTCCGCCTACACATAACAGACTTCTAGTTTCAGTTAACATTTTTCTCTTATGAGAAGATGAAGGTTGTGGAGAGGAGAAAGCTAGTGTCTTGACTCTTTTAGAGAAACCACACATAATAAAATCCATCCATCAGTAACAGGACCATGAACAGAAAACCAGGCTAAGTTAATAGTCTTAATGTACGTAAGCCAGAGACACAGCATATTTGAAAATCAATGAGGAGTGGACTTCATACAACATTTCAAAATGTATCATAAACAGGAAGAAGACATATATTATAAATAATGCGCACTTAGAATAACTATCAAAACCATCCAATAGAAGACATGAATTTATAAATCATCCATGAAAGGAAGGCTTCTCCTCTGAAGAACTAAGTACAAGGATGAGTTTGAGACTTGAGACAGGAGTGCCAGTTATAATGAGAGCACAAACTTACCTCTGCACAGATTTTTCCAACAGTAGAAATTGTATCTACAGGGTACAATCCTCGCAGGGTCTCGGCCCCAAGAAGAATTGCATCACTTCCTGAACCATCAAGAAATGGACAACAAAGTTATACATGAAAGTGCATCACATAACCACAAAGAGCTTAACTTGACAAGCCTCAATAGAAACATGCACATGTGCAATACTACAAATGAGAATACATCAGTTTCACCAAATTACACACACACACACACACACACACACATACATGTAGATGTATATACATATACATATATATACACTACATATACATCCACATATACATATACATATACATATCTATACATCTACATATATATTTATATGTGTGTGTGTGTCAAATTAACCTCAAAAAAAGGCACGGAGTCATAAATATAAAATTCACCATCCAGCACTGCATTGGCAACATCAGTTGCTTCAGCACGAGTAGGTCTTAAATTATCAGTCATAGTATCCACTACACGTGTAACAACAGCTGGCTTTCCAGCTACATTGCACTTATAGATTGCAGCTTTTTGGAATAAAAACACCTATGAAATTGAAGGAGACAAGAACAAGAGATTGGTTAATAATATAATGATATGAAGGAATATCAATCAATATGACATAACAGGTCATAACTAGCACATAAAATCTCAAATGAATTCAGAAGCGTGTGCTGACCTTCTCAGGTGGCAGGTCTATCCCCAAATTTCCACGAGAGAGGATGATACCATCTGCTTCTCTCAATATCTCATCAAAATGTGTCAATCCCTATGGGAATTTACCAGGGGAAGATGCAATTAAAAATCACAATCAAGCACAGTAGGCAAGCTCAAAACATTTATATACTTGCATTGTCTCTCATATTCTCATCACCATTCCCTATAACTAGCCAATCACAATAAGATGGTAACCTCATCAAAAGCGAACCATGTATGAAATTCTCTCCTTATGTTTGTAACAAGAGTGTATTGTTGCAACTTGCAAGGATGTTAGAGTTCACCTCTATATTCTCAATCTTTGCAAAAATTTGTGTCTGTTTCAGGTCACCAAGTTTAGAGAGAAATTCACGGGCCTGCAAAAATATAATTATAGACGCATGTCAATACCTTGATTAAAAGAAAGGGGAAACAATCTAATTAGTCAAAGCTGTTTTTCAGCTACAGAAGATCAAAAATTCAAAGCTAAAACTGTAAGCATGAGGGCAGGGAGGAAATCACTCAATATCATATGTTAGGAAAAAGGAGAAAAGCTATCTGGAATAGCTCTTACATGACAAATATCCTCAGCATGCCGGGTGTATGACAATGAAAGGAAGTCTATGTTGTTTTGAAGACCCCATGTGCTTATGACCTGAGTTAATGCATTATATGTCCAACATAATTATTAGATTCGATGAGCAACAAGAAAGTAATAAACAGGTCTTTTACATGCATGAACCTAACCGGAGTAGAATGAATCAATCATAATCTGGTAATTTGGGCAGGTAAAAATATACACAGCTTTAGTCCATACACATACATTTAAGCTTTACAATTGCAAAACATTTTTTGTTGAAGGGGTTCTATTTTAGTTAATCAATCTAACAAACAGGCCCAATATAAACCTATTATTCCCAACATGAGAATGAAATCATACAAAAATTTAACCATTCTTTCTCATGAACTGAAGTAGAAAACAAAATCAACCCATTCAATCTATCTCATTTCTTTATGGAACAAGTTTTTGATGTGTATACTAAATATTTACCTCCTTGTCCTTATCAGTAAGTGTAGGAAGATCAATACGAATCTGAGAGACATGTAAAGTATACAACGACCCAGCTAGTGTAGCAGAATTTTTTATGAGACAAGTGACATCATCACCGTGCACCTCAGTGACCTACATGTAAAGCCAAAACTGTGTGACAATAATAATACAGAAGAACTCTGACACTAAGTATTGGGCAAAGTTCTCTGATTTGAATATTGCTGACATGGAAAGTCTAACTTCGCATAAACAGGCTTGTCTTAACTCAATTTAGCTGATACAGTAAAACAGATTTACTGTCAAAAAAGAATTTACAGACAGGGAAAAGAAATAAAGAGAAATAATAATGAAAACCAATGAAAATATGATAGAATAAATGGAAACTAAAGGCAAGGCTTAATTCCCAAATCTACCAATGATTTTTCAAGTAAACCCATAATCCAAAGAATTAAATAGGTTCTACATACAATCCTTGAGAAACTTGGATCCAATCAAGACTAAAATACTAATAACTACATCTATTAAGGATAAGAAACCATTCAGATAAAAGTAGAAGAAAAATTAAAAGGATAAGAAACCATGATAATAACCACCTCTATCGTTGTCCTCGAAGAGGCAAAAAGAAAAGCCACCATGAAGAGATAAAAAGCTATAATCACATAAGATTATAAAACTCTAGATATATTTTTTATCCCACTAATGCCCCTACACCTCAATACTAGAATCAATCAAATAGAACTTAAAAATTCTGAATATATATACCTAAGAAAATGAAAAATCTCTTTTCCGTTATAAGTATTAATTTTGTTGCTAGAATTGCCATCAGAAATATAATTTTTCTTCTTGTCTTCATCAATTTTTATAAACTATCGTCTTCATTGATATGTTGCATTGTACATTAGTGAAATGCAAGCGCGCACTCTGTTGAGCCAAATTGTTAAAATGGTAGATTTCAAGGATCCAAAAACCAATTTGGTGCGGTTGAATCATAGTAAGTCTATAAGGCCTTCGAGTTTAAATATTATAGGAAAATATGTATCAGGATTGCATTTTTTTCCTTATTATCTTTAGCTTCAGTGAATTTAATTAGTGGTTGCAGGCCATATACAAGAAATATATGACTGAATCAAATATTCAGTCATTGATATGAGCTATATATAATCACCTCTTTTTCTCTTCAGGCTTTCATAACTAGCATAGAAAAATAGCTAGAATAGTACTCATAACAATGGGTGAAATATGATTAGCACACCTATCTGCACAAGCATGAATAATTCCAGGCATCTATCAAACATTGCATTACCTCCAGCCACACAGATGTCGTTTCATTTCCTGTAAAGAGGTACTGACCAATAAAAATAGTGTCACCCTGCTTGACTGCCTGCAGGAATATGGATACCCTCGTTATGGGAACACCATGATGTATAGAATTTTATGCACCCTTATGATCATCCTGGTCAGGGATTTAGTTTGGACAAACCTCAAAGACTCCCTGACCATACTATTAAATGAAATAAAATTATAATTATTGTAGAGAACAGAGGCAAAATGTGCATCTAAAATATTATTCCGTGTCTCAAACCTTATACAACTAGGTTTACATAGAAAGCATAACATGACTGTAGTTAAACTTATTAACGAAATAAAATTATAAATATTGCAGATAACAGAGGTATTTTCTTTTGTGTTTTTTTTGGGGGAATGAATACAAATTTTGATGGTAAATATGGAAAATTTACTCCATGCATAATAGACTTTAGTTAAATATATTTATGTTCCTGATAATTAATTTTCTGACTATTTTTTCCCTGTAAGTTATTCTGTTTTGGGTTCATTGTATATACACTAGGTCATTCTCTTTTATAAGACTAAATTATTAGAATATTCAGTTATTCTTATTAATTTCTCTCTCATTCATCTTTCTTTTCTCCCATTTTCTCTCGACTTTTCCCTCCTTCCCTTTCTGCTATCATCTTTCTATTTCCCCCTCTGTCCACTTTTCCCTCCCCCTTTTCTTTACTGTCCTACATAAAATTCAATGAGTAGAGCAAAATTCAGTTGAAAGGAAGGTGCCAAACAATTAACTGCAAAACACAATTTTGATTTATACACTAGTAACCTTTACTTCTATTTTCTTAATACCCATTATTAGGGTAACATTATCCTTAATCTACAGATTACTAAATTTTTAATGGTTTTTAACATGGTTTAAAAAATTCTTAATGGTTTTTAACATGGTTTAAAAAAGCCAATCAGCAGAGGTAAAAATAGTCAGCATAGTCAGTCAGTAACGGAAAGTCACCATTAAAATTAAACAAATTAAAACTATTCAGAACGCAACTAGCATGAGGTGACCACGCTTACAAGTAGGCAGATATCAACAAAATATATCATCAGAAATTTTTACAAAAAATGAATATGATTTGCTTGTAAAAGCTATTACCTTTGATAGCCCATTGAAATTAAGGGGTAAGAGGTTTGATGTTGCTTCTTTGTTTTGATCCGGGGTCAAGACAACCAATGTCTCTGCTTGAAGGGAAATAGGGCGTTCAGTTTTATTCACTACTTGCAATTCTGGACCCACAGTATCAAGCATAACCTGTACTTGAACCAAAATTTGTATAACTGTCAAAAGGTATTTGCATTTATCGAAAGTTCATCTAATAGTAGATGCTGATATGCCATAATGACACTGATTTGTTAAATATATCACATGTAATGATGTTTACATTCATAAGAAATCAAGGGTGCTGCAGATCTTAATTTCCTTTCTCATACTTGATATGACCGAATAAGCTAGTCACTTTACTACTGTTCAATTACATCAGAAAAATGTGAGGAAAATGCATGGATATTTGCAAGTTTTAAAATGACATTCATGCCATAGTTCCTTGCCTGTAAAATCAGTGGATTCAAGAAAAGCAATAGAGCTTAAACAGCTGATTAAAGAAAAAACAAAAGGATAGATTAATACAGAACCAGACTGAAATTCAAATCAAAATGTACATTTTTAAAAACACTTAAACAACTTTGATCCTTTATTTTCAGGACATTACCATCAAAATCTACGTTTAAGTGCAAACTATTACCATCATGCATTTGTACTCATAACAGTCCTCAAACGTTTTCGCACTACAAGTGCTTCAAATGAGATTCAAATCAAGGAAGCTGCTGAAACCCTACCTTTAAAAACACTTAAGAAACTTTGATCCTTTCTTTTCAGGAGTTTTGATGGAAGTATTCCATTTTTTATTTTCTTTGTTCATTCAGATCCAATATGGTCATTTTTTGGGCTTTGGTGGTGGGTTTTGCTCACTTAGATCCAGTCTAAAGAGAGAGGTAAACAAATATTTGGCGAGAAAATTTTCAAATCGCTCCTTTTCCTGATTTCGTTAATTATTTAACTTTGAATATTGAGAAATTTTAACTAGTTTTTTCATTGAAAATATCATAGTTATTCAGATCAAGATTAGAACCACTGACCTTGGCTTACTTGGAAGTAAGAATATATATATATATATATATATATATATAATTCTTCCTCAGAAACAGCTAAGAGTAACAGCTGAAGCGCTAGTGTGTGCCTTCTTCAAATTCAATGCCTTGTTTTTTAACTCCAAGTCACCACTACTTTCAGCTTTGTGAATTTATTTTATTTTCATGTTAATTATATGAAGCTCCATCTTGAAAGGTATTTAGTGTTTTTATACGATAGTGATTCCTCTCGATTTTTAATCCAATACACAAATTGATAGGTTCTGTTAGGTTAGCTATATATTGTGTATTGTCAACGATTTCCACAGAAGGACATAAAAACCTTAGTTTTCATGTTTTTCTTTTACATGCCCTAGGGTGTTTCTAAGCAAAGTTCAGTTTTGATAGCTTTTGGAATAAAGTATAAGATGAGGATCATGGAGAGCCAGCACAAAAGGCTTAAGAAATGAAAGGATTTCTGTTTATTACAGTTGTGTGATTAAGGATAAATAGTATGGTGGATTAGCAATTAGTTTAAGAGTTAGCAAAGGAGTCTCATCTATCACATTACTCTTTGCCCCAGAGACAGCCTTTATGGTAAAGAGCTCATTATTCTCGTTTATGAAAACATTTAGTACTAAATTAAAATTCATTTATAAGGATGAATAGGACAAAATTCATATTTAAGCAGTAAAAAATAAAAGTTTAGACTGAGCATAAATGTCCAATAGCAAATACTACCTGCAGTCCTAAATATAGGACATGGTTTGTAGTGCAATTTGTACTATAAACTATGTCATATATTTAAGATCGGAGGAGTAATACATTAAAAGACAATTATTATTTAAACAAGAAATAAGATTAATGCCTATTTAAGATGAAAGAGAAAGAGGGTACAATGAAGTCCATCACGTGTAGGAAAATCCAAAATCTTCAAGATGATATCATAGTTTGCCGGAAGCCCTTTTTGTTTTCAATATTTAATATTATAACTATTCAAAGATATTGGCCCATTAAGTGAGGCAAACAATGAGAGAGAGAGAGAGAGAGAGAATTGAAAGGAATTATAAACTACAGATAAAGTAAAATAAAATAAAATAAAAATCCTCATATGAATGAAATGCAAGTTTTGAATTTTGACAGATACCAGTTTTCTGATGATAATCATCCATGCATCTAACTCCATTAGCCAAGCCACGCTAGGCTAGGTCAAAGTGAAGTGTAAGTGAACAAACTTGGAAAATTATGGCATTTTACCGCACAGAGTTTCTTGGTACTTTTGATAGCAGCCTTTAAATTTTCCAATGTCTCTTGGTGGTATTCCCGATCACCCCATGAGAAATCAAACCTTGCCACTAGCACATGTTAGAAACAAAATAAGATGATAAAAAGGTGATTGAGTTACTGACTGTAGACATAACACCACTATGAACAATAGAAAGAATGACAACGATTTACAAACATTTAAGCCATGATATGAAATTCAATTTCTCAGTTTGAAAAAAAAAAAAAAAAAAAAAGTGTATGACATGCAGAAAAAAATTGCTTGCTGGAATGTTTTCCCTTCAATTAATTGTAACTGACTGAGCTGCTTTAGATTTTATGAAAATACAGTAATGGGAGAAATTCCCAAACTTATTGTAGTTGGCTAAATGAGAAGAAATAGTTTCATCAAAGAGACAAGTGTTTTTCAAATCAAGATGATTGTTTTTGGCCAGAAAAATCAAAATGATTGACAATCAAAGTTTCCAACGGGTGAATACCAGACATTCCAGCATCAAGGCAGCGGGCAATTGTATCAACTGATCGTGACTTTTGACCAAGAGTACCGACAATTTTTGTCATAGCTGGAAAGAAACTCTGCAGTTCGAAGCAGTTCAAGCAAAATCACAATTAGCAAAAGCAGAAAACTTTCAATTAAAAAGTACCAATATTCACTAGGAAGTGAACACATAAAACAAATAGTTTTTCCATAGCCTGAAACTCTCTGTTAAACAAGTACAGATTCTTTTGCTGCACCAAAAGCAATTGTGCGGAAAAAATGAATACGCATTTCCAATCTAAAATGTGTAACTAGGATTTCAAATCACATTTGCGATCACATTGTAACTCAACCCCATTCAACTAGAATACTAACAGGACAGAGAACACTCGAATATTTTACAGTCTTTTCCATCTAAATTTCTCAACAATTAAAAGCAAATCAGTATCTAAGGCTACACCCTCATCGCAACAGTGTGGTCACTGCTCATAACAAAACGGTTTACTAAATCAGGATCAGTTCTGAGGAGTCCACATCACTTTAAGATTTCACAAGGAGGATCAGTACAGTGGAAACTATTTTTCTACAAAAAAAGGGCAAACTGAGAACAGCAACAAGATTTGATCGAAAAAAGAGGAGAAAAATGCTAGCTTACAGGCTTGGATGGCTCGAGGATGGACGACATCCTAATAGGTTCCTCAAGAAGCAACGAACTACAATGCATTTTCGATGATCCAAACCAGCAAGGAAGAGATCGGAATCTTCTAAGAAGAAACAAAGACACAGCACTATCACCGAAGGAGAGGAGCAAGTCAGAGAACCAAATATCAAAGATCAAGATTGTGTACAGGACAAAGTGTGCGAGAGACGAATGATAAAGAAGGGAATATTAACGTCAGGAACAGAGCGTAGAGTTCAGACTCGGCAAAATAGAGCAATCAATACCGTGGCTCGTAAATGTGTAAATATATACACGTGGGGTTCTACTGTTATTGCTGTCGCCTGTCTGCAGAGAGCGATGCTATTACAGTGGGGCCCACAAACATGAGTCAAAGTTTTTGGAATTCTACTGTGTAGGAAAGAAAGCCGCGCGTGGAATATGCGCCGAACCGGAGTCGCACCGCAGACACAGACAATCCTGGGGGCAGGAGAGCTGAGAGAGGTCTATTACCACCGGCGAGTCAACGATACGGTTGCTTTCATGTTGACAATGACTTGAATTTTGCGGGTGTGATACTTCCGGTCCAAAATATAGCATTTCATTTTTTTTTTCTCAACCAAAAAATAGCATTTCATAACATAAGTCACATTCAGGTCAAAAATAAGACAACAAGTCATGTTTATTTTTCAATTAGTAATATATGTTAGATATAGAAAAAGAGGGTTCTGAAAAAAAAAATTAAAGACGTTCATTTTTTAGTAAAATAGTTAAAAATGAATTACATTTTAAAATGGAAGGAGTACACAAGCATAAGTATATTAATATGAATACTATTAAATATATTATAATTTTCAATTTTTAAATTAATGTCCTTCTTTTCCGAGAAAATTAATTATTTTAAAGTTTTAAACCGGAAATATTTGATATTTAATATTTATATTAGATTAAAAAGTAATAACCGGTTAATTATACTGTATCAAATAAATTGAAATAACACTTTATTAGCTTCTAAAAAATGAACTAATCTTTTTCTTACAATCTTAAAATAATCTTTTATTGATAGTAAATATAAATATATTCATGAATTTATTTAATATAATTTTTTTTAACAGAACTTGAATATAAAATATTATTGGAAAAGTATCGCATGTTTTACATAAATTGTTTTCACACAAACCATCATATCCAAAAGTCATGTTAGATTCCAACCAACTTAGATTTAGACTAACACACTAACGACTTCTTTTCAACGAATAGTTGATGCAATGGGTAAAATTAATAATATTATTCATAATTAATAAATAAAATATTATATTATACATTTTGCCCCCACATATATACTACATCTAATCCTTAATATATTATCTAGTTAATTAATTGGAAGAGATTAATTCAGTTAAATAAATTAGTTTATATTATTTTTATTTTTATTTTTTCTTAAAATTCATCTGTTTGACTTATAAACATATAATCTAATAATACTTATAAGCATTTTAAAAGGGATCATGTAATATATATTATAATTAAGTAATTTATGTTGTTTCTTTAATTTCCTCAAATTAGTCACGGAGGAAATTATTACTAGGATATAAATGAATATATTGATGTGCATAGGAAAGTAATTTATTGTCGTTTAATAGCGATTAAAACTTTTAAAAGTAACTTTTCAATCGTGATTTACGGTATACGAAATAATTACTCCCTCTGATCCTTATTATAAGGCACCAACTAACTTTTCTCATAAACCAATAAAAGTGGTTAAAATCAATAAAGTTGTCCTAGAATCTAAGTAATTTCCAATATTACCCCTACTAATTGCACTAAACTCTAATATTATATTAATTATTACTCTTACCCACTACCTTTATTAATTAGAGGTAGACATGGAAAAAAATAATCATTGCTCATTGGGAACAAGCAAGTGCCTTATAAAAAAAACCAAATAAACTTGCTAGTTTATGAGAGTAATTTTGTTTCAATTTACGTTAATAAGTATTTTGAGACTCCAAAAGTGATCCAAAATAGGAAAATTGGGAGATTGAGAATTTGCAGTGGCCAAAAAATCTTTTTTAAAAAAGAAAAAGAGTGGAGGTTCCTCAAAACAACGGCTGCATAAAAAGCAAGCACGAATCAGGGAGCAGCTACTGTTAAAAACCAAGAGGAACACATTGTATTGGGCGAGAGTCCGCGGTATTGGTCTTAAATCAAGGAATCATAGACTAGTTAACTATTTATGGCACTTTGATTTGCTAAAAAGTTTAGATTTTAGGTCTCTGATAAGTTTCGTTATAATAAAAATAAAAATAGATTGAGGCATGTCAAATGGCTGGAGAACATTTCAAAATAATATTATATGTATAATTCCCATGTATAACATATCTCTTTGTCTTAGTTTTATGGCACAATTCTTCTCATGTGATTGGAAGTTAATTATTTTATTTTTCAATCTGATGAAGGTTTTAATTTGGCCCTTTTTTTTTATAAAGTATGTATTAGGCTCTATTTGAACACGGATTTAGAGGGAAGAGAAAAGAAGATTATCAATTTCTCTTATTTAGTATGTTTTTTGTGTCAAATCTTTCGAAACTCAAGCTCCCGGTCCAACTCGGACGTACCAATCTTCCCTTATATATGGGAAGGAATGATAAGATCCCACCAAAATTGGTGGGATCTCAAATTCCCATGTGAACAGTGACATTTTTGGATATATTTATCCCTCATAAATTTTTAAAAAAAATGCAAGAAAATAGAATTATATTCAAATTTATACAATAAGTTCAAACTTATGCTATAAATTCGAACTCATGCAATAAGTTTAAATTTGGCAGGAGAATATAAGTTCCAAACTTGGCGGAGAATATTTTAGTCAAATTCGAACTTGGTGGGAAATTTTTTTAGACAAATTCGAACTTGGCAGGAGAATATTTTTGACAAATTCAAACATAACATGATTTTTTTTATTTTGAAATATATTTTTAGCAAAGAAATTATTTTTCCTTTTCATTTTGAATTAATTACTTATGAGGGTAAAATAAGTATTTTTTTTAATTCTTTATCAACTACTATCATTTTTCCCATCAACTTATCTTCTTCCCATCTTCCCTTCCCTTCCTTTTCTTTCTTTAAGTTATTTTCCCTTCTTAAATTTAAAGGAGGCCAAAATGTGGTTTTGGTTGTGATCAAGATGAATCATTGGATCACATTTTCTTTTCCTGCCCATACTCTCAGGCTTTATGGATTGGTCTGCTGTCTATTCGGATTTCTCTACGGACAATTGATCAATTTATTTCATGGATGAAGGAACTGTTTGTTCAGCTTCATGAAGATGGCAGGATGATCTGTAGCATAAGATTATAATTCTCTTGAACTATATTTGGTTCAAACGAAATATTGATATTCATTAAGGAAATGTTATCCCACCTTCTCACGCTATTAAGGAAATTTGTGGCATGGCTCAATTTTCTAATTTGGAAAATTCAGCTCTTTAACAATCGCTGCATCGCCCAGAGATGCATCAATAGACTCAATTTCTACTTCTGGTTGGGTGATTTGCTTGGCCAAATTTAAGAGTAAACTACAGATTTTTTGTCACGGGGTCATTTTCTTAAATGGGGAAGAAAGTGCAATCCCAGGTGTTATACCCAACATGTCTTCGTGTCAGAAAACAATTTATTCAACATGGTCTTTTCAAGGGTTCTTCCAACAGCCCTATGCTTGTGGATATTTCTCAAATTCTCTCTTTTCTCCCAACATGGTCTATTGTCACAGGCACTTTTAATTTCTTTCGTATGCTTTCTGTTTTTTTTTTTCCTGAAATTTCATACTCTGAATCTGTAATATGAACTTATCGTTTTAATATAAATATTTGTCTTTTTATTAAAGAAAAAAATGTTTCTAAAACCTCCTCGTGCGTTGTTGTCAAGTGTATGACTATTTTTATGTACTGATCTTCTTTATATAACATAATTGATTACTTTTTCAAGGAAAAAAAAAATTCTAAGGATGACATTTTCAAAATTCAAAAATAAAGACAAGAATCCTCCTAGTTTGCCTTAAATTGAATAGCCATCTTCTAGGACAAAAGTTCTTCTGGCCAATACTTGGTCAAAGAAGGACTTTGCCTTCTAAATGCTCCATCTGGATACAACACAATGGAGTTTTTTTTTCTCAAAATTTCTATGGTCTATTTCCCTTCCAATGAAAGATCTTTTCATCATTTGGAAACTAATAAATTTGGCCATTTCCTCCATGGATATTTTGAGATTGCACCATTTAAGTGTTAATGCAAATTGTATCTTTGGATGTTTTGAACAAAAATCGTTGGATCATTTGTTTGTTACGTGTCCTTTTGCTAGAGCTGTTTGGTTTGGGTGCTTAAATATCCACTTGTCTTTCTCTACCTTTGATATGTTTTAAGATTGATTAAAGGTGGCTTTGACTAGATTACACCAAGACGGCCACTCAAGGGAGATGGCAGGCATTATCAAAATTATCTTTGTGATTTGGAAGAAGAGGAATAAAGTCATTCATCAAGGAGAAAAGGTGGACACCATGACTACAATTAGAGAGATTAATCATGCAATTGATTTAATAGTTCTAGTTTTTTCAATAGAAAAAGGGGCTTTGTAGGGAAAAGAATTGACTTTCCAGACTCAAATCAGGATGCACCGATTTATTGACAAGGATGTATCATAATTTTGGATCAGTATAAAAGGAAGGAAAGCAAATACTGTAAGGTTTGGATTGGTTTTCAAGGGCAATCAATACTATCCGTTGAATGAAGAAAAGTATCAAAAAATCACCTTTTTGCCATCCTTTGTTTAGAGCATCGTTGACTATGATTCTTCATTCTAATTTTCACTTAGAAGGACAGAAGCAGAATCTGCAAGTGATTTGCCTAAGGAAACTTTTCATCCCTCAGCAGGCATAAGTCTATCATCCAGTAATGTAATATATCAGGATATTTCCTATTTTCTTGCAAATTTCTTTTTTAGGAGGGCGAATTTGGTCAGCACAGTAGACCAACATTTAAGATCTTTTATAGATTTTTGAGATATTGTCTATGTGGATATGTGAGGCTTTTTGACCAATTTGCCCCTTATTAAATAACTATTTACCAAAATGCCCATGTCTGGAAACTATTCACACATATGCCCATGTTTAGTCGACTAAAATGCGGAATTTTTTTTTTTTAAATGTCCCCGTGATTTAGTCGACTAAGCTACAGTGCTTAGTCGACTAAATCGCGACAGAGGGGTTTTTTAAAAATCTCAATCGCGGCATTTGGAGCCCTAATCGACTAAGCACCCTCCCCAAACCTCTCCCCCTTTTTTTCACCAAATCGTTGCTGAATCCGTTGGTGGGTAGCGAAGGAAACTTCATTCTAGTGTCATTTGTGTCGGTTTCGATATGATCTCATCTCCATTTCGAATTTCCACCATTGTTCTTGCGTTTATTCGAACCCCCCATTTGTGTTTTTGCGTTTTGTTCTTTCATTGGGTGATTTTGTTGTGTATCTTTGATTGATTTGAGTATTTCATTCGTATTTATAGATGAAAATGACAAATGTACATGTGAAAGTGGAAAGATTTACATCGGTTGAGAATTTTTTTATTTTTGGACGAATTTCACTTCGGTTTTCATCAATTTTGTTGTTGTTGATTGTGTTTTGTGTATATTTGATTGATTTGAGTATTTCATTTGTAGTTATGGATGAAAATGATGAATGTACATGTGAAAGTGAAAAGATTTATATCAGTTGAGAATTTGTTTATTTTTTGACGAATTTCACTTCGGTTTTCATCAATTTTTTTGGTGGTTGATTGTGTTTTGTGTATATATGATTGATTTGATAATTTTCTTATAATTTTGTACACAACTATTTGCGTAAATGGTATCATCATTGGTATCTCAGTCTTTGTGGGACGATACTCTACTTACTCTTTATTACTTGTTCGACTGGTTCACTTGCCATCAAAGAAATTGACCAATAGCCACACCATGAAATATTTTTGCCTAACTGGGCAGCCTTGTAGCCCAACGTCGAATTCCGGCGAAACCTGTTGGACTGGTTTTTCTTCTCAACGAGCTTGGCTTCCATCCAATTCTCCTTACAGACTTTCAAAATGTCCTTAAATGTACGCACTGTGGTTGTACTTAGCCAATTACCAAATTCATATCAATCCACGTAGCTTTTAATAGTATGAGCATCCCTACAACTACAACTTGTTGGTCAATTTCCTTGTTGGCAAGTGAACCAGTTGATCAAGTAATAAAGAGTAAGTAGAGTATCGTTCCACAGAGACTAAGATACCAATGATGACACAAACTCACGCAAACAGTTGTGTAAAGAAATGTAAATAAAATATGATTGGTTTGGGTTTTTATTATTATTATAACTAATAAGAAATAAAATAAAAGATGATCGTAATAGTAAGAAGATATCAGTAAAAGATAGGCTGAGCATCAGATTTCATCCCAAGTGCATCAATCCCCCAGTTTGCCTTAACACATTGCTATAGCAATTATGTTGCACAGCTGCCACAATGCTACAACATAACCACCTTTCACAATGTTATTCAGTTAAGCCATCACTATTTTCTACAGAAGCTTTTGCATCCTATACGTACAACCTAAACTATACTTCTCCCATATTCCTATGGCGATTTTCTATTTAAGATTATTTTTTTCAAATCAAGGTGTTAAGGTTATGATCGATAGACCCATGCCTGAAGTCTACAATGATAGGTCAAGCCTTGCACCAGCTTGCCCAACAAACACTGCTTATCAGATGTCTAACCTTCACTCCCTTCCAGTAAGCCGAGGCCACCAATCTAGCCCTTAGCTTCCGCTAACTGACAAAAATTAAGAATACTGATAAACAAATTGAATTTATAAAATTAAGTACTAGCAAACTAGGTTCATTCTACACTCAAGAATTCATCCTCGCTCAGCCACAGGAGGTTAAGTTCATGACTGACGAGGGAATCACTAAACAGACCACAACAGAATAGCCTATGACAAAAGATTAACTATAATTAAGCAAAGAAAAACAGAAAGCTTGGCAGAGGTTTCAACGGCGCAGGAGAGGCCTGTTACTTGACAACTCCACGTCTTCTTGTCTCCATCTTACTACAAGAAAGGAATTGGGTTCTTCTGGAGTTCTCGTGCTTAATTAGTGCTTCTCTCCCTCTTCTTTCGAGCCTAGCCGAATATGAATGTTCTTAGGCTCTCCACGACTCGATAGCTTTTAGGGTTAACCATCTTTTCCTTTTATAGTCAGGTTTACTTGTGGTGTAAGTTCGGTGATCTGGGCCTTTCCAAATCTGTCAGGTCCAACTGATTTATCATTTCAAATTCGATAGATTGCTTCTGCGGGATTCTCCAAATCTAAATTTTCGATCCTCCACATCTTCTATTCCAATCTGTTGACAATCTAACTGTGAACTAACATCCGTCCATCAACCTGCACTTAATACCTGAAAAAGCCTCAAGGAAAAGTTAGAACATACGGCGCACAACATTGCTTCCTTTACTCTGCTATAATGTATGAGTTGCATTGTGTTGCAACTTGATATGGCTGACCCGATGCTATAGCATTGTATCGGTAGTGCTATGTGCGTTCATAATAAACCCTTAAGCTTGCCTTCTTCTTATGCACATGTACAAGATATTTATGCATTCGTCTAACTTATGAGATGTATCCTATATTTTCCTATATGCTTGAATTATGACATAATTATTCAGATAACATGCTTTTAGGCTCATATTCAACTCACAAAACAATCATAGTATTGGGAAAACATGGCATAAATAGTACTCATCACAGCTGTCATGACTAATATGACCACATCTATAACAAAAGTTCTGCAACCGCTTATACCGAATCGTAACCTAGATTGGGTCCTTTTCTTCCCATGGAACCCAAAACCCAGTAGTCAAAGGAGCATCCAAGAGAAGAAGAGCCCTTACTCGCATAAAGCTCATTACTAGTTTTCCATCCACCATCGGCCTCTCGTACATCACCGTCTCCCCCACTGCATCTCCTAAAACTTTCACATTAGAACCATCGAATGCCTCCAATGGGAGGACATGAAATTGTAACCAAAACGGCATAAAGCCAAAGTCGACATCTTTAAGAACCATATAGTCTTCCCAAATTTGGAGATTTAAGAGATGACCCTGTATTGACCATGGCCGCCCTTTAAGAATACAAGTGTAATCATCCCTGTTGTTAAAATGAAAAAGGAAGATTAGTTTACTCTGATTGAAACCGTGTACTTCAACCTCTTCATCCAACTGCCACCCTTTATTAATCATGGAGACAACTGCGCAACATTCAGATTCTTTCCATTTAAAATCTTCCCTACCAAAGTTCCCCCTTGTTTCTCAAACCTGTGACCCAGATCCAAGACAACTTGTTTCGCCTCTTCCAACCATTGCTTTGCCCCTCCTCCATTTATCAAATCCCTGCACCAAGACACATACCACGGCCCCACCAACCTTAGCAGAAAATAGAAAAAGAAAGGGGAAAGAAAAAGGATGAAAATAGGAAAGTGGCTGTTGTACAAAGAAAACGTTGGCCAAAATGGTTCACAGGGAACCTCACGGGCTCCATGAGAGGAAAGAGAAAAGTCTCTCATGAGAGGATATAGAGTCACTTAACTAGTTAGTTTTTAGAATAACTAGCACCTTTAATTCATTAGTTTCATTTTTTTAATTAAAAATATTATATGATATATCAAATCACACGTTTCTTGTTTTCAAGGCATTAGAAGTAGGGATGGGAATAGGCGAAACTCTTATCAGATGGCTTGCAACTTGGCCTATTTTGGGCCTGGTATGGCCTGACCTGTTTATTAAAAAGGCTAGGACAGAGCCTATTTAAAGGCCTAAATGTGTAAATAAGTTAGACCTATTTTGTTAAGACCTAACCTGTTTATACATTAAATAAATATAAATATAATTATATAATATAAATAATACAATATTTAATAGACTCAAAGTGCACAAAGCCTACTTATAGCCTTCAAGGCTTGCAATATGAAGCATTTTCAAAGGTCTACATTGTAAGTAAGCCTTTTAAAAGGCTTCAAGCTCAACCAAGCTTTATGCGAGCTCAGGCCTAAACCTTAAAAAAAAAAGACTTCATTTAGGCTTTGACCTTTAACCCCTATTACTGGCTTAGGCTTATTTAGCCAAAGCTAGGTCTAGCCTAACCTATTTCCATGTCTAATTGGAAGTGTTGATGTAGTGCTTGTTTGAGTTAGCGATAGAAGCTATTTTTTCAACGTGATTTACGATTTATGAGTTGAGTTTATGAGATGAGTTTTATCTCGATTTACGTGAATGTGTTTTTCTAACTCCAATTCAAACAGACACATATCCAATAGTACAACTTCCATTATCCATTAATTTTATTTATCAATTATCAATGTTAATATATATATATATACACTGATTCAAAAATTATAATTTCTTTAAATTATATGTTTACATTTCATATATTTTATTTTGAATTTTCTTTTCTTAGTATTTCTCCAATGCATTGTCTTTTTCTTGGCCACTACCAATGCATTATATTTTAAGCTATTATATCTTTTAATAATTTTATTATTATTATTTTTATATGAATAATTGATATAATACAATTCTTAGTTTTGGGATGAGATATGTGAAAGTAATTTTTTCTTAATACATTTACATACTCAATAAATATAAGTTTGGGAAAATGATAGGAAAATACCACTTGAATTTTAAAATCCTGTTGACAACGGTAAGGGTGGAAATAGGCTAGGCCCTTATCAGAGGCCTGTGACCAATGTTGTCAAACTCATGAGAGGGACGTAAACTCGTAAGAGTTTAACTATATTAATAAATAACAATTAAAATTATATGATAAAATAATTAAAATAATAAAAATGACAACAATTTGATTTAAATATATTTTAAATCTAAATAACTTAAATTAAATTCATTAACATTTATAATTTATCATACTTAACATATATGAAATTCATGTACTAATATAGAATACTCCAACACTTTAGCCTTACAAATGAAACCTTCACCCAAATCAAGAACGATTTTTAATAAAAAATTTGAAAAGAAGGGAGCTTTGGAAGCATTACCCAAACCCTTCACCGAGTTAGTCTATTGATACTCTATTATGTACTTAATGCCTAATACCCAGTTTCTTCTTTTTTATTTGATTACTTGACATTCTCATCAAGGAACATTTAAAATCAGTCAGAATTTGGAAGAATAAATTTATTAACTAATGTGAATATCTAAAGTGATAGATATATTTACCTCTATCGTGTGTAATAAGAAGAACCATTGTGTAATAAGAAGAAATTTATTGAGTCACTCCTTACAGTTATGGTGATGTAACAAGACCCTGTCCCTACTCCTTACCGTACCACCAGCCTTCTTCATTTTTTTTAAAAAAATCTCAACTTTTCTGCATTACTTCACAACTCCCTACGGTACCACCGGCATTCTTTATTCGGAAAAAAAAAATGAAAACTCATTAACACCTTTTCATATTTTACTTTTTTGAATTTCTTTACTGCCTTCTTTATGCTCTCTCTCTCTTTCACTCTTGTTCTTCGTCCCTTCATCTTCTTTAGTCTCTCTTTCTATTCTTCTTCGTCCCTTCTTCTAAAATCTCCAGTTCAAGGAGGAATGGAGAATACAACAAGTAGAGTCACAGGCGGAGGCGCGAAGAAGGAGAAAAACCAAAGGTCTAAACTTAGAAAAAAATTGAAGATGGCAGCAGTGGCACAAACTTCCCAAGATGAAAATAGGGCATCTAGATAAGTAATATGTAGCTTCTTTTTAACCTCATATGTGTTTTATTCTTTCTTTCGATCGATTTTTAGCCTTTCTCTACTCAGATCTACAACTCGCTTGGCTTAGTTTCAAATCGTCTGAGTTTAACAAGTTTGACCGAGTTTAAGCCTAGAACGATTTTATCTCCGAGTTAACACGTTTTCCTGAGGTAATATCACAACCTCATTAAACTCGGCGAGTTGACTCGTGAATTTAACAACATTGAGGCGCTCACGTTTTTTGTCTGGGTGGAAGCTGGCAGCAGGGCTTGCTTAACCGGATACACGGAATTGGGATCTCTCTCGCATGCAACTATTTCTATCGGGGAAGCCTCGCTTATTCAAAGGGCTGATTATTTAGAACCTTTTTTATAAGTAAGTAAGCGTTGGTAGGAGCGGCGGGATGATGATTAGTATATAAATCAATAAAGATCAAAAAGAAGAAATGGCAAGATCAATTTTATATCGATGTAGGAAATAACAAATTTGAAAACGGGGCAGGGATTCTCTACAATGACCACCCGTAGACCAATTGAAAGGGATGTAGCGCAGCTTGGTAGCGCGTTTGTTTTGGGTACAAAATGTCACGGGTTCAAATCCTGTCATCCCTATCCCTAACTATTACTTATCTTATGAGCAGTAACAAGGGATACCGATTAAAAGTAGACATACATACTCAATAGAAATAGACCATACTCAATAGAAATAGATGGATATGATATCAATATATATATATGATGAGAGTTCTATATATATAGATTATGATAGTATATGCATGCGGGGTCACATAAAATGATTTATGAAAATAAAGCGCTCTTAGTTCAGTTCGGTAGAACGCGGGTCTCCAAAACCCGATGTCGTAGGTTCAAATCCTACAGAGCGTGATTCCATTCTTGTTAGATCGAGAATGACACTGAAATAATGGAACAGCAGTCTAAAGTCTTAATTTTACCTCCTGTGGATTAGGATTAAAACAAAGAAAATAGGAGGTCAATAAAAAAATGTTAATTAATCAAAGGTCCAACTGATCACCACGTCGGTATTGTAAATATGCAGTTACGAATAATCCAGCCAAAGTAATAGGAATTAGACCTAACACGATTCCAAATAGAAAAACTTCAATCATTTTGATTTGTTTGAAAGGAGAAAGGGGGAGGTAATAAAATTCCTATAATATTCATCTGTATTGCCCATGAATCTCAATGACCAAGAATTAAGAGGAAAATTTGAGTTTTCTTAGAGCTTATTTATCATCGGTGATTGCTCGTGTTTTTACTCGTCAAGATAAGGTTTAGCTTGGAGTTGAGGTAACCAGGGGTTAATTTATTTTATATGCTTATTTCGGACTTAAGGTGTTTTCTAAATTTTACTCTCACATGAACTGTTGTCATGTGTTTTGAAAAATTATGTGTGTATCTGTATATGAAATTGTTTCAGTGAAGCAATGTATTTTTCAATGTATGTATGTATATAAGTAATATTGTTATTGGGATTATGTCGGTGGTGATAGTTATGATGTTTGTTGTGAAATGTTGTATATAGAATAATGAATTTTGTAAGATATTACTGTTATGATATTTGTTATGGAATGTTGTATACGGAATAATATGTTGTGCGATGTTTTTAAAAGTTATAGTGATATATTGTTTATCTGCTATGGGATATGTTGGATTGTGTGGAAGAGATTTATGGTGAAATTGTGCCCATCGGCTCTCTCATTCCTAGCCCGAAATTTGAGTTGAGTGTTTTGGGCGGACACCTCCTTTTTACGATATATTGGTGGTGACATGGGAGGGGACAGTATTCTTGAAGTGACTAGCTAACCTTGGCCAGGTATACTAGCACTGATAGGCTGTACCACGTCCAGACGATATAAGGAGGAGCAGAATGGATGAGTGGAGATGGTTATACTTATTGTTAATTATTATGGATTAAATAATTAATTGTTGTTGATTTTATAAATATGTTAGTAAACCTGCTTCTCTGATTTGCAATCCTTTCCTGCATATTTGATAAATTAATTTTGGTTACTGGGACTTTATGTCTCACCCCAACATCAATATTTTTCAGTTGACACCTCTAACTTTACTAAAAGCCAAGGGAAGCAGCCAGAGGCATAATAGTTGTGAACTTTGTAAGCCTCTTTTGGTATTGATGTTATATGGATTTATATATTGCCATTCTAGGGCCCACATGTTTTGAGAATACTATTTTAACTGTTTTGGGATAACTATTTATTTATTGTTGAACCAAAGGTTTTATTTCATACACTATAATATTTTGGTGGATCCACAATCAAAACTTGTGTGAAAATGTTTTGGAGTAGACCCTTTGTTGTGGAATTGGTGTTGTAAAACTCGTGTGCTGTGTAATCTTCTGTTCGATAGTTGTGCTCAGAGTTATAAATTTTCTATAGTGAGTTTGTGGGCAGAATTTGTGCCTTGGACTCCGATGTATTTATTTTTGAAAGGAAAAGGATTTTCCTTAATCACTTGTTAATCCGGTTTTATAAAAACATTATGGTTAATTATTGTTTAGTGAGGAAGGTCTTTTCAAATTGTCTTAAGTTTAATTTTTATGTTAAGAACTTGTGGTAACCACTTTACAAATTAACTTATATTCCATAAAAAGCTTTTTAGTTCGGGGACCTAAAAGTTCTAATTTTTATGTTAAGAACTTGTGGTAACCACTTTGAATTATTTCTTGAACTATTATTATTTCTAGAAAACTATTTATACATTATGTTATATGAACGTATATTTTGTCCGCTTAACTCTCTTGTAATCATTTTATATATACTTGTTAAATTGGAGTTGTGATTATTAGGGTTGATTATTAATTTTTAGGCAAGGTTCATAATGTGATATCTTTAGGGAAGGGTTGGAGGTTTAGGTTTGCATTGTACAATTGCAAACCTTCTCTTTTGGGTATTATGTTGACTTTGTATATTGCTACTCAAGACTCGTTCATATTTTGATATAACTTAGGGTTAATGTGTAAAAATAGACATGTGATTTTCTCCGAGGAGCGCTCAGTAGCAAATGCTTTTTTTAGGTGCAAAAGTGACTATGTGGTTACAAATTAGGTGCAAAAATAGCGTTTGATCGTTAAGATTGACTTTTGACCGTTAAAAATAATTTTATGATCTTAAAAAAATATTTCAGGTATTGACCAAGTACTAAAGGATATAAAAAAATATTTCGAATGTTACCGATTGGTACTAAAAAATATTTTCGGATAATTGATTGGTACAAAAAATATTTCATAATTTTGAAAAATTATTTTAGGATCTTGAAAAAATATTTCGGGTATTAACCTACTAAAAGGATACTTGAAAAAAATATTTGAAATGCCACGTCATCGTCCGATCGGCAAAAAAAGTTAAACTTAACGGTCAAACCCTATTTTTGCACCTAATTTGTAACCACATAGTCACTTTTACACCTAAAAAAAACATTTGCTACCTCTCTCCTGGAGATAAGCACGTATCTATTTTTGCACCTTAACCCTATAACTTATGAAATTGTTTTGAGATTTGTATAATTGGTTATTTTTATATATTCTAGTGGAGTGCGGATAGAAAAGACTTAAGAGCATATTTGGATGTAGCTTTTAGATAATAGTTTTCACCATTTACGAGATAAAAATGGCTTTTGGAGAATATCTTTTGAGATTTACGAGGTAAAAATGATTTTTTGGAAAATAGCTTTTGGATAAATAAAAGTGATAGTGTTTGAATAACTTTAAAACCTATTTTTTGACAAAAGGTTGCCAACACCCCAAAATTATCCAAAAGCTATTCCTCATTAAAACCTAGATTTTGGCAAAAGTTTGTCAAACACCATTTTTTCTAGGATCAAAACCTAGGTTTTGTCATAAGCTTACCAAACACCCTTGAACCCAGAAGCTATTCTGCATTAAAATCTAGGTTTTGGATCCAAAACCTAGGTTTTGTTAAAAACTATTTTTTTTCCAGTTTTTTTCTCTTCTCTGCCATTATCAGTATTTTTTCAATATCAGTCAGTATCCTTAAGATATTTTTTAGTACTTTTTTGTACCATGAAATATTTTTTCAAGATTAGTCACTACCCTGAAACATTGTTTCAATATCCTAATTTTTTTTTCAAGATCAGGAAGTATTTTTTCAATATTTTTTTAGTACCTATTAGTACCCTAATTTTTTTTTCAAGATTAATTAGTACCATGAAATATTTTTTCAAGATCCTAAAATAAATTTTTAAGACTATGAAAAATATTTTTTCAATACCATTCAGTAATTGGTATCCTTTTAGTACTGTTAGTATCCTAAAATATTTTTTTCAAGATTAATTAAAATATATTTTTTTTGGTTATTACAAATTAGTACTTTGAAATATTTTTTCAAGATCATAAAATAAATTTTTAAGACTATGAGAAGTATTTTTTTTTTCAAGATCGATCAAGTATTAAGTATTTTTTTCAAGATCTAGTACTGAATATTTTTCAAGATCGCCATTATCCTAAAATTTTTTTTTAATATCTTAAAATAAATTTTAAGATCATCAAATATTTCAAGGTATTGGTCACGATCTTAAAAATTTATTTTGAGATATTAAAAAAATATTTTAGGTAATGACCGATCTTAAAAAATATTTCGTGGTACTCGACCGAAAAAAATACTTAATACGACTTATACTTTGAAAAAAATACTTCTCATAGTCTTAAAAATTTATTTTATGATCTTGAAAAAATATTTAAGAATGATCTTTGAAAAAATATTTCGGATATGATATTGAAAATATATTTCGGGATAATAACTATCATCTAAAAAAATATTTAATATGCTTCTAAAAAAAAATTTTTTTGAAAAACCTGTTTAAAAATTTTTACTAAAACCTAGATTTTGTTTTTAGATTCTTCCAAACAGGCACTTAAGGCCATATATTCTAAATCATAACTTTTGATCCTAGGTCCTTTTTGTGAATTTTTTATACTACAGCAGACCTTTACAATTGGTTTCTTCTTTTTCTACTACAATAGCACTTAATGTTTTAAGAAGTTGTTTGAAATAGTTAATTATACGGTAAATTGATAAATTAGAAGAATCTTTACACTATATCCATAAAAAAAGTCTTTCCTTTAACATATATGTTTGGGTACTTAATCATTTTTTTTAATTAATTTTACCTTTGACAAGAAAAAATTCTCTCACATATATAATTTATGGGGTTTAAATATATATCTCACATATATAATTTGTATAGCACAAAATCAATTCTCTTGCTTGCGCAAAATCTATGTTTGGTAACCTATCAAGACATCTATGTTTAAACAATGTTTATTATTTAGTCATTTAACTTTTTAATAATCATTTTAAATTTTCATTTTAAATATTTCTTATTTTTTCAGGGAGCATTGACTATTGGGAGCATCTTCCACCTCACCTCATCGGCTAATCCCTTATCCTTGCGACATGCCCACATGGGCTGGACGGTAGCCCCAAAAAATGCTTACTTGGCGTTTCTTGCACCACCGTAAGGCGATTCGCGGAGGCATATTTTATCAACTGTTCGTATTTAAGGATTTCACGGAGGCATCTACGCCCATTTGTCCGAATGGGTAAGTACTCCGATGCTCATATTTGCCAATGTCTGAGTCGATTGCTAACTTCCCGGCGAAATCTTCCGGTCACAATTACCAATGACCGGCACAAAACTGGAGAACAGTTCGTGTGTGAAGTAGTAGCATTGGCCAACGGCCTTCAAAGAATTTGGAATTAAAGCTGGGGACGTTGTCGCTATCTCTGCTTATAACAGGTACTACCCCTCCGATTAAGCTTCACCTCCAACACCTTTTGTTTCTTTTGGGTGGTGTTTCGATTCGAATTTGCTCTTTAGCTTCTGGGGCGTTTATTACATCCTTTTTTCTTGAGATATATTGATAATTTATGCGACTTCTGGGTTCTGAAATGAAGTTTGAATAATAAGTTCAAATATTTGCTTCACTACAAGTTTTTATGGCTTGCTCTTGGGTAGCGTGGGTCCCAAAATTAAAATAACCCCATCAATAAACAAATGAGTTATGAGACAATAGTACTGGTTCTTTTTTTAAAAAAATAAATAAATAAGACAATAGTACTAGTTCGACTTCTGAGCGGTATATTCGGTTTAGCGGTATATTCGGTTTATCCAGAAGAGCAACAAAGGGAGGAACGAAATATTTTTTATGTAATTATTATTTTTTATAATTTATGTTGTGCATATTTATATACTATTATATAAAATCATTATGATTATTTTACTCCCTCCATTCCTAAATAGGATAAATTGTATTATAAATTTTGCCCTATATTTAGGGGTGGATCTAGTATTACATTAGCATCCTTTTGTTTTTCATTCTGTGTACTAATAATGGCCTCAGTCTAATTACCGAAAAAAAGACCTCAATCTGTCCCCGGGATCTCAGGCAGCTGGTACACTACGGGAGAGGATTTTCTCAGACATCCCTCACAGTCGATATCACAGTCTGTGGTAACACTAAAAATAGATTTTGTCGGAAAACAGTGTATAGGTTTTGCCGAAAACAGTGTAGAAAATTAATACTAAGATATTTAACACTTCCTGAAAAATTTCTGGTTAAGCTTATACTTCATTACAATTTAAATTAGTAATTTATGCTTTCTTATTTTTTGAAATGTATAATTATCAGATTAAATTGCCTTTCCACTGAAATTTAATAAAATAAATTTTGATTTTTTAATTTTAACTTTAGAACTTTTTATAATTTCAAAAAATAAGAAAGCATGAATTACTAATTTAAATTTCCACTTATAATATAATAAATTTTGATTTTTTAATATATAACTTTAGACCTGATACGTTTTTATTTTATGAGTTTTGACCGGGTGCATTGGGCTATGCATTATGTGTGTTTTTTTTTTTTCGCCATCGCTATGCATTATGTACTAGAACCTGTTTAATATGTTGATTGTTGACAAACATGAAAATTGCTGGCTTCAAAAGCCTCTCTACTTGACGTTGAGCTTTTGACTTGCATTTTTCAATAGGATTATTAATATATTTTGGGGTGCCTACCGAATTGTAATTACTCTAATCGAAAGATTAAAATTGTTTGCTGGTCTGTGATGTCATTATAGATCAAAATCTATTGGTGTAAGATAGTAATTTTGACTTGAGCGGTATGTGATGTATAAGGCATTGGAAGTTTTGAGTTGTTCCGTCTCAGTTCAAGATAATGATTAATTGAATTAAATACAAAGGGCACTGGAAAATTGCTCTTTTATACCTAGTTTTAGATTTTAAGATGTTATCCTTCTTACTTAAGTTGTCTTGGCTAGTTGGCTATATATATTTTGTCCTTGTTTTTTTCATGAAGGCAGCAGTAAAGGCAGGTTAATGATTTGCCGTTTGAACATATTATATCCTATGAAACGTCTATTGATTATTTTTTATCCCTCTCAGTGATTTGTATCTGGAGTGGTTATTAGCTATTGCATTTGTTGGAGGGATAGCGTCTCCCCTGAACTATCGATGGGTGAGTAGATTTTCTGTGGAAATGATTGATCCTTTTAGATGAGTGATGAATTATCATTGACTTGATTTTCTTTCTTCTTACACTGTGAAGCCATGCTTATGCCAAGATGGCATTTCAACGCTATATTTGAAAATGATTTAATTTCATAATCATCAATTGATAAATTAGGTTAAATATGAACTTACATATTGCATATATCATTCATAAGTTTTCTGGGGAGGAAGAGGCATGACTCACATGTATTTCCCCAATGGTAAATTGTCACACATATGAATATGATTGTAATACAGGACAAGAAGGAACTTAGTGTTATGTTTGGGAAGTCATCACAAGTCTCTTTGAAACCATATGTTGCATAAATTTATTTTATACTCTGTCCTCTTTGCATGCTCTATTTCCTTTTTCCATAAAGTATGTTACCCACTAATGTTAATGTAAAGCTTTCACCTATTTTGCCTCATTAATTTTATTCACCCACAGAGCACTCAGGAGGCAATATTAGCAATCAACTCAGTGAGACCAGTGATGCTGGTTACTGATGAGAGTTGTTTGTCCTGGTTCATAAACCTTGGGAAAAAGGATATCCCATCTCTTAGGTGGCATGTCTTTATAGGCTCCCCTTCCACAGATTTTTGCAAGAAATGGAATGGTAAGAATATTGCTGAAAATTTTGGGACCAATGTTAAGATATGCTATATGAAGCATTTTCTTTTGTTTTTTATGTTTTTGGTTTGAATAAGCTGTATTAACAATTGTTTTATTATTTGGCAGTACTAACTCCAGAATTACTCAAGAAGCATCTCACAAAGCTTCCACCGTTTCGTTTCTCCTGGGCTCCTGAAGGTGCTGTCGTGATATGCTTCACTTCAGGTTCAAGGCTTACTGTTGCATTTTCTAGAGTACCCTCTTATATGCTTGTGGTTTGTGTGTTTGTAAACAAGCAATATCACTAGAACAGTGCTGCTGAGACCACTTAGTTAAATTATGGATGAAACATTCTGCTGCCAAGATTGCAGGATTTGTAGTTACCAACCTTTACCAATTGAATCCATATGACGTGAAGAAATAACCTATTCTCAGTTTGTGCTAGAAAAAGGTTCCTGAAAAGTAATCATTTTTATTCTATGGTAACAAAACATTAGCACAACAATGACAACAACAACCATCGGGCAAAAAAAAAAAAAAACGACAACAACAATAAGCTTTATCCTCCTATGTGGGGTTGATTATATGGATCATACAATGCCATTATGTTTTATCAACAACCAAATCTTTGGATAGATTGTTAACCAACAGGCATTGAGTTCTTTTCGGCCTTTCTCTACTCATTTTCAAAGAAATCCATACTGTCTGATCTCCCTTTCTCACTAGTGCCTACAACGGCCATCTTCACACATGCTGAATCACCTTAAACTATATTCTACCATTTTCTCTTCAATAAGCATTGTGCCTACTCGTTTTTTGATATAATTATTTTGAATCTTGTCTTTTCTTGTATAACCATCCATCAATCTTAACATCCTCATCTCTATTAGCCCAACTTTATGCTCTTGTTGTCCTTTTAAAACCCGACAATCACTACCATATAGGATTGTTTGTCTTATAATAGTTGTATAAAACTTTCCTTTAAGCTTATTAGGTACTTTCTTATTACAAATAACACAGCATTAGTAGGAATATGTAAAAATCATTGTTTGCTAGGTTGAAAATATTGATTTAAATGGTTTTTTATGAAGAAATTTAGGTGATTGGTGAGACCAACTTATTCAATAATCAGTTTACGTAGAAAGGAAGATTGTTTTATTAAATGCATTTTATTACACATCCACTGAAAGCATGTGGAATGGAATACTTTAAACAGAAGAAAAAATATTTGATGTTGAAGTTTATTTTTGAGTTATTATACTAAAAAGAGTTTACTAGATGCCCTCATAAATCATACTTATGGTATCTTTGTTCTAAGAAATGAAATGTCCAATTCAATGTTCCAAAAAATGATGTTTGATATCTGAATGCAGATAATTAGGGGCTTGAATTCTTTATGGACTAATGATATTACTGCATATATTACACCACATAACTAATTCTCTCAGACTTTATCAGCTCATAATTATCTTATTTTGTTTTCAACTCAAGGAACCACGGGAAAACCCAAGGGAGTCACCCTAAGCCATTCAGCTCTGTTCATACAATCTCTAGCAAAGATTGCCATTGTTGGGTACAGTGAGGATGATGTATGCCTTTCTTTATGACATGCATTTTCTTGTTTTAGTTTGTTAAATCTTACTACTATTTGAACTGAAAGCAGTTGATGTTATGATGTCAAATAATGTAGACTTGAGGTGTTTGGTTTGACAAACGATACATACAGTTGGTATCTCATTGAACCAGATGTGATATTCTTTTTATTTTTTTTAATTTTCGATGAATAGAGATATTTCCTAAAATGATTATATCTTATGGTTACATTGTAACTTGAACGGAAGCATCTTGGAATGTAATATATTAAAAACAAATAATCACATAAGATAAGATTGGTGGATTGTCATCACCTCCTTTCTTTTGTAACAGATCTATTTGCATACTGCTCCATTGTGCCATATTGGTGGATTGTCATCGGCAATGGCCATGCTAATGGTTGCCGGTTGCCATGTCTTGATGCCAAAGTTTGACGCCCCATTGGCTGTTGATGCCATAGAGCAATATGCTGTCACATCTCTAATCACTGTCCCTGCAATAATGGCTGATATGGTGTTTTTAATTAGGTATATTCTTGTTGACATACTTGTGCAGAGTATCAGTAGTGACTGGTTTTAAAACCTAACGGCTTATATAAAATGTTGCTGCATTCACTTTTCTATCATTTACATTCTGTAATTAAAATGCTGAACAAACTAATAAGGGGGAATATATATAACCTAAACTAAAGGATAATTACAATGTTGTTACCTAAACATTAAAATGTAAAATTTAAACCCCCCAAAAAAATTGAATAAATAAAAGGAAAAAATTGTCATGATTGAAAACTATAGATAGAAGCTAAAACTGATGCCTAAAAGTCTAGTGGCTCTCACATAATACTTTATGTTTTGATTGTCTTTTTAGATTTCTCCCTTGCTTAAGGTACCATGTGACAATAATGTGACTTTTTTTTGAGTAATATATAACATTTTCACTTTTTGTGATATTTAAACAAGGATAAAGCATCATGTTTTAGTAAACAAAAGACATTGAATTGAAATTGCCACACCATCTACGCTTGAATGTCTTGCTATTTGCAGCTTGGGTTTCACTCAAGAACAATAATTCTGCATCTCCTTTGTTTAATAAATATAATATTGCTGTTTTTTTGACCCTCCTTCAGGGGCAAAGAGACCTGGAAAGGTGGGGAATCTGTCAAGAAAATACTTAACGGAGGTGGGAGCCTCCCAAATGAGCTCATCATGTACTCCAGTATGTTCTTCCCTAAAGCTAACCTTATCTCAGCTTATGGTAAGTTTCTCGGGCTTGCTTTTCCTCCGGGCACCATAATTTATCTGAATAGCCTTCTCTCAGGAAGATTTTCGTTTGAGACCTCTTAAATCTCAAAAACTAAAATTTTAACTAGAAAAAAAAGATATTGATTTAAATGGCATGAATTAGAAATGACTGTATTTGTGTTGATGGATAGTATTTAAATATCGGAAGCAATTTCAAGTGAATGCAATTTAAGTTAAATAAATGGCATTTGATATTGAATTGGAAGCATAGAAGATTTTAATGCCAAGTGATATTAACCTTTATACAGAAGCACATTCCAAAAAAATATTTGTGAAGTCAAAGAGCCCAAACAGCATACAAATCCCACCATGAATTCAATACTTTAAATATGTGTTATGTGTTCTTTCCTTCTCTCTCCCCTCCCTTCCTCTTGCCATCATGCTATTTCCCAGTATAATCCCCATTTATAATTGAACTGTAATTTCTATCATGCAACGAAAAACTCATTGGCCAGTTGACTTGTATCTTTCTTTATTATCAACATTCCTCAATATGTTGATATTCTCGGATTTCATTTTGAAATTGAGCTTTCAGGCTAGTCATCAATTTGACTAACTGTTGTCTGGCTTGATAATCCTTCTGATGATAGGAAAAGCACAAAAGAAAAACTGCAAACAAAAAAAATGAACTCAAAATCATTTAAAAATACAAAGAATGAAAACTTATTTTATACCAGGCAATCCCATACAAGCCCTCATCCCCTGAGGTGATTAAAGCTCCCTAGATATCTTCTACTGGTTGCTTGGTTTAGGAATAAATAAAAATTTTATTTTAGGCTGCAGTAAGTACCTGCTTCTGTGTTTTCTTTGAACAAGACACTCAAAAGCCTCATCTCTCTCTCTCTCTCTCTCACTTTGTATATACTGAATAAAGATATACCAAAAAGACATGAATATATTACTTTTTTCAAATTTTGTTAGGTGTTTTTGTCCAACAAATGGAAGTTCTTACCGGCCTTTTTATTTCTATCTGTAATCTGATTCATATGTGTAAGGGATGACTGAGACTTGCTCTTCACTGACATTCCTGGTCCTCTATGACTCAAATCAAGAAAAGATTGGTCAGTCCTCTCAGATAACTGTGAATAAAATATCTGATACTATAAAATACTCTCAAGGTGTCTGTGTTGGCAAGGCTGCTCCCCATGTAGAACTTAGTATATGTGCAGATGCCTCTGGTCATGTTGGGAGAATTTTAACTAGAGGGCCACATGTAATGATCCGATATTGGGATCAAACTCCGATAAGCCCATTATATTCCTCAAATGAAGGCTGGCTTGACACAGGTGACATCGGATCAATTGATCACAATGGTAATTTATGGCTCCTTGGACGAACAAATGGTCGGATCAAGAGTGGTGGAGAGAACATATATCCTGAAGAGGTAGAAGCAGTGACAAAAAACATATTTGGCTTATTTCTCAAGTTTCATCTTTCAATAGGGACACACAAGGAGACTGAAACAAATATTTTTGTATGAATGACGTTGTGATATAGAATTCTAGCAAATAAAAGAGTTAATGGTTTCATTTTTTTAATAGTTAGTCAATTTACAAGTAATCTTTACAATTTTCAAATAAAAGAGCACCTTATAGTTTTATAAAGACTTAGTTTAGTTCTTGCAAAATTTCCATCTTTGAATTCTATGTTTTGTTTATGAGCTATGCATGTTTAGAGTATCAAAATAGGTTAAGACGATACCACTTATAAAAATTTAGCTGTGATGAAATTGTAAATTATTAAACTATAGGGATCAACTAAGTCATTTAATTAAATTCATTCCCTCCAGGCAAAAAAGAAAATAAATAAATTAATTCCCTGTCTTTTGCTTTTATCAATTCTCTGTTCCATGTTTTGGTTAATTTTCAGAATTTAAATATACATGTTTATTTCAAATAGGTTGAAGCAATTCTTCTGGAACATTCTGGAATTGCTGGTGTGGTGATTGTTGGAATTCCTGATGCTCGCTTGACCGAAATGGTAGTTGCCTGTATCCAATCAAGAAAAGATTGGCAATGGTCAGAGCAGTCTGTTTCAGAAGATCATCACTTATCACCAGAGAATCTTAGGCAATATTGCATGAAAAAGAACTTAAGCAGGTATCTCATGTTATTTAATGTTGGACTTAGGCATCTTATACTACTTTTTTAGGCATTCATTGTTTTAGTAATTCCTTTTCAACTAGATGTGTGTTTTGTACATTGCATGATGTTCGAAGGACGAGTTATTTATAAGTAATGTTAGTATTGAAAGGGAGAAAATAGAGTAACCAGTAAAATATGAATTCACTAGACACCAATCTTCAATGCCCTATTTATAGACCTATGGAGAATATATATTCCCTAACTAACACTGTTATGTTTACTATTCCTATTCCCACATACCATGTAATGACTTTGGTATTGATTTCCTTTCAGGTTTAAGATACCAAAAATGTTTATTTTGTGGAGGAAGCCTTTTCCACTCACTACCACCGGAAAAATAAGGAGAGGCCAACTCCGAAAAGAACTCATGTATCAACTACATTCTTTGCATAGTAATATTTGAATATCTTCATTTGATTTACTATAAGATTATGTAAAAATTTATTTATTTTTTTCTTATTTATGTAGCTTCTTGGTACTGAGCATGTAGTCGCTTATCTTCACGTCTCCCTTTTTTAGGGCCACATGATTTGAAATTGTGGCGTCGCTTAAAGATGAAGAAAGTAAGAAGGGATATCTTTGCTTGTAATATCCTGAATTTTGGGTTTATAGATTTGAGAATAAACCTATATTAGACATATTACTAAGCCCAATTTGGGAGGAGTTCTAAGAATGACTTGAGATATAAAGACTCTCGGGGACTATGATTTAGTTTTCAAGAAGAAAATTGTTCTCCCGATGATGTGGGGGTTTAAAGGCTATAGTTAGTCAGAGAAATAGACTGAGGTATGTATTTAAGTACATGTAGTGCCCTTAGGGGGTGTAAAGGCCACATGGAGCCATTTAGAATGGCAAAAACAAGTGTTTATGGGGGCCTTAGACTATGTGATTCGGCTTCTTAGGGTAGAAAACAAGTCTTCGGATTATATGAGGGCTTAATGGGTGTGATTAGATGAATAAAATATGTTAAAAGAGGTGTGTACATATACCTTGCGTTTTTTAAAAGGAAGAAGAGATATAGGTCATATGGGTCCCACATGTACGCACTCTAACACACACACTTGACAATCCCCTGAGGCAGCACATATGGTATAGTATGGAAGACATAGACCCAAGTGGCATAGTCTGAGCCCTACACCGATAACGTAACTTTATTAAAGTAGCTTTAACAAATTAAATAATGATGAGTAATGATGGTATTTATTTTTGTGTTAGACAAATAAGTTGCACCTAACATTTAGTCTTTGGTTGGCTCCATAAGAAGATGACTCATGTTCCTCATCATTACAATCCCTTTTTGACTTTTGTGTTGGCTCTCTCTGGGGACGCCACCTAGCACAATAGTCAGGGGAATCCACCGGTCTCCGGTCTAATAATGTACCTGGCTTTCCCGAACAATGAAAAAGGGAGTCAGGGGAGTTCATCAGGATTCCTTTCCCTTGACATTAAAGGACGGCTAAGAAAGAGAGAGAAAGAGGAAGGATGATTTCAGAAGGACACTTGTCACTTTGAGATTTAATCTCAAGACACATGGCACTTTAAGAAGTAAACACTTGAACTTATGTGGAATTAAAGTACAAGACTCCCTAACCTCCATATATTTGTCCAAAGCAGCCCAAAATAAGGGAAAATAGAGAAATTCAAAGGAAAAAGAAAGAGGAGAGAAGGTGGAGGAAAACTTAGTGTTCTTGAACTCCTGAGTCGATTTCACCTCCGAAATCGCGTTTCTAACTCCTGAGATCTTTTCTAATGTTGTTCCTCTCTCAGTAAGAGCAATATTTCTATGGTTTCATATTCTTGATTAGAGGTGTTTGGTGCCGTCTACAAGGTGGAGGTGTTGCCAAAATCAAGAATCGGATATGGAATCATGAAGATGTATGTATAAAATTTGATTTGAACCGAATATCTTGAAGTTTTCATAAGTTGTTGAGATGCCCTGATTTTCGGTCAAACCTAAATCTTAGGAAAAGAGTGTGATTTTGTTAATTTTGATGCTTCAAATAAGTTTAGAATAAAAAGTTGTGTGGAATAAAGGTGACAAATCGATCCCAAAAGTATCGGTAAAGAAAGTAGAACTTTTGGCCAAAGAACCCTTAAGTTCGGCCAAACAAGTTCATGAGGAAGGAATTGAATTTTGTTAAATTTGAGGATAGAAATGGATTCTACGCACAAAATTCTATGGGAGCAGCCTATGGAAAGAAATTTGGTTGAATGAGACAGAAAATCCTAGGATGAGAATTTAAGTAGAGTTGCTAGATTACGTTTTCTGGGACATAGTCTGGTTGTGACAAAATTTTGAATAGCAAATCATGACCAACTACTGTGATATTTTTCATATTGATAGAAGACATCCCAAGCTTTAATTTGATATATAATATGTGCCATTTGGATTAGTAGATTGTAAGATATGAATTTTCAAAGTTTAGGCACTGAAAATAGAACAAATTTTGGAACAATTTGATTCATTGAGGATTTCTAGATACTTTTTGCATATAAATGGTAGTAAGTGATATTTTTCCCATACAGATAATTTAAAGGGCTTTACATAGAACTTTGAATCACACCATTTGGAGGTTTGTAGGTTAAGTTATGTTTTTTTGAAGTTATGTGAAAATTCTGGCAACATAGGTTGGATATGCAAAAATAAGGAATTGAAGTAAATTGTAAATAAGAGTGACTTTTAAGAATAAAGTTATGTCCTAGAGGCTAATGTAGCTCATTAGACATTCATTTGTCATGGCTCACTTTCATGACTCTAACAAGTCATATGATTATGTGTCTAGGGTCATGAGGTGACAAAGAAGAGGCAATGGAAGACACTTTAATGGTTAGAAAAAACAAAAGAATAAAAGGAGGACCTAAAGACTCAAAGTAGTAAACTTACCCTACTTGTGTGTATTGATATGTTTGCTTGTGTGTTGATGTGCATGATTGCTTTGCTTGCTTGTTTATGTAAAATAATTGAATGATTGAAGCTCTATTTCTATTGATGTTGTAGCCATAACTAAAAAATGTGAAGCATTGAGTATGCAAAAATGTCATTATGTTAAAATGAGCCTATGTAAGGTAAGTATATAATGCATTAGCATTTATCTTACATTTATTCTTTGGTATTGTTTATTACTAAGATTCCCCGAATCTCACCATCCCCCAACCAATCATACATGTATGAAAGCTAATAGAAGGGGATTGCATGAAGTTGTGCAAGAGAGAATGAGATGGAGAATTGAAGGTGTATAAGTGATGATGAGTTATGTATAAATTCCGGCATGTTTGTTATTTGTAAAAACATGTCATAGTTTGTGTATATACATGTATGAATGAATAGAGAAATAAGTTAAAGAAATGCTTTGATAGTAATGAGGACGCCCCTTAAGAATATTGATGCTTTCATATAAGTAATCTAGGAACGGGTGTAACATTGCTACCAACCAAAAGGAAGATGCAACATTTTACTCCCTCATGTCCTTTAATATAAAACATATATAAAGGAGTTGATTTTGGTTCTAATTATAAAATAAAATTTTCCTATTTGTTGATCTTTTCTTAATTTCCCCATATTGATGCTCCCTTAACAATAATCAAAGAGGAGAAGGAATTAAGGAAGGTGACTAGAATATATATATCATATTAATTAACTATTTGGCTTAATCAAATCAAATTACATAAATATATATTATATTAAGGAATAGAGGAAGTATTTGGCTTGATATGATTACAAAAGAATATATATATATTTATTGGGTTTTAGTTAAGGCATTAAAATCAGATTGGGATGAAATTGATTGAATAATGATTCATTTAATTGTGATCGAATTAGAGTAAATTTACAAAAACAATAAAGTTTTATCCCACCTAGATGAGAACCAATGGAGTTTGAGTAAACTTGATCATTATTAAAATAATATGACTTAAAATCTATAAAAAATATTCATATTACCTTAAAAATGGTAATATTCAAATAAAAAACATTAATCCACAAGTGAATTAAACATTCATATAAAAATCATAAATAAATTAATAAAACAAATTTATTAAAACACGAATCTAACATTTTGAAATCATAGTCATACCAGTTCAAACCTCGGAAATCTATATATAACCCAAACAAATCTAACATTCTGTTATTTAATTTTAATTCAAAACAAAGTCGTTTCAGATTCAACAATGAGTTGAAAAAAATGTAAAATTAACATGTTCAACACTCTTGATTAGACCAGTCAGGGGACTGATTTATGGATTCACTAATTTGATTGTACAACTGGACTTGGATTTTAATTCATGGTTTTATGACTTGTAATATTGAATCAGGATCTCTCAAATTTTTTGGTTTTGTTTGGGAGATCATATGCAGTTTCAAAAGAGAAACATAATATTTTACAAAATTAGCAAAATATTTATCATCCTTTCTCCAATGAATTATACCAGTCACAGAAATATTTTTAAAACTCGCAAGATTATTTAGTATTTTAACTACTTTCCTTAATGTATTATTAGTAGTTAATAAAATCTTATAGAAAGGATCCTGAGTAAAACATAGTAGGGAAATTTTTTTAGAACTAACCATATCCAGATTCAAATTCAATTCATGAAAAATAATTTTTCTGGGTGGTTTGGTTATAATGATAAACCCAATATCAAAGTTCATGAGTGGGTATACTACTCTTAGAGTCAAGTTCATACACCCGCCAAAAGACTTGTAACATATGCAGCTAATGAACGGCTTTTAAGGGAGGAAATCCTCTCATCATCCATTTTCTCTTAAGCCCATCTGAGCCTTTGATTGAAAAAATGACAGAAAAATCTAAGGAGTATAACTTGTTGATGTGACCTTTCAAATTAATTGGACGGATATGATTTATAGATTATGAGAAATAATGAGAAAATGGATGATGAGAGAAACCTGACCCGGCTTTTAAAGGAATGAATTTACATATCTAATAATTCAAGCTATACAGAAAATGAAAATCTCTACTCATTATCAGACGGTCAACCCACAAAGAAGGCTTGTTTTGGGCATCCCCATCGTTGGGGTTCCTCCCTTTAGGCCTCCTCTCAATCCAGCTTGCCCAAACCTACGTTGAAGCAGGATTGCTCCTAATGCATAAACCTAGAATTAACAGTGAAATTATGATTCATCAATATACTAAGCATAACTTGCCCCCAAAATTGCTGGGGAATATTTAAACTTGCACAAAAAAAAAAAAAGCTAAGTATCACATATTTTCAAAAATTGAAAATAAAGGACAAGAATTCTCCTAGTGTGCCTTAAATTGAAGGGAAAATCCTTTTGAGGGCCCTTTTTGGTGTAAAAATCCCAAAAAAGGCCCTCAAAATCTGACAATACCCGAAAAAAGCCTAAGGCCTTTTTAGGTATTTTCGAATCTTGAGTGAGTTGTTAACTTACCGATATAGTTGTTAACTTAAGTTCATCGATATAGTTGTTAATGGGGGCTGATTTAGTTGTTAAAAAATTGTTGTTAATGAGACTAATATAATTGTTAACTAACAACTATATCAGCCAAATTAACAACTTGCGTAAAATTTCAAAAATACCTGAAAAGGCCCTAAGGCCTTTTCAAGTATTGTCAGATTTTGAGGGCATTTTTTGGGATTTTTACACCAAAAAGGGCCCTCAAAAGGATTTTCCCTAAATTGAATAGCCAACTTCTTGTCACTACTTTAGTGCAAGGTCAACCCCTAATTTGTGTGGTCGGTCTACCCTTCCTCATACATGTAGATTGGCTACTAGGTACACTTCGAGCATCAGCAACCTCTCCACTTCTTTTAGATTCATTTTCCCCCTATTTCCCTAATCCACACCCTTGACCAAATCATCTATACGAGAAAAATAATTCACTTAATAGAGTGATGATGTTTTGTTAAAACGTACAAGTTGTATTATGATATTAGAAAAATCTAAAAAAAAAAAGTGGAGGTCTTATTATTATTATTTTTTACCAAAAGCTTGAATTTTGTCATATTTTGATTATGATATTAAATCCCAAAATCAGTTGCCCATCAAACCAATGATATAAAAAGGGAAAATTGCACTTGGATGCTAAGTTAGGAAAAATACTACTCCAAAATCCCTTGAACTCTCCAATGTTCAAAGAGTCCGGTGGGACATTTAGATAATAAAATCCAATTGTAAAAATGCATAGGACCCTTTAATGATGTGAGTTCATATTCGGTGCACATCTCTCTAATTTTAGGATGATCATATTTTTTATTTATTTATATTAAATTATATACTATATCTTAAAATTTTTAACATTAAGATATCAAATTAATTAATTTTTAGGGTAGCGGTGTTATAGAAAAAATATTTCTGAATGGAAAATTGAAAGTTAATTAATTTAAAATACGAGATATAATAAATATTTTATTATTCAACATATAATTCAATTTAAATAAATAAAATGTATTAAAAAATATTAAAAAAAAAATGTACTCACCCCCAAAATCCCAAAATTAGGATGATGACATAACCCACGTGCGAACCCTTTATGATACTGAGAAATGACAGACAATTCAAAACCCCAATTCTTCTTCTCACTCCCGATGGCAATTCTTCTTCCTCTCTCATTGATAGCCCTAGGCCGTTGCCCCATCAAGCTGAGCTCGTCGTCGTGTCATGCTTTCAGAGCAGCCTATGGAGGAATTTTCGTTGATGATTGTTTCGTTATTTGTCTTGTATCATGCTTTTAGAGTAAGCCTGTGGAGGAATTTTACTGAAGTGAAGGAAAACTACTGGAGTTTGAGCTACCAGGAGGGATCCCTGAATCCTGGCCAAAGTTGCTGGAAGCTCTTAATCTTGATGATGAATGAGTCCAGACAGTCTGCTCTGCTGCTGCATAAATATAATAATGCACAATAAAAGGGAGTATTTCATTCTTTGCATGCTTATGTTGCATGCCTGACAATTTTGCAGGAAAGAAAACATGAGAAGGGAGGCTTCTCGAACAAGAAGCGTTGAAATCTTGAACATATCTATGCTCAATTGGCTTCCATTTGTATTATTATTAAGCTGATATGTCAGAAGTGTTGGTATATTTTTCTGCAACTTGGTGAGGGTTTATGACGGCTGCTTAGATGCTTGGTTAGCATTAGGCTTCAATAGAGTTAGGAATTGCCTTTTATATTGGCATCTTAGAAAAAAAGTCATTCCATGATTTCTGGTATTCTCTCGTCATAGTTGCTGTTGCCCTTACTCATCAGTGGTATGGCACCTCTTTGACCATGCTTATTCCTTTGAAAACTTTTTGTTCAATTAGTGAGAACACCCAGTTATAAACTGCTTTGTTGCTGGCCGTGATTTACACTTAACATATCTAATTGGGATTCCCCCTCCGGATTATGGGTTTGGTATTATTTTTTAGCCTGGATGTGCCCTTTCTGTTTGATGCCACGTGGATCAGAGGGATGAGTTTTTTGAAAGGGTGAGGGCATTTTGTTAATTGCAGCTGGCCGAGCTGGTTTGCTCAAGTATTGCAAGCTAGCAAGTTTAAATAGCTGCTAAAGTAGTTAGACAGGGCACAATACCAGCTCCTGCCTGCTCAGATCTGCATGATGCAGGATAGATATAGCCCTACATTTTTTCTTTGCAGCTACCTTGTGCTTCTGTTTGGATGAAGGGAATAATGGGAGGAAAATAAGGGTAGAAAATACTACGCAAATGTATGTTGTATGTGGTCAATTACTGGGACCAATAAACAAAGATGGGTTATTATTACTTGTGCTAAACTATGTTAGCTTTCTGATGACCATTTTTTTATCAGCAGCTTTAGCTACATGCTATGAATGATGTAGTAACCTTATTCTGTAATGCAGTCAGTGATTTAAAGAATATTGCTTGAGAGTTTGGAATTGATTGTCATTGACAAGTAATATGGCCTGCATGACATGTATTGTGCAGCTTAGTGACTGAATTGTGAATATGTGTAACGTGATACATGAGTTTACTTTGTGGCTGTTGTTAAGTTTATTACATTGTGGTTGTGGGTTTTGGTTATTGGTTTGATGTTATGAAATATTATTTGTAGAAACTCTTGTCGGGTGCATGTATTGTCATGGTGTGGACGGAGTTGAGCAAGGCAATGACAGTTATACTGTGCCTTACTACTCAATGCAAGAACTACATGAATTGAAGGTTGGGTTCTTATGGTGGCTTGTGACTCGTCCAAACAACATAGATGGTGACAAAGTGATGTGTCTTTGGTGCAATGGTGGAATTAAAGGATGAGAACAAAATAGACTAACAAGTTCGATTGTAACTAGGTTTGTAGGATGCATTCATGAAATGTATTTTGTAACTTAATTTACTTGATATTAGTGACTCATCATATTGACTTGATATTAGTGGTTAATTAAGCTTATCCAGAATTTTTGTACATAACTGATTATTATTATCAAACCATTTGCAAACTTAATGTTATCATTGCAATTTGTTCAAATTATGTTAACATGAAGATATATAAATAAGTGCAGGTGAGTGAACTGACAAATTTGTGGGCGTCCATTGACAAGTTTTTGTGCCTGCATTGACAAGTGAGACAACTGACAGTGACAACTCTTTGATTTGTTCAATTAATATGTCCACATAATTAATATGAAATTATAATAATAAAGGAAATTGATTAACTAATTTATGCTATATAAACAAGTGCTGGAGATTGTACTAACAAGTCTATGGATGTCTATTGACAAGTCTATGTGTCTGTAATGACAAAATGAAGCAGTTGACATTGACAACTCTTTTGTTTATCTAATTAATATGTCCATGTCTTGAATATTAAATTATAATAACAAAATTAGTTTATAAAATTGTTCATAACCGGATTGTAGTTTGACCACAATGTGAAAACATATATTAATATATATTAACAAGTGCAATGAATTGCATTGACGAGTCCATGAGCGCCCATTGACGAGTCCATGTGTTTGTTTTGACAAGTTCATGTCTATCTATTAATGATTGAATTTATATTAGAATACGAATTTTCATAAATGACAATTCGATATAATAAAAGTTGTCATTAACAACTCTCATTAATGAAAATTTGTATTCGGATGTAAATTCAGTCGTCAATGGATGGACATGAACTTGTTAAAACAAACCCATGAATATATATTCATATTATGTGTGGACATATTTATAAACTTCCTTTGTTATTGTAATTTATTATTAATTAGATGGATATATTATTTGGACGATGTCTCCCTGATATTATTTGGGCAAACATATGAGTTGTCATTGTCAGTTGTCTCACCTATCAATGCAGGCACTTGGACTTGTTCCCATGTTATTGTCAGTGCAATCCTTTGCACTTGTTAAGTTATATTTAACTATGTTTACATAATGTGGTAAAAGTGTAATAAGGGTATGAACAACTTCAAAATACACAATATATGTGGACATATTTATAGACTAACTTTGTTATTATAATTTAATATTAATTAGGTGGATATATTATTTGGACTTGTCAATGGACACCCATGACATTGTATCTGGACACCCATGGACTTGTTGGTGCAATCCTTGGTATTTGTTTATAAGTTGAACTTATAGCAATGATAACACTCAGTAAACAAATTCTTTGATATTAATAACTAGTCATGTACACAAATTTTGCATAATCTTACTTAACCACTAATATCAAGTCAATACAATGAGTCCATATGTTGATTATAAATTAAGTTCCAAAAAACATTTTATGAACATTCACGACTAATCCTAGTTACAATTGAACCTGTAAGCCTATTTTTCTAATTGTTCCCTTGCACCAAAAACATAACTTTGTCATCATGTATGTTCTTCGGATGAGTGATAAGCCACCACAAGAACCCAACCTTTAATTCATGGAGTTCTTCCATTGAGTAGTAAGACATGGTATACCTGTCATCACACTACTAAAAAAATGCTCTTTAACATTCTTATTTTTACCATTTTTACGTCCTTTCTTTTGGGGGAGTCTATATGGGGGGCGTAGTAAGTTTGAGACTTACGGTGTCCAAAATAAATTTTAGACGTCTTATTGTTGTTTTTTTTTGTTTTTTTTTTTTTTATAAAAACCCCCAAACCTAGGTTCAGGAGGCTTGTCGTGGAGGTAGAAGCCACAAAGTGAGCTCACAAACATCACGCCCCAGATGACGCTTTGCCGTGAGAATCAAACTCAACTTGAATCGGAAAAGCAGATCTGGAAAAATAGATCTAGAAAACTGGAAAAACAGATATGGAAAAACATATCACAAATCCAAAACAATTGCAGAGGCAAGAATCAGAAAAAGAAAATAGATTTGGAAAAACAAATCACAACAAAGGCCAGAATAAGAAAAGATCTAGAAAAATAGATCCAAAACAATTGCGGAGGCAAGAATTGGACTTAGCCACAGAGATCGCTTCCGTTGCCGGCAAGGGAGGAATCAAACTCCTGCAGCCTCAAACTCTCCCCAGCTGGTGGTAATGACGGAAGATGAAGGCCGGCTTCTCTTCTCTGGTCAAGCTCCTCCAAGTCACAGCTCTGAAACTCCCTTCCTCACATCGCCAGCAACAATGGAGGTCATCTTCTCTTCACCGGTCAAGCTCCTCCAATACGCAAGACTTTCAAGGTATTTGTATGTGTTTGAGAGAAAGAAGAGAAGAGATGTGTGAAGAGACACATAGATGTGTGCATGAGGTTGAGAGCATTTTGGCGTGTGAAGAAATGAAATTGCCAAAACTTTTGGCGTGTGAAGGGGCATATTGATGTGTGTCAGATGTGATTGATATATGGGAAGACTTTGACGTTCTGATTTAAAGCTTAGGATTCCAAAACTACTGATTTTGGCATCCTAAATTTATTTTAGGACTCCCAACATACTGATTTTGGTGTCCAAAATGAATTTAGGATGCCAAAAATACTGATTTTGGCGTCCTAAATTCATTTTAGGACGCCAAAAATATTGCTTTTCCTGTCCATCCTCTTCTTGTGGCGTCTCTTTTTTTATTAGGACGCCTCCTAAAACAAAATTCAAACGCTCAAAGTCTAAATTTTCTCTACATAATTACAAAAATATCACCGTCTTTTTATTTTACTTCCCTTCTGAAAAAACAGACATCTTTTAGGAAGTAAAAGACCTTTTTTGTAGTAGTCATCACCTTACTCAGTTCTATTCCACATTTGCAACCATGACATGACCATAACAACAAATTAAACTAGTAACCATGACCATAACAACAAATTAAACTAGTAACCAAATGAGGTAGCTCACAATGTAATAAAATTAATAAATTAAAAAGAGATTCATTTCCACGATGAACCCTGTGACTGCATATACATTTATTTACTAGGACTTAAATTTATTTAGGAAATTGAAATTCAGCACCCATGGAATTATATACTCTCAATAGCTAAAGAAAACGTATCAAACTAGTTTTGAAACAAAAACTCTTCTTGCTCACAATCATTAAAGAAGCATTTAATGACACATTACTTCATATTGCCAAAATGCATGGAGGCTGAAGGTACCAGGAAATACCACATACCTAAACGCCAAGGTCGGGAAGGCGTATTAAGCAAAGACATCAGCAAGTTCACATTTATCATCATAAAATAGTATCAGTTTTCAGCCAAAACTAACGTATCTATTTTCACTTTTCATTCAGCAAGAGTCGGTGGAAAAAACAAAGGAGGAGTTGAGAGTAAATAGAATCGTGGTAAAGAATAATGACAAAACTAACGTATCTATTCATCTACATGCAGTGGCGGGCTAGGATTTAGAATTTATGGGTACACAATTAGTGTAGGGGTTTGGGGGCAGCGCCCCTGATTATTATTATTATTTTTTAAGAAAAGTTTTAAATGCATTAAGATTGTATCGTTGACATTTTCTGAAAGGAAAAAAGTTTGACAAGATTAAAGAACATATTGCAAAGGATAGTTACAAACCGGCACTTCAAGTTCAGCATGCCTCAAAAAAGGCTATCCACTAGAGAGCACGACACTTTCAATAGGTTAAACACCAAACACCTACATAAAGGAGGAAGAAAAACAATGAGAACACAAATACATTAACATAGAAAAATAATAATCAAGAGTCAACTAACCTTTACATCAGAAGGATTACAAAATCATTCTTCGATTCTTCATTCCTTGAAAATGTTGCATTATATTCTCATTATCAATCGTATCAAATATATCTCTCATTATCAATCGTATCAAATATATCACGTTCAACAAAAGTTAACATGCATGAGTTAAACCAATCATCACTTATCCGATTGCGCAACTTATTCTTAACCCCTAAAACAAGTCAAATATTTGTATAGACTATTTAGTACTGACTAACCATCCAGCCAAGTAGAAATGTACCTGCTTTCCTGAGTTCCTTTGAATGCAATGATTATGGCATTAGGATCCTTTGCCACTCCAACAAACCCCTAAAACAAGTCAAATACATAAGATAACAAGTATCATTAGACTATAACAAAAATTTAAGAGAATATATAAACGCTATAATATATAGTGAGTAGTAAAGTTTTAGAGATGAGGATGTACCTGTAAGCAATGCTCAACATCAACAACCAATTCTATAACTTCAAACCCCTGTTCAAGTTTAAGACATTCAGACAGTCAAACATGTTAAAAAGACTAGAGTGATTCAAAGCTCATTTAGGCCCCTATACCAACATATCACACGATATTTACATTCTCAGCACCTTGGTTAAACCATCACATCCGGAGCAAGTCCAAGAAAAAAGTTCTCACAAATCGAAACGTATACCTACAAGGACAAAACCCTTCAATACGCAAACACAAGTCATGCAAAATTTCCTAACTTTTGCTAGCATGCAGGAGTCTAACTCACACATGTAAAATAACACTGTAACATCCCATTTTCAAAAGCAGTATATATTTTTTTTCATCAGAGTAGAGCATCAAAGCGTAAGAGTAACTGATACTTATATTCAAAATGCCGTAAGTCTGGCTGATTACAGAAACGGTACAGTGACCGAGATTTTTCCAAAAGTAAATAGCAGTAGAGGAAAGTGTCTCTTCGGCAATACTCATGCCGTAGCGACAAGGGATAGTCTTCAACAGTTTCGTGCGCCCGCTTGCCTTTCACCTCGGTCCTCGGTTCTCCTGAACCTGACGCTATGTTAAGAGCTGAGGTCCAAATGCACATCGGACCTCAAGTAACGGTTAACCTCATATTTATATACACAACATATGGAAGATCAAACACAGCATTAATCAACACATAAGTATATAGCAGATGGAAGATTAATATAACAACAGTACACATCTCATGTAAAGTTATCTATGCTAACAATACACATCTCATGTAAAGTTATCTATATAAATCACTCGTATAGTCGTCTATCACATATAGGTATACAGTAAATATCAGAGTTAGTGTTACAGTACGCGAACGTACCTTCGTTGACGGTATTTCGGTACGTTTTACGAAAAACGGTAATTTTTGACAGCGGGTGAAGCAACGGTACGACGGCGGTACGTTTATCTCAGATATCCCAGGGCTCCGCCAGACTTTCTCCGGGCTCTTCCTTCTCTCTAACCTCTCTCTAGGCTGCGTTTTTGGGGTGAAGAAATGAGAAGAGAAGTGCCTTCTATTTATAGAAGAAGGGAATGACAATTCGGTAAATAAGTCGAACTTTATCAGATCGATTCTGAGCCGTCGGATCGCACTTCGCCACGTGGCTCCATCTTGGCCCTCCATGTGTTGGATGACATCATCCCTTCTAGAAGAAGATGATGTCATCTTGCTGACTTACCGATAAAGTTCCCTGATCGGTGTCCTAATCTTGACGAAACTCAAAAATACGGGAACTAGGCTTTGTAGTTCCACTCTTTCTCTTTAAAACTACTGGGTTTAACTAAATTTCTGACCCTGTTACGGGTATTCCGTAGTTTGCCGAAGATTTTAGGACAGACACCAACGGTCACGGAAATCACTTCTGGAAGTTCCAGCTTCTGGATAATAATTCGCTGGTTCGTAATATGTCCTGACTCAAGAAACCTTATCCCTGGTTTGTCACGACTATTTTGTTTTGTATAGGTTCTCTTTTTGACTATCTGACCTTTTCCCTTAAAACCCCGTATCCTAATGACTCATTTGGTTTCGAAATGACTTCGAGATAGTCCACTCGAGGTAGAAATTCACCTGGTTTATAAAAATTCCGATGACTTAGACTATATCCCTATATTTTGGTGTAGGATTTTATTTCTATCCATTCTCAAATGTCCCGTTGGCTCTTTACCGATTATATTATTATTTTATTCAAAATATCTAGATATTTATTTATTTTTCTTTTTCTTTTTATTTATTTTTCTAAGCATAAAATATTTTATTATTTATTTAATTATTAATTTCGAATTTCTCCCTTAAATTAATTATTTACTAATATCTTATATCTAAACAATTAGCCACTAATTACTTAATTAGCCACTTACTAATTGTTGATAATTTTTATAATTAGGATAAATTATTATCTCACAACTATTTGACTTACATTGGTATTTTATATCCCATGTAAAATATTAAAAATACTGGGGGCCATAAAGTGCTTTTAATATTATTATATTTATGCTCTATATATTTTCAGGGAAATAATCCCAAAAATTCCTAAAATTAAAGATAACATACTTCCCAAGTTTTTGTCAATATTTGCAAATCATATGGGATTTACCATAATATTTTCAGCCATTTTCTCGCCTTATAAAATACATTTTTCAAGGATTTTAGCTCTTTATCTCTCCTAATTCTCATAGTAATTACCTTAGCAAATAAGATAATTATTACTTATTATTTGAAACCACATATTCACCTATTTTTAATAGGTATTATTTACCGAAATATAATATTCCAGATAAATAATTATCCGGGTATTACAAACACAAGGTACGAAATGCAAATTCAAATTAAGTCAGACCGACACACTTCAATAGCCCTAAATTGATTTCTTTTGGCCCCTAATCTAATCAATACTTCCATCCATCATGAGCAGCTTGTGAGATGAGATTGTCCCTTCATTATTAGGTCATTTAATTATGCAAAAGCATGACTACAAACACAGATTTCCTTTTTCTTTCTTATAACAGGAAGTCCTTACCTCGACTTAATCCTAAGAGCTCTATGTAAACCACCAGCCAAACCAACCACTAGAGCTCAACTAGGCCCGACATCAATATTAGATCATTTAATTATGCAAAAGCATGACTACAAACACATATTTCCTTTTTTATTTCCAATTCTTCTATAACGAAAGAAGCAGAATTGGTGCTGAGAAATTTACAACGAAGAAAACCGAAAGAAGCAGAATCAGTTTGTGGCAATGAGTGATTACAGAGTTAAAACAACTAAGCAACAAAGAGAGTCTCTAAGGAGAACTGGTTGCCATTGCCAATCTCGCACTCGCAACTAAGGAGAACCCTAAATCGACTAAATCAGCAAAACATACAGGACGGAGGAGATAGAAGACAGAATCGAGAAGCATATCTATGCACTGGCAGGAAGTAAAGACAATCGAAAATTACCTCAGACAGAATCACCAACGATGGAGGAGCTGGAAGCACTCAACGATTTGGAGGCGGATCGAAAATCATGATGCAACGACGGAGGGAGGAGTGGCGGCGCGCGAAACGATTTGGGGTGGATTGTGACGTGAGAGTTGAGACACGGATTTGGGGGGAATCGACGACGGAGGAGCGGCGGCGTGGCCGACGATTTGGGGGCGGATCTTGAGACACGGATTTGGGGGCGAAAAGTATAGACACGAAATTGAACAAAAAAAAAAGGGCCAAGCGAGCGTTCGAAACCGGGACTTCGCAATAGATATGGAACGCTTTAACCAACTAATCCAATTAGCTCTATTGTAATGAAAGTCCTTTACAAAATATATATTTTTTAAATTTTTTATGTGTTCACTTGCCCCCATAGACACTAGTGTGCCTCCGCCCCTGTCTACATGTAGAGAACTACGCACCGCACTGTTTGGTTTTTGAAGCATAGCTAATTGTCCTAGAGATGGCTTTCTCAAGAAGAATACAAATTGGAATTCAACAGAAAGAGCTCCTGGCGCGGGATATAAGCATACCGAGAGAATGGCAAAGGTATGGACACCGAAGCGGGGGCGGAACCTTGGGACAAAAATATGGGGGGGGCAAACGGTGGTGGGGGATTCGGGCGCGGCGCCCCCATTTTTTTTAAAGAAAATTTTTAAATGCATTAAAAAATAAAAGAATATAAAAAAAAATTCATGAAATCAAGTGAATACTAATGATGTAATAAGAGAGAAAATTATTTTACAAATTTGTCATTTAGAAAAGCAAGGCTAAGTCTTTGTTAGAAATGTAACTACATAAATTACAATGAAGGGTGTGCACTCAATAAGTTCAAGTACATATATTTTAATAACAAAAGTATATTACAATAAAAATAATTACAATGTCATCCTTCTAGGCCTTATTTTTTAGAAATCCATTATAATTGCCTTATTATCAATGCTATCAAATACATCTTTTCAATATAAGGCACTAAACAATTTTCCAACCATACAAAAGTATGTTTTTGGTTCTAGCATGAAGCAAGAGTTTTAATATGTTAATTTATGTGATTGTGAATCTTTGGTTCAACCATAAACTTCATGTAAATGAACACCACAACATTGGAAGGCAAGAGGCTGAGGTTTAGAATGAAAAATCAATTGACTTCATCCATAAGTGTAGTGTAGAATGGGTAAAAGCATAGTAAAGAATACACCACAAAAGTAAATTTCACTGGTAAACTAAAAATTTCAGGTAATTAGAATGAAATATAGAAAAAAAAATGACAAAATTAACATAAATCATACAAGACCCTATATAAAACAAATATTGAATTATAAGCCCCAAAGATACAAAAAGAAGGGAAAATGTATAAAAAAAAAAAATGAGGGCCAAAATCAAATTTTATATTATATTTAAAAAAATTTCTAAACAATTTTTTTTTTTGGGGCCGTCCCATAGAAGATCCATCCCTGACCGAAGGGAGGCCGAACACCATCAAAGCCAAATCCCTTCTGCATATCCTCCTTTGTGGAAACGGTTCTAGAGAACAACACGAAATTTCTAGTTTATATATGCTGGGATACTCCTACTCTGCATTTCTTTTGAGTTAGAATTATCCTGCTACGGTTTCTAAGGACCAAGAGCACATGATTTAAGAGAGGAAAGAAGACAAGTTCAGGAAGAAAGCATAAAGGTATAACAGAGAAGAACGGAATAAACAATACGAGTACCTAAAAAAGAAGAGATTGGTACTGCTATTACCAGTGGGGGTGAACTCTTTAGCCCAGTGACTGGCCCCATGCCCATGATGGTTTAATACGGGTTATGAGATCAATACGAAAATGTCTGATTCAAACATTAAAAAAGAGAAAAGAAAAGAAAATCGACGGAAATGCATGAACACAGTCAAAACCAGATGATCGGATCAACTTTAGAATACAATGAAAATCCATTGATTACACCCCAGGCAGTTGAAACTTCGTAAAGGACCCACCATCGAACAAACAACAACGATACTGTTTGTTTTACTGAAATCTTGACAAAACGCGACCATTCAAACATTTAAAATACATTTTGTTATGTTAGGTGACGGCAATGTTTGCTTGCCGGGTGACGAACAACGACCAGCGACGGCCAGGAAATCAGCTTGGGTGGGGTGATGAAAACGGCGGTGAGAAAGAAGGAAGAACTGGGGGTTTGATTTTGTCCCTGTTTTCTTTGTTTTAGTAAGGGTCACAGGTCACAGTTGTATTATATTACCAAAACGTTATTTAATCATTTTATATGTTGTGTATCTTTAGATTATATATTAGTTTATTAGTCAAACTAATTACTTTGAAGAAAAAAAATAAAAATAAAAATACTCTAAAGTAATTTAATTAGCTTCCTTAATTTATCCAAAAAACTCAACTATGTCTTATAATCAGGACCCGAGGGAGTATTATATTACCAAAATGTCTCATGAGACTTATCTATAATTAGAAATTTTAAGGGATATTTAGGTTGTATTTTCTTTAACTTGGGACCTGAGTGTAATTTTTCCAAAAAAAACTAATTGTCTATCAAACATGTGTTTCAATATCTCTATTTTATTGGGTTATGTTCAATTCATTCATGAATATTTTTTAACTTGTGAATTAATACACTTCTTATTTAACTATTACACTTTTCATGGTTATATATGAATATTTTGTATTTAATAAATAAAAAATTGTCCAACCATAGAACTAGTTTCACAGGCCTAATGTGCAACTGTATTGAATTTAAATACCATGATAAAAAACATGAATGAACTAATTAATAAAGGTTGAGTTTATTAGAAAGTGTTAGTCTTTCTTAACATGGAAAAGAATCCCTATTGGGAGAGTCCTCATATTTAGTGCTCGACAGTATTTTGAACAACAATGCCTACCTATGCCTAACAAATAGAATAAGAGAATTACTATGAGGTCCCAAGTAAGAGATTTAATAGCCCAAAAGTCTATGACAAGTGAGAAAAATACACATATTGTCATTTTCTATACTATAACTTGTCATATGATCCTCAATTGTTATTAGACTTTTAGGTGAATAAATCCCTTCCCTAAGACCTTATGGTGATTCCAAAAAGAAAAATAAAAAAATGAATGAACCTTGCAATAGTTATTGTTATTATCATAAACCATAATTAATATTTTTTTAAAATAAAAATATTTAATCTTTTGTTGTATATTTTGTTTTATGAAGTAATATCATGTAAAATTTCATTCTTAATATATATTTGTGTGTGTACATGTATATGTATATGTATGTGTACGTATACGAATATGTATATGTATGTATGTATGTATGTATGTATGTATGTATGTATGTATGTATGTATGTATGTATGTATGTATGTATGTATGTATGTATGTATAGTCGATTATAGATAGGTTTTGTTCTTCAAAACCATGTTAGTCCTTTTTGGAATTAATTTTGAAAATTTTCTATCATGGTTAACTTGTTTTGTTAAATCAGATAGATGCTTTTGATAACCATTGTAGTGTTTGATAATGTTTAGTTAAATTCATGGGAAAGTTCTAGAAACATACAATCAAAAAATGAGAAAAGACAAATTGGTGCTGCGAATTTATTTAATCCCAAGTCAGAACTGAAGTAGGAATATGAAATTTTCAATTTTGACTAAATGACCAAAATGCCCTAAATTGAGTGAGCAAATTTCAGGGGTCAATAACAACATTTGTATCTATATTAACGACATCACATTTTGCATTAACTAATTTACTTTCATATTTAACAACTTCATATCCAAAAAACCAGGGATATTTTTTAGGGCACAAGTTTTAGGTGTTAATAATAACATCTGTATCTATATGAAGAACATTATATTTTACATTAACGATTTTACTTTTATATTTCACAACTTCATATCCCAAAAACCAGGGATAATTTTGAGGCACAAGTTATAGGGGTCAATAACAACATCTGTATCTATATTAACAACATTATTTTTTACATTAATGACTTTACTTTCATGTTTCATAACTTAACTCAGGGCAATTTGGTCATTTGGTCACAATTGGAAATCCCAAATTCCTACTTCAGTTCTGATTTATGATTTGATAAATTCGCAGCACCAATTTGTCTTTTCCCATTTTTTATTTTATTTTTCTGAAATTTTCTCAAGTTCATTCTACTATGGTTTGTATTTGGATAGTTGGGACATTCTTCCTTTTTTTTTTTTTGTCATAGTAGTGGTTTTAATTTCGCTGCTTTGGTTAAGTAAATGTTTTAGAAGAAACGTTGTTACACAAACTGTAACATCTTAATTTTTATTTTTAGGATTTAGTTATAATTATGAAAGAATTATATATGATGAATATATTTATTATATAATTGTTGGAAAAAATGAAATAAAAAAATGCACAGCAAAAAAATATATATATATATCTTGAAGTGGGCAGCACGTACACTGTTGACAATTGAGGGGAGGCTATTATTTTGCCCACCCCCTCTCTTTTCTATTCTATATAAATGGAGTTTGGCAGTGGAGGAGAGGGAGATGAAGGCGTGAGCGAGAGTGAGGAAAGAGGAAAGGAGAAGAGAAGAAAACATGGAGAATATTTGAGTTTCCTAAAGTAAGTTATTTATCTTATAAGATCATTTACGTAGTTAAATTGACTTCTTTTCAACAAACTTTCTTCATGAAATTTGTTCCACATATTTTTCTCTTTTTAATGGGGGCAATATTGTTTTGGTTAGCTAAAATTTTGAGGTTAGAAGAGTTTTGAGTTTTGACAATAGATGACTATATATATATATATATATATATATATAAAAGATGATTAATAATTAATTTTAATCAATTTAGATTTGTTTGGTTGTTGTAGAAATTTAAATTAATTTTTTATTTAAGAAGTTTAGGATTTATATCCTACCGGATATTTCTACCGATTAAATGTGGTGCAAATAATTTATTTGGGTTGATGGAGATATTATTGAAATTTTAATTGGTTTAGTTTTGAAATTTGAAGAACTAAACTATCATTTTTAAAATTTGTAAGCTTAAACTGTCATTCTGAAATTTGTAGGTCGTCTAAATGTCATTTTTGAAATTCGTAGCTCTGAATTGTCATTTTTGAAGTTGAAAGGACTAAACTATCATTTATGAAATCTGAAGGAATAAACGGTCATTTTTAAAATTTAAACCCCAAACTGTCATTTTTAGTTTTTATTATAATAATATATTATTATTAGAATTTGTGTATTTTGAGTATTATGAAATTATAAGTTATAATTATGATAATGTAGAGTTTTCTTGTGACCGATGATTGTTCATATTTTGCTTTTCAAGCTAAGGTTAATCTTGGAATTGAGGTAACCGGGTTAATTTAATTCTATATGTTTGCTTTGGGCTATAAGGTGTTTTCTAAACCTTACTTTCATATGTACTACTTGTATGTATTTTAAAAATTATGTGTATATTTGGATATGAAATTATTTCAGTGAAGTGGTGCATTTTCCAATATGTATATTTGAGTGAATATTATTATTGAGATTGTTATTGTTGTGTGATAGTTATGATGTTTGTTGTCGGATGTTGGAATAATAATTTTGTAAAATGTTTTTGATATGATGTTTGTTTTGGGATGTCGTATATGGAATAATATTTTGTATGATGTTCTTAAAAATTATAATGATGTATTGTTTATCTGTTATGAGATATGTTAGGTTGTGTGGAAGAGATTTAGAGTAAAATTATGTCCATCAACTCTCAGCACTCAACACGGATAGATCATGGTAGTAGGCCACTCTGCCACTTACAGTACTCAGTCATGTATTTAAGTCCTCTCTACAAAGGATTCTACCCGCCGCTCGACGAGAATTTCTCAAAGGCGTCCCTTGTAACTCATCCGAGGCATTATGTCAAAATTTAGACGTGACAATGAGCTGTTTCTTTTTTCTTTATCCATGATAGACATCTTGTGGTATGTTTTGTTCTTTTCTATCGTGGATAGTTGGTAAAGCATGATGTTTCCTTTCCTAGCCATGATAATGCATTAGGATTTCTCTTTTCTATCATGGTTAGCTGATCAAACTATTAAATGTTTTTTTATAACTTTGATAGTACCCATCGCATGCTAGTTTTCTCCATTTCTATATATGAAGGTTAACTACTAGGACGGTGTAAGGTTGTTTTTAATAACCATGGTAGCATGTGATGTGTATGAAAAGCTCTTTTTCTATCATGGTTATCCTTTAATTAATCAGTAAAGGTTTTTTCTACTATGTTAGACCTTTGAGTCAACCGTCCATACATTTCTACCATAGTAGTTCTTTCTCAAATGTTCTGAAAAATGATTGAGCCTCGGATATAATAAGGGAGAGAGTTACAACCGCCACCCCACTGGCCTAAACTTTTAGCTCTTGATAAGAAGGACTTACAAACCAATAAAGAATGCTTCTTATGCTTGAGAGGGCTAGATATAAGACAAATTCTAGACAAGTCGGTTAAGATAAATTTAAAGCTATATGTAGTCAATTATTCTAAATCCATTTAAATTTATTTATACCTTGACCGAATTCAAGTTTAAATTATAAACTTCACTTCTTATCCCATAATTTTTCATTTACTATTAGGGACATTTCTTTAAAGAGGTTTACACTTTTCATGTTGCATGAGAAGAAGAAGATTCATACACATACATGAAATGGTGGGACTCACATCCTTTTAATAATAAAAGAAAAACTCAAACATGGAAATGATGAGACCCACATCTTTTTCTATTTATGACATGAGGATACACTTTTTCTACAATATGAGAAGTGTATTTCCCTTCTTTAAATTTGGTTATTCTAGTTTTTAAGTTTAAATTTTTTTCCTTGAATTTGTTGGCAAAACAAAAACGAAATCAAAGAGTTTAATTGCCTAAACTTCCAAAGCAGACGTAATTGTTGGATTTGCCAGAAATAGCTGCAAGACACGTTTGATTATATCTCTTAGGCATACTTGAAATCAATATGTAAGATATCGAAACAGTAAGTCTATAATTAGCCGTAGGCCATGCTTATAAGTACTAATAAGCACAAATGGAAATAATCATAAAAGAGTTGGATTATTTCACGAAATGTCATCACCCAAAGCTTGTGCTCTTTTTCTCGTACTATTAGCCGTTGTTTCTCAATGTAATGCCCTCAATGGAACCCTGCATGTAGATGTTGGCTCTGGAAGGCCTATTCCTGAAAATTTCTTTGGTGTATTTTTTGAGGTGAATATGAGATGCAATATTTAAGGTTTTGTGTGTTTATGTGTCATGCATATGGTTAACTGTTTGTTTTGCAGGAGATTAATCATGCAGGATCTGGAGGATTATGGGCAGAACTTGTAAATAATAGAGGTGATAATTCAAAATGAATACTTCCGATGCAAGTTTCTTTGCTTCCAAATACCATAATAGGATAATCAATCTTGATGAATTTTTTACTAATGTGTTAAGGTTTTGAAGCTGGGGGTACAATGGTTCCTTCAAGTATTTTTCCGTGGACAATTATTGGAGATGAATCAACTATACATGTCACTACTGAACTTGCTTCTAGCTTTCGTCGCAATAAGGTTGCTGTGAAATTGAACGTCCTTTGTCATTCTCCAAAGAAATGCCCTCAAGGTGTTGGTCTCTCTAACCCTGGGTTTTGGGGCATGGTATGGATATATATTCTTAACTTTTCATTTTATATTACTTATGATTGCACTATGTTAACTCTAAATTTATGAATCTTATTCCTGTAGAATATTGAGCAAGGGAAGGAATACAAAGTGGTATTCTTTGTCCGTTCATCAACATCAATTGATTTAAAAGTTTCCTTCATGGGAGCGAATGGAGTGGAATTGGCTTCTACTAACATCAGGTTATTAATTAGGATCATCTCCCCAATAAGGATTTCCATCTTCCTTATATTTAGTGTTGATTAAGTAATTAAACATTAAAACTATAATGAATAATTTATGTATGTAGGGCTTCTGCAAAACTTGTTTCAAAGTGGACGAGGATGGAAACTACTCTTGAAGCCAAGGCATCAGACTTCAATTCCAGCCTCCAAATTACAACAACTCAAAAAGGAGTGATTTGGTTGGACCAAATTTCAGCTATGCCCATGGATACTTACAAGGTCTGTAAATATGAAGTAACCATCTTTAACTACATAAATAGGGAATTTTCTGCATGAGAAAAGATCTTTTAGAGAAAGAAGGGCATTCGTCACCTTTACGGGCCACGTAGGGATACAAGTGGGGCCTAGTTTCTTTTTTTTCCCATCTCTAATTTAATGCATGCTTCAAGAGACCTTGGTTCTTTATACTCTTTTTCTTTTGCTTAGTATTACCTGGGTTACATTTCCTTTTCACATTAGGGACATGGATTTCGGAAGGACCTTTATCAAATGGTAGCCGACTTGAAGCCAAAATTTCTTCGATTCCCAGGTATAAACATGTAGTATGGTGTATATCAATAGGAATCTTGAAAATAATTAGTCATTGATCTCCTAACAACACAGTGGTCCATTAAATTGTCTCAGGTGGTACTTACGTTGAAGGAGATCATTTGAGAAATGCATATAGGTGGAAGGATACCGTCGGACCATGGGAGAAAAGACCGGGTCATTTTAATGATATATGGAGCTATTGGACTGATGATGGTATTGGTTTTCTAGAGTGTCTCCAAGTATGTACTTTTCAATTATTTTTACATTGCTAAATTGAATTTGTTCATAGACAAACGTGTTGATATATTCTCACACTTTGTTATATACTTGAGTAGCTCGCAGAAGACCTCGGTGCATTACCAGTATGGGTATTTAATGCTGGTATTAGCCGTCATGAAGAAATCAATACAACTGACATATGGCCTTTTGTACAAGTATACTTTGCCTTAAAAAGCTCCTAAGAATTTTTTAAATTGATCGTTGTTATTCTTTTTCTTGTCAGATTAATCGTGTTTTGTATCAATGTTTGCAGGAAGCTCTCGATGGGATTGAGTTTGCAAGAGGTCCTCTCAGTTCAAAGTGGGGCAAGAAAAGGGCATCCTTGGGACACCCCGAACCCTTTGATCTACGATATGTTGCTATTGGGAATGAGGATTGTTTGTTGCCTAACTACCTAGGAAACTACTTAAAGTTCTATAATGCCATAAAACATTACTATCCTGATATTAAAATCATATCAAATTGCGATGCTACCACTTCTCCCTTAGATCATCCAGCGGACATTTTTGATTTCCATGTTTATACAAGTTCGAGGGGTATCTTCTCAATGTATAACAAATTTGATTCTTTGAATCGTTCTGGTCCAAAAGCTTTTATAAGTGAGTACGCTGTTTGGCAACAAGATGCTGGATTTGGATCCCTCTTGTCTGCATTGGGTGAAGCCGGATTCCTCATGGGATTGGAAAAGAATAGGTTCATATGGGTCTCTTAATTATGAAACTTTCATGTTTAATTATTTTTGTTGGGTTACAAATTACTTGGTTTGTTCATATACTGACTAATATTCTTTCCTGTTATGATGCAGTGACGTGGTCGAAATGGTATCTTATGCCCCACTTTTTGTAAATATAAATGACAAAAAGTAATAAGTTTAATCATTTTCTTTCGTGCTTATCCATATTTATTTATTTATTTGTATAACACAAAATTGAGATTGTCGTCTTTTTTGGGAATATATAGGTGGATACCTGATGCTATTGTATTTGACTCAAATCGAAGTTATGGAATTCCCAGTTATTGGTTGCAACAGCTATTCTCTCAATCAAGTGGAGCTACATATCTTAACTCAACGCTTCAGGCCCCATCTTCAATTGTTGCAACATCAATTGTTTGGGAAAATCCGGAGAGTAAAAAGAGTTATTTGAGAATCAAGGTAAGGCATGGATGACTGAATTTTGACTTTACTGATGAAGGAGAATGCTACTCATTTGAAATTCCAAATATTTCTCCAGGTTGTCAATTTTAATGACAAGGAAGCAACTCTTGATATTACAATTAATGGCCTAGACTCGAATGCAAATCTTTCTGGATCGACATTTACATTGCTCACGTCTACCAACGTCATGGATGAGAATTCCTTTGAGGACCCCAAGAAGGTATATAACCGGTGACATTCTAAATATTATTCCAGCGTTCATGTCAGAAAAACCTCAATACCAATCAATCTTAAGTAAAAATAATCAAATAACAGGCTACACAGCCCACATTTATTGAATAATAAAATATACATTTTACAACAAGCGCTTGAGACTACCTCAAGTCGCCAAGCTGTGATTGATGACGCGTAGGTAGAGGTCCAAAGTTGGGACTCGTGTGGCCTACTAAAAAAATATTAAATCTATAGCAATATGCACTGTTTACAAATTATGAACAATACAACTTAATTAGAAAACTCTATACAATATCCAAAGACCACCAAGTTGCTGTAAAATGCTCATTCCAAAATTTTCCTCTTACAATTAATTTTGTGTGTCATATGTGTAGGTTGTACCAAGAGTGAGCCAACTTGAGAATCCTCGCTCAAATATGTCAGTTGTACTCCCTCCCAACTCAATCGTCTCACTTGAATTTCCAAAATGAATGGCCCTGTGCTGTTTGAAGGCATATTGAACTTACTCTCCTGTATTATCTATGTACAAAAAATGTAAGAAATAATGTGAGATAAGATATACCATTTTGGTTTGTGTATGTGTATCGTGTTACATAATCCATAGTTTTCATATGTAAGACATTATTGAAGCAATAAATTTGTTAAGTTATTATACTAAATCTTTATAAAATTTCATCATTTTATTTCAAATGCTTAAAACCGATTCCATTCCCAAACAAATTAAAGATACGTCATCCAAAAAGATTAGTTTCTTTTTACATCAGAGAAAATAAAGTTTTAGGGTCAATTGAGTGAACAAAAAGAGTTAAATATATATGAGATTTCCAAAGGCTAAAATGAGGAGCATGTCGTGAAAAAACAAAATAAACTCAGAGCAAATTATGAATTATATGGACTAAGTTGATAAGTTAACCTTCTTATAATCAATTGTTACAAATAATGGTTTTAATATTTTGACTAATTGCCAACATAAAATTTGACCCAAATTTTCCTTTCTAACATCTAAATATTAAAACAAAAAAAGCTAATTGAAGATAGTATATGTTTGTGGTTGAAATTTTTTTTATGATGAATTAATTACAACACGTGACGAATTTAAACAAAGAGGCCATGCTCAAACCTTCGACTATATCTAATTGACTAAATAGGTCATGCCAATCTACTTAAAGATGGCATGTTGGCCTATTAGGCCTACATTCTTATATCTTTATATTATATGAATATGAATTAAATAATGTATATTTTATTATTTTTATAAACATAGATTTAGTGATTTATAAATGTATAAATTATGCATTAATAAAATTTAATTTCTTCATCGTAAAACTACCTTTTTAATTAAGAAATTAAAACAATAAACAACATAAATATTGATTTTATATAGACAGTGTATGTAATATTTATACATATAGTATGATATAATTTAATTTAAATGTTAAGAATAGGAAATAGGTGCCAGATGACTGGCCTGATTAAATTACGGCCTGACCTTGCTGCTAAACAAGAAAGACCAAACTCAAACTTATAGCTGTCCTTTTATACAAAACTTTGAAAGTTGTGCTTAACATATCAAATCATTCAAGTATGCTGGAGATGCACCTGCAGGCAAGTGATGAACGCTCGAAGCATAAATTATAGTTTATTTACTTGTAATAGTTGCTGAAAATTTTAAGCGCAAAGAGTTTTCTCACTATGCTTTTATCTAGGTCCATATTAAATAATTTGAGAAAACTTTGTTTCAATGAAAAAGTATCTGTTTCTTAAATGGCTTAGAAATAAGGTGGTTAAAGTTGCAGGTCTGGGATTCAAGTTGAATTCCAAAGTAATAGGTTAATCTCATGCACAATGTATAAACAACATATGATAGTCAACCACAATTATAAAAACAACAAACATAGCCTTCAGGATCAATTCACGCGCAGCAACATAATATAGCATAACCAACATATGCAATGTTAATTGCGAAAAAGCAGGACCCTATAAGTCCCGGATCCACAGCACTGGGAAAAACAATTGGGCCTCGAACTCAAATCATTTGAATGCAATAAACATGTGTCCTAGACACGGATCACAATCATGGTACAAACAAGCATACATAGATATACAAAGTGTGTGAGATTAGAGTTACTACCTGATATATTTTTAGACTGACAACCAACTCTCAAACTCCTTAAAGGCTCGGGGCAATGACACTCCCTATAATTATAAGTAATATTCGTTACTTATGCAAATTCTCTATAATTCAAATAATACCGGAATTAATTATCATTTTAGACTCAACTTATGACCAAAAGTCTTTATTAATTGCAAGGACACAAATTAATTAGCCTTGACTTCTATGGCTTCCATTTTCGGACCTTTCCTTAAAACTGTCTAGAATTTTCAACAACTTTAGAAATTCATAACTAATTGTAAAAATATCCAATTAAGGTGATTCCAAAGGCTATGTGACCCTTGATAAGTTATGATGTCAAATAATGTAGCTCAAGGTGTTTGGTTTGACAAACGATAAAAACATGCAGTTGGTATCTTATCAAACTAGATGTGAGATTCTAAGGGCTTTTTTGTATGGAAATATATATATATAGCCTAGAATGATTATCTTATGGCAATATAGTAACTTGAAGTCTTGAACGGAAGCATCTTGGATGCTAGCTAACATATGAAAAACAAATTACCACACAAGTAAAGTTTGGTGGATTGTCTCACCTCCTTTCTTTTGTAACAGATCTATTTGCATACTGCTCCACTGTTCCATATTGGTGGATTGTCTTCGGCAATGGCCATGCTAATAGTTGCCGGTTGCCATGTCTTGATGCCAAATTTTGATGCCCCATCGGCTGTTGATGCCATAGAGCAATATGCTGTCACATCTCTAATAACAGTCCCTGAAATAATGGCTGATATGGTGTCTTTAATTAGGTATATTTTCGTTGACATGTGCAAAATATCACTGATGATTGGTTTTAAAAAACTAACAGCTTTTATTTTAGGGGTTTAAACTTCTTCTCATGTTGCATGAGAAGAAGAAGATTCCTACACACACATGAAATGGTGGGACCCACATATATATATATATAATGCTAATTATATGTATATGTGGATCCCACCATTTCATGTGTGTGTGACATGAGAATACACTTCTCCTACAACATGAGAAGTGATTTCCCTTTATTTTTGTAAGCTAAATAATCTAAATGACTTTTGAATATTTTGTCTATTCATGTCCATATGATGTGTATTTATACAATAGGAGAGAGCCTTAGTATTGATGGCTCTTAATGATAATTTATGATGATTTCTTCTAATTCCTGATTGTTAGTGATACTGATTGACTATGTACTAATTACAATATATTTCCTAATCATGTATTTCCTAACAATTTTAATACAAAATGTTGCTGCATTCAGTCTCCTATCATTTCTATTCTGTCATAAAAATGCTGAATTAACTAATAATAAAAATGATGAATTAAGTAATAATAAGGGGGAATATATATAATCCCCCTAACTAAAGCTTAATTACAATGTTGTTACCTAAACATTAAAATTTAAAATTTAAACACCCCCTCCCTAAATAAAAAAGTAAAAGGAAACAATTGTCATGATCGAAAGCAATAGATATACGTTAAAAGTAATGCGTAAAAGTCAAGTGATTTTCACTTAGTACTTTATGTTTTGATTGTCTTTTTGGATTTCTCCCATGTTTAAGGTACCATGTGACAATAATGTGACTTTTTGACATTAGTATAAGTAATATACAACATTTTCACTTTTTGTGATATTTTTAGAGGGATAAATTATCAAATTTTCTTAAAGTATCAAGTGTTATTAGCTAAAAGACTGTAAATTTAAATTGTCTCATGTCTGCTTGAAGGTCTTGCTATTTGCAGTTTGGGTTTCACTTTCACCCAAGAACAAAAATTCTGCATCTCCTTTGTTTTAATAAATATAATATTGCTTTATTTTTTGCCCCTCTGTCAGAGGCAAGGAGACCTGGAAAGGTGGGGAATCTGTCAAGAGATACTTAATGGAGGTGGGAGCCTCTCAAATGAACTCATCATGTACTCCACTATATTCTTCCCTAAAGCTAAGCTTATCTCAGCTTATGGTAGGTGTCTGTGGCTTGGTTTTTTCCTCTTGGAAGGATTTTCGTTTGAGACCCCTTAATCTTAGAAACTATAATTTTGATTAGAATCAAAGATATTGACAGAATTTAAATGGCATGAATCAGAAATGACTAATAACATCAACGGACATTTACGCATACAAAGCAATTTCATGTCAATGCATAACAGCATCACTTGTTTTAAGATAATGACAAAAATCTTAAGATCCATAGGCACAGAAAATACAGAATTGAAGCTATTTTAAAATTATATTTAATTTTAATTTTTAAAACATTAGAATTAGTTGGATTAGAATTTATCCTATTATCCTATCCTGAATTATTTAATCTAAGATCTAGTTTATTTTAAATTTGACAAGAGGATTATAGTAGTTTAGATGAACTAGGATTATGGATCTATAAATTGTTGTTGAAAATATATTAAATAGGTAGAAATTGAATATACATAAACATATACTATTAATATAGCATAACAAGAATTTGTATTATTAAACTAGCACATACAGTGAGCATACAAGAAGACGGTATAATATGAGAAAACTAAAACGAACTCACAAGACAATCGAAAATGGTAATGAACTATGAAGAAATCCAAACCCAACGTATGTTGTTTCTTTAAGACAATTTTGCTCCTCAATACGGATGCTATAGGTTGCTAAGCAATTGCCTCCTAGGATTGAGCGGATTATTCGTCTTCAAAATGATGGCTCTCTCAATCTAAAGCCCAAGCGAAATCCAACGAGTCTGCTTTTGGAATGCACAAAATATGTTTTGTATATGTAATATGTAGAAGGAGTGTATATAAGAAAAAATCGGATACAATTCTGTGACTAGGGCGCCTTATTTATAGACAACGGAAAAACTTGATCAGATGGACTAGTCAGTTGCAGCAAACTAGTGCATCGTGCGAACAAACGCACCAAAATAGAGTGAACAGAAACGACTAGTGACTCTTGCTGGCGAACACACGCACCAGAATGGAGCAAACGATCGAAACGGATCACAATTTCGCAGCTGCTGGTTGGGAGAAACACAAAGGGGCAAAAAAGGAATTATTAAAAGTTCGAGGTCAAATTGAATATTCAAAAAATTATTTTTTATTTCGACACACACGGGAATCGGATCGGGCGACGGGTGTGACCCGAATTGAGCTGGCAGGACAGACAGTGGTGGCGGCACGCCCGTGTGTGGTGGATCAAGGGTCACCTAAGTCCTCATCCCTCCACAAAAGTGGGTTGGCCCAAGGGCCCATTTAGTAGGAGCAAAGTTGAAGCTTGTATACCCTTCAACTTCTCTCCAACTAATCAATGTGGGACTTCTATCCACACACACATTCCTTCTTCCTTTTCCCTCTTCTTTTCCAACCTTCTTCTTATACCCATGGGATTTTATCCTAAATTCCAACAATCCCCCACATGGATAAGAAGTTAGTCCATCATGATCAAATGCAAACGATCATGTATGCAAAGTGCGGTTCCTCTACGAGAAACAACTGCATCGAGAAAGATAGGGGTTACCTTTGAACCTTTTCTAGTAAAAACCTATAGGATATATAGGTCAATCAGTGGACGCACTGTCTTGAACCATCGACTGTTTAGTGTATACCAAGACAATAGGAGTCACACAGTTGCTCCTTTAGCATCGTTGGTTCTCATGCTGTGTTTATTTTGGCCCTGGACACCACCTGGTTCTATGAGTGTTCTAGAGAATTGGCCGTTTTAAATTCTCATAGAAGCGGCGCACACTTCACACTCACATAGGTGATTCCTAATAATGTAAATCAACATACATCATCTGAACACATCAAATTAAGAAACCATTAAAAGCCTTAAAGCTTACCCTGATATATATGCATTGTCTTGTCTAGGAATGAGTATGAGTTAAAAAACTCCACAGTGTTAACAATCGATTAAGACTTAGTTGTCTCTTTGAACCTAGTTTGTGGGATCTCCACTCTTCTAGGTAGAGTTACAGCGATAATCAACAATGTATCGTCCTTAAACCCATTCCTTTGGACAAATTTCTAATTAATTCTCTAGGAATTCCTTTAGTCAATAGATCCACTATATTCTCTTTTGAGTTCACTTACTCAATTGAGATGATTCCATTCAAGAGTAGTTGTCTAACGGTATCATGTCTAAGACATATATGTCTAGACTTGCCATTGTACATGACATTCTTGGCCCTACCAATAGCTGCTTGACTATCACAGTGTATACACACTGCTGGTACTAGTTTTGGCCAACTAGGAATGTCTTCAAGAAAATTACGAAGCCACTCGGCTTCCTCACCAGCTTTATCTAAAGCAATGAACTCTGCTTCCATAGTTGATATTGCAATGCAAGTCTACTTGGATGACTTCCAAGACACAGCACCCCCACCAAGGGTGAATACATATCCACTTGTGGATCTTGTGTCATTAGAGCTGGTGATCTAATTTGCATCACAATACCCTTCTAAAATTGTAGGATACTTCTCATAATGCAAAGCAAAGTTCTGAGTTTGCTTTAAGTAACCCAAGACTCTTATCATAGCTCTCCAATGAAGCTCATTTGGATTACTTGCAAAAGCGACTCAACATGCTAACTGTGTAGGAAATATCAAGTTTGGTGTAGTTCATAACATACATAAGACTGCCTAGCACTCGAGCATACTCCTTTTGATTTTCAGCTTCGCTAGTATTTCTCAACAGTCGAAGACTAGAATCTATAGAATTCGACACAGGGGCTATTGTAACACCCCCAAATTTCTAACTATTTATAATAGCATAAAACTCTTAAAATCATAAATAATGTGAAATCTAAATAAACCAAATTTGGGAAGTGTCACCGCCGCACTTGTACTGGGACAAGTGCAAGGCTACTTTATTACATTAACATAAATTCCATAAATTCAAACTTAACTAAAAATGTTCTATCCAAGGCATAAAATAAAACTAGCTAGAATTAGCTGACAGGTCTTCCTCACTTCTCACTGCTAACCCCAACCTTGGAACCTGTATCACCAAATTCTGCTCCCCCGAAGGATCATCGCAGCCCATGAACACAAACAAAAATTAGCAAAGCTGGTAATCCTAATAAAACAAAGATAATATGGAGAAAAAGAAATATGAATTATTTACTGAGATGATAACAATATCATATACATATATATAATCAAAAATGTAGTTTCGATGTTCTTTATTTAATTTAATTAGTGGGAAGAGAACCATGGTAGACCCGGAAACCCCGCGCCTCTACTCCCGTGACCCGGAAACCCTGCCAGTCACAAATCATCAAATTGGCCATCATCAAAACATCTCTTCCTAGTGTGCACACCTCTTCCCAAAGTTGCTACTAGTGTCCCGGGAAACCCTGCCGGACACCACTTTGGGAAGAACAGATATAATCGGTTCACATCAAATAAATATATCGAGGGCATGAAGCCCGATTGTGTTCATCACTTTGGGAGGTATCATCCCAAAGCTATCCTCCCACTATTAAGTTGTTTAAAATACACACATAATAACTCCTAATTTATTTCTATTATTTTATTATCGTTTATATATTTTTATATTATTTTAATTAAATATAGATATAAGAATCTTTTGACCTAAAAATCTGTTCATATCTTATCTATTTGCGCAGGAGATATTCTATAAAGAAAAAGGAAATCAAATAGTAAATAAATAAATAAATGTGACGTGGACCCCACACAATGACGCACACCATCCAAAAGAATTGTATTCATGTGCATATAACTCATGCACGAAGACCGAGGCGGAGCCATGGTATTTCATCGCCAAAAAGAATGACGTACGGGGAAATTTCAATGCATGAATTGCATTCAATATTTCAATTGCATTCATATACAATTCAATCACGAATGCCGAGGTAAGACAATTGTTTTCACGCACAAAAAAAAGACGCACGGTATAAATATGTATACAATTGAAGCACGCAACTGAGGCCAAGCAAGTGTGTTCGATTGATTCGAAGGGATCCGACAAATTGATCACAAGTTCTACCCTATCAAAATTTATATAAAGCTAACCTAAAGCTTATGGGGATTAGAATTACCTATCAAGATCTAAAATTAACCTAAGAATCATGGGATTATGATTACATACATGACAAATTATTGAAGTCTATATAAAACTAACCTATTGTTCACGGGGATTAGGATTACCTGGTCGCCGTTTTGCTAACCTCCTAGGAGAATAATTGATGAAAGACGGCAGAGAAAAGTAACGAGTTTTTTTCTAGGTTAGGTTTGAGCGGCTAACCTATATTTATAATTTAAATTTTAGGGTTTTAGCTCTGGGTTGGGCCCTTTAATTATTCCTAATTAATAAATTAACAATACAACCATTATAAATTTTTAGATTTTGCTATATATTATTATATCATTATCATTATTATATAAATCTATTACTTTTACTATTATATTTATTATTTAAATGTATTATTATTCATAATAATCTGGGGTATTACATTCTACCCTCCTTAAAATAAGTTTCATCCTTGAAACTTAAAATGATTTTTTTTTTCTGGGTCATTACAGCTATGTTTAAACTCTTGAATTTCTCAAGAATTTTAGCAATATAGTGTGCTTGAGATAAAGCCAATTCACCAGATGTTCTATGGATTTTAATTCCCAAAGTAACATATGCTAGACCCATATCTTTCATGTCAAACTTACTAGTAAGCAATCACTTAGTATCTTTAATCATTTGATTATTACTACCCGTTATCAATATGTCATCTACATAAAGGCATACTATGACAAACCCATTTTCAGTAATTTGAATATAGACACACTTATCACATTCATTAATATTAAAGCCATTTGATAACATAACTTCATCGAATTTCGCATGTCATTGTTTCGGGCTTGCTTAAGTCCATAAATGGGCTTTATTAAGCGACAAAATTTTCATTCTTGTCCAAAGACAACAAATCCCTCAGGTTGTTCTAGATAAATCTCTTCCTATAATTTACCATTAAAGAAGGCTGTCTTTACATCCATTTGATGTAACTCTGACCCATTCAATGCTGCTAACGCAATTAACATCCAAATGGTTTTAATTCTTGTAACAGGTGAATAGGTATCAAAGTAATCTAAGCCTTCACGTTGTCTATAGCCTTTTACTACCAGCCTAGCTTTGTACTTATCAATAGTGCCATATGATTTCATCTTCTTTTGAAAACCCACTTAGTTCCTAGAGGCTTATTGCTAGGAGGAAGGTCAACCAATTCCTAAGTGTGGTTTGACATAATGAATTCAACTTCACTATTAATAGCTTCTTTCCAGAATGGTGTTTTAGGAGAACCCATAGCCTCTCTATATGTTCGAGGCTCATTTTCCAATAGATAAGTTAGAAAATCAAACCCAAAGGATGTTGAAGTCCTTTGCCTAGTACTTCATCTAAGTTCCTCCTCTCCAGGATTATCATTATTCACAGTATCCTGAGATATCACAGTGTTGTTATTATATTATTTTTATTGTACGAAAATATGTTCTCAAAGAACCTATCGTTCTTTGACTCAATAACCGTGTTTACATGGATATCTGATACATCGGACTTATAAACCAGGAAACGATATGCACTACTATTATGTGCATAGCCAATAAACACACAGTCTACTATCTTAGGTTCGATTCTTAACCTTTTAGGTTTAGGAATCTCAACCTTTGTCAAGCACCCCCACACTTTCAAATATTTCAAGGAAGGTTTCTTTCCTTTCCATATTTCATATGGTATGCTTTTTATCATTTTATGAGGCACTCTATTGATTAGAAAGTTAGCCATTAGAATGGCTTCCCCCAACAAATTTTGTGGTAAACTGGACTCAATTAATAATGCATTCATCTTTTCTTTTAAAGTCCGATTTTTCCTTTTTGCAATCTCATTTGATTGCGAAGCGTAAGGAGAAGTAGTCTAGTGTATAATACCAGATTCTATACAGAATTCCTCGAAGGGGCCATCATATTCCCCCCCACGATCGCTCCTTACTATTTTAATTTTCTTGTTAAGTTGATTTTCAACTTCATTTTTATATTGTTTAAAAGCAATAATAGACTCATCTTTACTATTCAGCAAATACACATAACAATATCTACTGCAATCATCAATAAATGTAATAAAATATTTCTTATTACCCCTAGATGGTACATATTTCATTTCACATATATCAATAGGTATTAAATCTAACAACTCAGTTGATCTTTCAACAGGAGGAAACAATAACTTAGAAAATTTTGATTCAATGTATACTTGACATTTATCATTATTTGAACAATCAACTTTATGCAATAAATCTAAATGAATTAACTTTTTAATTGATTTATAATTAACATGTCTTAATCTTTGATGCCATCAATTAGAGGACTCAAGCATATAGAAAGAAGCAATATTATTATTAATAGCACCATTATTGGTGACAGTCATTACATTAACTTTGAAAAGCCCTCACTAAGGTAACATTTTCCAATATATATATCATTCTTAGAAAGTATAAACTTATCAGAAACAAATACAAGCTCAAACCATTCTTGCTTAAGAGGGATCTAGATATTAAATTCTTGCGAATATCAGGCACATGAAGCACATCATTAAGTGTCACGACTTTTCCAGAAGTCATCTTTAAAATCACTTTCCCAAAACCTTCAATCTTTGAAGTAGAAGAATTTCCCATATACAGTTGTTCATCTTGCTTCGCAGGGGTGTAAGAAGAGAACATCCATTTGTTTGCACATACATGCCTGGTGGCACCAGTGTCCACCCACCACTCTTTGGTATTTCCAACCAAGTTACATTGCATTACAACTGCTAAAAGATTCATGTTTTCAATCAAATCAGTAGCGCTTTCAACCATATTGGCTTCGATATTCTTCTTCTTGAGATTCTTTGGCTTCTTACAATCTTTAGCACGGTGGCTAGGCTTTCTGCAATTATAACAATTACCTTTGAATTTCTGGCCTTTGATAGGGTCTTTGCTATGGCCTTGTTTGGATATCCCTCATTGAAGCGTTTCCTTTTCTTGAACTTCGGACTATCTTCAACAATGTTGGCCTTTGAGACTATAGGATTGCTGCCAAGTTTCTTTTTCGAAATCTTGTTGTCTTCTTCAATTCTCAATCTTACAATCAAATCTTCAAGTGACATCTCCTTATGCTTGTGCTTGATATAATTCTTGAAATCCTTCCAAGATGGTGGCAATTTTTCAATGAATGCAGCAACTTGGAAAGACTCGCTAAGAGACATTCCTTCAGCATGAATCTCATGCACAATCAATTGAAGTTCTTCAACTTGACTTACCACAGATTTAGAGTCAAACATCTTGAAGTCTAAAAAACTGCCAACTATTAATTTCTTCAAGCCAGCATCTTCAGTTTTGTACTTCTTGTCTAAACTCTCCCATAATGCTTTGGTTGTATCCAAAGCACTATATACAATATATAGTGTATTGTCTAGACCATTGAGAATGTAATTCCTACATAAGAAATCAGAATGCTTCCAAGCATCTATCGCAGCAACCTTTTCCTTGTCAGCCGGTTGTCCTTCTTCCAATTTTGGAGCATCTTCAGTGAGAAACTGTGCCAAGTTCAAGGTGGTTAAATAAAAAAACATTTTTTGTTGCCATCTTTTAAAATCATTCCCATTGAACTTTTCTGGTTTTTCACCATGCATTGGAACAGGACCACTTGGGTTCATTAGATTGGTACTTGTACTTGTCATTTCTGTTGTTAAAACAGAAACTATGATTAATCACACAGATTAATCCACAAATAGTTTAATAAAAAAAATCATAAATACTAAACACAGATTCAATTCAATATTACTATCAACGTATGAAATCAGCATGATATAAATTAATGGAAACTAATTTCAATTCACAAAAATTGTCTTAAGATTGTTGTTGAAAATATATTAAATAGGTAGAAGTGGAATATACAATAAACAAATACTATTAATATAGCATAACAAGAATCTATATTATCAAAATAGCACATACAGTGAGCATACAAGAAGACTGTATAATATGAGAAAACTAAAATGAACTCACAGGCCTAACGTACGTTGTTTCCTTAAGACAATTTGCTCCCTCAATACGGATGCCAAAGGTTGCTGAGCAATTGCCTCCCAGGATAGAGTGTATTATTCGTCTTCAGAATGATGGCTCTCTCAATCTGAAGCCCAAGAGAATCCAACGAGTCTGCTTTCAAAACGCACAAAATATGTTTGTATATGCAGTATGCAAAAGGAGTATAAATAAGAAAAAATTGAATACAAATTTATAGACAATAGAAAAACTTGATATAAATAAGAAAAAATTGAATACAAAATGAACGCACGAGAATGGAGCGAATGATTTCAAAAGGGTCAGAAACCTAAATTGTTCAAAAATAACTATTTTTTATTTTACACACGTGCACCCCTCCACCTAAGTGGACCAAGGGTCACCTAAGTCCTCACCCCTCCACAAAGTGGGTTAGCCTAAAGGCCCATTTAGTAGCAGCAAAGTTGAGGCTTATATACCCTCCAACTTCTCTCCAACTAATCAATGTGAGACTTCTATCCACACACACATTCCTTCTTCCTTTTCCCTTTTCTTTTCCAACTTTCTTCTTATTCATAACTCATGGGATTTTATCCTAAATTCCAACATAAAAGCCCTAGGTTTATTCATTTGTTAGATATTTCCTATTGAGTAATAATATTGGGTCTTTGTTATTCTTCTTCTCCATTAACTTCTCTGTATTTTTCTCCCAATTTCTCTCTCCATTATCTTGAAAAAGAACTTAAGCAGGTATCTCACGTTATTTAATATTGGACTTAGGCATCTCATACTACTTTTATGCATTCATTGTTTTAGTAATTCCTTTTCAACTAGATGTGTGTTCTGTACATTGCATGAAGTTCGACGGACAAGTTATTTATTAGTAATGTTAGTAGTGAAATGGAGAAAATAGAATAACCAGTAAAATATGAATTCACTAGACATCAATCTTCAATGCGCTATTTATAGACTTATGGAGTATATATATTCCCAGACTACCACTGTCCTTATTATTTACCTTGTTATGTTTACTATTCCTGTTCCCACATATCATGTAATGACTTTGGTTTTGATTTCCTTTCAAGTTTAAGATACCAAAAACGTTTATTTTGTGGAGGAAGCCTTTTCCACTCACTACCACGGGAAAAATAAGGAGAGGCCAGCTCCAAAAAGAACTCATGTTGATTTCCTTTCAGGTTTAAGATACCAAAAATGTTTATTTTGTGGAGGAAGCCTTTTCCAAAAGAACTCATGAACTCATCAACTGCATTCTTTGCATAGTAATATTTGAATATCTTCATTTGATTTACTATAAGATTATGTAAAAATTTACTTTTTTCTCATTCATTCAATGTAATAATGCTGAAAATCAGGAAAGATATCACTTGGTTAAAAGAGAGACTAAGAAGGCAATGAGGGAAGCTTCTAAAGAGTTTGAGAACTTTTATAAGGAATTGGGGACAAAAACTTGGAAACAAAATATTTATAAGATTGTAAAGAATAAGAAGAGAAAATCAAGAAATTTGGATGAAGTAGGATGCATAAAGGATGAAGAAGGAAAAGTTTTGGTTAGTTATGGAGATATTGATGATAAATAGGAGGCCTACTTTTATAAGTTGTTCAATGATGGAGATGGAGGTTCAACTCATGAGTTGGAAGGTTTGACAACAAGAGAAGGTGAACACAATCTGTCATTTTATCACGAGATTTGAGTTGGCGAAACTCTTAAAAAAATGAAAAATAGTAAAACAGTTGGATTTGATGGTACCTAGATTGATGTTTGGTAAAGCTCGGGTGAAGATGGTGTTTGGTGGCTTTCTTAGATATTTAATGAGATTTGACAATCCAATAAAATACTTGACAGTTGGATGGAAAATACTTTAACCCCTATTTATGACAATAAATGAGATATTTAGAATCGTATAAGCTACATAAGGATTAAGCTTATGAGTTAAAAAATTGTGGGAAAAAGTTATTGCATACAGGATGAGATTGAAGACTTGTATTTTTTTTTTAGAACTAATTTGGGTCCATGATGGAAATGTCTACAACATAAGCAATTTATTTTCAAAGGGTGTTACTGGAGAGGGAAAAAAAACTGGAGTCAAGGAGAGAATTGTATATAGTTTTCAAAAGTTGAACTTTGGTAAGCATTGGAAAAGAAAAGTGTGTGCTTTTCATTTATCAATGTCATACAAGATATGTACGAGGGGCTAACAACTAATGTTAAAATGCTTGAAGGTGAGACAAAGAACTTTGTATAATGATTGACTCACATTAAGGTGTCATCTTTGAGTTCTTATGTGTTTAATCTCTTTTTATATGTTCTAATTGAATTTATCAAAGAAGAAACATCTAATTGCATGTTTTTTACAATAATGATATACTCCCTCATTTCCTTAATATAAGATATATTTGGAGAGTTAATCTTTATCCGAAATATAAGACATAGTTTTCATATTTATCAATCTTTTGCTATTTTACTATTATTGATACTTCATGAACAATAATTAAAGAGGAGAGGGATGAGGAAATAAAGGAAAATAACTCGAGTGTTTTAGAAAATAAATGTCACATTAACTAACTTAACAAACTTCCTTAATATAATTAAATTATTAGGTAAATATGATTTATATTAAAAACCGAAGGAAGTAGTTATTTTAGTTCAGTCAAGGGAAGAGTTCAACTCTAAATTTGTGTTATGAAGAAAGACCCTAGAGTAAAAGGATTGTTGTCTCAATAGGAGCAAAACATAATATATGTATTGCAATTTTGAGAAGAAATAAGTTAGAAGTGGTTTGGAGATTAAAGTATGAGATCAAATCTTCTCACAAGTGACCAAGTTTAGATATTTTGGATCAATTAAACAAAAAGATAGTGAAATTGATAGAGATGTTAATTATAAAACTGAAACTGGGTAGTTTAAATGGAGAAAAGATAATGAAGTTGTAATATGAAAAATACTTAATGAGGTAGGCATTGCAACAAGACTAGCACACTACTAGAAAAAATGCCTTTTAGACCGGTTAAGAATGGCTATTTACACCTGACTTAGGTTCGGTCATATATCAAGTGGATTTAAAAGTCTAATACATTTAAGACCGGAGAATGAAAACCTTTCTGAAAAATAAAACTAAAAATTAAAAAATCAGATTCCAAAATCGCAATTTTGAGATATGAAATTTTATGAATTTTATTATTATTTTATAATAGCTTATTCTATCATAAGATCGCAGAAGAGAAGCTACAATTTCATAATATCTCATAATAAAATTCATATCTCAATAAAATAGAAGGTAAATTTGAAAACATATCTAATAAAATCGCAACAAAACATCCAACAATAAAAATAGCATTAGAGTAGAAACTATTAGATCAAATGGTACATTCAAGTTTTCCATATTTAAATAACAATAATATATTCGATAAAATTAAAACAAAGAGAAAAAGGAATTTGGCATTATCTTGGAAAAAATCTAGCAAAGGCACATATGAGCATAGATCTAGGTGATTGCGCGATATGGATATGAAGAGCACAGATTTGGACTCAACAAGCATGGATATGAACATGACAAGCATAGATCTAGAAGCCAATGAGCACAAAGAAGCTGCTAAGCACAAAGAAAAAGATAAGCACAGAGAAGAAAACTAATGTCGAGGAAGCTTTCCAAGGATATGAAGAGCATAGATTTGGACTTGACAAGCAGGGATCTGGATGTGACAAGCAAAGATCTGGAAGCCAATGAGCAAGAAGATGCAAACGAGCACAAAGGGGGAAAAAACTAGTGTCGAAGAAGCCGTCAAATGAAGGTGGAGAACTTGTTCCTCTTAAAGTAATTGGCAACGAGATCACAAGTGATGTGATGAGGAATCGGTCTAAAATTTTATATATATTTACAAAAATGTCACCGGCCATTGTAGTTTTTAAACCACCTCCGCCTATAAGAGGTTTAGATGTGGTAGTCTTAAATGCATTTTTTCTAGTAGTGGCAATACTATATGGTAGTAAATGTTGGGCTTTAAAGGGACATGAGCATAAAAATGGGAGTAGCTATGATGAGGATACTGAGAGGGACATATAGTTATATAAAAAAGGGTTAAGGTGCTAAAATAACTTTGAACTTTTATCATAAGTGCAAAAGTAACCATAAACTTTCAAAATTAGGGCAAAATTGTTAAATCAAACTAACTTCCATATTACAATGGAAAAAATTAATTTTTTGACCCTTAAAGTTTTGACTCACTTACCACTTAATCGCTAAAGTTTGACTTGGTATAATTCAATCCCTAAAATTTTGACTTATTTGCAAAAATACTGTTAAAAATTGCTTAAGTGGATTTTACATAAATTAAAAAATAAAAAACAGCATCCCCATCCCCATCCCACCAACTTACATCCCCCTCCGCCTCTATTTTCCATAAACCTTGTTGGACATTCACAACGTCCATGACATATCCTTCTGAAGCACTTGAAGGCAGCAAACAACTTAGATTAGAGAAAATATTGAAGCCACTTATGATACTTTTAACTATGATAAAACACCCAAGCATGCAAGAAAAAATCATAATGAAAAAAGAGATTTCTTAACTTTTGAATGATCAATGATAAATAGTGTTTGGAAGAGGATGAAATTAGAAAAATTCGAACACCCATTTCACAACATACCTAGCCACATTCTCTTCTTTCAATAACAAATGGAACTATAGATCCTTTACATGATGCCAATAATTTTGAAGGCCCTTTAATATAAGATAAAATCAATCTCACCTTATGATTGAAAGGAACTTCTAAAGGATCTGTCATAGATGACACAAATGACCAACGAGATTTCTAGAAAGCAGAGGTGGAGGAGAATTCAAGTCGGTGGGGACAAAGACGTTGGGTTATTTCAATTTATGTAAAATTCACCTAAGCAATTCTTAACAGTATTCTTAAATTTTCTTGCCACATAAGATGACTTATAAACATCAGGGATTGAGTTACTAACAAATTAAAAGTTCAGAAACTGAATTATACCGAGTCAAACTTTAGAGACTAAGTTACAAGTGACTCAAAACTTTAAGGGCTAACAGATTAATTTTCCCAATTGTAATAGATGGAAGTTAGTTGGGTTTAACGAGTTTTTCTCCAATTTTGAAAGTTTATGATTATTTTTGCTCTCAAAAAAAGTTTATGGTTACTTTTGCATTTTTTTAATAAAAGTTAAAGGTTATTTTAGCACATTAACTCTATAAAGAGTAATAGGATTCATAATGAACATGTATACAAAATAGTTGGAGTGACATCTATTAAAGAAAAATTGTAAATTAAATACCGTTTGAGGTAGTTTGGATGTGTCTAAAGAAGACCATTAGAAAAGTTAGTGAGAAGGGTTGATCAAATTATGGTGCCATATAAAATGGGTTATAGAAAGATGTAAGACAACACTCAATAAAGTTAATAAAGTTATTGAAAGATCTTTTTAATAACAAATTATTTAAAGATCTAATTGTTGATAGAGTATAATGACTTATGTGATCCATATAGCTTATTTCAACTAATGTGTTAGGTTTTGTTTGTTTTTGATTCATTTCAACGTGTCATCCTTCCCTATCCCCAATTCAACAAAATTTTGTGGCACTCAATACAAAGCATGTTGTATCTTATTTCGTGTCGGGTTTTTTTTGGGGGGCCACATGATTTATAATCGTGACATTACTTAAGGATGACAAAAGATGAAGAAAGTAACAAGGGATCTCTAACGTCATTGCTGACCCAAAGGGAGACGTAAAATTTTACCAAGGTTTTAAAAACCAAGTCCGAACAGACAGTCCAGCTGGCTGGACTGTTGGCGGCTCGGATTGAGACAGAAAGCCATTTTGTTGGTCACACGGAGATGAGGCGGAAATTAGCCGCTTTTGAGCCAGAATCCGTTTATGAGCCGGAACCCGGAGCGATTTTCATTTTTAAAAATCGAACCTTCCTGTCCTCATTTTGCTTTGTCCATGGCGTCCTACACCTCGCCTCCTACCTCGACGTGGTCGGTTGTCTAGTCTGTGGTGGTCGAAGCCTCTCCTGAAATTGAATATTGAATCGTGCTCCGGCACCATGGAAAAGAGTCCTGCTCCGGTGGCGTTGTGGGAAGAAAGAGAATGCCTTATATAGTGATGGTTACAACACATGCATTTTTAAAACAAGGATAATTAAAAGTTGAGGAGAATTTCAAATAAATACCATATAAAATTTTAAAATCTCTAAAAGTGTGTTAACATTTGTAAAGGATATAAATGTGACAATAATCAAATTGAGATTGTAAAATATTGATGAATTTACTATTATACCCCCTCTTCCTCTTTGTTCTACTGCTGCAATGGCAATGCCACAAGGCTGTTTTTGGTAGAACCAAAACGAGATTAAGACCAAGCTCCAGAAAAATACGAGCTCCCCCCCCCCCCCCCCCCAACCCTCCTCGCCTTTGTTTACCTTCTTCTTCCTCAGCCTCCTAGCTTCTTCCAACAACATCAATTTCAACATTCATCCACCTTCGCCTCTCTTCCTTGCCAAGGACAACTTTCATCTTCATAGTGAGCTTCGACCACCACTCCGCCATAACCACCAACAACATCATGATTTCAACCGAAGGGAGAGAGCTCAGACAACCATTGTTTTTAGAGCTTGGTCTTGATCTTGTTCTGGATCTACTGAATAGCCTCATGGCATTGCCATGGTGGCGGGAAGAGGAAGAGGAAGAGAGGGCATAATGGTAAATTTATCAACATTTTAAAATATCAATTTGACCCCTATCACCTTTATGTTCTTTACAAATGTTAACAGACTTTTAAGGGTTTTAAAATTTCATATGATATTTATTTAGAATTCTCCCAAAAAGTTGCATGGTTATGTGTATATTTAAAAAAAAAAATTGAAAAGCTATGAAACAAATAAAAACTTATTAAAAGATGAAGGGAGACGCAGGGTCGAAGAGAGTGAACTGCCTCATTGTCCCTAGATTAAAAGAGTGAAAAGCTTCTAAAATAAATAAAAAAATTAATAAAAGATGAATTGATGGAAGAATCTGGACAGCAAAAACATGGACCAGTTTTCAGTTGACCGTCATTTGTCCTCCTCTTGTAGACATATACCATTATTTTTCTTGTCTTACTCCCGGCAAAAAAAAAAAAAAAAAAAACTAGCTTGTTTATACATTTATAAAATTAATGTTTCTATCAATGAGGGTTGGAGCTAGTTCCTTACAATGTAGTGAACCGATGTTCGAATTCTCGTTCGGAGATGTCTTTCACTTAAGACTAACAAATTGTCTCCAATAGGAGGATACCAATGCATAACAACAATTTTACTTGACAATCTATTAGGAATATTCTAAAAATATTTTTAGAATATTCTAAAAATATTTCTTAATTACATTTTATATAAAAATAAAATTTATTCACTATTTTACCCTTAATAGTAAATCCCCAATTTTACTTGACAATCTGTAGACTTCCTGGAGAAAAACACAAGCTGCAAGAACAACTATGGAGAAAACAACTGTAAAGGATCATGGAAACAAAACAAAACAAAAAAAAAAAAAAAAAAAAAAAAAAAAAAGAAGGTACAAAGCTTATCAAATTTTCGTATGGGATTATCGGTTCAATTATATATAGAATTGTCACATGAAAAAGGCATGAATATTCCTTGAATGAGAGTTTGAATAATGAATGGGAGTTTCATTGACTAAAACTGTTTGAAAGAATTTAAGAGTTTTTTATATGTTCCTTAATTTCTATTTTTATATTTATAAATAGTTATTTGTTTGATGATTTTAACATTGGTTGACGTAAATATAAAAAACGTTGAATATTCAAGTAAGTTTTTAAATAAACATGTGTTTATTAAAGGTGTTTATAAATATTTAGGAAAAAAGTATTAAATTATAAATTTAAATGACACATACATCTCAAATTTATATAATTTATTATTTTTGATAAAAATAGGTGTGTTTAATATATATTTTAAGTCAAACCTAATTTATAATATCAAAATTAATAAATTTTTTAACAAATTAGAAAGTTATACAAATATTAGAATAAATTTTTATTAGCCCTTATATATATATATATATATATTCTAATACTGAAGAGGGACATTTTGGTCAAAAAAAAGTTTAAAAGTCAAACTTAACGGTCAACTAACGGTTTGGGTGGATGGAAATAAAATCTCAAAATATAAAGAGATCTAAGTAACATACATTTTAATTTTAAGAGAGGTTTATATAGATTTCCAAAATAGAGGAGAGGTTTGTGTAATTAAGGTAAAATAGGAGGTTGGATTTTTACTCTATTTTTAAATATATATATATATATAAAAATTGGTATGGCCAAACAATGTTATTTTTATTGAAAACTTATATTATAATATTATGTGGTGTTAGATTATTAGGTTGGATGTTGAGTTGTTAATGTGTTACTTTCAATGCTTGTGTGTGTGTGTATAAAAATTAGGAAAGGGATTGGACTCACCTACGATCTAAGGACAAGGCGAAATTTCCCTTCCTCTTAACTGATATCAATGTTTAGCGGGGTGGCCGTTTATTATCCTCGGCATCTCGCGATTTACCTAAGACACGTAGAAGTTAAGATGCATCCCAACATCTCTTCAATGCTTGTATTTTTTTTTATTTTTTTATTTTTTTTGCTAAAAAAAGGTTTTGGAGGAGTTCGACATCGCCCCCACTCAAGCGCCAAGACGACGCCGGCTCTATGAAGACTTACGGGGACTTACGAGATCGCCTACCAAAGAAGTCCCAATGACGGCAGAGGATCGAACCCACGACCCAAGGGCCTAATCCTGGATCCCTTACCATCTATGCCAACTCACATTGGCACAATGCTTGTATTTTGTTAAAACATATACGGTGACTTTAAGTTTTCGTTAATTTGGCCCAGTTCTTTATATATATGACTTTTAAGACATTGCATGCTATTTTTCCTTGATATGGTTATTAAAGAATACATATAGTTTGTATATTGGGTTTTAGATAAGGTATTAAAATTCAAATAGTGAATTTAATTGTGACTAAATCAGAGTAAACTTAATCATTATTAAAATAATAAAATTTAATTAAAATCTGTAAAAATATTTATATAACCCTGAACATTGTAATATTAAAAAAACCCTAAATCCTAAACACAAACCTAACGTTATTAGTTTATTTTAATTCAAAGCAACACCATTATATTCAACAATGAGAAAAAAGTATAAAATTCGTCCTAGTTGACTAGTCCACAATTCTTGATTGGAAGTAAACTAGTTTGACGGGACAACATGACTTGGATGTTAATTCATGGTTTTATGACTTGTAACATTGGATCAGGATCTCAATTTTTTGTGGGTTTTGTTTGGGAGATCCTATGCAATTTTTTTATTTTTTTTTGCTCGAGATCCTATGCAATTTCAAAAAGACAAGCATGAATTTACAAAAACAAAAGACAAACATAACATTTATAATATAACACTCCCTCGACTCTTCCTAATTATAAGATTGTATTGATCTTTTTGAAAAGATCAAAAAAATTAAATAAGTTACTTAAATATATCATATATTGATTATCCTTAAATTATATATTATTTTATTAGTCAAACTAATTAATTTAGAAACAAAAAATACTCTAAAATAATTTAATTAGTTTTTAATCTCTAAAAAAAGTCAACTTAGTCTTTTAATTAAGATCGTAGGAAGTGCTTTACAAAATTTATAAAATAAATATAACTAATCTCCAAAAATGCTCTTCCCTATAGAATCTAATCCTTTCTCCAATAAATTAAACCAATGAAAGAGTAATTTAAAAAATGGTAAGACTATGTAGTATTTAATTAATTTTCTTAATTTATTAAAAGTAATTAATAAAACCTTAACCCTATGTTTGAATGGAGAGAAATTTAGGAGAGGGGGAAAAAAACTAAGAGAGAAAACTCCCAAAAATAGTACTCCCTCCGATCCTAATTATAAGAGCTAGTTGACTTTTTTGGAGAGATTAAGGAAGCTAATTAAATTAGCTTAAAGTATTTTTATTTTTATTTTTTTCTTCAAACTAAATAGTTTGACCAATAAACTAATATATAATATAAGAAAACACAACATATGAAATGATTAAGAACTTAGTTAGCTTCCTTAATCTCTCCAAACAAAGTCAATTAGCTCTTATAATTATGACCGGAGGTAGAATAAAAAAAAAAAAAATTGTGGAAGTTTTCAAACCTAATATTCTCTTTCCCTTATTTTCTCCTCACTTTTCTCCTTATCCAAACATAGGATAAAGGATCCTAAGCAAAACGTAGGGACAAATGATCAGAACTAACCCTATCCAGATTCAAATTCAATTCATGAAACATATGTTTTGATACAATGATAAACCCAATATTTTGATACAACAAGAGTCTAGTTCATATACCAGGCAAAAGACTTGTGATCATATGAAGCTAATGAGGGGCTTTTAAAGAAATGAACTCGCATATCTAATAATTCAAGCTATACAGAAAATAAAAATATCTACTCATTATCAGACGGTCGACCCTCGTTCTGATCCGAAGAAGGCCTGTTTTGGGAATCCTCATCGTTGGGGTTCCTGCCTTTAGGCCTCCTCTCAGTCCATCTTGCCCAAAGCCACTTTGAAACAAGGATTGCTCCTAATGCATAAACCTGGAATTTACAGTAAAATTATCATTCTTCGATGTACTAAACATAACTTGCCCCCAGGATTGCTGGGGAATATTTAAACTTGAACCAAAAAAGACATGATAGAGTTAAACAATAATAATACTGTTTAAAAGAATTATTGCTTGATGTGACCATATAAATCATAAACCGTATCAATTATCTTCATTGTTATCATGTGACTTGGAGGTTACAGTTTCAAATCCTGGAAACAACCTTTCTACACCAATCATTATTCAATGTCATGCCCCTCTTCCAATTTATCCACACATAACCTGCCCTCTATGGCTGCATTTTCTGTCTAAAAATGAACATCTGTTCTTCAGTGAATAACCAAATGAATTTCCAATAGCATTATTTACCATTGAAACGTAACCCAAATTGGATCGACAGGGGGAAGCTCCCCAAGCCTCAATGAGACATGGTGTGGATTTCCAACTGTTGTGCAACTGATCAGTGGGGTGGGTATAACCCATAATCCAAGGCGCTCCAACCAATACACAACATTGTCTAAAATAACTCAGGTGCTCACAGAAATATTTACAGTAAATGTATCCTTCTTGGCAACACATCCATCACTCTAATCATAAATCCATTGCTTGAATAGCAAACTGACCATACTTACTAAGTACACAATGCACCATGGTTGTGCCTGCTGCAGAATCAAGATAGTGCACTGTGCCCCACAATATGAGCACTTCTGGCATTGTTCATATCACAAGGCGATTACATTAGAATCCGTTCATTGCAATCCTCTCTCCCATGCTGAAGTTGTTAAGGGCTCCTTGATGGCTGGACTCCCCGTCTCTGTTTCCTTCTCTTTTTCCTACCCCCTTGTGTTCTCCCTTTCCTCTCTCTATCTTTTTCCACTCCTGTGCTTTTTCATAGTTTACATCCAACGTATTCTATCTTGTTCCTATCCCATTTTTTCTAATTTTATTTGGGTCCATGAAATGCCTTAATTTCCACAGAGGATATTAAAGAGAATTATTTTTTTTAAAAAAAAAAAAAAAATCAATAGCAGATAAATTATATCTCCAAAAAAACCAAAAACTAGGTATCGCCATTTTGTAGTTTATGCTGGACACATCCTGGAGATTGGATGTTTGTTAGAATTTGTGTTACTTGTGTCCTCTTCTTTCAATATTACAATGAAAATACCCTTTTTATGCATGAGCACTGCACTCAACTGCTGCAACTAAATGTGCCACATGCAGCACGCCAATAGGCAGCATGCCATCAACAAGTGAGGAAATTTGTATTTCTGATATGGGCGCCAATAATGATGACAAGGGTTCTTGAGAAAATCCATTCCATGTCACCATATTAAGCTTTGAACATAAGTAACTAAACTTTCAGAGTGAAACAGATATAACCCTTAAAAATATATGGAATAAGATGGGGACTCAATTAACCTCATCATATATTTAGGGAATCATTTGATCACCCAAATACTAAAGCAGTTGTACCACGCGGTAAAAATGTAAAACAAAATAATGAGATCATTCTTGTTTTTTTTTAACCAAATGAGATCATTCAGAATATGCAGGGAAACTTACATTAAGCATTGAACATAGCAAATAATATGGGGACTAAATTAACTTCATAAGTTTAGGGAATTATTTCATCATTCAAAAGCTAAAATAGTTGGGTCACACGGTAAAAGTGTAAAACCAAAGCATGAGATCATTCAGTATATACAGGGACACTTATCAAAGGCAGCCTGACAGAGCCTCATGTCACTAATTGAATACTTTGAGCAAGTGCAAAATAAACTTTTAGTTAAATATGACTAGCCGGTCCCCAACAAAAATTTTAAAGCTTTTAGGATAGAGTTTCTTACAAGACAACTACAAACACAATCTTGGGATACCATGGAGTTCAGCGACAAATTTAACTTGACGTTAAACTTTTCAATTATCAAAATCCAATGATTCATAAACATAATGTGACTGAATAAACTTCATTTTTAACTTGATTTTTCCATGTGTAATACAAGGGATGAATAATAACATGCTATAAAATTTAAACGGAAGAATACATTAATTTGAACTCACTTTTAGGCGAGAAATCCTAAAATGAAAGTGAATTTAAATAGTAAGAAAGTGGAGAGAAGAGGAGAAATAAAATTACTACTAGTTTTTTATAAAACTTGCTCGCTAGTTTTCATCTCTTGTTTAAGTAAGTAGTGTTTGGTTCCTTCCTTCTACTTCTGCGGTACAATATGCTGCTCGTAAAGCTTGTGAATAGTGAGTTATAGAGAGAATCACCTTACTTATTATGGCTGATAAATAATGTGACTTACATAAACCTAGAGAGATTTTATAGACACATAGATATGGATATAGATTCTTCCACAAAAAATTCCTAAGCAGATGGTGTGATCGAATAAACTTTAATTCTAATTCTCTGTTAAATATCTGTTAGCACTCTATCTTTCGTCCCCTTAAAATATTCAAATTCTGGTTCCTTCATAAAAACCAGGAAGTTATGCTGCTGATTATTAAACATGGAGCACCTTCACTAGACCATGACAAACACATGAATTAAATCATTGAAAGAATAATTTATCATCTGTAGTCCACCTCTTCGATTTCATAAATATGTAGCCTACAGCGCAGAGCGAATCAAAGCATTCAAAAACATCAAAACAAAAAACAATACCTGCCAGAGTATAATAGGATTGGAAGTTTTAGAAGACTCCTCAGCCTCAGTCTCCAAAGGAGGAGGAACAACCAACTCGGTTTTCGGAAACCTCACGAAGCTAGGTTTAGCACTATCGCTCCCAGTACCTTCATCACCCACAGTGGCAGCAGTTCGCCTCTCGGCCTCTTTACCAGAGGCCTCCACAGGCTTTGAAGGGTTTGGCTTCAAGAAAGGCAAGTCAAACTTAAAATTAGGGAAGAAAGGGAAAACGAAACTGGGCACTTTAGGGTCTTCCTCTTTTATCACGATTTCTTTGTTATTGGCCATTTTGAAGATGGGGCTAGCTAATTTCTCAGACGGCAGAGATAACAGTGTGGAATGGAATCAGTGATGAATGAAATAAGAATATATATGTATAGAGAGAGAGAGAGAGAGAGAGAGAGAGCTGGGTATAGAGTAAGATACTTCAGAGAAATTCCAGAAACGGCGGGAGGTGGGTTGGCTTCTGGCTCAATTTTGGTTGGCTCCAGGATCTTGAGGGCCAAGATTCTCCAGGTCTAAGAGAGTTTGGAAACTTTTTTTTTTGGTCAAAGAAACGTTTGGGAGAAGGAAAAGAGGAAATCAATGTTTGCAAATCTCGGTGGACCCGCCTAATTTTTAGGCCGAGGGCTATTAAAAAAAATCCAACTACCCTATGGCGGTTTTTATTAATGACATTGATTAAAATTAATAATACATTCAATTATAAGAGCTAGTTGATTTTTTTTTGAAGAAATTAAAGAAGCTAAATAAGTTACTTAATCATTTCATATGTTGTATTTTCATAGATTATATATTACTCCCTCCGGTCCTAATTATAAGAGCTAGTTGACTTTTTTAGAAAGATTAAGGAAGCTAATTAAATTAACTTAGAGTATTTTTATTTTTATTTTTTTCTTCAAATTAAATAGTTTAACTAATAAACTAATATATAATCTAAGAAAACACAACATATGAAATGATTAAGTAACTTATTTAGCTTCCTTAATCTCTTCAAAAAAAGTCAAATAGCTTTTATAATTAGGACCGGAGGTAGTAGTTTATTAGTCAAACTATTTAGTTTGAAGAAAAAAAGAAAAAAATAAATACTCTAAGCTAATTTAATTAGCTTCCTTAATCTCTCCAAAAAAGTCAACTAACTCTTATAATTAAAACCGGAGGGAGTACTACCTTTTCTACGGGATATAAGAGATATTATCTCTGGTCTTAATTATAAGACCTAGTTGACTTTTTTTTGGAAAGATTAAGGAAGCTAAATAAGTTACTTAATCATTTCATATGTTGTGTTTTCTTAAATTATGCACTACCTCCGGTCCTAATTATATGAACACTTTTATAGTGTAATTTGCACTACAAAAGTGTTCCTATAATTAGGACCGGAGTATTAGTTTATTAGTCAACTATTTAATTTGAAGAAAAAAATAAAAATACTCTGAACTAATTTAATTAACTTCCTTAATCTCTTTAAAAAAGTCAACTAGGTTTATAATTAGGACCGGAGGGAGTAGTTTAGAGTACAATTTATATTCCAAATTATGTTCTATACGGGTCGGAGGTAATATTATTTAATCATAATTTTTTTGGGAAACTTTTTTATTTGATTGATTGTGTTCTCAAGCCTATTTGAATTCATCTGGAGAAATGTTATTATATTTGGATGTATAATTATCAAAAGGGAATTGAAGATTATAAGGTTGTTTATATTTCCAAAATTTTATTTAATAACTATTATGAAATAGTGTATAATTGAAAGACATCAATCAATAAATAATTTTACTCTTAAAAAACTTATAAAACTCGGTTCAAATAAAAATAAGTCAAATCCATCCACCAATGGATGAACCAACAAGTAGGGGTGAGCAAATCAAAACCGAAACTGAAAACCGAACCAAATAATTCGGTGTTCGGTTTTTTAAAATAGTTTAGTTCGATTTTTGCAAATTTATTTCGGTTAAAACTGAAAAAACCAAAATTTACAAAAAATCTGCAACCTATTGTCATTATTCCATGTTTTGATTTTAAAATCTGCAACCTATTGTCATTCAAGTAAAAATCGATATATATCAAGTCTTCATGTAAAGTATACTATATAGCCAGTTAGACTCAATAGTTAATATTGTAAATTGATTCAGAAAAAAAAAAAAAAAAAAAAAAAAATAGATTGGCCATTTTACATAATTAACCCAAACAAGAAAGTTTTAAACTTTGGCCGAATTAACTACAAAATCGAACCGAAATATTTCGGTTTTTTCGGTTTTGATCTATTCGGTTTTCGGTTTGGTTTTAAAAATGTATGTATTTCGGTTTTAACCGAAAACCGAATGCTCACCCCTACCAACAAGTACACTTTCTTACTTATTATTTTCAAAATTTATTTATTTATATTTATTCATAATTGATTACCATATTTAAAAGTGATTTTATTTGATTTTATTTTGTTAGATTTCCTAATCTCCTCTTAACGTGATTCATTCAACTTTACTCGTAAAAACTTGTAATACCTAGTTAGGTCGGGTTGGGTCCTTCCACCAATAAGTACACTTTCTTACTCATTATTTCCAATTTTTTATTTATATTTGTTCATAATTCATTAAATAAGTAACATATTTAAAAATGATTCGATTATTACTTAAATTTCCTTTATTTCCTCGTAACGGGATTCATTCAATTCTATTTTACCCTTCGGTTCAAATAAAAGTTGGTCGGTCTCGTCTAGTCTAGTGACGGAGCCAAGATTTAATGTTTGTAGGTGTATAATTAGTTGTGGGATTTGGGGGTGCCCCGAATTTTTTTTAAGGAGGATAAAAGGCAACCCACTCCTTCATAAAGTTTAGGACCAGAAATGAGATTCAATTGAAAAGTATTTCCGAGGAAATCAATTTAAACAGAACAATATACTCTAATAGTCCCATGGCATACAGATACTTAGATGTTACACAATCAAATTCCAAAGCAACATGCAAGGAAAAATTATTATGGTTTGTCATATGTGATAGGATATTAAAAAGTCAAATATAAATGAAGGAGCATAACAAAACGATTACAAAAGAACGAAAAAATATAAATAAATAAAGAAAAGAAAAGAAACTTAACATAGAAAAATAATAATCAAGAATCAATTAAGGTATTACAACAGAACGATTACAAAAGCATTCTTCGATGTTAAGACTTAAGAAATTATCTTTATTTTAATTCTATACACATTAAAACATTTCTTAAAAAATTAAGTTATAAAAATGTAATTTCAACAGTTCAAATTATATCTTGAACAGTAAAACATGTCCGATATGTCGTAAATCATAAACCTAGTCTTACGTAATGGCATCTTGAGCAAAAAAAAAAAGTCTTACGTAATGGCATAATATGACAAATTATCATAAACCTGTTGCATTCTATACACATTAAAACATTTCTTAAAAAATTAAGTTATAAAAATGTAATTTCAACAGTTCAAAATATATTTTGAACAGTAAAACATGTCCAATATGTCGTAAATCATAAACCTGGTCTTACGTAATGGCATCTTGAGCCAAAAAAAAAAAAGTCTTATGTAATGGCATAATATGACAAATTATCATAAACCTGCTACATGAAACTTGCAAAAAAATAAGAAATGGAAAAGGGACCACCAGGTTTGAACCCCTGACCTGTTGATCTGCAATCATCATTTCTACCACTGAGCTATGGACACCCTAATGCTAATGGATTACAGCTAAAATATATATAAATTTTAAAATATATGTATGCACTTGCACACAGAGTCACAAGTGTGGCTCCACCACTAGTCTCGTCCATCCTTCAATCAGTACACTTTCTTACTCATTAGTTAGATATAATTAGTTGTAATGATGTCAAATATTGAGAGTAAAAAGTTTTTATAATATATTTATCTCCTACATTGACTAACTGATATATTTAATGTAGATTAGTCAAGCAAAGATTAGAACAAGTTGAATTATGGAGAATGATCAAGAAGAATATCAAGAAAAAATTTATTGAGTTGGATTGATTAAGATGAAGAATATGAAAGATATTGGAGTCATTAGTCAAGAAAGCAAGAGGAGAATAATCAATAAGAGGAAGAGAAGAGATTAAATAAAGAAGAAATTGAAAACTATAATAGGAATATTACTATTCAAGTTCTTAGATTTGATAAGTCTCTATGATCAAATGGAAGTTGGAATGACTTAATTCAAAGTTAAAATACCTTACCTAGAAGCTATTTCATTTTCACTCGAGTCACTTTTATTATCACTCGAGTTGCATCTCCGAAAGTGATTTCTACATGTTTCACTCAAGTGATAGAAGCTCCACTCGAGTGATTATCAAGTTTCAGCATACTCTGTTCAGCTTTGTTTTTGTTTAGCATGATAGAGGTTCGGTAATTTGGTCATATCTCTTAAACCACAAATCCGATTGAAGTGACACTTGTTTCATATGAAACTAACTCCAAATGAGATACAAAAACACCAAGATCAAGATCAATGGAGTTCAGATGAAAGAGATATGAGATTCGGAAGTTGACACTGGAATTTCTCGCGTCATTTTAGAAGAGGTTCAGTAATTTGGATGTATTTCACAAAATACACATCCAATTAAAATGAAACTTGTTGGATATGAAACGTCACTCAAAATTCGTTTCATAGAACCTAAGATTAATCTCAAATAGACTCATACGAAAGAGGTATGAATCTTGAAATTTGACACACGATGTTCTAGAACAGCTATCATTCTTCGGATCATAACTCTCAAAAGACAATGAGTTTAGGACTGAAACTTATTGTATATAAAACTAGACTCAAGAGGCATTTGAACGACATAAAGATCACACTCAACAAAGAACATATGGAAGAGATATGAATTTTGGAATTTTGCAGTCCTATAGAGACGCTACTCTAGACCAACTGTAATGAATTTGATCAAAACTTTCAGAACACAATGAATTTGGAGCTGATTTTTTTTTTTTTTTTTTTTTTTGCATTGGAAAAAATCTTAAAGAGGTTTATGGGGATAGGTAGTTTTACAAATTTGGAGTTATATTCAAAACGTTATGCTAACAAGAAATTCACCTCTGTGCCAAACTATCTATTTTCTGAAAATGAAAAAGGTACTCGAGTGATAGTGGATGCACTCGAGTGATGAAGCTTCACTTCCAGAAGTCTAGAGCATCACTCGAGCGATTCTCACATCACTATAATTTCACTTTCGAGTGATGAAGCTTCACTTCCAGAAGTCTAGCTAGTCACTCGAAAGTGAAACTAAAGTGATGTGAGAATCGCTCGAGTGATGCATGATCATTTGTAGTGATTTAGGAAATCACTCAAGTGATTCATAATCACTTGCAGTGATATTATTCACAGATTTATTAATCACCGTCTCGCATTTTTTGATATTTTTTCAAACTCATTTAAAACCTTATTATCTTGTCATAACCATCACTAATCAAGTTTTCATGAGGATTATAGGTGACTAAACTTGGCTTAGAGCTCAAAGGCCAAAAAGCAACTTTGTGTCAAAAGCTTCAATGGTTACCTCCAACGGTTATATTCTATGATACTTAACGGGACGAATGTGCTTAACGGTCAAATGGTCTTCATCAACTATAAAATGAGAGACATTCAACATAGAATAAGACATAGAGCATAACCACACAATGCCAAGATGCCGATACTCCGAATCTTACCATATCAAAGCTCTGTAATTATACTCTCACATTGTACTTCGATGGTAATCATTATCTACTTCATATAGAGAGAAGTATGCTTCCATGTACAAGCAGCGGGTTGTTGATGGAAGACAAGAGAGAGAATAAAAATAAATGAGTGGGACCCATAACATATGTTGTTGACCAGAATACATTAGAATTAGAATTTTGACAAAGGATCACAATCTATGTAACCAAGATGAGACAATCTATGAACATACAACAATTCTGCATTTAACAATTAAATAGTAACTCAAAGTATATGATGATCATATACAGAAGAAAATGATGAAATCCGAGCCCAACTGATGTTGTCTCCTTAAGACATTTTGTTCCCTCTATACTAATGCCAAAGGATCTCGAACAATTGTCTCCTAGGATAGAACAGATTACGTCTTTAGAAAGAAGGCACTATCAATCAGGAGCCCCACGAACACAACCTATTCGATCGCAGTGTTTCTATTTTAGAAACAACGGTCCGTTGGTCGCAAATTTTTTGTTTCAAAAACAACGATCCGATACTGGCATTGGTTGGGAGAAATACGGAGCAGCTGAAAAGGAATTAGTAAAAATTCAAGGACTATTTGGACAAAAACTAAAAAAATATTTTTAATCTCACATACACATGTGCGACCGATCAACCGAGTTGGCGAATGGACGGCGGCGGCGGCCGCACATGCGCATGGTAAACCAAGGCCCACCTATGTCCTCTCTCCCCACAAAAGTGGGTTGCCTCAAGAGGCCAATTTAGAGGAGTGAAGTGGAGGCTTTTATACCCTTCCACTTCTCATGTTTTGTCCAATGTGGGACTTCTACTCACACACCTTTATCTCCTTCCCTTTCCCTCTTCTTCACCAATCCACTTCTTATTCATAACTTATGAGATTTAGACATAAAATCCAACAATCCTCGACATGGATAAGAAGTCAGTCTATTGTGACCAAATGCAAATGAATATGCATGCAAAGTGTGATTCCTCTACGAGAAGCAATTGCATAGGTAGGGTCACCTTTAAACCTTCTCTAGTAAAAAACCTATCGGGTGTACTTGATCAATCGATGGACGTGAGGCCTTGAACCGTCATCCTTTAGTATGCACCAAGACAATAGGAGTCATACAATTTCTCCCCTAGCATTGTTGGTCCTCATTATTGTGTCCATTTTGGCCTTGGACGCCTGCTTGGTTCTGCGAGTGTTCTAGAGAATCAGCCTTTATAATTCTCATTGAAGCGGCCCCCACTTGACACTCACATAGGTGATTCCTTGTGGTGTAACTCAACATACATCATCTAAACACATCCAATTAAGAAACCATTAAAAGCCCAAATGCTTACCCTCATATATGCACTATCTTGTCATAGGAATAAGTATGAGTTTAAAACTCCATAGTGTTCACAGACGATCATCACTTAGTTGTCTTTTTTTTTTTAACCTAGTTTGTGGGATCTTCACTCATCTAGGTAGAGTTACCATAATGATCAACAATTGATAGGCCTTAAACTGCTTCCTTTCAAAAAATTCTCAATCAACTCTCTAGGAATCCCTTTAGTTAATGGATCCGCTATATTCTCTTTTGACTTCACATAGTCAACTGAGATGATTCCACTAAAGAGTAGTTGTTTAACGGTAGGGTTAAGGTGCAGATTTGCCAACCAACTATTACCCGAGAAGCGTCTGGAACAAATAACAATTAGGGGACCAAAATTGCCAATCAACAATTAAAAAGTGAAAAAAAAAACCAAATAACTACTAAAAAAACAACTATCACAATTAAGTTAAAATATGAGGCACTGGCATAAGACGGTGGCGGAGACGCTGAAGAAAAGAGTGGTTAAGCCTTCTTGTTGGATAAGGCAAACACCAACAGAGATGGGACCTATGGGAGCAGGCGTTGTGGCAGCGACGGTTGCTGCTTGTGGCATCGAAGGGATAAAACCAGGGTGCAAGGCGCGTGCTGGTCGAAAGCTATGGACTGCTGGATGAGTTCAAGAGGGTGAGTGGAACACCCAGCAACAATGGAAGTTTGGAGATGCCGACGTCGCCAACACTGTGACAGTCAATGGAAGTTCGGAGACACCAAGACAAAGTTGGGTAAAGAGTGTTTTTTTTTTTTTCATTTTTTAATTGTTGATTGGCAATGGAACACCCGAACCTTAATGTGTTTACGACATATATGTCTAAACTTACCGAGATTTGCTAATAAGGAATGTTCTAAAAAAATGACGAAGCCACTCGGCTTCCTCACCCTTTTATCCAAAGTAATAAATTCTGCTTCCATAGTTGAACTTGCAATGCAAGTTTACTTGGATGACTTCCAAGACACAGCACCCTCACCAAGGACAGAAAATAGCAAACCCATTTTTAGTATTTCGAATATATAGATACTTGTCACATTCATTAATACTAAAACCATTTGACAACATAACTTCATCAAAGTTTGCATGCCATTGTTTCGAGGCTTGCTTAAGTCCATAAAGGGACTTTATCAAGCGACCAACTTTCTATTCCTGTCCTGAGACAACAAATCCCTCAGGTTGTTCTAGGTAAATCTCTTCCTCTAAGTCACCATTCAAGAAAGCTGTCTTTACATCCATTTGATGTAACTCTAACCCATTCAACGCTGCTAATCCTTCTAACATATGAATAGGTATCAAAGTAGTATAGGCCTTCACATTGTTTGTAGCCTTTTACTACCAACCTAGCTTTGTATTTATCAATAGTGTCATCTGCCTTCATCTTCTTTTTGAAGACCCACTTAGTTCTTAGAGGCTTATTGCTAGAAGGAAGGTCAACCAATTCCCAGGTGTGATTTGACAGAATGGATTCAACTTTACTATTAGCTTCTTCCCAGAATGGTGCTTCAAGGGAGCTCATAGCCTTTCTATACGTTCGAGTCTTATTTTCCAATAAAAATGTTATAAAATCAGGCCCAAAGGATGTTGCGGTCCTTTGCCTTATACTACGTCCAAGTTCCTCTTCTACCGGATCATCACTAGTCATAGTATCATGAGGTATCACAATATTTTTACCATCATTTCTCTTGTTATACGGAAATACATTCTCAAAGAACGTAGCATCCCTTGACTCAATAACAATATTAACATGGATATTTGATACATTGGACTCATAAACCAAAAATCAATATGCACTATTGTTAAGTGCATAGCTAATGAACACAGAATACACTATCTTAGGTCAGATTCTCAACATTTTGGGTTTAGGAACCGCAACCTTTGCCAAGCACCCCCACACTTTCAAATATTTTAAAGAAGGTTTCTTTCATTCCCATATTTCGTATGGTATGCTTTATATCTTTTTGTGGGGCACTCTATTAATTATAAAATTAGCCGTTAAAATGGCTTCCTCCCCAACAAATTTTGTAGTAAAGCGGACGTAATCAACATTGCATTCATCATTTCTTTCAATGTCCAATTTTTTCCTCTACAATCCCATTTGATTGCGAAGCATAAGGAGCTATCGTCTGGTGTATAATACCATATTCTATACATAATTCCTCAAAGGGATCATCATAATGTAATACCCCAGATTATTATTGATAGTAATAATTATTATTGATAGTAGTAACTGTTCTGGTGTGTAACCAGATGTCTAGCCCGATGGGCTAGTACTTTGATGTTGGATCAATGTACTCCACCAGAATACCTATGGAGTTGATATCCTGAAGGAGACAGGATCACTGCACACTATAGACTATTCGCCTTAAAAGGGGGGAAGGGGAATGTGTCAAGTGGGGATGTGCACAGTGATACTGAATTTACTAGGTTTGAGTTAGAACGTGTGCACCTTAGGTTTATGCCCTTGTATATATAGGGTATGCATTGATATCGTAACTGCATGATCTATCTTATCTCTTGATTGTAGATATGATAGATTCTCCACGATTGTAGGCATATACAAAATATATGATATATTTCGTATTGGGCCGTCTAGACATTTGGGCCGATATGCCGGACCGTAACAATTGCCCCCCAGCTCAGTACTTTAAGCGTTTGATCTGTCGAGATGTATCATGCTCTGGTAATTTCTGTCCGAGGTGCAATACTGAGGTAGGCTATACCCGTCGGTCTAGCATGTCGGATTTTTGATTTATTTGGGCTTGACCTAGGTATGGCGCCTAGGGCCTACGTACCTGTAAAGGGATCAAAGCCATCGTAGTTCGAGATATTGCTAATCCTGTAGCTGGGTGGCATATGGTGAAGGCATGAGCCGGTTCACTATTAGCATCGGCCACGGTAGTTACGTTCTCTGGAATCCGAGGTCTGAGCTCAGTATCCGAGACCATGCATAGGGGTTTGCTGAGTCCGTGATATTGTTGAGATATTTCGTTTTTCGAGAAACTTTTATCCCGAGGGCCGGGGTCTGAGGTAAGGCCCAAAGTTCTAGCGTGTTTCTAGATCAAAAAACCTTCTGCCTTCTCCATCATTGCCCCCTGCCATGTGGCACCCGTGGACTGGCGAGGGATTTTAACCGTCCTACTTCGCCGTCTTTGGATTTCGTGTGCCTTCAATGCTCTCAGCGCACGTCGCACGTCATACTTAATTTTCCCCTTTTACCCCTGTCGTTTGAACTTTTGCTTTACTCTTCCCTCCGTTACTCACATTTTCTTTCATTTTCCAATCACTTGACTTCTCTACTTTCTCAATCTTTCTCTATTCTCCGGTACGACACTTTCGCCGCGACAAAGCTTCCTTTGATCCTATCTCAGTTCTTCCTGCCCTCCTTCTGATCAGGTATTGTTCTTTTCTTCTTCTCTACTTACTGTAGTGTGACTTTGGTAGCTTTGATCATTCATTCCTGTTTTTCTTCTACGTAATTTCTGTTTGGTTGGCTTTTTCTGGTTTTCTGTCTGGGTTTGTTCTGGTGAGTTCTAGTGATAGCCTTTGGGTCATCGTGGGGTTCTGAGTTTCTTCCCTTAGGTGTATGTCCCTTTTAGAATATCCCCTTTGACTTCTCCTGCGTCTCATCCCCTTTTGTACCTGTTCTAGGTTTCTACCTCTGTGTTTTGATGGATAGGAATAATCCTTCGTCATTTTCAAACCCATCTCTCACCCCAGAAGATGAAGAAGAGGCATTACGCGCTCGTTTCCTGAGGGCCAGCCACTGGATATTGGGGACACCTTTGCCCGAGGGAGTTAGATCTAACCTTTTACTCCATGGTGGTTCAAGTAGGAGGAGTACTAGGAGGTCGCGTTCCACCTCTTTTAGACAACCAAATACTCGTCCTTTCCAAAGCGGATTGCCTCACCTCATAGGCCGAGATGTACCAGAAGCCATCTCGATCGAGCCTCTTAATTTCTACGAGCCCACTCCGCGCGCCAGGGTTGAATCTATGCCTGAGGGATACTTCAGCCCCTGTTGGGACTATCTCGCCGATAGCTCGTATTTTATTGCGAACGTCTGGGATTTCCTAGCGAATACTACCCTCGGCTCCTGCCGACATAGGTCCCCCTTAATTTCTACCTTGGCCATTAACCTCGGAAGTCGCCCTTCTTCTAGCATTAATATGCACGCGTCAGGTATACCCTTCAATTACTGATCTTTGCCCTCCTTTATTTTTGTTTGTTTTTAGGTCTACATGGAGTCATCCTCTTCTCAAGTAAGTGGCCGATCCGACCCCGAGGAGACGAATTCCTCCGTCCCTTTCAAAGCCCTCCTTAAGCGGTTTCCTTGGGTAACACATGACGTACTCATTACTCGCTCCTTAATGACCACAGCCAAGATTAATCGGATGAACCTGGGGGAGTTCGAAGGTTGTTGCCTGAGCCCTCCTGATGCTGATGAGCCCATTTGCTCATCTAGGGCAGCCAGGTGTACTAATTTCTTTTTCTTCTATAAAGCCTACCTGTCTCGGCTCGGTATCCGCTTCCCGTTTATCGAGTTCCAAATATCTTGCCTAGATTATCTTCACCTGGCCACCTCCCAACTTCATCCCAATGGGTGGGCCTACATAGTGGCCTTTGAGCAATTGTGCAGCTCTTTCATAGATCCTATTCCTTGCACGACCGCCCTCTTTTTTTATTTCTTCTGTCCGTTTACCCCTCGCTCTGGTAAGGAGGCGGATAAACTGAAAGGGCTTACTTCACTTCGAAGTGATCCTGACAGGAAGCTCTTGACTGCCTTCTCGGACTCCTTTAAGCACTTCAAGAACGGCTTCTTTAAGGTCGTGGCCAAACCCGGGTAGCAGCCCTGGTTTCTGAAAAGGGCAGAGGGACAAACGGTGGAATGGAAGTTCCCGTTGTACTGGACGTACGATCACCACAAGGTGGTCCCCTCCTCTTACCAAGTTGAACCAGACGATCTCCCCACTGAGGAGGTTCTTTCTGTTGACCGGCTAGTGTCATATGTTACTACCTACGGCAGCCGGAGCACAACTTACTTTATTACCGGTCCCGGCTCCAAGCCGGGATATGTTATTTGTATGAACTCTTTATATGCCCCGCTTTAATATTTTATCATTTCCTACTCCATGCGATGACTAACCTCTTTTCTTATCTTGTAATTGCAGCTCAAGATATGACCGGGCTACCTCCCTATCTCTCCCACGTGAATCCTGATAGTGGGGCTCCTCCGCGGCCGGAGTCACGTACCCGTGCTACCATTGAAGCCGGTCGAGGCCGGAAGCGAGCTGCGTCACAAGCGCAGGCCCAACCGGCTAGGAGGGTCCGGACCTTGGCTCACGCTGACACCTCCAACCCTCCTTCGACCAAGTCAACTATCTCTAAGCATAAGGAAGCTATGGTTGAGGAGGTTCAACCTTCTTCTCAGTCATTGCCAGCTACACCTTCTCCTCCTCCTCCTCCTACTAAGCTGCCGCGGGGTTGGCTTGGGAAAATGGGGTCACCGAGGAGCTTAGTGTCACCTTTTTCCTTCCCCGGAGGTTCCAGGATCCTGTACTTCCTTTGACGGATGCTGATGAACGTTTAGCTCATTCCGTGCAACATCGTCTGCTGCAGGGGGTCGGAATGGTGCAATCTATGCTTCATTTGAAGCACCAAATCGTCTTTATCTCGGCCGACAAGCATCGCATGGAGGCAGAGAGAGACTTGGCAGTGGCTGCACGGGAAAAAGCCGAGGGAGAATTGAAGGCCGCCAAGGAGTCAGCTGGAAAGGCGGTAGAGGAGCTGAACTCTGTCAAGAATAATCTGGAGTCAACGAGCTCCGAACTTCTTAGCCTGAGGACTGCCCATTCCGAATGTATGGGCGCGCTGAAGACAGTACAGACTCAGAGGGGGAGTCTTGCCGAAGAGTTGGGTGGGATCAAGGTGGCGCTTGAAGACCTCCATAAGGCTCATGCCAACTGTTTCTCCACTATCGCGACTACTGCGAAGGATGCCTTTGATATGACCTTGGCCCAGATCCATTACTGGAACCCTGAAGTCACACTAGATCTGGGCAAGTGTCATTATCGAGCATATGTTCACGAAGGTCGGTTTTATCCTCCTCCTCCGTCCCCTAAAGACGCCTCAGTGTTGGAACTTGAAGGCGATGCTCAAGGAGAAGAGGAAGACACCGAGGTATCTCCTGTCAGTCTTCCTGAGATCTTACCTGACGTTCCTTCAGCGGTTTTACCCGACGTTCCATTGGCAGATGTGCCTGAGGCTTCTTCGGAAGGTGTACCCGAGGCTCCTTCAACGGATGTACCGGTAGTTCCTTCAGCGAAGGTTCCTGAGCAGCATAGTGCTGCCGACTCCTGATATGCCAATCTTTTGGGCGTCTGTGCCCTTGTTATGCACTTTTGTACTGGATACTTGCCGCTTTTGTTCGGCGTTTATAAAATTACTTTATAATTTATAAATTATAAATTAATCGTTACTTTTGATTGCGCATTTTAACATGCTAACCATTGGATTGACCGGGCTAGGGTCTTTAGTAGTGCAGATCTGCGTTTTCTTCCAGACTTGCAATCTGGGGACGTTTGGTAGGGTTTTCTTTTTATAATCCCATAGGATGTTTATTTAACGCACTACCGAGTTCCGGCTCCCTTGTCCGGGTTCATTCACCAAGATAAGGGCAAAATGTCACATGTTTGAGCTGAGGTGTCCGTAACACAGAGCCAAACATTTTGACCTGATCAGGGTCGGCATGACAATTCATCCTCTTTTATCAAGGAGCGAGCGTTGACGCGTCAATTTTGTGAAGACCTTTACAGGTGACTTCACATTGCTCGTAACCTAGGAACATCGGCCCTAGTGTCATCCATCTAGATGTGTTAATTGAGACCGGGTTCATGGACTGCGGTGTAACCGGGTTCGTGGACCTCGGTGTAAAAAACTTAAGTTATAAACAGCACGTACTTGAAATAAGAACTCAACTACGGGTTCCTTCTTTAAGATAAAACTTCAAAGAGTTGATCATGTTAATGGAAAATAACCAAATGTAAACGACATGAATTTAAATAAGGAGAAATAAACCAAGTTCAATCATAAACGACGTCCGGGCCGAGGTCTAGCTATGGTAGATCCTCAGCTTGTCGGCATTCCAGGTTCTTTTGACGAGCTATCTTCCGAGGGTTTCTAGTATATAAGCCATGTTTCTTAGCTTTTCTTTGATACGATACGGACCCTCCCAATTTGCTGCTAGCTTGCTATCTCTGGCGTTTTTGTTTCCAATATCTGCACGTCGAAGTACTAGGTTGCCCCTGTTGAAAGAACGGGGTCTTACTTTACGATTATACTTTGCCGCGATGAGTTGCTTGGTAGCCAGCTCCTTGCAATGCGCCCTGACTCTGATCTCGTCAATTAAGTTCAGTTCGGTCCTCAAGGCATCCTCGTTTGACTCGCCTCCCTCTTGAATTGCTTTAGCCTTCCTCCATGACGGAAGCCTTATCTCCACCGGGATCATCGCCTCGCATCCATAGGTCAACCGGAAAGGGGTTTCCTGGGATGAGGTCTGCACGCTGGTCCTGTACCCCCATAGTACACTGTAGAGTTGTTCGACCCAGTTGGACTCTGCATCTTGCATCCGCTTCTTTAGGCCGTCTAAAACGACTTTATTGGTTGCTTCAGCCTGGCCGTTGGATTGTGGATGTTCCACCGAGGCGAAGTGCTGTACAATATATAGATCCGACATCATAGCCTAGAACCCTTTGTCTATAAACTGGGTCCCGTTGTCCGTGACTATTTCGGCTGGGATTCCGAATCGAGAGATAATATTGTGTCGAAAAAACCTTTGAATCTACGCTGAGGTGATAGAGGTTAAAGGCTCGGCTTCGATCCATTTAGTAAAGTAATCTACCGCCACGATGAGCCATCTAAATTGCCCCGGGGCTGCTTTGAACGGCCCTAGGAGATCCATTCAACATTTGTAGAAGGGCCAAGGGGCCGAGATGCCGTTTAATTCTGATGACGGAGGCCAAATAATTTTGGAATGTTTCTGGAAACTTTCACACCTTTTGACTGCTTCCATGGCATCTATCTTCATTGTTGGCCAGTAATATCTGGCCCGCAAAGCTTTCCTAGCAAGGGTCTTACCCCCCATGTGATGGCCATCCACGCCTTGATGTATCTCGGCCAACACATACTTGGCCTCAGATGAGTCTAAACATCTCATCATTGGAGAGTGTAGACCTTTCCGGTATAGCTGGTCGTCAATCATCGTGTAGACAGCGGCTTCCCGTATTAATTTCTTTGCATCGACTGAATCCGTCGGTATAATCCCTCTTTCAAGGTAATCTTCAATCGGTCTCCTCCAATCCGTAGCGATCGAGATAGTCATGACGCAGCTCGGCTCTGTTAGGTTTTGCTGGATGACGGTTGGGAAGCTTCCCGGGCCCTTGGTGCTGGCGAGTTTTGATAGGATGTCGGCTCGGGTGTTTTCTTCTCTTGGGATGTGGGTGATTATAACCTCGTCGAAGTCGGAGATCACCTCCTTTGCTTTATTGAGATACTTAGCCAGTAAGGGACCTTTTGTCTGATAAGTGCCCTCTATCTGTGCGGCTACAAGCTGCGAGTCGGTGAAGACCTTTACTCTCTGTGCTCCATGTTCTCTTGCTTGCAATAATCCGGCAAGTAGAGCTTTATATTCATCCTGGTTGTTCGAGGTCGGGAACTCCAATTGGAGGGAGTGTTCAATGGCGACACCTTCCGGGCTTTCAACTATGATTCCGGCTCCGCTACCCTTTGCATTCGAAGAACCATCAACATATACCTTCCATACTTTGTCTTGAACTTCATCGGTCCTGTCCGTCGAGGTGAGCTCTCTGACGAAATCTACCAATGCTTGTGATTTGATTGCATGTCGGGCCTCATATGAGATGTCGAACTCAGATAGCTGGATGGCCCAGCTAGTCATTCTCCCTGCCAAGTCTGGTTTGTGTAATATTTGTCGGAGCGGCTGGCTTGTTCGGACAATAATCTGGTGTCCTTGGAAGTAATGTCTCAATCTTCTTGCCGAGATAAGCAAGGCGAAAACCACTTTTTCCAGTTTCTGATATCGCAATTCCGAGCTCTGTAACGCCTTACTGACAAAATAAACTGGGGACTGGCCGGCCTCAGTTTCTCTTACTAGGGCCGCACTCACTGCTTCTTCTCTCACAGATAAGTATAAAAATAAGGACTCACCCGGGTCTAGTTTTGATAGGACTGGTGGGGTCGCCAAACAGAGTTTGATCTTTTCAAATGCTGCCTCGCAGTCCGTGTTCCATCATTCTTGTGTTTCCTTCTTTAGCAACCTAAAAAATGGGAGCGCGTTCTTAGCTGGTCTTAGTAGAAACCTGGTTAGCGCAGCCAGGCGGCCGGTTAGCTGATGTACTTCCTTCTTCGTCCTCGGCGACTGCATGTCGAGGACGACCTTGCATTTATCCGAATTGGCTTCAATTCCTCGGTTTGTTAATATAAAACCCAGGAACTTCTCGGCTGGGACTCCAAATGCACATTTGGCCGGGTTTAAATGAATCTGAAACCTTCTCAATTTATTAAATGTCTGCTCTAGATCCCAGACATGGTTTTCCGGGTCCTTTGTCTTTACGATCATATCATCGATGTATACCTCAATGTTTTGTCCAATCTGATCAGCGAATACCTTGTTCATCATCCGTTGGTAAGTTGCCCCGGCATTTTTTAGACCAAAGGGCATCACGTTGTAGCAGTAGTTGGCCTTGTCGGTCATGAAAGCTGTCCTCTCTTGATCATTCGGATGCATGGATATTTGATTGTAACCGGAGTATGCATCCATGAAGGATAGCAATTGAAAGCCCGACGAGGTGTCGACCAACTGATCGATGTTAGGCATCGGGTATGAGTCTTTTGGACACGCCTTATTTAAATTGGTATAATCCGTGCATACTCTCCATTTTCTGCTTGGCTTTTTTACCATAACTACATTGGAGAGCCACGTAGTGTATTGTATTTCCCTGATGAACCCGGCTTCCAAGAGTTCCTCCACGTGCTGCTCCAGAGCCTTCCGCCTGTCGGCCCCGATATTTCTCTTTTTCTGTGCCACTAGTTTGGACCCCAGCTGGATAGCCAGCTTGTGACAGCAGAAGTTAGGATCGATACCTGGGACTTCGGACGACGTCCACGCGAATACATCTTGATTCTGCCTTAGGAATTTGATCAACCTATCTTTTAAATCTGGATTCATTGCTCTTCTGATCTTCATTATTTTTGAGGGATTTCCTCCGAGAATTAATTCTTCTAATTCACCTTCTGGTTCTGGACGTGGGATTTCGGGCTCGTCCCTGAGGTCGAGCTCCACCATGCTAACAGGTCGTCCGTCTCTTCTGCAGTCTTCAACATTTAGGATTTGTTCGCCTCTTTGAATCTGAGGTGGGGATGATGGTCCCCCTTCTCCGTCTCGGATTGTCTCGAAATAACATTGACGGGATTCCTTCTGATCTCCCTTAACAACGACGACATTATTTTTGTTATTTACCATTTTCAACTTCTGGTGCTTGGTGGATACTATCATATCCCAACTATGAATGGTTGGCCGGCCGAGTATGATATTATACGGGAGGGGAAATCGCAACTATGAACCTTACATTCGATTTGAACGCCTCTCCGGTTCCCAAGGTTAGTCTTAGGTCGATATATCCCTTGGGAGGTGAATGTTCCTCGTTGAAACCTATTAGGGTCGTTTTGCACGGCTTTAAATCTTCTGCATCCATCTTCATCCTTTTATAAGCATCCCAGCTAATAATGTCTGCTGAGCTCCCTGCATCAACAAAAACCCTTTTCACCCGGCATTGAGCCACGGTTGCCGTGATAACCAATCCATCCTGGTGCCCTGGCACCACGTCTTTTAGTTCTTCAGTGGTAAAGACTAATGGGGACGGTGTCGGTTTGGTTGGATCGTCCTTGAACTTTGGGAGATCCCTTACAGAAAGCACTTCTCCCAAATATTTCTTGCGCTGGCTCATCGTGTCTCCTCCACCGCCAAAACCTCCGCTGACAACATTGCATTGGAATTAGGCTTCTGGAAATTCTTCTTCCTCGACGGCCGTCCTGCGAGGCTTCTCATCTTTCCTTGGATTAGTGGTTGGACTTCTACTTCGGCCTCCTTGCCTACGCTTGTAATTTTTACGCCCTTGAGTTTGTATCACGTATTGGCGTAGTTTGCCCTCTCTGATGAATCGTTCTATGGCGTCCCTGAGTTCAAAACACTTATCCGTGTTGTGCCCCGGTCCATCATGGAACGCACAAAACCTGGATTGATCAGTTGTGGGACGAATTCTGGGAGGCCGAGGTCTGTCCATTCTTTTCATCTCGGTCTGAGCCACCTCCTTCCAGATCTAGGAGCGGGGGGCGTTCAAAGGGGTGTATCTTTCATACCTTCCTTTTCCTTCTGGTCTTCCTTCCTGAGTGGGTACCTCTCGATTCCAGGTACGCTGAGGAACTTCTCCTTTTGACTTACGCGGTTGTCCCTTCTCCTCGGGCGAAATATTTCCCCGCTTCTTGATTCCGACAGCATTGGCGATCTCCATCTGTTCTACGTCCAAGTATTGTTTTGCTCAGGTATGAAATTCGGTGAGCGTGTAGACTCGGCTCTTAAAGATATTTTTAGCCAACCGAGACGAGGGGTCCAAACCATCTACGATGCAGTGTATATGGACATCATCGGGGAGTGAACGTACTTGCAATGCCACTTCTTTGAACCGGTCTAGATACTTCTGGAGGGTCTCCCCCTTTTTCTGCTTGATTTTACTCAACGTAAATTGGGACTTCGGCTGCTTCTTACTTGTTGCGAAATTCAACTCAAATCTTTGTCCGAGTTCCTCAAAATGATGTATTGAGTCGGCGGGTAAAGTATGAAGCCACCTCTGGGCCGGTCCGGTTAACGTTGCTGCGAAACATCCGTGAGATGACCGGGCCCTTAATTAATCGAACGAACATGCCCAACTCAAAGGTGTCGAGGTGGACACGAGGGTCCTGAGTCCCATCATATTTCAGGAGATGCATCAAATCCAAACGTTTTGGATACGGAGCGGTCGCGATCTCCTTAGAAAAAGGACCCCAGTTGAGATCGGTCAAGTATTTCATCTTCTATTCCTCTGGTGACCCCCGAGACCAAGGTAATCTCTCAACATCTCAGTCTTCGGTTTGTGTGATCTTTTCCAGGCGTAATTTTTTAGCTGCCGATACTGAAGGTCGAGTTCGAACTAATCCAATTCCCTGAGAGGCCCGGCTCGCATCTCGGCGTTCTGGCCTCGGACGTCTAGTGGGAGACTGACCGCTTGTATCTAGAGATGTCCCTTCCGGTTTTTCTGGTGAGTCTTCTCGCTCCCTTCTTCCGACTAACTTCTCGAATTTGTTAAATCGATCCTCCATCATCTGTTGTATTATTCTGAGGTCTTCTTGGCATTGGAGGTTACTCCGCTTTTCGTTATTTTGCATGCGCCTCAGAATTGATTCCTGTGTTTCTGCAGGAGGGCGACGTCGGGATTCTGAACCAAGACTTCCGTCGTGGCTAAATTATGAGTTTTGGGGACTATAGGAGGGGAGGATGCCGTATCTGAAACGTTCCCCTCCTGGACCTCCTTCGGTAGTTGCGGAGTCTTATTATTTTGAGTAGCCTCAACCTGCTGTGGATTTCCAGGTTGAGTATTCCGACTGCAACTTCTTGTGTTGGCCATCGGTGGTCACGGGAATCAAAATTTACGGTCCCCACGGTCGGCGCCAATGTTCTGGTGTGGAACAAGATGTCTAGCCCGATGGGCTAGTACTTTGATGTTGGATCAATGTACTCCACCAGAATACCTATAGAGTTGATATCCTGAAGGAGACGGGATCACTACACACTATAGACTATTCGCCTTAAAAGGGGGGGAAGGGGAATGTGTCAAGTGGGGATGTGCACAGTGATACTGAATTTACTAGGTTTGAGTTAGAACGTGTGCACCTTAGGTTTATGCCCTTGTATATATAGGGTATGCATTGATATCGTAACTGCATGATCTATCTTATCTCTTGATTGTAGATATGATAGATTCTCCACGATTGTAGGCATATACGAAATATATGATATATTTCGTATTGGGCCTTATAGACATTTGGGCCGATATGCTGGACTGTAACAGTAACCTTTTTTTTAATAGCCTTGGTGGGCCGAATACTCCTAGTCCTAATTGCCTTAGGAATTTTCAGCTTATGCACTAAGAAAGAGGTTTTAAGTAATAGGTCTTCTACTTGTCAACCAAGTCACATTAAATTCACTCCCTAATTGATTGAATTTAATATGATGATTTAGCTTATACACTAAGAAAGAGGTTTTAGGTAATAAGTCCACTACTTGTCAACCAAGTCACATTAAATCCACACCTTGATTGATTAATTATAAATAGAGGCCTAACCTAACCCTAGCTAATGCTCCATACTCTTCTTCTCTTCTACTATTCTCTTCTACTACTTCCTCTTTTCTTACTCTCATCAAACTATTCTTCTAGGAGGTTAGTAAAGACGGAGACCAGGTAATCCTAATCCCATGAAGTCTAGAAGTCTTAGGTTAATATTTCATAGACTTGTTATATATGAAATATATTATATGTAATCCTAATCCCATGAAGTCTAGAAGTCTTAAGTTAATATTTCACTGGCTTGTTATATATGAAATATATTATATGTAATCCTAAACCCTGAACCTTAGGAAAACAAAATGTTGCACCTTCTTGTATACATATATATTTCTCCTTCTCGATTTACGTGATCAACTTTTTACAAAACCATTTAACCATTGAATATCATCTTGTGCGTAGTTGTTTTGGGTCTCGGTTTTTGGTGATTGAAATATATACATATATCCTTTTATTAATATATAATACCTCTACATCTTTGGCTTTGGGTGCTTCGATTTTTGTGATTGAAACATATATATATGCCTTCCAGTAATATATATATATATATATACACACACACACACATATATATATATATATCCTTTTTTATTTGTTCAATCTGCACCTGTGTTAAAATATATACATGTACTATTTTTAAACGGTTTTGCCTTGGGGTTTTTGTAATTGACAAATAGCAGTATATATATTCGATTTGGTTTTCGTAAATTTGAGAAATCTTTTTTATGTGTGATTAAAATAATTTAATCGTGGGAGAATATCTTTGGGATGGTACCTCCTGAAGTGATGAACACAACCTTTGGGCTTTATGCCTCCAATATTTATATGATGTGAAAAGATAGTATCTGTTCTTCCCAAAGTGGTGTTTGGCAGGTTTCCGGGACACTAGTAGCAACTTTGGGAAGAGGTGTGCACACTAGGAAGAAATGTTTTATGGCCATTTTGATTATTTGTGATCGCGCGGTTTCCGGGTCACGGGGTAGGTAGCGAGTTTCCGGGTCTACCATGGTTCTCTTCCCACTAAATAAATAGACTGGCAGGGTTTCCCGGGTCTAAATAAATTTAAAAAGATAATGAATGATATTTGATTCGATGTGAACATATAGCTATGAGGAATATTGAAATTGATATTTGATTTAATTACTATGTGATTATATATTTGATTTGATTAATATATTTGAGCTATATAAATTGTGTCTTGATTCGGATTAACATTCTCTTTTGATTATATATATGAATGATATTTCTATTATTATGTAAATATTTTATTTTCACTATATTATCCTTGTTTTATTAGGATTACCGGCTTTGCCGATATTTGTGTTCATGGGTCGTGATGATCCTTCGGGAGCGGAATTTCGAAAAACAGTGCCAAAGGTTGGGGCTAGCGGTGAGAAGTAAGGAAGAACGTTCAATTAATTCTAGCTAGTTTTTATTTCATTTTATTTTTTTATACTCCTCATAAGACATTTTTATTTAACTTTTGGATTTATGTTATTGTAATAAGTTAGCCTTACACTTGTTCCAGTACAAGTGCGGCAATAACACTTCCCAAATTTGGTTATTTTGGATTTCAGTAATTATTCATAAAAATCATTGCAATTTTATGCCATTATAATTGTTAGAAATTTGGGGGTGTTACACATATTCTCCCACACGATCGCTCCTCACTACATAAATTTTCTTATTAAGTTGATTTTCAATTGGGTTAAGGTGCAGATTTGCCAACGAACTATTACCCGAGGAGCGCCTGGCACAAAAAATAATTGAAGGGACCAAATTAGCCAATGAACTATTAAAAAGTGAAAAAAAAAACCAAAGAACTATTAAAAAAAACAACTATCACTATTACGTTAAAATATAAGGCACTAGCGTAGGACGGTGGCGGAAATGCTGGAGAAAAGAGTGGTTAAGCTTTCTTGTTGGATAAGGCAAACACCAACAGAGATGGGATCCATGCGAGAAGGCATTGTGGTAGCAGCAATTGCTTCTTGTGGCATCGGTGGCACACAACCAGGGTGCAAGGCACGTGCCGGTCGAAAGCTGTGGACTGCTGGATGAGTTCAAGAGGGTGAGTGGAACACCCAGCAACAATGGAAGCTTTGGAGACGCCGACGTCACCGACACTGTGACAGTCAATGGAAGACGGAGACACCGAAATAGTGACAGGGTACTAGTTCGTTGGCGAATCTGCTCAAAATTGTGTTTTTTTCACTTTTTAATAGTTCGTTGGCCAATTTGGTCCCTTCAATTGTTTTTAGTGCCAGACGCTCCTCGGATAATAGTTCGTTGGCAAATCTGCACCTTAACCCTTTTCAATTTCATTTTTATATTGTCTAGAAGCAACAATGGCTGCATCTTCATTATTGAGTAAAAACACATAACAATATTTATTGCAATCATCAATAAACATAATAAAGTATTTCTTATTACCTCTAGATAATACAGATTTCATATCACATATATCAGTATGTATTAAATCTAATAATTCAATTGATCTTTTGACAGAAGGAAATGGTAATTTAGAAAACTTTGATTCAATACATATTTGACATTTATTATTATTTGAACAATCAATTTTAGGCAATAAATCTAAATGAATTAAACTTTTAATTTCTCTAAAACTAACATGTCCTAATTTTTGATGCCATAAATCAGAAGACTCAAGCAAATGAATAGAAGCAACATTATTATTATTATTATTATTAAAACGGTCATTGGTTACAGTCATTACATTAAGTTTAAAAAGTCCCTTACTAAGGTAACCCTTTCCTACATACATCTCATTCTTAGAAAGTACAAAATTATCATAAACAAACACGAGCTTGAAACCATACTTGCTCAAGAGGGATTCAGACACTAAATTCTTGCAAATGTCAGGCACATGGAGCACATCATTAAGTGTCACAACTTTTCTAGAAGTCATCTTTAAGGCCACCTTCCCAACACCTTCCACCTTTGAACTAGAAGAATTGCCCATATAGATTTTTTCATTTGGCTTACGAGAACATCCACCTGTTGCACACACATGCATGGTGGCACCAGTGTCTACCCACCACTCCTTGGTATTTCCAACCAAGTTACACTCCAACACAATTGCCAAAAGGTTCATGTTATCAATCAATTTAGTAGCAGTTTCAACCGTGTTGGCTTGAGTGGTCTTCTTCTTTTTAAAGTTCTTTGCCTTCTTACAATCCTTAGCATGGTGGCCAGGCTTCCCACAACTATAAAAATTGCCGTTGAACTTTTGGTTTTCCTTGCTTAGATGATCCCTCATCAAAGTGTTTATGTTCTCTTAAACCTTGAACCTTCATCAACAATATTGGCCCTTGAGACCACAGGATTGCCAACACATTTTTTTTCTTCAGAAATCTTATTATCTTCTTCTATTCTCAATCTCACAATCAAATCTTCAAGTGACATCTCCTTACGACTATGCTTGAGATAATTCTTGAAATCCTTCCAAGATGGTGGCAATTTTTCTATAAATGCGGCAACTTAGAAAGATTCATTAAGGGTCATCCCTTCGGTATGAATTTCATGCACAATCACTTGAAGTTCTTCAAGTTGACTCACCAAAGATTTAAAGTCAAGCATTTTGAAGTCCAAAAATCTGCCAACAGTAAATTTCTTTAGGCCAGCATCTTCAGTTTTGTACTTCTTATCTAGACTTTCCCACAATTCCTTAGTTGTCTTCAAAGCACTATACACATTATACAACGTGTTGTCTAGACCATTGAGAATATAATTCCTACATAGAAAATTAGAATGCTTCCAAGAATCAATTGCAGCAACCTTTTCCTTATCTAATGGTTGTCCTTCTTCCCATTTCGGAGCATCATTTGTAAGAAATTGTGCCAAGTTCAAGGTAGTCAAATAAAAAAGCATTTTCTATTGCCATCTCTTAAAATCATTCTTGTTGAACTTTTCTAGTTTCTCACCATGCATTGGAGCAAAGCCACTTGGGTTCACCAAATTTGTACTTGCACTAGAACTTGCCATTTCTATTACACAAATAGAAATTTTGATTAATCACACAGATTAATCTAAAACAATTGGACATTATAATTATCAAAAAGTTAAAAACTGAACACAAATTCAAAACAAAATTGTCTTATGATTGTTGTCCAGAATACGTTAGAATTATAATTTTCACAAAGGATCAGAATCTGTGTAACCAATATGAGACAACCTATGAACATACAAAAATTCTGCATTATACGATTAAACCATAACTCACAGTATATGATGATCAGATACAGAAGAAAATGATGAAATCTGAGCCCAACTGATGTTGTCTCCTTAAGACAATTTGTTCCCTCTACACTGATGCCAAAGGATCTCGAACAATTGTCTCTCAAGATAGAATAGATTAGTTCTCCAAAAAGAAGGCACTATAAATCAGGAGCCCCATGAACAGAACTGAATGCCAAAGAAATCGCACAGTATATGAAGTTATGGCAAAATGCAGAATACTGTATGTATGAAAGCGAAGTTTCGAAAATCAAGTGGATTTTCTATAACATGCATGTCTATTTATAGACAACAACAAAACACAATCAGTCATATGGACACGACGGACGAAACAATGTGACGAAATGGACTGGCGTTGGTGAACTGATTCGGTCGCAGCTTTTCTATTTCAAAAACAACGGTCTGTTGGTCGCAGTTGGGAGAAATACAGAGGGGCTAAAAAAGAATTAGTAAAAATTAAGGGACTGTTTGGACAAAAACTAAAAAATAATTTAATAAAAATTTTAATCTCACACACGCGCGACTGACTGAACCAAGCTAGCTAGCGCCGAAGCATACGCATGTGGTGGACCAAGGCCCACCTGCGTCCTCTCTCCTCTACCAAAGTGGGTTGCCCCAAGGGGCCAATTTAGAGGAGTGAAGTGGAGACTTATATACCCTTTAACTTCTCATGTTTTGTCCAATGTGGGACTTCTACCCACACACCTCTTTCACCTTCCCTTTCCCTCTTCTTCACCAATCCACTTCTTATTCATAACTTATGAGATTTAGACATAAAATCCAACACATGCCAGTTGGAGAATGAGTGAGAACCAAAGTTGAAAAAATGGATGGATGTGAGGGCATGTTAACGGACTTACCAAATATGCTAACTTAAAAAATAATTCTATCCTTTTTGCCAGGTGCTCAAAGCAAAAAGGTTCTATACTAAATTTGCACATTTACCCTATATCAACCACACGTATACATATTTAAGTAGATAATTTTATTGTGTTTGAAAATTGGGGATTGATAATTTAATTTAATTTAACTACAATATTTTTTGTTTTATCCTTTTGTACTTGCAGAATACAAAAAATGAGTTGTAGTGCAGGGCCTAAACTGTTCATCCTTTATTTGAGCATTGACAATAATTACAATTGACCAATAAGAAATTCGTTTTTTTTTAACAGAAAGTCAAGTTTTTAAAAGTCATGGTTCTTGTTTCGTATTTCATTTTGCAGAATATGCTCCCAATTACATTAGGGGAGACACCTATTAGATGTTGAGTAAAAAAAATAATGTGCATTATTTTCTAATAATATTATTTAATCAATTATATTATCAGCATATTTCTAAGGGAAGATTGTCTATGCAAATATTTTTTTTATATATATATTAAAGCTTGCTCAGAATAATCAATTAATTTTATTTAGCTGTATGGGATGATTTTTGTCATATCATTTCAAAAGATACAAAGCAGAATCATAGAATGATTTGTATAATGTAGTTGTAGTTGATCTTTTATGGAGTACCAATTTTTGAAAGGATTGACTATCCTCCTGTGCTCTTACGATTCTCTTCCCCTCCTCTTCTCACCTCAACCCTTAGATTGAAATTTGAGGGATTCAGATTAAATGTTTTATAAAATTAATAATATATCAAAATATTAAGAAATAAATAAATAAATTTAAAAAAAAAGCTAAATTTTAGTTATGCTAATTTAAATTTGCATTAAAAATTATTTTTAAGAATTATTTTTATAAAATATTAAATATGAACCACTCAAAATTCAATTTAAAGGCTGAGATGGGTAGTGGAGAATAAAATGGGAAGAGGATGATAAGTGCAAAAAAATATTATTAAGTTCATTTTTGAATTGGATGTACGGATTATTTTGAGTTGATTTGTGATATTTGTTATATCGAAAAGAAGTCATTCATTGCATGTAAGTGAAATCATCCACACAATGTGGGGGGATTTGGTGCTTTGATATGTTCATGAATGGTGTCAAAATGTTAGATTGACATTGTGAACAGTATTGAGACAACTTTGGTGAGCTAATTTTAAAGAGAAAGGCAAATGAAGTGATGTTAGTAAATTGTATTTCAATTGTGCTATTAGTGAAATTGTAATTGGAAAAGCCATTGATTGCATTTTAAGTGGAATCAATCCGAGCAGCCTGCGGAGGTGAACTTTTTTAAAACACAAATTTGCAATTAATCAGTATAGTTGGGGTGAAAATAAAGAAGGAATGGGACATATGATTGCATGTAACTCAAATCATCTTATGCAACCCACGTGAAATGTTCTTGTTGATCTTTTTTATTAAAAAAAAAAAAAAAAAAAAAAAAAAAAAAAAAAAACCCTTCTAAATACAACTGTTACTAGAATGCTTTCAGGATAAAGTTGTACCTTAACCCATGTTTATTTTGAGCATCCTTTCTGTTATCCAAAAGCCTAATTACCTGTTGTTTTTCTTTTTCCAAACAAATCTCAAAAGTCCACATAGTATGTAGAGAAAAATATAAAACTTGAAAAATGAATAACAACAGATTATAATATCAAATATAGACATATCATTGAAAAATAAAAGGGGCAAAATCACGTTCATCCCAATCTATCCTCAGGAATGAAGGTGGTTGCGATGAATTGAATGTAAATGAAGAGCTGCTTTAGCATACACTAGTTTACAACATTCTTGCTATATACACTGCTTAAATACAAAAATGAGATCTGCTTATTACCTATACAACAACATGCTTGAGCTTCTATCACTTGAAATACCTGCATTTAACAATATGGACTACCACAATGCATATAACCGATGCATGATCAATTGATTTTCCCAAGCTTTTTACTAGGCATGTCTGTACCGAACGACACGGCCTCGACTCTAATCTGTACAGTTCCCGGGACCTAAAACAGAAAGCCAAATCTTGCTGTCCACATTTGTCATCTGGAATTTCAAATATAATTCTGGACTACTCTAAAGTACAGGAAAATAACCAAAACTTGATACTTTTTGGACCTGAATTCCCTGATCACTCAGGCTTGAAATAATCATCATCAATTAAGAGTTGATCAAGAGCATCAAAATTTGCCTTTAGACCAACAAACTGGCTGCCACGATGAGCACAAGCGGCATTGGGCCACCTGCAGCATCCGTCTTGAGTACGGAATGGGCATAGAGTTTCACATACTTGACTAAAAGCATTGTTTGCATCTTTGTCATCTTCTGTAATTGTTTCTGAAGCAGACAAATCCATTTTATCATCAAATTCCTTTCTGGTTAGAGAATACTTCAAGTTTTGTGCTGCTTCGGCTGGGCAGATCTCAATATCAACAATACTATCATCGCTGCTAGAGAAGCAAACTTTGCATCCCATTGACTGAATTGCCCTCTTCATCACCACATTTTCTTTGTTTTTCCTTTTGGCTATATTCGTTGCTGATATTCTAAGTTGCTTCTCGTTTCTATGTTCTAATTTCAGTGATTCCATGGCATTAGCAATTTCTTTGGTTTTCTTCTCTGCCACTTCTTTAGCCTGATTCCATCCCACCAGAAAGTCAATTACAACGTTAATAGAAAAGACCAGACAGATTAACAGTTCATATCATTGGCAAAAATAACAATCAATATTAGGTTGTTAATTAGGTTTCTTACATGAAAAAATACAGGTCTCCAGATTCAAAGACATAGAACAAGAACCAAGAAGCCACCCCCCCCCCCCCCCCAAAAAAAAAAAAAAAAAAAAAAAAAAACAAATTAACATCAACAAATTAACATCAAGAGAACATAAGGCATAATGTTTTTGATTTATAGGTTGCCTATACTTATACTTGAGAACCTGAAATAAAAATATCATAAATTTTAATGCTACTGAGGGAAAATTACAAGATAACATACCCCTAGACTTAAACACCTTTATTGACGATCACAAATTAATTATTAGTTAATCCCCATTTACGTCAAATTCCTAATTACAATCACAACTTAATTTGGTAAAATAACAAAGTCTTCCTATGCGTTACTTTATGTATAAAAATGAGCAAACAGCAATTCATCATTGAAGAGATGGGTAAAGGGACTGGCTTTTAAAAAGACATGCTGTAATCATAAAATGGAGGAAAGTCACTACCTTCCTCATCTCAGAGAAATTTAAAGCCATCTTCCTACATTCTACTTCAATCTGCCCAGTCTGTGATTCTTCAGGACAAACCCAACGAAGATGAAATTGGGGCCACAAAGTTGGGGCCAAAGCTGCTGCTGGAGGTAGAAGAGGACCATTATGCTTTGACGGTTTATAAAAGAGGTTATAATGCACATGAGAACCACTCTCTGAACCACGCAACTCAGCTAGGTACGCCCACAAACATCCACAAGCTTCAAAAACATTCAATTGCTGCCTTTCCTTCTCACTGAATATCAGGCATTCAAAACATCATATAATGTCTATACAAAATAACAAACACAAATGCTACTTCCTTTATGTCTATACATAAGAACAACACAAATTCTTACACACAATTTACTTATTTCAGCCTTGTTGATCCATTTTAAAAAGGAATCACCCAGTCTTTTACCTTGAACACAAAAGAGAGGGTCGAAGGTGGTTCTGATTAGACCAATACTATAACATCCCAGTAGTATAAATTTCCAGTTATGAATTAATAATGTAATTAAATGGAGTTTGGGGCCTAATGATGGGGTTGTGTGATGATTAGGGTTTCTTTAGAGACATTTCACATTGTTGGACAGAGAAATTGACCACGGATAGCAATTTGTCAGCCTTGGAAAATTACTGCATGAGGCTTGTATTTTTAGTCAAGAGAATAAATTGATCACGGTTAGCCATCCCTTTGACTGCGACAAAATGTATCCTATGAGAGTTATAATTAAAGCAAAAATGAAAGAGGAGGAGGAGGTCATGAAAGGATCAGCTATGGTTTGAGGATCTGAAGGTTTGAGACTTGTCTCTCACATTGCAACCACTCAAGACATCAGGTGTTTCTCATCACTTTGATATCTCCCCAAATTCATGGTAGCATTTGTGAGATTCTTGGGTAATTAAAAAATTCTAAGGCTTATACCAAATAAACTGAATTTAAAAGCTACAATTTTGCATTAATGGTGTTTAAATATTTATATGTGATAGATTATTTGCCCAGTATAGGATGTGCACCTTAACTTTTAATTGTAATGATGCCCTATGATGGTCTTTGTTGGAATGGAGTGCTTATGAAAATATGACTGGTAGTATTATGGAACTATCATGCATGCATTATGTTACAGAATTGTAATTGTGTATAGAAAGAGAGAGAAAGAGAGGGGAAGGAACCAGAAATGCAGAGAGATCAAGAGAGATGCAGAGAGAAATCAGATAGGCACCATGTTATTCCATATACTAACAACCTGTTGAATTACAATGGGGGCTGCCTATTTATAATAAGGTAGGGGTAGTTATGCGCTAATAATGTAAGTGCTAATTGCTAATCCTCTAACGGCTATATCCCAACTACCCTTCTAACAACTTTATAAACTATTATTACAGTTTATATATCACACTACCTCACTATTGATCCATTTTAATGATTATTGAAATGGAAGCATGTTCATCTTTGATCATCCACGTGATTGCAAGTTGTGTAAAAGGGAATTGAGGTACAAGTTATAGGGCCCAATACATTGCCAAATTGATCAGTTCTGCCTTGTTTTCTCCAGAAGGATTTGCTGCAGCATATTTCCTGTTAGCTGCGGTAAAATTCTTCTCAAGTAGATTCAGAAGTTAGTCATTGCCAATCCACCAAGTTTACTGTTTCGCAATTGTTCAAAGGGCTGGGAAATTGAGTAAATTATCGGGCCTTCTTTAGAGTGTAGTGGGATTGTTTTATGCTCAAAAAATGTTTTCAAAAGGTTTCTTTTTCCCCAAGTTTTTCTACATTTTGATTAAGCAAAGTTGAGAGTTTTAAATCCTTGACAGAACCCTTGATTAAAAGTGTAACATGTTACTCGTACCACTTATCAAAATTTTCAGACTTTGAACAAGAGAAGGCAACAGGGAACAATTCAATTGGTTCAACCGACGTAATTGTCAGTTGAACTAGATTATTTCGTAATCATCTTATAAACAAAACTTTAAAAAGTGTGCAAATGTATTAGAGAATGCCACAATATTTGTAAGCTAGAAATAGGAGTTTGTTATGGGTGAAACTGAAAAATAAATACTCCTCCAGTCCTTAATATAAGACATATTTACCTAATTTAATTAAATCAAGATAGTTGTTGAATTAGTTAATATGACATGTATTTTCTAAAACACCCTAGCCATCTTCCTTAATTCCCCCATTCCCTCTCTCCTCCTTGATTATTGTTAAGGGAGCATCAATAGAGTGGTAAATTAAGAAAAGATTGACAAATATGAAAACTATATCTTATATTTAGGATCAAGACCAATTCCCCAAATATGTCTTATACTAAGGACTGGAGGAGTAGTTAATTTTAAATAATAGTATAAATTCTCTAAGAAATATATTCTTAAATATGAAATAGTATATATATTAGCAGCAACTTGGCATCATTAGTCCTTCCAATCTCTTGCCAACAGAACCTAGGTTTGAACTAGACCAGGGGTGTTACAACAATGGGAGTTGACTGGGTACAAGCATCCAGTTCAGCAATTCATGCATATTTGAGCAGTTAAAGGCAATTCATCATCAAGCAGTTTAGAAGATCAGACTGGACCATTTTATTCTGTTTCCGTTTTCAACCGATTTGGTTTGTTGGTGGTTAAGGTTAGGGGTGTAGACTAGATAATATACTTTCATTCATTGTTTAGATATTGTAATATCATCCTAATAGCATAATCACAGGGATTATAGTATTAACAAGCCATTATGAGATAAGCTATTAGTTTGTGTATAAATGTAGCATAATAGGACTTAATTATAGTGTCCGATGCATCTGCTTTGTTTATTCTCAAGAATTATATAGATTACAAGTGAGTAGGATCTGTTAGAACAGATCCAAGATACTCTAGGATTGGATGGGAGTTCAATACAAGGGAATCTAATCTCAACTAATCTAGGATAATAACTTAATCCTATAATAATATTATTTACACAGAATAATATAATTACCACAATATATTTCATCACTCAGATGAATAAAACTAAGTTTTCCCATCACCCTCCTCTTCAAGGGGTAATTTCACAGAAAGAATTAGTAAGAATATCACTGAGTCACATTAATACCATGGAGAGTCTCCTAAATAGATAACTTACATTAAAGAAAGGATGATCTAAACAAGATGGATGACACCCCACTTGGAGAAAAAAACAGTAACCAAAAATAAACTCTCTACCACTAAAAGCTCAAACATCTTCCCTACTGCTAAGTGGCGCATAATTCAAGTAACAACTTTTTCATACTTCCCTCCACTACTTCCTCACATCGTCACAGGCCTCCATGTATTTCATCTAAAGTATATGATAAGTGACTTCTTATCATTTGTCTTGTAGAGTTTTAAAACACTGCATTTATTATTTCCCAGCCTACATTACTTTTAAAAGTTCCTGTGCAGGACTGCAGGGTAGAGATAAGTGCCTCCAAATGAAAATGTTGCAGTACATAAGATTTTGCAACCCTTTAGCGTATGACAAAAGTTAAACAGTGAATTGCTTAAAGGATAATAATTACTTAATCAACAAATAATGAGATTAGTTGTCTTGGGCAATTTGCAGTCATCATGATGGGTACCTAAGCGGGGGAAACCATCCCCCAAAATATTGATAACTTTGGGATAATTCCTGCAACTAAATCAGCTTTCTTTCAGCATAAGTTGCATCTTGTGAGAATATAGTCATTTTTATATCTTGAATTGTTTCTTATAGTTCATCTGATGCCCACTTCAGAACCATATCCAAGTAATATCTTTGCTGGTGACCAGATTACACTAACACTACGATCAAAATCAAAGAAAACACCAAAATAATGCATTCCAAACACCATAGACATTCTGTAGGATAGAAAATTGCCTCCTAAAAAGAAATACCTGTTACATAAAAAGTTTCCAAAGCGGCAAGAAAGCACACAGTCTAAGAAGTCCACCAGGAAAGCCTAAACCACACAATAGTACAAGTCATCAGTAGTAGCAAGACCAGAAACAGAGTATCAAATACAGGAATGTTTGCAGAAAAAGTTAACACATGGTAAAGAAATACTTACGGAGGAGAACTCAAAAGCAAAAGGATATGTCCGCAGCAATTGTGAAACACAATCCACCCACTGGAAAAGAGAAACATGTATAAAGTCTATCTACTTAAGCAGTAAGAGAAAATGAAACAGAAACACCAGGTTAAGCATGCAGACTCAAGCATTCAAACATTTAATCTACACATGTGCTTCAAGCATGATTGTAATGTGGGAAGTTAATCTTCCTCTATGAACTCTCTTACCTGGTTCCTGACCAGGCCAAACAGCAAGAGAGTTAACACCCCGCTTTGCAAACATATATAAAGCAATGTAGATTAAATGCCACCCATACAGAATATACAAGGCACACACCTGCAGGAAAATTGGAGAGTAGTTGTTTGAAGTTTGTGCATGAGTGGTTGGAGGTTGGGAACTGAATGCTCCTGATGATTGATTCATGGGTGGTGATGGGTGATTTCCAGAAGAATGCCAAGACATCTCAGAAGGTGTGTTGCCACTTCCAGTGAATGATGGCATTCCAACACGATCTGAGAATGGATGACCAAATGCTAGCCAGTCTTTTTCAACAAGTGCCTGCATATTGAAGAAAATAGGAAAGCACAATCAGAACAGCAAGGCCATAGACGTAATTACACATGTAATATAGATGTAGTGATAACAAATGAATGACCTATCCACGGAGTAGGAAATTGACTTTAAGATTATTTTATGACTAATAATTATTAATTTATTTTGAATAATTGGATCTGGGTCTCAATAGTCACCCTAGTTGTGCAAACCCGCATGGAATAGCTCCTTGGAACTCACAGCTAATCAAAATATGCACAGCCTAAGAAAGTTAAACATAAATCTAATGATCCGTATGGAACCCTTCAATAAAAAAGAACAAGGACCCTGAGTGTTAGAAGACACCACAATGTTGATAAAACCTTGATAAGTTGTAAAAAAACTCATGGTTCAACAAAGGACCCTAGATATGAAGTCTCCGTTCAGAAAATTCAGAGTTCTCAATTCACTCATTTAATCTTCCATCTCCCTTGACAAGGTACACTATATGGGTATTTAAAGCCTAAAACACTAACAAGAATATTCTAGAGGTTAGCAAATTTACAGGATATTTTTTCCATAATCATTTGGGCTAGATCCCCTAAAACACAAAAATAATATTTCTTAAACATCTAAAACACACAAAAAAAGAAAACAAATAAGATTCTTTTGTAGAATAAGAAACTACTCTAGAAAATACAATACTAAAAAGATTACAAGAAAATAGGAAACTAATTATTCTCCATTGGAAAGCAGGTATATTCAAATTTAGGGAGCAAGAATGCATCTATAACTCCTTTTGGCAGTCAAAAATTGCACTACAAGTTAGTATTCATGTCCTAGTCTCTCCTTGGGCTCTTTATGCGTCCATTCAGCTTGAATGAACACACACACACACACACAAAAGGTGATGGAATATGATTATTACATGTTTTGATAACAACCTAGAATGAAACGAATTGCGTTTTTGTGTTTTAATTATATTCTGTATTAAAAGGTTGTAAGTTTCTTTCTTGTGAAGGAAACCTATGCAAGTGGATGTTTTTAGTAGTTTTTCAGAAAATGGAAGGTTGGGGAATAAAACCTTATTTAATTACTTTCAGCAAGTGGGGGGTTTCCTTCATGGGGCGGAAGAGCTTTGGCTATAAGTAGCTAATAATGCAACTTGTATTTGAGACTTTTTGGATAAATGAAAATAGGTTTCCTCCCTCGTTCTACCTCATCTCCATCCTTGTTCTATTTCCCCCTCAAATTCTGTTCTGTATGTGTCCTCCTCCTCCTCCTCTGTTTCTATCTTATCTCCCTAAACTCCCTGTTTGCAATTGATGCTATGTATGTGAGCGTCTTGCATCAATAAGTTCCATTTGCGTCCTCCATTTGCATATAAGTGTCTTGGACATTCAATATTATTTATATGGAGTCCAAATGATTCTTGCAATCTTGACTCTGTTGGAAATTATGCCCTAGGGGCAAGTCATTGTACTTTAAACGTTTATGTTATTTAAAGTATTCTCCATTTAGTTATCATTTCATTTGCATGTTTATAGTGATAACTGTATCCTTGGATATATCTTATAGATTATCCTAAATATCTCTGGTCGGTCATCTACGCGGGAGCGAAGATGAAATAAGACCAGTATGACTTTGACGAGGTATGGAGATACGAATCAAAGTCATAGGCACTTGTAAGAGTACAAGGTGCTGGACCGACCCACTATGAGAAAGCTGCATGGATTAAGTCATAAGCTTTTCTCATGTATAACCGCGTCACAACGCCCTTTGACTGAGATCATCATGGATTCCTACATGATGAGTCGGCTCGCTCTTTGACCTAGTCAAAAGTCACCTTTGACCGGGTGATGATAAAGGTTTGGATCGGGATCGGTGGTTTTCATGCGAGAGGAATGTGAATGGTCAAGATGGAATTTGTCCCTCACATTTGTTGAGAGATAATCTTTGGGCCCCTCGATGAGTGAGTCGAGAAATGTATGGTCATACTACGATGGAAAGGAGTTTCCATTTCAATTGTTAGACTACTCAAGAATCGAAAAGTAATGGTCAAGAACGGAAGTTGACATTATTCATGCCTCATCCTTGACCAAATTATCGCGTGACAAAAGGGACGTGACATGGTTGTACGATAGGTTTTATCGTATCATCGATCCCCATATGAATTGGATAGTAGCAATGTCTTGCTAGAGGCCGCTTGCGACTTGTGGGCTTTGGTATCTTGTATTAGCTCCGCTAATCTCATGTGAGCGCGGTCGCACACAAGAATAGCCCAACACGAGCAAAAATGTCCAGATTCATTGAATCTTAGATATGTCTAAGATTTTTAATTAATACTTTATTTAATCTAGGATGGATATATATATTTATTATTAAATTTGAAAATAATATAATATTATTATTTAATAGAGATTATAATATTATTATATAATATTTGTTTTGTATTTAATTTATTTGATAAATTAAATATCTAAAACAAATTGAGATATTGTATCTCGATTTAATTTTCGAATATAGATATCATATATCTAATTTAATTTGAATTGAGATATAGTATCTCGATTTAATTAAATAGATAGATATCATATCTCAGATTTAATTTATAGAGATAAATTAAATCAGAAGGCTTTTAATTCGAATTAAATAAATAGATTAGATTAGATCTATTGGATAGATTTAATTAATATATTATTTTAATCCAAATTCAAATTTAAAGATTAATGAGGATTAATTTTGAATATAATACGTCTAATGGGATTTGAAAAAAAAAAAAACCTACCGGACATTTTGCAAGACGTATTAGAAAAGCTGCGAGAAACCCTAGAGAGAATAGAAAGAGATACGAAAATACTGAAGGCGCTAGCACGCTGCCGTCGATGTTGGAGGTTGTTCGTGTGGATACCAGTAGAGGGAGTGGACGCTCGAAGTCGGCTCCTGTTTGATCGAACGTAGGTAGCCCACGAGATCGAATTGAACGAGACGCTCACGAGTTCGCATAGGTACGGTTTCTAACGAACCTTGATTTAAACGCCGTTGACAGATCCTCTTAGTGGGATTCGTAAGAGTTTTAAATGGATGAGAATCCTTCCGCTGCGTGTATGGATCCCAACAGACTCCTCTCCATAGTAGGTCCTCCAATAACATATCCTCCGCTTGAGCAATTTCCCTTCTGGTTCATATCACCTACACTTTCATAAATTGTCAAACATTTTTGCTGAATTGAATAATATTGAGTATTTTGAAGTCACTCCCTACTTCAAGTTTTTCCTTGTCACCCTCCTTTCTATCTATTTCTTTCTCCCCTTTTCCTTACTTGTCCTACATCAATTTGGCATCAAAACCAAGTTCCTCATGCTCCTACATACTTTCATGGCTAGGAAACTCCAAAATCCAGCTAGCACCCTATAACTCCTACTGCCATAGCCAAAAGCCATAGTTCTCAACATTAGACCATTAAATCACTATTACCATCAAGTTCGCCACCTTGACCTATGCTCACTCTCAGACACTACTGTCATGTACCAGTGATATCCACTTTGGGTGGGCTTCACATGCCCATGTACCGATATGTGCTAAAACATCCAAAACTTCAGTTCTTTTTCTTTCAGCAATTTTCAACCATTTTTTGTGTTTCCACCCAATCTAATCCTGAAGAGGCAAAATTCATGACTTGGTGTTTGGGATAAAATTGCTATTATGGAAGTCTACGATAACTTTGAATGTAAAATTGATTAAATGAGATGTTTGAGGAAGCCATTTGTGCAAATCCAACTGGTCGATAAATGTGGAACTAAGGAGAAATAGTATTTTTCTCACATCTGAATACTAAGATACAACTGACTATTTATACATCAGGAGAGAAACAAGAGAATGAAGCGTAATAAATACTAATAAAGTCTATACAATAATAAAGAATGAATGCACAATATTCCCACAATAAAGCAATACATGAAAAGTATAATCCTGAGGAAGGAGTATAAGGCATCATTTGAAGAGGTTAAAGTTGAGAATGGTTTAGACTGAATTTAGTCCTCCCTTGTCAGGGTTATAACAAAAAAATTTAGTCTTCAAATTAGAGTTCTTTCAAGCAAGGTAGAATGGTAGAAACTGAAAGAACCATCCTCAGAGTAGAAAATTTAGGAATTTCATGAAGAATGGTAGAAACTGAAAGAACCATCCTCAGAGTAGAAAATTTAGGAATTTCATGAAGATTACTTAATGTTTAATTGAAATTTATTATTTTTAATTTATTTCAAATTAGGATTAAACTTATCTTTTATCTTTCCAAGGTTTAAAATGAGATTAGATTTAACAATAGTATCTAGGCTCTAGGGCTCTATAAATAGCCCTAGGATTTCCTAAATTGTGTGATATCCTTTTGTTGAATTGAATAATATTGTGTATTTAGCAATCATTCCCTGTATATCCTTCTCTCCCGCACCCCCTCCCCCCATTGGATCACTAAAATAGTCCTGCACATTTAGTTGGATGACTAATGCTGATAGTTACGTCACTTTACAATAAGATTGTTTATTCTTCTGAGCATGTTATGATCTGATCACCAAGTCATTAGATAGCTAACTTTTTATTTCCCCTTTAGATATTTCAGGGATTGCACTACAATTCATTTTCCCTTTGTATCCATTTGAGCTAGGGATTCAATAAAATTCAGAAGCTAAGAAACACACAACCTATCCCTAGCTATTCATAAAAAATAAACAAGTAATGAGAAGCGTTTAACATTTTACCTGAAACCCTTTGATCGTCCGATAGTATGGATCAAGCAACAAACTAGCAAGTGAAACCAATTGAGTTGTTCTATCCCACCCATCACTGGAGAAAAAAATCAGTAAGATATTTAGTACCAAATCAACTTTTTTGAGAAATATACCACTCAAACAAGCGAACTGATATAGATAAGACTGACAAATAAGCAGGGTCATAAGCAGACAAGGATGATTCGAGGGGCTTATGACATCATTCATCTATAGCTTAGGAGTTTCTTGTTAAGCAGAAATCTTGTTCTCATTTCCAATCATATTTTAAAGAGCTGTCATCCAATTAGGACTCTCTTTCATATTTGAGGTCTTGCCAGATTATTTTGATAGTTAGAGGGGTAGCCAGCGTGTGTTTGTGCAAGCCTAGTGACACCAGACACTGACATGGATTCAGTCTTGGAGCTAGTCAGTTCAATCAAAGAATGTTTTAACTTCCCAATTAATAACTATGTTTTCTGGATAAAACGTCTTCCCCTTGAACCAGGCTTACGTTTGAACCAACCTGCAAAACTTTACCAACCTACTCATTGACCAAGAGGGTGTGGATTGAACAAATTTGAGCCTTTCCATTCACCATATTTTTCTTTTCCAACAATAATTTTAAGCAAACTTGAAAATCATGGTAGGTAAACATTGAAAGATCCAAGTTTACTGCATATTTTTATTAAATAGATAACATAGTGCATCATAAGCACCTGCAATGTACAAGCACAGAGGCCTTTTCAATAGCAACACGAGCAGCAATCCAAGCTGAACCAGCCAAGACATTTTGAATGTGCAGCAACCATCCACTGTCCCCAAGCATTGATACTGAAGCAGACATACTACTTAGTAATCCTCCACCCCATGTCCACCCACCATTCCTCTGTAAATAAAACCCATAAAAGAACAAATTCAATTGGTAAAACCATAAAACACATCTCAAAATATACAAGCCCATAATAACCAAGGCGACCTTGCTGAGGCTCTGTAGTTTGCCATTATCAAAGATAACATGGAAAACCCTTTTATCACTTCTCATAGTACATTTAGCTTTAAGGATTACCATGCCCTTTGCATTATCAGAAAACTTCCATGACTGAGCATGGACTAGGGACTTAATTACTTAGGCCAAGAAGTAAACTCCATCATTAAATTGGGTTTTGGAGCACAGCCAAAGATCTAATCAATCCATTTTTAGAGCACAGACAGAGATTAGTACTTATAAATAAGAACCCTTAAGTCATTCGTAAATCCATTGATTGCTTGATTGAAGTGAAATGCATATTTAGTTTCTCTCAGTTCTCAGTTCTCTGTCTCTTATCTTATCTCTTTTACCTATCTCTTTCCTTTTCTTCTTCTCTTTCCATGTCACATATACAACATTTAAAACAAAGATTCTTCCCTCAACTTCTTAAAAAAGAGAGTAAATTGCACGTTCAACTCAATTGTTTGGTTAAATAAAATCTGATATCTCCTTCATTTAAAAGAATATCATCTAATTCCCCAGCCATGTGAAGAGTCTTTATATAATGCGTAGACTCACCAATAAAGATGACATTCCATCTGATGATGTTCTTCCATAAGTATCTAAGTACTCTCTAAGTCTGGCAAAGCTATCTCTCATTGCGTGGATGTTGGATATCCCAAAGAAGACTATCTGAGAATGTAGAATAAGAACTGAAGCATTTAGAATATGACAACTTAACGACCAAAAGAAACCATTAAAGTACAATAAAAACTTTCCTCAGACCTCAGATTGAAAGTAATTTGATGATGACTCTGAACCACCTCCCATGGCCCCATTAGCTAATGCATTTTTCCTTGGTCTTGCGTCAGAAATATATAGCTTCCTAAAAGAGGGGGAATACAAATCAAATGAACCACAAAATCATATATAACCACCCAACTGAGGTAACCAAATATTGTACTGTCTTTTTTTAGCATATTCATGATACAATCTTTAAAAAAAAAAATTAAGGATAAAAAGCAGTTTTAATTTAAAGATAAAGAATTTATAATCTGAAAATGCTGATGAATCATATCTAATATGGTCATGTAGTCCGAGATATATTAGTATATCACAGATACAGCTGATGCTTTAGCTTTGTGTTGCTAAGAACAACATATATTCATAATGCAAGTATATAATATATCATGATATAACAAGAAAGAGAAGCCACAATCTAACCTCCGTGAACCATCATCCAGTTTGTTGCAAAGTGCAGCCACAAGCTTTTCATCTGTGTTGCTGCGAACAATAACATGAAAGTAAATAATTTTTCTAGTTTTTCCCTTTTAAAAATACTAAGATGATTAAGTTTATTATGTTGTGTACATTACCTTCTCATATTCATCACGAGACCAACTAAGGGTTGGGATGATCGAGCAAGGACAGCACCAGAACCTATATGTTATCAAAGAAATTAGAGCATACAGGAATTGATATATAAATTTTCATACTATAAAAAGAATCAAAATGAAATAAGACCACAATAAGAGGAACAGAATAATTAAAATCTATTCTATTAAAAAAAAAAAGTAATCCACATATACCAGGATCACACCATGACACTACAGGCAACCGACATCTTGCCCGAAAAGTGGAAGCTTGGAGCACTTCATCATCACTAGCAATGGGACCAAGCAAAGATATCAAATAAATGGATCAGTCGATTGAATTTTATTTAAGCAAAGACTGTTGAAAAAGGAAGAAAATAAGAACCGCAATAAATTACCTAATGCTCTTAGGAACAATCAATGCAAATGGATAAGTCTGACACATAGTATAGTTGGAATTCACACTACTTATTCTCCAAGAGGCATTTGACAAGGTAAAGGACCCACTTTTGATCATATTGATTGATCCACGATAAGATCCTATCCCAAGAAGTCGAAAATACTCATCCAGTAAGCGAACTTTTGGGTTCGAGTTGTTTAATCTAGAAGGCCCTGATACAAAAGCATAGAGATCCCAAAGTCTTGCAGGTTTTGTCAATCTCAGTAATGCTTCAAATATTGCACGTCTCTGTAAATTAACAACCAAAGATGCCACTGTTTCAGGATATCTACAACACTTCATAACATTTTACTATACTTCATTAGCTACTCTCCGTACATTTAGTAAATGACTACACATTTTAGCAAATTCAACTTTGGATAATTTAATGGGTTAAGTAGCAAATCTGCCCCGGAAGTATACATTTAAGAGCTATGTTGCCCTGGAAGTTTTTTTGGTCTCAATATTGTCCCGGAAGTCTAAAAACGTAGCAATATTGCTCTTTTCCGTTAAAAATTTAACAGTCAACGTCAATTTTTTAATAGTCAACATTTGTTTTTTAACAGAAAAAGGCAACATTGCTACGTTTTTAGACTTCCAGGGAAACATTGAATCTGAAAAAACTTTCAAGGCAACATTGTTCCTAGGCGTATACTTCCAGGGCAAATTTGCTAATTAACCCTAATTTAATCTAAAACGCCAGTGATTTAGGATTTTTACAACACTTCATTAGCTAATCACCATATTCTTAGCAATCGACAATATGTTTTAGCAAATTCCGCACTTGGATAATTTAATCTAAAGAAAAAAAATATACATTGATAAATTAAGATAAGATTATTAATATATAAATGATATTTTCATTTTAATGAATTATATTATTTTTTAATCGTTAAATTAACAAGATCTATTATCATTTTTGGCATGTCCCCTTAAGTTTATAGTAGGTGAAAATTCTCCCATGTTATGTCCTACCATACGATCTATTATATAAATAGGTAAATGTTCTTTTCCGTTATAGATAGCAACCATATGACTAATCATCGGGAATATAATGGTAGATGGCAGATGCTCTGGACTAAGTAACATTTTTTTTTCCTTCTGCTTTTGTGTGAAGTTTATTTATTTTACTTAATAAATGATTCACTACAAAAGGATTTCTTTTTTTCAGAAATTTATAACACTTCATCAGCTATTTACTACACCTTTTAGCTATTCACCATACCCATTTAACAAATGGTAACATGTTGTAGCAAATTCCACACTTAGATGATTTAATTTAAAAGGTCACTGTTTCAGGATATTTACAAAACTTCATTAGCTATTCATGGCACCCATTTAGCAATAGGTATGGAACTGTTTAGTTTGGTCAATATTTATGTGCTTAATGTTTTTTGTGTTTTCATTTTAGAACACTCTTCCAAAATCCAAAGTTAGTGGAGCTCGTTGTCATTTGATAAATAAGCATGATAAATAGCTAATGAAGTGTTATCATTTGCTAAATGGGTATCGGTGAATAGCTAATGAAGTGTTTTAAATATCATCAAATAGTAGCCTATCAGATTAAATCATCCCAGGTGTGGAATTTGCTCAAACGTGTTGTCATTTGCTGAAGGGAAATAGTGAATAGCTAATAAGGTGTAATAAACAGCTATTGTTTGAACGATCAAAGCTTCATAGTTATCTTATATATTATTTTGCACTATCATAGCAATAAACTCCAGTGGCTCAATTGTCATATAGCCTTTTGGGATCCAGGTGGTGGGATCAAATGCCACCTTGACCAACTTTGCCACAGAAAATCCTAGCCATTGGCGGGGAGACAGTCTACGCAGGAGCTCCAGTGACCAACCAGGTGGGGGTTGCCGGCAGCGGGTGCTGGTGTGACAGATTTATCTTTTTCATATTTTGATGGTATACAGACTGATTTGGGATTATCCAAATTGGTGTCACAGATTTATCTTTTTCATATTTTGAGGGTATATATATGGGATTTTCCCTAACCACATTATCCAAAAAAAAAATTGTTTTATAGCACTAAACAATATTTTGAGATAACTCCATTATCTAAGACCAATAATGGTTTGAATACAAAAATATAAAATTAAATTTAGATTACAAATGTTCTAGTAAAAATTTTAAAATGTTATCACAAAAAATAAAATTTTAAAATGTAAAAAATTTCATTAAGATTTGTTTTTTGGTTTTAAATAAATAAAAAGATAATTTTTAAAATAAAAATAAGAGAAATAACAAAAATCTTGCAACTTCTATATTGCTTTCAATGTCCAATTCAACTAATATATTGTTAATGGAAATCCATGTATAGCTAAATTATAATCTGACAAATACAACAGCCAAAATTACTCTTGGTGATAATATTACCTGTTTTGTACGAGGTCTGAAACCAAAAACAATAATTCTCATATCCTTTCCTGCGTGAAGAAGAAGAAATATAAGTAATCTAACAGCGCTACCAGGCCCATATAAGAAATTAAACAGAGTGTAAGAAAATACTGACAGTCTGACACCCCAATCACAAGCATTTAATGGCTTAACAGCTCATGGTAAAGCAAACAGATCAACAGTGCTGGTGATAAACAATTGAAAAACTAGATTCTATATTCCATTCTAACTCCTATATGAATTATGAACTCAAAGAAGAAAACACACTAAAACCCATTTAGAATTATTACATTTCACCATTCAATTTCAAGACTACTATCAAATATTTTTAAAATTAAAAATTTCATTACCACCAAAAAAAAGTGGAGGATAGCATATTCTTCAAAACGAAAAGAGTAAAAAGACAAATTAATAAAAAAGAAGTTTTAAAAAATTGTTAAACAATATGGGAAAATGAACTTTTCTCACCAGTTGATTTATATTCACTGTACAAGGGGAGGGGATTATACATACACAAGTCAAGAGGTAAAAGAAAGAAAAAATTACCTAATAAATCTCCCTATAACAAAAAAAAATATTTATTAATGCTAAATCCGATTAGCCAAAAACAACTTCAGAAAAAAATATCTCCAATTCTCTCCTCAATATTGGTCATGGAAACATCATCAAGGAACACCAAGGAGGAGCCATCCAATAAATTGTCAACAGACAATAAAACTGTCTGGAGAATTGTAGCAGAATATGGCTGCAATTAAATACACCAAATAACATCATGAACATTAAACCCTGATATTTGCCTCAGCCTATGAAATTATTAGGTTAAAACAGCACCAAATCAAAAGTACATAACCATTTCTCACCGAAAACTTCAAAGGGTTAATGTGCAATTCCCCCCTGAAGTTTCCGCAGAGTTGCAATTGCAATCCTTAAGTTTTTTAGGCACAATTTTGCCCTAACCTACTTCATTTTGGTGCAATTTAGACCCAAGATGATGGTTTGGCCATATTGACAGTGAGTGAACCAGGTTTGACCGTGCTTTGGTGAGCTGGATGGCCACATGGCTTATCTATGGTGTAAGTAACTGCCACGCGGAATACGTTTAGATCCTCAATAGTCTTCAACGTTCGAACCATTCCATGGCTTCCATTAACAGCCTAAGTCGGAGGGCAACATCATATCTGAAAGCAAAGAAAACTGCCCATCGAAATTGTAATGACCAATTGTCTTGAGGTCTCCATTAGGGGTGACTCAAATATGGTAAGGTAAATCATCTTTAGACATAACAAAAAGATAATTGTTGAAATACACCAATCCCATGTTTGCACACCCATTCCTTGGCCTCCATAGATGAGCCCAAAGAGCCCACCAGCATAGAACAAAAGGAGAAGAGTGATGCTAGAGAGACCATGAAGCTCACTGATTGCTTTACACTGGGCAACTCAAGGCTTTTTCTTGAACTACACAATGTGTTTGGTGAATATGTAGATAGCTAGAAAACCGGTCTTTAAATTGAACGGCATGGACCACCTTGTTATCAAAAATGTGGTGACCAACAACTGGCTTGTAAAGTGGATTGGCTCCATTACGGAGGTAAACATTACAAATGCAAGAAGGGATAGACCCTGCAACAAGGAAGGAGTGGTGGACGGGGTTCTCTAGCACAGGAGCAAAGTTGCAAGGAATTTGGACTCCAGGGTCAGTAGTTTTGAGAAGTGGGTGAAGAAGCTTGCAGGAAAGCAGAGCTGATTCTACAATGTCCAAGGTCAGAGACGCCAAAACAACCACACATACGTGGCATTAATGCGTGGGGCCATATGGTGTGTTTAACACCAATTAGCATTTCTATTAGTGATGGTCCAAATTGCACTAAAATAAAATACGTTAAGGGGGGAAATTGTGCCTTAAAACTTAAGGATTACAATTGCAACTGTATAGATACTTCAGGGAGGAAATGCACTTTAACCCAACTTCAAACAATCAGTTCAAAAATGTGGTGGCTACCTTACATACAGAGTGAGATAAGATGCTTATTTTATGGAAATTATAGTCACAAATAGTGATAGTGAAAATAGTGCAGTTGTAGAAAACAGAAATGCTATAGCACATACACTGTTCATTTAACATTCAATTGACCCACATTAAATATTAAATATAAATTCAAATGCAGCCATATGGAAATTAGAAATGTCAAACTGACATTATAATCATTCCACGTAAAACTTAAATAACATTACCTTTACCTTAAAAACAGTTTTTGCTTTCTTCTCTTAAAACAGACTCCTCTTTTATAAGAAATAAATAAAAGCTTGAAATGAAACATCAAACAATTATATCAAATATTAGGCTGTCACTGCACATTCAGCAATCCAGAAATTGAAAGAAAAAACAAACACTTCCTTGCTTTAGAAATGGGACGTGGGAGTTATGGCAAGAAATTTGGTCAGCCACTGCCTTCCCAGCAGTGACAACAACTGGGATGGTGACAGAGAGGCCCTGCCCCTCCTCCCATGAGAAGAGAGAAATTAAAATGAGTTTTTAATGAATTGATGGCTCGCATCCCTGTCATGATTACTGAAAATTTCTTGCAATATTATCAATCAAAAGGAAGTTATTTAAAAGCTCACCAATGACTTGGAGCAATCTCTGTGATGTTGTTTTGTCTGACTGACGAAGAGTTGGTTGAGTCTTCACAGCCTAAATTGCGAAAGACAAAAAGATAATAAATATTACACATTAACAGATTTAATGGCTTTAAAACATTAAGACATAAATCCATTTTACATATTCTACAAAATTAATTGATAAAACCCTGCAATTTCAGTATGATTTATAATATAAAAGCTGAATGCCTCTGTGACAATAGAGAAAAACTGAGGGACAATGTTGATAAAACTCTGCAATTTCTCTATGATTTATAATATAAAAGCTGAATGCCTCCGTGACAATAGAGAAAAACAGAGGGACAATGCAAGAAACTGCAGCAAAAGCACATGTTCCTAGGAAAATAAAGTACCAGAAGACAAGTCAAACTATTCTTCACATTTTGAGCTGCAAGGCACTCCACACTAAATTTCAGCCTGCATCACAAAACCCAATGCAACACTATAAAACTCATTCTCCTCTCATGTCGTTTTTATTGATCCCCCTCATTATTGGATCTCCACCGTTACAACAGAAGGGGAAAATGGTATTTGTGGTTTTATATATTTATGTGTATTTGAAGCATTCAAGTATAACTGTATACTCTTTCTTGTATAGTTGTGTAGACGCTTCACAGTACACATGCCTATATATCTGAAGAATATCATATGAGAATAATTGTTGTATCTATTCAGATGAATGAATGATTACATTTATAGACAAAATAGAGAATCTAATCTGTTAGTGAGATCTAAGTTTGAAATTTGAAAAAACTGATATCCTAACAATAATCTCCTATAATCTCTAGTTTTAGTTAATCCCTATAATTATGGAATTAATAACAGATTCTACACTCCCCCTCAAGTTGGACTGTAGATGTCAATCAAGTTCAACTTGCCAATTAGATACTCAAATCTGTCCTTGGGCAATCCTTTGGTGAGGATGTCTGCATTGCATTCTGTTCTTTTGAAGGTATATACCATAGATCAATGATACTCTCATCGACTTTTTCCCATATAAAATATCTATCTATCTCAACATGCTTGGTTCTGTCATGTTGAACTGGGTTATGAGCAATGTTAATTGCAGTCATGTTATCGCAATAGACCTTGATTGGTAGGTTTATGCATTTCCTCAAGTCTTCTAGGACACGCTTTATCCATATGCCTTCACAGATTCCTAGTGATACAGCCCTGTATTCAGCCTCAGCACTACTTCTTGCAACTACACTTTGCTTTTTACTTCTCCATGTGACCAAGTTACCCCACACATATGTACAATACCCAGATGTTGATTTCCTGTCATCTTGATCGCCTGCCCAATCAGCATCTGTAAACAGTAGAATCATTACTCTCACTGTGATTAGCCTGATTAGTCTCTTGTGTTGATATCGGAGTTCATCAAGCTTGCACTCATGGTTCCCAGTGCATCTTTTCCTCAGTCTTCAAACAACTCTTCTTCCAATCGTAATGTGGTTCCATGCACTAAAGTCCCTGTGATTTTGTCAAGTAATCTCTTCATGGGTACCATAGTGACAAGGTACCATCGGTGAAGCCTTGTCAATGAAGCAAGAGGAGTCCATCCCTTTTAGCAACCAATGGGTCAGACGGATCTATAGGTGGAAGAATTAGCCAAGTTTGAGGATGAGAAAGAATTTCAGGTTCAGTAATATCTACATCTAAATCCCCAGATCTCAAAGCAGCCCAAGGATGTGGGGGATTTCTTCATTTTTTGTGATTATAATGCTATCATTTTCTGAGATTCTTTTGTAATTGAATGTTATTGTGATTATTATTTTTGTGTTGATAAGTTTTCTGGTTTAACTCAAGAATGAGAGTTTTCGGTTCTTTTGTGGTCTAGATTGATAGCAAGGAGATGGGATACTCATTGAGGAAGGCGAGGTTTACATTCTTCAATCATTGGCAAACAATGCATGCGATCTACTCGGACTTGTTACAGAGAACCCTCCTCCAATCCAGTCTTGATCACCCAGGGTCAATAAAAAGATCCTACAGTCCAATGGAATAAATGAAATCTGTAGGAATTTCTCTCAAATGGAAGGTCAAGAAACAACGTAATCTCTTCGATTCCCCGAAAACTTCTCTGACAGGTTACAATGAATTGCCCATTCAATATTCCATTAAGCTTAAACCCACGAAATCCCCCAGTCATGATTCTCAAGTTTCTTAGTTTCCACAGCAGCTCTTGCATCAGATTACCTGGTACAGAGGATAGAATGGTGCTGTATCTCACTAGTTTGAGAGGAATCTGAATACCATTCAAAGCTTGCTATGTGGTTTGAAACATAATCAAGGGGTGATGGTGGATGAACGATTAAATTAATTATGGAGATAGGAGTGATGGTGGATGAGGGTTAAATAATTATAGAGATAGATGGGATGGAACAGGACAGGAGACTGGAGACTGGAGAAACTCAGACTAGAGGGATCTGCATGAAAGCTTCAGGTACTGACAGTACAAAGCAACAAAATCTTGTAATTGAATATAACACTCCAAAATAGTTTATAAATTTCAACCAATGCATATTTTTGTATTCTAATTCATAATCATAATATGAAAACAATATTAACATGGATGTAAAAAAGGATGACAAGCCAAGAGTGTCCGACACAATTGAATGCAGCATATTTCAATAACAGAAAAGCACAAATTTTTAGCATGGTTTTCAAGTTTATGAACTTACCATCTTGCTAAACTTCTCGATTGTTGCAAGTGGAATCGTTCCAAGGGCAATAACTTTTGTGGTTTTCTCACTCTTGAAAAGGTAAAAGAACAAATCAACGTATAAACACTCAATAACATGAAGATATACATAAGAAGGTACAATGGTTAAAATACGCATATGATAATATAGATATGCATAAATGCACACAATTCAGCAACAGACAGAGGAGCTAAATTTATTGAGTCCTTGAACTAAGAGTTGAACATAGAATTAGATAGTGTACAGCTAAAACTTGAAATATTAATATAACATAATTTGGAGCATTTTGACTTTGTAATTACAAGACTAATAGCATCTTATTTTCAATGAGTCGTCAAGAAGACACTATTATCATGGGAAAAAATATTAATGATTCCAAAATATAAATATGACCGACATAATCATAACTCCAAGATTTTCAACACATCAATGACGCGTGGTTGAATTTATTTCAAATCTTCCTGTCCTTTCCTCACATACAACCAAAAGATGCATTTCGACAACTTTCTTACCCGCCAAACCTAATTCACAATTCAAAACATAACAAATCAAGGGCAGACCACCATTTTATGTCAACATCACATCACTGCACTCCTCTTTCCATGGATATAAATTTTTTTTTTTACAAGACATGGAAATCAAATTCTTAAGTTATGGAAAATTGCAAATCACAAATACAGGCCATCTGCTTCAAAGCGCCCTATCAAAATTTAGATATAAGACACAGGATATATTACATGAAATACTTACCAGAAATAGGAGGCGAAAATTTGTAACCAGTAATGTACCCACGTCGTTGTTATTAACAAGCAAAACACCATATTCCTGAAAGCAAGCATCACCTACAAGATTAATCTGATGCCAAAATATACCAACAGAACAAAAATAATTTAAATTTTATAAACTCATTCTGTTAGCTTAATAGTATCTAAAGGTTCACACACAGTGGAGAATACATGCATAGCCAAACATTTGTTGTTCTTGGGTATGCTTTTATCACAATTCTTAAGGAATTTTGGGTGCTTTAAAGGGATTCATAGCTTGTCACCCTTAAACTGCTTCAAAGGCAATTATTGTTTCACTTGATTGCATTTTGTTTTCTGGTTAAAAATGAAAATAGCATTCCTTGTTTAGGAATAAGATTCTTACCACAAGAAAATTTGGTAGATAGAAAGGAAAAAATAAAAACTAAGTGTGAGAAGGGACCATATGATGTGTAGCATGCGCCTACAAAGGAGAAGAGGACATGATTGAGGTTTTATCACATGTTAATAACTAATATATAGTTTAAACGGATCGCATGAATTATTACATGTTTCACCCAAGCATCTTATAATCTAATAACTGAGGAAAATGTTTATTTTCTTATTTCCAATTTCTCCTTAAAAGCCTTCATAAATAACTTTTAAGGGCAAGTAATTGTAATATAGCAGTGTGTTAAATAAAGTAAATTATCAAACAGACACCTTTTTCTTGTATGACCTCACAATATTCAATAAGAAGCATTTTTTTTCAATAGCTTGCAGCATAATTGCGGCCTCTAGGGTTCCAGGGTTCCAAAATGTTATAGCATGTAGTATATAACATGAGCACCATCTGACACGTCCATAATATATGTCGATGTTTAGTAAAGTAAACTTTCCAGCCTCATCTTTATTCCAAGAAATCTACAGTCTAAATCAATCCCCCTTCTTTGAGGTGCAAAATCATGATAATTAACATCATTTATTCATCAGTTAAATCAATAGCATCCAAAGAGGAGGATATCATTGCCCTCTTACTCATTACAGTTGATGTGGCTGATGATTGAAGATTTTGGGTTCGCCACTTTGTCTAAATGGCTGAAGTTACATTTAATCAAATCGTCAAGTCACAACTTGAAATTCTCATTTTCTATTATCAACCTCATTGGCTATAGTTCTTATTTATTTTGCAGCTATATAGCATATTTTCGGGTTTCTCTTATTTTAGCACCTTCGGTGACTCTGGTAAGGCTGCCTTCTACCTTGTGTGAGGATTACACAGAGTATTTATGTTTAATACTTTATGCAGTCTAATTAACTTGTATAAGACAACATAACTATTTCAAGTCATGTGTTACCCAATGCCGCCTTGTTATTTGAGAAAACATCCACTGAACATAATCAAAATCACCGAAACCATTATTTGTTTGCGACATTCTTAAATGCCACGTATTTGGCTGATTCATTAACATATAACAGACAGATGGTAATGGGAGAATGGGTAGGAGAGAGAAAGACAGAAAAAGGGTGCTATGAGCAACAGCTATGAATAGCAAACAAAAATGACCCCAGATTATTGAAAGAAAATTACGAAGGCAAATTATAATTATTAATTTTACGATTCTTGAAATAAAGAAAAGGAGAGAAAGAATAATTCCAGTTGCTACATACTTGGGCTTTGACTTGCTCAGCCTCAAACAAGAAATCCAAATTTTCCCGCGAAACGGAGCGTATGATGGGCTGCAAAAAAATTCACAACAAACCAAGAATAAAATTGAAGTGAACGTACCAGAAGTAAAAAAACAAATTGCAAGATTCAACTAAAGAATTATCAAGTATGAGAAAAGAAAACCTCAATTTTGGTCCATTCGAGGGCGTCCCAGCTACCGGTGCCTTCGAGCTTGGCAGTGTCGGAGTCGTCATCCCTGAAAGAAGTTGATCGAGAGTTACCTGGTATCGGCGAGGCCATGACGAAAGCGAAGGGGATAGTATTCCACAACGTCGACGAGGAAGAGAAGACTGCACAACTCTAATTCTGACTGGGAAAGACGAAGAGTAAAATAACGCAATAGAGCGTTGAAAGACGGTTGTTACTTGTTAATCGTCTATGAAGAAAACCTTGAAAATGGATAGGGAGTAAAAACAACAGAGGGAACGCGGGGGATGGATTTTTTTTCAAAAGTATAAGAAAAATACGAATTGATCTTAAATCATGAGTAATTTTTTAAAGACGAAGAGTAAAATAACGCAATAGAGCGTTGAAAGACGGTTGTTACTTGTTAATCGTCTATGAAGAAAACCTTGAAAATGGATAGGGAGTAAAAACAACAGAGGGAACGGGGGATGGATTTTTTTCAAAAGTATAAGAAAAATACGAATTGATCTCAAATCATGAGTGATTTTTTATTAGAATGAGTGGTCAATTTCATTAAGGTCTCAATCATAAAATATAATATCAAAAAAGTCTTCAAAATGAAATGCTACGATTGACAAGTTATGAAATTTATCAAAAAAAAACAATCCTTAGTTAAAACCTCAATGATATTCTCCCTAATACCTATACTCCTTGTAGACATGTAACATCCCCAAAATTTCTAACAATTATAATAACATAAAATTTCAATGATTTTTATGAATAATTACTAAAATTCAAAATAACCAAATTTAGGAAGTATTCTGTGCCGCACTTGTCTTGGAGACAAGTCAAGGTTACCTTATTGCATTAACATAAATTCAAACTTAAATAAATGTGTTTTATTCAAAACAAAGAAAATAGAAATAAAATAAAATAAAAACTAGCTAAGATCACCGAATGTTCGCCATCACTTCTCACCGTTATTATTTCAACTCTTGCAAGACTGTTTTATTTGAAATTCGCTCCCCGAAGGATCATCGCAGCCCATGAACACAAAAATCAGCAAAGTTGGTAATCCTAATAAAACAAAGATAATATAGAGAAAAATAAAACATTTACATAATAATAAAAATAAAAATATCACACACACACACACACACACATATATATATATATATATAATTAAAAGAAGATGTCAGTTCCGTTATTCTTTATGAAGTTTACTTAGTGGGAAGAAAACCATGGTAGACCGGATAACACGCGCGTCTACCTGTGACTCGAAACACGCTACCACAAAATCATCAAATTGGCCATAAAACATTTTCTTCTTAATGTGCATACCTCTTCCCAAAGTTGCTACTAGTGTCCCGGAAACCTGCCAGACACCACTTTGGGAAGAACGGATACTATCGGTTTATATCACATAACATATCGAAGGCATAAAGTCTAAGGGTTGTGTTCATCACTTTAGGAGGTACCATCCCAGAGCTATCCTCCCACGATTAAATTATTTCAATCACACACAAAATAGATTTCTCAAATTTACGGAAACCAAACCGAATATATATACTGTTATTTGTCAATTACAAAAACCCAAGGTAAAACAATTTAAAAAGAGTAAATGTATATATTTTAACATAGGTGCAAATTGAACAAATTAAAAAGGATATATATATATATATATATAGAATTCAATCACCAAGGACGAAGCACCCAACGCAACTATGTACCGGATAATATTCAATAGTTAAATGGTTTTGTGAAAAGTTAATCACGCAAATCGAGAAGAAGAAATATACACACACACACACACAAGAAAGTGCAGCGTTTTGTTTTCTTAGGCCCTGTTTGTTACGAGAAGATTTGAGGAAGGAAAGGAAAGGAAAGGAAGATTAGGAAGGAACTTTAAAAATGTGAGCTGTTTGGTATACTAGGGAAAAGAAGTTAGTTGAGGGAAAATAAAATGTTTGGTATGAATAATTGGGTGTAGGTTAAGTGGGAAGATTGAGTGAAATTCCGAGATTGCCCCTGGAAAAAAATTGAAAAAAAAGAAAGAAAGAAAGTTGCAAACTGATTCGAACTGGGTTGGCGATTCATGAACGAACCCTAACCAAAGTGCAATGAAAATTGATGTAGATGGCGATGGGGTGTGAAATTGCGCCGACGATTGGCTCCCGGTGGCTACAACGACGACGGAGATGGAAGGAATTAGCCCGGCAAACGAAGAAAGTATATGAAACGAGCTGCTTAAACGAGTATGAGAAGACAAACATGGAAGCATGGCACTGAACAATGAACCCAGGTGATGGTATAGAGAACTGAAGAATGATTTTCAATAAAACGACTGCGAAACCCCTGACCAGTGTGAAGTCGCTCAAAAGGAGTTTCAAGTATGCGGTAAACAGAGGTGACTATGAGGTAGTGAGGGAAAATGCTTTTTTTTGGATCATGTGACTATAATTAATCAGCACAATGAAGCAACCACATGACAATAACGAAAATGACATCTGTAAAAAAGGCCACAGGAAGTATGAAAAATTGGACTACTGAGGATGAAGCAGAAGACAGTAACAGGTATGCAATATGCAAAACAGGTTCATCAGTTGCTATCAAATGGGCAGTACAAGTGAACCAATCCGAACCACAAAACATCAACATTTTGACAGATTCCATCGCAATTTAGTAATAATGTTCAATCAATTCAAGGTGTTTGAAACCAAATTAAATAAAGCAATTTGGCCTTCTGAAATGCTGCATAAGTTGGCCACCATGAACAAAAATGGGAACTGGACTTGTCAAATGGTGCGAGTTCAATAAAGTTTAACCAAGACATGACAGAAGCATAAAGCCAAACACGTTTAAACGAAAATAAATGAAGGAAATTGGCCTTCGCAAATGCTGCATACAACAAAACAGAACCTTGGACATGACAGCAACATGAGGCAGAGTCAGATAAATGGACATAAATGATACCATGTGAACTCTATGGTGAAACCAAATAAAATGAAGGGAATTGGTCTTCTCAAATGTTGTATAACAAATAATTGACCACTTCGAATAAGGTGCATGAGGCATGCAAAAATTGCACACAAAGTCACAAAGAATAAGCATCAGTCATAAATTTTGACGTGACAGCAAAAAACAACAGCTGAAGTTCGAACGAAAGGACAAAGTTCGAACTCCCATCACAGCAGTAAACCATATCTGCAACAGTGAAGTATCTGTCATACCATGTCAGTTGTAGGGTGAAACGAAATTAAATGAAGGAATTTTGGCTTTTCAAATGCTGCATAAGAAATAATTATAAACTTTGTGACAAGGTACCTCCTAAACCCATAAATTAGCTGACTAAACCTAATCTCAGACATGAACTCCAATAAATGTAGACAATGTTAAGACACAGTAGCATAAAGTAAACATCATTTAAGTCTTTAAACATGACAGGAAAACACAAAAGTTTAAGTTCCAACCAAAGAACAAAGTTCGAACTGGACATGACAGAATGTAAACCGTGCCATCAACAGTGAATCAGCAGTGAAAACAACAAAAAACCCTATCAATACTGTACTTGTCCAGTAAATTTAACTCAAAACATAATAAAACCACTTTGTCCCTAGTTCTTCTTCTTCTTCTCTGATGCCGACCTCTTTGGACCGGTGCGCCTAGGCGATGATGTCTGTGAAGCAGGGAGGTTCACTGGGATATACATTGGGGCAGCAGGCCGTGGACTTGGGCGAGGAATTGGTCTTGGATCTGCGAAGACATGGGGAAAATTCTCTGCTGCAAGGACGGAACTGAAGCTTGATGCGGGAATGAACCTCAATGGAACAGCGTCTGTTATGTTCCTGGAAGGGGCAGGAGGAGGGTTGACTGGTGTAGGCTGAAAGTGAAGGAAATCACCAAGAGGGGGGGTGAATTGGGGATTTTAAAAATTCTTTTCAGATCATCCACACAACAGATGCTTAACCAAGGTAAATGGAGTTAGAGAAGAAGAACTTGACACAGAAGATTTATCTTGGTTCGGTCTTAACTCTTGACCTACGTCCAGTCCCGGACTCTCCGGGTTTTTCTACTATCACTCAAATCGATATACACTCGTACTCGAAAGTTATCCTCTCTCTAGGATACACTCCCCCTTACAAGTTGTAAACCGATAACCCAACCTCAAAGTCCCACAACTTTGAGATTCTTACAAAGAATGATTTACGAAATGAACTCTCTCAAAGAGTGAATAAAGATAAGCACCGAAGCACACCGTATCAAAGATACAAAATGAGAAATATAAGTAGTAAAAGACTGAGATCTTTGTATGCGTTTTCTGTGTATGTCTTCTCTACTTTCAGACTTCAAATCTTCATGTATTTATACTGGATTGAAGCTTGTGAATGTTGTAGATCCGTTGAGACTTGATCTAATTCGAAAATATAGTCATTTGTGAGTGTGTCTCCATGAATCTAGTTTGTTGTGAACAAATCTGTTTGAATATGGTTGTTGCGATTTGAATATTTGAAATTTGGTTCTTCAAGAAAGTCTCCTATGCTTGTATGTTGAGTGGAGGCCTTAAAATAATATTGTTCGGTTGCTTTAGTTGGTGGAGGCTTGCTTTCTTGTCTTGGAGAATGGTGGTGCTGCCTTCCAGGTTGTAACCATTGTCTTGGGAGAAGAAGATATAATATAATATTGCAAGTTGTCCAAGATATTGCTTTAATGGATTTCAAAGCATATCTAGATCTTCTGAAATCTCATAAGCAAACTGGTTAAATCAAGGTTAGAAAATATTGATATGAATCATATAAATCATAAGCAACCATTTCGCAGAATCAAGCTAAAGCATAAATCAAACTGAACAAGATACACTCAGATGCGTTCTTCTGTACTGAAGGTCCAAGCTCGAGTTTACTATACCAAGCTCGAGTTTGGTCTTCATTTAAACCTTGAGTTTTGCCTCTGGAAGTCTCAAGCTCGAGCTTGTAAATGAGTAAGCTCGAGTTTAGCATTTGTCGGGGAAACCTGTTTGAAATCATTTTGGGAGCCAAAATGGAAAAAGGCAAGCTCGAGCTTATTAGTGAGTAAGCTCGAGTTTGACACTATTCATGTCAAAAATAATCTTAGTTCACAAAATGCAAGCTTGAGTTTAGAGGTGTAAACTTGAGTTTGCTAAACTCAAAATATGACAATGCTCTCTGTCTGACCCAAGCTTGAGCTTGCAAGGGCAAGCTCGAGTTTGCCAAAGGTTTTAAAAACTTTGAAAGATTTTTGTCAGACGCAAGCTTGAGTTTACAATCTTAAACTTGAGTTTACTCTTTGAAGGAAAAACTTGAAAACTTTCTGTCTGATGCAAGCTCGAGTTTGGGATGCCAAGCTCGATTTTACAACTTTTGTAAACTTACAAACTCTACAGTAAAATGATAAGCTCAAGTTTAGAAAATGCAAAATAGCTTGGTTTTCTTTCTGTGAGAAGCAAGCTCGAGCCTAGAAGGTCAAGCTCGAGTTTGGCGCTGACAGAATGTTTTTCAATTGGAATCATCAAGCTTTAGCAAGTCTTTAACAACAAAACATTCTCTCATGTTTACAATTGTTATTAATCATCAAAACATACTGAGAACTAACATAGGCAGGGGAACGATTGACAGTGGGGTGATTGGATCCAACTCCTCACCTTTTTCCACTTGCGCATCAAGTGGGGTCCCTCCACACACATGGTTACCTATCTCTTCATCATCCTCCCCTTCTTCTCTACCTCCGGTGCCTTCACCCACAACAGGATCACTGACATCCGCAGCCTGTGCTGATGCTCCTTCATATTGTGTCTCCACAACTACATCCTCTGAACGATCATCCCCTTCCTTTGCTGCTTCTTCATTTTTGCTGATGTCATCCCTACGCTCATGGTCATCATCATGGTCACCAGATCCTTCCTTCTCTACTTCTTGTGTGATGCTATCATCCCCACCATCATGGTCAGAATCATGGTCACCATCCCCTTCCTCGTCTGCTTCTTCTGTCATGCTATTATCCTCGGCCTCCCTATCATCATTGTCCCAATCCCCTTCCTCCTCCTTCTTCTGTCCTGCTATCATCCTCGGCCTCCCTATCATCATTGTCCTCATCCCCTTCCTCCTCTCCTTCTTCTTCTGTCATGCTATCATCCTCGGCCTCCCTATCATCATTGTCCTCATCACCTTCCTCCTCTCCTTCTTCTTCTGTCCTGCTATCATCCTCGGCCTCCCTATCATCATTGTCCCCATCACCTTCCTCCTCTCCTTCTTCTTCTGTCCTGCTATCATCCTCAACCTCCATATCATCATTGTTCCCATAACCTTCCTCCTCTCCTTCTTCTTCTGTCATGCTATCACCCCCGGCCTCCCTATCATCATTGTCCCCATCACATTCCTCCTCTCCTTCTTCTTCTGTCATGCTATCACCCCCAGCCTCCCTATCATCACTGTCCTCATCCCCTTCCTCATCTCCTTATTCTTTTGTGCTGCTACCATCTTCTTCCTTAGAATCGCTATTTCCATCCCCTTCCTTTTCATCTTCTTTTTCTGTGCTACTATCACCCCTGGCCTCATCATCCGTTGGCATCGTAGAAGGACCAGCCATGTCATGTTTTGTTCCACTGGATCCAGCAAATTTATTGAAGTCAGTGGCATAGAGGTGAATGAAATCCCTAACGTCCTTCAGATCAAACGCCATTGCACGCAGACGTTCCTCCATCTCATTCAAGGTTGACTGTAGGTCAGCTTTAAGTACCCCCAGTTTTTCATCGATAATTTTGGCAAACATGGCTCCAACCTCTGCAACTCCTTCCTCAAATGAGGGGTTTGTAGTACTTGGACCAGGAGCAGGTGCACGTGTAGGTCCCTTTTGCTGATCCTTCCTACCATGTTTGTCGTCACTGGAAGATCTATTGGATGACTGTTTGGGGATGATAGGGATTTGCATTCTGTGAAGAGCCTGGTCATCAAATTCAGGAGTCCATATGGGGGCTTCACCGTCTTGAAGATACCAAATCTTGTGCTTTTGTAATATCAGGGACACAATGGAAGGGTATGGTAGGTCAGAATTTTTCTTGCCAGGAAATGTAGCCTTCAGCATTGTGTCAATGATCCTCTTGCCCATATGAAATGGCTTCCTCTTGATCAAGCAGCAGAGGATTTGTTTGTCCTCAATGCTCATGGTTGTGTAGTGTTTGCCCTTGTTCACGAAGTTCCTGCTGTACATATAATGCAGGACCCTGTACTTATAAGGCAGCTGCTTAGGTCTATGAAGGGCTTCATCATCCTCTGTGGTCCCTCCCTCTAGCAACACTTTATCCATTTCCTCCCCAGTAAAGTTTGTATCAGTGGACTGTGCTACCTTAATCCCCAACCAATTAAGGAGTTTCTTTGCATTCAGTTCAATGATTTGGCCCCTAACACATGTTGATACTACTCCAGTCCTAGATAATCTCAGGTTTGAATAAAACACCTTCACAACATACTCACTGTAAGGTAAACTCAACTCTAGTAGGCCCCTAAATGGTCTAAGAATAGCGTCTAGGCCAAATGGATAATCACTTTCAAACGTGTCCATCCTAATCCTACTCATTTTACAGAGACTACGGCCTACTAACCTCATGCCATACTCTTCAAGCTTGGACTGATTGAAGTCGGCCTTCGATTCAGGGATCATATTGCCCTCTGTTGCTGTTTCATTTTCTTATACAATCTCGACCTCACTTGATCAACATCCTCATTCTCTTCATCCTCGTTGTTAGTGGAGTCAGAACCTTCTTCTGTGTTTATGGCTTCCCAGTCTTTGTCTTCCCCACTGGAACTCACGTCAACCATTTTCCCCTTCCTCTTTCTATCATACTCTGCCTTTCGTTTTTTTGCCTTTGGAGAAGATTCAAACACGGAGTGCAAATCATCATCGGATTGTGCCTTCCTCTTCCCAGTCACTTGAGTTTGTTGTTTCTTCTTGGAAGCCCATTTCATTTTCTTGGATTCTTTAGCCTCAAGTTCTCTCTTCCACTTTGCTGCTTCTGCATACTTGTCATAGGCACTTGGGTCTTTGGTCGTCTCATTTGATCTCCCACCTCGACCACCTCGTCGTAGTGTTGCCCTGTGCTTTCTAAAAGCTTCAACGTCTTCCATTGTAATGCCCAACTCCTTGAAATGGTTATCAGTTTTTTTGGGCTTCCCCATTATCGTCAAACGGTTATGTATTCGGCTGTGGGTAACCGCAACGAAGGTCGAATCGTGGAGGGACAGGTAACCACGTTTGATTGCGGTTTCACCGATTAAGTGGACTGGTCTCAGGTTGACGATGAACAACAGAGCAAAAAAGGGTTTGTAGACAATTTCGAATGCCCTGTGTTTGAGTTTGAAGCTCCGAAATATGAAAGGCTGACTATGAGGTTTGTGAAATGACAATGTGAAAAGGATTGGGCTTGTTTGGGGAAGCAGCGATCATTTCATTGGAATAGGTGTGGCAGTGGAGAACAGAGTAGGGGCGGCGACAGTTATTAGCTGACGTTCGAACTGCTCAACGTGTACTGAAAATTGGGTTATTTAATTAATTAAAACCACATCCCAAACTAACAACGGTTAATACAAAACCCACAACTTTTAATTAAATGCCATTATTTAATTGCAAACGGAAGTGTGGTGACATGTTTCCCTCCTATACGTGGATTAACAAAACAAAAATTGTTATTAAATACACTGCAAGGTAATTGCAGTCACCTGTCTGAAATGGCGCCAAAAGATCAAACTTTAGTTTAAAGTTCGAACTTTAGTCCAAAGTTCGATCTTTTGTTCAAAGTTCGAACGTGACCAAACGCTGCGATAGTGAAGGACATCAGTGTCACACATAATAGAACCTTTGACATTTGACAGAAAAAACCACACCTCAGTTGTTACAAGAAGCATGTGTGGTAATTGGAATCTCAGTTCAATTATTTGTTACAAGAAGCAGGTATAGTGCAGGGATACAAACCACAATGCATGTATTAAGAAATTTATATTTGTGATGGTCAATAACATCAGTTTCTGAGGGAACAGAACATTTGACAGCAAAAAACTAGAGTGCATTTGTCACAAGATAGAGGTGAAGTAATTGGGAAAAACTCCTATTTATTTGTTACAGGATGCAGGTTTAGTAATGGGAAACAAAGGACACCTCATTTGTTACAAGAAGCAAGTATAGTAATACTTCAAATGTAACAATGCATTTGTTACAAGAAGTAGGTACAGAAATATTAAAGGGCTTAACACAAATATATAAAATTTCACATATTGCGTTAAACTCCATTTTATACATTCAGAGTAGGTGAGTACATCCCATGCAGAAGCCAATAAACATATGGCCTGAATGATAATACAGTAGGAATCAAACAATAACAGGCTGCTACCCACAAACTTTGTGCCATGTCCACTTTTTCCTTAACATAATTGAACATGGTCCAAAGTTTGCGGCAATGCATATAACCCTGGCCTATACAAGAAACATCATCAACTAAGACAAAAGGACTGTGCAGCATATACAAAATGATTGTGCAGCATATACAAAAGACAGATTTGTGTCCAAAACTGAGTGACACATCTAAATTACCGCTGGCCAATACAGATACATCAAAAACAAAAGACCAGCTATGTACTCGACCCTATTAAACTACACTTCTATGCACTTCTGATAATGCATCTCTACTTAGTCAGCAAGGTGCAGATCCATGACTCCTTAAACTCTGGAGGTACCTTTACAAATGCAGTTACCATTTTTTCGGACGCTATGATCTTCATATGTGCAAGGTTTCTTTCATTCCAAGTCAACTGCTGAAGTTGCAGTAGCTCCATGTACAAGTTATCTCCTGGGTCAGCAGGTTCAGGTTGCCTCTCTTGGGGTGCCATCATGTTTCCTAGCTTGTCAAGCGCGGTAACGATGGTCTTGTCCAATTGTGTGACTGTATCTCGCAGTGCCTCAGCGATTACTTCAGCATTGTTCAGTTTGCGCTTCTTCTTTCGCCCAACATATGCATCAAATGCATTGACTTGAGTGGTGACAGTTTCATGATTGGTGTCTGACAACTCAGATTCCTCAACATGTTGTGGTGTTTTCGGAATTTCGTCATCTTCAAGATTAACTTGTTCCTCCATTGCACCCGGGCACTCTCCTTCCTCACCGGTAGCCCTGTCCCTTCCCCAAACCATGCATAGAGAGTCAAAGTTTGGTAAAGGTTTTGTTCGAAATTCCTTTGCCTTTGGATGAGCCTGCACTTTGACCAAGGTATATGTGAGTTGTTGAAATGTAAGTCATTTGTAATACATAAGTAAAGTTAAAATTTCTACATCATGGTAGGAACACATACCTTCAGATACTCATCCCACACCTCTGTATCTGTGGTAACAAGGTTGGTCTCCGGATTCCAACCAAATCCAGAAGTGTTGGGGCCATAAACAATGTCGTATGCCGCTTGCCATAGTCGCTTCAAGGTCTTCAGTCTGGAGGTTATGTGAGGAGTTGCTTTGATGCCACATCCTAGAAGCTTCTCCTCAATCATCTTCTGCAAGACATTTGCATAGCCTGCCTTGAACTCACTGTCCGCCATCCACTTTTGGTCCATTCTCAGAGTAACAAGGCAATCTACCAAGACCCGGTCCTCTACTGCAGTCCACATCTTGATCCGCGTCCTGGTTTCCTGTTCCACTAGATCCATCTAAAACAAACACTAATTGAGGCAAAATATTGCAGGTATACATACTTTTCAAATGACAATAAAATTCCACACCACACCGGATTAATGTCCAAAGGCAAAGCTGAAAATAATTGAAATTGAGATTGGCATAGCACATGGTGTGTTGTTGTTTTTAACATAAATAGACGGAATAACTTGTCCTTAAAACTATCAATACTTGTGTACAATGTTATCAGTTATCTCCAAGTGGCACAAAGGCGGCAAACATTTCATTTGCAACTTGTTCCCTATAATTAGTCCACACTTCACTCGTTTCCATTGGAACTAAGGGCGTGTTGTCAATCGTTTGAGTTCCAGTCTGAAAGGACTCAATCTGCTCATCAAGGGGATCTTGAACCATCTCCCGACGAATGAGATTATGGAGCAAACAGCAAGCAACGATGTATATGTTTTGCAACCTCTGGATAAAAATATGGGCTCCTCAATATCGCCCACCGTAACTTGAGAATGCCAAAGCACCTTTCTATTACATTTCGGGCCACAGAATGTCGCATGTTGAAACACTCATGCGGTGTTTGGGGTTGATGTCCTTGTCTCCAGTCATTAAGGTGGTACCTTTGACCTCTATAAGGAGCCAAAAATCCCTAGCAGTTACTGTACCCAGCATCCACCAAGTAGTAGTTCCCTGCTCAAAGAAATACAAGTTAGCAAACAATAGTATAACTTAATTTAAACCAAGTACTGAACGCTCACACTGGTACCTAGTGGTACTCTTAGTCCAAATGGTCTCCTTATAGCATCTCTCAACACCCTTCCATCCGCAGCGAGCCTTCCCACCCGGGCAAAACAAATATGAATTGCCCATATGGTGAGCATACCCCCAAGGACATTAGTTGTTACCTCCCCTTTTCTATTTCGGTACCTCCCCTTATGTTGTGCAGGTACTTGAACATGTATGTGCGTACCATCCAAGGCACCAAGGCACCCCTAAAATTACAAAAACATTATCACGGTTAAGGTCAAACCATAGTGTCAATATTCTAATAAATTACTCACACATTAACATAATGTACATACCTTGAACCACTTCCAACGATGATCATTTGAGTCCTCCGGAATTGGCTCTGGTTTCTTCAAAAGCAATGATTGAAGTCTAATGGTAACATTGAGCACTAGTTTGAAGTATCTACTAATGGTTTCTCCTGACCTTCCAAACTCAAACTGTATGACTCTGTTTTTCACATGATGGGCCAATATGTGAAGGAACATAGCCACTTGCTCATCTACTAGCATATGTTTAGTTGCTTTCAATCCGCCAATTGTGTCTAACATGTGACACAATTTATCAAACGTTGCACGGTACATCTTAATTTAGTTGAAGCATGTGGTGTCACTACTATATATCATCGCCTTCAAATTCGCTCTCTTGGCATGAAAATCTAATGTAAACGTCCTATCCGGTAAGTGCCTTGGTCTACCTGCTCCGATAGCCACTATCATCGTCACAAGCAAGGTCCTCACTGCTAGTAGCAAAGTTATGCACCCCGCCAACATTCCGACCATTTCCCATAAACGTGGCTCCATACCTACACAATTTTTCACCACACCAATATCTTTTTTATCATAATCTACCACTCCTCTTTACAAACTACCACTTGCTAACATTCAAACATTTCTATCTTTAATCTCATCGGCTCAATTTACACGACTACTTATCACCCAACATCTCACTCACTGAGTAACGTCATATGTCTGATGTTCGAACTGGGGTCACTGGTTCGAACATAATCTTCAATTGTTTATTTCCTATTACTTGTTTTCATTTCAGCTTTAACAGACTTACAAAACCCATATTTTCATTTGCAGTAAGCATACCATCACCCAACAATCAAATTTCATATATAAACATACTTTACACACTTCACATTATTCAAAATTTTATCATTCACAAAACCACAACACATTGTACATAAACAAACAACATATTTTAATTCAGGTCAACCGTGTCTGTGTGTCAATATTGCTTCACAAATCATTCCACTGTGTGTGTCCCCCTCCCCATTCGAAGGAAAAGGGAAATGAAAAGCTCAACCCCCCAAAGGTCGAAGCTACGGGCAACAAATAGCTCAAAACCCCCCCCCCAAAAAAGGTCGAAGCAACAGGGCAACAAAGAGTAAACCCCCCAGCTCGAAGCAAGAGGCCAACGAACAACTCATACCCCCCCAAGCTCGAAGCAACAGGCCAACCAACAACGACCCATAAAGGTAAATCACACATAAATTGATTTCGATTGAATACTGACCTCAAATGCAGCTCTCTCACTCTGGGTTCAACTTCTCCTTCGCTGAAAAACGACCACTGTAGATACAAGCTTCTTCACCGACACCTTCGTCCAGCTCACGCGTTGCTTGTGCTTTTAAATGGATACAGTGTTTTCAAGGGGCCTTTTTGTCCGACATTTTCACCTTCCCGGGAAGATTTCGACCTTCTCGCCTATTTCGGATGGAATGAATGTTCCAATGATTGATGGAACTTTGTAACTCGCAGGATGTATACTCGAAGGAAGACGCGGGAAGCAAACACGTTTTTTGGGTAGGAAAGTTGTTATGTTCCCTTTCCATTGGCCCAATTCTTTCTAACAAACATGGCCTTAAGGTTCAGGGATTAGGAGTACCTGGTCTCCGTTTTTGCTAATCTCCTTGAAGAATAATTTCATGCAAAGAAAGAATAGAGGAAGTAGTAGAAGAGAAGAAGAGTATTCAGGGTTAGGCTAGACCTCTATTTATAACTTAAAAATTAGGGTTTAGCTTTGGGCTCTTTTACTATTGCCAACTCATTAATAGGTTATATTAAATTCAATCAATCAATCATGGTGTGAATTTAATGTGACTTGGTTGACAAGTAGTGGACTTATTACGTAAAACCTCTTTCTTAGTGAATAAGCTGAAAATTCCTAAGGCAATTAAGACCAGGAATATTCGGCCCACCAAGGCTATAAAAAAAGGTTATTACTATTAATAATAATCTAAGGTATTACAAGACAATAAAACTGATTTAAAATTTTGAAATTCAAATAGTATTTTATTGCTTTTTCCCTAAAAAAATAGAGTGGTTAAATTTAAGGAAATTTACATATTCTTTAAATTTTGGTTAAAAAAATTAGTTCTTTAGAATTTATAAAATGTATTTTTTTAAAATTATACGAGTATTATAAATTTTATTTTTTGTCCTAAAAAATACAATTAATTCCCTTAATTTTAATGATAAAAAATATTGACCTAACCAATTTAAAAGGTGACACTACAATTTTTTAGCAAAAAATATTAAGTCTATTATTAAATGTTGACATATTAATCTTACATTTAAAATATTTCTTGAAATGAGACATGGTTGGGTTGGGAGGTTTGTCTAAAATAGCAAGGATAAATAGAGGTATGGCTGAAAGAATTTTTGAACCTCCTCCTCCCAAATGGCCACTCTTCCAATATCCCAACAAACTACAAACCAACCAAATTCTTTTTTTGGGATAATACAGGCAAGCCAGAGCTTGAAAAGATAAAACAAGGACTAGACTGTGAAAATTTAGCCCTTAGGACATCAAACTCAAAAATAAACTAGTAGTGGCAGGACCATTAATCCTTCAACACCATGTCAAGGCACCCTTTGGGAATTGTTGGAATCAGAATCACCCCAGTATCAACAGCAACACCATGACTTTCCTTGGCCATATAATCCACACAAGAGATTATTTCTCTTGGAGTATGGTGTAACTCCACGTTCGAGCCCCTGAATAGGAGGTCTCTAGTCTGCCCAATAATGTCTTTGAGTGGATGATCAAAAGAGCTGTCTATCATAAGGATATTGACGACATCAAGAGAATCATAATAAAGAATTGTTCTCTGCAAACCCATCTGTTGACCGATTTTTAACCCTGTCATGACTCATGATAGCATAGATTTCATCTTCAATAATAGTAAAAAGGCCAAGGGATTTAAAGAAACCCATCAGCCATTCGTCCTGAGCATTTCTTATCACTCCCTTGCAAGCCGCTTGGTGTTGGTGATGCACTGAACCATCCACATCAATTCGAACCACATTTGTAGGAAGGGCTGTCCAAGACTTCTCCTCTATCTTGTCCAGTTGGAAAATCTGGTGGTTTAGATTTTGATTCATAGTATTTTCTATGAGAAGGTAGTTGTACAGGTGTAGCATCTCCCTAGTATCTATGCTTTCTCCTTGAAAAAGAAATTTGCGTCTGGTTGTCCAAAGGATCCAGCATCCCAGGCTAAAGACTCTTGGCCAAGAGAAATTCTATCTTTTCCAGGTTTATACCAGAGTTGTTGAAGATTTGAGGATATATCGCTTTCATATCGCTGTCAACAATCTTCAAACGACATGCCTTTGGTCAGTAGTTGACTAAGGAAGAGTCGCTATCACTTTTACCGAAATGGGTGTCTGAAGCAAGATCATTTGACCTACTCTGAATTTCATTCTGTGTGAGTGCTCTATTTTCTGCAACACAATTAATGCTCTGACACATTCGTTGCTTTTTGAAGATTTGCACGAAATCCTTTCATTAACAATTTGAAACTCACTAGAAAATATGTTTAATAGCATTGAGAATAATAATGAGTAATGTTGAGATGTTAATCAGATATTTTTGAGTTTACGAAGGTGAAGAAGACAAAGTATTTGAAGCTTCTGTAAGAACCTTGCTTGAGTATAACCTTGGTTTGCTCGAGCAACCTCAACCTTCAATTATTTTCACAGAGAGTATAACAAATAACCTTACTCGAGTAAGCATTTAGCCATGCTCGAGTAAGCGCTTCAGCGTGCTCAAGCAACCACTGTGAAGAACAAAGGATAAGTCGTTAGAACGCATATGCTTGAGTAAGCAATTACCTTTGCTCGAGTAAAGATGGAGTTGTGCTCGAGCAACCACTACAAAAGCTAGAACATTAGTCAATAGAATATATGTGCTCGAGTACAAAACATCCATGCTTGAGTAAGACTTATCTCTTGTTAAAGTAACATCCTAAAATGAAGAGATTAATTTCACAGAACATTCATGCTTGAGCAAATCCAAAACCTTGCTCGAGTATAGTGCTCGAGCAGAGCATTTCCATGCTTGAGTAAACAATGCTGCAATGGAAGAGGTTGGTATTCATGCTCGAGTATTAGTTGACAAACAAGTCCAGTGAAGTTGAAAACCTTTTTGACTATAATGACAAGAGTGGGCATGTCTATATAGCGCCAAAAGGGAATGATAAGGTATTCGAGCTATCCAATGACCCACAAACGTAAGTGAAAATATTTTAGGTATCATAGTTGTTATTTGTTATACTGTTGTTGGTTATTAAGTAACATAAGTTGTAATTTACTACAGGGTTGAAAATTTCTTGGGACTCTTACAACAAAGATTTTTTCTCTACCCAAGCATTGTGGAAAATGATTATCAACCGCTCTGTTATGAAAGTGTTGCTACTTGTTTGATGACTGAAGTTGCTGGAGTATCTAATAGGCTACTATGTGGGGTAGAGAGTGCACCTACACCAATGCCAGAGTTGAATTGTACGAAATGGAGGAGATTATTTTTAGGAGTGATGCAAATTTTTCCATAAACGGATACTTTTAAAAAGGCACAGTACAAGTATAGAATTGTGCACAAGTTTGAGTTCAAATATGTGAAAAATAGCAAGCACATCATTTCAGTTAAATGTAAGATTTTAGGTTGTCCTTGGAGGATGAAAGCAAATTATATCAATAAGACAACTCCAATACTATTTGTGACGACATTTAAAAATGAACATTATCATAATGCTCAAGACAATCTTCAAGTTACCCATGGTGGAAGATCTAATGTAACACCCCAATTTCTAACAATTATCATAGTATAAAATTTAAATGATTTTTATAAATGAATACTGAAATTTGAAATAAACAACTTTGGGGAGTGTTATCGCCGCACTTGTACTAGGACAAGTGCAAGGCTACTTATTACAATAATGTAAATCCAACTCAAATAAATGTGATTTATAAAAAAATAAAATAAAATAAAACTAGCTAGAGGCCTTGAATGTTCTTCCTCACTTCTCACTGCTAGCCCCAACCCTTGGCACCTGTTTCACTGAAATTCTGCTCCTCCAAAAGATCATCGCAGCCCATGAACACAAACATCAACAATTACTGGTAATCCTAATAAAACAAAGGTAATGAAGAGAAAATACAATGTTTACATAATAAAATCTCTATAAAAAATGTCAATTTTATTATTATTTATTCAATTTAATTAGTGGGAAGAGAACCATGGTAGACCCGGGAAACCCTGCCAGTCACAATTAATCAAATTTGGCCATCAAGTATTTCTTCCTAATGTATACACCTCTTCCCAAAGTTGTTACTAGTGTCCCAGGAAACCCTGCCAGACACCACTTTGGGAAGAATGGATATCATCAGTTCACATAAAATTACATATCGGGGGCATAAAGCCCGATTGTGTTCATCACTTTGGGAGGTACCATCCCAAAGATATCCTCTCACTGTTAAATTATTTTAAAACACACACATAATAAACTCCCAAATTATTTCTATTATTTAATTATCTTGTATATATATTTTTTTCTATTATTTTAATTAAATGTAGGATATAAGGATATTTTGACTTAAAATCTATTCATATCTTATTTTATTGTACAGGAGATATTATATACAGAAAAGAAAATCAAATAATAGAAAAACGTGGGCAAACGTGTGCAGGAGTTATTAATTATAGCATTGCACAGAGTATAATATATTGCAATTTATTGCACATGAGCATAATATATTGCAATCACAAAAAGTAACACACAAAGATCATGTATGTGAATTCAATTCATGCACAAAAACCGAGGCGAGTAATGGTTTTCAATAAAAAAAACGCACAGGTATATGTATATAATTGTAGCACGCAGGCCGAGGCAAAGCAATTGTGTTCAATTTATAAAGAAGGGACGCACAAGCATATGTATATAGTTCCAGCATGCAAGCCGAGGCAAAGCAATTACATGCATTATATATATATACACACACACGTACAGAATTCAAACAACAATTGGTTTCTATAACCTAGGGATTAGGATTACCTATCAAGATATAAAATTAACCTAAGACTCATGGGGATTAGGATTACCTGGTCTCCATTTTGCTAACCTCCTAGAAGAATACTTGACGAGAGTACGAAACGAGGATGTAGTAGCGGGAAAAAAATAGCGGCGAAGAAAAGTGTCGAGCGTTTTCTAGGTTTAAGCGGCCAGACCTAAGTTTATAATTAAAATCTAGGGTTTTTAGCTATGGGCTGAGCTCTTTAATTATTCCCAATTAATAAATTAACAATACAAACATTATAAATTTCTATATTTTACTATATTATTACTATTATTATTTTAATCTATTATTATTATTATTTCTATTATTAATCAGGGTTATTACATCTAACTTGACATCTTCAATTATAGTTGATGAGGTGAGAAATCATATCGACAAATGTCCCAATGAAATAAGAAAGATGTTGTAGACAGAAGATGTGTCACTCTTACATACAAGCAAGCATATTGGGCCAAGGGAAAAGGGATGGAAGACATACAAGGTAAATCAGAACATGCTTATATGTTAATACCTTGGATTTGTGACCGGTTAAAGGAATCAGATGGAAAACTATTGCTGAATGGGAAGCAAGTGGGAATAACATATTTAAGCGAGTATTTATTGCATATGGGTGTGTTATTGAGGGATTCATGGCTAGTGCTAAACATATGATATACATAGATGGAATCCACTGGACCATATAAGGGAACAATGCTTTCAGCTTTTGGTTATGATGCAAATAATGAAATGTTGCCCTTTGCAATCTCAATTGTGAAGGGGGAGACATTAGAGAATTGGTCACAGTTTTTACACAAGAAAAAACAAATAGTTGGTTCAATTCAAATCACAATCATCTCAGACTGTCATAATGCAATTAAAGGGGCAATGCGGACAATTTTGGGGGGTAAAAGTCATGCTTATTGTTATAGGCATGTGAAGGAGAATTTCAGTGCATAATTGCTTAAATTAAATAGGGGCAAGAGGAAGACTAATGGGCGTTTAAAGGAAGATGCACTACGCTTGCTTGATAACGTTGCCTATGCAAGTTGGAGATAGATTCCAAGAAGGCAATGGAATACATACGAAAATCCTAGAAAAAGATGTACGAGTGGTTGATTCATCATGGGGAAATCAATAAGTGGGCATTGAGAGAGTTCATGTTCCGAAGATGGTATAAGATAACTACCAACATTGCTGAATCATTTAATGTGTGGACGGTGAAGAAGATAAAACATAATTTTGCCTAACTTATCCATGAAGAGCAAGTTGCCAAGATGTATGCAACTAGTATGATAATGAGTAAGTGGAAAAATGGTGTAGGCCCCAACATAGACTCCATGGTTAAGGAAAATGTTGGTAATGTTGAATATATGTGGCTTGTAAATTATGGTAGGGGTAGGCTGTAACATCCCAGGGTCTCGCTCTCGATATTGTCCGCTTTGGAGCCCATCACCCCCTCACGGCTTTAAAACACGTAAAGAGGGGGAGGTATCCAGACCCTTATAAAGGATCTTTCGTTCCCCTCCCCAGCCGATGTGGGATATAATGTGATGACTTCCCATATTTAATAGAATTGAGATATATTTTGGAGTCATCAATGCTAAATTAAATGTATTTATTGGAGATTTTAACAAGATAACAATTGGGCACATTATTTAGGGGATTTTATTGTAAATATCTGAATTTTAATTAAATGGAAATATTTAGGTTTATATATAAAAATAAAAAAGTTATTTAGGTTTTAATTAATATTATTATTTTTATTATTTAATTTTTCTTTACTTTTAATAATCAGAACAATAGGACAAAAGGCGTGCAGTGAGCAAAATTTTTGCTGACGGATTGAATGGAAATTGGGGCCCACATGTATAAAGAATTGAAGACCTAAATTGAAAAGGAGGCTATTCACATGCACAGTGGAGATTCACGATTTATTAATCGCAAAAGAACAGAGGCGTTGGTTCGACGAGTTTGGGAGAGGAGACACAATCGCGGCATCACACGCCAGACCTTCATCGTCTTCTCCGTCGCCGGTGACCTTCACCCACTCCTCCATCGTCGCCGGCGACCTTCATCCATCTTTCCATTCTCACAACCACAGGGCCGAGCTTCAAAGAACGAGAAGGAGGAAACGAGAGGCTCAAATATTGGGGGTTTGCTTGTTTTATCTTTACTCATTTGCCTTTAAATTCCAAAGTATGGCTTGAACTCGAATTTATTGTTGTTGTCCTGGATCTGATTAAAGCCATGTGTGGCTAGTTGGTTTTGCAACCTAGGGGAGCTATGAACTTATGTGTGGATTAGATTTTGTTTCCATTGTTTAATTAAATTTGATATTAATTTTGGTTACTTAATCTTGTTTAAATTTATCTATTTAGTGACTGGCCATCATTGAATATGAATTTGAGAATTAGGATTTACCTTGACGAAGGGAATTTTAATTAAGCTCTTAGATTAAATAATATGGGATTAGATTACGATTTAATTTGCGATTAGGATAGACATATACCTAATGGCCCCATATAATTGTTGAAGAGTGTATTCAAGTTTTATTGCCTCTTGAGTAGCTATGTTAGACATAACAAGTTATACTCAAAAGAAGGTTGTAAGTGGACCGACAGTCACTTATAGCTATTTATACTCGAGATTAACAAAATTGATATTAAGGCTAATTAAATTAGTGAAATCAAGGTTTATGAAGCTAATAAGAGATTAGTGACTTTGGGTTGCTCATTTGATTATTGTGGTAGTTTGCTTATTTTTATTTTAGTTTTAATTTCTTTTCTCTTAATTAAATTTCATTTGATTTGCTCAACTTAAACAAAAGTGTAAAATTAATGCTTAACTGAAGTTGTGGGTACGAAGCCCTCGTGGGAACGATACTTTTCTTATCACTTTATTACTTGGTACGGCTCGTATACTTGCAGAGTTTTTAGGTTATAAAGTTTCGCCCTATCAAGTTTTTGGCGCCGTTGCCGGGGATTGAACCCGGGTCACCCGCGTGACAGGCGGGAATACTCACCACTATACTACAACGACGCCAAAAACTTGATAGGGTAAAACTTTATAGCCTAAAAACTCCGCAAGTATATGGGCCGTACCAAGTAATAAAGTGATAAGAAAAGTATCCAGCCGATGTGGGACATAACTAAGAAGGGGAGGTATCCAAACCCTTATAAAGGATCTTTTGTTCCCTTCCCCAGCCGATGTGGGACATAACACTCTACCCACCTTTGGGCCCACATCAACCCACATAGACCCAAGCCTGGCTCTAATACCAATTGTAACATCCCAAGGCTCGCTCTCAATATTGTCCGCTTTGGGGCCCATTACCCCCTCACGGTTGTAAAACGAGTCAAGAGGGGGAGGTATCCAGACCCTTATAAAGGATCTTTCATTCCCCTCCCTAGCCGATGTGGGACATAACTAAGAGGGGGAGGTATCCAGACCCTTATAAAGGATCTTTTGTTTCCCTCCCCAGCCGATGTGGGACATAATAGGGTGATGGGCCCAAAGCAGACAATATCGAGAGCGAGACCCTGGGATGTTACAATTGGTATCATAGCAAGGTTCGGATTAATGTGGGTTGACGTAAGGACGCTGGGCCCAAAGGTGGGTAGAGTGTTACATTCCACATCAGCTGGAGAGGGGAACGAAAGATCCCTTATAAGGATCCAGATACCTCTCCCTCTCCACTCGTTTTAAAGCTGTGAAGGGGTGATGGGCCCCAAAGCGTACAATATCAAGAGCGAGGCCTTGGAATGTTACATTGGTGACGAAACTTTCTTTTAGGGAAGGGAGAGAGTTAGCAATTCATTAGTATAAAAATACACAAAATCGTAGTATATTATCCTATAATTCATATTGTCCTATATCATTTTGTCTGCTTGCTAATTTGTTGGCGTGCTACAATTTTAAAATCCATAGTACCTTATGCCTTTTAGTTAATTTGAGAAGCTCAAACTGTTTAGTTTCGGGATGAAACTTATTTTAAGGAGGGTAGAATGTAATGCCCCAGTTAATAATAATAATAATAATAATAATAATAATATAATATAGTAATAATAAAATTAAAATTTTAATAATATTGGTATTCGCATTTTTGTAATTAATAATATTGGTAGTCATTATTTTTGTAATTAATAAGAATGAGTTGATAATAGTCAAAATAATAAGAAATTAAAAAGAAAAGAAAAATAATAATAATAAGCCCAGCCCATATCTAAACCCTAAACCTAAGCTATAAATAGCCTAACCCTAGCCAAACCCTCAGTATTCCTCTTTTACTCCTCTTCCCCTCTACTACTCCCTCTCTTCTTACTTCCAAAAGTTTATTTTAAATCTTTTACTTTTTATATATTTTCCTGATTACCAACCAGCTCTCTACCCAAAGTTACTCTTCTAGAGACTAGCGAAAACTAGAGGCCAAGTAATCCAGTGATCTGACTGTAAAGAATTTCCCGTCTGTTTGGGTCGAGAAAGTGAGGCCTACTTCCAGTGAAGCCCAAATGGACATTTCGGTGCGTGAGCCTAGGGATTCAAGAGAGTAAGAACAGGGGAACCGAGTGATTCTATAGTCCCTGAGACTCAGTGATCCTCCACCTTGTTGTGGGCCTTTACTTACAAATAATGTTTCTATGGATTGCATCTTATTTTGGAATATAAGGGGAGTAGGGAATAATAAACTCCTCTGAAATTTGAAGGTGGTGTGTAATAGGCCTAAGCCCAACATCATTTTGCTGGCTAAAACAAAATGCTCTGAGGAACGGCCCTTTCTTCCTGTACTTTCTTGGGGTTATGATTCGATGAAATTGGTTAATAGCGAAGGATGATCTGGAGGTATGGTGATGATCTGGAGATCTTCTTGTGTTTGTGTGTCAATAATTGATGAGAACAGACAATTTATTCATGTAGAGTGTTTGCTAAAGGGAAGACCAACGTTTTTATTGACTTTAGTATATGCTATTCCATACTCGAACTATCGAACGGAGCTTTGGCGTCAGCTAAGTTTAATGGCGGCTTCGATTCAAAGACTGTGGGTTGTGGTGGGTGACTTCAATGACATCCTTGCTTCTTCGGAGCGAATTGGTGGGATTCGATGTAATCCAAACCGGATTCGTTGGTTCAATGATCGAACCAGAGAATGCGGATTGTCGGATTTGGGAGCTTATGGGGCGCACTTTACTTGGAAGGGCCCTGTAATTTTAGGCTATTCCCGTCTGTTCGAGAGGTTAGATAGAGCGTTCGGGAATGATCTGTGTCTTAATTCGTTGGCATCTCTCACTGTCCAAGTACTCACTCGTACTATGTTTTCTGACCATAACCCATTATTATTAAAATTTCAGGATTCTAGTGAGTTTCCATTATCACGCCCCTTTAAATTTGAAGCCATGTGGCTCTCACATGAGATGTTTGAGGAGTTCCTTAAGCATAATTGGTGCTATGATGAGGAGTTGGGGTGGTCACTCTCAAATATTCAAGAAGCACTGACGGATTGGAACAAAACCCAGTTTGGCTTAATTGAGAAAGATAAACATATTCTAATAGCTAGGTTGGGGGGTATACAGAAGTCCCAGTATTATCCAACCTCGCCTTTTCTACAATCGCTTGAGAAAGAGTTGCAACGGGATCTAAACCGCCTCTTGCATAGAGAAGAAATTAAATGGTTCCAGAAGGCCAAAAATGAATGGATCACAAAGGGTGATAGGAACACTCGGTACTATCATTTGAAAGCGAATATGCGTCGGAGAAGGAATATGATAGTTAAGTTGAAGAATAGTAGGGGAGTGTGGATTGAGGAGGAAAAAGAATTAAAAGAAATGGTTATTGATCATTTTCGCACTCGGTATCAGTTGGAAGAGAGTAATGGCAACTGCATTTCTACGTTGATGAGCTTTCCAGGATTGGATGACGTCTTAATTACACAGTTGGGTCGTGTTCCCGACAATGATGAAATTAGGCACTGTTCTCTATCGGACCGTATAAGGCTCCAGGATATGATGGCTTCCCAGCAATCTTTTTTTAATCAAAGTGGAATATAGTGGGTAAGTCACTGTGTAACTTTGTCAAGGCAGTGTTTGAGGGGAAAGAAGAGCTTGCAGAGCATAATAAAACCTTAATTTCCCTAATCCCCAAACAGGAGCATCCTGAGGTCGTTGGCAATTTTCGACCTATTTCTCTTTGCTCGGTTCACTACAAATGCGTAACTAAGGTGATTACTGGAAGATTAAGATTAGTGATGGACTCCATTGTCTCTCCCTTTCAATCCAGTTTTATTAAGGGGAGACAGATTCAAGACAACATCATTATAGGCCAGGACATCATGCACACCATGAAAAGATGCAGAGGGCGTAAGGGGTTAATGACTTTGAAAATTGACATTAAAAAAGCTTATGACCAGATTAGATGGGACTTCCTTCAGCAAGTTCTTAAGGAGGTTGGCTTTGATTAGAAATTTATTAAGCTGATTATGAAGTGTGTCTCTTCAGTCTCATATATTATTCTATGGAATGGATCAAAAATGAGTTTCTTTTAAGCTAGAAGGGGTCTAAGACAAGGAGACCCTATTTCTCCTCTTTTATTTGTACTATGTATGGATAAATTGTCACATTTAATTTCAGATGAAGTGAGGTCAGGACAATGGAAACCTATTATGATCTTGAAGGATGGCCCAGCAATCTCCCATCTTATGTTTGCGGATGACTTATTGCTTTTCGGCGAAGCATTTGAAGCTCAAGCAAGGTGTATGCTGTCTTGTTTGAGTCAATTTTGTGATGCGTCAGGTGCGAAAGTAAGTAAAGAGAAATCTTCTATATTTTTTTCGCCGAAGGTGTTAAGGGTTCTGAAGGGCCAGATTGCCACTATTACAGGGATGAGGATCTCATCAAAGATTGGGAGGTATCTGGGCTTCCCTTTATTTAGAAGGAGGAAACCTTCCGATACTTTTCAGTATATTATTGATAGAGTGCGTTCTAAGTTATTTACTTGGAAGGAGAAGTGTCTATCTATGGTGGGGAGAATCACCCTAGCTAAGTCAGTTCTGAGTTCCATCCCATTGTATCCTATGCAGGTGACTAAACTACCTGCTTCAATATGCCAGGAGATGGAAAGAATTCAGTGAAAATTTATTTGGGGTACCATGAGTTCTAACCGAGGGCATCATCCCATTGGGTGGAACCAGATATTACTACCTAAAAATGAAGGTGGACTTGGTTTCCGCAAGCTGTCTTCACTTAATGATGCCTGTGGGGCCAAGATTGCTTGGAAGCTGATTAAGGGATCTAATGGTTTGTAGGCAGAAGAGCTTCAAAGGAAGTACATGTACCGAGATGAGGCAAACCTGCTGGTTAGTCATAAAAATCATTATCCGCTATGGAAATTGTTGGAAATTATGCCCTAGGGGCAAGTCATTGTACAATGAACGTTTAGGATATTTATAGTATTCTCCTTTTGTTATCATTTTCGTTTGCATGTTTGTATTGATAACTGTATCCCTGGATATATCTTATAGATTATCCTAAATGTCTCGGGCCGGTCATCTACGCGGGAGCGAAGATGAGTTAAGACCAAGATATGACTTTGATGAGATATGGAGATACAATCGAGTCATGGGCACTTGTAAGAGTACAAGGTCTTTGGACCGACCCACTATGAGAAAGCCGCATGGATCTAGTCATTAGCTTGTCTCATGTATAACCGCGTCACAACGCCCTATGACTGAGATCATCATGGATTCCTACATGATGAATCATTAATCTTTGACCTAGTCAAAAGTCACCTTTGACCGGGTGATGATAAAGGCCGGGATTGAGATCGGTGGTTTTCATGCGGAGGAATGTGAATGGTCAAGATGGAATTTGTCCCTCACATTTGTAGAGAGATAATCTTTGGGCCCCTCGATGAGTGAGTCTAAGAAATGTATGGCCATATATGTTGGAAAGGAGTTTCCATTTCACTTATTAGACTACTCGAGAATCGAGAAAGTAATGGACAAGAATAGGAAGTTGACATTGTCCATGCTTCATCCTTGACCAAATTATCGCGTGACAAAAGGGACGTGACATGGTTGTATGATAAGGTTGTATCGTGATATCGATCCCCATGTGAGTTGGGTAGTCGCAATGTCTTGCTAGAGGCCGCTTGCGACTTGTGGGTCGATACGATTTTGGCCCACTGCCAATCTCATATGGGCTTGCAGGGTAGCACACAAGAAAAACCCAACACGAGCATTTGTGTCCAGGTTCATTGAATCTTAGATTAATCTGGAATTAATGAATACTAAATTTAATCTAGGATAAATATATATTTATATATATATTTATTAAAATTCGAAATATATATATATATATATATATATATATATATATATATTATTAATATTAATATTATTAATGGAGATTATAATATTATTATATATAATATTTGTTTTGTATTTAATTTATTTGATAAATTAAATATCTAAAACAAATAGAGATATTGTATCTCGTTTAATATTCGAATAAGAATATCGGATGTACATTTTTAGATTAAATTGAGATATGGTATCTCATAATTAATTAAATAGATGGATATTATTTCTCGGATTTGATTTATAGAGATAAATTAAATCGAAGGCTTTTAGTTTGCATTAAATAAATACATTAGATTAGATCTATCGGATAGATTTAATTAATATTTTTTTAATTCAAGAATTCGAAATTCAGATTTCAAAAAATCGGTTTTTGAAATTCGAAATTTAAACTTAATGCGTATTGATTGTACATTAATGCAGATTAATTGTACATTAATACGGATTAATTGTACATTAATATGTATTAATACGTATTGATGCACAAAAAACAGACAGAAGCTTTTGAGGCTTTTGATGGTTGTGTGTGTGCATAAGCCAAAAACGAGAAACAAACTGATTTGGTGGTGAAGAACCTAGAGAGACACACAAGAAGCGCTAGCACACCGCCGTAGCCGTGTTCGGAAATTGTTCATGTGGATACCGGTAGAGGAAGCCGATTCAACGAGTCGTCTTCTATTGATCGAGGAGGTAGCCCACCAGTTCAAAGAAAACGAGACGCGAACGGGTTCACCAAAGGTAATTTCGGATTCCCTTAGTCTTGATTTAAACGCACCTGAGTGATCCTCGGGACGAGATTCTTAAAATTTTAATCCGCTGCGTTGTAAGAATTCCTACAGAAATTTATTGTCCAACAACATGAGTTAGTAGATAGGGGGTCTAAGTGGATGGTACGCAATGGTCTCTCTGTCAATTTCTTCTCTGATATCTGGCTTACTGGTGATAAACCACTCAGGGAGCTTTGCCACGCACCCTCTCACCGGTGGAACTTAATAGTGCAGTGGCGCAATGGGCGGTGGAGGGTTGCTGGGACTTTCCTAAGCTAGTTGAGATTCTCCCTAGCGAATTGCTCCAGCGATTGATAGCCACTATGCCTCCCATCCTTGCTGCTGGTGATGACATATTGGTCTGGAATGGTGCTAAGAATGGTGAGTTTTCTATTAAAAGTGCCTATAATCTATTAGAAAATAAGTCTAATGCTATGTATGATTCCTTATTTAAGAGTATTTGGCGATGGAAGGGAGCCGAGAGGATTAGAGTTTTTATGTGGGTGGCATTTAATAATAGACTGCCTACAAATAGTTGGAGAAGTGTTTGGTCTAATGTTTCTCCTTTATGTCCAGACTGTGGAAAAGAAATTGAAAGTGTTCTACATATACTTCGCAATTGTGACTATGCTAGGAGTGTGTGGGGAAGGTTGCTACACCCGGACGATATTTCTGTTTTCTTTCTTCCAAATTTGAAGGACTGGGGGAGATTAAACTTCAAAAGGGACCTTGGTATATTGAGAGATGGAAATTGGCAGCTTCTATGGGGAGTCACCATGTGGAAGTTGTGGTTGTGGCGAAATGATTATGTGTTTAATGATGATAAAATTAAGCCCAGTAATCCAGCAGATTGTGTGCTCAACTGTTGGGAATCGTTTGTCCAAAATCAGGGGATTGGGGATGTTGTGACGTCGACTCCCCTGGAGGTGTTGCTGTGGAAACCTCCTGAACCGGGATGGGTTAAAGTTAATGTCAACGGTGCTGTTTCTTAGTCTGGTAGCCGTGCAGGATACGTGGGTGTTATTAGAAATAATGAAGGAAGGTGGATAGCAGGTTTTTCCTAATCTCTAGGCATATGCACTGTGTTTGAATCTGAGGAATGGGCAATCATTAAGGGTCTTTCTATTGCCTGGGATCTTGGATTTAGACAAGTTGTGCTTGAATCGGATGCTAAGGAAATTATTGAGCTACTGAAGGATGTGAATGGTAGAAGAAATAGTTTGCTTTCGTGGAGAATTAATGAACTGATGCAACGGGACTGGTGTATTCATTTGCTTCATGTGAATAGGGAGAGGAACCAAGTTGCGGCCGCCTTGGCCAAGAGTGGAATTTCGTCGTCTCTTTTATTTAACGAGTGCCTTGATTTTGCCCGGGATTTGTATTCGCATGATTTACTGGGATTAGTTTCCCCCTTTGTAACTTTCAGTTTATTAATGTTAATCTCTTTAGTATTTAATAGGCGTTAGGTTAGGCTTTTGTCTAGGCCAGACAGGCCAACCTAGACTGTTAAGATGAGGCATGGCCAGACCTATTTCTACCCTTAATTATAGGAGTGTTTAGGTAACATTCAAATCGCGGTTTCAGAAGCTCTTTTCTACAAGCTAAGTCAAAACTCTTATTACAAGCTTACCTTGTAAATTGTAAAAGCCATTTTTCAAAAGCTAATCAACAAGTGTATGTTTGGATTAATTTTTTAGAAAATAATTTTTACCATTTACATTTACGAGACAAACAAACATGTGGGGAGTTTGTTGGAATTACTGAAAATGATTTCTCAAACTACCATAATTACCCAATCAATCACTAAATTTTGAGAAGGAAAACAAAACGAACACCAAATTGAATGCAATGAATCGCTTCTCTTCGGAGTATGCAAATATGAAATATCCGATCCAAGATGTTAACGAGTTTCACACAAAGCAGTATATCCACCGAGTGTCGAGCTTCTTGGTCGAAATGTAAATTTTCTAAATTCCCAAATTACACTTCCTGTTGAAGAGCCCTGTTTCTGGTTCTTGTTTCCCTCTCTTAGCTCAAGTCCAAAGCGATACTTCATCATTTCGGGAGTTGTGGATTTGTCTCTCATAAAGGCTAATAGTCGGCTTTATTTCACTTACCTTCTTCGCTTCTCTTTGTCAGCTGTGTTCAGTGAGGATTTTCTTTTTGTGGTGATTTGATTTTCACTTGTCCTAGCTGATTCATGTATTTTTCATCTTCTAGCAAAAAATTGTTTACTTGATAGGGTGGATGATCTGAGAAACGTGTCGATGGATGTTGCATTCTTGGTTTCTACTCCTCGGTCCTAATTATAAAATCAAGTTAACTTTTTTTAGAGAAATTAAAGAAGCTAATTAAATTACTTTGAAATATTTATATTTATATATTTTTTTCTAAACTAATTAGTTTGATTAATAAACTAATATATAATATAAGGATACACAACATATGATATGATTAAGTACCTTATTTAGCTTCTTTAATCTTTCCAAAATAAAATCAACCCGGTCTTATGGGTAGTATATTAAAGTGATTGAAGTGATGGGTGGGTAGTGGGTTGAGTAATGCTTTTTTTTTTTTTTTTTAAGAGTTTTGGTGCTGAGTATATTTCATTTTGTTTTCCCTTTAGAAATTTAGTGCTGGGTTTGAATTAGCGGTAAAAACTGCTTTTATATTTATAATGTATGAAGTAATTATGTAAGAGATGGAAACTGTTTTTACATTGTATTTACAGTATATTAAGTAAATATGTGAGATGAGTTTTATCTCAACTTATAAAAACATGCTTCTTAAACTAAGTCAAACATGCCTTTAATCTATAACCTCGTCGCCCTTCTAGTGGTGCTGGGTTGATGAAGATGATGAACAATAGCAGTGTGAGAGATATCAGATATGTTAAGCTTATGTTTGATTGGGGTTAAAATTGCTCCAATAATAATAATATAATTAAGGGTAAAATTATACTGCTAAATATTTTAAGATGCTAATTACACTAAAAAATAGTTTGGGCCTTTGGGGTTGTGGGCATGTAATTTTAAAGGTATTTAATTAGAATTTTATTGTACTTAATTAATTTTTTTAAAAGAAATCTAATTATAAACGGGGGAAACTTGTAATTTAAAAATCACCCACAGAAGGACAAAAGGAAAAAAACACCCTTTTTGGTACGGTAGGTAAAAAGGTCGGAAAAGTAAGGGGCCTCGATTTTGCCGTTGGCGGGCTTCACTCGTTTCCGAGAGTCAACCACTTGATACAGATCAGTGGGGTTTTGTTTTCAATCCACCGCAGAGTGCTTTAGGTGAGGGAGAAACTCATCCTCTTCGCCAGCTAAACTTGAATTTTTCAATGCGATTTTTAGAAGCTATAGGGTTCAAATTTTAGTTTCAGTAAAATCAACCAAGCAATGCATTCGACTTTGCCTCAATTCTTATTTAGCTGCTTTTGAACATCTGAATTTGGAGAAAATGACTGAGAAGTGTCTTCAATTTACCAACTACCCGCTTTTTTATTTTGTAAGTCAGTAAAATACTGAAATCAGTGAGCTTTTGGGGCGGTTCTGGAAAATGGTTCTTCTACAAATTCAACTTTGAACCAGATTGTAACGTGAAGGGATTTGAAAACAGAGACCCTGGTCGTGAAATTCATTGAACATTAGCGTAATTAAATTGACCATGGCTGTAAATGAAGATACCGAACGAGAATATGTTCCTCAAAAAGAGAAGCAGTCTTCAGAGGAAGAGAAGAGGTAGTTTTCTCTTATCCCTTCTTTTGGTTGGTTTTACCTGCTGTGGTTGGAAATTGTTGGAGAAATACTACTAATAATTTTGTTCGGGTGAATAAAGGAAGAAGAAAATTGTACCTGGGAGTTTGATGAAAGCTATAATGAGGCCTGGAGGGGGTGACTTGACACCTTCAGATGGTGATCAGGTTATTTCTGTATTTCTTATGCCGCTGATGTGGACTTCTTCAATTGATATAATGTAATTGTGTCAATGTACATTATGAAATACGGATGGCAGAGATTAATATGTTATGTGTCTCAGATCATATATCATTGTACAATTCGAACTTTAGATGGAGTAATTGTGCAATCTACCCGATCAGAATGTGGAGGTGAGGTGACTTTTAATCTTGTTGGAATATTTAGATTTCATGTAAATAGCTGGATGAAATTAATAATATTGACTATCTTAAGTTTTCCTTAGAAAATTGACTGTTACTGTGACTTTCTCTGGTATTTTCCATCTCTATCTTGTTTCAACTCTTACAGAGGTTGCAATTTTTTTTCTCAATTTCCATTTATTTTAAGATTTAACTTAACGATTTTAGAGTGAAGCAATCCATCTTCAACTTTATATGTGGTCTGCTTTAGGTAATATGAATGCTTTATTGTTTTCTGTTGTATACGTTATTTTGAAATTAGATTGTCTGTTGGTTAATTGTAATAGGGAATGGCATCCCGACAAGACATGTATTGGGCAAAACCAAGATGCTATTGGGTTTGTTAGAAGGAATTCCAACAATGTTGAAGGGTGAAGTAGCTATGGTAACATGCTAGTTATTGAACTCCTTGTCTTTGTGAATCTATACTTATGTGCTGGTAACTTAAAGTTGAAGTCATTGTGTCTCATGCTTATCTCCAACAAAATGGGACATTTTCATTGCTTTTAATATTATCATTCTTTAAACTGGTGACCATTATTTAGTTCCACCGAAATACAAAGACAATATAAGTTTTTCACTAGTTTATGCAACAGAAAGGTGCATTTATTATTATTATTTTTGTAATCTGTATTACCAAAAAAAAAAAAATATAAAAAAGAGATGAGCGATCAATCTATATTATAGAAAGGTGCATTTCTTATTGTAATTTTTGTAATCTGTATTACCAAAAAATATATTACAAGAGATGAGGGATCAATCTATATTATAGAAAGGCGCATTTGTTATTATAATTTTTTAATTAAGTATACTGGTAATTTTTGTGATTTCATTAGGTTCTTTGGTCAAATCTTGTTTTTGGCTATTTTTGTCTCTAGTACACATTTACGAATATGAGGGGTCAATATGCATAAGGGAGGAGTGGGGGTTTAGTTTCAGGCAGTATCATATATTCATTTTGACAAATTATTTGATGGGCATTTGGTTGGATGCAGGGACAATTTTAAACTGATCTCCTGCCTCCCCCTTTTTATGTATTAAAAGAATATTCTATTCTTTGTGTACTTTCAGGTGAAAATGAATTATTCTATTTTAGCATGTTATCTTATAGTTTAATGGACAATTATTTCTTGCAGTTCAAGATGAAGCCTCAGTTGCATTATGGTGAGGATGATTGTCCTATTTCTGCTCCTGATGGGTTTCCAAAGGAAGATGAACTTCATTTTGAAATTGAGTTGATAGATTTTTTCAAAGCCAAGGCAAGAATGTGAACTTTAAGTTCTTTTTCTTTTTCCTTGTCATTTTCTTTTCCTAATTATAAATAATAATTGTGGTTATAACCAATGAAGAGTATCAAGTATTTTTTGTTCTAATCTATCTTAATATAACAACTACATTTGATAAGTGCTTGTTCCTAAGAAGCAACAACAATGACATGGATATGAGACATGGTGTGAACACTGCAATATGGCAAAATCTGCAGTTTTTAAATGTAATTTGAAGTATTGAGTTATATTTGATATGGGTGCCATTGGATGTAATATAACTATGCTTTTGTAGTATCTGTTCTTTTATATAACATTATGATTACAGTGCACATTCTTTCTATGTTCCCTGATAGGCAAGTCCTTGTTTTTTTTGTATAATTTTTTTTTTTTACTGGAATGTGTTTTAAGGGTAACCACTTGTTGCTGCTGGCCTCCATGATCTAACCCTCTTTTCTGTTTTTTGTGTCTTATTTCAGGTTGTTACTGATGACTTGGGTGTTATAAAAAAGGTAAAAGTGGCTAGAATGTGTTTTTGTATGAAATATTGAAATATATACTTATGTTTTACCTCTGCATATGATCTTGGATTAGCCTAAATGGAAAATCCATACGTCTAATTCAAACGAGTAAATGAAAGAAATTAGATATAGATCGTGAATCATCTATTTCCTGAACTTTATTTCCCTCTCCTCCCCTCATTTTGAGGATTTCTCATTATAGTAATTAACAGCATGATAAGGCAGGAATTTGGAAAGGACATATATGCCACTGACTTGCATAGCCTGTGGTAGCTTTTGACTCTTGGTGAAGGCAGCAAACCTTCAAAACCTGGAAAATGTATTCTTCACGAAATGTCTAATCAGAATTTTGCAAATTTTACAAGCTCTAATATGATTAGGTTAAATCACTATTAGAAAGCTGAGTGCATTCTTTGTTGTTATAATATTTAAAAACATGTTAATAAATGGTCCCCTTATGACTTGAGAATAATTCTTGAATATAGGGGTATTTTACTGAGAAAACTCTGAGAAATTTGGGATTACCAACATGATTTCACTGCAAATTTAGACAAAATTTAGGAGATTCTGTATAGGTAACATTTGGTTAGATTAGGAAACTTTCTCTGTATGAGTCTCTTTTCCTCTTTTTCAGCCAACAAGAATCCTATGTTGTCATAAGTAAACAATGGAACTAACGCTAGGCAACTAACAGCAGAGAAAATAGCTACATAGGAGTAGGCGTATGCTTCTATACATAGCATCTAGTAAATACATTATGTCTAGATTTTGTAACTTAAACTGTGGGAAGGAGAGGTTCAATCACAAGCCACCTCGCCAAGGTAGAGATGTGATTATATGTGATTATTTCAATCCACGGTCTTAATTATATAAGTGTTACAAACTCACAGTTAACTCTGTTTCATGAGTGCAGGTGATATGTGAAGGGCAGGGATGGGAATCTCCACGAGAACCTTATGAAGTGAAAGCTTGGTAAAACAACTCATTTTCCCCCTATTTTATTTATTTTTATGTCAGACTGTATGATAAGTTACCAGAAGCTCTGAATCTTCTGATTGTATTTGTTTGTTTGTTATAAGGATATCGGCGAAGACGGTTGCAGGGAAGTTGATTGTGTCCCACACAGAAGGAGAACCTTTTTTCTTTACATTTGGAAAATCAGAGGTAGTTAATTTGCTTTTCCCCTTGTTTTGTTTTTTAATAAGTATTGTGTGAGACTGGCTTGCAGTAATAATATGTTGGTCTTTAGCATGCCAAATATTTTTGTTCTGTAATCCGATTGTTTCACCAATATTCCCCCCCCCACCTTTTCCTCTCCTGCCTGAAAAAATTGTTAGGAGACCAGAACAGAATGTACTTTCAAAAGCTAAACACCTACGATAAGGCATGAATAAAGAAACAACCAGTATTGTCCTATATCAAACTTAAATTTCATAAAATATTAAACATGACAAAGGCATATGTGTTATATTCATATCCAACTTTTTAAAAATGTACATTTTTTTTATCTACATACAAGAAACAACCAGTATTGTCCTATATCTGGACCTGCTGATGTGCAAACCAGGTACCTAAAGGTCTTGAAATGGGGATAGGAACAATGACACGGGAAGAGAAGGCTGTAATATTTGTTCGTAGTCAGTATCTAACTCAGTCTCCCCTGATGCCACTGAATGAAGATTATGAAGAAGTCCAGTTTGAAGTGGAGCTTGTCCACTTTATTCAAGTGAGCATGATCTTTCTTTGAGCAAATCATGGTTTATTACTAGAATTTTTGTTGTTTTACTGGCCTTTAAATGTAGCAAGAACTATTATGATGACAAATAAATTGATCTCAGCATTTTACACTCATTATGTCATCCAGAGGTAATTTACTAATGTGATGGAGATTAATGGCATTCATTGATTTAACCTTCTTTCTTTCATTTTTTAGTCCTCGGAACTATTTTCTTGTGGCTGCCTTAGCATTCTTTGAACATGTCAATTTAATGTTATATAAGGGACGCCAAAAGGTTTTATCTTAAGGCATGGTATCAAGTCCCTTCGAAAATTGGAGAATGTTTAGAATAGATGGATAAACAGTTGGTATCATTTTCTTTTATTTCAGTTATAACAAGCTTTCTTTTCAAGTTGTCATGATTGATATTATAAGGATTTTTTCTATTTTCATAAATTTAGGGGTGATACTGTGATTTTTTTAAAAATTTTGAATAATGAATTATTTGGGAATTTAAAACTATTGCTTTCATTAGTACGATTTCATGCAGTCAATAGTTTAGTGGGTTTTTTCTCATTATTTTAGATTTTCTTTTTCATTCTTGTTTGAATCATTCGTGACTTAAGGATTACTTATATACTTCCATTATTTGTGAAATTTCGGCAAAAGTTAACCATGAAAAGCTGTAGTTTGCATTAATCTGTCATCAATCATTTTATACATTAGCTTGTAGGCTATTAGTTGGAAGCTTTTTCTGCATGTGACAGTTATTGCTGCCTTGCTGGTATATATTAACAGGTTAGAGATATGCTTGGAGATGGCCGCCTAATAAAACGTCGGATTCGTGATGGGAAAGGTGGGTCGTTTGTGCATTTTGAGTTATTTGCTAAGACATTTTATACAAGAAGAACTTAAGCTAATGGAACTTCATAATTAAGAGGGTGAACAAATCATTTATGGGAAAACATCTAATTGATGCTTGAGTTATGCTAATTGTTAAAAAAATTTAATTATAGAGTTTAGGAGTTACCATTATTACTGCTCTTCGTGATTTTTGTTCTTATGGATTTGGGAAGATTGTGAGTTGAAGGAGAGGGATAAGATTTGTTATGCCTGCACTCATGCATTCTAAATGGCTAGTGCTTCTTCTCCTACAATGCCCTTTTTATAGACGTTGCTCATTTTCTTTGAAACATATAGGTGATTTTCCAATGGATTGCCCTCTCCATGACAGTTTACTACGTGTTCATTACAAGGGTATGGTTCTTGATGAAGAAAAGAGGGTATTCTATGACTCAAGAGTTGATAACGATGGCCAACCACTGGAGTTCTGTTCGGGAGAAGGGCTTGTGAGATTTCAAAAGCACTCTAAACCGAGATTAATATTGGGTTTTCGTTTTATTGAAAAAAAGAAAAGAATTATCTATCCAATTCATGGCCACGATTGCAAAGAGATGAATGAGGAGGTCGTTGTACTGAGACTTCACTTATTTCTGATAGGTGCCAGAGGGCTTTGAAATGTGTGTACGTCTGATGCTGCCTGGAGAGGTAGCCCTTGTCACTTGTCCCCCAGACTTTGCTTATGATAAGTTTCCTAGGTCAGTGAAACTAGTTTAATTACCTCTTAATCTACAATTGAGATTTTAAAAAGCATTTTGATTCAGTAAATCACTAACTGAATATTTTCTATCAAAAGATTTACTATCATTCTCTCTTTGTGTACTATGTAATGTAAATGAATGACTTTCTTTTGTGATCAGGCCGGCAAATGTTCCTGAGGGTGCTAATATTCAATGGGAAATTGAGCTTCTTGGTTTTGAAATGCCAAAAGTATGCTTCCATTTCTATCACATAAATCTTTGTGAAGATTGCTTTCAGATAATACAATTAAAAATTAAAACTACTCTCCACAATTGTTTCATATTTTAATGTAGTATTTATAGTAACATCATTTTTTCTATGTGAGGCAAAAATGACTATATCATTCAACAATGTTTGTGCCCATATATTATTAGCAAACATCTTTTCCTTCAAATAAATTGGAGAGTCCATGCTAAGTTGTACATTTGTTATTCCTATTCAATATGCTCTGAATTGTGATACAGGAATGAGTCTTTTAAATAGACTTAACAAAATCCTAACCTTGTTAGAATTCTAACCGAAGTAGGACTCTTTGAAACCCTAGTTACATACTTAAGCCCATTTGATGCCTTATGGCATCAATTAATGAAAATCATGCCACTTATAGATAACATATGAAGTCTAATTAAGGACTTGGTGATGTGACACCCTCTCACACTCATTTGCACGGATGTAAACCGGGGGATTGTGGGAGAGAGATGCAGGAAAAGAAGGTTTTTTTTTTGCGCCCCCGCCCGCCGGTGGGGGGGGGGGGGGATCAATTTCTGAGTGTTTCAACCTAATATTCATTCACCCAAAATTCTATCTTACATGTGCTGCATGGTAGCTGTTTATAGAAGCCACTGCTAAGGTTTCCTTCTTATCAAGGAACTTCACTCCCAATTGTGGTCTATTTAATATGTAATGATTAAACAGTCCGCTTGCTAAATAAAGTAAAAACAGATAGATTTCATTCAGTAGGTTTTATTAAAATATTTTGATTTTTATATTCCATCATTTTCTTATCATAGTCTTCCCTTATGTAGGAAACATACAAAAAAAATAATTGCGCTTTACTTCAAATGAAGTAGAAGTTCGGCTCACTACAATTTTAAACCTATTATAAGAAACAAATGGACTCTAATTTTATCATTAATCATGCCCTTAAGCCTATTAACTCTCCAAGCTCGCCACTTTGATGTTCTTCATGCCATCTTCAAGGATTTTGCTTCTCAAGCCCAGTTCAGCATGATCTTGGACTTCCTCGGCAAGCTCACTCTTCAATTTGGACATTCAGACAATTAATTGGCCTTTTCTTGGATGGCCTCATTCTCTTGGATTTCCCAATTTAACCCTTGCAATGTCTCCTTGTGTTTAGATCTTGATGTAATCATTGGGACTTCAGTACCATGTAATAGGATCTTGGAAATGCTTCGACTTCTTCTCTTGAATTATCTGGCCAGCATCTTGATCCCCATTATTATGTTACATTGAATGTTACTTTTCTGTTATGTTCATTGTGGTTGAAGATTGAACTATACTAATTTGGATTATTTGAAACAGCACATTATATACCATGAGCGCACATTCAAATATAATCGTCTAACAACTCATAATCAAGCTTAATTTAACCCTTGTCCCTTATTTTATTTTATGATGTTCATTCTTTTTTGCAGGACTGGACTGGATTTGACTTCAAAAGTATAATGGATGATGCTGAGAAGATCAGAAACACGGTATGCAAAAGAACCTGTAAATAATTCTGCATCTAGTCTTCAGCCCACCATCAACAGTGTCAAAAATGGTACACAACATGGTTACCAAACATGCTTGTGCCAATGTTTGTTTGTGTGCTTTGAGTACTCAGATTTTATTTTGGAACCGGGAGAGGGGGAAGTATGAGTTCCTACTGTTGAAGGAATTTTTGGCATTTTTTCACCAAACTGGTTGTTTGCTGCGACGGAATTTTGCCACATAGTTCTAGGATTGCCCCAAAATAGCTTGGTGATATTTAGGAAAATTAATCTTGATTATTATGATAATCAATTTGTTACTTTTCCTGTTCTATACCATTGTCTTGCTGTTATTCTCTTCCAGGGTAACAGACTGTTCAAAGAAGGAAAATATGAACTTGCCAAGGCAAAGTATGAAAAGGTATTTATCTTTCTGTCTTGGGCTAAGATTAAAGTATAACTGCAGCATTACAATTCTTTTATGTTTTTGTTGATGGCTGTCTCCAAGGAAATTTCTTGAGCTGGTGTCTATCAATTTTTTTTTTAATAGAGCAGTTGGTGGTGCTGCTATAAACTTTAAATGTTATGGCGAGTATGTCTAGTTAGGTTACCAGATGGCCTGGTGAAGAACATGGCACCTTCCTTGGTCTATTAGTAACTGTGACCACGGGATTTGATGCCTAGGAGTTTGATCCTCACTGCTCCCATCCCTGGGTCAAGTTCTACAGTTTTTCCAGATACAAAATAGCAATCAATGGACAAAGCATATTTAGCAAGTTTGTCAGATCCTTGAGAGGATGATCCTTGATATTTTTCTTCTTTGCTTCTTCTAATATAATATCTTTGAGAGGATGATCCTTGATATTTTTCTCTCTGGTTATGTAGTTGATAGCTTGAGCTCAATCCATGACTACCATTATGTTCCTTATTCCTCTTCACCATTAGCTCTGTAAACTAGTTATGATACCTTTAATTTCAGCAATGATGGGCTGATAGTTCTCTTGTTTACAGCAGAAACTTGTAATCCAATCTCTTTTTTCATCTATGATGATTCCTGCACATGAGCTTTCTCCTATTGAATTATTAGCATCATCAACCTCCTCAATGTTGTAAGATTTGGGTAAATAATTATTCCCTGTCAAATGACTTCCTATGCTTTATCTGAGAGACTGAACAAAGATGTTCCAGAGTTCAGGCTTGATAGTCTCCATCCACCTTTCCATAGCACAGGGACAATTTGTCGACAAATGCATAGCATCATCATCCTCTTTGCGCCCTAGGGGACATGTTTCAGAATCATACTGACCCCTCTTCCATCTTAGATCTGTAATATGAAGCCTATTGTAAGCTATCAGCCACAAAAATGTTTTCATCTTCTCTGGGATTGGGGATCTCCAAATATGCTTCTACACATCTGTGCTACTCTGAGTGTTACCTACGGATAAGAAAATGGGAAGATTTTATGGTAAAATTTCCATCTGGGGGTGGTTTTCAAATATATTTGACTGTATCACTCTCATTTCTGAAGCAAATTCCGAATAATGGACCCCACAATATGCTGCAGAAGACAGTATTCCAATTTGGCAATGTTCCAAGCTCCATTGTGAATGAGGAAGTCAGTAACCTTCTGATAAATGTTAGATATGATGCCTAAAATATAGGCCCACCAACCATGACTTAAGAAAATAACAGACCTTAACATGCTTAGTAAAAATATTTAAAATAACATACTTGACTCAGTAAATAATCGTAACAGACTCCACTTGCTCCGAAACCTGTGTGCTTGTTAAACTAACCACTAAAATAAATAGTAATAAAAATAAATCAGATAAATTTAATTCCACAAACTCACTGCACATGACTTCTTACTTGGTACTCTATCAATTTGATCGCTCAATTCTGTCATGTCAACTCAAACCAGGAGAGTCTCTTTAATTTTGACAATCTTGTTTTGACTAGTCACTTGCAAACCATTTCTTGTGGACATTGATACCTCTGATTTTATTGAAAAAGATAATAGCCTAGTTTTCTTTACACTTCATGCTTGGATTTGTAAGTGTTGGAAATCAACCCTTGATTCTGACATTAATTACCTCCTGATTATGTGCTAGTCAATCTTTCCTATTTTATCTCTCATTATTACTTATTGTTATCTTGTAATTGAATTCTGATTATTGTAATCGCTGATTTCTCTCTTCCTGATTGAACATCAGCTTCTATATATTATACCCATTACTTCTCAATAATAAAAGAGATAATACAAATTCCTTTGAACTTCTTCATGGCATCAAAGCAAGGACTTCGGTCCTATGCCAGAAAAACGAGGCAGAAACGGTAAGGTGAGCGAGGGAAACATGAGTGATGGTGAGGCACAAAAAATAGAGCACAAAGTCGTGCTCTATGGTTACTAAAGGAGATAGCGTGAGATTACACTGCCCACACTAGGGTAACCGGAAGGCACCGATCGGCGTTTCCCAGAAGTTCGGGCGGCATCTGACCGGAGCGTGAAGCATACAAAACGCTATCACAATCTGGGCGCGTGAACCTACGCAACGATGACACTGGCTGATTCTGACTGCACGTGAACCCCACGCACTGATCTCTCTAGACCACACTGATGTCTCCAAGCCACTTTTTCACCAATTTCTTGCCTGGATTGACGGATCCTTCTCAATTTCCTCCCTTGTTTGGTTCAATTCCAACGGCCTTTATGTCGGGAACAAACAATTTCTTCCTCTACTTTTGCCTCTTCTATCAGTATTGCTGTTCCAAAATTCTCACAAAATCAGATTATGGTTATTAACCCTAAGCTTAATGGGAAAAGTGATCTTCAATGGTATCAAAGCATGCGGATATAGATTTGTGGAAAGATGAAGGAGAAATATATCAATGGAGCAGCCCCTCAACTAGCTCCTAATGATCCAAGTTTTGACACATGGTTTGCAGAAAATAATCAAGTTATGACTTGTTATCCAACTCTATGACCCTGGACATTAGTGAAGGATACCTCCTAGCAAGCACCGGAAAAGAGATATGGGATGTAGCCAAAATGACTTACTCTTTTCTTGATAACACAGCGCTTTGATCCATTTGAAGCATCGATTCCGAGATTTGAGACTATGTCGGTGATTGATTATTACAATGCTTTGTTGAAACTCTGGCAACAACAGGACCTATTTGAGGTGCACCCATAGAAGGTCATCAAGGTTGCTCAATGGTATAGGAAGATAGTGGAAGAAGGAAGAATTCATGATTTTCTCCTTGGACTCAACAATTCTTTTGAGGAGATAAAGGGCGGAATTATGGGGTTAAAAGTTAAAACCTTTACCACATTTGTTTGGTGTAGTTAATCATGTGCAGTTCGAAGAAAGTAGAAAACTCCTAGATCGAAACAGCCAAAATCACATTGAAGGTTTAGCCCTTGCAGTGAAAGGACCACAAGATGAAGGGAAAAATAATAATGGTGCAATTATTGCAAGAAAAAGGGCCACATAAAAGAAGAATATTGGAAACTGCATGGCAAGCCATCAACTGGAAAACAACACGCCCAGCAAAGCCATCTCACTACAACTGAGCAGACAGTTGTTGGTGCTGATTCCTTGAGCTAGGAGGAATTGCAAGTGCTTCGCAGGATACTTGACAAACAAAATAAGTCAAACTCTATGCCTAGTGTCAATTTGGTGCAATCAGGTGCTGTATGGATTAGTGAAGATACATGGATTGTTGACTCAGGAGCTACAGATCGCATGATTGGTAATCGAACGTTGTGTCCTAAAAACCTCCGAGTCAAAGTTGCTAATGGAGTGTTTACTAAAGTTGAAGGATTGGCACTGTCATGCTATCTAATTATCTACTCCCCCCAGTCTTAATTATAAGACCTAGTTGACTTTTTGGAGAGATTAAGGAAGCTAATTAAATTAGCTTAGAGTATTTTTATTTTTTTCTTCAAACTAAATAGTTTGACTAATAAACTAATATATAATCTGAGAAAACACAACATATGAAATGATTAAGTAATTTATTTAGCTTCTTTAATCTCTCCAAAAAAAGTCAACTAGGTCTTGTAATTTGGACCGGAGGTAGTAAGAATTTACAATGTTTTGTTTGTATCTGCACTTACTTGTAATCTCATATCAGTGTGCAAATTAACTAAAGGGTGAATATGGTGAGTAACGTTTGATGATGATTTGTGTGTGTTTTAGGATTTAAACTTGGGAAAGACGATTCGGACTTCTAGAAAGTAGGGTGGACTTTTCTACTTGGAAAGATCAAAGTTGAAGAATTAAGATGCTTGGAATGCACGTGTAACTCTATACAACCCCAACCTCTATTAGTTCCGGCCTCTATATTTCCTAACACTCCCTCAAGTTGGAGCATAGATATTAATCATGTCCAACTTGTTACAAAGATAATCAATCCGAGTTCCTTAAAAAACTTTAGATAATAAATCACAAAACAAAATTCTCATACACTCCCCTCAAGCCGTAAGTAGCTTGAATGTGAATAACAACAAGCTCAACCAAATATCTCACAAGAGACCAAAGAATACTCTAAATATCTCATGAGAGATAAACACCAAACCGTTGCACCGTAGACCAAACGATACAACAAACGGTTTCACCGGGGACCAATACCTCACCGGAGGCAAAGAACGAACTGGTCACACATGGACCACCAAACCTCTCTCACCTCACCGGAGTCAAAGCAACGAACGGGTCATAAAATTACCCAACCACAAACACGACATTCAAGACAATAGAACACTTCACGAACGTGCTTTGGAAAACAGACAAAGAACCCAAATACCGAAACAAGTGAACGTGCATAGAACGAAATGCCGAAAACCCAGTCTGACAAAGCAACCTTCGAAGTAAAGAACCGGCCTACATATACCGGAAATGAAGGCTCGACGTCGGAGACAGCAAAGCCAAAGCACAAACGTCCAAACGGAACCCAAATGACCAGTAGGTCACAACAAGCAAACGAGGTATCAATAACCTCAACAGAAACCTCTTTAGTCACCACAGAACAATCCCATACGAGATTACGACACCAAATTGAGGCTTCATGATTCTCAATAGCAAACGTCACATTAGTGACCAAACAAGCAACCGTCATCCCAATGACCAAATAACACTTCCACAACCAGGAAGCAAATAGAAGCATTGATGAAACGGCCCGGAAACGAAGACAAACAAACAGATGAAAATCACCACACGTATGTATGAACGATGTATGTATGAATGAACAAGCCCCCCGGACGTAAACGGTGTCATACGTATAAATGAACAATATCCGTCGTAATTCAATTCAAATTACCAATTTCAATTTTGCGTGGTCCCCACCAATTATCTCTACCTTTTTCAAACTTTCCCATCACATGCCAACTTTTCTTTCAATTAATTGCACATCCCTCGGCAGCATTACCAACTCCACCATTTTCATCTCCAGGTTGCAGATCCTCATCAAAAAAAAACTGCAGCTACACCTTTTTCAAATATGTGGGACCCAAGACAACTCACATTTTTTTCAACAAATTTTCAATGGTTGTCCAATGCGCATGTGAAGGAAACAATTGTTGAGAAAAACAAGTGGACCCGACAAAGAAAACTTAACAACTCCGTAGTCTTTTTCACCTCGCCAATTTTTTATATATCAAATCTGTTCAATATATCATTGAACTTGGCAGAAAAAGGGGACCAGAACCAGCAAAGATCAGCGCTGCAAACACGAGAGGAAGAGACATTCTTCCACCTTCACAAATCACCTTCACCGATCTTCTTCTCCACCAAACCGAAAGAGCCATGAGATTGAAGAGCGCCACGAACGAGAACCATGGCAAAACATGGAGGACACGACAGCCTACCACACCGCAAAGCAACCTACATGACCATCTCCAACCTTCATCTCTCTCTCTCTCTCTCTCTCTCTCCGCCTTCCACCGGCTTCCAACATCAACCTTCCACCAAGTTTCCACCGATCTTCTCCACCTTCACAGATCTCGAGTAACAGCAAAGAACTCACCTTATTAGACTGAATCTATTGTACTCACCTGAATCTGGAATCCTCACCGGAATCTAGAAAATCTTGCTTTGGAAAAGTTCGAATACTCCCGGAATCTGCAAACTTCGCCGAAAATGCAGACACTAGTCCGAAATCTCAAAACACTTGCTGGAATTTGCAAACTCCACCGAAAACTGCAGAGTACCACCGGATTAAAGGTCACCGGAATCTGGAAAAGGTCGCCGGAAACTGGAATATTCAGCACCTCACGACAATCAAAGACTATCGCGGAAATAACGAAGAAGACCGAAAATAGTGGTCTCGCCGGAAACCGGAAAAACTCGCCGGAAATCAAAGAAACTCCCGAGAACAAGCTCGGCACCATAAAAAATAAGCACAACAACCAACCAAGGACGAATAACAACCAAACGAAGAGGTACATACTTCTCTCTCCCCCGTGAACAAGGACAAACACGGTCACCGTTCACAAAACAAAGACCCACACTCAATCGAAATCGAACACACAAAGGAGAAACCGAGAGCTCTCTCGACCCGATCCCGTCACCGGCCGAAGCGATCTGACAGAAACGAACCCAAATCTGACTAAGGAAGCGGATCTAACGAGGCGTGACCTTGGACGAAACGAAGAAGAGCAAAACAACAAAATCCAATCGCCAAACGCAACCGGCCTAGTCCCGCGAAAAGAAGATCGACACCGAAAGGAGCCAAACCAGAAACGAGAGATGACACGGACGGACACAAACACCGGAAATTCACAAGTTGACCAAATAATCTGAAAATCTCCTAAGTGAGAACCTCACCGACAAACACACTCCGATTGGCCACCATCACACCATTCACGTGACCATATACCGTTCACGCTACAAAGTGACAATGCGGCCACCGGAAAACTCAAATTGGCCAAGAACTAACCAAGCTCGATACCATGTAAGCGGATAAAAGAGAGAAAATGTATACCGAATTACGTATTCCACACTCCCCGAATTACATTTGCAGATTACACACGAATAGTTCCAGGCCTCTATACGTCCCTAGCCTCTATACAACCCCAACCTCTATTAGTTCCGGCCTCTATACGTCCCTAGCCTCTATACAACCCCAACCTCTATTAGTTCCAGCCTCTATATTTCCTAACAGCACGGAAGGCATTGGTTAGCTCAAGTACTAAAATAAAGATGTATTATTGTGGTATTATCGCTAAGGCCATCCTAATTTTGATTATATGAAACATGTGTTTTCAAGTTTATTCAAAAGAAATTTGGTTCCTTTTCATTGTAAAACATGCCAATTTGCTAAACAAACGCGATCCTCATACCCAAAACAGCCCTACACACCCTCCACTCCTTTCCAAAATAATCCATAGTGACATTTGGGGTCTTACAAGAACAAAAACCCTGGCAAATGCAAATGGTTTGTTACTTTCATAGATGATCACACCAGAATCACGTGGGTTTACTTAATGAAAGAAAAATCTGAGGTAGTCAAAGTTTTCCAAAATTTAAATACCTTTGTGAAATATCAATTTCAAACTTCCATCAAGGTCCTCCGGAGTGACAATGCTAGGGAATACTTGAATGACACCTTTAAGGAGTTTCTTGATCAGCAAGAAATTCATCACCAAACCTCTTGTCCATACACACCTGAACAAAATGGAGTGGTTGAGCGAAAAACTGTCACTTGTTGGAAGTAGCCAGAACTTTATTAATGGAAAGCCTAGTCTTCTGGGGTGATGCAGTCCTAACTGCAGCCTATGTCATCAATGGAATGCCCTCCAAAGTCCTCAATTATGACACGCCTATCCAAAAACTCCTCAACATCTTCCCCAATTGTCCTCTTATCAACCCATTACCCCAAAGAGTGTTTGGATGTGTTGTCTTTGTCCATACGCATGATGGAAGCAAATGTGATGTCAGTGCCCAAAAATGTATATTTCTTGGATGTTCCTCCACTCAAAAAGGTTACAAATGTTACTGTACTACCTCAAAGAAACCGTTTGTCTCCAAATTATCCATTCAGTGGGAGCACTCAGATATCAAATGGATAATTTCACATGATCCTGAGACCCCTGATACCTTGCCGTCAGTCCCTCATACCTTACCATCATTAGTCCTTGATAACTTGCCATCATCATCCTCTAATACCACTTCCCCAACCAACCAACCTCAACCTGTCCCATTATCTTCTAATGAATTGGAAACACATGTTGAAATCATGTCTGGGATGGATATAGAAGGTGGATCAGAAGGAGAATCCAAGCAACAATCGTAGGAAGAGGAAGATAATGGTAGGAATGTCCCTTCCACTTAAAGGAACAACCATGACTCCAACCTAGGATTAGATCTTGAAGAGATGAGCTAGCCTATTGCACTAAGAAAATGGGTAAGATCTTGTACTTAGCATCCAATTCAAAGGTTTGTTTCATATAGTAACCTGTCTGTAAAGATGCAAAACTTTGTTGTAAACAGTGCACAAGTCAAAATTCCAAATACTTTCTAATAAGCTATGGCTGATCCAAAGAAGCTATAGAAGAAGAGTTAAAGGTACTGGAGGAAAATAAAACATGAAAGAAACTGGTAGGATGCAAGTGGATTTTTACCCTGAAGTTCAATCTTGATGGGAGTATCAATAAGTACAATGCAAGGCTGGTTGCAAAAGGGTATACTCAGACTTATAGAATTAATTACCAGGAGACCCTTGCCCCGTTAGCTAAATTCAATATAATCCAAGTACTGTTGTCAATTGCAGCTAACTTGGATTGGTCACTACATCAATTGGATGTTAAGGATGCGTTCCTAAATGGTAACCTGGAGGAAGAGGTCTACATGGAGGTTCCCGATGGAGTTCTAGCTCCAAATGACTCTACCTGCAAACTCAGTAAGTCTTTGTATGGACTAAAGCAGACTCCAAGGGCATGGTTCAGACGATTCACCAAGGAAGTAAAGAGACTTAGGTATAAACAAGGACAAGCAGATGATGACACGTTTATCAAACATGATAGTGGAAGAGTCACAATCCTGATTTTCTATGTTGATGACATAGCTATTCAGGGAATGGTGAAGATTCTATTGCCCAACTAAAAAGGGACATGTCAAATGAATTCTGGGTAAAAGATCTCAATCAAATGAGATACTTCTTGGGTATGGAAGTGGCAAGAACCAAAAAGGGCATAAACATATCTCAGCGGAAGTATACCCTAGACCTGTTACATGAAACAAGAATGTTAGGGACACAACCCAAAGGAACAATGATGGAAGAAGGTTGTCACCTTGAGATCAAACCAAATGGTGTCCCAGTTAACTCAGAACAATACAGAAAACTTGTGGGGAAGCTAATATACTTAACCCACACACGTCCAGATATTAGCTATGCAGTTGGAATAGTAAGTCAGTTTATGCATCAGCCACAGAAAAAGTGCATGGAGGTTGTATACCGAATTCTGAGCTATCTGAAACTTGATCTTGGAAGAGGAATCTTCTTTAAGAAAAGCACGGCCAGAAACATCAAAATCTACACCGATGCAGACCATGCAAGAGATAGGGAGAATAGGAGGTCAGCTTTAGGATATTGCACATATGTGTGGGGAAATCTAGTTACGTGAAGAAGCAAGAAACAAACTGTAGTTTCAAGAAGTAGTGTAGAAGCGGAGTTGAGAGCTGTGAACGAAGGAGTATGTGAAAGACTCTGAGTTATCAGGCTACTGAACGAGTTGGGAATTCCATATCAGAGTGCCATGCAACTATAGAACAAGGCTAGCGTTGAATTGACAAGAAATCTTGTTTATCACGATTGAACGAAACATGTTGAGATAGACAGACACTTCATTAACCTGTCTTACATATGATTTGCATATCAGATTGCAGACGTAATGACAAAGCCACTTGGCAGAGCTAAATTTGAAGGGTTTTGATGCAAGCTTGGAATGTGCTTGTTTGAGATCACATTTAGGACCTCTAAAAGTGTTTATTCACGTAAATTGAGATAAAACTCTTCTTGCATACTTACCTCGTATATCGTAAATCATGATTGAAAAACTGCTTTTGAAGGCTCCAATCACTATTCCAAACAAATATAATGATTGACATCTATTCTTCAGCTTGAGGGGGCTGTTGGAAATCAACCCTTGATTCTGATATTAATTACCTCCTGATTATGTGCTAGTCAATCTTTCCTATTTTATCTCATTGAATTCTGATGATTGTAATCGCTGATTTCTCTCTTCCTGATTGAACATCAGCCTCTATATGTTATACCCATTCCTTCTCAATAATATAAGATAGAATACAAATTCCTCTGAACTTCTTCATTAAGCAACCAGGATTTTATTATCAGCTTAGAGTATCCTTGTGCCATCCAACTTTTTAACATTGTGTGTTATTTGGTGCTAGTTACTCCGAGAATTTAATCATGTCAATCCACAAGATGATGAGGAAGGAAAAGTATTTTCAGATACACGTGTAAGCTATTTTATGTAGAACCTCTGCTTATCTTAAGATTGATAGGATAATTTTAACTGAGACTAATCTCTCTCTCCTTTCACACATGACTGAAGAATTTGCTATATCTGAATGTGGCTGCATGCTATCTGAAATTGGGAGAATTTAGAAAGTCCATTGAGTTTTGCAATAAGGTATGCTTGATGAGTTTCATGCAGATATGATTTGTTTGACTTGAATAAACAACATAGCAATATTGACTATTCTTTCTTGACTTCCAAGTTGTTTCATTAGCAAAACTAATCAGAAATATTTTGTTTTCATTTTTTTATCCAGAAAAATATTTTATTTTCATATCAACTTTTTTTTCACATTTAATACTTGTTCTATCTTGGGTAGATGCAGTCATTTTGAATATTAAATATCTTGTTTACTCCCCAAAAAAAAAAGGAAATAAACTTTCCATGTTTGGATTTGAATCCCTTCTATTGAGAGACTCGTTTGAGGGATGTTAACCATCAGACCTTGATCTAGCTTTTATTTTTCATGCTGTATATTATAACTCTACCTCATATTTCATGCCTTCTCTGATGAGATGACTTAGGTTTTGGATGCAATCCCTACACATATCAAGGGTCTTTACCGTCGTGGAATGGCCTACATGGAAGCCGGAGATTTTGAAGAAGCCAAGACTGATTTCAATACGGTAAAATCATTATATGCTGTCCTTATTATCATCTAACGAAAAATTTGGACATTTGTCATTAAAAGCGTATGCTACATTTTAGATGATGAAAGTTGACAAGTCAGCTGAATCTGATGCAACCGCTGCTCTTCTTAAACTGAAGCAGAAGGAGAAGGTATGTTGAGGAGAAATTATGCTCCTATACACATAAGAATGATTAAACACATGGATTGAGGCTTATTCTGAAACCAATTCATGTGTAGGAAGCTGAGAAGAAGGCTCGAAAGCAATTTAAAGGCCTTTTCGACAAGAGACCGGGAGAAATTGCAGAAGTCACGGCTGAAGAGGAGGATAAAGATCAGAAGATCAGTGAAAGCAAGGAGGAGGATGAAGGATATGGAGGTTCTGATGGGAGGAGCTCATCAGAGGACTCACATGAAGTTGCGCCTGATGCCCCTCAAATGGGGCGGTTTTCTCGCTTTTGGCCAAGCAGATTATTATCATCCTTTTGGCTTGGAAGATGTACAATCCTGTGATTTAATATCATCTTACAAATTCTCTTGAAAGGAGGCATTCCAGCTGACTTAAATACAACACCGGAGTTTTAGAGGAAAGGAGTGAAGCCATTTGTTGCATTGATGTTGTTAGTTTGTTTACCAGGAAAGTTTCAAGTTGTCTAGCGAAGATGATTGTCACATCCTTCGCATCTTATAAAATATTTGTTCTTCATTAGAAAGAAATATACTGTAAGCATAAGTTAGGAGCAGAATCTGTACCTGAGAAGGGGATAGACGAAGATGAAAGGGAATAGAATAAACTCAAGAAAGTACCAATCTGATCATTCATGTCCTGTCTTGTCTTTTTCACATATTAGTTCTATGTATTGTGAGGCGATGGTTCAAGACTAGCCAACTTTTCTTTAATAAAAATATCAATTATATATAAAATGAAAAAGATTATACAACTTTTGTCCCAAACAAAAAAAAAAAAACGATTATACAACTAAGGTTGGTATAGTAAGTTAGGGGGCTTGGGAGTTAATAAAACATGGGTTTTGTTAAAAAAGTGGGTTGAAAAGGATTGAAGAAGAAAGTTGACATCCTTTGCCAAGGTGCCACTACATTTAGAATGGATAAGAAGGCTATTAAGCAAATTTTCCTTGCATGTGATAACACTGACACGGTTCAAGGAAGCAGAGAATGTTGGAGCAATTTGAGTAAACCAGAGCAGCATCAATTTCATACAGGAGATGCAAGAAGCAAAAAATGAGCAAAAAAATGTTATTTCATCCATCTGAATGTTGGGATTTCATCACAAATTAGGAAAATTGTACCAATGCAAAAGATATGCCTTCGAAGTTTGACCCCTCTCGTGTAAATTGCCCGGCCCTGTGATAATATGAAGATGGTGTGAATATCGCAATTGGATAGGATAGAGATATGAACTGAATTTAAAGCATTAGAATTATGAAAAATGCTTTGCTAGTGATAGATTTTGGTGAGGTAATCATTACCTGGTAATGAAAGTGACATCGGAATTCTTGAATGACTTGTTCTAGTTTGCTAATGAAATCTCTAAGAAAGCCACATTGATACAAGAAAAAGACGAAATGCCTCACTTAGTGTATGTGAGAAATCACTTGTACCCTTTACTCAGGACGCATCCTATCAGCATAGTAAATAAAAATGGTAAAAACTTCAACAACAAAAGAAAGAAAGAAAGAGGGGGAAAAACAAAACGATGCTCTTTTGTTTTGGCCTTCATATTTCATGCAAATTATTGGTGATGAGCTAGAGGCCTAAAACTACGGCAATAATGTTCTTGATGTGTACATTTATGAGGAAAAAAAAAATGAATTTAATGGGGGAAAATTATCAATTATTTAATTAAATAGTTTGGATTATTACTTAAATTAAAAGTTATCATTCTTTGCATATATTTTTAGATTACATGCACCTGTATGCTGCGTCTAGTTCCCTTTTTTACCCCTAAATAAAGCTTAAAAATATGAGTTCAAAAGGATAATTTAAATTAAATCCATAGACTATGAAACTTTAAACACAAGTTCAACCAAAGTTTTTTTTTAGGCATACGTATTATCCTATTGAAAGTAATCTTGTTTTAAGCATTGTCAAGCATAAAATGTAGACACCTCACTCAGCAAAAATTGAACTATCAACCAAAGTTTCCAACGAAAATAATGTCTTAGTCAAAAAAATGACATAAATTGCTCATACAAAAAATACCTCCAAAATTCATAATAATGTTTTTCAAAATTAGAAAATCAAGAAAAAACACCAATCCAAACATATATCATTGTTCCATTGATCATTAATGGTTTTTAAAATATGACATTTGTCTTATTATAGTAATTTGATATTGGTGATCTTTTTGTGCAGCAATTATTGGTTTATTCTTGAAATTTTGGAATGTTTTACTTTAAAAGGAAAACCTTGCCGAAATTTTTTAAATTTAGTATGAGCTCAGATCCTTCAACCAACAATACAAATTATCTAACAATACAAATTACTTTTGTTTTAAAATTAACCCCCTTAACCTTTTTGTTAACTTTATGAGATTGTCATCTCAAATCAACGAGAATGATGTAACTCAAAATCGAGACCTCGTACTCAAACAGTTAAAGCTCCTTCCACGACGACAAATTCTTGTTGCTACCTTACAATCTTCTTGTTGCTGTTGCATCAAGTCATCAGGCTCACAAATTCCTCAGTGTACCTCATCTCTGTAGCTGTGGCGGGGATGCAACTTTCATGGCTAATGAAATTTCTTCAGCTATGAATGGTTTTGATATTATTTTCTTCGTTGGGTCACCATCTAAGACAAACCTCACGTATAACAAGATATTGAAGTCTTATGTAATTTTCTGAATTTAAATGTAATGTCGACAATTTTCAAGTTTTATGACCTTCAAAAAGGTCAAATAATTCATAAAATATTTTATAATTTATATAAAGAATGATTTGTAATATAGTAAAAGATAATGTGAATGTAGATGAGTACATATAAGTCAATGAAGACCCAAATTTAAGCACTTATAACTTAGTTATATGACCTAAGGGATTCATAAAACATTTTGTACTGCTTTAAAATTTCAAGAAAATTAGCAAAGGAAAATTATTTTGCAGTTTTTATATTTGTTAGAAGTAAGATATTCATTTTATATAAAATATTATATTCCGTACGTTATATAATAAGAGTTAGTTGTAGGTTGAATTTGATTCTAAAATATTTTATAATATAAAAATTTCTTAGAGACAATTAACTTTTTTTAGAGAGATTAATAAAGTTAAATAAATTAATCATTCATTGTATATATTGTATATTATTAGATTATATACCAGTTTTGAGCCTAGGCAAATTAATTTTAAGAAAATGATAAATATAAATATTTTAATATATTTTATTTAGTTTTATTAATCTCTAAGAAAGCTATCTGTCACTTATATTAAGAAATAAAGAGAGTATTAATTAAGAGAAAATAGATAAATACCAAATTAAAAATTGAAGAAATATGAGAACAAGAGAAAATAATTCTTATTCAGTGTATCAAGTACATAGTACCTACCTTATATTTATGACTAGAAAGAGCCTCTCCACCGTGAGCCTGTTTGGGTTCATGGTGCAGAGGCCAAAACGTGCGATTATGGCCAAAAAAGCCATTTTAAACCCAAACACATGTTTGGAAAGCGTTAGCGTAATATGAAAGCAAATACTCTTATTAGCTGCTTAAAAGCTCTATTGAAGTAAAAACAGCTTAAAAGCTAAAGCTATTTTTAGGTGCTTTGGCGTCATGGTATACAATTTCCCTTGTTGCTCTGTTTTTTCCCCAATGTCCTTCCCTTCTTCAAATAGCGTAGCACAGTGGAACTAAAAAAACTATACATTTATAAAAGGAAAATACTTAAGTCAAGTTTTTTATATCTATTTCGTTAAGTTCTCCAATCATACTAATTTATTTGCAAATATTTGTCGTATGTAAAATTGTTTATCTCTTCTCAAAGGCACACTATTTTTCAACATCTTCATGAATTCATAATTCATGAATCTTTATATCAAATTTCTGAAAAATTAGATATTCATCCCATCATTTTATTTTGTAAGAATAAGCCTAATTTTTTTTTTTAAAAAAATTACTGCTGAATAAAATTTTTTTTTTACCTGTATCTTTAAAGCTAAATTGTAGTTCTTCATTTTATTTTGTCTACCATAACAATTCTTCCATCATCATAGACGAGGCTGAATAGAGTACACATGTTTTTTTTTTTTTTTTTTTTTTTAATTTTAAAATCTTGATTGTATTGAGACCTTGTTTTTGCATTGATGTTCGTCAAAGGATCACATGATTCAATAAAATAATAATGAAAATGTATTTATAGATGCAAGAATAAGCCTACGATGGAAGAAATAAAACTCCACATACTTACTGTAAATGTGAAAGGATTTGTATTTCATCATTGAACCAAATGTACAGAGTCAGCCATATATAGGCCCAGACCACACACACACACACTCATGGACACTTCCTGTATGGGCCCAACATACACAGATACAATACTACTCCTAATTACACAACTAACTATCAACTAACACGCCAATGTGAGTTGTCATAGATGGTAAGGGATCCAGGATTAGGCCCTTGGGTCGTGGGTTCGATCCCCTCTGCCGTCGCTGGGACTCCTTTGTTAGGCGATCTCGTAAGTCCCCAGTAAGTGCTCATAGAGCCCAGGGCCGTGCCCTGGCCTTTGTGGGGGACTGATGTCGAACCCCTCCAAAACCTTTTCTTATCAAAAAAAAAAAAACTATCAACTAACACTAATACTCCCCCTCAAGTTAGGGCTATAGATATCAATGACACCTAACTTGCTCAGCAAATATTCATGAGCCTCTATCCCCAAGCTCTTTGTCAATATGTCAGCCAATTGTTCTTCTGACTTGACATGCTTTAGATCTATCAAACCTTCCTGCAACTTTTCCCTAACAAAGTGACAATCTATTTCAATATGTTTCGTTCTTTCATGAAATACAGGATTGCTAGCAATATGTATTGCCGTGCTACTATCACAAAATACATTTGCAGGCTCTACATTAATTACATGTAAATCTTTTAATAAACCAACAATCCAAACTATTTCCGAAGTCACATGCCCAACTCGCTCGCAGTATTCAAACCTTTCCGCGAGGACTTGGACACTGTGTTCTGTTTCTTTGACTTCCACGATATTAAGGATCCTCCCAGCTTTACCGCATATCCGGTCACTGATCGTCTACTATCTTTACATGCAGCCCAATCCGAATCGCAATAACACTCCAGCTGCATTTGACTGTTTGAAGACAAGAGGATACCTAGACCCGGTGTTCCTTTCAAATAGCACAGCACCCTCATTGCTCCATTCATATGCGACTCCCTTGGTTCCACAAGAAATTGACTAAATACCTGCACAGGATAACAGATATCAGGACGAGTGACAGTCAAATACGATAACCTACCAATTAATCTTCTTCGGCTTCTTCGCTGTTTTCTTTGGATTCTGATCTATTTCGGTCACATTTGCTCGTGGGTGCTCCACGAGTTCTGCATTTTTCTCCATTGGTGTTGGTGCTGGAATGGAAGCACTCAACCCCATATCACTAATCAAATCAAGGGTGTACTTTCTCTGATTTAAAACTATTCCAACCTTTGACCGTGCTATTTCTAACCCCAAGAAATATTTGGCAGCACCTAAATCCTTGATTCTGAATTGAGTGTGTAAATAGGTCTTTGTCTCCTCAATAGCTTCTCTATTACTTCCCGTAATGAGTAAATCATCCACATAAACCAACACGACAATCATCTCACCCTTCTTCCATTTTATAAACAAAGAGTAATCATGCAAACTCTGCTTGAAACCTCCTTTCACCAATGCAAGTGTGAGCTTGGCATTCCATTGCCTTGAAGCTTGCTTCAATCCATACAAAGACTTGGTTAACTTGCATACCTTTCCCTTTCCAACATCTTTAAAACCTTTAGGAATCACCATATACACTTCCTCATGAAGATCTCCTTGTAAGAAAGCATTATGCACGTCCATTTGGAAGATATCCCAATTATGTACAGCTGCAAGAGTAAGAACGGCCCTCACCGTTACCATCTTTACCACCGGCGAGAATGTCTCATAATAATCTACACCTTCTGTTTGAGTATACCCCTTTGCCACCAAATGGGCCTTATACTTTTGCTACATTACCATTTGAGTCATACTTAATTTTATAGACCCACTTACACCCAATTGGATGCTTGCCTTCCGGGAGTTCAACAATGTCCCAAGTGTGATTTAATTCTAGGGCTTTAATCTCATCCTTCATTGCCGTTTTCCAATTTTGGTTTTTCACGGCTTCCTCAAACGTCCTAGGTTCAACAAAAGTATCAAAGACAACATACAAACTTCTTGTATGAGGAAGATAAATTGAACCGGTATAGTAATTTTGTATAGGATAAGGAACAACTCCCCGTTTAACCATTCCAGCTTCATGCTGATTGGACCCATTACCCACCTCCAATTGTTGAGATGGAAGGTGAAAAGTAGTTTCATAATCATTCAGCCATCTAAGTGGCCTCCTATCTCTTGCAGAGCGCCTATGCGAATAAGGCGGAGATGTGTGTAGGTTATTTGATTCAGTCCTACCTTCTAGATTTTCAAATGTTCCCTGTGGCAAAATCTCATTTTCATATACAAAAGGGTTAGGTAGAATCTCATTTTCATATACAAAAGGGTTAGGTAGTGAAGGAGATACTCCCCCTGGATTGTAACCATCCCTTTCCTAGAAAGGAAACCTCTCTTCCACAAAGCTTACATGTCGGCTAACCATCATCATTTTCGTATTCAAATTATATAAAAGATAACCTTTTTGAGTTGTAGGGTAACCCATGAAAACACATGCATCTGCCCTACAAGACAATTTATCAATATCATGCAATTTAGTAGCATAGGCTAAGCAACCAAACACTCTCAAAAAACCCAGAGAAGGCACACTACCATGAATCAACTCATATGGAGTCCTATAGTGCAGTACCTTACTAGGTGTTCTATTAATCAAGTAAGATGCAACCCTAATACTCTCCCCCCAAAACTTAGTAGGCATACTTGCATGCAACATCAAGCATCTAGCAACTTCTAACAAATGTCTATGTTTCCTCTCCACAACCCCATTTTGTTGGGGAGTATAGGGACAAGAAGTTTGATGTAAAATACCTTTGTCGTGAAAGAAAGAATTGACAGTGGAGTTCACAAATTCCAATCCATTGTCACTCCTTACTCTTTTGACATTTGCTTTATATTGAGTAGAAATATAGGTAATAAATGTCTTGATATGCAGAACATATTCAGATTTATGTGACATAAGAAATATCCAGACTCCACGTGAAAAATCATCCACTATTGTTAAGAAATAACGAAAACCTTGATGTGTGGGTTCCTTATAGGGTCCCCAAACATCCATGTGTAACATTTCAAAACGACATGTAGTCTTAATTGTACTAACAGGGAAGGGGAGTCGAGTCTGTTTCGATTGGACACAAATGTCACAATGGACATTATCAGAGAGTGTAACATGCTTCTTTATTTCAACCAAATGTTTGAGAACATGTAAAGGCGCATGGCCAAGTCTATGATGCCATATATCAGATTTTACATCTTTCAAAGTGCATACAGATTGCATAGAAGAAAGAAAAGCATTCTGGAAATCAGATAGGCAGTCTAATTGAACATTTTCTTGCAGCATATAAAGACCATGAGTGAGTTTACCAATCCCCTTGATCGTCCCACTCAAGGTGTCCTGCAAAACACACACATCAAGAAAAAACAAAGCTATATAATGTGCATGGGAAGTGAGTTGAGAAATAGATATTAAGTTGAATTTCAGGCCAGGGGCATAGAAAACACCTTCTAAGGGAATATTGTTACCAACTTTCACATTTCCTATGTGTGTGACGATTAATCTCTCACCATTAGGTACCCTAATTCTCTTAATTGGGCCATGATAAGTGTTGTAAGTGTGCAAATAATTCAGATTACTAACAACATGTATATTTGCTCCTGAGTCTAACAGCCATACAGGAGAAGAGGAAACAACATTAATCAAACCTGTAGATGAAGTTCCAACAGCACCCACAGTAGTATCCACGAGATCCTGAGGAGGGCCTTTCGTCTTATCATTCTCAAGTAAACGTAGCAGCTGCTCATATTGTTGAGCGGTAAGGTTCCCTGCAACTCCAATAGATTAAGAAGCTCCAAGTGCAGAAGTAGTACGCGTGGAAGACTCTCGTATAGGTCTCGGCCTCCAATTATCTGGGAAACCAATAATGTTGAAACATTGCTCCTTCTTGTGCCCCTTTCTGCGGCAATGTGAACACTCATCTAGTTGATTATTTCCTCTCCCTTGATAGGAGGTCCAATCTTGTTGATTATTTCCTCTCCCTTGATAGGAGGTCCGACCTCTACCACGTCCCCCTCTTCCATTTGATGCAAACATCACAGTATTCTCAGGAGAAGGTTCAATGTGACTAGTGCCAAGAGATCGATGGGTTTCGTGTTGCGAAATCATAGAGAATGCTTGATTGACTGTAGGTAGAGGGCTTAACATCAGAACATGATTCCGAGCTTGGGAGTAGCTCTCATTAAGACCCATTAAGAATTGAAACAGCCGTTGTTCTTGGACAATTTTAGTAAATTGTTGAGAAGTGCGACACTCACACGAAGGCAGTGGGACAAGACTATCAAACTCTTCCCAATGATCTTTCAATTTAGAGTAATAGGCAGCCACAGAAAGGTTACCTTGGGTCAGTGTATTGATCGCACGATGAAGGCTAAACGTTTTGGAACCATCAGATTTATCAAAACGTTCCTTCAAGTCATCCCATACAGATTTGGCATTCTCAGAAAAGGAAATACCTCCACAGAGCGATTTGTCAACAGAAGTTATCAGCCATGACAGAACCACAGCATTGCACCTATCCCACGTGCTCTTGAGATTATCGGTCTGATCCGCATGAGTACAGCTTCCATCAACAAATCCATATTTATTCCTCCCCAACAATGCTATACGCATTGAATGACTCCAGATGGGATAATTTTCTGAGCTAGTGAGGACAGCAGATACCAGCAGGGTGGCTTGCGTGTCAGAAGGATGAAGAAACAAAGGGTGGTTAAAACCGAGGTTCCCTGGATCAGCAGCACGAGCTGAAGTTTGACCATCCATAGCCATGTTCTTCGAAAGAGATGAAAACCAGTATTACTGAAAGCAAAAATTCTGAGAATGAGATTCCCAGAGTCGGCAATATAATCTTTGAAATACCAAGAATAGAGAACCATGGAACCTCCAAGTCAAATAACCCTCAGAATGATTACTCAGAACCAACACAAAATCAGACAAGCATAATACTTGCAAAATCAGACGAGCATAATACTTCCAGAACCAGTTCAATGTGAAATCAGAACAGTCAGCGAAAACGAAATCAAGAAATTCAACCAGGTCGAGAAGTTGAGAATATTGAACCAACGTGAAATTCAACTACTTCCAGAACCAGTTCAATGTGAAATCAGAACAGTCAGAGAAAACAAAATCAAGAAATTCAACCAGGTCGAGAAGTCGAGAATATTGAACCAACGTGAAATTCAACCAAGTCGAGAATCACCGTCGACCTAAATGCACGAACTGAGAGAAACCGCGAACCACCGTGTACGTGTGAACCACCGCGAGCAAGAATCAGAAATCACCTGAAAGCCACCGCGAACCACCGCGTATTTCGAACAAGAAACCGCGAACCACCGTGAACTAGAACCATCGTCGATGATCAGGGAGCCACCGCGAGTTTCAACCAAGAAAGTCGTTTCAACCAAGAAAGCCGAGAATCACCGTCGCCAGCGTCGGAATTCAACCAAGAAACCGTGAACCACCGTGAATCACCGGCGAAGAATTGGTGAAGAATCGAATCAGGCGTGAAGGGCGTATTGTGATTCAAGAAGAAACCGGGTCAGAATACTTGACCCGAATTCGTGTACCCAACATATATGGCTCTGGTACCATGTAAATGTGAAAGGATTTGTATTTCATCATTGAACCAAATGTACAGAGTCAGCCATATATAGGCCCAGACCACACACACACTCATGGACACTTCCTGTATGGGCCCAACATACACAGAGTCTCCCACCAGGAAGGAAATTTGAAAGAACGTGGAGACATATCCAATTTAAATAATATCATATTTTGAATTTTAATTTTAAAGAAAAAGTAGCACCCTATAATAAAAAAAAAAACAGAAATATAATTGATTATATAATAAGCATTATTAACTATGTTTTATGTTATAAAATGAGTAAGTATAAATTGTAGTCCTCCGTCCCTATATTACATAATCACTAACCTTTCAAAATTTAGATCGGGCTTCTCTCATTTTCTTTTCTTATTTGCTACTGCCATTTCCCTCCTAATTACTTGAAAGATTATTTTGTATGTTTACGAGGATTAGTTAACATATTAGTATTTCCTTTTACATTAATAAGGGAAGTGGCCTATGTATTGCAAGGAATCATAGTAAGTTTGAGAGTTGTGTAGATGATTATTATGAATAATGTGCTTTTTTGTTTTTTGTTTTAAAAAACTTTTAAACACATGTTGATGACAAAACCACGTAACAAAGACAACTATGCATATGTAAACTAAAGTTATCAAATTCGGATACGAATAATGAATCGAAAAGTCTATTTTTAGAATTGTGAATCGAAATGTATAGTGAATCATCATATTTATGATAAATGTTAAGAATGATATTAATATATTTGTCACATAAGAGGATCTCAAAATTTTGTACATATTAACATTTTAAAGGCAAAATAATGTTTTCCTTTGTGTGAAATCCCTTTTGATCACATTATTTCTTATATTGGAATTTCCATCTTTAAAATATATAATTGTCCTCTATATTAAATGTGTACGTCAAATATTTATTTATTGGGCTTTAATTAATATTTTAATCAAGCATAGTTTATCACATCATGAAATCGAATGAAATTGGGAATGCGAATGAGGAATATTTGAGACGAAGCCTTATATTAACGTGAATTGTTATTTTATTGACCAGAATATTAAGGGTGAAAAATTAATGAGACAAAACTGTGCAAGAATATCATTATATTATAACGGTTATAATTAGGGAAATTTAATGAGCCGAACGTAACATAATTAGAAAATTTGAATAATGTAGAGAGAATAATCGATCTTAATAAGCCAATATTAATATCCAGCACAAATTTCTCCCATATGAAACTCCAAATTAATTTAACGTTACAGATTCACAACATATATAATTAATATTCTTCAGACAAAAAAAAAGCATATATATTCTATTGAATTTACCTCCAGCAAGTAAATCAACATGATCGCCAATATACTCACACTCACATCTATGATCCCAAAAATTCAATCCCTCTTCACTCTTCTCATCTCACTGCTTCTCTTCGTCGCTCTCACAGGTAGTTACACACACACACCCACACAATACAAAGGATGAAATAAGGGGAAATTGGTGAAAAGTTTCTATTCCAGAATTTTATTGGCAAGAAGGATATGAATATGAGTACAAAGTTCCGGTACTTTTTGTGTATAAATGTAAGATTAAGATGCAATTTTGTCTTAAAAGTAACAATCTAAGGGCGTTAGGTATCCAATATTTTTTTTTAGTAATTTTACTTTGAAAGTAACCAAAACGTAGCTATTTTTTCCCCTAACCGTTAAAAATGTCAGCAGTTTTTGGACAAAATTGTTCTTAAAAAAACTTCTAGACATCCATTCCTAATTGATTATTTCTGGGACTAAATTCAACCTTAAACCTAAAAAATATATTTGGCCCTTTTGACTAAGTTTCAAACCTGAATTCTTACCTATTTTTCCAGGCAATACGTTGTTGATTATAGTGATTTAATGAAGTGATGGCTTTAATATTGCAGAAGCCAGAAAGTTTCATCATGAGAAGAAAAGGGATATGAAACTGTTTGTTTTTGGAGACTCATATGTTGACACTGGCAATTTCCTCCACTCTGCGTCCTATAAACCACCTAATGGAATCACCTTTCCTGGTAAACCTTCAGGCAGGTTTGGTGATGGTCGAGTTCTTACTGATTATATAGGTACTAATCTTTTTCTTCACCCATCTCTTATTTTTTTCATTTCTTTTGTAACAAACTATATATCATGTATTTTTTTTATTAACCAAATTAAAACTTTTCAAATGTGATTTTTATATCTCTTTCGCTTCTCCTTTTTGATCGACCTCGATGTACCGGCTTTTTCTACATATAATTAATTACTCCTCTAGCCCTAAACATAAGAGATAGTTAGATTATATTATTGGTTTTGGTGTAATAGCTTAATCCAATTTATCTTTTATATTTATCATTTTTTTCTCAAATTAATTTACCAAATTTGTAAATTGATACTTACACATATAATCTAGTGTTACAGGGAGGATAAGTCATCACATTTGTTATATTTAAGATTTTATGTTTTTTTTTTTAAAATTTATTCAAATTAGTTAAGTAGTTCTCACATTAGTAAGTACTGGAGGAGTGTTTTAATTTATCATATTGCTGCTCAACTAGATCAGCCATTACTTTAATTTTTATTGTCAGTTTTATTTGACATTGTTCTAAAAGAACTGCATGCGATTTTGTTTTGTTGATATATCTACGGCGACAAGAAACTGAAAATTCAATAATTTTTTATTGAATAGGGGAAGTTACCATCAATATCGATATTAATATATAAAACATAAAAATGTAATTAGCATTTTTTTAGTGCTTGGACGTAGATATACATATTCCTTCTTATTTTTATGGTTATTTTCTTTTCCTTTTGTGATGTTTAGATATTTAATTATACATATTTCCCCATCATTTAATGTAGTTTGAGCAATCTTTACATACCGAAATATAAAATTAAATCTATAAAAATTTGTAGTATTATTTGTAAAGTTAATTACCACTGATTTCGGGTAAAAAATATGAACTCGAGCCTACAATTTTGTCGTACCTGTCATTCATAGTTCGTGAATAATATAACTTGTTATAAATTTTATCTTTTTATAGTATTTTATGTTAATACATATGGCTATCCCTCAAACAATACAGTTTAAAGTCTGTATTTTGGTACTTTAAATTCACATCAAGTTTCAGTTTGATCAGTTAATTAAGCTTGTAAAATGTTTTTTTAAAAAAAATAAAAAAAATCTAAGCATGCTTTCTAAGAATTCAATTACAAAGTCATCATATAATCGCTCAGCCAGAATCTTTTGTAAAATGATACTAATAGTGTTAAGATTAAGGGAGGACTATAAACTGAAATGTAAACTTATATATAGCATCAAACATACACTTTAACCAATAATATATATTATTTTATTCAAATTTATTTCATCTAATAATTTATATATTTCGTGACATGCAGCTTCATTTTTGGGAATAAGAACGCCAATACCATACATATTCAGAAATGGCGTAGAGAAATCAAAACTAAAAAATGGGATGAACTTTGCGTTTGGAGGGACTGGAATTTTCAACACAACATTAGGCGTGGGACCAAACCTTACCACCCAAATCAACTCTTTCCAAAACCTTATTCAACAAAATGTCTACACCAGACACGGCCTTAAATCCTCTGTTGCTCTGGTAAATGCTGGTGGTAATGATTATGCTACATTTTTAGCAACAAATGGGACCCTCAAGGTGAGTTCTTTATTTGATTCTATATTTTAATTAATGGAGTACTACTTTAGGTCTTTAATATAAGAGCTACTCCCTCTGGTCTTTATTATAAGACATCAACTAATAATTCTCACAAACCAATAAAAACAATTAAAATCAATAAAGTTAGCGTACAATTTAAGTAACTTTCAATATTACCTCTACTAATTGCACTAAACTCTAATATCATATCAATCATTACTCTCACCCACTACCCTTATTTATTAGGGGCATACATGGAAAAAAATAATTAATGCTCCTAGCGAACAAGCAAGTGCCTTATAAAAAAACCAAATAAACTTGCTAGTTGGTGCCTTATAATAATGACCAGAGGGAGTATTTAATTAATTTGAGTAGATTAAAGAAATTAGTTATGTTAGTTATTTATAATAAATAAATATAGGTTGTTTTTCTAAAATACTACATTTTATTATGACTACCATTGGATTAAAACTCCTTAATATGAGCAGTCAATAGGGGTATTTTAGAGAAAAATATAAATTTGGAGCAGAAAGGGAATTGAACAATTTATATTTAGGACCAAATCAAATTCCCAACTAGCTTGTATATGGGAGGCAGTATTATTGCAGTTTTTTTTGTTTGAGTGTTTTATGCTTTGTTTAATTTCTTTTATCATATAACTGTTTGGTATTTATACCACATTCAAGTTTGTCTTTCAATTTTAATTTCATTTATTCTTTGATGGTTCTTTTCATCCTGATTATAATAAATACTTATTAATGCTTTTATATATTAAGGAGTTCAGTTAAAATTGATTAATGCTTTTAAACTTTCAAAGTTAAATCCCCAATAAAGTTCACTAAATAATAAAGGTTATATACTTAGTCCAAAGAACTGAAGAAGTTTTATGAAGGAAAAATGTATTTAGGATGTTGAGTTGGATTAAGGTTACGCCTTAAGCCCTTCAAAAGATATAAGAGGCAGGTTGTTCTTGAGAAAATGTTTTTTGTTTTGTTACTTTAACTGTGAGACAATTCTCACATAAGGATATTTACCTATACTATAATTTGATCTAGTATTCTTTAATTTTATATATATCTGTCTCTGTCTCTGTGTGTGTGTGTCAAATATTTATACCAGCACTTGAATTATAGGAAGTATTGTAAAGCAATCAAACAAATAAATCACCAACAAAATATTTGAAATCAAGAACTTATCTGAAAGAAATGTTGAACCATAATAATCAACAATATTAAAAGTAATGTCTGATATTTTAGCATGAACATTTACATTAAACCGATAATCCAAAAGACACAGAACTGAAACTAAAATTTGTCAGATGTTTGGTGCATAAAGTACATCATGGAGAGTCAAGGTTTTATTTTAACCACACAGGGCAAACTTGCAAGTGCCATTTCCTTTTACCTCCTTTATCCTCATCTTCACTACAACAAAAAAGTCCATATTTAACGGTTATTTTGTCTATGCATGATGGTTTTGAACCGTCATATATATATATATATATATGCCATAACATATTTGACTGTTCATACATTGAAACTACGGTGGAAAGCCATGTGACTTATGTTACATAATTTTTTGGCTTGTGCGGGCTATTTAACATGCAGGTTTTTTGGTCCTAACCCGCGCGGGCTAGGGCCTAACGGGCCGGGGTGGCCCATTTTGACAACTCTATGGTTCCCTGCATCCTCCACATGATAATTAACATGAATTTAAGAATTATACTCCCTCTAATGTTTAATATAAGGCCTAATTTAATAAAGAAATTGAACTAAAAAATGGGTCTTAAGTACTGAAAGGAGGATTTATACACACACATATATAATTGTTATTTAGAAAAGAAGTCATATACACTTAACAATTACGGTGGAAGCGACAGTACCTCTCATCAGAATCTGACGTTCTTTTGAACTTAGCTTGGGGCTAACTTCGTAATAAACACGGTTAAAAGTTTAACATACAAAGTGATTAACGGTTTATTCTCTGCCGTTGGAGAAGGTGGAGCATTTACCAATTAGGGGTTTTTTATGCCAGCATTAGCAATTAGTTTCTTTAGTACTATTATTACCACATCATCATCATCTATTAAATCTTTAATTATTTATTTTGCACCTTGTGGCCAGTATATAGAGTAAGCATAAAAAGTTAAAAGACTAAAAAGACACTTTATAAAATTAAGAATATTTTTACAACATCTGAAATTCAAATGTGAGCATTTTTTTTTTTTTTTAATGACGTTAAAGTTTAAAGACTGAAAAACACTTTCTAAAGTCAAGGGACTAAAATGAAACCCAGTGTGACTAATATTTTTTTTTTTTTGGTGGCTTTACATGGTATAAGTAATAAATTTGGAGAATCATTATGAGCTCCCAACAAATGAATGCAATCACCAAAAAGTCCAACAACAAGTTATTAGCACACGATGTCAAGTTTTAGTAAAGGAAATGACAACAGGGTTCATATTGGTCATTTGTGATTAAGATTCTTTAGTAATTGCATTCCTTTCTTGCGACCTTATAGTAATTCTTCCTGCCAAATATCAACCACTCATTTACTCATTGGTTTATTCATTAATTAATTTTTCTGTATGCATGGTATATATAGGAAATAGGAGCATTTTCGTCAGGTTTAGTGAACAAACTTTGTTTAGATCTGAAACGAATCCAAAGAGTGGGAGTGAAGAAAGTGGCAATAACGTTAATGATGCCAATGGGGTGTGTGCCTCAACAAGCTGCCAACACTTCCTACAAAAAGTGTGCTCAAATTCCCAACAAGATTGCCAGAAACCACAACCACAAGCTCCTTCATTGCCTCGCAAAGCTGAACTTTCATTCAAAGAAGAAACCAGTTTTTGTCAAACTTGATCTCTACCACACTTTCATTTCCATCATTACTTCCATGCAGAGAAGGCGTGCTAGTAAGTTCTTCATGTCTCCTACCTTGACTTTTTCATTATTCTGTGCACTGCTATTTTCTTTTCTTTTGCATCTTTAGAATATTTGGAAGTACGTATATTTAATTCTTTAAACTCCATTAAAAAAGGTTTCAATATGATGTCATCAGTTCAAATTAAAGCATTATTAGTTTTCCTTTGCCCCCCCACCCTCCTTTCCTCCTCTTAACCGATTCAAATTAAATCGGTTATAATAGATGTTTGGTCTTTTTTTTTGGGATCGGCATGTTTGGTCTTCTAAACATATGTCAAGTTTTAGTTTGGTCCATTAAGTTTATAAAATACATGTTTGGTCCCACAATGTTAATATAGATAGTTAGTCTCATTAAGAAAATGCTGACTCAGTAAATTTAAATGTTGACATATTAATATTGAATTTAACATTTTTAAATTGAAAAATATTAAAATCAAAACCTAATGAAGATGCCTTTTGATATAAACTTTCTACGTCAACAACTCATTTTTTTGAAATATAAAAATAAAAATACATTTTATAAATTTAATGGATTAATCCATTAAATTGAAATTTTATGTAAATTTAAAAGATTAAACGCATATTTTAGCCAATGAAATATGCATTTATCTAGTTAGAGTTATTTTTTTCACTATGAAATTTGAATAAAATTGGTTTAAATTTGATTTAAATCCTTCAAGCTAGGGCAAGTTTGTTTGTTTATTTTTTATTTTTTAAAAATACTAATTTAGTTTTTTTGTTTTGAAGGGGTAGGGCCGGTTTAGGTAAGCTTAACATATATAATTTTCAACCCATCCCCATATTTACCTCAAAGTTTCCTCCCCTACTCCCCCGCCTAAAATAACTTCTCCTTTAAAAAATAAAATAAAAAATAATAACAAACAAACTCCCCTATAATAAAAGGAGATGAACTGTAGAGAATAAAGTGGGGGAAACCCTAAATAAGTTGTCTTCTTGTTTATATGTTGTTGAATGATGTAATTTTAGTTTTCTTTATCACATTTTCATCATGAGTTTGAATATTTTAGATGAAAAAAAAAATACTATGTTGGAAGAGTTATCCCTTGCTTCAGCCCAATATACTCAAAACTATATTAAAATCATTAAATATTCACACTCCCTACTGGATACAGTAATACAAAATTAGAATAATAACACTAATTGAAATTCCTGATATATTTTCACCTTTTTGCTGATTTAATTATGCAGAAGATCCGAGCCTAATGAATCCGTTAGAGGCATGTGTAAGTGTTGAAGTGGACAAGGAAGGAGAAAAGATATATAAAATGTGTGAGAAACCAGAAGGATCATTCTTTTGGGACATACTTCATCCTTCTCAAAATGGTTGGCGTGGGGTCTACAAAAAGCTGCAATCTTCCCTTCAACTTCTTCTGTGAGATGTTTGATACCTGTGGAATTATACTATATAAATTTAAGATTAAGAATATTCATAATAATGTATTAATTTTCAAATAAAATTAAACATTATCCATCATATATTATGGCCGGTTAGAGTACTATTATTTTTCCATTGAGAAAAGCATAAACAAGTTTTGATTATAAGAGTTCTGAATACTACATGAATATATAAAAAACAGGGAATGAGTGATGCAGTTTGTTCCATCATAATGTTATAAAAGAACAACATTTTTAAATTTCAAATTAGCCGATCCTTTTGAATCAATTAGGGATTTGTTGGATTTGGAGGCTTGATTTTGGATTTCAATATTTCATTTGGCTTTAAACGGGGTTTCCAAATATCTTAGTGCATGCTCAAAAAATAAATATTCTTTCACAATCTGATATTACATTTATAATAGAGTGAATCATGAAGAATTAGATTTTTGGAGGAAAAAATAGGACAAAAGCAACTACTAGTCTATCATGCATCATGAAGTGGACCAAAGGGTCCTAGCTGATACTTTAGTAACATTGAGTGGACCTTGTTATAATTAACTTGTGGATAATTATTAGCACAAGTTTCTTTCACAGTCCATGGATGAAATTATTTAGATGTAATTTTTCTTGGTTAAAAATAAGAACGGATAGTTAGAGACTAATCTTTTTGAAGCGTAGAGATTAGTAAAGTAGGTTTTGCCTCTCTTAATAAAGCCTTTTTTTACATATGATACAACCTAGTTTAAACTCAAGATATTATGTTTAAGGGACATAGCCATCTATCCAGTGGCGAACTAAGGGGGAGTTATGGGTGGCCCCGCCCCTTAAAATTACAGAATTCAACCCTAATTTTTAGGGAATTGTATTTTATCTTCATAAAAGTTTTAATATTTTCACTTTAGTCTCCTAAAAAGTAAATTTCATGCAGGGGCTAAAATGAAAACATTGAAATAATTATAGGGCTTAAATGTAATATCATGAACATCTAGGTTCTATTATGCAATTTCCGCCCCGTAATTTCAATTTCGGACTCCACCCCTGCATCTATCAACTATATTTTGTTAGGTATATGTCATTTTCTTATGTCATTATTCACAGCGATCAAGGGAGAATTGAACCTTGAAAAGAATAAAGCTCTAGTAATTATCCAACTTGCAAAGTCATGTCCAGCTCATAATAGAATTGGCTTTTTAAAAGTGTCCCAACCAGAACATAGCAATACAAAACCGATCGAATTTTAATCACCCACCACCATGGTGTTGATACTTGATAGGTTTTTGAAAAGGGATTGTGAGAATGAGGAAAGACTTTATGTTCATTTCACTCAGAGAGAGAGAGAGAGAGATTGCTCATATCAATCCTATTTGAGGCACATCCGGACACTAATCTTATTTTGGATGGGAATTAAAAGAAATTGGGGAGGAAAGAATGCTATGAGGGAAAATTCTTAAAAATAATATTTTTTTAAACTATTTTGAAAAGTTTTCCTTTCTAGTATTTATTTGTCATATATTCTTCTCATTTTTCCTTCCATCCAAATATAGGGTAAATGTGAGCATATTTTTCAACAAGGATTTAAAATTTGGTTCACTATGTTGTAAGGACTAACATATTTCACTAGATCCAATTCATGTTGGTTTATCATATATATATTTTCACTTCTTGTTCATATCCATAATTAGGAGGGTAACTCTAATGTTTTGAATGCTATACAATGCCAAATTTCTAATTTTTGAAAAAACAAAACACAAAAAAACTTATTTTTTGCCCTTTTTTTGTTACGGAGTTAGTGGGGTCTTGTGTGTCCACTTGGAGTAACAATACCCTTATATCATATTGGTAGTAGAATTTAAACTTATGACATTGAAAATTATAAATCAACTTGTTATTAATTGAATTAACTTATATTGACAAAAAAAAAGTAAAACATAAAAAATTATTGACACAAAATAAGAACTGCACCATTTATAATAAGATTTAATATATGCATGAGAGAGAAATCTAGTACTACATCTGGTCCTAATTATAAGACATAGTTAACTTTGTTTGGAGAGATTAAGGATGTTAAATAAGTTACTTAATCATTTTATATGTTGTGTATCTTTAGACTATATATTAGTTTATTAGTCAAACTAATTACTTTGAATAAAAAAATTAAAAAAAAAATATTTTAAAGTAATTTAACTAGCTTCCTTAATTTCTCCAAAAAAATTCAACTATGTCTTATAATTAGGACCAGAGGGGGTACTTTTTAAAACATCAAATTTGATATTTAATCCAAATTTGTGTAGTTAAACTCTCCATGTACGAAGAATTTCTTTTGTTTTACTTTTATTTTAAATTTTTTTATAGAAGGGGGCCTCTCGGGCCCATACATTAAAAAAATCTCATACCGAGAAAAGCAGACATAATAGCACGATATTTAAAGGACATCGATTATTTTCTAATCAATCCAAATGTCACACTAATCACAAATAATAGCAGAATGGGGGAAAAAATTTAATTAATTTTTTTTTTTCTATTTTCTTGCAATTATTGAATGAATTTGTGATCTATATCAACTCATGCTGATCACATGGTACATGCTGAATTCTTGTTCTTATTCTTAATTTTAGGTATATATTAAGGATGTCTTTCTATCAAAAGCACTTAATTACTTTGATCGGACTATGGTTATATAGTTTTCATTTATTTATATATTAATCAATGTGAGACTTATATTCTAATAAGTTTTATGTTGGTGAAGGCTAAAAATTTCTCCTAGAGCATCATAAGTTCGAAACTGACATATCCTAATATTATTCTTGCTTCTTTTTTATTTTTTTCTCTTAATTTTTTTTTTCAATTCATTTTTTTTGTTTGGACTTGTACTTTTTTGAGTTTTAGGTTTCAGGGCATATCTTCATTGTTTTTCTTTGTCTAGACTTGTACTTTTTTAAATTCAATGTGGAATCAGAGCTATGGGATAAGAAAAAAAATAGAATAAGAAAATAAAGAAAAATTGAATATTGGAAAAAAAAAATCGAATTGCTTTGGCACCACACTGAATTCTTAATATAATATTGAAGGATAGGGATAAAGTTCTTATTTTCTTTGGAAGTTTTTTCAGAAAGACTTAAGACCCGAAAGTTTTTTTGAAGCAAAATTGTCCCAAAAGTTTAAAAACATAGCAATCTTGCCCTTCCGTTAATCTTGACCGTTAAATTGTTGCTCCAATTTGTAAACTTTCAGGGTAAAATTGCTCTTAAAAAAAACTTCCAAGGTAAAATTGCTCCATTTTGTTAACTTCCGAGGCAATTTTGCTCTAAAAAAAACTTTCGGATCGCTAAGTCTTTCCCGAAATAAAAACTTCCAAGACAAATAAGACCATTATCCCTTAAAGGATATGTTGAGGGTCTCTTTCTATCAAAAAGACTTAACCCAATTTGATATTGGATTTACCTTATAATTATATACATTTCACAAACCTTTGTATTAATGGATTTAGCATTTACATTCTAATAATACAAACCAATCAAAAATATGTTCTATGTTCTGATTTGATTTTGAATCTAATTTGAAAATATAATGAATGTGACCATTAAAATCATTTAAATGATTTATAGACTGAATTAAAAAGGAAAAAAACTTAAAAAATTTGATGACACTAAAAAATCTCCCACATGTACAAATCAAGCACCCTAGCTTGGTAACTTTCCTCTTCCTCCTCATCTTCCTCTTGTGATCAACTAACAAACAAAATGGCTTTATCCTCAACACTATCTCCTCTTTTGCCATTATCTCTGCTTCTCATCGTCTCTTTCATCACCAACAACAAAACTCTAGCAGGTGACCCAGATATCATCTCAGATTTCACAGTCCCACAACAAACCAACAACACTTCAATCAATGGATCCTTTTTCACTTACACTGGACTCCGAGGATTATTAACCCATCCTCCTCAAACTCCTCAAACATCATTCAAAGCAACAAAAGTCACTATGCTTGAGTTCCCAGCTCTTAATGGCCAAAGCATATCCTATGCTCTATTTCAGTTTCCTTCTGGCAGCATCAATCCTCCTCACACTCACCCTCGCGCCTCGGAGCTTCTTTTCCTTCTCCATGGTTCGTTACAAGTTGGTTTCGTCGATACGAAACGCGGTCTCTACACGCAAACTGTAGAAGCTGGAGATATGTTCATATTTCCAAAGGGGTTGGTCCATTATCAGTATAATCCTCATGTTGCTCATGCCATTGCCATATCTGCTTTTCCAAGTGCAAATGCAGGAACTGTGTCTCTGCCCATTTCGTTGTTTGGAACTGGGATTGATGAAGTGGTTTTGGCAAAGGCTTTCAACATTGATGTTTCTACTGTGAAGAAGATTATTGACTCAGTCAACAAGTCTTGAGGTGGTGTGTAAAGTTTAGCTCTCTTGTGTTATATTGATTCTGTCGGATCTTCAGTTTGTATCTTGATAAGTTGTTTGGGTTGTTTGGTACGGGAGATTTGCAAGGAAGGGGATAGAAAATTTTTAAGAGTTGAATTTTTAAAAGAATTAAGGTCATTTTTGTATTGGAAGTTTTTACCGACAGGTAATTTTACCTTAAAAGTTTTTTGGGATTAGTTTTGCCCCAGAAGTATAAAAAATGAAGCAATTTTGCCCTGATCGTTATTTCAGATAATTTTGACCGTTAATTAACCAAATACGCTGAGATGACAATTTACATGTTATCCATGTCATTTTTGTTAAGGTATAAATTTGCACTGGAAGTCCATGTGTCACCTACTTCATCTGTTTTCAAAGTTAGATTTATAACTTTTCCGGAAAATTTGTACTTTAACAAAACTGACTTGGATAACATGTGAAGTGTAAGCTCAGCATATTTGGTCAATTAAAGGTCAAAATTAACTGGGTTGATGGTCAAGGCTAAATTATTCCATTTTTAATACTTCCAAAACAAAATTGCCACCCGAAAAATTTCCGGGGCAAAATCGCCTTAGTTAAAACTTGAGGGAAATATGCCCCTTACCCCTTTTTTAAAAATTGGAGAAGTGAGGTTATAAAATTTTAATAAGGAAAAAATGTAAGATATAAAAAGAAAAAAGAAAAAAAAACAATAAAAAAAAAAAACTTTTAATCCCACTTATCTAGTTTTTAAAAAAATTAAACTCATACAATTTATCCTCCCCTCACCTTTAAATCCTGCGTACCAAGCATGTGATTTTACCAAATAAGTCTTCCTGTTTTCTCTCCTCTAGTCCTCGGTAAATTTATTGTAATTGTACTCCCTCGATAATTGCTGGCATAGTTTATAACATCTGCGAATAAAAGGTACTTTAGTATAATTTTATTTGTTTATTTATCAGAGCATTAAATGTAGCAAAAATTACTCATAGGTTATGAGCAAGAAAATTAAATACAGTAAGCTCATAAGAAATTCTCCCTTTTTTCTTTCCAAATTTTACATGTTTTAACTTGTAAACAATGCAAATTTTTCTAGCTTTCTCTAGTAACCCTAAAATTTGAATTCTCTCTTCTCTGCCTCACAACCCTCCTTAATCTCTTTCGCCGGCGGCGGCTTGTGGTATTATCATAAGCCGCCGGCAAGTATCATTCTATGCCACAACTACGTTAAAGTGCTAAATCGGTTCACAAATCTTTGATCTGTGGACTTCTCCCCCTGATTTCTGGCGGTTGTGGACTTCTCTCGTCTTTGTGGCGAGTTTTTTCATCTCCTTTTTCAGAGCTGTTCTGCGAATGTGAGAGCTATCTATCTTTTGTTTCTTTTTTTGTGGTGCTGGGTTTTGTGGTAGTGTTCTTGTTTTCTCAGGAAATAAACAGATCTATGAGATTTGAGTATAAATCCTCTTGGTTGGATGGTTGTTTGAACGTTATTAGATTCGACTATCACCTGGTGGCTCGGATCTGCATTCTTGGGGGAAGATATGAAGAGGTGTTGTTTGGTGTATGGTCGAGATCACCATATTTGCTTGAACGAAGGAGCAGAAGTGTTCTTTAGGATATCATGAGTTTTCTTTCTTCTGAGGTTGGGTTTTCTTTGATCATTATCCCAAGTCGAGGGTATCTGTGCAGTTGCTCTAATTGCAGCTAATGCTTATAAGGAGGTGTGCTCGTTAGGGTGAGTTTTACAACCAACACTTTTTTTCACGTCTCTTCTAACATTGGATATTAAGAAGACTAGTTTTGTCTATGCTTCTACTTCTGCTCTTAAATATTTAATGTATGGTGATTGACTGTTTTTGTATTTGGCTTATTTTATTGTATTTGATTTGACTTTGTTTGTATTCCATCTTCAGTTTATTTTCATGTATTGCATCAGTTTGCAGTAATAATATAAATAGCTTTTGACCAAAAAAAACTTGTAAACAACGGGTTCACATTACGTGCTTATCCTAATGTGCTCCTTATGTGCATGTCTCTCTAATTAGAGGGATAAGCACATTTTATTTTATTTTATATTTTTTTTTTATTTAGATTAAAATTATATGTTGCTTTCTAAATTTTTTTTTGTACTCAGTATCTCAAATTAATTAGTTTCCGGATACTTTGGTTACAAGATAAATATTTCTAGGTGCAGAACTGAAACTAATTAATTTGAGATTCCGGGTGCAACTTTTTTTTTTTTTTTTAGAAAACAACATATAATTTTAATCTAAGTAAATAAAATAAAAAATAAATAAATAAAATGTGCTTGTCCCTCTAATTAGAGGGACAAGCACATAAAGGACATACACCTTATGTGCTTCCGTAAACAATGCAACTCGATTTATGAATATGAAAGTTCGACTTGAAACAATAAAATATTAAATTTAACTTTTAGAGATATAAGTTTGACCTGTATATATTAAATTTAGGACCTCTTTGTATTTAATTTTGGATTAATATAATATTTGACCTTTATAGTTTACATGATTTTGTTTTCTTTAGTTTTAGATTATATTTTGGCCCCAATGGTTAGACTTATATTAAAATAAAGGGACAAACATTTTAGACAAAAATAAACTTGATGAAAAAAAAAACCTTTAGTTTGAAATTATAAAGACCAAAATCAAAATGAGGGCAAATTATAAGGGCTGAACATAACATTGTTTTAAGTATTCAATTTTCGTATATGAAATCTAAGTAATTTTTCTTAAATGTACTATACAATAATACGTTGTCATATAATAGCCTTGTATTGTGGTTCTTCAAAACGAGTCATTTTAGTCAGTTTGTGATAGCACTGTGAGCAGCTAAGAAGCCAGTCTGATCTAAAAAAGGGCAGAAAATAACATTATTAAAAAAAGCATTAATTTACTTATCTCAAACTGCCCATTGAAGGCAGAAACAAATGTGATAGGTGTTTCAAGTTTCATCCAATTATTTATTTAGACCATACCTTAAATTTTTTTTGCTCATGGACCATACCTTAAATTAGGGATTATAACGAGTGTTTCTGAAATTAAATGGCAATCTCAAAGTTAAAACGGTCTCAATCCAGGGCAACTTTCTTTCCTTGCTTCCATTTCCAGCTCAAGGTTTAAAAACCATCGCTTGCCAATGTAAAATGTAAATGGTCGAATTAAGATTAAGCCAGTCTAATAAAAAGTGCCCGAGAAATTCCACAGCTAAGTGAACCCAAAATCTATTTCACCTGGACTTTCATTCACCAAAAACAATCACCTCATTTTGTAATGAACACATGCCCAAATCTCAAAAGACTAGCATGAGGGATATAGCCCCTTTATCTTATAACCTCACTCCACTTGTGAGGCTTTCCGATATGCACATTACTCACAAATTCAAGCATCTTCGCCGTTCAGCTGCAATCATAAATGATAAACGGATTCATCTCTTATATAATTAGCCAGATCGTCTGAAGCATGAACAGAATCACCTTTGTTCCGAAGGCTTTAATGAAAGCGATTCCCTTCAGTACTGCTAACTATCATAGGAGGATGCCCCTCGGCATGTCAAATTCACATAAAAAAACGAAATAGTTGTTCACTCCTATGAATCTGAAGAACCTTTTACGTAAAAATCTCGTCTACTTGAATACTAAAATACTAATAAGCTTCCTCCTTGGTTGTATATAGCATCACCAAGGGGCATTTTCATAAGCACCGTTATACACATGCATAACAGTGCTTTGGATAATGCTATTAAAAGGTTGCAAAATCAAGCAACCGTTGGTTTGAACAGCCATGGTCAGCCCTGAATTATCATGAGGGAAGGATCTGTTCATGTGCGTGCTTCTTGACTTCTAAAGTTAGTGACACCTTCACAAACTTGAGTTATATTGGACAAACAAGAACGCATGCATTAAACATCACAGTTACAAAAAAACAACAGGAGGATACTTGTCCCTATCAGAAAAGTATAGGATCATATCATAACAAAACACAGTTAACATGGTTGCTGCGTCAAACAACACAGCTACATGTAAACAAGAGACACAACCCATAAAACGAAGACATTCCACGAAGAGTCCAGGCGTGTCCTTTATTCTTCATAATTACATCTCAATGGCGGTTGAATAACAAAGTCAGCCCTGTGAAGTCCCTTCAGGTTTCTAACAAACCAAAAAAGAAAGAATGAAGTGTTAGATTGTGGTTAAAAGAATAAATGCCGCATATCTGTGGCGAAGTTAAGGAAGTATAACAAATTCTATCCCTTTTCATTTGAATCAGAACATCCACATAAAAATAATGTACGGGGGTGAAGATTCCAGTTGGCCCCAGGAATTGTGCTTATATGTGGTTCAGTGCACATATTGGGCACATTTTATTAGCTAAATCAGAAAACTTTGATTATATTTTATTAATGGCTAAATGACTGGTGAGTGCAAGAATTTTGTTCTATTCTCTATAATCCTTCAAACACTTGGTGCGGATAGTGGCGGCATAACCCAGAACCAAGCGACAAACTTATGTGGAGAATGACAATAGGGAAAGAAAACGAATGATAAAACTTTGAAGAATACTATAACTGAGAAGGGAGATATGATAGAACAGAGGGAGAATGATATATATAAAAAATCAAAAGCACCAGAAACAAAGACGGAGAAGAACTAAATGCTGATGGCAATCACAGAGCCATTCAGGGAATGGACCATTGGAGGGTCAACTGAGCAAACACACAACACAAAAACGCTTGAAATAAGCCCCTTTGCATATATGGAGTTCATCAGACTGCACCAAATGACATACCCAACTAGCCATAGCATTGCACCAAATGCATCACATTGTAGTTTATCCATTTAATAAGTAATTCAACAACTTTAAACCTTCCAATATCAACTACTGACACAGCTTTGATGATTATCATGTCAACCATATTTTCAACACAAGAAAGTGGCATTCTAGTCTATAGAATCCTACTGCAGATTCTGCCACCATAAGACTACTATCAACAAGAGAACAAGGAAAACTAGACAAGTATGTGCCACGTGCTCCACAATTGAGTGCTTTGAAACTAATTATTTTTTATTTGGAGAAGAAACATTGGAAGGACCGATTCAAACCATTACTAACCAAATGCCCCTGCACCATTACCAGCTAAACTAGTCCCAAGTAGCTGATTATTACACTTTTTAAAAGGAGACAAGTGGTATTCATATGTGAATAATTATAGACGGAAGTAAAAAAGGAAAAGGTTAAGGTATAAATCTGTCCCAGAAGTTTTCGCTGAGGTGCAAATGTAGCCTTGGAAGTTTTTTTAGGTTCAATGTCACCTCATAATTTTTAGAACGTAGAAATGTTGTCCTATTCTGTTAACAAACTAGCGTTGGCTGTTAAAAAATTGACGATGACCATTAACTTATTCACGGAAATGGGCAATATTGCTCTATTTTAACACTTTCGGGGCAACATTGAACCTAAAAAACTTCTAGGGCAACATTTCTCCCCACCGAAAACTTTCGGGGCAAATTTGCATCTTAATCCAAAAAGAAAATTGTCTTCCAATCGTCATCCTAAGTTATACATTGTGAATTGTAATTGTAAATACACATACTTTGACACATTAATAGACCATAATGCTATCCTGTCTTGCTCATAATGTGCATAACCATTTGCTACCTCACACAAATCATATGAGCAGTTTCACCTCATGGTACCTCGATAACCCCAAGAAAATCATAAGAGCAGTTTAACAATGCACTTTATACAAAAAAATACACCGATGGTATGAAACATAAAAAAGTATTGCTAAGAGAACATGATTATACCTTATCAGTATTTGCTTTCTCTTTCTCAGCCTTTTCCTTCCTTTTCCTTCTCAGACTTTTCCTTCTGTTTCTCCAACCTTTCCCTCTCCCATTTCTGTAGCAAAAAGGGGGGAAAAAAAAACAATATAAAAGAGATAGATATTTATAGCTAGTCAGTTATGCTGCAGCAGTGTATCAAAATGATCATACTTAATATTTGATACACTTACTGAATAGAAATCGTTCAGCCATCTCCATATTTACATTAATCTCTTACAGACGAGACAAAAGAATCTACATATAACATATAAATACACACTCACACGAAGACCAGCTATCAAATATTTACTCTTATAAAAAAGTCCGTGATCTTGGAACGATTAATCCCAGTAAACCGACTAAAAATTTGAGGGAAGAGCATCATAATCTAATCCCATGAAATGTTTACAATATAAAAAACAATAGTTATGATCAACCTCAGTCAACTGCGTATTAATATTGCAACGTCCTAAATTAACAAATAGGCCAATCTCCTTATCCTCCTTTCATTGGCATAGAGAGTCAACGGTTCTTCTCGCAAAGCAAACAAAACCCTCAGAACTTTGCTTCCGCTTTTCAACAACCTAACAGGAGAAAATCAAAAGTACCTGGATGTAGACGTTTTCTTTGGCCTGTTCTTCCTCACTGAGAACCCGGCCTTTGTCGCTGAAGTACCGAGTGAAAGAGCCCCGACTTGATTCCATCGAACGTGTAACCGATCCTCGATTCAGTACAGATCTCATAGCCATCGTCAGTGTCCTCTGTTCTACGTTTGCTAGTTGTTTACTCTCTCGACACTTTCCCAGGAAAATGATTCTGTGGGCTAGGGCGTCAAAACCTCTAGAAAGTTTCGGTGTTATTCCGGTTCGGTCTATGAGCAGATCGAAATTGGCCGTATGACCGGGTCCAGCACGGTTTATCTGATATCAATATTGTTTGGGACCAAAAAAAAAAAGTGTTTGTTTAAGATTAGGTTTGAGACCTTCAAAATGTTTATTTACGTAAATCGAGATAAAACTCTTTTCATATATTTACCTCATATACCTTAGATTACGATTGAAAAGCTGTTTTTGAAAGTTTCAATCGCTATTTAAACAAACAAAATATATTACTAAATAATGCTTGGTGAAGCCTATCAATATGTTAGGATCGACTCCTCACCTCCTATTGGTGCATGTAATTTCTCACATAAGATTGTTTCTAAGATTACGGTCAATATGATTCGACCCTTTCTTGATGCTTGTATCTCTCAAAATCAAAGTGTGTTTGTCCCCGGATAGAGCATCCACGACAGTATGAATTTTCTCTTAAAATGGATATGAGTAAGACGTATGATAGGGCTGAGTGAGACTTCCTAGAAAATATTCGGTTAAGATTTAGCTTTTGTAATGAGTGGGTTTCTCTTGTAATGAAATGTGTGAGATTTGTAAGTTTAAATATCTACTTATCTAGGAAAATGTTAGTTCATTTTCCCTAGTAGGGGCATTCGCCAGGGAGACCCTCTCTCACTGTACTCGTTCATCATTGTTACTAAGGTCCTCTCTATTATGGTTAGAAAGAGCCAGAATAACAAGCACATCAAGGGAGTTAAATTGAGCCACAGTTGCCCAGAGCTTACTCACAATTTCTTTGTAGATGATGCTCTATTATATATGTACACTAGCCAGAGTAACTGCAACTACTTGGCGAACATCCTGAGTATGTATTGTGCAGCTTCGGGTTATGTCATTAACCTTGACAAATCCAGTATTTTTTTTTTCTCTTCTAATATTCGAGCAGAAGTGAGGAGTACGGTAGCTAGTATTTTGGGCATCCCAGCAATAGAGGACCTAGGTAAATATCTTGGTATTCCGAGCATTTGGGTAAGACTAAACACCAAGCTTTGGCCTATGTCAAAGAGCAAGTGTAATACCCGGGTAATTATTTATCTGAAATATTATATTTCGATAAATAATACCTATTGAAAATAGGTGAATATGTGGTTTCAAATAATAAGTAATAATTATATTATTTCCTAAGGTAATTTCTATTGAAATTAGGGTGAATAAAGAGCTAAAAATCCCTAAATGCAATTGTGGGCCATAAAATACCCCGAAAATATTATGATAAATCCTAAGAGGCAATGAAATATTTATTAAAAATTGGAGAATATGTTGTCTCTAATTTAGGTAATTTTTGGGATTAATTTCCTTGGAAAATATTGAGGCAAGATTTAATATTATTTTGGGGATCATAATTGACCCCATGATTTTTAATATTTTACATGGGATATAAAATACCAATGTAAGTAAAATAATTGTGAGATAATGATTTATCCTAATTAAGAAAATTATCAAAAATTAGTAAGTGGCTAATCCGGTAATTAATGGGATAATTAAGGTATAAAGTAAATGAATTAAAAATAATTTAAATAATTATTTTTAATTGGAGAAATTCGAAATTATTAAATAAATAAAAAATAAAAAAAATAAAATATTAATAAAATATTTTATGCTTAGAAAAAAAATAAAAAATAAAAGAAAAAAAAATATCATGATATTTTTGTAAAATTGTATTATTATATAATATAGTGAATAGTAATGGAATAAATAGGAAACGGATCCTATCTAGAGAACCAGGAATAGGAATTCCAAAGTCAAGGTAAAATATTGATCAGTGAGTTTTTACCTTCAAGTGACCTCTTCCTAAGTTAATTCCGAGGCCTTCGGTAGCGCATTTGCCTAATAAGACGAAATAGGGAAAAATGCGATATTCACATTTTGGATTTGAAGAAAATAAATTATAAGTCAACATCCGGAGATGAGTTTATAATTATATGGACATATTTGGAATCGGTGAATTTTTGTCCGTAGTTGATGATTCCGAAAACGATTTTCAGAATCGGACGCGCCGACACGTTTTTCGAGAAAACTTCAATCAATGTTGGGACCCCAGTAAGGGACCGAAATCTAAGTTAAATTAGATATTATTGATGAGGAAGAGAAGATCTTCAAAGTTATGAATCCGAATTTTGAGATTTTCCGAGACTACGCGAAACGGACACCGATCGGGGAAATTCATCGGACGGGCATAAAGTGAGCTTGAGTCACCATTCTTGGACCAATTGCTGCCACATCACCCCCTTATGTCGACTAGGGCAGCCCATGGTCAAGAATTAACCACCATTTAGCCTTTATTTTACTTGGTTATAAGGTAAGAGAAAATTACAAGATTTGGAATATGGAAATTACCAAAGTGGCACAATTTTTGCCTATATAAAGGTATGAGCACCTTCTTCATTTTTCACACCAAAAATATGCCCCTTAGAGAGAATTTAGAGAGAGAAGCTCTGGAGAAAGTCTGAGCAAAGTCTGGGTAAGTTCTTCGGTCCTTAGTCTTTAGTTTCGGTAGTTCTTTCGGTAGATATAGTAGGAATGCTAGATTTATCTTTAATTTTTCAATATATTCTAGATATCATATTTAGGGGTAAATATGATATATATTTCGAAAATATGATGAGGGAAAAGATCTGTCAAAATTCGGAGAGATAGAGCGAAAAAATAAGCTCGGCGAAATTCCGCCAAATAGGGGTACTAGGGGCAAAATAGTAATTTTCGCCCAAATGGCCTGTTATGATGCCAAATGTTGATAAACGTTGTCCTTATAGGATATCTGAGCTAATCGAGCCGCTGTTGTGCCGCCGTCATACCGCTGTTTTTCCCGCTGTCGAATTTCACGTTTTTCCGTAAAAGTTCCGTTGTACCGCCAAAAAGGTACGTTCGCGTACTGTAACACTAACTCTGATGCTTATTATATGCGTATATGTGTTGTTAGGTATGTACGTTCGCGTACTGTAACACTAGCTCTAATGTTTATTATATGATTGTATATGATTGTTGTGTAGTAGTGTACGAGGTTATGCTATATACACGGTATGTTACATACGAGGATATGTCACATACGAGGTTATTATTGTTGTATCATACGAGGTTATGTTACATACGTGGTTATTATCTTGTATACGTGGTTATGTGTTTTTAATCATACATATGTTGTTGACTCGTTGTATTGATTGCTTTGCCGCGTCGTGTATATGTAGTCGTATTTAAGCATGAGGTTAATCGTTACCCGAGATCCAAATTGTAATTGGATCTCGCTCTTATCATAGCGTCGAGTTCGGAAAAACCGAGAACCGAGGAGAAAGGCGAGCAGCCCGCACGAGACCCGGCTGAAGACTTTCTTCTCGTTGTTATTCATTTTGAAAACTCTCGGTCAATGTACCGCTTCTGTAAATCAGCCAAACTTACGGCAATTTGAATAAATGTATCAGTTACTTAATTGCTCCGATGCTCTACTCTGATGAAAAAAAAATTATACTGCTTTTGAAAATGGGATGTTTCAGCAAGTAGCAAGTAAAATTCAAGGCTGGGTCATTCTCTACTATCCTTTGCTAGTCGAGAGGTAATGATCAAAGTTTCTATCCAGGCACTCTCAATTTATCCCATGAATTGCTTCAAGTTTCTTCTCAAGACTTGTAATGAGATAAATAGCCTTATTGCAAATTTTTGGGGGGAAGGCAACACCTTTGGAGGAAAAAATCATTGGAAAGTTTAGGAATCTATGACCAAAGGAAAGAGCACAGGTGGTATGGGCTTTTGGGATCTAACTATCATGAATGTGATGCTATTTTGGCTAAGACGACTTGGAGGTTGTTGGTGAGCCCGGATGATTTATGGGCTAGGGTGATAAAAAGTGTGTATTTTCCTAAAGAAGAGTTTATTGATGCAAAGAAAGGCTATAAGACATCATGGTGTTGGTCTAGCATTCTCGATGGAAGAAATTTTCTTTAAAAAGACCTACAGTGGGATATAGGAAATGGTGCAACAATCAGAATATGGAGTGACAAATGGGTTCCAAATTTTAACTTCCCAGAAAGCCAAGAAATATAAATGATCCTTTGATCTCTGACAATAGAGTCATCAATCTTATAGTTAATGGTGAGTGAGATCTTACTCTTATTATTCAATACATGCCTAATGAAATCAAGTGTGTTATTTATGAAATCCCTATTCCCTCCAATGCTCTGGAAGACAAATTGGTTTGGACTTGCGCCAAAGATGGTGTGTATACAGTTAAATTGGGATACCATCGAGGGAAAGAGGGGAACTCTAGTAGTGTCAATTAAGGTGGGTCCTTTATTATCATCCCAACAACATGATGGAAATCGATTTGGAAGATTGGGATCATCCCAGGAGTACAACAGTTTATTTGGTGTATCCTTATTCATTCAAAGGAAAAGATCGTAGGGAAGACAATGTCCAATATATGCAGAAGCTAGGTATGTCCATGGACCAGACTAGACCGGGTTGGGGTCAACCTGAGGTCTAGTCCAGGAGGGACCTCGGGCTGGACAATCCAGCCTGAGGTTTGAACCAGCTCGGGCTGGACCAGACCGGTCCAAGGGACCGCCTATACCAGTCCAGGACCGGTTTTTTCTTTTTTTCTTTTGCCACTTCCAGAACAATAATTAAATCAAAGAACCACCTGCGGGGCAATAAATAAACATGCAAACATCTTAAATCCAATCCTAAACCTAAAATAATCTCCAACAACATGTCATTAAACAATAATACAAAATAAAATAACAACATTGAAGTTACTTCTTTTGCTTCCCTGAATCTGCAACAGCCACCAAAACACTCATTAAATCTGCAACAGCCCAACATTCAAGTTACTTCTTTGGCCATGGTTGTTTTTTTACTGCTACTACGTTCTGATTCATGGTTTCTTGAATGACAGAAAAGCATTAACAGGACCAATGAACTATTACATCCATAACAATCAATGAAACACTTAAAACCTAATAAGTAACAAGTCTATCACATTACACAAGTGGAAAACAAATGATTGAGATGTAATTTAGTTTTCTTGAGCATCCATTGTTATTCATTTCTTTCCTCCACCTTGAATGGTACTCAATCCATCTAAGAAAGCAAATTGTTTGTGTTAAGAAATTAGTAATAGTGAAATATGTAAACTTGAATAATGAGCATTAAATTGGAAATATTACCTGGAATATTAACAACATTATCAGTATCTTGAAAGTTGTCATATTCAGTGAACATAGTAACAAGTCTATCACATTACACAAGTGGAAAACAAATGATTGAGATGTAATTTAGTTTTCTTGAGCATCCATTGTTATTCATTTCTTTCCTCCACCTTGAATTGTACTCAATCCATCTAAGAAAGCAAATTGTTTGTGTTAAGAAATTAGTAATAGTGAAATATGTAAACTTGAATAATGAGCATTAAATTGGAAATATTACCTGGAATATTAACAACATTATCAGTATCTTGAAAGTTGTCATATTCAGTGAACATAGTAGCTAAATCTGAGATAGATTGTGTAGCCAATAGCCAATTTTGGGCACAAATGAGGGCTTCAGTCATTTTAGGAGATAGATTACTCCTATAATCATCAACAACACGTCCTCCAGTGCTAAAAGCTGCTTTAGACGCAACTGTAGATATTGGCATAGCCAATAAATAACGCGCTATCATTACAAGCACTCAATATTTGGTTGAATTAACCTTCCACCATGTCAATATGTCAAAATCATCATCATCAATAGGAGTGTCTTCAGCTATATTAGCTGAAAGGTATCTATCCAATTCAGATTGAGGATCCACTGATGAGATCTTTTCTTTTTGGGATGCCAACCATCTACGACTAGGGTCTTTTTTACTAGCATTTGCAGTGGAACTGATGACACTCCCAGAAGGATTCAAAGTGTTGCTACTAGCATAAGAGTTCAAAGAGTTTGCACTATTTGACATGCTTGTTTGAACACCAATCTTTGCAGAATACTCTTCAAACATGCGATACAAAGTGTTTCTTGCCTTGTTTTTCATAAACATACAAAGTTGATAATCAGGAAAAAGTTGGTCAAATACATCATTGATGTAGGCAAGCTTGTATCGAGGATCTAAAATCATAGCAATAATCAACAAAGGATTCATATTTTCTACTGCTCCCCAATATTTATCAAACTTTATCTTCATGCTTGAGGACATCTCCCTAAGCAGAGGGTCCTCAGACACAATAGTCTCATTTATCAACTCTTGAAACAATGCAATTTGATGGAAACAAGTGTTTGCAGTAACTATGAGCGAGCTAGAAAATTGCAAGGTCACATCATAAAACACTTTTAAGAACTTAAGAAAGACATTTGCCATATTCCAAGCTTGTCTATTAGGCGGGCCATTAGGAGCATCCATGTTGTCATCAATATCTTGGGTAGAGAAATTATCATGCTTTTACATTTTTTAAAGTATGTCACAGAATCTCTATCTTTGTCCCCCATTCTTTCAAATGCCCTTTGGAATTTCAAAGCCACATCCAACATTAAATATGTAGAATTCCATCTAGTGCTAACATCTAAGACACATATATTGTTGGAATCTAACATTTCCAATGCACATACATCTTTAAATTTTTTGAGCCGAGCTGGGGAGGAACGAACATACCTTACAGCATTTCGAATTGAATCAAAGGTATCTTTCAATTCCTTCAAGCCATCAGACACAATCAAATTGAGAATATGTGCATAACAATGTAGTTGAAGAAAATCGCCACCTCAAACAAGACCCTTCCAATTGATGAGTCATTTTTTCAAATAGGACAAGGCCGTGTCATTGGATGTTGCATTATCAACCGTGATGTGTATGCCCCATTCTGATATGCACTTCTCGATAGTCTTTTCAATTGTATCTCCCTTATGATTCTCAATCAAACAAAAGTTAAGAATCCTTTTATGCAGCTTCCAATCTTTGTCAATAAAATGAGCTGTGAGACATAAGTAGTTGAAGTTTTGAACTAACGTCCAATAGTCTGTAGTGAGGCAAATACAACTAGTACACTGCTTCAATTGATTCTTCAATATGTGAATCTCACCAAGATATAATTGCCAACAATCCCTAGCAACAGTTTGTCTAGAAGGGATATGAAACTGTGGCTCTAACTCTTTGACAAATGATTTAAAACCTTTCTTTTCAACCAGTCTAAATGGCATCTCATCACATATGATGAACTCCACTAGAGCCCTCTGACAACGTTTTTGATTGAACATGTGAGGTGCTAAGCTTCTAGTTCCACTTTCCCCACTTTGAGAAACATAATTCAGCATATACTGCTTTGACATTTCAGTGGCCCTGTGTAGATTGCTCAGACATTTTTTGAAGTGTCTCTTCAAAGAAGTTGTGCCACATTTAACTGGATCACAAGCATAATCTTTAGTGCAGTACTTGCATTTTGCTCTAAGCTCTCCATCTGTATTCTCCAATGGTAACTTAATAAAGTGATCCCACACTTCTGATTTTTTGTTCTCAGGTTGTTTTCTCTTCTTACTACAACCTTTTGTGGTTTCATCTCCAGTAGCAGCTGTAGGAGTAGGAGGAGGACATTCTACAGTGGTTGGAGGTTGGATAGCACTAGTGGAATTGGAAGGGGTAGAAGATGGTCCACCAAGAGTCTCATTCTCACCAATATTGGAAGACTGAGACAGGTCAACACTTAAAATTTGCTCTTCTTCCATGACTGGAACAAAATTAAAAGAAAGTATTCATTAATACTCAATAGAAAATTATCCTCAAGTTGCCACTTAAAAAAAAGTCATGTTCAATATATTGCTCATTTTGCCATAGGGGTCTCCAAATTGTTCATTTTGCACATTGAAAAGTCATGTTCAAATTTGACCACCATAAGCCCAAACACTGCACTTATCCCCTCCTTAAATTAATCTATAACTTGTTCTCCTATTTGAGAAGAAATTAGTCGAGTTTGTGACAGCCAACAACACATGCCCTTTAATATCCAAATATAATGCTAATGATTCAAATTTTCAACTAAGGCAAATTGCAGCAAAAATAATTTATTTAAAGAGTGACGAGGTTATCATGTGGATGTACACAATATAATGTACCGTGTTCATTAATCCAAATCACTATCCAAAAGGGTACAACATAGTTGAGCTGATAAAATGAACAAAACAAGCCAAATTGAGGCAGAGTAAGTCACACAAGACTAAAAACATCGAGAACTAAAAAAGAGCAAACTTGTGAATATTCTCAAAAGAAAAAAGCTTTCGACATTTTGAATATTATTCTTAATAATAATAGTTCATAAAAACAATAAATAGTTGGATTTATATTCTTGAAATATCATCACTAACTAAAGCTAACTCCCATTTGCTCTCCTCTCTTTCCCATAAATTGATAAAAGGTGGGAATTCGATACATTGGAGCCTAAATAAGGTCTCAAATTTATCCCTTCTTACCCATTGGCCTTGCTTTCACATCTACATAAAGCATCACAGATCAAACATTGTAATCAAGGATCTGCTCGGCCGTAGATAACACAACACCCGTATTTAATACTACTTATACAACAAATAAAATACTTTAAAACATTTTATGTCAAACTATGCAAGAATATCATCAGATTCACAAGTTTGCACCAAATGCAATTGTTGGCGCATGAGCATCCAGAGGAAAAATCAAAAGAACATGACATACAACTTATTCAATAGGAACACCAATTAAGTAATTGTTATATAACTTCAATTGCTGTTGTTTTTGAGTTAAAAAATATATGCAAAGTATTCAATTCAGATGAGGCTGGAGCTTACAACTAACATTATAGGAAGTAACAACAACACAACTATTTTCTAATAGTCGGACCATTTATCATCAAATTTGGGAGAAGTATAATACTCTGTTTAGCAATACTCTATACATAACATTATAACCACAACATTCACACGAATCCCCACAAATAAAATTAGTATCCAGTAAATCAAAGCAAGGGACAAGAGATGGAGAGATTTAAATCCACTAAATCTAAAAATCGAAGCAAGGCACAAGGCAAAATGACTTAGGGTTTCTGAGATTTAAATCCAAGGAAGAAAACTTATGGAGAACTAAGGTCGAGGGACGAGAGATGGACTGAGATTCTCCTGGTCTATGGTCTGAGAATGTCCTAGACTGAGAGACAAACGAGAGACGAGAGACGGTTAGACTTTTGACAATATATTGCTCTGCAGGTCGAGAGACGAGAGACGGAGAGTCGGAGACGGAAGACGAGGATGGGATGCGCTGATGCAAGATGAACTGAGTGAAGAAGACTCACTGAAGAAGAAGACTCATTGAGATTGAATGATGAAAACCTGAGGCTGAGACGCTGAGAGTGAGATGTTGCTGAAGTTGAAGTAAACAGTCGAATAGAGCTCTGGACTTAGGTTAACACGTGACTTAACAGGTTAAGTTAATTTTTTAAAATATATATATATATATATATCTCGGGCCAGACGGGGCTAGAAAAGTGGTCTCAGCCCCTGGCTCGAGGTCTGGTCCAGCCCGAGCAAAGAGGTCTGGTCTGGTATGAAGATATTGTCCTAGACCATTTTTTTCAAACAGATCGGGTCGGGTCACCTGGACTGTCGGGTTTTTTGGACATCCCTAGCAGAAGCTGAGGAGACTACTGAGCATTTATTTTTCCACTACTCCTGGACTAGATGTATTTGGTTTGGTTGTTCACTGGGTGCTAGAATTGATGTATCTAGCATGTTGAACTTTAATGCTTGGTGGATGACTATTTCAGGTACGCCCACTCTAAGTAAGTACGACCTCTCCTTGATTTGCAGGATTATGTGGTTTATTTGGAAACAAAGAAATGACTAGGTTTTTTTAACCATAAAGACCCAAATCTTGTTGATGTAATTGAATTGGCCATGAAAAGCAACTTTGAATTTTGGTTTAATTGTGATTGATTGTGTAACACCCCTACTATTATAACCAACGTACTAGTGGTTATTGTTGTTACTATTCCAAATTTGAAATAAAATAAAAAATTTGGAAAAAGTTGAAGAAAAGCACATATGGAGATATCACGTTGACCAGTGGGACTCACGTGGACCGGTAGTTGAAGATTGGACTGGATAAATTTCATGAGAGGGGGGGGATGGATTGGGTGGGCCCATAGTGGCGCCACCTAGCTCCCTTAATTATTAGAAGGTGACTTCAAGGGAAAGAAAGAGAAAAAGCAGTAGAAAAGTCAACTGCGGCCCCCACTGTCTGGTTAAAAGGGGATAAATAAGATAAATTGGGAGAAATAGGATAAAGACCAGGGGATCTGATTTGTGGAGCCAGGAGGTGCCACCCAGCCCTGGGGAAATTCTAGAAGGCTTGGGGAAAAGTTAGGGGCAATTTATGGGTCCCGGGCCAAAATTGGTAATTTCCATAAATTTTGGGCTAAAGTAAGTAATTTTACCCAAACATACAGAAAATATCTAGATATTTTGGAGAGGAGAGGCGCCACATGTCAGCACTCCAAAAACACCTAGAATTCTCTAGAATCGCTTGGAAAGAAAGAAAAGGAAAATCAGTATAAAAGTCAAATCGTGGGTCCCACGTGTTGGACAAAAAGGGGTAAAACGGGAATAAATGTGTAAAAAATAATTAGGGCAGGAGTGTGGGCCCTAAATGGCGCCAAATATGTCCTTTTGGACAGGTGGAAGTATATGGGAAAAGTAAGCAATAATTAATAAGTTCCGGGCCACAATTGTAATGTCTAGAAGTTTCGGGCCAAAACGGGTAATTTGCTCCAAAAGCAGAAAATATCCAGATATTTTGGAGGGGGAATGCACCACTTGGCAGTACCCTAAGAGCCCTGGAAAATTATGGAAATACTTGGGGAGCAAGTCAAAAAATTAGATCCAATTTATTACACAAAGGCCTGAAATTTACACCTGTTAATTCTAACTTTACCGGATCAAAATTTACCTTTATAAAAAGGTATTAGGCTCCTCATTTTCACTCCAAAAGGGGTGAAATTTTCCAGAAGCAAGAAGAAGGAATTAGCAGCCACCATAACAAAGAACCAAGATCTCAAGAACATCCACCAATTTGCCGATTGCAGGTAACCCGAAAACTCCATCTTCTTAAGTTCTTGTTAGAGTGTTTTTGTGCACCTGATTAGGGCTTGGTGATAGGGTCTGATTTTTGAGATTTTGATGGTTCCAAAGTGTTTAAAACATTATTTTGTGTGGGGTTAACCTATGTTTTAAGTTGCCGAACTCAAAAACACCGAAAAACCCCTAAGAACAAGGTTGTCGTAGAATCTGGAATTTCTGGCAGTGCGTCTTCAACTGGGTTTTAAAAATAGGAAACTAATTTGGTTTTTGCTGAAATTGTACGAATAGAAATTAAATATCCTAAGGTTCACCTTGATGTATAATTTTTCATGATTTGAACTTTTCTACTAGGAGACAAAAATTTCCCAAGTTGGTACAGAAGCAACAGGTTGAATCTGGACCAAGAGGTGTAAAAGTAGGTATAATTCAAAATACGTGTACTTTTAGGGTCTGAATGTATTTTTCTGAAAAATAGGAATCCTAATGGTTTAAATGGCGTTGGTTTCATGTGAAAATGATGTTTTTGGAATATACTAAAAATCAGTGAAGTAGGGACAGAAACACTGGATTTCAGGAAAACTTTGGTTAAGCTCGATTTTTGCAAATAAGAAAAGGATATGAACCAAGATGACTTTTGTAATTATTTTTCCTATAAACTAGACATCCTAAGAGTTCCGTTGACACTGAGTTTCTGTTAATACGTTTTTTTATAGAATTTATTAAAAATCGGCGAAGTTGGAACAACGATTCTGGAAAATTCTAGTGTAGGCGAAATTCATAGAGATTAAAAGTAGAGTTGATATCCATAATTGAAACCATAATATTTTGTTATAACTAGGGTGTTAGTTTGTGTGGACCATATCAAGAAAAGTGTATCCTAATTTCAAGGAGTGCCAGGTAGTAACTGTTGTCTTGCATACTCTATGTTGCTCTTGCATGTTATGTTTGATCATGATGTAGAAGATCGGGCTGTGGTACCTATTGGACTGTGTGTCCTTAGGGTTTTGCTGCAGTACCGAGGGCATGTATGATCGGGCTGTAGTGCCTATTGGACTGCGTGTCCTTAGGTTTCTACTGCAGTACCGAGGTATGGGAGGTAAGTAGGGCCTATATGACTGTGTGTTTATAGGTTGCTACTGAATCCTCTTGGGGTAGGTGGTTAGGGTCTGCAGCCCTGACTACTAAGGCCCCTGCACGCTAATTATACCAAGGGGCTTGTCTTGATCAGGCAGTCCTACGGATTGTCCCAGAGGCAGAACATACATGCCAGATTATTGTGCCTGAGGTAGAATTACTTTCTTCACTTCCTTGATTTGTGATTTGCATTGCATGCACTGCATACATATTGTATTTGAGTCTAACAGTTACTCTGGGGTTCAACTTTGAACTCCAGACCATTGTGAAGATATAGGGGCAAGAAAGTAGCAGGCGGAGACAAAAGAAGGTAGGGTAGGATGCATCGAGTTGAAGAAATAGGGAATGCCCTATCGCTTTTTGTACCTTATATTTTGATGACCGTAATGATTAATACTTCGCTTGGATGACTGTAACTAACCCTTCGAGGACTTACTTATCTGTATAACTTATATATGTTTATCAGTACCATAGACTTGTCCAAACCATATCCCGTGCTCTGCTACGTTCACTCTGATATATAATCAAATGAACAAATAACCAAGGAAAGGTAACTGATTAAAAGGGATCCTTCTAACCCCCCACCCGAAAGGGCGAGGCCGGTAGGGGTGTAACATATTGAATATGGGCTCTAAGACATTACCAGATTATAATAGTCCTCTTGTTCATTGGATCCCTCTTGCAGTAGGTTGTCTAAAAATTAAAAGTAATGGGGCCTTTTCGCCTAATAAGGGATATGCTACGATTGGGATGATTTGTCAGGATACCTTTAGCAAATTTTGCTACGGTTATGTGGATAAATTTAAATCTATCTCAACATTCATGACTGAAGCCCTCACCTTGAAGAGGGCATTGATGCTAGCTGTGGATTTATGGCATGATAAAGTGATCTATGAAACTGATTGACTTCCCTTGCTTACCTATGTTGAGGTCAAATCACCAGATTTGTTTGAATGGAAGAGTAGGAGTATTGTGCAAGATGTCATTTGTATTATGTTTTCCAATGTTGACTCGAGTGAAAGTTAAACAGAGAGCAAGACATTTTGAGAAGAGTTTTTAACTCGAGTCTACCTCAGGCAGAGAGCAATGAAGTTTGAAAAGATTATTTAACTCGAGTCAAACCTAATGCAACTCGAGTTAAGTCGAGACAGAGAGCAATCTGGAGTAAAGCAACCACCTAACTTGAGTCAACAAATTGTACGCTCGAGTTAGAAGCGTTTTTCAAGTATCCGGTTCAAATTCACTTTCGATTAAACCATTTTCTGAGAAGAAAGGACATCAAGACTCGAGTCATTAAGTGGCACATTCGAGTTATTAACTCGAGTCAGTTTATGCTAACTCAAGTTAGCATCTATGCCTCAAAAAATACCATGTTCGAAATCTTGTTTCTCATCAAGAACATCCAGATGAATACCAAAAGGACTTATACTACTTCTTAATATTATTTATATCATTTGTGTACAAGTTTTAGATGATTAAATGAAAGATTAGTTGCAAATCCTCAAAATGTCAGATTTGTGTCAGCACATTAAATGGTACCATAAAATCTTCAAATGGCTACTCCAACGGTTGAATGCTCACAACGGTCGAAGCACAAATGCTTATAAATTGCAAAGTCTTCAAACTGGAAGGGCGACGATTGATGAATGACTCGACGAAGCCAATGAAATGATTTTACTACTTCACCATCGATATTCAATAACTCATATACTCTCTGTTTCTCAATGTTTATATAGTTTATAGTAGAAAGTAAGATGAACAATTATGTACTTAAGTGGTTATTCATTCACTTCTAAGAGAGAGAAGATTCATTGTAATCATTTTATATGAGAGTTAGTCAAGATTGGGTGATCTTGAGTGGGAAACCAATTGTATCCTTACAGTGTGTAAGGGGGAGTATCTCGATGAGAGATTCGGCTTCACAAGTGCCTGAGTGAACTTGTGGGATTGCATAGGCTTCTCTTGTGCCCTAATTAAACAAGAGGATAGTGGATTGAAAATCTCAAGTGAGGCTTAGGGACTGGACGTAGGTCAATGATTGGGTTGAACCAGTCTAAATCACAGTTTGCATATTCTCTTCCCTTATCTTTTATATTTCCAGTATATGCTTATTTAAATATCTAACTGTTGATTTAGAAGAGCGAACATATTTTCAAAGTTCCTAAGTTTTTAATCATTCACCCAATTCACCACCCTCTTGGGTTTATCCGATTCTTACATTTGGCATCAGAGCAGGTCTCTTGTTTAAAGGACTTTACCTTCTCAAGAGTCACAGTGGCTGATTTTGGGTGTTGCTTGTTTTCAGAAGGTTTCGATTATACTGTTCCACCATTTTTCAAAGATATTGGCTTTTGGTTCTGGAAAGCTAGAATGACATCATTTGTAAAATGTTTTGATTTTGATATGTGGAATGTTTTTACAAATGTCTTTGATTTCAAACTAAAAAAGGATTGAACAGAAAAGGAAAAGAAAATGTTTTCATTGAACATTAGAGCAAGGAAAATCCTTCACAGTGCTTTAACCGAAAATGATTTTGAGAAAATCAAGTTTTGCTCTAGTGCTAAAGAAATCTAGGATACTCTTGATTTTATATATACTTCAAACAACTGTGTTGAAGTTGGAAGTGTTGACAGTTCATCTAAGAATATAAGTTGTATATCCACGATTGGTGAACAAACGGAAGTTGAGAATGAAGAAGGTAAAATCAGAGAACACTTTTATGATCCAGTCAACATGAAAGAACAAGAGAATGAGGATTCCCGGGAAGAGCTGGTGATACACGATTATGATGAATCATTATCTGAAGTTTAAGATGTTGTTATGTTAGAAAGTTCCAATTCTTCTGTATTTAAGAAAAATGATTTTGAAAGTTTGCATAAAATTGTTTTTCAACCAATCATTGATTCTAGTTTGAAAAGCAAAAATGTTTTCAATAATAATGTTGGAAAGTTTATTGGGAAGAAAGATTATTCAAATGAAATGTATTTGAATTTTTACTCTGATGATCGACACAATACTTACATAAAATCTCATAATGCACATCATCATATAGTTTGCAATTATTGTGGTAAATCTGGTCACATTTCTCACACATGCTATATTAAAAGAAATTCTAATATGAGGAATAAATTTGTTTGGGTTCTGAAAGGACAAGTAAGGTCCAATACTAACATACAAGGACCCAAGTATAAGTGAATACTAAAATGTCCATTTAGTGTCTTGTGTGTGCAGATTGATCCCAAAAAGAATGGACATAAGGGTACGAAAAAGAAGAAAAGTCCAAGAGTTTCTTATGAACCTAAAAGGAAATTCACATCCATTATGAGAACTTGTGGAGAAGCCATTGCTACAACCTTATCCTCAAATCAAAAGAAGCAATGGATACAACCAAGAGGAGTATGTTCCACCTCAAGAATAAACTATCATAGAGTATCGTTCAACTATCTTGAGGAGAACAAGAAAAGAAGAATCTCTAAGATCAAATAGAAGACTCTTGAAGTCTATATCTTTTGAGAGAGCTTTGTCTATATCCATAAGAAAATATATGAAGAATCAGTGGGTAAGCAAAGCCAATACTCCAAGTACCCAAGACAAAAGTATACAATGGTAAAACCTCCTACGCTATTATCTGAAATATTCATTGAGGTTTTATATTTTGTAACGTTAGGAATGAGCATTGCAAACTTTTTTGAAATTGATTTTTCACATCCCTTAAAAATCCACTTAATAAATTTATAAAGGGATTGCAATGTTCAATAGTTTAATTTTTTATGCACACATGATGATTTGAAAAGAAAGTATCTCTTTTATGCATAAAGTCGTCCTTAATTCATTGTGCTCAATTGTTCTGAATTGATTATACTTATAAGAGCATGTGAATTCTGTTATGGTTCCTACAAGTTAATAATGATTGGATCCATGTAAGGTTGGATACCAAGAAAGAAAAAGATTTATATGGTTTTGTAGGATAAGAAAAAACTTATCAAGAATGCAACATAGAGAAATAATTTAAATCTTGAGGAAGTCAAACAAGCTATGCTTGATGTTGATGGTGAACGTCGAAAAAGGAGACATCTACATCAATTCATCTTAACCAAGCAAGTTACTACAAGGACAAGAGAAATTACGGTGATATCTAATTCTTACCCTATTTTATACTTAAATGAATCACATATTTGGGTAATGAATATTTGTCCATGATTACTTTCCTTTAGCAATCAATCATTTATAGCTTTCAAAATGTTTTCAGATAGCTAAATGGACCGTAAGTGAATTTGTGTATAACTTTCTGAGTTTATGTTTTTGAAATGCACAATTCTAAAACTTGTTTGGATTTCAACTCACCTTGTTTATAAAAATGCATACACAAGTTTTGAAAAATATTCATGATTAGATTCAAATGGAATTTCAAAATCGAAACTCAACTTTTTATGTACTAAAAGTTAGAATTGCTTCAAATATGTCCACTTGAATTTTCCCCTTCATTCATATATTGATCTTCAGTATTCAATATGCTTGAACTCCCCATTCTTTATTCTCTAACTAGTTGGACCTCATGTCTAACAAGTGGATCATATATGAGTTTCAAGCCTATCTCCTATAAAAGAATTCAATTTGTGAGTATTATGCCTAATGCATAAATCCTTATTGGCTAAGTTATTACAAGCATTATAAATGATATTTAGTGTATTGAATGTTAATGCATTTACCATTAGTGGAATAACTTACTAGGATAATATATATTCTGGAACTCTAGTCATTTGGACTAATGAGTATGTGGTTTATCATCTATAGATCTTAGTACTCACTTTGTTACTCAAATACATCAACTTTGTCTGACCTAAGGACACACAGTCCCATAGGCACTACAACTCAACGAGATAGGGCATTCCCTATTTCTTGGATCCTTAATTGCATGCCCTTACCTTCAAGAAGTCTGAACAGCTCAACGTCCTTCACCTGTGTCTTTATAACGACATAGAGTTCAAAGTTGAACCCCAGAGTAACTGTTAAACTCATATACTATATGTATGCAATGCATGTTATACAAACCACAATCAGGAAAGTAAACATGGCGTGTACCACATATCTGTAAGACCGCCTATCAAGACAAGCCCCCAGAAATCCATAGCGCTAGGAAACCTCAGTAGCCAGGGCTCCAAACCCTAACCACTACCTTCGGCTTTAGCAGCGACCTTAGGACACACAGTCCTCTAGGCACTACTGCCTCACATACCTCGGACTTCAGCAGTGACCTAAGGACACACAGTCCCATAGGCACTACAATCCTACATGCCTTGGACTTCAGCAGTAACCCAAGGACACACAGTCCACTAGGTACTACAGCTCAAATCCTCAACTATGGTACAACAAACATGCAAGAGTAACATAAAGCATGCGAGTTAACAGTTACTACCGGTGCTTTACCCGAAATCAGTAGAGTTGTTCCCTGGTGCTTGAAAATTATTCCAAATGCATTTCGACCCTAAATTCAGAAAAAACACCTTGCTTTTAATCACTTAAATAAACTTCCCTTTCTAAAATATGAAATTCGCCCCTTTTTCCCAAAAATTCCAGAAATGATGTTCCAACTTCAAAAATTTGTAACTAATTCAAGAAAAATCCGATTAATGTGATTCTAGCGGCCACTGAACCCTTATTATGTCTAGTTTACAATAAAAATAGTTTCCATAGTCATCTAGGTTCATATCCTTTCCTTATTCTCAATCCATGGTCAGTGAAGACGTTCAGATTTCTGGGTCATTTTCAACAATTTATTTCTCCCAGTAGGAAATTCGAAAAGTGATAAAATATCAAAATAAATCTTAGGATGTCTACTTTAAGCATGTAAAATTTCATGGCCATCATACTTCAATTATGATTTTAAAACCATTTTTTAAACACGTCTGCCCAAAAAACACTGTAGTTGGCAAATTCGCTTGTGTTCTTGAGACTTAGGGTTTTTCGGGTTCGCAAATGATGACCTTAACTTATCCCTACAAAAAAAACTCATTTTGGACTTAATGGAAACCTTAAAAATATCAAAATCACCTTCCAACCCTATGTTTAACTCAAATGGAAAGAAACCCAAGAGTTATAACCACTAAGTCACAAGTTTAGCACTTACCTTGAATCTTCGAGCTTGTATGCTTCCTTCTTCAACCTGAATCAAGAACTCAGTTGCTCACTCTTTCCCAATCCTTGAACACATCCAAACAGCAAGGAAAATGAGAAGGTTGGTCCTTTAAATAAACTCCAAGGTTTATGTGAAATATCCAGTATACGCTACTATCCACTGGTTAAAAGAGTGCACTAGGTTCTTGTATGTTTTTCCTTGCTTTTTCTCCAAGAAATTCTGGATTCTTCTTGGGCTGAGTAGGTAGGACAAAAATATGATCCATAGAGACAGATTTTCATTTAATTCATAATTCCCCCATTAATCCTTTGGTTATGAGAATTATCCATGTAACCCCTTTAGTCTAATGGTCCATAGTGTGCATTAGAGTTAATAACTCCTTGCTTTCTCTCCAAGAAAATAGATTCTCTCTTGGCTGGTCTTATTGTGGCATCATTTACACCATAAAAATAGCATGATTGGTTGTCACATCAAAATTAGATCCAAATTAAAACATGTGGTGCAAATTAATTCTATTTTTTTTTAATCTTTTATCTCTTTTCATGATTACTTGATTTGACCTATTGCTTAATCTCCAAGCAACTTCTCTCTCCTCCAGATGGCGTCATTTTGTGGGTTGCAAAGGGTTTGGATGTTGTCTTAATTTTCCTCATAAAGAAGCCCCTAACTGGTCCTTGTTAGTTCCCTTTCACCGGTTAATGTTTCCCCAAGTCTTGGACCTCTTATTTGGGCCTTCAGGTGTGTTTAAATCAGCTCTTTTTGTCCCTTAATATGGCTACACGTTTTTCGTGTCTTATAGAGGAAGATTGTTTGACATTTTGGTTACCACATAATTACTTTTGTCCTTTGCTTTACCAAAAGTCAACCTTAGGTCCATTAGTTGCCATATGTCCTCTTCTTTACTTGCATTGTTGGCACCTTTTTCTTCCATAATTTTCACCTACCACATGATGTGGCATCTTGTGGTTCTTTGATTGTCTTCCTATGTAAGCTTATTGACTTATTCATATGACAAACTTCTTGAACACTCTTCCCTTCTTATTTCCTCAAAAACGCAGGGAGCTCTTTTCAGTCAAAGAAATGTCATGTGCATATCTATTTTAGCACATTTTTGTTCAACTAATTGTCCCACACCTTAGGACATAGTTAAATGGAATTTTTACCAACCGATTAACACCATATAAGTGTTTTCTGTTTTGTGTCTTTCTGCACTGACACTTTAATTTCTATGACCCTTGAGCTCTTGGTCAGAATGCTCATGCAAAAGGGAGTGCAAAATGTCTTAAAATACGTCAAGAAGGCACTTAAAAATTCCCCAAATCAAATGACCAAAGTGCCCTTACAAAATATCCTTTTAACTTGTCTTATTTTGCAAGTTTTGTTCACTTTTCCTCCTGCTCTTTAATTTGGACGAATTTGAGGCTTATTTAAAAAGCCTTCGAGTCATCCTTTTTACATAGCTTCTTCCATAAGCTTTTTGACTTTCTTTTCCATAGCTTCTTTCACAAGCTTTTTCCCTTGTCATGATGAGGGGACACGTGTCATGATTTTATTATACCAACACAAAAGTATGTCACCATTAGTCATCATGACCTTACTTTAATAAAACTACTTTATTAGTGCTTGCTCGGGATCCTGTTAAGTTTTACTCAAGGTTGCGATATGCATACCAAGACCCGACAAACGATGCCACATACCGATATTTTCTCAAAAAACGCAGGGCATACCCGACTGCCCTGAAAATGCCATATACTTACTTATATTGGCATATTTTCGCTCAACTAATTGTCCTATACCGCAGGACATAGTTGGGTGGCATCTTTTTCAACCGGATTTACATCGCATAGGTCTTCTGTGCCCCTTTTCCATTGGCACTTTAATTCCATGGCTTATACTACTAGGTCCATTGACCCATATAGCCGAGTTACTTAGTCTCTGAGAGGCTTCTTATCTCTCGACATTCTTGAGATTTTTCCCGCACTGGGCTTAGTTGTCCACCTACCTTAGGCTTATTCTCAATTCTCAGGATCCAAAATTCGGGATGTTACAAATAGCAAAGTCATCATGCGTATATATTTCTATCATACTTAGCCTTTTAGGGTAATTTGTTTTCCTTTTGAATTTTGTTTTTGAGAAAATTTTTCAACACGTAAACTTCAATATTCCACATGTTCTCCAAATCTGGAAGCATTCTAATATATTCTTTAACATGTTGACTTCTACCATGTTTAGAGTGAGCATAGATTTTAAACATGTTTCAAAAATGAACCTTTCATACAATTTCTTAATACATCATCAATGTTTGAAAGAACATTTGAGATTTGAAACTATTTGCATATTTCATTATCATTCTTGAAAAATTTGATCTCATTCATGAACTATTAGTTTAAAATGTGCTTGAACTTTGGCTAACTCGAGTTACACTCTGGTGACTTGAGTTGAAAGACTTTGGAAAATATTTTATGAAATACTCCAACTCGAGTTAGTGTTGGTTGACTCGAGTGAAACTTTGTGAAAGATTTATTTTTCATAGTAAATTGACTCGAGTGCATATGGTTTGACTCGAGTGAATCTTTTGAACTTTGACTGACTCAAGTGTAGCTTTTGAATGTTATTTTCAAAATGCATTTTATCCACTCGAGTTGTCACTTAATGACTTGAGTGTGACCTGTTTTCAAAGTGTTTCTTTCCAACTTAACTCGACAACATTTGTGGAAATATTGTTGACTCGAGTTGAGGAATATATGACTCGAGTCAAACACTTCCAGTGAACTTTTTAAACTCGAGTTAATGGATAATATTTTCTATGCTCTTTGATTAAACTTACATGCATTTTTATTAATGACATCTTTTCTACACAAAGTATATTTACAAATTGTCATTGAGAAATAACATTCTTGGCAGCATTTAGTTGTTAGCCTTTATGATTCATTGGCTTGAATTTATTTGATTGGGTAAAATTATGTTTTGATCTTTGATTGTTCTACTCTTTTCTCAAATATCTTATGGTTAAATTATATAAGAGCATAAGAGTTGTTATGTCTAATCTTGTGGGGACTCAAGAAATATTGGGTACCAAAGAGTATGTATTTTTGTTTTGTAGGATTCCCTGTACTCGTGCCAAAAAAATAGAGATAAATAGAGAAGGGATCACTTGCAAAATAATTTGAGTGACTATGAAAGTGGTAGCGAATCATTCAAGTGATTTGTGAGGGAAATCTAGTAAACTATAAGTGATGGCTGCAATCTCGTGGTAAATGGTTGCATCACACAAGTAACCACTCGAGTAAATGCCTAATGGAGTAGTTCTCAAAGGAGTGAGATGCCATCTTTTCCTCCTTCTAACAAGCTTAGACAACTATGTGAATTGATCAACCAAAACTTCAAGGTCTTGTTTGAATAGCAAAAGGCTTAGATCAAGATGATACAAGAGCGTACTAGCCTGATAAGAAGAGTTGTTGGTCATAGAAACCCATCCTTATGCATCAAATCTGGGAGATCCTCAATATTGATCACATCATCAGATAGTGGCTAGCCAGTGATGTATTTATGGATTACAGATGATTAAGACTTGAGTAATTACGATATTACTTGAGTGAGGTATTGTAATATGCATAAATCATAATCATGCTAAGCTAACTTGATTTTATTCATTCCATTTTATTTCATGAAGTTTAGCCTGAGAAAACTCATTTTTAAAATGATTCTTATGCTTTAAACACTTTTATCATCATAGAAAGCATAAGTGATTTCTTCATACCAATTTCAAGTCTACTCAAGTGAACTGAAATACCATATTTTTGAGATACCATGTTGTGAGCAAGGATAACTTCAAAACTCATAATATATGGTATCACATTATTATTTGGTATCATTAAAGGGAGCTTCATATTTTTTAGTCATACATTCATTAAGGGGGAGCCTCACATTCTCATGTGTTTTATATCTTAAAAGCCCATCTCCTTTATTTGAAGAAAATCCTTTTAAGTATACTAATCACATTCACTATATTTTATTAGTTTTGGTGATGAGTTAATCTTATATTTGAAAATGTCTTTTATTTTCCTTTTATTATCTTAATTTGAAAATATCATACAAAAAGTATGTCGCATAGCACTGCATCACTTACTATGCTACAACTTTAGAGATGCATTGTATTTCACTTCGATAAGGTTGTCCTGATGCTATAGCACAACATCTGCTATGTTATGCAACTTTTTTCATAAAACCTCAAAAGTTGCTTCTTTCTTAGCACATGTTTAGGATGTAAACAGAATTCACCCTTACGTTCCCTGTACAATGAATAAATGCCTTTTTGCTTAGATTTAACACAATTAAGCTTCTATTTACCATACAATTTAGTCATAAAATATAGGGAAAACATGACATAAATCATGCTCATCACTAAGCAAAGATGGAACCCAGATATCTAGCTTTAAATCAGATTGTTTAGTTCAATATGAGTATAATTCAGTTTTTTTAATGTTATGCATGTTAACCGTCGGTCTTGTTTGTTGAATGGCCATTAATAGGCAAGAGTTGTGATCTTAATTTACTAAAAGATAATTAATATTAGACCTCCATTAAATAGTGTGTGGTAGGGGAGTTATTGTGTAATTCCATCTAAGTTCATAAGCTTCAGGCACGGGTTTATCTCACATAACTAAATGCCTTATTTTGCATGATATTGTGAACTCATATTTCACACAGGAATGTGAGAAAATTAAGATGAGGAATAAAAATACAGGACTGATGGAAAACTTTTGTATAAAGAAGAGATAGGTTAACCGAAAAACATTACTATAGCGTTGTTGTAGCATTGCGAAAGCATTATGGGAACAAGTTACAAAGAAGGGGGAAATCAGAGCTTAGCCTATTTTTATCCTGATAACTCTCAACCATATTCATTTGTGATTTGTTTTGTCCTCATTTTAGGTTTAGTAATCTGCATCACTTAATCCACATGAACATATCTTTTAATTTTACCAAATCAAGCAATCATCATTAATTCTCTTACATGCATGATATAGTGTTAAAATTTTTGTAGGACGATACTCTATTCATCACTTTATTACTTGTTTGACTGGTACACTTGTCATATATAACCACCAACAATAATATAATACTTTCTCTAAGATATTTTCCCTTTCTCGTTCTTTCCTCTTATTTCTAGTTTGTCACACTTAGCTTGTATAAAGAAGCCTCCATCTAGCCTTTAAAGGCATATACACACCACACACCATCCAAAACACCACACACCACTCTTCATCTTCCTCTTTTTTCTCATCACCATGCGTGGATAATCCTCCTCTCTCTTGAGGGTAAATCTTGTGGCTTGAGTTCTTTATTCTTAATCAAGGACTTGTTAGTTTGATTTTTCTCATTTATGTCTTTAAGAATTTCCTAGAGTATAGGTTTTTAAATTTCATTCTTGAGACTTCGATTTTCGAGTACATAATCTTTTTTATCCAACCTTTTCTATTTAGTTTTCTATTTTATGATTTTCAAATCTTTAATCATATCTTTAGTTCCTCTTGTGTGAATAGTTTATATTTTTGATTCATAGTATGAATATAGACACATAAATTGATTATGTTCTTGAATTTTTTTAGTAGAATATTTTTTAGAGGACAAGTTATAGAATTAAATTGAATAACATGCTAAGTAAAGTTTTAGTAATTATTTAAGGAATAATTATGGTTAGAGTATACCTATAATTAGAGTTAGTGAGTAGTAAGGGTTTCAAATTCTAGTTTAGTTATATGCATGCAGCTCCATATCTATTATAGAATGATGATAGCAACCAAAATTATTCTCAAGGAGATTCACAATCATATTTCTCTATCTTTTCTATTTATTTTTATTATTGAGAAAAATATATATAATATATATATATATATATATATATATATATATATATATATATATCATTCCCTTCTTTCTTTTCTTTATTTGTCTTGCACACTTGGTTAATTTAGGAATCAAATTAAATATTGACTTCATGTTTGGAATAGACCTAGGTTGACCATTATATCACATACAGGGTAATTTAGTTTTTGATTTGAGCATTAATGACAAGCCTGATTAGCGCCTCAGTAAAACTAGAGCTGTCAAAACGGGCCACCCCGGCCCGTTAGGCCCTAGCCCGCACGGGCTAGGGCCAAAAAGCCCGCATGTTAAACAGCCCGCACGGGCCCAAAAATTATATAACCCTAAGGGTTAGGGCTAGCCCGAGGGCCAAAAAAATATTTTTAAATATTAAATACATTTTTATATTTTTATTAATTAGTAATAATAATTTCATACTCTGAGGTCTGACGTATCTATGCGTAACCAATGTAATGTTGTCACTTGAATATATTATTTTAATGTGTATTTATTTACATTAAAAAAATTATAATTATCTTTGTCCAAAAAATTAAAGCTTACTTTTTATTGAGGAAACCGAATCATGTGTAGAATTTCGTTGGTTCAATGAATATTTTATTTAAGGTTCATGCGGTACTTTTTTTTTCCCTTTCAATCCCCAATATGAGATTTTTCGGGACATCAATTATATGATTTTATAGGACAACAGAAAAGGCCAAAGGTCGTTTGGTTGTTAACACTTAATTATTTAATTGATTTAGCATGCCTAACTGTTTTTGTCAGATAGTAAAGGACAAAGAATATATTTATATTTGAATGCTAATCCAATGGATGTGTTTCTTAATTGATTCTGACTTGAAGTTATTGCACTTGTTTAGTGGATTCCACCATGTATGAAATGGCTTCATACGTTGAAAAGAACTAAAAAAAAAAAAACACAATATATTATTTTTCCCATATTATATAATTCCTTTCAAAGGCAATATTTGGAAACGTTTTTGTTTAAACATAAATATTCTTGTCTTTATTTTATAAGTTGTCGTTAGGGTGAGTTACAAACCAAGAGGAAGGAAAGAAATCGAAGAAGGAATATATAAGACGTTAGATTATGGAGACACATGGACATGGAGAAAACAGTAGATCAGCTGAGGAGGTGTAAGTTTAGGTTTCTTAAGTTTTTTTTTTTTTTTTTTTTTTTTTTTTTTTTTTTTTTTTACGGCTGCCTATAGTGGTGGTGGTGGTGGTGGTGGTGGCCGGCCAGCGGAGGTGGTGTTGGTGGTGGTCGGCCGCCGGTCGTGGTGGTGGTGGTGGCCAGCCAGCGGCGGTGGTGGTGGTGGTGGCGGGCCGGGGTGGGATTTTTTAATTTATTTAAAAGTAAGGGTAGAAAGATAATTTCATGCGACAGTATTACTCAACACATGCACAAATATAAAATAATAGGGTGGCCCGCGGGCCAACCTATCATAACCCCATCATATGGGGGCTAAATAGGGTTAGGGCAAAAAACTAACCCCATTATGTGGGGGCTAGAAATAAGGGGGTTAGAAATGGGGCTAAATGGGCTGGCCCGCAGGGTCCAGCCCATTTTGACAGCTCTAAGTAAAACAACTATCTCACACCAAGGTGACCACTCCACCTCACTTCCTGTATGAGTACCACCTACTCAGGATTCCACAATCCAGAGCAACTCAATGAATGAGTATACAAATATGATTTCACTCTAACAGAGTAAATGATAAACACATTAGTATAGAATGCATTGCTCTTTGAGTAACTAATTCAACAGAGTATATGCGTAATCAATGACAACTCGTGTTATCTTCTCTTGTATTGAAAGCATTTTCTATTTATAGGCAAACTTATAATCTATTTGTTAGACACATTCATTCTTCTCATAGCTTGAGTCTGAGTAGGTCGAGCATTTATTGCTTCTAACATAAAGTAGCCATTACACTTAAATTAGCTTCATCACCAGTAAAGATTGTTTATGTATTTTTCAATAAATATTGCAATCTTAAAGAACTCTTTCTTACTGGCTAATAATGATTAGAATAAGCTTAAACCTCATTCTATAAATTCAATATGATAAAGGTAATTCTATAACTTTGACTCAGATACTATCCTAGTTATAAAATTGACCATGAGCTTATCTTCATCTTATTCAAGGCATAACACATATGAATCTACATTAAGACTTATTGTTATCACTGTAACATCCCAAATTTTGGGATTTCCAAATTAGGAATAATATATGAAAATTAATTATGAAATTTGCCTTAAAATAATTATGAGAATAATTATTCGAAATAAAGACTTATTTTCTTTCTTGGAAACTTCCGGAAAAAGAATAAATTCAAGGAATATATGGAAGGCATAATTTATGGCCTAAATTAATTATTGGAATTTAAGACATATTTTCCCATGAATTAAGGACAACTAATTAATGAATAATCTTTGGCATAAATATATAGAAATAATATTTTAAGGCCAAAAGAAATTAAATTGAGGAAGAAAATCCTTGAAAGAAATTAAGGATTAAAGTTTTAATTTATTTTCCTTAATTGCAATTATATAAGTAAATGACTTAATTGCAATAAAAGTCTTGAAGAGAATCAAGTGGTATAAGTTTAGTGGTCACACAATACATATATATTGTCATAAAAGCCCATTTATCTTCCCTATCCTCTTGGCCCAACACGTGAAAACAACAAAACAATTCTAACCCATATATTCCTAAGCCTTTTGCACTCAGTAATCCATTAACTCATCAAATCTCGCCTCACCCAAGACGCAAGCAAAGAGAAATGCACAGACATTACCCATTACATACAATCATCAGCCCATTTACCATTTGGCCCATATATTCCCTTCAACTTATTAATTCATCAATCCATCCAAATTGTCATCAGTCAAAACGCAACAGTAGGCAAGTGGATATTATATATTAGTGGCAACGAGAAAAAAAAAAGGGAACCAGATCAGCAAATCAGATCATAGTGTTTCACGTAAACGCAGAGTACCAGCGATTATTACGGGATAACAGCAGAAAATCACGACAGCAGTAGCCTCTCCCATACTTCTTGAGCCTCACCCACGTCTCATCCACTTCGGACCGTTAGTCTCTTTTCTCTTAGACTGGGCCATTAATATGATATAAATCACAGCTTCTTGACCTATATCCATTGCCTTAAAGAAAAACAAGAAGGTGAAAGTGAGAGCCAGAGAGACATAGCCGAGAGAGAGACAGAGAGAGAGAGAGAGAGAGAGAGAGTCATTTTTCCTTACTCTGCATCTTGCACTGAAAGGCAGAGGAGTTGAGTTCCAGCGAAAAAACACATGTACAAACCAGAAAGCTAATCTAGGTAAGTTTTCAAGTTTTTGTTTCTTCTTGTTTCCATCAGGAACCAACACTACTAGATGAGAAGAAATAAGCCATAGAAAATGAAACCATGAGTTTACAGCTAAAGAGACTGAAACGGGGGGGTGGTTTTGCATAAGTTTATTGTCTAAATATATATATGTTCATGTAGCTACTGCACTAGGAAAGAAAATGAACAAAAGCCTTGCTGATATGAAACTAAAGCTGTTGCATTAGGAAAATAAATTATTTTGCTGTCAAAGTATGTAATTCTCGCTGCACATGGTAACGTTTAAAAAAAATGGTCATATATATAAATGCAATTGCTTACTGTCATGTACGTATGGAGAGAATAGGAAAGAGCTACTATCTCATATATATAAATTATATAGCATTGAGCATACATAAACCAGGAGGAAAACTAATATATGTGTATACAATATATAAACGCAGAACATAAGGGAAACTACTACATAATTATGTATAGGTGGTTAGGTGGTTGAAATGGTTAGATATCTAAATCCTATGTATATATGTGAGACGCTGGAAGTCTTGGGAACTAAAGAAAAGCTTTAGTGTGTTTTAAAATTTTTATATATAAATAGTGTGAATGAGTCACTGTATGAGGAAAAAGAATGAGAAAGGTTTCTGTCACAAACATATATAAAACAAAAGAGAAAGTAGAGATGCTTATATAGTGATTCATGTGCAAAATAATAAGGAAAAGTTGGAAAACCATGAGAAACATGAAAGCATAAATTTATATGGTGTTAGTATTTAATTATTAAATTCCTAATTTAAAGTTTTAGAATAGCCTTTGGGAGCTTAAACTAATTATAGTGAAATAAAATAATAATAATAATAATAATAATAATAAATAAATAAATGTTATTATTATTGTTATTAGGAAAAAGGAATAGATAATAAAATAGAATAAATAAAAAAATTATTGTTATTGTAAGAAAAGGAAACTTCACTATGTGTGTATAAGTAATACCTATAATGGTTCTTATTGCCATATTTCTAGCAAACATAAACGCTTTACAGTGGTGATGTGATGACGGGGAATTGAAGATTTGCTTAATTTTGGTGTAGAAAAGTGTACAACATAATTTATATTTTAGTAATATTTTAAAATGATATTTTTTTATAAATTGTAGAGAAATAATAATAAATATTAAAATAAATAGATAATAATAAATATTATTATTTTTAGAAAGAGGAATAAATAATAAAGGGAGTTATTTATATAAATAAAAGAGTGTGATTATTAATAATAATGGTATAAATGGAATGACAAATCCACTAGGAGTAGAATGGTCAATAGTAAGAATGACATCTCTTAGGATATTATTATAAGGGAAATAATGCGGTGATACTATTATAGGATATCCGGAAAAGTCAGGAATCAGTACCAAAAGGTGAAAGTACCACTAGCTACGCAGATTAAGGTACGGACGCGTACTGTAACTCTAACTCTTATGTTGTCTTGTATGCTTATATGTGATTAGATGATTCATAGAGTCATGGACAAGACTAGGTCTTGGGTCATGTAATGTGGCTAAGACTTGGTCTTAGGTCACCAATTTATATACATTCAAATTTTGTGCGGGTTATAGTCATGATAATGCCGTATGTATGTTTTCCTAGCGCGATGACACGTGGGGGCGTGGCAAGGTGAGTGCAAACGTTGTGAACATTACATTTGCTGTGTGCTTTGTATTGTTGTGTTGTGAACTTTACATTGGTTGTGTGCTATGTATGGTTAATGCTGAAATGTAATAAATATCTGTCATACATATATTGTTATACTTGAACATGAGGTTAACTGTTACCTGAGATTCAATAGGTATTGAATCTCAGAATTTACCCTAGCTTCAGGATCTGGAGGACCGGGAGCCGAAGAAAAAGGGTAAGCAGCACGCGTGAGGACTCAACCAGACTTTTATTTTGGGATAGTATTATGTATAATTTTTGAATAGTCAGATAATTGTACCACTAATGTACTGATCGGATACACCGCAAAGAATTTAAGTTGTATCATGCTTATATTCCTTCGAGAATTTTGATTAACCAGCATATGTCTGGGCATATGTTATCAGTTACTCATTCGTCTAAACGTTAAGCATGCTCTCTGTTGCGACTTACTCTGATCTGTTAACGCCTTCACTCTGATACTTCACACAATTAGTCTAATAAGGAATTTAGGACATAAATGGACATCATAATTAACGTAGGAATTAGGGGCGTTTCAATGACTCTGATATCTAGCTTCACTCATATGAATAATATCAATATATATAAATGACAATAATCGGTAACTCGAGCAGTAGATATATGACGTTTGTAGATTTGACTTGGGCCAAACACTACTATAGAATCGTAGATTTATGGTGGTTATTATCAACCATAAATCATGGTTACAAACCTTCTTATATGGAGGCACTATATAAGCTCGAAGCATATACATAACAGCTCCAAACCGTTATGTATTTAGTACCTATTATAATAGTTATAATATAATACCTGTTATGTATTAAGGCTTGGTAAGGCCATGATTATTGTGTAACACTAACATAATAATAATAATAATAAAAAGCCCCCCATAAACAATCATTATATAATCAATACTGTTGGCATGACACTACTACAAAAAATAGTTTACTTCCTTAAAAGACGTCATTTTTAAAAAAAGGGAAGTAAAAAATAAAGGTAGTGACATTTTTGTAATTATGTAGCGCATTTTGGCATTCTAAGTTTAAAAAAGGACGCCAAAAGTGACTTTTGGCGTCCTAATTTAAAATTAGGATGCCTAAAGAAGAGACTTTTAGCGTCCTAATTCGAATTTAGGATGCCGAAAATGAACCTGGCGCCATCTCTAATGCCAAAACCAATATTTTTGGTGTCCTAAATTATTTTTGGGACGCCTAAAGAAGGGACTTTTGGCGTCCTAATTTGAATTTAAGACGCCAAAGTCGAACCTAACGTGCCAAAACAAATATTTTTGGCGTCATAAAATAGGTTTAGGACGCCAAAGTTTGTATTTTTGGCGTCCTATATTGGGTTTCAGACGCCAAAGCTATTGGACTTCTTTCTCTCTTTTTTTTCGTTTCTCACGCTCCTTTTCAAAGACACACCCGTGACTTCTTCATTTTAAAAAAAAAAATTATTTCTCCTACTCCTTTTCATATCATATTAGAGACATGTGAATCTCTTTTCCAATTTCCCATGTCACTTCCAACTTGCTCAAAGCAAAGTCTTCTTCCATTTTTTCACGGTGTTGCCTTTGTTGCTCTTTACCTTATTGCCTTATCATTTGTAAGCCATTTCAATTCGATTATCTTTTCCTGTTTAGTGTTAGGATCGATGATTCTATGGCTCAACTCCATTGATTTCTACGTTTTACTGTCTCTTTATTTTTCTTTTCCCCCTTTCTTTCGATATTTCCTAGGGTTTCATATTTGATCCTGGTTATACCTCCCGTAAGGTGATGCGGACGGTGAAGGCGACGACGGACGGTGAGTCGATCCAGATTTTTCAGCCGCAGGGGAAGGGAGCTTCAACGGAGGGATTGAACCAGAGTGAGCTTGGTCTTATGGCGATTCATAGGGTAATTTCGCAACACCACCTTCCTCCACCACCATCGCTGCCATTGACACCAACTCATCAATCGATTGCTTCAATTTTTCTATAGATCTGATTTCCGAATCTCTGTCATCTCTATAGCTTGAAGACATATTTTTTCTGTAGATCTGATTTTTCCTATTCTCTGATTGCTTTGTGATTTCATTTTAAGTATTCCAATTGAAGACGTCTAGATCTTTTTTTTTTTTTTCTGATTCTCCGACTGTTCTGGTTTTTCCTATTTTTTGTTGACTTCATTTCATGGCTTATTGCTTATGTTCATTCTATTTCTTGTAATCATCTTTCTCTGATTGCTTATGGTGATTTTTGGCTGACTTTAGTTCACAGCAAGCCTTCGAACTTGGTTTGAGTTTTTTATTTTTTTGAAAAAAAAAGCAATATGACATCCAAAAATATTTTGGACACTGTAAACTTGATATGGCGTCCTAAAACATTTAGGATACCGTAAGCCTTGACTTTCTACACCTCCCTGATAGGTGTCCTTACAAAATAGGACGTAGAAAAGGGGGGGAGGACGCAAAAACAAATTTTTGTGTGTGTGTGTGTGTGTGGTAGTGTGATAGTCTTATGTAAATAACCGTTATGTAATTTATAACATAAATAACTATTTGTGAGTAAGAATTGTGAACTTCTATAATAAATGACATTTTTTATTTAATAATGCTAGACTCTTCAAGTGAAAGTTTCTAAGCTAGTTAGACTAGACTATATATAATAGAACAATATCTACCTCCCACAACAAGTTGCCATGCAATTTGGGATGGATTAAGACATTCCAAGCTTTATGGAAAGAATCAATAGCAATGATTGACCTATATATGTGATAATGTAATTGTTGACTTCTACATTTTGTCTCTTCATAGGCAAGGTAAGAAAGGAGAGAATTAAAAAATAAAATAGTATTCCTATCGAAAAGGGTGTAACATCCTTCCAAAAATATTGAAAACTTAATATTTTTAATTAATATCCAAGGTAGAAAAACTAACCAAGCTATAATGCAATACGCTACATGATAATGAAATCGACATTATATTATTATTCGATTAATCAAAATGTTATTCAAAAATAAGGGTTAAAGGGTAAAAATGCTCTAGAAGTTTCCACTAATGGGCATTGAACACTAGGAAGTTTTCGAGGGGGTAATTTTTTCTTGGAAGTTTAAAAAATGGGGCAATATTGCTCTGCCCTAATGGATCCAAATGGTCAAATGTTATTTAACTAATTATGCTAAGTTGGCATGCCCATATGGCATCCATATCACTTTTTTAGGGCTAAAGGGTAATTTTGCCCCGGAAGATTTCACAGAAAAGTTGTGGGCACCAAGAAGTTTTTTGAGGGGGCAATAACACACCGGAAGTCACATAGATTTGTTGATTTTTCCATATCTCGAATGCCATCATCAATTACCAAATGATCAAACAAATTGAAAAATCAAGAAAAATAAATAACCCATAAATCAAAACACATATATTTGAGCAAAGAAAACTATAAACCATAAAACTCAAAATCAAAACAAAAATTCTTCAAGTCTAGAAAGAGGAAACATAAATTTTAAGAAATTAGAAGCTATAACGGACAAAAATAGAAAACATAGAAGAGGAGACAGCCACTCGCTGAGAAACTCTTCACAAATTTGTTTGGTGAAACACACCCACATCTCTTGTCCCGTTGATGATAGATATGGGCATGCTTCATAGAACAAATTTGTGAAGACTTTTTTGGTGAGTGGTCTTCCCATCTTCTATCTTCTCCATTTTCTTCCATTACACCTTCAAGTTTCCAGAATATAAAATTTTCATTTACTTTTTTTTTTTGGATTTGGGGATTTTTTGTTTTATTTTTGCTTTTGAGTTTATGGTTTATGGGTTTCTCTACTCATATATTTGGTTTTGATTTATGATGAATTTTTTGTTTGTTGGATTGTTTGGTGCTTTATAGCGATGTCCCATATATATATACACTACTACAAACAATGGCTTTTACTTCTCTAATTGGCGTCCTATTTTGAAAAAAGGAAGTAAAAAACAACGCGGTGGCATTTTTGTAATTATTTAGAGAAAATTTGACATATTAGGCGTCCTAATATTTTCTAGGACGCGGAAAGTGAACTTAAAACGTCCTAAAAATATATTAGGATGCCAAACATGGCCCAAAGAAAAGGAAATGAGGCGGCAAACGAAAAGGTTGGCGGGTTATGGGCAAGTTAGTGGGCTTTTTGGCGTCTAAGTATTATAGTTAGACGCCAAAAATAGAAATATAATCCAAAAAATAATTTCATCGAGTTAATTTTTTCCAAGGACAGAGTGAGCGAACGATACGAGCAGATAGAGTGTCGTCTTCTCCATCGTCTTTCCCTCCAAGTCGCGTGCCCTCCTTCATCCGCCTCTAGCCGCCACTCCGTCGGACCTCCCTTCTCCCACTATGGGTGTGCTCGCTAGCATCTTCTGCATTTCACAGTCAAGTCGGCAAAAAGGTACTCTCTTCTCTTCCAGATCTCCTAATCTAGGGTTCCTTCATTATCGATTGATTAGGTCACTTCTGTTTCTTGATGCGTTTTCCTTTTCCATGCATTAGTCGATTGATTAGGTCGGTCGGTTTCGATTTCTGAATGCTTGGTTTGATTTCTCCATTTCGGTGTCAGTTCATCGATTTGATCAACACTTTGCATTTTCGGAAGATTTAAAGTTCATTTAGCCGGTTGAACATTTTGCTATCTTAGGCTTTTCATTGCCGATGGTGAACAAGCTAGGTTACAAGCTTTCTGAGAGGGTGAGCCCTTGATTTCAATATATCCAGTTACTGAAAAATCTTATTGCATAGAGGATTTTCATTAGTTGTATTCTAAAATTTGCAGGTGGCTGCCTTGGAAGTGGCTGTGAATGGGGCAACCAAGGTCTCGGAGAAAGAGTTTCTTATATCAACTAAGTTGCTTATAAGGCAGTTGCTGAAACTGGATTCTATTGAAGCTGAAGGTGTAGCAAAGCTGCAGAGAAAAGCTGAGGTAGTATTTCCTAATATGAAGTTTTTACTATTTGCTATTGATGTCTTTTTCTTATCCATGCAATCCCTTATTTCTTATATGGTAATGTGAGTTATAAAGTTAAGTTGAATCCTGTGCTATGATTTTTGTGAAATGATTTGAGCTATGATGCATCTAAGTGTTACTTTAGATAAGTTTAAAATGATGCAGTATGGTTCAATAGTGTAACAGCTTGTATATGAATCTTTTTTGAACTTCATAGTATCTGCGTTTACAAGATTTTTGTTTTCTAGCAATTGATGAACTGGTAGAGAGCTGGGAGTAATGATGATATAGGGCTAGCATGTTAACTTAGGAAACAAGCTTAAGTTATTCAGATAAGGAATATTAGATTTTCTCATCCTTATCTACTGTCAATATAACTACATAAATTGATGAATTGAAGGAAATGGGAAATCTATTTAATTTTTTTTTGAACAATGTGGGCATATAGCTTATTTAAACCTCTATGGTGCAGTAAATTCAGGTCGAAATGGGGAATGTTCGACTATTTGTTTGTTGTGGAGGTTCACTTGAGCCTTGGCATCCACACGTTGTTTAGATACATAAAGACTAGTGATTTGTTTTGGGTGGACCAGAATATTTCATATATAGAGCAATATACCTTTGAGTAAGGAAGGCTGATGTGGTAAGAGTAGTTATATGTCCAGTATGCACAAAGAAATGGGTTTATTTACTGTTAGAATATTGTAAATGGATGGGGACTTAGTATTCTTCTATTTGCATGCGTTCATTACATTACCTTTTAACACATTGGCTGCTGGGAAGTGTGGTTGCTTCCCAATGGATATGACAAATTCTATGTATGTCCTTCATATATATGAATTTTCATTTTCATTTTGGTCTATGATGATTTAAAATCCATCCAAACTAGTTTACTGGTTCTGATCAGTGCCCCTGGTACCATCCAAATTGATCAGGTTCGGATGATATTTAGCTGACATCAATTTACAAAAAAAAAAGTGTTTTGTCATTGTGAGAGATCAAATGGAAATGAAAATTAATTCAGGTTGAACTTGAGAATTGGTTAATCTGTAGAGGACCCAAAATAGGGTTTGAGTACACTTATTGCCTATGAAGTTCTTAACATCTACTTTATAATTTATATCCTTTCTTCAGGTATGTAAGGTGCAGAACTTTGTTGATACGGTAGATTAATTGCTGTCATTTGGTGAACTCAGTGCTGTCATAGCTAAAAATTTCTGTTGTAAGGTTTATTTACTGGAATTTGGTCACATATCGCTCACTTTTTTTTTTATTTCCACCATATATTAAATAGTCAAGTTCATTGAATTACATGTCCATATGTGATACATCCTCTTGTTACTTTCCCTTTTTTCCCCACCTTCTCTTTATCTTGTCCTTTGCCCCAAGCCAAAATTTTTCTTGTTCCCATTCCATTGTCCATATTTCATCTCCTCATCACTCTCAGTATGTGCATTATTACTTTTAATAGTATTTTGGGAGACTTCTAAATAAGTCTGTTTGTTTAGGATTCCTAGGTTGATTTGCTTCATTTTATCAAGTAATCAACAATCATACATACACCTAGGATCTGTCCATTATGTTGCCAAGTTGGGTTCAATGTACTCAGAGAGGTACTTCAATTAAAAGGCTTATATTATTATAAAATATACCCAGGACCTGGCTATGTCTCGTTGCTTTGACCTTTCGACCTGATTCAATGTCATATTTTTGCTGATACAATTCAATCCAAGAGGCTAGCTACTTACATTTTCTTGTTGACTGTTTTATTCTCTAATAGTAATGAGATTTTTATTTTTTGACTGAGTTACAGTCTCAAACTGGCACGTGTAATAGTGTAAATGAATATTTTTTTGAATAAGTCTTTTACTGAATTGAATAGGTGAAGAACCCCTTTGAATAGGAGGATGTAGTTGGAGTTACAAACCACATTGATTTCAGTTTTGAGTTACAAACGAGGTATTAAAAAAAACTTCAGATATTGGTAGATAGTCATAATGGTGTGCACTGATGTAGTCAGATCTTATTTTCTTTCTGTGAAAGGGTTGATGATGCCATTACATCGAACAATATCCCTGACTCCACTTTTCAAGTAGGAGCATCCCGGCAAGCAAATAAAAACTTATTGTTAAAGGTAAACTAATGATCCTCTGTTATGTAGATTTATATGGATTAGATGGGTTTTAACAAGACTATAGCCCCTCTTTTCAGGCAAAGGTTGGACATAGTAGCTTTTCAATGGCCTACAACAGGCATAGACTAAGGTATTCCTATTGTCTTTTTCCCGTTTTCCCATTTTGATTTATGGAGAACAAAATTATATCATTTAAGCAAATGTTTACAATCTGATGCTTCACTCTCTGCATTATGCCTTCATTTGTGCCTATTCTTGGTGGAAATTTCCAAGGCCATCGCATTATCTTGCTCTAACCTTAATTTGATTTTATCATATGCAGTATTTATAATCATCTACAAGGAGTTTATCAGAAGAGTATATTGTCAAAGACCACAAGAAGCAGATTTTAGAGAAGGTAAAATGAGATACAACCTGTTTAAATAGTAATTATTGTCTAAATTATTTTATGGCTTTTGCAAACCATTTGTTCCGTGTTATGATTTAACTTTGAGGAAAGTTGATTTTAAAAAGAGGAAGCAAAACTGTTGTAGTTTGATTATATAAATGGGATTATCAAGACCTGACACTTGATATGGGCTAGGGATTTGGAATATGGACTCTGTTTAGATTAGTAATCTAGTGCACAATCTTTTAGCTCTGTGAATTTAGTGGCTTGGCTTGATCTATGGTTCTAGGTATCAAAGGGTGAGGGTATCTAATTCAGAGTCTTTCAAGTGTCTAATTCGGAGCTAAAAGAGGGTCAGAACCTGCAAACATTATTGTAGTGACTTTAGTTAAAGATCCTGAATACAAGAACCACGTGATCCATATGATTCAGGATGGTATTTGACACTTTCAATTTCTGAGATTTTACGGTGAGGATGGGCAAAACATATCCACTATGTGTCTTAGGATATTTGTTATATATACATGCATGTATTTTGTTTATGTCTTACACTTTGTTGTTACACTTTCGTGTCAAAAATATAAGGTTAGCTAAGCTAACCTTTCTATCACATAGGTGTGTTGTTTTATTTAATCACATTGTGGTGATTGTTGCCTGCTGATATGTAAGAAGGTTTTTTGTAAGGGTGGGATTATACGAAGCAAAATATTTTTGTTTTTTTAAAAACAACACATTTAAGGCGTCTAAGTCCTAGAATTAGACGTCTTAAGTTGAACTTACGGAGTCTAATTCTAGGAATTAGACTCCGTAAGGGTATAATTAAGACGTCTAATTTTATTTATTAGATGTCTTATGTATACCTCCAAAGCCATTTCTGCCATACTTAAGGCGTCTAATAAATAAAATAGGACGCCTTAAGTCTAGACTTACGGAGTCTAATTATAAATATTAGACGCCGTAAGTTTTCCCTACAGTGCCCCTCAGATAGACGTCCGGCGGAAAAAGGACGTTAAATGTGCCAAAAGTAGGACGCCGTAGCCCTATTTTATAGTAGTGATATATAAAAATAATGTAAATCAACAAACAATATGTGACTCCTAGGGCGGTATTGCCCCCTCAAAAAACTTCCAAGGGCATATAGCACTTCCATAGAAACTTCTGGGGCAAAAATGTCCTTTAAGCAAGATGACATGGATGCCACCTCAACATAGCTAGTCAACTAACAATTGACTATTTGGATACGTTAGGGTAGACCAACATTGTCCCCGTTTTTAAAACTTATAGGGCAAAATTTCCCCATTGAATACTTCCTATTTCCTAATGCCCATTGGCAGAATCTTCAAGGGCATTTTTGACATTTTACCCTAAAAATAAACCACTCTGTGAGTTTTGATATTCACATTTGATACTTCATAGTATTCAAAATCTTAATGCACAAGAATAAGAAATCATAAGGATAAATGCATAAAAGTGCTAAGGGTGGCAACATGCAGAAAGTAATATATAAACTCATAAAGGTGGAGGTGTTACGGATTACTAACGTAGCTTCATTCCTTGAAGCCTTCCCTAATGTCTCTATTCTAGAACTTTCATCTAAAAAAATGTTAAAGATATGTATGAGACCACCGTCTCAGTAATAAAATGTCCTACCTACCACATACACCAACATGTGCTTGTGAGCTGCTAGGTGAGACAATTATGAAACATACAATATACACATACATATAATTATAATTATGAAAATCCAATGATATAACATACAAACACTAATCATGGTACTATAGTTTAGATAATCCTCATAGTAAAGCTCACACTAATCATAGTACCCAAAGCCTCCCGAACCACCTTATTCCTGTCAATTGAACCCACATGCTAAGTTATTTCCATATCACTGGTCACTCAACAAGCTCAATGGTTGTGACACAGTATGGCCAAAGACCATAGCGCACAATCTCATACCGTGATTTCCCCCTCATAGCACTCAGCGGCGGAGCTACGTTGGCGTAGGTGTACGCATGTGTGTACATAAATTTTTAGGTTTTTTTTATAAAAAAAATTATACATATATTTAATAATATAAATAAATGAAAACAACTGTGCATACCTAAATGATCTTGTTCTCTCCTATCTCCTCGTCTCTTGTCTCCATATACCTAAAAAGAGAGAATTTGGATTTGCTTGATGTGCCTTAGGACCTTGGGCATCAATTCCTACTCAAGGGAGCTTCCTAAGGAATTGGGAAATCTTACCGAGTTAATAGTATTGTAAGTCATCCACTTTCCCTTGAAGCAATTTCTCTTTTCCTTCTTTTCTCTCCTTTTCCTTTTACATAAATTCTGAAGTAATTTTGTTTTCCATATATTCTGCAGGAGTCTTGGATCCAAAGCTTTTCTGGTTCTATCCCGTCTGAATTAGGGAAACTCATGAAATTGGAACAACTGTAAGCTTTACTGCACTCTGCATCTATAATTTTTGTTATGACCAAATTGAAAGTGTCCCACATTGGAAGTTTCGGATTCTATTTCTAATGATGGGCTTATAAAAAATACATTGTCTCAACTCTATAAATTTTAATCTTTGAGGTGACATGTATTTGTTTAATTTATGTTTGATTATTCTATAGAATATATTTAGATGCATGCTTGATAGTATTTTGCTGGCAATTTTGTGGAAATACTTATGATTTGAGAATTAATGTCTGAGACTTGTTGGTTATAGTAAGACTAATTGACATGAACAAGTTGCATTATATTTTGCCTCTCAAATATGTATTTGTCATATTATTTTTAATGAAAAATAATGAATCCTTTGTTCCCATGTTTGGAATTTATATACTACATTTCAAATATATTTGATGGTAGGATTGGCAATTTATTTTTGGAAATATTCTTGTTTCACGTCAGTGCAGTGAGGCTCCTCATATGCTAAAAAAAGTTACAATTCTTCGCTTTGTTCTAGATTATGTCAATTTATTGATTTTTGAGTGATGAGCAGATGATATAAATTTCAATGAAAATTTTTATGCGGCTACTTAGATAGTTCGGGACTTAGTGGCCAGATTCCTCCCTCCTTTGCTAATCTTAAAAACCTAGCGACAGTGTAAGAAATTGTTACCTTTTTATTGTCTGTTATATGATAATGATAAGGGTTAAGGTGCAAAACTAGACATGGGCTTTTGTCAGAGGAGCACCCAGTAGCAAGTGCTTTTTTTGGGTGCAAAAGTGCACACGTGGTTATAAATTAGGTGCAAAAATATCGTTTGACCGTTAAGTTTGACTTTTTTTTGCTGACTGGACGATGACGTGACATTTCAAAGGTGCAAGAATACACATGTGGTTTGTCAAAAATTCACATGTGCAAAAAAGCACTTGCTATTGGGCGCTCCTCTGACCAAAGCACATGTCTATTTTTGCAGCTTTGAAAATGCCACGTCATCACCCAGTCAGCAAAAAAAGTCAAACTTAACGGTCAAACGATATTTTTGCACCTAATTTGTAACCACGTGTGCACTTTTGCACCTAAAAAAAGCACTTGCTACTGGGCGCTCCTCTGACAAAAGGTCTATTTTTGCACCTTAACCCTAATGATAATATTAAAAATCAAATAACTTCAAAATCAGAGGTGGAATTTCTAGGGATCCAATCATGCAACCTATTACTTCATGTCTTGGTTTTAGAATCATGTTGCTTTTTCATGAAAATTTATTCCTCTTAATGCTCTTGTTTCATGGGATTCTAGTGGCTGGTAATGTTATAATGATCAGAACAAAAGCACATATTGCAATTTTTCTTCAACTTGTTTCCAAAAAAAAAAAAAGCAAATCAGACAGCTGTTTGTTTCTGTCTTGCATATTTGTCTCTGCTAGTTTGTTTTGTCTCTGTTGTTTCTGTCTTGCATATTTGTGTTGTCTCTGCTATTTCTGTCTTGCATATTTTTTTTGTCTTGAAATTGTTTCAACTTCAAATTATTAGGATTAGAACTCCTTCATGTTAAGTACAGGCTAGATGATTTTTACTGTTTTGTTTGTAGAAAATGTCAAGGATACAATCTTATTTCAGACGTCTAAAACCCACAAATACAGAACCCGAATCTCAAAATGAGAAGCTTCAAATAGTATTTCAGTTCCAACTGTCCAAGAATCATATCAACCACCACAAGCATATCAATTTCATAATATAGAAAATCTTGAAGCGGATCCGGGAAAAAGACCTTCAATTTATTCAATGACATCAAATTCTACAGAAAGAGAGGATATTCGGAGAGCTTATTTGCTCAAGGGGCCAAGTCAACCAATTCTTAAACCATTCCCTCAAACGGAAATGTATGGAAAAATGCGTAGATTCAATCCTAAGTGGTATGAAGAATTTGGTTCTTGGTTGGAGTATAGTGTATCAAAAGATGCATGTTTTTGCTTGTATTGTTATCTATTTGATATGGAGGTTAGAGGTAGTGGTTGGACGTAGGAAGCATTTGTCGGTGTGGGGTTCAAAAATTTGCAGAAGAAGGATAGAATCAAAGTTCATAGTGGAGATCATAAGAGTGTTCACAATAGATGTTATCAAGCTGGTCAAGATTTGATGAAGCAAAAGCAACATATTGATATTGCCTTTTCAAATATTTCTGAACAACAAAGAATTGATTATTTTATTCGGCTGAAAACTTCTTTAGATTGTGCTAGACACCTACTACGAATGGTCAGCCTTTTCCGGGACATGATGAATCTACAAGTTCCAATCGACAAGGTTTATTCCTTGAAACTCTAAAGTTTTATTCTAAGCCAAATAAAGAGATGAGTGATGTGGTCTAGCAAAATGCCCCAGATAATCACAAATTGACTTCACCAATGATTTAGAGTGATCTTTCTCAAGCTTGTGCTGATTTGACTCTTAAAGCAATAGTTAGTGATCTCGACGATGATTACTTTTCCTTGCTAGTTCATGAAGCTATTACAATTAAAGAACAAATGACGGTTGTACTTCGATATGTAAACAAAAAAGGGTCCATTGTTGAAAGTTTTATTGGCATAATTCATGTTTCAGATAATACTGCACAATCACTAAAAGCAGCGATTGATGGGCTATTTTCTAAACTTGGTTTAAGTTTGTCTAAATGTCGCGGTCAAGGCTATATGGTGTTAGTAATATGCGGGGTGAATTCAAAGGGCTTAAGAGTTTTATTTTGGCAGACAACACATCCGCATTTTACATTCATTGTTTTGCTCATCAGTTACAATTGACACTTGTGAAGGTTGCAAAACATCACAAAAATATTCAAGAATTTTTTTACATGCTTCAAAAAATGGCTACCGTTGTAGGGGGTTTATGCAAGCAGAAGGAAATTCTTCAAATGAATCAGTATGAGCTAATAGTTGAAAGAATTGCTTATGGTGAAATACCAATTGGAAAATGTTTAAATCAAGAGACAACCTTAAAGCGACCTAGAGATACTCGTTGGGGTTCCCATTTTGGTACAGTTACAAGTGTTATCTCATTATTTTCTCCAATAATTTCCTTGATGAAAATTATTGAAGACGAGCCGAAAAATGATGCTGCAAGAACCGATGCAGGTTGCATTTTGTATGCCATGGAGGATTTTGAATTTGCATTCTTGTTGCATCCTATGAAATTGATCTTGGGGATTTCTTATGAGTTGTCACAAGCACTACAAAGAAAAGATCAAGACCTTTTAAATCAATTGGTTTAGTGAAGGTAGTCAAGTCTCATTTACAAGAGGTGCGAGATAATGGTTTTGATGAATTGCTTCAAGAAACAAACATTTTTGCCAATAAATATGATATTGACATTCCAAATATGAATGATGTTTATTGTCCTAAAGGGAGATCGAGACGGAGATTGAAATCATTCACATTCTTCCACTACTTTAAGGTGGAGTTATTTAATACAGTGATAGATACTCAGGTTCAAGAGTTGGGTGATCGATTTGATAATGTCAATACCAAGTTGCTTGAGTGTTTGAGTTGTCCTGATCCTCGTAACTCATTTGCTTATTTTAACAAAGAAAAGTTGATTGAGTTTGCTAGATTCTATCCTTTGGAGTTTGATGAGATTGTAGATATATTCCTTTTCTTTCTTCAAGTCTCGATAATTTTATTGTTGATGTCAGAGCTGATTCTGATTTTGTCAATTTGCAAATAATTTCTGACCTTACTTTGAAGTTGGTTGAGAAGAGAAAAGATATTGTTTATCCACTGATCTATTTGTTGATAAAGTTGGCACTCATTCTACTGGTAGCAACTGCTAGTGTTGAGCGTGTTTTTTCTGCAATGACTTTTGTTAATGATAAGTTACGCAATCGGATAAGTGATGATTGGTTTAACTCATGCATGTTAACTTATGTTGAACATGATATATTTGATAAGATTGATGATGAAGATATAATGCAAAATTTTCAAGGAATGAAGAATCGAAGAATGCTTTTGTAATCGTTTTGATGTAAAGGTTAGTTGACTCTTGATTATTATTTTTCTATATTAAGTTGAAGTTTTCTTTTCTTTTATTGTTTATATCCTTTTGTTTTGTTTTGTTTTTTGCAGAAATTTTTTTGGTTTATACCGTTGCTTTGATCTCTTGTCATAGGATGTAATCAAGGTCTTCATAATATTTCATTGTAACTAGTTTACAAAGGGTTTGTAGGAGGTGGATCCTACTATTGAACAAGATGAAACGAGTTCTGAGGGAATGAATTCTTTGTTTTTAGAACTAGCAGGTGTTATACCTGGAATTGATGAGGCAATGAGCTTTGCTGAGATGTTAAAGTAAGAAATATGTGTTGTCTTATTGATTTTGTTTTGACTTGAATTTTGTTCAATACTGTGTGCCTAAATTTGAAACTTATCCGTACAAATTTGTGTTTATGATAGTGTAGAGTTGTAATGCATTTGTGTTCTCATTGTTTTCCTTCCTCCTCTATGTAGGTGTTTGATGTTGAACCTATTGAAAGTGTCGTGCTCTCTGGTGGACAGCCTAGTAAGTTGTAGCATTTGTTATGCTTCCTTTGCTCCTTCGTTGATATTTGACTTTTTAATATCCTATCACATATGACAAACCATAATAATTTTTCCTTGCATATTGCTTTGGAATTTGATTGTGTAACATATGGGAATCTATATACCATGGGATTAGAGTATATTGTCATGTTTAAATTGATTTCCTCGGAAATACTTTTCAATTGAACCCCATTTCTAGTCCTAAACTTTACGAAGGAGTGGGTTGCCTTTTATCCTCATTTTAAAAAAAATTGGGGGCACTGCCCCCGACCCCCCGAATCCCACCAGTAATTGTGCACCCACAAACATTAAATCCTGGCTCCACCATTGATAGCACTCATGGGGTGTTGTAGTCCCTAATAGAACAAGTGGGACATAGCCCCTCATAGAACTAGTAGGGCAAAGTAACCCATCCTAGAAAAACAAGTAGGGCGTTGTAGCCCTTATAGAACGAGTGGGCATGACTCAACCAGCCAAAGAGCTCTGAATGACAGACTAACCACATGGTGAAAGTAACATTACTGGCCCCCAACTTTTCCACTGTTTACAAATCATGGAACAAAGTTTTACAACATAGCTATGTATTATATCACTCATACAATTCAAGAGCATACTTCCAAACTAAAATCATATAATTAATATTTCAAAATATAATAATCCATAATTATTCCAGAATATATGTATTCTCAATGCCAAAATCATGATACTTGTAGTTCAAACATTCAACAGATATATCCTTTTATAAACAAGGTCCCATAAGATGGCTTTCATAAAAAGTGCATAACGATAAACTGTGGTATAAAACAATAGGAGTTTAATAATGTAAGGGTTAAGATGCAAATTGGCCAACCAAGTATTACGTTAGGAGCATCCGGCACAAAAATGTTTTGAAGGGATCAAAAATACCAATGAACAATTGAAAATGGGCAAAAATACCAATGAAGGATTTAAAAAGGGGCAAATAGGTTAAAAATTGAAGTTAACGGAATTGTGTTATGTACATCATTTTTAAATTCTTCATTGATATTTTTGCCCATTTTCAATTGTTCATTGGTATTTTTGCTCCTTTCAAAACATTTTTGTGCCGGATGCTCCTAATGTAATACTTGGTTAGCCAATCTGCACCTTAACCCTAATATAATGATATAGTTCAAAAAGACTCATAAACACATACTAGCATGCATAGTAAATAGGAAAGTCAATTACCTGCCACCACCGGAGTTACCAAAATAAGTCTCCAATACAACATTGTACGTGCTCAAGACTGCTTAATTTATGGTTCAATCTTAATATGGTCCTCTCAGATGAAGATGACGAAATCACGTCGTCGCTTTCTTTCTCGCGGAACAGATGAAAGGACGCTGGGAATTATTGATTTAATTGCCACACCCATTTGTTATATATATATATATATATATAGAGTGTGGCATGGTGGTGAGTTAATGGCCCATGAGCCGATTAACTCTAATGCCTTTTTATGTTTTGTTTTACTTTATTATTATTATCATCATCACCAATATTTCTATTACTAATATTGCGGCTTCTCCTTTATTTTCGACTACGATCCATTTTGTTTATTTATTCATAAATACTTCTACTCAATTCCAACCGTCTTTCTCTCTCTCTCTCTCTCTCTCTCTCTATATATATATATATATATATATATAAAGATATGTATGTATGTATGTATGTATTTATTTATTTCGACTTGATAATATAAAATATAAAATATAATATCATGATCTTACAAATAATCAAGTCACCTTCCTAATATTCACATAATTAAAATTCTTTAAATGATATTCTAATATCATATATTTATTTATATCTTTTTGATTTCATCTAATCATTTCTAAATATCATGACTTGAAATTATATCTTTTAAATCTAATCTATCTTAGATTTTATTTCTTTTAAGATTGTGGAGTTATTATTAAATATTAAATACCTAAATCCAACCTCTATATATTCAAATCGGGCTCAAGGTTATGCAAAAAATTGATCTCTTTTTCAATAGGAATATTCGTTCTTTTTCACCCTGCTTTCAATGCTTTAACACTCTGAAAAGACATAAAAAGTTACATTATATATATATATAGAGAGAGAGGGGGGGTTAGGAGTGTGATTGATTATAGCCATAAAGCCTAGAAAATCTTGATCTACCCCAAATTACACGGCTACTCAATGTGATAAGTACTACTATATTAGATAGAGTCAAGTCCAAATAGCTCAGAAACTCACATTGAAGAGTCTATGATTGATCTTACATTGTCGAATTTCAAAGCAATGGATTTTCCAAAAACAAAAAAACAAAAAACATAACTCCACAAAACAAATTTAATGTCACCCTTGAATGCTTTATTGAGTCGTGACTTTATCAAAGATGGTGTTCGCTTGTTCAACTCTTGGTACAATGGTACTAGTTTATTCATCATATCCGATCTTTTTGTGAGTAACTTTTCGAGATATGGATACCTTTGATCAAAGAAATGGATTGACAACTTCCTATAACAAGAAAGGAACATTTGATCAGAGTAATAGGTTTTCCAAAAACACATGACTTAAAGCAATTTAATGTCATCTTTAATGCTTTATCACGTCACGACTTTACAAAATCAGCCAAATCAGTCAGATTGACAACTACCTCTAACATGAGATGAACCTTCGATCAGAAGCAATGTGTTTTCGAAGAGAAAAAATGAGCATGACTAATGTCAAACCCTAGTTAGGCAACACTAAGTGAATAATGAAGAATGCAGAATGGATAATGTGAAATAGAGAAAGGAAATCATGCCCAAATAAAGTGAACAAAGCACCAAGGGAATGTGAACTAGCTAGGGGTCATGAATAAAAATGCGAGTTAGGGCAATGAAAAGCAACTCGTGCAGCTGCCGCTGACACAAGTGTTAAGCGTATTCACTAGCGTAGTTGTCACCAACAAGTCCAAAAAATGGCAGACCAAATACTAAAGATAGATGCACATTCCCCTATCACCATCTACCTCAGGGAGAGGTGGACATTGAATGTTGGGAAGATAGTCCTAGACGCCATAGTTGCAATGTACAACCGCCTAGCCATCTAATTTGGTTATACAAGCAACAGCCAAAGGTATATATCAATTGAAACTTTCAAATAATCAAAAATCCATAAACGTTTGTTTGTTATATTGATTGAACATTGCAAAAGAAGCTCGTTCAATCCAATAAGAGGAAGCATTCCACATTGAAAGATTAGTCTAGGCACGAATAATGCTCACAGAAGAAGCTTGTTGATCAATGTGGTTGCAAGCGCCTAAAGGAACTTACATATATGTTCTTCGTTGAGCATTTGAATGATGAGTATTCAATGATTCCCTTGGAGCTAGATGTCTTCGACCAGCTAAAGCAAGGGTATATATGTGTGAACCAATATATGGTTAAATAGTTAGCTACATAGAACTTTGATTATATTTTGATATGTTGGTTTTGACATTTCAAGAATATTTATGCAAGACGTACATAGTCCCTCGTGGCCTCTATGAGAAGTTCAAGTTCATCTATTCCAACATTGTTAATTAATAACTAGGGTGAGAACATGAAGGAATAACTTATGCAATCTCATAAGAAGCAACTGGAAGATAACTTGATCAAAAGGGAGTCCGGAACAAAGGACACTTACTTCTTGACTCCCTACATCCAAGGGTGGGTTGACTAACTTTTCTTAAATTTAAATTAACAGAAATATCTTTTTTGTTTATTTTGTAACTATCCTTATTGTGATTGTCATCATTGAGGATGCATATTTCAAGGAGGATACCCCAGCTTAAATGGAAGAAGTCACTGAAGAGTGGCGACTACTATGTGCATCGTCAGTGGGGAACGTGTGAATGACTTTCCTAGACTCAAATGGTATATGCATGCTCTGACAATTTCGTGGTTTGCTAATTGAATTGGTTTAATTCGTGTAACCAATTCGATGTTAATTTATATACAATTTAGATAGTTTTTAAATAGGTTGTAAGCTTTTGGTATTAATGTGTGTGTGTACTTGAATAAATATATATATATATATATATATACACAAGTGTGTCTGTGCGTATTACTGGCCTACGTGTCTTATTTAATTTCTTTCTGTTGCTAATGTATTGTTGTTTTGTGTGTGTTTGTATTCATGAAAGCAGGGGGATTCCAAAAGTAGAACCCCCCATTTTTCTAAAATAAAATAAAATTAGAATTTATACATAGCGGTTATAATGTAAAAACCGTAATTTATTATAAAATCCACGATTATTATAGGCAATTATGTATGTCAACTATATAGAACAGTTGTTTACATAAACCTGCATTTCTTTTAATACATAACGGGTTCTGTATTAGAACCGCTTTATATGTTACTAAATATATAATGGTTGTTTACGCAAACACATATTTATGCTAGCATTACTCACATAATGTACATTACAATTTTGATATTAGAATCGTTATATATTTTATTGAATACATAACAATTCAGAATCGTTAAGTATTTGTTTTAAGAATATTAAATAGGGTCAATGCATGTATAGGAATAACTACGTACTAATTCGTATCATGGATGAATCTTAGAGCTTTCATTGGCTTGGACAGTGATTGTAGATTCATTAATTTCTAGACCATAGAATCTTAGCAACTAGGGAGTGGATTTTTCTTTTTTCATGAATGCATATTCATTTTGGTGTGCTACGATCTGATTTTTTTTTTTTTTTTTGGCCAAATGAGATAATTGTTTTTTAAAGCAAAGTCGATCTGCATGACAACTAATTATTAGGGAGAATGGCGAATAAATAACAAATGAAATTTCAAAACCCAAAAGTGTTTATAAGGGAAAAGGATAGAGAGGTAAGTATGTATGAATCTAGATTTTGAATATTGGGGCAAAAGACCAAACTACCCTTCTTCCTCACCGCCAGAAGAGACCACGAGACCACGGGCTTCTTCTTCTCTCTTCCCACCGCAATGATCGCGAGACCCCCGTCTTCAACCTCAATCATCGTCCCATTGCTTCAACCTCCTTCTTCAAAGAACTAGATCAAAAACCAGATATGCAAACAACCTTCTTCCGTCAACGTCGTTTGTGTTCGTACTCTCCTTCCAAATCCATTTTGCACAACCTTCTTGATCTATTGCGCAATGCCGAACCTACCCCACGACGCCATCAAACCTACCCCTCTTGAGTTGAATAGAATTTGGGTTTTGAAGAAGAAAAAGGTGAATAGTAAATGTGGGATTTCACAAAGTTCGTAATGAGATTCACAAGTTCAGTAATGAGTTTGACAAAATTCTTAATGGATTTCACAAGAGCAATAATCCTGAGTTGCATGCTTTCATCAGCAAACGCTTTTAACAAAAACTGTAATGGGATTAATAAGTTCATCAATGGTTTTAACAAGACTTGTAATGGGTTTAAGAAAGGCGTTCACAGGTGAAAACATGTCAATCTGGGTTCACCAATATCTGAGCGCTATCGTAATGGGATTAACAAGTTTATCAAAGATTTTCACAAAACTTGTAATGGGTGTTTTACACCCACATTTGTGAACTTTGAACAATATTCGTGATAAGATTCACAGGTTCAGTAATGATTTTCACAAGACTTGTAATGGTGAACCCTAACTAATAACATGTTTTCACTTGATGATGAACACCTTTGTTAAACCCATTACAAGTCTTGTGAAAACCATTAATGAACTTGTTAATCCCATTACGATTTTCGTTAAGATAAGAAGCCTGTGGTCTCTGCCAGCTGTGAGGAAGAAGGGTAATTTAGTCTTTTACCTAAATATTCAAAACTCAAATTAATGCATACTTAACTCTCTATCCTTTTCTCTTTTAGTAGACATTTCTAAGTTTTGGAATTCCATTTGGTATTTATCCATTATTCTCCCTAAGTAACATAAGAATTTAATAAATATTTTTCTGTTTTATAGGAATAATAAGAAAAAAAAAAGAGATATCTTATAATTTTAAAATTTACATTTTAATTAAAGATTCTAAGATTCCTTCTCTTTTTTTCCCCTCAACTAAGGTTCCTTCTATTGATTATAAATGCTATATGAAAAGAACACAAGTACTTAATGATGCAATATTCGTTTAACAATGCTTTGATTTGTATTAATTATGTGACTTTTCAATTAAAATAAAAATAAAATATCAATGTCTTCATACATTCATTAGCTCTGCCTTACATATTTAATATTTTAACAACTTAAAATAACGAATACAGTTTGTCAAGAACATGTTTTTGTTTGGAAAATTTATCGCTGCCAACGATAGCTAGGTTGCCCGTGGTAAATAAAAATTCTGAAAATATGATGGTGGAATAGAATTTGAAAATTGGAATTTGGTCACTTTTTAATGAATATAAATTAATATACAACAAAAATAATAAGCTTTATTCTATTATGTGACATCAGTTATTTGAATGGCCCGATGTCATTGTGAAAACTATCAATAACCAAATCTTTGAATATATTGTTAACTAAGAGATCATGCTCAATAACTTCGTTGCCATTTCTACCTTTCTCTACGGTGTATTCAATAACCTTCTTTTCTACGTATTCAAACCACTTTGAATGATCTTCTATCGTTTTATTTTAATAGATGCCACTTCAACTCTCTAACTCTCTCTCTCTCTCTCTCTCTCTCTCTCTCTCTCTCTCTCTCTCTCTCTCTCTCTCTCTCTCTCTCTCTCTCTCTCTCTCTCTCTCTCTCTCTCTCTCTCTCTATATATATATATATATATATATATATTATATAATTAACATCATCCTCATTTATGCTACTTTTGCTTTATACTTATGATATCCCTTTAAAGCTTCACGTTCATTTACCATAAAGAATTGTTTGTCTTGTAACAATACAGTAAAACTTCCCTTTTTTACTTATTAGATACTTTTCAATCACCTAACTTGAATTTCATTACATACATATCCATCAATTCCACATCTTTTTATATAATTGATCACAAATGTCTAAACTTTTCCACTTGTGAAATAATTTAACCTCTCATTTTAACCTCCAAATCACATATATATTATCTTTTGTTAAAATTGCTCTGTATTATGTCTTGCTCCTCCAACTCAAGTAAAAGTACTTCGACTCCAAGATGTTTTTCCATAATTCAAGTTTGGAGTTAATATCTTAAATATAAATTAACATATTATCAAATTTTCATTTAAAAGTTTGTATTTAAAATAAAGAAAATGACAAAAAAAATCATTTGAATCACAAAAACCTCAAAAGGTCTACTAATTGAATTAATAAAAGGACAAATATGTGATCAGGTAAGAATATAGGATTTTGAAGTTTGAATGTTGACAACTGAGTATAGTAATTAGTAATTTTGATATAGATATTGACAATTGGAGCCACCAAATTGTCATTGTGTATACACAAGTTGCTAATTATTCTTCTTAAGTTGTCATTGCTTATACTTAAGTTATCAATACTTAAACTTCAAAATTCTAGACTCCTACCAAATCACCTATTTATTATTTTGCTAATTTAGTAGACATTTTGAAGTTTTTGTAATTGAAATGACATTTCTCTGTCATTTTTCCTTTATAATAGGAAGAAAGTTTGGTATCCAAGCATGTAAAATATATTCAAAATGACTTGTAAAATGAAATTTAAAGTATCCTCACATTTTAATTTTATGAATATTGCCTTGCATACATATAGCATATAATTATTCAATATTCAACTAATAATGCATTTACCTACTTTAATTTCTCGATCTTTTTAGTCTTGCTTGAACAATGAAAATTTCAAAGAATATAAAACAAAGATAATAACAATCATTTTTATATTAGAAAAGGTATTACTTTTCTTGAGACATAAAAAATTAACGTCAGAAAAAAAATAAAAATGAAATAGAGTTCGATCAGATTTTTTTTTTTAAAATAAAATAAAAATTAAACTGACAATTATTTCAATATAAAAATATATATGTGTGAGATTTATTACTCAAATGAGTATATTAGGTTGAATCAAATAGACACACTTTTTATGCATAGTGCTTAGAGTTTAATGAATTAATTAATGAGTCGTATTATTCATATAATAAATTTAATTTTATATATTAATATTAGCCGTTAGAATTCAAAGTTATTTATGGTAAGCTACATAGAAAAACAAAAAATAAACCAGAGATGGTTGACTTGAAATTTTTTTGAATAAGAGGTTTGGATAAATATAATTATATGAAACTTTGAATTAAATTCTGTCAGGAGGAAGAGGTTACGAATAAAGTCAACTCTTTACTCATTTATTTTGTTAAATTTTGTTTTTAAAAGATCAATTATAATATTCTTATCTGAAAAAAAAAAGGATCAATATTTTTAACAGAGATTTTTTTTTTTTGCTCAAGATATTTTTAACAGAGATTGAAGGATATAAAGTTGGGTTAAATGCCTAATTTGCCCCGGAAGTTTTGCTAAGGGGGCACTCAGCACCCGGAAGTTTTTTTGGTACCAAATTTGCCCCGGAAGTATGAAAAAGGTAGCAAATTTGCCCTGGAAGTTAATTTTAACCGTTAAGTTTAACTGAGTGTACACGTGGCATGCCACCTCATCAACCCAATAAAAGTTAAGTATCATTTTTGCCCTGTAAGTTTTTATTGAGGAGCAATTTTGCCCCGGAAGTTTTCATTGAGGAGCAAATTTGCCCCGGAAGTTTACAAAGATAGCAATTTTGCCATTCTTTCTTCCAATATTAAATTTGACTATTAAATCAGTCAAAGACCACACATGTCATGCCTTGAAAAGGTCGAACTTAGAGTCAGAGAAGGAGATCCTTGAGATGTTGAGCTCAAGGCGGCCAGAATTTGTGAAGCCGAATTGGTCACAGGAAGCATCACTTATGATCTAAGCAAATGATCAGTCTATACAAACGTAAATATTATCACTATTGATTTATTTTACTGAACCAATTTTTGGAACAATTCATTTCTCGTTTTGTGTTTCATTTGCTTAGATTATAAGTGATGCTTCCTTTGGGTTTTGCGACAGACCTTTCAGTCCCTATTAGAGCCGGGAAATCGGGCCGACCCTGTCGAGCCAGCCCGTTTAAGCCCTGGCCCTGCAGGGCTTGGGCTTGAAAAATATGCCAAAAATTTGAAATTGGCCCTGCAGGCCCGTTTAACTGTAGTTTTTTTTTTAAAAAAAAAAAAATTAATTACTTAGACTTTCACTTAATGAATGTGTTTATTTGTAATTACTTAGATTTTTTTAGTTTAAACTAGAACCATTTTTTATGTTTATTATTATTCTGTATTAAAACACATAATTAGTTTTTAAAGAAGGGATGTTTTCATATTAAATAAAAACATTCTTTGGTATAACAATATTATATAAGTAATAAATTATAAATATATTTGGTGTAAAATAAGTATAATTATTCGGCCCCGTAGGGCCGCCCCCGACTTCGGTACTATCGCTACGAGCTTTGAAAAACATATGTTTTCCTTACCCCAAGCCCTGTCGGGCCGGCACGACCCTAATTCCTAGCTCTAGTTCTTGTGACCAGTTCGGCTTTACAAATTTTGGCCGTCTTGAGCTCAACATCTCAAGGATCTCCTTCTCTGACTCCAAGTTCGACATTTTCAAGGCATGACATGTGTGATCTTTGCCTGATTTAATAGTCAAATTTAATATTGGGAGAAAGAATGGCAAAATTGCTACTTTCGAAAACTTCCATTGCAAAATTGCTCCTCAATGAAAACTTCCAGGGCAAAAATGATATTGATTGATGAGGTGGCAACGATCTACGTGGACTTCCGTCACTTTTGGGTGTAAATTTGATACCTTTTTAATACTTCCGGGACAAATTTGGTACCAAAAAAACTTCTGGGTGCTGAGCGCCCCATTAGCAAAACTTCCAGGGCAAATTAGGCATTTAACCCTATAAAGTTATATAATAAATTGTGTTGAAATAAGCAAGTCTTTAATACTCTCTTTGATACTAAATATAAGATAAAGTTTGTAGTACAATTAGTTGTCCTATATTTAGGATCGAAGCTAGTACTATTTTCAATTAATAAGTTTGAATGTTTGATACTTATTATACATTTTCACCTAAATTTTGAAATTAATAGGTTTTTTAACTCTTCGAACTTTTTAAGCTCGATATTGTTGGATTGAGTTTCAATGCTCATTACTCTCTATAAGAGACAGAATATAAACTGGACAATTCTTAATTGGAATGTCTAGATTTTTTTTTTTAATTGTCAGTTTTATAAAAATAAAATTTCATTTAAAAATCACATATTAAAAATTTCAAAATCTAAATCGTTAAAACTATATTTGGGCCAAACCTTACTGCATAAATGAGCACCATAGTGGAAGGTTGTCAAACTTGCGAGTTTAAATAAACTCGTGACAATGATGTAAACTCGTATTGTAAACTCGTAAGATTTTAATTTTATAATTAAATAGGTATTATTAGTGCATAATTAAAATATAAAATGAGAACATTTAAATATATTTTAAATACAAATAATTAAAATTAAATCCATCAACATTAATCATTTATTATATTTAATAAAGAAATTTCTACAAAATTTCTATATAAAGTCATTGAGCATGATCAAACCAAAAAAGTTAGCACAAGTTTAAGAGTAAGTTAACACGATTTTGTAAGCTAGAAACGTAAAACAGTAAACTCGGTGTATAAACTCATGAGTTTAACCGAGTTTATGACTAACACGAGTTTACCACTGACTCAACTCGTTTTTGTAAGATAGAAACATACAAACAGTAAACTCAGAGCGAGTTTGACAACAATGTCATAGTGTGCTCATCACTAAGATGAGCATCCAGCGGGTTTCCCTAAATTGTTACGGTTATCATATCCGCTTGTCTTCCTTATTAAACAAACTTGTCAACTTGTCTTCCTCATCTTCTTCTATAGTTGTAAAAATTTATGAAGAATTCCTTAAGAGCTTCACCTGCAATAAGATTCTCAAGTGAACTTTCGATTCCTTTTGTTTTATTTTTTTCGTTCAGCCTCTTCCTTATGCTGATTCATCATACAAATGTATAAATCAGGAACAAATCACACAAATCGTTCAGACAGGTAGTGCCATAGAACTTATTAGAAAAGCTCATTAAATTAAGAGGTTAATAATATATGTAAATATGTTCAGATCAACCACATCTTCAACCTCATCAATCTGAGCCTTATTAGATAAATGAAAGATACAGTAGGAGAAGATTATTTAACAGTACAGTACTGTCAAATGCTAATTTTCGATCGAGAATAGATCAAAAAAAGCATTCAATATAAAGTAATGATTTTTCTCGTCATTAACAACCAAGTAAAAACACAACAACTCCTCCAACCTCTCCCAGTCCTTCAATCCAAGAAACTCCACCATCTCTTCCATTGATTTCTTGAAGTCCTCGTAAGGATCATTTGAGTCCAAAGACAGAAGCACACTACTTTCACATAAACTACCCTTTGTTGCTGCATCACCACCATCTTCTTCAACCTTCTCTTTTCCTTTCCGTTTTCGCTCTTTCTGATATTCAGTTTCTTCCGAATCTTCTGCCACTGAGATACCTCCATCATCAGGAGTCACTTTCAGTGAGCCCTTGTCGCCTTTAGGCTCGAAAAACAGCCTCTCCGATGAGTTCACAACCCCACGAACCAACTTCTCATAACCGTGCTCGCAGCCACCATTGTCGCAATAGTCAAGAAGATCCAGTATCTCAACCGATGATGAGAAGCACGGGGAGGTTGTGAACCGGTTGGACCCAAAAGTTGGAGTCGTCGGGTCAATAGATACTGGATCGGCTTTTCGAAAATAGGTGTTAGCTTGTGCACAATAGGGCCAGAACTGACATGGACGGGGCAGTTTTGGAGCTCCTCGCTTGGTTTTGAACAAAGAAGTCAGCTTCATCGATTGTCTCACCATTAGAACATAACTCAGAAACCCTAAAAACTTGCTTGAGGAGAGGACTGGGGGTGAGTTCTTTTTAAACTGGTGTGTGCATTAATTTTGGTCTCCGCAATAATGGTTTTTCGAAAACCATTCAATGAACCTTATAATTTTGAAGTTGAAATTATAGTTTAGCTATTTAACTCTCATAAATCATATTCCTTAAATTAAATACCTTAAAACAATATAAAAAATATCTTTAGTTAATGAAATTTTATATCACAGTGTACCAATTTACCAAATATTCACGTAACCTTATGAATCCTACTGCCCGTTACTCAGAGAATATGATTCCATTCATCTCCCCTACAGCCACAAACTTTAAGGTCCACTAACATTTGGGTCTAGAAAGAACTTGGTTTTGAGTGTTTAGATTAATTTATTTTAAGTAATTTTGTGATGTATAAAACTAATTATGTGAGACCAGTTTTGTCTTGTGTTAATTGAAAATGTAATTATTTTAAAAGTTGCCAAACACTCCACACCAAGATGCATGTCTCATTGCCAAAAGCTATATTTTTTATTTGTAGGTTAAGTTATTATTTTTTTACAATTTTAGAGTTGGGATATTGCTTAGTTTTCATAGTATCTCATTTAAGATATACGGAGTATAAATATGTATTTCAAAAAAGTAATGTATAGATTATCCAAATTAAATCTTATATAGATAATTGCAGGTTAATAATTAAATGTTTTAAAAGTTTAGTAATTTTTTTTTTTTTTGCTCAAGAAAAGTTTAGTATATGCATATATATGTAGAAACGCGCAATTGAAGCTTATCACTATAGTATCACTTGCCACAATGACAAATTATCAAGTACGTAGAATTTAATAATGCAATTGGCTTTAGGGGAAGGGAAATTTCCATAAAATTAGAATTTAAACAAAACTAGAAATCTCCAGACGAAAAAGAAAAAAAAAATCCGGAATCAATAATAGTAAAAATCATATAGGAGTCACAACTCAAGGAAAAAACACAATTTAATGCCTTCGAAATGGTAAGTAACGGTAAGTATATACGAGAGAGAAGCAGCATCATCTATGGATTTACTTCCAAGAAAATTTCAATATCTTATACAATAATCATACGAATTTATATATATATTTTTTATATACATACCTATTTCCTCGGGTCCATAATATACATTATCCAGTGGCGGAGCTAGAAATTTTAGTTTGTGAGGGGGGGGGGAATATGTTATATCATAAATAAAAGCATTTAAAATACAATACATACCTAAAATACAAAAAATTGAAAGAAATATATTACAAAAATTAAGATAACTTCACTTGACTCTTACTCTACGTATTTTCATATTGTTAAACTCGTCTATAATTGAATTTGTGCTAAAACTAAAAAAAAAAAAAAAAAAAAGTATCAAGAGTAGCATTCTTCCCTATAATAATCACCTACAAAGAGCATGCATTAATTCACAAAATTCCATATCACACATTCCATATCACAAACTCCATATTATAAATGATAAATCACAAATTTTCTAACTAAACCCTAACTTTATTTTTCTCAAATCAGCCACTCAAGTAAAAATATAAACCATATAACTTTTACTCAAGTCTCATTAATTCTATTAAAAGCAAAACGATCATTTAGAAGCCTCAAAATTTCAAAATCTAAGAAATCCCTAAATTTTTCATAAAATAAATTACATCCTACTAAAAGATAAGAGACTAGAAAGATAAAGTATATCACTTAGTTAAACCCTAATCTTCTAATCTTTTGTGCAAGTGCGACTGTTAAATTGCTTCTTCTAATTTTCTCTGACTGTGCCCTCGTGTGTCGCCTGTGCGAGGATTCGTAGAATGAATTAAAAAACGGAAGGAAGGGTGACAGGAGTTTTAACTTTTACTCTTTTAGTGTAGTGTGTCGGTGTGTGCTGAATATACTCTTTTTGAAGGCTGTGCGACTTTTTCTTTTAATGTATGACTGTGCGCCTTTAATACATGAATTAATGATAATTGGTGGGCTCTTGGCTTGGCGGTGGTGGTTTGAAAATAAAGTTGGGCCTTTAATGTATGAATTAACGATACAACCCCATTTCTTTCGTACTCTGGGCTTGGTATTGAAGGTTTGAAACTAAAGTTGGGCCCATTTCTAATGTCATGCTTATTCCTATTATTTGATTCCTTTCTTTTTTTAGGGGGTGGGGTCCACCCTAACCCCTCCCGTGTATCCGCTCCTGACACTATCACCATCTATTCCATTAATAAATTGTCTAAAAATTGTTCTTAGGAAGAAAATTGTGTAAAAAAATATCCTAAAATTTACATTTTACCTTTAATAAATAACATAAATAAAAAAAAGGAAAGGGTTGATTAAGGTACAATTTTAACACACATAAATTTTTCAAGAAACAAAAATACACCTAACCGTTTTAAATTAAAACACAGCAATTTTATCAACTCGGTTGGGGTCTTAAACAGCCGTTTCTTATGTTGTGTGTAGGTCCTGCCAATTATCCAAGGGCGTGCCAACTCATCAATGCTCTGACTAGTAAAAGAGTGACAAGCACGTCCCACCGCTTTCTTAACTTTTCAAAATTCCACCATTACCCTCTTCCCCCTTCTTCCTTATTCTTCCTCTCTCTCGCCCACGCCCTCCCTCTGACGTGCCTACCACTTCGGCTCCTCACTCAGCAGCAAATGTCATCTTCCTTCCTCCACAGCTCCTCACACACCACCATATCTGATCTCCTTCCTTCCTCCATGGCTCCACGCCTTACTCACAACCAAAGCATAAGCTCAAGTCATCGTCTCCCTGCGATCTCGTGCTAATGTCATCTTCTCCCTTCACTCTCGAATTTCGATCGTTCTCATCATCATTCTCTTCTAGTGTAGCCATGCGAGGCTCCCTATTCACTTTTGATGAAATCAAACTCAGATCCATCGCTGTCATTTGCATTTGTGCTCCGTCTATATTTGTCGCTCTGTCCTTGATTATTAGATTCTTTGATTAGTTTGCTGGTATTTGAAGGTTAGGGTTCTATAGTGTCTGAACTTCTTAAATTTGATTGTTGTATTGTCATGTGATTATTGCTGAGTTTGATTTTGTCGGAGCAAAGGATTTTTCCCGTGGCATCGGTGTATGAAGACGGTGCTGATTGTGGTTGTTCTATGGTTGTAATGTAAGTTTTTCCGGTGGCGTGGGTGTGTAATAACCGTCGTTCAGCGGATCTAACGGAGGGGGGTAAAATTCCCCTTTTTTTTAAACATTTATTTGTACATTTGCACCCTTAAAAACTTCTTTGTGTTATATGCTCCTAGTAAAAAACTTGATTGTTAAAATTACACCATAACAAGAAAGAAACTGTCACACAAGCTCTTACAAATAAAGGGACATATTTAGGACTACCAAATTCTCTCCTTGAAGCAATTTATATAATACACTGGTGTGAGTACATAGCTAATATAAACATAAGTTGCTTATGAATGTCTCTCTATGAATAACACTAGAGGAGTCCGTACATGCACATATTTATTTACATACCTATATACATGGCTAACAGAAACGTGAGTTGCTCGTTAAATTTAACATATGCGTAAGACCTTCTATTATTCCTCTTCTTTGATAAAGAAAAATGTAAGATGAAAGAGTAATAAAAATTAATTAATTTTTTTTAACCCCACTTATTTAATTTTTATAAATCCGATTCAAAAGAATTATCCCTCCTCCTTCTCCTTGTATCAAACAGCCCCTTAGAGCTCTCCTGTTTCTGCCTCTTGTTCAACGGCGTTCCTCAAAGAAGATTCATGCACACTTGCCAACAACGGCGGAGAGAGGCAGATATGAAATGGTCTTGGTCTTCCACTGCTTGCTTTTTTCCCACGTACATCCTCTTCACTCCATCATATTTTTTGGATGTAAATATAAATATGACTTTAATTTAATATGCATTAGATTGTGTATCTATTTAGGAATATTTAATAGTTGACAAAAAAAGGAATATTTAATGAGGATATATATCAAATTAAATATAATAAATTAAATAAGGGATTTAATTTATTATCCAAATAATCTAGATATGTTAAATACATGTGAACGATTTTGCAGCGTATCTAGAATCCTATGACATGATTGGATCGCCCAAACAAAATCAACGCACCATAGTAAATAACACTAAATTGGACTAGAGAATAAGAAGTGTCACTTCTCCAAAAGGGAATTCATGTCTCACAATTTAAACAAACTCATGACAATGTCGTAAACTCGTAAGAGTTTACTTTTATTATTAAATAGGTATTACTAGTGTATAATTAAATAATTCAAATATAAAAATGATAATAATTTGATTTAAATATATTTTAAATCCAAATAATTGAAATTAAATCTATCAAAAGTCATCATTTATCATATTTAATAAAGAAATTTCTACAAAATTTATATATAAAGCCGTTGAGCGTGATCAAATCAAAAAACTAATACGGTTTTATAAGCTAAAAACGTAAAAACGGTTTATATAAAATCGTGAGTTTAAATTAATATGTGTTTACCATAAGACTTTTTTGTAAAGTAAACGTAAAAACGTTAAACTCGGAGAGTCAACTCGCGAAGTTTGACAACAATGTTCATATAAAAACTTCTCCCAACTTAATTATATATTTATGATTAATATGATCCGTTTGGTACCATGGAAGTGAGCTAGGATGCACGGACACGTCAAATTTTGGAAATGGAACGAGTCGGACACATGAATCTCAAAAATTGGACTGAATTCGCGTATTAAGCGTATTCAAATGGCTTTTGTAATTTTATGAAAATCAAGGCTGTTTTTTACTCCCAATTTTGGCCCTAATCGACATTCTGAATTAAGCGGTTTAGCTTTCCCAATTAATGATATTGGATGGATATGACCGCAACATAAACTCAAGGGGAATATCGAATAGGAATTAACATTAAAGCTATTCTTTTGGTTATTATAACAAACTTCTCCCAACCTATACCTTATTATATGTATGATCATGTTTCCATATGATCCGTTTGGTACCATGGAAGTGAGGCCTTGTAACTAGAATTTGTGTGGGAATTGAAGTAGGAAAATGGGTTGTTTAGTATGAGGGAGTCCGATTCTTGGGGAATCTAGCTTCATCAAAAATGATGGAACCTAGTTCCTTGCCTACCCCCATGAAACCCAAGTTTCTTGACAATTGTATTGTTTAAAATTGAACTTATTGACAACTTTGTCCTGTTCATTTTCCCATCTCATCTTCTTCAACCTCCATCATCATCTCCCCTCACCCCCTCTGCCATCTCCCTTCAGCTTTTTCTTTCCTCCTTGTCTTCAATGGTTGCTTCCCATTTCTTCAACCTCCGCTGTCTTCTTTTTCAAAAAGCTTGTAGTACCATCTCACTTTCTTTAAAGGCGCTGATTTCTCCCCACCATTTCAAAGAGCTTCTTCATCTATCATATGCATCCGTGCTCTCCTTCCAGATGTCCTCATCGTTCCTGTTAATGCTCTCCTTCAAGATCCATTGTCGTCTTCTTCATTCGTGCTCTCCATGCTCGCCATCTTCCCTTGTTATCGTCATCATTTATGTCTGTTTCCCCTCCGTTGCCTCTCTCTAATGGATCTGGGTTGTTATTTTATTATTATTATTATTGTATTTATTTTTATTTTTTAATAATTTCGTTGTTGATTTTACTTAAACTTCAATTTTTGTTTTTGATTATATTGTTGATTGTTCTTCTTGCTTATGTTGATAATGATCTATTTCTCTTTGCCAATCCTTTAATTTGTATGCTCCATCTATGCGTCTTCAACTGATTGGGGTCTGAAGAAAATTTTCTTTATTTTGAATCTTTGTTCTGATTTTGATTTTAATGAGATTGATTGTTTCCGGGTTTGAATGCATTATATTCTATTTTATTATGTTTTCTAGTTTTTTCAGCAATGTTTTTCATTTTCGATGAAAATGCCATGACTTCCGATGTTGGTGGAGAATAGGTCTAATGTCTGGGTTAGAGCTAATATTTTGTTTTTGGACAAGGATATACTAGTCTTTTTATTATAATAACAAATATTAAATTAAAATAATATCCTAATTCCATCGGCGTATCAAAGTTCAAACATACTCTTAACCCCACTTTCACCATTTTAATTTCACTTCCATCAAAATCTCTTCTCTACATACCAAACAGGACATTTACTCAATAACTGGTGTCTCAGTTATATAAAAAAAAATTAAGGTGCAATTTTACTCTTAATAAATTAAAAATGCATCAGTCTCACCCTTGGCTAACACCTCCACAAATTCCTCTCCCCTCCCATCCATCGACCTCCCTCCATAGCCACCATGAATGTCAAGGTTGCCGTTGTTGGTGTTGGTATCTGAGGCCTCATTGCAACTCGGGAGCTTTATTCCACTCACTTTCTGGCTTATTCAAAAAGGCAATTGAATTAGGTACCACTACAAGAAAAATCTACTTTTTATAGTGGTTAAAATTACGTATTTGTAGCAATTAACAAAACTGCTATAAAATGCCTCATTGTAAATATTTTGTAGCGGTTTACAAAACCCGCTACTGATGTAAATAAACTGTTATTGTTACTATAGCGGTTTCATATCACCACTATAAGATGACATTAAGATGCCATATTTTGTTAACATTTTGTATCAGTTGATAAATAGCTACAAGATGAAATTGGCCGTTGTAGCCATTATAAACTGCTACTAACTACATCCAAGAATTTATAAAATTGGTGGCAAAAGTTATTGGATGAAATTTCAAAAATGATGGTAATATTTTGTAGTGGTTTCAAAACCGCTACAGTATTGGATGAAAATTAAAAAATGATGCCAAAAATGTGAAATAAAATTTGTAGCGGTTAGAGAACAACTACAGAATATGAAAACTTTTGTAGCAATTGGGAAACCACTACAAATTTTAGGTGAAATAATTTTAAAAACTGCACAAAAAATGTTTTATCCCAATTTGCAGCGGTTTTAAAACAACTACAAAAATATTACCATTTAAAAAAATCCGTAATTTGAGTTGTTTTTAGATTATTTTATTATTCAAGTGACAATTTAAATGATAAAATTTAATATTTTAAAAAAATGATACTGGTAGATGATATTTGGTTATAGATGAGAATGTGTAGGTATATATAATACTGAGAATGTGTAGATAACATGAACTTATAATGTTGTGTTCAATAGATGATATTTGATTATGAAATTAATTTTAATGATTATAGAGGGAATGTTGAGGGAATGTCCTTTCTAGATAAAAAATAATAATTAGTATCAAAGATACATAGAAAAATGAAAGATTGACAGGTGAGAGAAAATGTTCACTATCTTTGATTATTATTTTTTTTAAAAAATATTTACCATATATGATCAGCTTGTTTAACACTTAACATCTCCATAAAACATTGACAGGTGAGAGAAAATGAAAGAGAAGGTGGGCGAGACAAAATGAAGGAGTATGTGAAATGAGGTGTAGTGAGGGTATTTATAGGGATATCCGAGTACCACTTGTAGCGGTTTATGTGACAGTTTTTGTAGTGGTTGATGTGATAGTGTTTGTAGCGGTGCGGTTTTACTTTGTAGCGGTTTTGAAACCGCTACAAACAATCCATTGGTATTTTTTTTAAAACAAAATATATAGGATTAAAATAAGCATAATTTTGTAAACCAATCTTCGTCGTCATCTCTAGAAAAAATCTGTGGAGAAAATGTTAGTTGTGAATTTAATGTGTTTGTACAAAAATTAAACTTAAATTACGTGATAATAAAGTGTAACTTAAAAAAATGCGCCAAACTATAAGTATATTGTCATCGCCTTCAGGAAAGAAGTTTTCAAAATTAGCAGGCTAGAACGGCTACATGTTGCACATTTTGTAGTGGTTTTACTTTTCAAAATTTACAAAATTGGCGGATTTCAAAAAAATCAAATTTCAAAATTTCACATTTTGTAGCGGTTTTAGTTAATAAACCACTACAAATTTGAAGTGTATAATTGAAGACTTGCGAAAATATTTTCCTAGTCTTGTGTCATAGGTGTTTGTGGTTCAAGTTGGGAGTAATCAAAATCCAGCATCTAGTTGTAATTAAATTGATTGTGTCCAAAATGGACATAATTCATAAACCTGTTTTTTGTTTAATTCATAATTCATGTTTACCATATCAAGTTTTTTTTTTCGGCCTTGTGGAAAAGCTAATTTGTTAGTTGTACAGATTGTTTACATCAATTTTTGTCTTTATATAATTTACAATGAGGAAATAAAAAATCATATGTCTTATATCATAAATAACAGATAATTAACAAGTTTTAAAAATAAAATGTCCTCAAACATAAATAAAACCTAACTAACTATCCGGAGCCTGATCATCAGGTCATCTCTCAAGGGGAAAGATCACTAGGCTAACCAGAGGTAATAACAGGGAAAGATCACCAGGCTGACCAGAGGTAATAGCACCATTGTCATCGACAGGAGGAGGACAACGAGGCACATTGACGTTGAACCTAGGCACAAGCGGGGGTTGTGGAAGCTGCTCATTAGGAAATATCCGATTCCACGCCCTCGAAATGAAATCCCAACATTGGGTTTGCTGAGCATAACAAGTTTTAGCCTAGTCCTGATACTGTCGGACAACCTCTGCACGGATCTCTTAATCCTCTTCTCAACCATTACATTAACCATATGCTCTGTTGACCTTTTAACGCTAGAGGTCCTTGTTGGAAAGGTTACAATGTCAAACACAACGCTCCAGCCATAGATCAAGCAAGGCCTAATGTCTATGCCCATCCCCTTACAGCGTATAGGTGATCAACTTGGCCTAGGGCAGCTTTCAAAGGGGAAGTGGGATCCATAGACCCTTGTGATTCTTGGGTCTGGGACTATCGCAGCTCTACCTAGGACTGCTGAATTTGCTCTTGGCACACACATTTTATAAAATATTAATGGAACAAATTTGATCTAATGTAAATAAATTACATAAATTATATCTATTAATGTATATAACTTACAATGCATCGTCTGCTTGTTAAGAGGTCGACGTCCCGTCCTAGTGTCTATAGATGTATGTGAATAACTCCCTATAGTCTGTCTGGCGGTTCTCCTCCTGAGCCTTCCTCTCCTATTTTTTTTAATATGATTTTATTTGTACTGAAAATAAGAAAATTGATAATTGATAATATAAAGCTGAAATTAATTTAATTTTTAAAAAATGTCAACTCACCGTAAGTGACAACAAATGTCTTCAATCCACCAAGTGATGGATCTTCTACGAAGACTTGGCTCCCGGTGTTCCTCTAAGATAGAGCCTGAAGAAGATACAAAACATTACAATAATTTAAAAATATTTAAAAAAATCAATTATGAAGAAATTTATGATTCTGTAAAAATTTACCTGTTTCGCTTAGCTCTCTTGTACTGGATAAAACTAGCCTAATCTAATGCTAAGACACCGTCTGGCACGCTCTCGATCACCGCTTTCTGTAGAAATTGTCCCATCTTATTCATCATGTGGTATAGACGACCCCTCCCTTCTTCCAAACCATCACCCATTTTGATCAATGAATACCTCTTCCTATTGGCGCGGACGACAAACTTACGCTCTATCACAATTGAATTAATAATTAATTAATCAATCAATCAATTAAAGGTAATAAATTATAAGAATTAAAATGTATAATAAAATTAAATAAAATTAGTTACTTTCACAGCCTTGCCCAACGCTTTGTCCTTCGGCTCTTTTGGAACTTGCTTCCAAGTCTGGAAGTGGATGGGGAACCACAACCAATTCCCGCCCAGCTCGTTTAGGTAGTCGTTGAAGAGGTGACCACCATTCCTGATCGGATGGTTTGTGGCCTCATTCCATGGGACTATGACACATGGCCCCTCCATCTCATTCACATCGGCCACGTCCATCTTCCTAATAGTGATGTTCCCCAGCAGATCAACACAATTTACCACAATATTTTAAAATTTAAATACACTTTTAATAAAATGTAAGGAATTTAAATATTATATTTATTAAGAAAATAATTAAATTTACCTTCGACTTCAAACTCATTCGCTTGCGAAGTTCCCTAAGCCTCCTCTCGATCGACGAACCACTCTACCTCGCTAATGGGAAAGTTGATGTCAAACTCGTCATTTTGCTCAAAGTCGCTTAGAATGAGCTTAGCCTCCTCATCCATAATATGAGGTAGTTGGGTCACTTGATGTGGGGTTGCCTCTTATAGGGCTGCCTCCTGTGGGGTCGCCTCCTCTGGGAACAGTTGTTGTGGCTCAGTCCCTTGCTATGATGGCACGAGAACATTTCTACCCTTGTGCTCCCTTTGATGGCCCTTATCACTGCCCCCTTTACTGCTGCCACCCCCCGGTCGAGGCGCTTTACCATGTATCACCTCCTTCCCCTTCTCTAAATCTCTCCCTAAAGCCATAACTCCGTAAATACTTCACTTAAACTTCACAAGATAGTGCGTGAGAATGAAATTTGCATGGTGAGAGTGAAATTTGCATGGTTAACGAGGGTTGAAACACTTCAACTTTGTAGCAATTTTACGTCAAAAACCCGTACAAAGTGTAAACATTTGTAGCGGTTTATCAAAAAACGCTACCCAACCACTACAAAACACGAAACCCCACCTTGTTCACTGTGACACTTTATAGCGATTTTATATAATCGCTAAAAATTTGATGACTGTAGCGGTTTGTAGGCATAATCGCTACATGTGTGTTGACTATTTGTATTTTGTAGCAGTTTCAATGATTAACCACAACAAATGTTTAGACTCTTTGTATTTTGTAGTGGTTTTCCTTGTAACTGCTACAAACTTTCATTTATAGAAATAATTTGCAGCATGAAGCTAATCATTGGTTTGAAAGTAGTTGTCATCCACATGAAAAAAATGCAAATGTGGTGCTAGGTAACTTGTTACGTATCAAGATACCATTTGCATTTTACCATTTGCATTTTAACTTCTAAAAGAATAATTTGCCAAACTGATTAACTTTCTATAAGTAATGCCGCCACAAATGTAAATTAAAGGTGCAACCCATAAAAGAATAATTTGCGTGCAAACTCTTTATATAGGCTTTAACTTTGTAGCGGTTCTATAAGTAAACGCGCGCCACAAATGTAAAAAAATTAAAATAATTTCAAAAAATTAGGAAAAAAATTCAAATAATTAGAAAAATAAATAATTAGGTGAAATTTCAACAATACAATTCAAATAAGTTTAATTAAGGAAAAATTAGAAATAATTAAAATACCCCGCCAAGGAGCGCACCGAAGAACGCCAACGGTGGAGGAGGAGTTGTATATACACTAGGTTGTTGAAGATGCACTAGGGTAAGTTGTTCATTGAAAAAAATATTAATTAATTAAGATAATCTTCTTGTCAATTCTCCCTACGAGATAAATCTAATCGATGTGTGAAGTTTGACTAAGAAATGGTGGGGGTATTTTATTTTATTTTTTTCTAATTATTTTAATTTTTTTATTTGAATTTTTTCTAATTATTTGAATTTTTTTTTTTTTTTTCTAATTATTTTATTTTTTTCCTAATTATTTTATTTTTTTTCTAATTATTTTATTTGTTTCCTAATAATTTGATTTTTTTTTCTAATTTTTTGAATTTTTTTTCCTAATGTTTTGATTTTATTTTTTTCTAATTATTTTAGTTTTTTTTTCGAGTTATTTGAATTATTTCCTTTTTTTCGAATTTTTTGATAATATTTAAAACTAAGGGGCAAAATGGTAATTTCACCTAAAACTAAGGGCAAAAGTATAATTTCACCCGAATTATTTCCTTTTTTTTGATAAGTTTTTTTTGATTTTTGGTCAAGTTATTTGAATTTTTTTCTAATTATGTGTATTTTTGTTCCAGAAAAAACTTCGTGGTCTTTGACGCTCCCAGGGTAAACTTCATGTGTGAAATTGCACCTTTACCCATGTAAGTATTCTATAATGGTTTCTAGGCCTAACCGCTATAAATGAGCAAGGCTCTTTGCATTTTGTAGCTGTTTGTACATAAAACTGCTACAAAAGTTTGCAATATTCGCATTCTATAGCGATCTTTAATTTTAAACAGCCAGATCCACATGAAATCCCTGAAGCACTTCTTTCAAATACATTTGAATAGTAGCACCAAGGAAGGAAGGTGCATTGGATATGACCAGAGCTAAGGATTAAGTATCATCCATTCTTGCAGCCTTAAATTCTTGTGTCTTTATCTTCTTACGAGTAGTGGCCAATGGATGTCTTAATGGAAGATCAATGCCAAGCTTCCTAATCTGGTTCCTCCCAACTCATAGTAGTCTCTCTATAGGCTCATTCAACTCCAGGTACCAGATCTTGTTAGCTCTAAGAATAAGTGAGATTGGTTGAAGATAAGCATAGGTGTAGTCTTGGTACCTGAATACCTATACCTCTTAATCTCAGAGAAGATCAAGGCCCCCAAATTCCTTTATTTTTTACTCAACAGTGAAGCCATAAGTCCATAATCTCTATTAATGAAGTAAGTGAAATTGTTGGACTTGTCACATAGTCCTTCTAGTAAATATACTAAAGAATTATGTGAAGATCACACATATTACTTAGTTCGAATTTCAATGTTCCTACTTGTTCACCAGACCTCAGAATGCTAAGTATCTAAATGGAATAGAGCTTTGCTGAAGTATCCTTTGGTGACTTCTTAATCCCAAGCCATTTGTTCATTCTTGAGGCTAAGATTAAGAACTTTTTGCCTTTAACAGTCGTTTCAAGCTCTTCTTTAACTACAGAGCCTCTATCCGACCAATCCTCAACTTGTTCCAAATTGCAGTAGAAATGCCTAACTACCTTCAGACAGACAATATGGTAAGTGTATAGAGAGCCAAGGCATGTAATGTCCAAGATACTTAGTTAAATCCAATTTTATTGCTTTAAACAAAGTACTCAAGTTCAAATAGAAAATCTTACAGATTTTGTGTCTAGTAAAGTGTTGGTCAAAATCCTTTCATGGCAAGCGAACCAGTCGAACAAGTAATAAATAGTAAGTAGAGTTATCGTCCCACGGAGATTGTTAATACCAAATATGAAGCCGGTTTCCCTATCAAAGTTTTGTGATGAGAATAGAGTTGTTGTTTATTTGTCAATTACTAATGGCAAGTAAAAGTAAATAAATGATCGGAAGTCAGTTGATTATATAACTTTTTGAATCTTCTTACGATCATTCCAAGTTCATCATCCTCAGGTTCTTCTTCCTCCCTTGTCTCTTTTGGCTCTTTCTCTTTGATGGCATTAGGAGCTACTCCTTTCTTTCTTGAGCTTTCCTTCATATTCAAAAAGACTTCAAAAAGGGAAGCAACAAATCTCATTCATTCCCACTGGCTTCTTCTATTGCCGTGACTTTGGTTTCTCATTCCTTAGTGAGAATGTTGAGAATTTTGATCATAAGTTCTTCCCAATAATGTGAGTTGATTAACTAAATGTGTGATGGTTAATTTTTCCTATTACATGACTTTCATGCAAAGGTTCATGAGGTTGAAAACAAAAATTTTGTTTAATCGTTGCGGAAACCCGTAACTCCTTACGGTTCTCATGAATTATTAACCTTAACTCATTACATTAATTAGTTAATAATTATTAATCCATAACTCTTTACGGCGCTCATGATGATTCATAACAATTTATAATATTCATGAACTTTGAGATTACTCGTTAAAACAACTATTGGGGATTAGGAAAACTTGACAACACAACTATTAGAGATTAGGATTACCTTAGATCACTTGAAGACCTCAATGTTGTTGATGTCCTCTAACGTTGATCCACACGGCTACCTCCCGATTGCAACGAGAACTCATTCTCTTGAAACCTCTCACTACTTGAATGCTTGCTAGGCAAAAACAAGGTTGATGTTTGGTTTCCTTGGGTTTTACTCTTTTCAAGAAGGTGATGGTTTCTTGGAACTAGGTTATGGATAGGATGAACAAGGTTGGAACCTTAGCCTTTTATGAATGGTGCCTTTTCCTCTCTAAACCTTTGGTAAAGACCTAAATTTAGAGAGCATAAGGGTTCTTTTTTTTTTCTCCTAGAAAAACGTGCAAGAAGAAGGCACACCAAAAATCAGCACTTTATAAGAGTCTAACCCTAATTTAAGTGCTTACAAGAAAGGCCCAATCCAAGCTTGAATTGGAAAATCCAATTCACAATTAATTAAATTCATATCTTGATTGATTGATTGGATTTAAGATAATGAATCAAATTCATATCTTGATTGATTGAATGAATTTAATATGATGAATCATATTCATATCTTGTCAACCAAGTCACATTAAATTCACATCTTGATTGATTGATTGAATTTAATATGATAAATCATATTCATATCTTGTCAACCAAGTCACATTAAATTCACATCTTGATTGATTGAATTTAATATGATGAAACATATTCATATCTTGTCAACCAAGTCATATTAAATTTCCATTTGTTCTTCAAAAAACGTCCATAAAAAGGGCATATAAAAAATCAGCACTTTATAAGAGTCTAACCCTATTTTAAGTGCTCACAAGAAAAGCTCAATCCAAACTTGAATTGAAAAATCCAAATCGTAATGAATTAAATTCATATTTGAATATTGAATAATAATTTAAGATGATGAATCACATTCATCTCTTAAACTAAAATTCAAAATCATTTTAAATCAATCCTCATTTATTATTTCTCTTATCTTCATCCAATCATTATTGGATCTTTATATATATATATATATATATATAGATAATATATATTAGATAATTATCTTTTATAACCTATCCTTTTTGAATTAAAATTCAAATCTCCTCATTGGGCTTGGAGTCCCACTCCAACTCAATTAGACATTTACTCTTGATAAAATCCAATAACAATTATTGGTCCAAGTTTGCTAATTTTAAACAAATGGGAATAACCTTTTTGTGTGTGACCCATTAGGCCCAATTAGTCACTTTGTAATACTCGGGTTTTAGCAAATCTGGAATTCTTGAGATAAGAGAAATTAATGAATATTTTGATGAAGAAAATTCATGAGTTTAAAACTATTATAGAAAATTTTTATAATTGTCGAGTAAATTGTCGAAAAAGTTACGTAAAAATCGATGAACGAATGACTAAAAATGCAATAATGGTGATAAAAACAAATTAAAAACATTATCATAAATAATGAAAGATCATGAAAGATTATGAGAAAATTATGGGAGTATTATCTTTAATTATAAGAATTTAATAAATTATTTCAGAGGAAATAACATGAAGAAATGTTTAAAAAGCATTCCGAACCATAAAGTAACTTTATGGTGTAAACATTTGTAATATTTTACATAGGATATAAAATGACAATGTCGAAGTATAAAGTTTGTAAGATAATAATATACTGTAAATTTTAAAATTATCAACCATTGGTAAGAGAATGATTAGATAATTACTAGCTAACTGATTCAAAAACAAGAGAAATATAGAAAGTTAAATTTATGGTAAAATCCTTAATTAAGAGATTAAGGCCGGTAATTAGCATAAAATATACTTACTAATTATGATAAAAAGGATTAAGGAAAAAATTAGTAAAGATAAATGTATGAAGAAATCTAATCCTAAAAAGATCACTAAACGAAGAATTTAGGTCTGATTAAGCCTTAACGAAGGTAGGGTAAAACATGAATTTTTGGTAAAAAATATTATATTTTAAAAAAATGGAAAAAATTATGAAAAAAAAATTAAAACTGAATTTTAAAATGAAGGGGCGAAATTCTTGGTATTTTTAATTAAAATGAATTGTTTAAATAATTAAAATGATAATTAGAATAAAATAATAATATAATGCGCGTGAGTCGCCATAAAGGCAGGCCCGAGGGGAAAAGCGTAAATAAATTCTACAGGTAAACCGAGAGGTAAAAGTCTTTTCGACTGATCAAATTAAGAACAAGTAAATTTTTACACAAAGAAAGAATTTACCAGGACGTTGATTTCCGTTAACCGAAAACCCTAATTCCTAATAAGACGGAAATGATCGATATAATAGAGCCGATAGGCAAAGTGAGAACCTATAGAAACAATTTTGTGTTTTCAAACACGGATTAAGTTAGGCAACAACCGGACGTTTTACGATTCAAATAATTATTGTCCAGAAGTTGGTTCTATCTAAGCGATTTCCGAATCGACGCGTTTGTCCGAATATCTTCCGACTCACCGGAGAATACCTGGATATGATCAAAAAGAGGATCAAAATAGATAATATGAAAGAGGATGAAAAGATCTTCAAAGTTACATGCCCATTTTTGAGTTTTTACGCAAAATCGCGCGAAACGGACGCCGTCGGGTAGGGGTAGCTTTATCGGGCCGGAGGCCATAAAGCAAGTCATCATTGGATGACAACTCATTCTTTGACTTTTGGACCCCTTGGATGTCGGCCAAGACCTTGGATGGCCAAGATTTCATCTCACAAAACCCTAGATCTAACGGTCCGAAACAAAGCGAAAATTCCCTTTACGTCCCGAATTTTCACTATAAATACCCCCCCCTCTTCTTGAAAATTCACACCATTCTTCTCTCTTCCTTGGCCGAAATCTTAGAGTGAGAAGCTCGCAAAAATTCTGCCTAGCTCCGAGTAAGTCCTTCGTCCTTAGCTTTTAGTTTCCGTAGTTCTTTCTTGTAGTTATAGTAGAACCGTTGTTTTGATCTAGGAAGTTTCAGAATATATTCCTATACTTGTTTTTAAGCTTCATTGCATTGAAATATGCCTGATGAGGTAAAAACCTAGTGGGGATAATTTTGAAATGGAATAAGGTCAAAGTAACGAAGTTCGCGAAATTCCGCCAAATAGGGGTAGTAGGGGCAAAATGGTCTTTTTCACCTAAAATGCCCGTTATGCTGCCAAATATTCATAACGTGTTATTATTCTGATTAGAATACTTCGACGTCGAACCGTCGAAATTCCATCGTTCCGCTTGTTTGTCGGCTGCTTTCACGTTGTTTACGTACGGCGATCAAAAGTACCGTTTTAGCCGACGAGCCTGACATATCGCAACTAAGGTACGGACGCGTATTGTAACCCTAACTCTATGCTGCTTATATACTTTTGCGTTATAGATACGTTCATAGACTGAGGTTCTGTTGAGAATCGTCAGAGATACTTACAGCTTTACCCACGGATTATAGTATTGGTAATGCCGTTTGAGTTATTCCTAGCGCGAGGACACGTTAGTGGCGTGGCACATCGGATATGTGCGTAACTAGTCGAGAGAAACTTTACATACCGCTTTGTGCTTATGTTCTCGTCCATGTTATTGATCATACATCTGCCGTTTGCTTTTGTGATGATATCGTATTGAAATGAATATCCGTTGAACGTATCTTGTTTTATTTGAGCATAAGGTTAACCGTTACCGAGATCCATATGTGGAATGGATCTCACCGTTTGTAGCATCGTGTCCGGAGGACCGATGTTTGGCGATCGAGGCAAGCAAATGGAGTAGGCCAAGACGTGTCTACATTATTTATCGTTTTCTTTAGTTTCTTTAACTTTTGAGAATTCGGATGACCGTAATCCGATACATTTACACTATGGTCCATATTTTGAATGTAATGTAAATTACTTACTCGCTCCAATGCTCTACTCGATTACTCTCCTTTGAAATATTTGGAAACGTTTTTTAAAAAAAAAATCCGCCGTTTTCAAATGGGATGTTACATCGACATAAATAAACTTGAACCAATTAAAACTCCTTTAATGGACCCAATTTATTTAATGACCTCATAAGACACTAGCAATGCTCGCGGGCCCCGAACTAATTGAGTTGATCAAGTGATCTACCTTTCATATTTGGATACCGTGCAGGCATAATCTCTCACATCGTCATTCACATTTAGTCGAGAACAAAGATAGAGTATCATCTCTCTTAATTGACTAAATGTAGCTAATTCACAGAACTAGGAATCTTCTTATATTAACTCTACAATAGATCATGACTCTTCATGATTACTTGCTGTGCGCACAGACTCCTGAGTTAATTAGAAGCTATTTAAGCTCTACCAGTCTTGTGAATGACTAATCCCTTGTAGGGGACTGTGAGTCCTCTCAGCATATCTATCTATACTTATGTATTCGAGTTACACCCAAGAGTACATTGTTCTCCCCATTTTCATGCGGATAGAGTTGTACAATCAAAGTATAACCCTAGGACATAGTGTTCGATGACATCCTTAAGTCTAGGACGATCTGCGCTACCAAATGATGAGAGACTTTATACATATCCAATGATACTCTCTACAATGAATCTTTGTGGAGTCTCTCGGTGGGTCTATTCGGTGCTATCTGTTCTCCAACAGATCTACTCACGACATCAGCTAAGGCATCACCATGCCTGTATTTCATGATGTCCCTACCTTGTATCTCTATACAAGTAGACGATGTCGTACTAGTCTTATTGAGATCATCAATGCCCTTTCTTGGTGATTCAAGACTAGGAACAAATTTTAGGTAATAGATATACAGTGTTCTCGAGTTCTCATGATCATGATCTCTTATTATTGATCCTCGAGATTACCACATATTCTATTCCTAGGGCTTTTATCTTCAAACACATATTTACTTTAAAATAAAGGTGAGACATAAATGTGATAAAGATAAAATATGCTCATTTATGAAATACTATAACGTAGAAAAAGGTGCTGATCTGTCCTTATGGATTGTCTCTAGGACACCTAAATACTAACAATGTGTATATCTGAGTTTGAACTCAGCTATACTTTCTCCAGACTTCATACAAAGAAGGTCATATTTAGTGACAAGAGTATTGACCCTGTTTTCTTTGATTCTGGAGGATCTTTTATGAGCTATCCCAAGGCTTTCTATATATCTTTGGCTGAGAGAAGAGTGCATATTCTAAAATATTATTTCAGGCTCAAGGCACTTTGAATCATCAAAATGGCTTTGCTGTAGAGAGTCACCAGCTTCTTGTCATTGTCATTAAATTCTACTGATGTCTTCAAAACTATTCTTTCTTCAACTCTCTTCATCAAAACATAGTCTCCATCTTGAATAACTTGCCAGAGACCATATTCGTTTGTGGTAACAAATATCTTGAATTTTTCCTTCCAAAAAGAGAAATATTCTCCGCAAAATCCTTGTGGTTTAGTGATTAGTTTTAACCCATCACTCGAGTGATTTCCTCTTTGAAAATTTTGCAGTCATTGATCATTGGATGAATAACTATGGTGATGGATTTTATAATACATCGATCGAGTGGTTACTCGAATGATCTTCTTTTGTGAAACCATTTTAACGAAGAGATCACCATGATGATTTATCAAGAATCTATCACATTGAGTGATATGTTTTTGTAACTTCCAGTGACTTGTAGTGATAAACTCTATTACTCGAGTGATCCAACAGATTTTTTAAAACAAGGATATTTTCTTGTTCAAAATACTTTGTTCATCATCAAAATCCTATGCAAAACATTTTTATACTTTGTTATCATCAAAACATAAGATCTAACATTTTTTGTTATTATGGGGTTAAGCTTCGAAAGTTAAAATTTAGTATTTGAGTGATTTATTATTTAATTTATGCTAGAGAATACTTTATCAAGATATTCGTTATTCCCTATATAATTATCTTAAATTTCATTATGATCTCAATATATGCATGTAGGGATTTTTTTCCTAATGATTATGTATTATGTAAATTAATATATAATTTACATGATATGATAGTTCATTATATATCTAGATATTTTTGTATCATTTTATAATTCAAATAGATATGAAGTCGTCTCTGTTAATTCATGTATGTATTCTGGAGTTTGATCGTTTATTTTTTGGTTTCAATTCTTCGTTTGATGTGCTCGTTTACTACTAAACTTGCTTGTACCAAATCTATTGGGCAAAAGACAGAGTCGACCTTTCATAAGCGACAAAATTTATTTACGACTGTTTATTGCTATTTAGATTGCACTATGTTTAGCAGCCATTTCAAAGGTTAGATGTTTTTTTACTGTTAGGCAATCCTTTGTTTCATTATTCACATCTTATGTTGTATTCCTATAATTGATCATCTCCTGAAGAGTTTTGTCAAAGACCTTGAAGAAGGCATTGTCCTGAACCGTCTCACCCTCATGCTGGACTATATCATCACTAGACAAGTTATTCACGTTGATAAAGAGACAGATCAAGTTATGATAGAGTTCATAGTGGTCGATGTTATATTATATGATGAGAAAGTTGTTGGAATTTTAATTATTATATTAGTATATATTTAATTTTGAAAATATTCCATTAAGTCCATTAAGTGGCCCACATTTAAATCCGGTTTTGTAACCTACCAATCAATTCGATGCTGGCCCATTTAATACGCAATAACGCCAATTAATACACATGAATGATATTCATCTCTGTGATGGCCAGAGGTTGACATTTAGACATGTATAAGGTTTTGGTCCCCCTAAGTCTGCTCTTACGTTTTTAGAACACACACGATCTGCAGAGTGAGAGAGAAGGCTTAGAAGAGCCAAAACCCAGAGTTAATCTCTTCTTCATCTGAGAATAAATCAATGGATGGAGGTATTTCTGTTCTTTATCCTGTTTATTCCGCATTGATCTAATGCTTAATTTTATTATTTTGCATGATTAGATCGCTTTATTTCCAACATTTGGTATCAGAGCTGTTTATATACCTCTGCCTTGATTTTGCCTTAATTTATCCGATTAGGGTTTTCATGAAGAAGACATGTTTTCAATCTGAATTTTCTGGAAATATTTTTTCTGGCTTTTGTTCTTTGGAATCAATATATATGTTAATTGATTCTTTGATTTGAGTTTTTTTTTTTTTTCATTTGAAACGGGTTGTTATTAATCTCAATATGGGTTTCTTGGATTCTTTTGAGTTTCTTAACGTCACTTCTTTATTGGAGAAAAAGAGATGAGTTCAATCTGGGCTTTCGGAATTTCTCTCGTTCTCTGGAATCAATATGTGATTTTCCTTTTAATATGAGATTTCCTGATGGATTTTGTGAGAAATCAATCATGTTTCAATCATAAACCTTATTCAGATTCTTTTGATTCTAATACTTTCGATCTAGGATCGGGGGTCTTATTTTCAAATCTTATTTGGAAGACCATAAATGAAACTCGAAAATCCCTTTGGCTTTAATTTTTTGATCTGGATTTCATTTGTTGTTGATATATGTTAACGCCGTTTTGAGCTCTACGATCACTAAAAACGTCATCGGAGACGTTACCTTGGAATTTCTAGGAGCGGCGGCCTCTATGAGGTTACAACCGAGTCGCATTCGGATTTTGGCGACCAGAGCTGTTGGTTCTTCATTGGGAAGTTGAAGAACAAGAGATCGGGATTTTCGTTTTGATTTCAAACTCACATTATTCGTTTCGATTTTGAGTAGATTTTGATAGATTGTGTGTATATTACGTTGGAGAACAATTTTCTGAGGTTATTGCCATCGAAATCATCGGAATTTGAGCTCGGAATCGCCTAAAAATGTCGCCTGAAGTCGCAGCAATGGCAAGGTCGCGGGTCGCGGCTGAGTTCCGGGTCACATGACTGGAATCGGACCAAGATTCGAGTATTAGGGATCCGATTAGTAGGGAAGATGACCAAAAAAAAAACCTTGCTTATAATAGTCATTTACAATATCGAACCCGGCATCCCGTGAGTGCATGACATGACACTTTTCCATCTGAGCCACGCATACATGTATGGCCGAAAATGAATCATTATTAAATTTAAATGATTTATTAATTTTTCAGTGTCAAAATGGGATTTGAATAGTTTCTGGGTGGGGCCAGATGCATTGGGTTCCATTATGTGTATGGTTTCAAGGCTAATATTTAGTATGTGTGGCAAGGCAGAATTAGCATTTGTGTGATGGGCTAAGACTCTTTTCTAGAGTTGCAAAGTCATTATTTCTATTATTCATTGAGCATATGAGCCGAAGACATTGTGATTTAATTTTGGATTCAATTTTATCACGTTTTGGGCTCTGGAATGATTGAGAGAACATTTGTGCTTTGGGCTTTGAAATTTAAATATACATAAATGAATTGTGGGTTAAATAATTTGCTCATTGTTTGCTAAATTAACTTCTGTTTTATGTATAGTTCTGATTATGTCACATTTAATTGTTTAAATTAAGAAAAAGATTGATTTTGGCAATTTTTTTTTCCTTCATATTCTGAAAGGTTTGCAAAATTATTTTATATGTTATTTAATTGTCTAAATATTTGAAAAATTAACTTTAGACAATTATTTAACTGTTCAAAATTTTGTAAAACTTAATTTAAGATGAAAAATGCCAAAATTAATTATTTAAACAATTTTTGGGTACATAAAACAAATGGGAGGATTTTTCTTTTTATTTGATTTTTAGTTAATCAATTAATCCCTCCATTAAGATGTGCATATATTAGATTTATTTTTGAATGCACAAAATAGTGGGAATTTTTCTAAGATGATTATTTAATCACATTTTTTGATTTAATTAATCAATTAAATTCTCATTAAAGATTTGTAATATTTGGAATCTAAATGCACAAGATTAATTTTTGTGATTAATATTGGTAATATTAATTTAATCAAAGTGTGAGGATTGTATTTAGTCACTTATGTTGATTAAATTAATTGGTTAAGTCCTCCATAAAGTTGTGCATATATAGAATTTAAGTGCTAATTATTGATATTTGTGATTAACTCACTTATGTTGATTAAATTAATTGGTTAAGTCTTCCATGAAGCTGTGCATATACAAAATTTAATGCACATTATTGATATTTATGATTGGATTTTAGAATATCAATCTTTGGCAGGTGAATAAATGTAATTTTATTCACATAAAGATTTAGTTGATTAAATCAATTAAATTAAGATTCTTGTGACATTGTGTGTATGGTATTTACATTGTACATATTTAGTATTAGTGATTAGCATACATAATTGTTTAAGGAATAGCTACAACATCTTTATACACACGTTGTATGCATATTTAATCACATAAGGTTATACCATATCAAAATTATGATCATATGTACAATTAGTATACACAATGGTGTGATGTCTTTGTGATGAGTATGTAGAATCAAGGAGTAGTCAAAACATCCTTACTAGGAACATGCACTCTATTTTGTTCTAATGAACAAAATACATCACACAAAGATTTAAAGACATCCATTGTAATTAAATGTGTGGTTATAATTAATCTTTGCCTACAGGTAGATAATTATGATCATAGTTTTAATTAGGGTGGAATGGAATGACTTTATATTTTCTAAGTAGCCCACAGGTATTAGGGGATATAACTGCATTCTAGTTTCATCAATTCGAGATAAATTCATGATATGCTAATGTCTTTGCCCACAGGTAGACTTTAGTGATACAAATTTATAATTATATGATTAATTGAGATAGAATATCAAATTATATTCTTAATGTACGCGCCAGAATTAAGAATAAGGAAATAATTTGATGGTTTTATCATAAAGGTATATATGGATCTAATCAAATTGTAACTTTAGCCCACAGGCAAGTTGTATGTTAGTAGATTCATGGTTTTTTAAGCATGATTTACATTGGTAAAACATGATATATTATTAGTCTCAAATTTTAGTTATAAGCATGTATGATCAATACTATGCGATTCATACAACCCGCGAATTTCTTTGATATGAAATGTGACATTCCCGAATTGAGGGTGGTAACTATGAAGTATCATTCATTTGGGGTGGGTGGACATTGGTTATGCTATTAGGAAAGACAAACCATCTTCTATCACTGAGACCAGCACTCCAGATGAGATTGATATGTATGCAAATAGAAGCGATCTAATCGCCTTTCAGTTATGTTCATAAAGACCTCAATCTCTCGGCATTCGTGGTTTTGTTGAACAAAGATAACAAGATTAGGCCACTTCAAGGCAATTGATGAACAATTTGTTACTTCGATAAGGCACTTGCCGCCCCTAATTATGAAGTTTTCATTCCCGACTCACTATAGTAAAAGATGTGTGTAAGCACATCATGCGGATAAGGGACATTGCAGCTCAACTGAAGTCACTTGAGGTTGACATGTCTGATTCTTTCTTTGTACACTATATTCTAAACACTCTTCCACATCGATATAGACCCTTTGGATATCCTACAACACACATAAGGATAAATGGTCAATCAATGAACTTTTGACCATGTGTGTTCAGGAGGAGGGAAGGCTGAAAGTGCAAATGGGAGAATTTCTTGAATATGACTTGATTAGTGGGAGCAATCAATTTAGAAACCTTGTTTTTTGAAAAATGTTATTAAGATAATCAACCTTCCACTTCAAGTTTAAGATTGATTGTTAACAATATTCCTTCGTTTCAACCGAATATTGTACAATCGCTTATTCAAGATCCACAACCTCGCGATATTGATCTAGTAGATCAAGTTGTTGATGAGGAACAATAAGAAATTGTTGAGCAACTAGTTGAACAACAAGTTCCTCAAGAAGATAATGAAACAACATTAAGTAGAGCTACTAGAACAATAAGATCAGCGATACCTAGTGAATATATTGTGTATCTACAGGAATCTGACTATAATGTAGGAGCTGAAAATGATCCTGGAACATTTTCACAAACCATGAACTGTAGATCATGGTATGATGCTATGAAGGCTAAGATGAATAACTAAGGCATCTAACAGAGTCTGGGATCTTGTTGAGTTGCCTGATGGTGCGAAGGCCATTGGATGTAAATGGGTCTTCAAAACAAATAAAGACTTATTGGGCAACATTGACAGATATAAGGCAAGACTCGTTGCTAAAGGATTCACTCAAAGAGAAGGAATCGACTACAAGGAGACATTTTCTCCTGTATTTAAGAAAGATTCTCTTCATATCCTTCTAGCATTAGTTGCACATTTTGACTTAGAGTTGCAACAAATGGATGTGAAAACGGCCTTTCTCAATGGAGATCTAGAGGAAGAGGTTTACATGAAACAAACCATCAGGATTTTCCTCTAATAATGATGAGCATTTGGTGTGCAAACTCAAGAAATCTATATATGGATTGAAACAAGCTTCCCATCAATGGTATTTAAAATTTCATGATGTTATCTCTTCATTTGATTGTGTAGAGAATATTGTGGATGGATGTATATACCAAAAGTTTAGTGGGAGCAAGACTTGTTTCCTTATTCTATATGTGGATGATATTTTACTTGCAACCAATGATAATGGTTTACTATATGAGGTGAAACAATTCCTTTATGAAAACTTTGACTTGAAGGATATGGGAGATGCATCTTATGTCACTGGCATTAAGATACATAGAGACAGACGTTGAGGTATTCTAGGTTTGTCTCAAGAGACCTATATCAACAAAGTTTTGGAAAGATTTTGCATGAGGAATTGTTCACCAAGTATAGCTCCTATTGTGAAAGGTGATAAGTTTAATTTGGACCAGTGCCCAAAGAATGACTTTGAGCGGGAACAAATGAAACACATTCCATATGTTTCAGCAGTAGGAAGGCTTATGTATGCTTAGGTCTACATAAGACCTATCATTGCATTTGCTGTTGGAATGCTAAGGAGATATCAGAGTAATCCAGGTATAAACCATTGGAGAGCTACAAAGAAAGTATTGAGATATCTTTAAAGGACTAAAGAGTACATGCTTAAGTACAAACGAATCAACAATTTGGAAGTCACTGGTTACTACGATTCAGATTATGCTTGCTGCATTGACTTGAGCAAATCCACTTTAGGATATATTTTCATGCTAGCCAATAGAGCTGTATCATGGAGTAGTAAAAAGCAATCTTTAATTGCTACTTCCACTATGTAAGTTGAGTTTGTATCTTGTTTTGAGGCTACCTCATATGGTGTATGAATGAATAGTTTCATTTCTCGGCTTAGAATTATGGATCCAATTTTTGGGCTATTGAGGTTATATTGTGACAATTCAACTATTGTTTTTATGGCTAAGAACAATAAAGGTGGTAGTCGAATCAAGCATATCGACATTGAGTGTCTAGCCATAAAAGTGCGTGTTAAAAAATAAATAAATCAGTGGTTATTGAACACATTAGCACTGAATTGATCATTGCTGATCCTTTAACTAAAAGCATGCTTACATTGAAATTTCAGGATCATGCAGAAAGAATGGGACTTGGTTCCTTTATGTGATTTTCATTGTAAGAACGATGTTGTTTATGAAACTCTATTTGCGATATTTTCTCATTTAGTTTTGTGTACACATTCATTTGTTTATTTAATTTGAGAAATATCATTAAGTTTGGACCTAGAATAAACATGGGGTTTATTCATTAAGTTACATGGGCTTGGGAAACATGATGCACTGTGATACATGGAAGATATTACTCGCTTTAAGAGGACCTATCGCTATGATCCATGCATTTTTTTTCTCAGAAGGTATATCTTTGAAGTGTGTGGACCAAGTGGGAGAATGTTGGAATTTTAATTATTATATTAGTATATATTTAATTTTGAAAATATTCCATTAAGTCCATTAAGGCCCACATTTAAATCCGGTTTTGTAACCTATCAATCAATTCAGTAATGGCCCATTTAATACACAATAACCGCCAATTAATACACATGAATGTCATTCATCTCTGTGATGGCCAGAGGTTGAAATTTAGACGTGTATAAGGTTTTGGTCCCCTGAGTCTACTCTTACATTTTTAGAACACACACCATCTGCAGAGTGAGAGAGAAGGCTTAGAAGAGGCAAAACCCAGAGTTCATCTCTTCTTCATCTGAGAATAAATCAATGGCTGGAGGTATTTCTGTTCTTTATCCTGTTTATTCCGCATTGATCTAATGCTTAATTATGTTATTTTGCATTATTAGATCGCTTTATTTCCAACAAAAGTATGTCGATTCACCTAGTTACAATAAGTTCTGCCCATTTTCCTATATTAATGTAACATTATTTTTTTCCTCCTCTGTTGGGTACCAAGATCATCGGTTGTTTATAGGGTTTGCTTAGCATTCAAATGTTCCTAGGGATATTGATGGAAGGCCAAGCTTATAACCTATGGTGGTTATACACCATGGAGGGGAAAGAGTTCACGAAAACCTGCATTTCGTATTCTTGCCAACAACCATCATTCAGCACAGCTTTGCAAATTTTCCACCTAGATCTCTAAGGCTTAGATCACCATTTGATATATTGACCAATATGGCACAAGACGAGCGTTTAACTGGTAAATGGATGTCCTTTTTCTCTTTATTTTTTAATATGATCAAACACTTTGCACAGAGATAACAAGCAATCTGTCGTTGTTTATATATAGATGTCTATGGGTTCTTGGTAAATACCTCCCTTGTTCGGATCGTGAAGTATGTAGGTCTTTATGAGAAGCAGTTGGTTCTGACATCACAAACTCGAAGGATCGGCATGACATGAAACCTAATATTCACATGTAATGTGTTATTAGTTGTTCCGCTTCAATTATAGTTGTTATGGACCAATATGTTGGGCCAAATAGGTTCTCGGCCCAGTAAGGGAACCCGCAGTGAAACCCCCTTTTCACCCAGGTAAATTGGGAACCAGGTAAATGGTCCACCACTACTCCATCGTGTCTGATATGTGCAGGACCGTACATGTAGTGGAGCAGAGGCCTGGAGAACGTGGGAAGTGCATAATGGTTGATCGATGGAAGCATTTGCATGGGAGTGAAACCCTAGGTAATCCCTACAAATAGGAGTTACCCACCAGGTGCACTCTGGATTCTCTCTATTCCGTTAATTACAATTCAGTCACACTGCACACACACCACCCCCTTTGGCGAAACGCCTCATCAGTGTTGCATTGTGATCTGAGCTCTCTTGACGATATCTTCCCCATAGATATCATCGAGCCAGTGCCTTTCTTTGACACTCGGTCAGTGAAAGGCCCGTTGATCCAACATTAATCGTTTCTAGCTCACTAAAGCTAGACATCTATGTTCTACTACAGAATATTGGCGTCGACCGTGGGGACCGTAAACTTCGATTCCCAGACCAAACAAAAGCACCGTCGACCATTGAGCATGGCCGCGAGCACCAGAAGCCGCTGTCAGGCACCTCGAAAATGCCAACTACCGGATGAACCTCAACAGCGGTCACAGCAGGAGCACGTAATCCAGTACTCGGACTCGGTCGCTCCTGATCCTAATCACGTAATGGGGGTAGCCGAAGGCAAAACGGAGGATACAACATACTCTCCGCATCCGAGTCTAATGGCTCAGCAAGGACAGCACCAGGTTCAACAACGTTTAAACCTTCCACCCCCGACACATGAACTCCAGGAAGAACACCCCGACACTAGGGTGTTGAATAGGACGATGGAATCATTGTTCCAACGAATGGAAAATATGGAAACTCGTCAACGACTGCAGAGGGAGGAAGATATTCGACTTATCCAGGAGAACCTGGACCGCCAGAATGCCATTTGGCGGCAAGAAGAGCAGAAGCGGGTACGCCAGGAATGGATAGAGCGTGTCGGTCAAAAGGGGAAACAGGTGGAGACTGCAAGGCGGGATAATGCTGGTACAAGTCGGGTCATGACCTCGACCTCGGTTCATACCGAAGAAGAACGTAGCAAAGACTGTGAGGAAGAAAAGATAGTCGATCATGACCGAGAAAAAATCACTGAGGAGGAGCAACAGGAGATTTTGCTCCTGAAGGAATGAATAAGGGTATTAGAAGACCCTACCCAACCTACTATCCGGGATACCGAAAAACCCAGCCGGACTAGTGACATGACGGCCACTGTAGTGGACGGGGACGTCCACAGACTCGCTGGAGTTGGCCTATCTCGAGCAAAAGGAACAACTCCCCCGTCGTTCAGCATTCCTAAGACAATTCAAGAAGGGCATTGTGGAGATAACATTCTACACTAGTTTTTAAAAGAAATTATGGCAGCCACCTACCCTAAAGGCTTGGACTCACGGGAGTTGCCAAAGTACAATGGAACACAGGATCCGTTGAACCATTTGAATAACTTCTAAATGGAGATCGGGGTGAAAGGGATCGCTGGTCCCGTAATCCCTCGATTGTTCGCAGGGACTCTCCAAGGAGCCGCTCAAACTTGGTTTCATTCTCTGCCATTGGAGTCCATCCATGACATAAAGACCATGGAACGTAGGTTCCTGCTCAATTTTGCGACTAGCAGGAAGCAGCCAAAGACCGAGTTCCAGCTGGATCAGGTCAAACAGTTGTCGATTGAAACCTTGCAGAAGTACTTGGATTGGTTCAATGACACGGCAGGTACCTGGGCTAAAAGAAGAGGTACATTTGCACTGTGTGATAGCTGGTCTTAATAGTACATCCTGGCTCAAAAAGTCGGTTATGAAAAGTCGTCCTCAAACTTTGGCTAACTTCCGGGACCGATCAAAAACATACCTAGAACTAGAGCAAATGGAAATGATTAGCCAAGGGCCAAGGGAGAGGGGAAAGAGCCCACCTCCCAAAGGCAAAGAGCAACACAACGGTCGAAAGTCGGAGTCCCGTGGTCGTGATAGAGAAAGCAAACAAAGAGGAAGTAGACCCGAAGGAAGAATCGACAAGTATACGCCGTTAAGGGTGTCACAGGCCGAAATTTGGAAGGAGGTGTCGACAACCGAAATGAAGAAGGTTGAGCGACCCCGGCCAATCCGAAGAGATGCTACTCTGGATAAGTCCCGCTACTACGAGTTTCACAATCAGCACGGTCACACGACGGACAGCTGCTAGGACTTACGCGATGCCATAGAAAGATTCGTCCGCGAAGGCAAGCTCCGTCGGTTTGTCATCCAATCGCAGGGATGGCAAAACAAAAAGCGCCAGGGAGGCCGGAGCAAAAGCCCGCCCCCAGAGAAGAAAATGCGAGATCCAAAAAAGAAAGACCCAGACAGCGATGATGAGTTTCCCGACTCCAAATATAATTGTAACGGGATTAGTGGAGACTTCGGAGGCGGGAGGACTCAATAAGCAAGCGGAAGAAATATCTGAGGGAGATCCTCTCAATCCGAGACCGCCCAAGTTTTAAGAGGGACGATGCTAAACCCGAGCCCCCGGTCCTGTGTTTTACCCAGGAGGACTTAGAAGATGTACCCCCAGGTCACCACGACGGATTGGTCATCACGAACAGTGCTTAATTGCTTTGAAAAGAATATTTTCGTTGATAATGGAAGTGCGGTGGACATCATTCTGTGGGATGCATTCAAGAGAATGTGGTTTGACCCCAAAGATTTGAAACCATGTAAGATGACATTGACCGGGTTCAATGGCCGCGATACCAGCCCCAAAGGTTATATCGATTTGAAGTTCACATTAGGAACGAGAGAAGCCTTTAAATCCGAGCGAGTCAGATTCATTGTAGCTGATTTTCCTTCCCAATACAACATAATCCTAGGACGCCCTACAATCCACGATTATGACATGTTGGTATCCTCAAAACACCAAAAGCTAAAGCTGGTTAATAAAAGAAACCAGATCGTCATGGTTAGAGGTGACCAAAACGATTCCCGACAATGCTATTTCGACACGGTCAAGGAAAGTGAGACCGACCTAGCACCCCGGAAGGGAAGAAATAAGGCGTCCAAAAGAGAGGGTACGGGGAAGTCGGTTAACCTCGTGGAACTAGATTTGTGAAAGGAGGAAAAGATGCAAAGGACAGAGCCGAATGGGGAGTTAAGAGATTTCGTCCTGGGACCAAATCCAGAGCAAGTTACCAAGATTGGTACGAGTTTATCCCCGGAGGTCCGTACGAAGCTCGAAGCCTGCTTGCGGAACAATAGAGACATCTTCGCCTGGAAACCATCTGAAATCCTGGGGGTAGATCCCAGCGTATGCTGCCACAGGCTGGAAATCGGCCCGGACTCAAACCCGATCGCCTAGAAAAAGCGGAAGATCGGGGCGGATATGAAGAAGGCCCTGGAATCGCATGTCAATGAGTTACTGGAAGCCAGCTTCATACGAGAAGTACAGTACACTACCTGGCTGTCGAATGTAGTAATGGTGAAAAAGCCCAGTGGCAAGTGGCGGGTTTGCGTCGACTACAAAGACCTCAACAAGGTTTGTCCGAAAGATTCCTTTCCCATGCCAAGCATAGACCAGTTGGTTGACAGCTCATCTGGGTTCAAGATGCTCTCCTTCATGGATGCATACTCAGGATATAACCAAATTCCCATGCATGAGGATGATCAAGAGAAAAAGCGTTCATCACTGAAAAGGCCAACTACTGTTATAATGTCATGCCTTTTGGACTAAAGAATGCAGGGGCCACATACCAGAGAATGATGAACCGAGTATTCGAAGATCAGTTGGGCAAAAATGTTGAGGTCTATATCGATGATATGATTGTCAAATCCTCCCAGGTGGGAGACCACGTCCAAGACCTACAACAAACGTTCGACAAGCTGAGAGAACATCGGTTGCGGCTCAACCCGGTGAAATGTGCTTTTGGGGTGCCGGCGGGGAAATTCTTGGGTTTCCTGCTCACGCACAGGGGAATCGAGGCCAACCCAGATAAATGCAAGGCCATCTTAGACATGCAACTGCCAAGAAATAAGAAGGAGGTGCAGCAGTTAACGAGGAGGCTGACGGCTTTAACAAGGTTTTTACCGAGGTCGGCCGAAAACTCTCTCCCATTCTTCAAATTGTTAAAGAAGGAAACATCGGGTGAATGGAACACCAAATGCCAAGAACCTTTTACAAAGACCAAAGAATGTCTATCGGCTCCACCAGTTCTGTCTCGTCCAAACCTAGGGGCGAATTTGATTTTGTATTTGGCTGTGGGCGAGGAGGCTGTCAGTGCCGCATTAGTTAATGAAGAAGAGATGGGAGAAAATCCGGTATACTTTGTGAGCCGAGCTTTACAGGGATCCGAGTTGAGATATCAAAAACTGGAAAAAATGGCCTTCACCCTACTTGTGGCAGTAAGACGGTTGTGCCCGTACTTCCAGAGCCATACCGTGGTGGTACGCACAAATCAACCAATCCGACAAATTCTCCATAAGCCGGACTTGGCAGGTCGGATGGCTAGCTGGGCGATAGAGCTGTCTGAGTTTGACATAGTTTATGAGGCCCGGCATGCCATAAAATCCCATGCTCTAGCTGATTTTGTAATGGAGTTAACCCCCACGAAAAATCCGGATATGGACGGGGGCCATAAAGGCAGCACAACTTGGAAGTTGTTTGTAGATGGATCATCGAATGAAAGGGGAAGCGGGGCAGGAATTATTATCGAAAGTCCCGAAGGAGTCTCCTGGGAGCATTCCCTCCGTTTTGATTTCTCAACCTCGAATAACCAAGCAGAATACGAGGCACTCATCGCTGGATTGCTGCAGGCCAAGGAAAATGGAGCCAAGAGAGTCCACATATCCACCGATTCCTAGTTGGTTGCATCTCAAATAGAGGACAGTTACCAGGCCAAGGGCCCTTTAATGGTCAAATACCTTGGAAAGGTCAAACAACTGATGGCAGACTTCAATGACGTAATGGTGATACATATCCCAAGGGGAGAGAACATCAGGGCAGATGTTCTGTCAAAGCTGGCAAGTACCAAGAATCCCGGGAATCACCGTACGGTGGTTCAACAGAACCTTCCGCAACCAAGCTGTGTCATGATAATCTATTTCACCAAATGGATAGAAGCAGAGCCATTGGCAACAATTACTTCAGCCCGAGTACAAAAATTTCTCAATCGAAACATCATATCACGGTTTGGAATACCCGTCGAGATCGTAACAGACAATGGAACCCAGTTCATAGATAAAGGTTTCCACCAAATGATGGCCGACCTCCATATTCGGCAGCATTATGCCTTTGTTGAGCATCCACAGTCTAATGGGCAAGCCGAATCGGCCAACAAGGTCATCTTGGACGGGTTGAAGAAGAGAATGGAGGATGCCGAATCAAATTGGGTGGAGCAACTTTATCCAGTCCTATGGGGGCACCGCACCACCATTCAATCGGCAACCCACGAGACCCCATTTAGGCTAACATATGGATGCGAGGCAACGATCCCGGTCGAGATCGATGAACCATCGTGGTGGAGAATCAGGGCTCTACACGAAGAAGAGGAAAATAACCAATGTATCGCTATAGAACTGGATCTGGTGGACGAGGTCAGAATAAAGGCGCATTGTCAAGAATTGGCTGCTAAACAACTCATCGCCAATAGGTATAACAAGAAGGTTGTACCTCAAACTTTTGCCAAAGGAGATCTCGTCCTTCGCCGCGCTGATATAGGAAACAAGAATTCCGGCCAAGGTAAACTCGCCGCAAATTGGGAAGGCCCGTACCGAGTAACGGAAAACTTGGGCAAAGGAGCCTACAAGCTGGAAAACATCAAGACTTATTATAGTTAGCATAATTCCTGTGTGCTTCATCTAATGTCTTCCTATGGGTATACTTGTGGTTTTTACATCAAATCTGTTAATAAATTTTGGGTCGAGGAACCCGTTTTCAAAAATTGCACGACCGCATTATAAAGCAAACTTCAACGTAAAACATGTAGAAATCAGAGGCATTCTAGCCCGGTTTCAAAGATCATGTTCCCATTAAAACATGTAGGAACCAGAGGCATTCTAGCCCGGTTCCAAAGACCATGTTCCAATTAAAACATCTAGAAACCAGAGGCATTCTAGCCCGGTTCCAAAGACCATGTTCCAATTAAAACATGTAGAAATCAGAGGCATTCTAGCCTGGTTCCAAAGACCATGTTCCAATTAAAACATGTAGGAAAACGAGGTATACAAACTCGTTTACAAAAATCATGTTCCAATTAAAACATGTAGGAATCAGAGGCATTCTAGCCCAGTTCCAAAGACCATGTGCCAATTAAAACATGTAGGAAAACGAGGTATACAAATTTGTTTCCAAAAATCATGTTCCAATTAAAACATGTAGAAATCTGAGGCATCCTAGCCCGGTTTCATAGATCATGTTCCAATTAAAGCATGTAGGAGTCCGAGGTATATAAACCCGTCTCCCAAAAACCATGCTCCAATTAAAACATATAGAAATCCGAGGCATCCTAGCCCGGTTTCAGATATCAGGTTCCAATTAAAGCATGTAGGAGTTTGAGGTATATAAACCCGTCTCCCAAAAACCATGCTCCAATTAAAACATGTAGAAATCCGAGGCATCCTAGCCCGGTTTCAGAGATCATGTTCCAATTAAAGCATGTAGGAGTCCGAGGTATATAAACCCGTCTCCCAAAAACCAAGCTCCAATTAAAACATGTAGAAATCCGAGGCATCCTAGCCCGGTTTCAGAGATCATGTTCCAATTAAAGCATGTAGGAATCAAAGGCATTCTAGCCCGGTTCCAAAGACCATGTCCCAATTAAAACATGTAGGAATCAGAGGCATTCTTGCCCGGTTTCAAAGACCATGTTCCAATCAAAACATGTAGGAATCAGAGGCATTCTATCCCGGTTCCAAAGACCATGTTCCAATTAAAACATGTAGGAAAACGAGGTATACAAACCCGTTTCCAAAAATCATGTTCCAATTCAAACATGTAGAAATCCGAGGCATCCTAGCCCGATTTCAGAGATCATGTCCCCATTCAAACATAAAAGAGTCTGAGTTATTTAAACCCGGTTGTAATAAGCATGTTGACGATGAAGCGTGAAAGCATTCATAATCAGAAAACCAATTTCCAAGCGACATATTTACGAGGATATTCTACTCAAGGTAGACTCATAGAAGTAAACTTCAATATTGATAAAGACTCATACAGTCACATTTACAAAGAAAGCCAGGTACAACCACGACAGCAAAACAAAAGGCCTCACAGAGAGGATCCTAAAACAAAATACATGACCAAGATCCCATTAAAGCTCAGGAAGACGAGGGAGGAGCCTGCCCTTCCTCTTCGTCATCTTCATCAACGTCAGGTGGAATCAATTGTCCCTTCTGCGCCACAGCATTGTTAAAGGAACCTACGGCTGCATCCGCGCATTCGGTAAGTTCTGATTTGGCCTCAGCGAGTGCGCCTTTTTTCGCCTCAAGCAGAGCTTTATAACTATCGGCATCAGCATGCGCTTTATCCACAGCTATGACGTTGGTGGAATGAAGATCCTCCAGACGGTGGATATCTAGCTCGGCCTGAGCCAATTTCGACTCAACTTTTGATACGTCGGTCCTGGAAGCCGCTAGCTCTTCTTTCACAGACTCTTCCTTAGCTTTGAGGGATCGTATCTCCTCCACCTGTTCTTCCAATTTGGCTTGTAGGAGCTGGAAATCCTTCTGCAATTGGGAGTGTAGTGCGACAAGGGCGTTTAGCTCAGCGGAGACTCGAGTTCTGTCCTCGGCAATTTTGCTCGCCTCGGCATCTTGTTTCAAGGCCGCAACTTCCTTCTTCAAAGAAACTATCTGAGCGTAAGCCAGCCCGAATTTCACCTTAAGGAGGGCATAGGGTCGTAATAAAGAGATGGCCCTATAACCCTCCAATTCCATCACGACCCGGCCTCTTCTTGGCGGTGCTCGCATGCCCCTGCAAATCATGCAAATAAGCGGGAGCGCGGTTATGTCTAATACTTCTTTTGTTAGTCCTTTCTCCCACAGGGATGCCCTCGGGAAGGTCGGCTACCAAGAGTTGATCCAGAGATCCGGTTAAAGCCGATGTTGTTCGCGTGGGAGAAGACCCGGATGGATGGGACAAGTCTTCTGTGGCCTGCGAAGAACAGAGTTCAATGCTCGGAACAGCTTGCCCCACCACGGCTTGCTTGCCTTTGGTCTTTTTACGGGCAGCATCATCATGGGCATCTGGGGGTGCAGAGCGTTTTTGAGAAGCAGTTCCTGTTGGAGGAATGGGGGGAGCATTGGCCTGGTTAGCATTGGCTTCCTCGATGCTCCCAGAGCGATTCTTTAATACCTTCATGAACGCCGGCCTTCCCATAGCTCGGCACCGCAAAACAAGAACGATATCGATACAAAATAAAATGCAAGGAAGAAATCGCATACACAAGCAATGTCATAAATGCTGGCGGGCGCCGCCTAACTAGGGGCGTGGTTATTAACTAGGCCGGATCCATGGGATCCTTTAGACTGCCAGAAAGCTTCACGAGTTCCGTCAAGGTGTCTTCCTCGTCAGCAGAAAAACTTTTGGCCTGTGGAATATAGTCCTCGGGTCTAAGGGTATGATGGTGTGTAGACCAATATAGAGGAAACCTCTCTTCGGTCTCCCCAGTGTCAGTCCTTCGCACAAACCAATGTGCCTGATCGGGAAGAGCTTCAACCTTTACAAAAGCTTACTTGAAGTTTTTCCACGATTCACGAAAGGGTCTGAAGAGTTTCTGGGCACGGATACTTCGAAGAGTTGTCCAACCAAACCATTTCGTTGAAGCCATGGTGGAAATGCTTGTTTCTAGAGGGGAAAAGAAAGACATAAAGGTCGGAACGCTACAGATGAGATCTGCATCTTTACAAAAGATCTCGAAAGCAACTGCAAATGCCTAGCCGTTGGGATGAAGTTGTGTGGGAGCGAGGTGCAAGTGACTCAGTAGTTGGATCTGAAAGTCGGTGAAGGGAAATTTCACTCCTAACGGGGTAATAACATCCCGGTAAAGGAAAAAGAAATGTGGATCTTTTTCCTGAGCCCGGCCAGAGTCCACGGATTCGCGCTTTAGCGGCAATCGGATGGTATATCCCTCCCCGTCCCCAACCCCGAGTTGGCGAAAATCATTTTCGGTTAAGGAGTTATTTACTTGCGTAACGACACTAATCACGGCGGGAGTCAAGTCAGATGGAACTTGAAACGAGGCAGAAGTACTGGACTCATCAGTCGGGGATTGGCCGGATTGGTGTGATGAAGCCATGAATACCTAAGCATAAAATAAAAGGTAATGATCAGAAAATGACATATACCTGTCGTAGCAAAACTGTCCTGATGGACGGACAAAGGCGTTTGGTCAGGATAGTAGCGGCGGGGACTAGCCGGGGTAGGAAATGAAACTAGGTTGCATCGACATTTGTCTAACAGTAGATCGGCATCCCGATCCCGTCCTACTCGAGCTAGTTCGATACTTTGGTGGCAGCACTCGTCGCAGGGTGTAGGACCCGGAGTTTGTTTTCCGGGGCTAGGACGGTTCTCTTTGAAACAGAGACTTGTGGTTACAACGGGAATTGAAGGAGGAATGGTAAGGAACTCTGGGGGCGACAATATTCTTCCTTGGTCAGAAGACAGTTCCCCGAAGGAAACCTTCTTGGGTTCGAAAACTCTTGGCAAAGAGGGTTACTATCGGTGCCTAATGGAATGTCTGGGATTAGACCCCGCATGCAGGGTGAGTCTTTGGTTTCGGAAACATACGTAAAGGCTCGGGCCATTCGGACACCTAGAAAAGGGAGCGAAACTAAGAACCCACCCAACAGAGCTCGAAATACGATAAAACCCAAAAACACGATAGAAACCCCGGAAGCACAAAGAACCGAAAAAGCACCCGAGAAAAACCGCAAACATACTATAAGCCTCGAAATGAAGTCAAAGAACAAGCAAGTGCAGGGTAAATGATAATACCTGGTGAAAAGAGAAAATGCAGTAAGATTGACGATGGAAGGCACTAACTTGGACGCAAGGCAAACTCCTTAGGCCAAAGAATAGTCGGAAATGTCAAGTAAGATTGACAGTTTTTGAAAAAGAAATATATATAGACGTTTGGAATTTTAAAGGCCAAGGGTCGCAACGTCGTTAATTCCTTTTAATGAAGTTAGAAACCCTAGGACAAGTGGCAGTCCAAGAGAACGTTTCGGGGGAAACGGTGTGAACATTAAATGCGCACGAAAACCAAAGGCTGCAATAGCAGCCAATCCGCAAAAATGACGGTTGAGTACTAGAGGGGTGTCAGAAAACGTGGCTCGGGGATCCGGCCCCATTGAAATCTTTCGAGTTCCAGTCAATTTTAACTCAGCCCGGATTGGAGGGCATTTTGCTGAAGAACAATCCGTTCTGGAGGGCGGTTAGTTTTAACTTAGCCCGGATCGGAGGGCGTTTTGCTAAAAAACAATCTGTTTTGGAGGGCGGTCAATTTTAACTCAGCCCGGATTGGAGGGCGTTTTGCTCAAGAACAATCCATTCTGGAGGGCGGTTAGTTTTAACTCAGCCCGGATTGGAGGGCGTTTTGCTCAAGAACAATCCGTTCTTGAGGGCGGTTAGTTTTAACCCAGCCCGGATTGGAAGGCGTTTTGCTCAAAGGCAATCCGTTCTAGAGGGCAGTTAGTTTTAACTTAGCCCGGATCGGAGGGCGTTTTGCTCAAAAACAATCCATTCTGGAGGGCGGTCAATTTTAACTCAGCTCGGATTGAAGGGCGTTTTGCTCCAGAACAATCCGTTCTGGAGGGCGGTTAGTTTTAACTCAGCCCGGATTGGAAGGCGTTTTGCTCAAAGACAATCCGTTCTGGAGGGCGATTAGTTTTAACTTAGCCCGGATCGGAGGGCGTTTTGCTAAAAAACAATCCGTTCTGAAGGACGGTCAATTTTAACTCAGCCCGGATTGAAGGGCGTTTTACTTAAAGACAATCCGTTCTAGAGGGCGGTTAGTTTTAACTCAGCCCGGATTGGAGGGCGTTTGGCTCAAAGACAATCTGTTCTTGAGGGCGGTTAGTTTTAACTTAGCCCATTACTTTTAACTTAGCCCAGAATGGGAGGTATTTTATCCCAACCTATTCTGAAGGGCGGTTCGTTTTAAGAAATAAGGTTTTCTTTTTGGCTCTAGATCGGACTAGATGGCTTGTCCGCATGCAAACATCCATAATTCGAAAACAAGAAACAAATGGATTGCAAAATGAATAAAGGAGAAACCAGCATAAAGCAAAAGATGTTTTCCAGTTTGTTAACTCTTAGAAATTGACAATATTCCAGCACATTTTCTCTCTCTTTTTACCTATTTTTTAGTTCAAAATGTGCATAGAAATGAAGTTATAGATAAAAATGTGCATATCAAAGTATAAGGAAAAAATCAAAGAAATTCTTGTTATTATAGAGTTATTGATTCAATTGAGAATTGATAATTGCTTCCTATGTTGTAGGAAGATGGAGACAAGTTTTGAAGCTCTATAAGAACCAAGAAACAAGGAAAGAAATAAAGGAGGTGAAGCAGTGCAAAGTTTGAAGAACACAGCCTGGCCGGTACGGAAAGTCAACAATCGGCCGCAGACCCGATGGATTTCACGGAAAGTCAACAAGCGGCCGCGATAGTTTCGGGAAAGTGAACAATCGGCCAAAACAGATCGTAAAAAAATGCAGAAAGTACAGCTCGCGTTTTAACATTTCATAAACAAAAACACTATTTAACCTAAAGGAAGAAGCCCGAAAAACACACTCTTGACCTAAGGAAACAAGTGGGCACACTAGGAAGAGCTTTGGAGAGAGATCTTGGCAACTTTGGAGGCTTGGGTGTTCATCCTAAGAGAGATTTTGGGGCTTTTCACCTTGGTTCTTCCCATTTCTCTTCTTCTCTTCTTAGCTTCTTCATGTATTCAGCATCTTTACTTAGAATCTCTTTGTATTTGAACATGAGTAGCTAAATATTTCTTTCTAGGGTTCTTTTGACCCTTTGTATGGATTAATACTTGAATATTCCTCTCTTTTGGTAGATACATATATATATATGTGTTGATTTCAACCTTGGCTTAATGCTTCTAAGTGATTGGCCTCCATTTAGATGATTTATTCACTTAGGTTATGACTTGAGAGAGCTAATCTAGGTGTAGAACTTGATTGAAATCATGCTTGTCTTGAAGTTTACTTGATAAATGGATGGTTTGTTGGTAAAATAGAGATATATTTACTAACCTTGCATTGTCACATTAGGGTTGTTGCTTAAATATTGATTCTCATTAATTGTAGCAAGAGATTGTGCAACTTAATGAGAAGAGAAACTTGATTTTGACTCGAGAGAAGCGGGTCAAGTGTTTTAGAACCTTAGACTAACACATATATGTATTGAAATGCTACTAGAGAGGAAAGTAACCAAGTTTTATGAAATGCGAAAGGGAAAAAGAATCCTAGGCTCTAAATCCTTGAAGTCAAAGAGTTATTTGCCTTTATCAATTCTTAGTTTTAGAAATAGGCTTTAAAAATTCACATTCCAACTCAAAACTTTGTTTTAGCTCAACTTGATGAAATTCACTAAGCCTCTTGCTTGACCAATTTGTTAAACAAATCCTTGTGGGAACGATACTTTATTTATCACTTTATTACTTGCGAAACTCGTGCACTTGCGAGGCGAACACAGTCATAAGTGAATTGTTTACATAACATTCATACAGGAAAATAAACAGAGTCTGCACTGATAAAAGGGAAGACACAAAGTCTTGAAACAGGAGGCTCGTCGTCATGTGCAGAAGATGGGGATGAAGAACTCTCTGTACCGGAGAGAGCTCCCAGAAACACATCGGCGGAGACCCTTATGGGATGTTTGGATACGGTGGACCTATTGATCCGTCGATGGCCCATAGAACCCTAATCGTGGCTTACCCATGGTATAATGGTTCCGAGACCAGGCCGCTCCACACAAAGATCCCTGCCAGTAACCAACGGAGCTTAGCTGGGATCCAAGCAGGAATATTTTGCCAGGCATATGAAGACTGGCAAATAGATTTGGAATACCAGAGGCTCGTCGGAGGATGTGGATGAAGCCTGACAAATACATTTGAAAATCGCCGATGGAAAGGACTACCGGAGGCATCTTGACGAATGTTAGTTCTTTCTTCCTGACTTTCCGCCTTCTCATCGAAAGAATCTTTAAAGGGAAAGACGTAGGGCCACAGCCTGATTTAAAAGGCATCCACGCTTCAGCTTGTTTAAAATAGACCTTCATTTGCAAGATTCAACAGAGGAAGGAAGGATCTAAAGTTTCAACCATGCGAAGTAAGGCAAGTAGGTTAAAAGACTGAGCCCTTATATGGACGACAAGGACATCATGGACATTTATTGCTTCTATTCTCTGATGTTTGAAATCCAAAAAAAAAAACTGCCAGTGCGTTCTTAAATGAAAGGGTGCAACCATCGAGGCAATAAACTCCCCCTTTGTTGGGAAGCGTAAGCGCCAACGGTAATAAATGCTTCCTAATAGGAAAATGTAACGATGGCCAGCTCGGGAAGAGGCGCGTACATTAGTTACGCACAGATACCGAAAGGGATTGTTGTCAAAAGGAACGAAAACCGTATCCCCAGAAAGATAAGGTCAAGGTGAGTCACACCTACCAATATCTCCTTTATGACAACCCAGATTGGGGGCAACACGTGGCAGCAAACTGTCACTCTACTCACGAAACCAAACAGGCGTAATGACTAGTGGCATCAATCTCGGTTGCCATAAAAAGTCAACTACAGATTCATCAAATATGCGTCAAGTGGTGTCATATATCGCCATAGCACCATAAAGGCTGAAGGAAGTTGATATGGCGGAGTGGAGATCATATCCAGTCATGACCGATGTCATCACAACGGCAATGACTAAAGCTTGCGACGGCCGTGCTTGACGGAGAGACAAGAGCTCATAACCGGTTATGACCGAGGTCATAACAACGATATGGAACAAAGACCGCTTGACAGCGGAAGCTCCTGTCGCCGAGACAATTATAAAGTACCCCTAGGGGTGAACTCGTCATTTGGGCAGAAAGCGACAAAGCAGGACTAATAGGACGAGAACCCCGTAGTATTCTCTCCAGTCCTGAACTCGAATAAATAAAGACCGGGTCAACCTCGGCACACGGAAGCCCGCCATACCGAGCTTGGGGGCAACTGTTATGGACCAATATGTTGGGCCAAATAGGTTCTCGGCCCAGTAAGGGAACCCGCAGTGAAACCCCCCTTTCACCCAGGTAAATTGGGAACCAGGTAAATGGTCCGCCACTACTCCATCGTGTCGATATGTGCGGGACCGTACATGTAGTGGACGAGAACTCGAAGAACGTGGGAAGTGCATAATGGTGAGGATGGAAGCATTTGCATGGATTGAAACCCTAGGTAATCCCTATAAATAGGAGATTACCCACCAGTGTGCACTCTGGACTCTCTCTATTCCGTTAATTACAATTCAGTCACACTGCACACACACCACCCCCTTTGGCGAAACCCCTCACCTATGTTGCATTGTGATCTGAGCTCTCTCGACGATATCTTCCCCATAGATATCATCGAGCTAGTGCCTTTCTTTGACACTCGGTCAGTGAAAGGCCCGTTGATCCAACATTAATCGTTTCTAGCTCACTAAAGCTAGACATCTGTGTTCTACTACAGAATAATAGTCATATTATCTTTCCTTTATTCTAGGATAATAAACACAGTACAGTGCATTTTACAAGGACCTATGTTTGATAACATAGTCAAAGATTTGGAGGATGAAGGACTCTTATATGGGCAAGGGTATTCCGAGTTCGTTGTTGTTCAATATTGTGTCCCTGGATTGCCCACTGACACAGGTTTATATTTTAAATACAGTTGGTTAATGATTTGGTTTAGTTGTTTGATGTGTCAATGTTTTATTACTTCGTCTATTGCTGTTTAATGTAGGAGTTTTAACTATGCGGTCGTGCTCGGACGCAAGCAGGCTCTTGATTGATCCCGATTATCCAGAAGAGCAAGAACTAAAACATAGTCTGAATTCTATGTAGATGAGGAACAAGTTACCACATTTTTATCTGGAATGAATACCTAATGATTTGTAAAACCAAACAGCTATTGTCTTTTCTTGATATTATTTTTATTTAGTATAATCTCTTTTATTTATTTATTATATACATGGAGTCGTATAGTCTGACTTTTTATAATTTTGATTTAGTGTCTGAGCTCTACGACTAGGATGACTATAACCTAAGGTTATAGGATTTACTTGAATTCATTGTATAGTAATAAATAGTGAAAATTCATTATATATATAAGAAGTCAAATGAAAATTGTGAAACTAAATTATTTAAGGGGCTCACTGAGTTAATTATCTTAATATTATATTAAAGTAAAACTATAAATCTGTTATGATTCTTTTGTATCATTATATTAATCAAAACTATTGCGCACATGGAACTCTTAAACCAAATCTGCGAAAATGGAAGAGACTCAAAACCATTCTCTCACTCGAGAGATATAGCTAAATAGAAGAGCAACATGAGTTAGCAAACAACAGCCTGATTCTAGAGTACAAAGAAAAATTGATTGCTATTCAAATTCAAACAAATGCTTCAAATGGGAGAGCCAAATTTTATGACGGGAGATTCAATTTCAAATCGAAACAGTTGTAATATAGAAAGAAGAACGAAGAAGCAGAGAAAGAACTGAAAAGAAGTGGAGCATGTGATTCTGAACGGCAGAATAACGGCCGAGGTCGTTCTGAATCGATGAATCACTAAGGGAAAAAATAAAAAGCAAATGAGATAACTCCAAAGTAGTTGTTATATTGTTTGTTCAAACATACAATGTTTGATATATATTATGAACATAAATTTTTTAGTTATAGAAATGTCTTTATTTTGTCATTATAATATATGGTGACTGAAATGTTGAGTATAATTGTTAGAAATATATATGTTTTCATTATCCATCTATATGGATGTAAGGGTCGCCTACTATACTATGGTCATATTTGTTTATTTCAAATAAGTAACTGTCACATAGCAATGACAGTTAGTTACCTCATTTGTTAAGGTCTAAATTTTCAATTTTACACTTATCTATATTTGTTTTCAAAATTCAACATGAATTGATTTTTTTTTCTTTTTGTTACAATTAAAATGTACAAGAGAAAAAAACACATTTATTATTCTGAAACTAGATTTATAATAAGGACCACAATTTTTTGTCAAAAAGAAGTTATAAATGTTAGGGCCAATGTTTCACCCAATAGGGGTGAATTGGATGATATTAAAAGTTTAAAAATGAAAATGGCAATCTATTAAATTAAGCAAAAAGAGTTAAAAAGATATCACCGAAGTGTGCACAGGCCGTTTTTACTGGTTCGGTCCCAATTTGATGACCTACATCTAGTCCTCAGTGCATCTCTGGGATTTTCACTATCATTCCAAGATTACACGGGTTCTTGGTACCACAGTACAGAGTCATCCTCACAAGGACTCACTCTCCCTTACAAGTTGTAATCTAACAACCACACTTAAGGTCCCACTACCTTGAGATTTTACACAAATCAAATTGTTTTTGAATAACTTTCTCATAGAGTAGATATATAATTACTTATGAACAAATATCAGAACATATTTTAACACACAAGAGTATGAGCAATAATTGATCGTGTGCTTTGTTAGTTGGCTCCGTATTGAATGGTCACATATTTATAGTTGAATCCATTAATGACTATTGTGAAGGTTCAAGCCTTACATTGAGTGTGTTCAAACTATCCGTTAAACACAAATTGGAGTTGTTGGAAGAATTCGAGGTTCGGTCATTTTCACTTCGCTGCAAACGTATCTCTACATGACATCCCTTTGGTATGCTCTGGGATTGCTTAAGGTTGGGTTGCCTTCATCTTCACCGCAATAGGCGCTTTAAACAATATTCATTTAATTTGATCTACTCTGACATCGCTTCCGTGTGCTCTATTTTCTGTCATCCATTTAATGCTTTGACACATAAACTTGATTATGTAATTCTGCATGTAATCCATGATTTAAATCATTTGAAACTCATAAAAATATATGTTTAGTAGCATTGAGAAGTGGTATGAGAATTAATCAAGTATAAACAAATGTTAATCAGTACATTTGAATTCTTAGAGACAAAGGTTCAGTGTAGGAAGAACTGACACTCGAGTGTTGTTCTAAGTGCACTCGAGTGTGAATTTTATCACACTCGAGTGCTAATGGATTCAGTGTTTAGTAGTAGACTATTGAAAATAGAGTCCTATTAAAAGATATTTGAATTTCTACTAAGCACTCGAGTGTCACAAATCCACAATCAAGTGCAAACTCGAGTGTCATAGAGTGACACTTCGAAAAAGAGGTGCACTTTGAATCATCAGTAAGTGTCATGTACTGAACTTGCAAGTGTTTACCTTGCACTTGAGTGTTGGAGTTCACACTTGAGTGTCCATTAATATTTCCATAGTTGAAGCGAGTGTTAAACATTATTCCTATAAATGTTAACCAGCACTTGAGTGTCCACTTGTACGTGCATTCGAGTGTTAAACATAATACTTTCATAGATCAAACGAGTGTCAGGCAAAACTTCTTACAAGTGTTGGCCAGCACTTGAGTTCAGCTCATTTAAGCACTTGATTGTCCAACCCAACACTTCTAGAAATGAAGCGAGTGTCAGGAAATTTTTTAGTGAGTGTTGAACCAGCACTCGAGTGCTTACTTACGTACTCGAGTGTTCAACACAACACTTTCTCAAATGATGCAAGTGTCATCCAAAAACTCTACAATTGTGAGGCCAACACTCAAGTCTTCATCTCAGAACACTTCATAACAGCTTTCTAATTCAAGATTTAGTTCAAATAATGAATGTTCAATTTAGTGTCTTGAAACATACACTCAAGTGACTTGAATCATCAAGTCATCTTTCTTTTCCAAGTTTGTTATCATCAAAATAAACCAAGAACTAACATTCTCCCCATTTTTTATGATGACAACACGTGAAGTGTTTTGAAAATATTTAACAAACATTTGAGATCACAAAGAAAGAATATAAGATGCAATGCAAAATGCCATCTTTGATGATCATAAGATTACAAAACAAATATTGGAGATCAGCAAGAAAGAATATGATATTTATATGAAACATTTGCATAGTGATAGACACTGAATTGCAAAAAGAGTTAATTTGATTGATAATCATACACTTAATACAAAGCATAACATAACTTCAAAACATCATAAATATTTATAACAATACAGTAAAAGACAAACAGTTAGTCACTCACCCTCTTTGTCATCAGGAAAAAAGGTGGGGAAGGTGAGATCAGAGGATGATGGTGGTGTGTAGAGGACTATGGCCTTAGAGGGGTCAATAGGAGGTGCAATAGTGAGTGTGGAGGAGGAAGTGGAGGAAGATGTAGGTTTCAGAGTAGGGGCTGGGTCAACATAGGAAGCAAGGGAAGGATGACTTGGAGTGGTGGAAGAATGAACAGTGGTAAGGAGTGGGTCCTTAGTTATAGGAGTGGTAGTGGTGTCGGGGATGGTGGTGGTAGTAGTCTCAGGTATGGTGGTGGTCTCAAGAGGGTTAGATGTAGAGGTAGGAGGGGAATCAGAAGGACCAATAGGGCAGAGAAAGATGGCTCAGATAGTGAGAACCCTAGAGTATACAAGATGTCCTCAATCTTCTTAATTTTCTTCGTATGCTCATCTTGTAGATTAAATATCATCTTGAAATTCAAGTTCATGTGATCAACCAATTCATCATCTTTGGCTCCAAGATTGTGATTATAGACTTATTAGAGGTCCTTAATGATGCAATGGACTGAACCATGGTGTCAACAACAATCTGAATTACCTCTTTGATATAATTCTAGATGAAAGCTCCAAAGAAATATGGAGATGGAGCAAAGGCAATCGGGGGGCCTGCTTGAGATGATTGGGCCTCATCTGCCCGTGGAGAGGAAGCCATCTTCTTCTTCTTTGGTTTGGTCTTTGATTGCCTTGATGAGGCCTCAGAAAAAGAGATCTTCATTCTCTTCAAATGGTTCTGTCCAAATCTTTGTGGCCTTACTGGTTTTCCTCCGGAGTCAAGTACCACATAAATATTTAGTGCCTATTGATCAAAGGGTATTCACTTCATATTCTAAACTTGTTTTCTTTTTCTTTTTCTTTTTTCCGGTGAAAATATCTTAAGGGGGGTTGGGCTCATACATAAACCAGGGAAAAGGCAATTAACCCATGATCCACACCCAGTGTAATGATGACTTACAAAGTGTTTCACTAGGCTATGAAGATGCCTCTACAAGAAGTGCAGCGTTATCAGGAACCAAACCCCCTCCCTTTTGTGAATATCCAACCCTTTGACCAATTGCCTCATAGTGGGATGGATAAATTTGTTTTCTAAAAGGAAAAGTAAAAAAAAATCTACGAAATCATCACACAAGGCCGGGCTTTATCTCAACTTAATTTGTAAGGTGGATGATAGTGGTCATTAATAATTGACAAAATAGGTAAGAAGACAAATGATCATGGGGCATTATGTTGGCACCATGTTTTGCTTTATATGCCTACTTTGTCTGCTGCACCAATTGTTTCTTTGCCTTATATTGTTTTTTTGTGTCCTAATTAATTACTTTTAGCTTCCTTTCTCCCTCATCCCACTTTCTCTTTGTGTTGTCCCTCTCTCTCATAGTCATTTATGAGTCGGTTGGCATCTTTCATTTTTAAAGCTTCAACTAAGAAGAAACAGATGTGGGAATTAAAAATCCACATAATAAATATTAATTTACACGAATTAAATCCACAGCATCAAAAGAATTGGGGATTAATCCATCATCTAATCCACATCAATATTCCATTCATGTCCAAAGATATGTTTGAAAGAGACTAGTGAATTAGATTGGGTCATGTGCCATGCCCGTTTTGAAAGTTAATATCATGATAGATATCAATGTAACATTGAAATATTTAATTTTACATCAAGTATTACATCAAGTTGTGGTAAGAAGTAAAGAGTTTGTTTTGCAGGTTAAATATTAATCAGGGTTAATAATAAGGTTAATATGATGAAAGGAGAATATAAATTACTTTACCTAGAGTCGTAAATGGTTTCACCTGGACTCATAAGTACTTTGTTCTTAACCTTGAGCTAATCACGAAGTTATCCGAGTCATAAGATCCATCCCAAGCTGATTTATAAAGAAAATATATGTTATGCGTTGAGTCTTCTCCAGGTTTATGGTTGCCTTGGTTCAAAGCTACAAATGATCCCTATAACTAGAGTTAGCTCAGGTTCTCTCGTGGCCACATTATGAATCTTGATCATATATCCGAGTCAAGTTGTTTATCCAAGTTATAACATTATTCATCATTGAGAATCATATGTGTTACATTCCAATAGGTTGAAAATAAGTTCTTGGTTATATCTATAACCCAAATAGTGTCTGAGTCAAAGCTATATAGTTATCATTATCATGTCTGATTTATATAAGTTCTAACCATACTCTAATCAAGATCAGCCTTTAGAAAAGAGTGTCTTAAGCTTAAGATATATATATATTTGGAAATATATAAACACTCTTTATAGGTGATTGAATTGAATTGAAGAACAATGACTATATAAGAGTACTCGCTCTAAGACTACTTTATGTCAAAGCATTAAATACTCCATTACCTCAAACTCAAGGTACAATGGGAAAATATATTTTTGTAACATATATTATCTAAGCTCTTGCCTAAAAACAGAGAAGTATTCAATACAAAAGAAGATACTGAGTCATTATTGATTAAGCATATACTATGCCGAACTAGCTATTCAAAAAGCAACAGATTCTCTGTACTGATTTACTTTGTTTAAGAGAAAAGTTTACTTATTTGTATACTCATTTATTATTGAGTAGCTCAAGATTGTAGGATCCTGAGTAGATTGTACTCTTACAGATAATAAGGGGGAGTAATTACGTTGGTGTGAGATAATTGTGATCATACTGAATTTGTATTATGGCATCAAGAGCTCATTGAAATCTTGGAAATTAGTCAAACTCTCAGGTATTAAGAAACCTAGACGTAGCTAGGTTGCATGATAAGATCGAACAAATATAAATCTGTTGTCATTCTACTCTTCCTTGACTTGTACCTTTCGTTGATATCTCTCCAACTTTATATTTGTGTTTATTGTTATAGTTAAAGTTTTAACTATTTTCTTTTACCCAGGAAGTCCCTCTTGGTGGAAGCCCTGTCTAACATCTTCCACTTTAATTACTAAATTCTGCGAGAGCATTCATTACGCAGGAAGAGTTTAGCATCCAATCCATTGCTCTTCAATCGGAGTGCAATGTATCTACGGCGGATGGTTTGTTAAAAGGAAAAAAGTTTCAAAGGTAATTTCTTTTTTCTTTGTTGAGTTTATTCAAGGATTTGTTAAAAGCTTGTCCATATAGTGACTTATTTTTGCTGTCCTATCTATTGATTACTGTGTCAAACTTAATTGTGAGTAAGATTTTCTGATTGGAATTTTAAGTTGTACTATCTTATAACTTTGTCTCTTGTACATGGAGTTATATATCTGAGTCAGTATTGAACTTCTTTATGTCTTTGTTTTCTTGTAATTTTTGGTGCTAGATGATGTTATGGTTGGCACTTTAATTCTCACTCATCATGGCAACTCCGTTTTCCAAATCGATTTGGTCATCAATAATGTCGAATCAATTTAAATAAAAGCAACACACACACACACATAAGAGAGATATAAAGATTGAAGATTCTTTTGTCTTTAGATATGAATACTATATTTACGGTAAGTGGACTTTATTTCAATTCCCACAAGTGGACTTGCAAGTGATCATTAATTATACTTTCTCTCTATGATTCTTGGTCAAATTAAAAAGCAAGGAACAAATTCACAAGTCCGATAATGAAAGTCAGGTTCTACTTCAACACTCTCCCCTTTCTTTCTATTCAACAGTATTCCATGATTATAGCAGTATATACCATGGTTGTCAAACTCGTGAGTTGACTCTCCGAATTTACTGTCTTTACGTTTCTAGCTTACCAAATCGAGTCAAGTCACTAGTAAACTCTTGACCGTTACAAACTCAGTTAAACGCATGAGTTTATACACCGAAACTTTTTTTTTTAAAAACGTCACATTTAAACTCGTGTTAACTGAATTATATAGAAATTTCTTTATTAAATATGGTAAATTTTGAATGTTGATGGTTTAATTTCAATTATTTGGATTTAAAATATTTTTAAATCAAATTATTGTCATTTTTTATATTTTAATTATTTATTATACACGGAATACCTATTTAATAATGAAATGTAGTTATTTTTATTTAAATTCGTGAGTTTGACAACTTTGGTATATACTTATTGGTGTTTATGTTTTTATGGATTAAATTCAAATGTAGTTATTTAATATCTTGGTAATAAAATCTTTCAGTCTAGATGCGGTAGGTATTTAATTTTTAATAATATCATGATATATATATATATATATATATATATATATATATATATATATGGTATATGATTACTTTACATTTATTCCTGAAATTTAATTTTCTGATTTGTCATACATTCTTTGCCAAAGCATCACAATTTAAGTTAATTATTTTATGTGATGGGTCATCAATATTCAATAAATTCTATTTTTTCCTTCTAAAAGAATTGACCCCAACTAAAAATCAAACTTAAACTTTGAAGAGAGTATTATATTATCGATACTTAGACTTTGAAGAGTATTATATTATCGATCTCCTCCTTCGCCTCCTCTATATTTTGTTCTGATTCTTAATTATTACTTGTAATCCTCCACTTCTCCTTTATTTATTTGCTTTGCATAAGACATCTTTCTGGTCTCAAATCTCAAGCAACATGTGAAGATAAAGTTGCTCGATTGTAAAGACAACCTCAAGGGATAGTTAACAAAAATCAAAAACTAAAGTCAACTGGGCTGATGATATATATATTTATACAAGGTTACAATTTAAGACTTTAAGTTAAATATATTTACATTAAAATACTTTAGATTTTAAAATTATGCTAAAAAATTCATAAACTAATAAAATGTTTAATGTAAGATATTAAAAATGTTTTTTGTTTGTTAATTTAACTGTTTAATTTTCAAGTTGTTTTAAATAATTTCAAAACTCAAAACCATATAATATAAAATATCTTGAACTTAACACACACATATATATATAACCACAAGTTGAAGCTGATCTACCTGGCTTATTATTTATTGCTTATCATAAAAGTATATCACAAGAATACAAAAAAAGTGTTTCAAATAAAGAAATGTTTGAGTTAACGTAAAAAAAAAAAAATGTTTATATAAATCAAGATAAAACTTTTCTCACATACTTACTTCGTATACTACAATCATATCAAATCACGTCAGAAAACAACTTCCACCGCTACAATCAATCAAAATTCAGGTTTTTTTTTCCAAAATAATATTATTATTTTTAAAAAAAAGTACCAATTTAGAGCACTTTTGAAACTATTTATCAAACTAATGCTTACGTCATCAATGGCGTTGTACGTCCTAGCGGGACTACATAGTGGCGGGAGAAAGTACAACGCCACTGGGTGGCGTGTGTAACACCCCATTTTCATAAACATTTCCATAGCGTTTTGATCAGAGTTGAGCATTGGAATTATTTTCAAAATAAAGAGTAAATCGAATAACATTGTTTGCGTAGTATCTCGTTGTTCATACAACAAAGATAGCATCCGAGTATTTAATAAAGTACACAATAACGCCTCCATCCGGTTCTTATGCCGGTTCCTTACCCTTGTCCTCGATCCCGATTCCCCGGATCCCGAAGCTAAAGTAAGAGCCGAGGTCCAATGCCCATCGGACCTGCAATTCAAGTTAACCCATGCTTATGTAAACAATATATGGATGACAGCGTTTATTCATGACATGTCAAAGTACAAAATCACATATGTAAAACAATAACCACACATAGCCATCGCACATGTATGTTATCCCACCGCACTATTCACCAAAGGCCACGACGTATGCATCTCGTGTCCTCAACGCTAGAAAACTCAACTGATTATCAAGACTATAACCCGTGTATAGTTGAATGTATAATGAAGAACTTAAGACAGTCTTAGTCTATGAATACAACCATCATATATAAGCATACAATAAGCATCAGAGTTAAGGTTACAATACGCGTCCGTACCTTCGTTGATGAATACGGTACGTTTGTCGGTAAGAATGCGATCACAGATCTCCTATAAAGGTAATATCGCATTTATTAATTCATAAATAATATTCTTAGTAAATATTTTAGTCACAAATGACCATTTTACCCCTGGTGTAATTATTTTTCAATTACTTTCTACAATTTCGTAAAAATGCTGTTTGACAACATATGGGCTGATTTTTCGCCTAACTTTGAAAACTCACCATTAATTCTACAGAATTCAGAATGAGGATCCGAAAATTCCTCGAAACCTTAGGATGTCTAGTTTTAAAGAAAAATACTGGTTCTTGCCCAGAGTTTAAGAATAGTTCCCAGTTTTTACGTGTTCATCTTCTGCCCAGAAATTTTCCAGAAAACATAGCCCAACTTTGGATATTTTTATCTTTTAGCACAGAACTCGAAATAATTCACTCTTGGTAGATTTGGAAAGCCCTATATGTCTACTTTAACCAGGAATTTTCTCAGAATTTTAGAACCTCATTTTCAATATAAAATACTAGAATTTGTACCCTGACTTCATAAATTTCTAACCGATAAAATTTCGCCAGAAGCATTCTTTTGATCATAATCTTCCAAAATTTTGCTATATCACTTTCTCCGTAAATATTTCGAAATAAAACCATTTCTAACCATCAAAACATGATAACAAAAATATATTGGAAGATTAAAGATCAAAACAACATTTAAACTAAAATCTACAAAACTTAAGACTAGAAACTAAAAGTTTTGCTTACCTCTTGAAGAACTTCCTCCTTCTTGCTTCCCACTATGATTTCCTCTCTACTCTTGCTTCTAAACTCATCTACTTTGGTTGAGTTTGGTGTGAGAATTATGAAGAGCAAAGGCCTCTATTTATAGTGAAAATTCAAGGCCTATTCCAACCATAATTCTTCCTTAACCAAACATTCCTTATAAACCAAACACTCTTCTTCCATCTACCAAAAACTACCATTCCTCTTGCCTATTCCATCCACCAAAAACTACCAATCCTCTTGCCTATTCCATCCACCAAAAACTACCATTCCATTTACCTATTCCATCCACCAAATTTTATTGAATAAAAACCAATAATTAATATGATATTAATATCATATTTTATGTTCCTTATATGTAGTCTTAAAAATTGGTCTTTGGTTTAATTAATTCCAAGAGCAAATTTCCTAAATTACAATAAATAAGTTTCAAAATTTTGACACCACAAATTCACTTTTATTTAATAGGTATTATTTATCAAGATATAATACTTAAGATAAATAATTATTCTATATTACATTTCTCCCCGTTAAATAAAATTTCGCCCTCGAAATTTATTCTATTCGAATTAGACTAAGAGTCATGAACTTTGGGTATCTCTTCGTCATGTCTTCCTTCGTTTCCCAAGTTGCCTCATTAGGTGAAAATCCTTTCCGACTACCTTTACCATTGAATACTCCCGTGTCGTGAGCTGCTTTCTTGATACTCAAGAATTTGCTCGCTCGACTTCAAAAGTATTATCATATCGTAATTCAACGGTCTCATATTCAATGATATGATCGTGGTCGATTGGTACTTTTTCAACTGAGAAACATGGAAAACATCATGGAGTTTACTACGGTCACTTTGTTCCGCGATAATCGATACAAAGTCGAAAACTTCCATCCTTCTTCTTTACAAACAACACCGGGCTCCCCATGGTGATACGCTAGGTCGGATGAACCCTTTCTCTAGAAGTTCTTCGAGTTGCTTTTTCAACTCCTGCATCTCATTGGGTGCCATACGATACGGCGTTTTTGATATTGATCCGGGCCCGGCATCAATTCAATGTTCCCTTTTCGGCGGTAGCTTAGTGAGATCCTCCGGAACACGTCGGGGAAATTCATTCACAACGTAGATGTCTTGGAGTGAAAGTTCGGCTTCCGCTTTGATTGAGAAAAACACCATGTACGCTTGGCATCCATGTTTCACGCATCTTTCGTTTCCGCAATAGAGATAAAATTAAGGCTCACATCAATCTTATCTCGCGAGATGAAGGTAAGAACGATATCTTCTTATTACCACAATCGATCATTGCGTTGTTTGCCGTTAGCCAATCAAGACCGAGTATGACGTCAATGCCATGAAGTGGTAATCGGATAAGGTCTATATTTGAAACTCGTCCATCCACACTCGCAATACAATTTAAGCATGCATCGGGAAGCTAGGATTTTACGCCAAGTGGTGTAGCTACTACCAAATCATAAGGTAATTTATAGGCATGCAATCCTAAACGTTTTGCCTACCATAGGAAATAAATGAGCCGACTAGCACCAGAATCATACAATGCTTGCAACAAATTCCCATTAAGAGAGATAGTACCTTGGATCATCTCTGGAGACTTCTTAGCCTCCTCGTTTGTCAGAGTAAAAACCCGGCCTGGGTTTTGAGGCCTTATCTCCGCAGCTCTTTGAGGACAGTTCAGGCGGATATGTCCAGGCTTTTGACACTTATAGCATACTATCTTCCCATCGCAGCTTAGTACCTTGATGGTACTTCCCGCATTTTGGACACGGTCCGGGTCCTTGTGACCTTGGAAAATTTGACCGACCAGGCTGAAACGGCCTCTTGTTTCCACGAAAATTACTCCAAGGTGCTTTCCTCTCCGAACCGAACTTCCGCTTAAATCCGCTACGACGCACCGTCTTTGCTATTGAAGGGTCTCGACCTCCTTAGTTCTTTCAAATTCCGCTCAATTAACCGACATGCTTCCACAGATGGATTAATTCTCTAGCCGAGACACAAGTCTTTCCCTTATCTCGTACTTTTAGTCCGTAAATCGGTATATTTGCCATACTACTCTCATCATTGTTCCTTCGCAAGTGCGATGAGTATCGTGATAAGTTGGTGAATCGGGCATAGTAGTCATCAAATGACTCTTCTTGACCTTGTCGGATGTGGAGGAATTCCGATTCTTTGGTCACTTGCACAGGAGGAAAGTATTGCTCGTTGAATTTCTCTAGAAATTTCTCCCGTGACGGACAAAAGCTGGAGCAATGGAAATCCAAGGCTCGTCCTTCTCTAGCCTCCGATCCTACCTATGTGCTCTCACTCATACTCCTTCCCGGTTCGCTTGCCGGGCGAGTTCTCTCTCCACTTCCTTTCGAGGTTGTCTTCCTTAGCACTCCGAGCTCCTCCTCGTAAGTTTTCCATTTTTCGTTCTATTTCCTTTATTAGGGAAAACGTTAGTCATACTTAAAACAACGATTAGCATATCACAAACATTTATAGATTCATAGATCATAAATTACATTAGTCTAGGTTTTTCACTATATCGAACTAGTATTTTACACTACAAACCCTTTTATTTCATTGGTTTTCTTACATCGTAGGGTTTTCTAGGAAAACTATTATACATAAGTAACTTCGCTTACTCATATCGTTATCTTACAACGTTACTACTATAATTACCACCGCAGTTTTCTCGATATGGCTCCCGCTCTCCTTCCTCCGTCTACATGTTTAGTATACTAGGCATTTAAGACGCGAGATATAAACCATCCACAATATCTCCCTCGTTCAAGATTTCTTTGGTTTTATCTACCCAAAAACGGGGTAGGAAAATGATGAAGAGTGGATACGATGAGATGAATCGGATAAGAGCCCGGTCCGGTTCTGAAATGCACAAGTCCCTCCGCTGGTTCGACTTGGTCGGACTTGGCATCGGAGGTATGGTGGGCGCCGGTGTATTTGTAACCACCGGCCACGCCAGCCATTACGCAGCTGGTCCTTCAGTAATTCTTTCTTACGCCATTGCTGGTCTCTGTGCTCTCCTCTCTGCCTTCTGCTACACTGAGTTCGCCGTCAACATGCCAGTTGCCGGCGGCGCTTTCAGCTACGTCCGGGTCACATTCGGTACGTTTCCAGTTGGTAAATCATTCTTCGTTTCTTTCTCTTCACGAAACAATCCTTAATGTGCTCTAGAACTAGATTGTTGATGTTAGGTTTCAGTTCAATTTCACAGGCGAATTTGCTGCCTTCCTGACGGGTGCGAACCTTGTGATGGATTATGTGATGTCAAATGCCGCCGTTGCCAGAAGTTTTACTGCCTACTTTGGTACAGCCACCGGCGTCTCCGCCACAAAATGGAGGCTTACGGTTCCTTGGCTTCCAAAAGGATTCGACGAGATTGACTTCATTGCAGTATCAGTCGTTTTGCTCATCACCCTTATTACTTGCTACAGGTACCCTCAAAATAAGCCCAGTAAAGTAGTTCGGTTCGGTTTGACCTTTATTATCATGCAACGTTTTGTGGCGAATCATGTTTTATTTGTGTTGTTTTCCTATCAGCACGAGGGAGAGCTCAGTGATTAACATGATTTTGACGGCGCTTCACATAATTTTCATAGCATTTGTGATATTGATGGGTTTCTGGGGAGGGAGCTGGAAGAACTTCACGGAGCCTGGTGATCCGGAAAAGCCATCCGGGTTTTTCCCTTACGGTGCTTCAGGCGTGTTCAATGGATCAGCAATGGTTTATCTCAGTTACATCGGATACGACGCCGTTTCCACCATGGCCGAGGAAGTTCGAGATCCAGTTAAAGATATCCCTATAGGTGTTGTAGGATCGGTCATATTCATAACCTTTCTCTACTGTCTAATGGCCGCCTCCATGTCCAAGCTTCTTCCTTACGACATGGTAATTATTTTTATTCTTAAAAAAATTTCCATTAATGACGACTGGATCTGATGCCACTGGCGGCTGGGGATTTTGACACAGATCGATGCGGAAGCGCCGTTTGCGGCGGCGTTCAGGGGGACATCAGAGGGCTGGGGATGGGTGTCTAAGGTGATTGGGGTGGGGGCCAGTTTTGGGATCCTGACATCGTTGTTGGTTGCAATGTTGGGTCAGGCTCGATACATGTGTGTGATTGGACGGTCCAGTGAGGTCCCCACTTGGTTCGCCAGGGTCCACCCCAAGACCTCCACCCCAGTCAACGCCTCCATTTTCCTTGGTACGTTACTTTTTTTAATTTCTTGGTACGCTATTTTTTTAACTAACTCCTGATACGTGTAGACAGCGTTCCTTATTTGTGCTAGAAAATAACTAAACAGTACTCCCATGGTTGCTTTTTTATAAAATAGTTTTTTTCTTTTAATAATTTGTCATGTTATAAGATAAGTTTAGGGGATATTTCAATTTTTTTTTAATATCTCATTAATTTTACCATCACTCAATTACAAAAATTACTCATTTAATTTAATCCTTATTTTCCAAGATAACTTTCTCCCTCAATCACATATTTTTTCTTCCACACATTAATGATTAAGAAAGTAAAATTCATTTTTTACATAATTTCTCTACCTAACTAATTAATTTTAACTAACTTTTTGAATAAGGTTAATAGTATCTTATAAAAAGTAATTGAGGAAGTACAATTCATGCCTTTTGTCTTAAAGTGATATATTTTGCAACAAGATGAGGTCTTAGCTAGCTTCTACAGTTGGGGACACTTTTTATTGTCCGTATCTTAATAAGGGACATGCCCTGCTTAGAAACTTTTATTTCGGTTAGGAAATAATAGTAGAGACTGCAGAACTTTTAATAATTTTCACCCAAAAATATAAATTTCAATGATTACTACATACAATCCTTAATATAAGAACTAATTGGATATTTGATTTGGTTATCAATTTAAGACTTCAATAGACTATGTCTCCTAAATTTATAATTTCCCCCAAATTTATAACTTCTTATATGGTCTTATCATATGATTTCTTCGTCCACATTAATGAGGATTAGCATCACATAATTATGCATATATATCCAAACAAGATATAGATGGAAGAGAATAATTGGCAAATGGGGTTTGGTTTAAGAAGACGTGATTCACTCATACATGGAAAATTAAGCTCCATGATAATCTTCATTTTCTCTGTGCGCATTGAGTGAATAAAGAATCTGACCTGAAAATTGGTGGTTGGTATGGTCCAACCAATATTATTGCACGAGTTAAATATTCCTTTTGATAAGAATCTTTGATTGATAATTATTATTCCCTTAAGCTCCATAGGTTGGAAGGAGGCCCTAAATAATGGGTTTCCTTGATCTTTATTCCAAGTGGTTCATTTTGACTTCCTACATTCATTGGGTTAAAAATTCCTCCTCTTTAGAACTTTTGAATTATTGCGCATTTGGGGTCCAATTTTGTTTTTCTCATATTCGCACATAATCTTTCATTTTCAGGTATTTTCACTGCTGCAATTGCCCTTTTCACTGACCTCAATGTTCTTCTCAGCTTCGTATCAATCGGTACCCTCTTTGTTTTTTACATGGTGGCAAATGCTGTGATTTATAGACGTTATGTGTCTTTGGAGACGACGACCAATAACAATCCATGGCCTACAATGTCCTTTCTCTGTTCATTTTCCTTCACCTCCATAATGTTCACCCTTACTTGGAGATTTCTTCCAACTGGAAGGGCCAAGGCAGGAATACTTAGTGCTTGTGGAGTTATCGCCATGGCGGTTCTTCTTATCTTCCACCGAACGGTTCCTCAAACTCGGAAGCCGGAATTCTGGGGGGTCCCTCTCATGCCATGGATACCCTCCATGTCAATCTTCCTCAATGTGTTTTTGCTTGGTGCACTGGATCGTCCGTCATATGTTCGATTCGGATTCTTTTCCGCCATCGTGGTGCTTGTCTATATCTTTTACAGTGTTCATGCTAGCTTTGATGCTGAAGGAAATGGATCTCTCTGCGGTGAAAAGAATGGGGAAATTCAATTATCCAAACAAAATGGGGACCAAAGTTTTCAAGTGTAGATTATTTCCTGTACATCTCTCCGTCTGTGTGTGTGTTCCAGATTAGCATAGGATGGTTTCATCCTTTTTACATAATTGACAGTCACTTAGAAGTGAGGAGGGAGAATTATATACATGGTACAGAGATGATATACAACAGTAGAATAGGCTACCAAAAGAGCGAGCACAATAGCTACCAGTTTTGTGGGAATTAATGGTGAATTGTATATATAGTTAAAGCCTTAAGAAGCTGGATACGTTTTGATTGCTTTTGTAAATCCGCCTCATGTTATGTGAACAAAATCTCAGTTCTTGTGCTCTTGGCTGGCCTTTGTGACTTTTAACTGCTAGATTGAAATAAAGCACTAAGAATACTAAATAAACCATTGGGTAACTCTTGTTCTGAGTTGTTCACCACTAGTACAAAATAGTAATTTAACTCCTCAGTTTAACTACTCAATTTTGGCTGAATGTGTCATATTCTTGCTTCTGCTTACTTTTAAACAGACATTGCAGATATCTTCTAACATTTGTTGTACGTACATGCACCAAAAGTCGTAAATGCCTTACGGAAACAGACGCCCTAAATTACTTATGGCATCGATTGCATAAGCACCAAATGTTATCAATAATATATATTATACATAATTTAAATTTTGAAACTTTTAAATAAGATAAATTCCATTTAAACTTGTGAACTTTTTTTAAAAAAGATAGATATATTTTAAATGTTGATTGGGAAATTATAATTAAATAAAAGAACTATATTTTAAATAATAATAACATAATTATATTATAATACAACAGCATAATTAGTTACTATTCCTTCCGGTCCTAATTATAAGACAACATTTGGGAGTTGGTTTTGGTCTTAATTATAAGACAACTTTTTAATTTTTATCAATTTCTTCCTAAAATACTCCTATTTTATTCTCTCAAGTGTGTTTGGTTTTTGATGAGTATATATATGTGTGTGCATAGACTCTTCCAGTCAATGAAACTTTTAAATTGTTGGATTTTAATTTATTTATCGATCAGCTGACGTTAATTTGTGAATATATATATATATGTATGTACATATATGTATATTTGTGTATATGTGTGTGTATACATATATGTATATCTATATGTATGTGTCTGTCAATATACATATGTATGTGTGTATAGATCTATATCTGTGTGCGTACATATATGTATATCTGTGTATATGTGTGTGTGTGTGTGTCAATATATATGTGTTTGTGTGTGTATAGATCTATATGTACACACACACATATATGTATATATAGTAAAACCATTATTATAATTAGAAAGCGTGTGGAAAAGAAAATTATAGATCGGAGAGGTATGTGGCAAGGTTATTGATTCGCTTTACTTATGTCATTTTAAATTTTATATAAGGCCATTTTAGGAAAATGAGTAAAATTAACTAATTTAACTCCTCTCCTTAATCTCCCCAAAATCGGTTAAATATGTCTTATAATTAGGACCGGAGGGAGTATATTTTATTGGAAAAATTACACAAAGGTCCCAACCAAGAAAAATAATACTTGAAAAGTCCCATAAATTGTATGTTAATGGTGCCACTTTTACTTGTCATTGACAAATTATGAGATTTTTCAAACATTATTTACCTTCGCTAGGACCTATGTGGGATTTTCACTATTTTATTTTACGATTACTTAATGTTAATAATATTCAATTTATTATATATTAATATTGGGCTAAATATTTTTTATCTTTAATTTTTCACATACCAAGTCTCTGTTTCAGTTTTGCAATAGTGCTCTTTCTACTTACACTCCTTTATGTAGTAGTGAAAACTCATTTTTAGCTGACATCAAAGATAGTACTCGACACTAGTGCACCCTTCCCTTGTTAAAGTTGTGTGATGCTACATTGATACTTTCGCAGCTATTTGTGGCATTTTGAGCAGAATATATTCAAAGATATAAATAGCATCTAATCATGGGATTTAGAATTTTATGAAGAGATTTAAGGGCCTCTGACCGAAAGGATATATAGATGTTGAAATAATTAAGATGACACAAAGTGGAAATGAAGTATTGCTGTATTTGGTAAAGCTGATTATTCATTCATCATTAGCATACACTATGAAATAAATTTAAAAAGAATTAAATATGGATAATATAGACTTTATAGAATTTTGTACTTGGATAAAGGATGATGTGCCATCCATTTATATCTTCTTTTTTCTGCTGTCCCATCTTTGTATATCATGGCGAACATTTACCATATAAATATCTAGTGTATACTGATCAAAGGGTAATTCACCTCATTTCCTAAACTTATTGTCGTTTTCTTTTCGGTGAAAATATTTCAAGCAAGGGTTGGGTTCATGCATAAACCAAGGACAGGGCAACTAACCCATGATCCACGCCCCGTACAATGATGACTTACATGGTGTTTCACTTGGCTATGAAGATGCCTCTCCAAGTGGTGTGGCATTATTAGGAACGAACCTCCTCCCTTCGGTGAGTGTCCAACCTTTGACCAATATATAAACCTACGGTACGACATGTAAATTTGTTTTCTTTAAAAGGAAAAGTAATAGAAATCTACGAAATCATCACACAAGCGGCCAGGTCTTATCTCAACTTTGTAAGATGGATGAAAGTGGTCTATAATAATTGACAATATAGGTAAGAAAACAAATGATGATAATGGGCCATTATATTGGCACCATGTTTTGCTTTATATGCCTCCTTTGTCTGCGCTGCACCAATTGTTTCTTTCTCACTTGCCTTCTATTGTTTTTTTTTTTCCTCCTAATTAATTACTTTTAGCTTTCTTTCTTTCTTTCTCCCTCATCCCGCTTTCTCTTTGTGTGGTCCCTCTCTCTCATTTATGGGTCGGTGGCATCTTTCATTTTTGAAGCTGCATCATTCATGTCTGCTACTGCTCCTCACTGTAGCTTAACCAAGAAGAAACAGATTAGGGAAATTAAGAATCAATATAATGAAGATTAAGTTACACGAATTAAATCCACAGCATCAAAAGAACTGGGGATTATTCCATTATCTAATCCACATCAATATTCCATTCATGTCCAAAGATATGTTTGAAAGAGACTAGTGAATTAGATTTGGTCATGTGTCATGCCCATTATATTTTAAAAGTTAATACTCTGATAGATATCAATATAACATAAAAAAATAAAAAAAAAATTTACATCAAGCATTACATCAAGTTGTGGTATGAACTATGAAGTAAAGAGTTTGTTTTGCAGGTTAAACATTAATCAGGGTTAATAATAAGGTTAAACGATGAAAAGAGAATATAAGTTACTTTACCCAGAGTCTTCAATGGTTTCACCCTGAGTTATAAATATTTTGTTCTTAAACTTGAGCTAATTACGAAGTTATCCGAGTCAAAAGATCTATTCCGAGCTGATTTATAAAGAAAATATATGTTATGCATTGAGTTTTTCCTAGGTTTCATGAGTCATGTGTTTGGCTTAAGTCAAAGCTACAAATGACATATCTCTGGACCTCAATTCAACTCAGATGAGATCATGGCAACATCATGAATCTTGAGAATCATATGGGTTACGTCTTGAATAGGTTGGAAATAAGTTCTTGGTCATCTCTATAACCCAAATAATATCTGAGTTTTAGGTACTAAGTTATCATTATCATACCAGATTTAATTTATAGAATGAGTTCTAAGCTAATTCTAGTCAAGATTAACCTGTAAAAAAGAGGGTCTTAAGCTTATATATATTCGAAAATATAAAAACACTCTTTACAGATGACTGAGTTGATTTGAAGAACAGCAACTATTTAAGGGGCTAAGACTACTTTATGTCGACGCATTAGCTCCATATACCTTAGACTCTACAACAGGAAAATCTTTGCGCCTAATGGATAGAATCTAAGCTTGCCTAAAAATAGAGAAAAATAGAGAAGTATTCAATACAAAAGAAGATACAGCCATTATTCATTAAGCATATACTCTTCCGAACTAGCTATTCAAAGTGCAATAGATTCTCTATATTTTTGTGTTTATAATTTACCCTGTTTAAGAGAAAAATTTATTTTGTACTCATTTATTATTGAGTGGCTTAGGATTGTGGGGTTCTGAGTGGATTGTATTCTTACATGTAGTAAAGGGAGTAATTATCTTGGCGTGAGATAATTGTGATTGTACTATATTTGTGGAGGCACCAAAAGCACATTGAAATCTTATAAGTTAGTGAAACTCTAGGGATGCTTAAAAGATTGGACATAGATTGTGTGTGATAAGACCGAACTAGTATAAACCTGATGTACATCAATCTACTCTTCTTTCATTTGAACCTCCAGTGATGTCTCACTAACTTTATAAAGTTAACGTTTTAATTATTCATATTTTACCTTAGTGAAGTCCTGTCTAACATCATCCACTTTAATTACTAACTTCTATGAGAGCATTCATTACCAGGAAGACTATAGCATCCAATCCATTGCTCATCACAACAAAATAGAAGATGATGCTTTACCTATCCCCATTTGAAGCTTAACTCAGCTTGAATACGAATCAATCGGAGTACAATGTGGATATGGCGAATGGTTAATTTGTTAAAAGAAAAAAGAGTTTCAAATTTAAATGATGTTGTTGTTGTTGTTGTTATTATTATTATTATTTTGTCTTTGTTGGGTTTATAGAAGGATTTGTTAAAAGAAAGGGCCAAACTTATCCATATAGTGACTTATTTTTGTTGTTCTATCTATTGATTACTGTGTCATACTTAATAGTGAATAAGATTTCTTGATTAGAATTTTAATTTGTACTATCTTATAACCTTTGTATCTTGCACATTGGGTTATATATCTGAGTCAGTATTGAACTTCATTATGTCTTGGTCGTCCCGTAATTATAGGTGCTAGAAGATGTTATGGTTCGCACATGAATTCTCACTCATAATGGAAACTCAGTTTTCCAAATCAATGATGCCCATTAATAATGTCGAATTAATTTAAATAAAGTAATGTGTGTGTGTGTGTGTAAAGATTGAAGATATATTCTTTTGTCTTTAGATATGAATACTTTATTTACATTACGTGGTTTTTATTTCAATTCCCACAAGTGGACTTGCAAGTGATCATTAATTTTCTCTCTATGGATTCTAGGTCAAATTAAAAAGCAAGGAACAAATTCGCAAGTCCTATGATGAAAGTTAGGTTTAACTTAAACACTCTCCCCTTTCTTTCTATTCAACAGTCAAAAGCAATAAAAAAATATCATATTCCATAATTATGCCAGTATATACTTATTAGTGTTTATACCGTTTATGGATTAAACTCAAACGTAGTTATTTCTATATCTTTGTAAGAAAATCTTTCAGTCAAAACGTATTTAATTTAATTTATAATAATATCATGATACATATATGTAGTATATAATTACTTTACATTTATATTCCCGAAATTTAAATTTATTATTTATCATGCATTCTTTTCCAAAATGTCAACATTATGTCTATTTCAAGTTAATTTTTGATGTGATGAGGCATCAATACTCAATAAATTCCATTTTTTTTCTTCTTTGAAAAAATGGCCCCAACTAAAATTTAAACTTAGGCTTTGAAGAGAATTCTATTATCTCCTCCTCCTTGATCCTCTATATTTTGTTTTGATTCTTGTAATCCTCCACCTCTCCTTTATTTCTTTTCTTTGCGAAAGACTTCTTTCCGGGCTCAACTCTCAAGCAACATGTAAAGATAAAGTTGCTTGATTGTAAAGACCAACAACTCAAGGGAACTTGACAAATATCGACACCTAAAGTCAGCTGTACTAATGATACATATTTATACAATATTATAATTGATGACTTTAAGTTAAATATTATATTATTTTAGATTTCAAAATTATCTTTAAAAAATCATAAACTACTAAAATTATTAATGTAAGAAATTAAAAATGTTATATTTTTTTTTATTAATTTAACTGTTTAATATAATTTAGAATTCATTTTAAATAATTTCAAGACTCAGCCAATTTAATATAAAATATCTTCAACTTAAAATTTTAACACACACACACACACACATTTTAATTCCCACCACAAGTTGAAGCTTATCTATCTAGCTTATTATTTATTGCATATCCTCAAAGTATATCTCAAATAGCGATGTGTGAGGAAAAAATAAAGGAAGAAAATGAAAAAGGGGATGAGATTGAGAGACGCATCATATTATGCCATGAGTGAATGATGGGTTGGGTATCTCTTATAAATTTGTTTGTTTGTTTTCTTCAGCTTTTTAGTCAGTTAAGATATGGTTGGATCACATGAAATAGACTTCTAAAACATAATTTAATGCAACTTGTGTATTGCCATGTGACTATTCAACCAAATAGCATTCAATGTGGTTGTTGAAAAATCCTTGTGTGACTCTGGATGTATTGTTTCTTTTATTGACAGGAACTTTTACTTCATGATAATTATCTGAAAATATTGCTTTAAAATATTTTCTAACAAAACAACTTACAGTTTTTTGGCATATGGATCGGTACAAATCGTCAATACAACTTTGAACACCTTTATTAAAGAATGAAGAAACTTTTTTATCCAATAATAAGGCATATAATTAATTTTTCAGTTAAGGTGTAAATTTAGCAACAAACTCTTTTCTATGGGCTCCAAACACAATTAACTATTTTTTGGGGAGCAAAAATAGGCATAATCAATTTCTTTGGTAGCATATATATAGCAATGCCGTTAACCCTAGTTAACTTCGGTTACTTTTTACACTATGCGTTCTACTAGTCTTCTCACTCTTTATTATTTTAATGTAGTTTTAGAAATATATACATTTTTTAATGGAAAAGTATCACTTATACCTAGAGCTGGGAATCAGGGCGGCCCTTGAAGGGTCAGGGCCTAAAAGGTCGGCCCTTTTAGGTCCGAGCTAAAAAACATATTTTTTCAAAGCCCTGCCCGAGAGCACTAGGGTTAGGGTTGGTCCTACAGGTCGAAAGTTATTATTCCAAATTTTAACTATTTTTTCTCCTCTTTTTTTTCAAAGAAATATAATTAGTAAATTAAAGTTCTAATTTATCAAATAAGTGTTGTCAATATTAATATCCAAACAACACGCACCATGCAACAAACAAACACAGTTTGTCAGTGCCTCGGCGGAGTGGCGCCCTTCGACCGAACAAATCCGACATTGTGTCTATGACGAACCTCGGAACCTTCGAAAGCCAGTCGGAACATTCAATCGGCCTCGCCTTCACAGTCATTCGGCCTCACCTTCAAAGTGTGAGCCATGATACTGATTCAGTGATTCGTGAGTGAGTGAGAGACTAAGATTGAGAGTTGAGACACTGATAGAGAGTAATAGGAGAGCCAGAGAAAGAAAGGAAAATAGTGATCGAATTTGTAGGGTTCCTTCATCACCCAACACTCTCGGTCTCGGTCAAGTGAATTGAAAATATATATATATATATATATATATATAAGGGCCTAACGAGCCGGTTCTACAGGGCCAACTTCATTTAGCAACTCCAATTTACAAGTAAAGGCCAGGGCTTAAACGGGCCGGTCCGATTTTCTAGCTCTACTTATACCCCATGGAAGCAATTTTATTTCAATCAAATACCAAAGGATTATGAAATTTCACTGCACCTCCTTGGGTCAAACTGAAATTAAGTTTTGTCTGTGAAAAGAAAATAATACCCTTACTTAATTTTTTTTATAAGAGCATTTACATGACATATAAGAATATTTACAAGACAAATAAATGGATTTAAAAAAATCCAGGGAGTTAAAAAAAAGTTACAAGACAAATATGCGAATGACTAAAACTTTTTAACTCCCTAGGTTCCTTTTATAAGACAAATAAAAGAATTTACAAGACAAATATGGACATTTATAAAACAAAAAATGATTATGTCTACTTTTGGACCAAAAAATAATAATTGTGTTGGGTGCTCATAACAAAATAGTTTATTGCTAAATTTTCACCTTTGCCTTTCAAAAAATGTATTAAAATAATAGGGAGTAAGAAGATTGGTGGAACCCACAGTGCAAAAGTAATGGAAGTTAATCAGGGTTAACGGCGTTGCTATATATGCTACCCAAAAAAATTGATTATCTCTACTTTTACATCCCAAAATAGTTCATTGCTATATTTACACATTCACCCTTCATTTTTCGTGACTAATTTTTTTCATTTACCTCTTATTAAACGTACATTTATGTTATTTATGTTTTAAAATAGGTATATTTAATAGAGGAAAAAAGTTGAAAACTCATTATATTTTCGGAAAATTTGATGAGTTTTAAGATTTTCCATAATGATGATGAAACATGTTGGAAGCTACTTAAAAATAAGATCAGCGTGGTATTTCAAAGAAAAACCCTTGTTTCAACCATACTAGGATGTATGAATCCCCTTCTCCTCCTCTTCCATCAGTATTTTTTACTGTACTGTTGAAGTTCTTCAATTGTTATTAACTAAATGATTTATTATATTTAATGGTTTTTAGTTCTTTAGCTTTTGAAAAGAAAAAAGTCAAATTTAAAAATTTAAAAACTCTAAATTTTTTGTTGTTAAAGTTTATTTTTTCTTCCTTCCTTTTCTGCTAGTCCCATTTCTTGATTTTGAGTTACAATGAAACAATCATTCAATCTTTAACATATCTGGTGGTGGTGTAGTTGGCTAGAGCATTTGGTGAGTTATTTAGAGGTAGAGAGTTCAAGCTTTCATCACCCCAATTTTTTTTTCTTTTTTGATTTTGAGTTACAAATTTTGATTTTAACATGTCTAGTCGTTGGCTAGAGCATTTGGTGAGTTATCCTGAGGTTCAGAGTTCGAACCTCCATCACCCCATTTATTTATTTATTTTTTTAATTTTGAGATACAACGACTATTTTATTAAAAACAGTCGTTGAATATTTGAGCAAGTTTGGTGGTAGTGCAATTGGCTAGAGTGTTTAGTGACTTATCCTGAGGTCGAGAGTTTGAGCCTCCCTCACCCCATTTCATTTTTTTAATTTTAAGTTATAATGACTGGTTTTGAAAAAACAGTCTACTTTCAACGACTAGTTTTTCAATATCATTTGTTGTAACTCAAATTTTTCAGATATTTCAACTTCAATCTCACGCCTTCAACATTTTGTTCTTCACTCTCTTCGTGCCTTCCCCTCCTTCTCTAATCTCTGAACCACATATGTCCGAGCCCTATTTATTTTTCTCTAAACTCTCTATCACGCCTCCCCTTCTTCCGGCCCCCTCGTTGGTAATCTCTAAACCATTGCAAGTTTTTCTTGGATTGTTTGGGTTTTACAGTTTCTGTTGTTTCGAATCTGAAAAGAAGGCAATATGAATGTATTTTCTCTAGTTCTCTTGCTTTCCTGTTTCCAGTTGAATTGTGTGCCTCCGTCATTGTGGCTCTATGCCTCTGCTTGTCTGCATAACTCTTTCTGTGTTGCTCTCTGCATCTTTGTGACTTCTCCATTGCAAGGGTGTTCAAAGCTCACTTTACTTCTCCACGCCCTCCATTCTCCTTGCTTTGTCTTCTTCCTTCTTACCCTGTAAGTTTATCTGATGTGGTTCAATTCTCTTGCTTTCCCATTTCGAATTAGCCATTAATGTTAGCGGGTAGTGTTTTTGAGTTGCTTTATTATTGCCCTTCCTCAGGAAGCTTATAACTTGGGTTCTATTTTTTGTTACCTCAAGCACTCCCTCCCTGGGAAAAAGGGAAATAATTTAAATCTGGCTGGGAATTAGGAAATTTTGGGGTTTGTGAAAATGATGGAAATTTGTTATTGGAAATTTCAAGAATTAAGTTTACTCAACCTGTGTTATCCTTTTCTTTGTCCTCTGTTTATCTGTTTATTAGTTCCACTGTCTCAATTCCCTTCTTCCTTCTATGTCCTCATCTTTGGTTGTGGAAAGAGGAAAGGAAAGAATTTAAGTTCTATTTTTTAGAAATTTAAGTTAGGCTAAATATGTTAATTGCTTCATAATTTCCAGATGGAACGACATTCTTGGATCTAGACTTCCAGTGAAATAGAACCAAATAGACATAGATTAGGAAGAAAATTAAGAATTAGAAATAACTCTACTGGTAATTATCATAGCCTGTATTTTTTGTAAACACTGCTACTGAATAAACTTTTATTCCATCGATCATGTAAGAAATTTAGTCAGTTCCATTTTGGCTTATGCTCCTTGAATATTAATTAAAATATTTTTTGTACTATGCAGATTGAAAATATGACAAATCATGAATCATAATGTGTGGTGCTATATGTGTTTGTTTATTTTTTATTTTTGAAGTGTGTAAATTTTACCATAAAAAATCTATTCTCTCATCGACATGGTCTACCTCTGTGTTATCTTAAATGAGTTCTTGGTGAATCAATCCAAACCCGTTTCCTACTGAGCTTGCATGAATGAATTAATTTTGTTTGTTGCCATTTTTAGTAATCTCCATGATTTTTTTTAGTCTTTCTTAAAAATTGTGGGAAAAATCCACTTCTATTATATTTTGGAAAAATCCTTCTCCAAACAAGGAGCTGGAACATCAATATTCTTTTTAGCATAAATTTTGAAGTGTGCTATATGTGTGGTGTAAATTTTTGAAGTTTACTCGCTCTGTGTTATCCTTTTAAATTAAGGGCTGAGATATTGTGTCTAAGTTGTTAAAGATCCTTATGTAAACTTTTTAAGGAATGAGAACTTGTGCTTGAATATCTTTCTCTCCCTAATTCATATTTAATTCGTTAGGATTGGTTCTTGTTTGTATATCTTTTATTCTATATTTTGGATGTCTTACTTTTAAAGGGAAATGCTGTTGAAATTTTTAAAAATGAGTAAGGCATCCCCTTCCTTCACCCATATTCACTCGTTGTAATGACAATTGTTCTAAGCTTGAGTGTACTATTGAATTTAGATTAGGTGGTAATAAAATGGATCACAGTTAGATGAATGCATTGAAAACTAGTGAAGAATTTATTGAATTTGCTAAAATGAATGCGTCTAATAAAAATGGGAAGTATTTTTGTCATTATGTCAAGTGTTTAAATGAAAGTCGACGGGATGTAGATGGTATAAGAGACCACTTACTTTGTGATAAAATAAATCTTCGATACACAAGGTGGATATGGCATGGTGAGAAAGTAACTACATGTGCGTCCCACGAGAAGGAAGTTTTGGATGTCGTAGATGATCATCGAATGGAGAAAAAAGATTCATGATGTTGAGGTAGAATCTTTTGCACCATCGCATTTATATGACAACATGCAGAGTGATGTAGAGACACCTTTATATATTGTAGGTATACTAAGTATACATGTTTGTGAGGTATTTTGCATTTGGTCAACTTAAAGGTAACTTGTGGGTGGACCGATAGCAGTTTCACATTGTTATTTGAATTATTGTGTGATATGTTTCTAGAGGATAATGTACTTCCAAATCATATGTATGAGGCCAAGAAAATCTTGTCTACGATGGAGTATAGAAAGATACATGCTTGCCCTAATGACTGCTTATTGTACAAAAAGGAGCATGAAGGACAAAGTGAGTATCCCAAATGTAAAACTTCACAATACAAAGTGAAGAAAGATAGTGGCTGTGGTGATGAGACAACTAAAAGGAAACCTTTAAAGGTTTTGTGGCATCTTCCAATTATACCATGGTTTAAGTGAATGTATGCAAATGTGAAAGAAGCAAAGAAGTTGAGATGACATTCTGATGAGAGAATATGTTATGAAAAATACCTTCGGCACCTGGCTGATTCACCACAATCGAAGAAAATATGTGAAATCTTTCTTAGGTTTGGCAACGAGCCAAGAAACCTTCGCCTTGAGCTTTGCATAGATGGAATCAATCCTTACAATACTCTTAGTAGTACACATAGTGCATGGCTAGTTCTCCTGTTGATTTACAACTTAACTCCCTGGTTGCGTACGACATGCAAGTATATGATACTTTCTATGATGATTTTTGGACCAAAATAGCTAGGGAATGATATCGATGTCTACTTGGTACCTTTGATGGAGGACTTAAAGAAGTTGTGGGAGGATGGAGTATATGTGTTTGATGCTTATAAGCAAGAGTCCTTTAAGTTACGTGCAATGATTTTTAGCATGATAAACATCTTTCCTGCATATGGAAATTTGTCAGGGTATAGTGTGAAAGGCCCATAAAGTATGTCTGATATGTGAAGCATGCACAAACTTCCATCAACTTAAGCACGGAAGAAAAATGGTGCACCTTGATCATATGCAATTTCTTCCTCAATTCCACCCATACCGTAAGCTAAAAAAGAGTTTTAACGATTTGCCGGAAAATGAAATTGCTCCAAAGGCATTAACTGGAGAGAAGGTTTAAGGTCGGGTGGAAAGAATCAACGTCACATTCAATGAGAATCAGAGGACTGCGGGTGAGAAGAATATATGGAAGAAGAGGTCAATTTTATTGATCTTCCATATTGGCGTAGTCTTGTTGTGATGCATGTGGAGAAAAATGGATGTGAGCCTTCTTAGTATGCTTTTGCACATACCTAGAAAAACTATAGATGAAATTAGCAAGAGACTAGACTTGGTTGAAATGGGAATAAGAGAACGACTATCCATAACTAAGAGATGAAGGCAAGAGAGCGTGTCTAGAGCCATTAGTGCATACATTTTCAAAATCTGAGAAAAAAAAGTTTGTCTAGTTGTTTGCATGTCATTAAGATGCCACAAGGGTATTCTTCTAATGTGAGAAGCTTGCCTCAATGGAAGATTTGAAGTTAGTAGGAATGAAATCACATGATTGCCATGTACTGATGCAACAACTATTACTAGTAGCTATTAGAGACATTATGAAAGATAATGTGCGAATTAATGCTATTTGTAGCAAACTTGTTGAGATTGAAAAGTTAGAAGAATTGGAAAAAGAAGGTTATATTATTCTATCCCAACTAGAGATGTATTTTGCTCCTACATTTTTTGATATAATGGTGCATTTAATAGTTCATTTGGTAAGGGAGATAAGACTTGTGACCAAGTTTATCTAAGGTGGATGTACCCTTTTGAGCAATACATGAAGATTTTAAAAGGTATTCTAAAAATCCTTATCGACTTGAAGCCGATATGTGGTTGAAGAGGCTATGGACTTTTGCAAAGAATATCTACCGATGTCGAATACTCAATCTTGTAATAAAAAGGGTAGAAGTCAGAAAACACGAGGGCTTAAAGTGAAGAGTATGCATCGTGAAGAGATGTTACAAGCACACTTGTATATCTTGAATAATATGGAAGAAGTATATCCATACTTAGATGAACATAGAGAGAGTTTAAAGCAAATATATCCAAGAAAAAATGACATGCAGATAGCTAATGAGCAAAACAAGACTTTCATAGTGTTTCAAGGAAAAGGTTTCGCACGAGACCAGTGTGTTTGAGACAATCAAATGGTTACCTTAGGGGCCTTCTTTTGAAGTCCTCACTTGGACCGGTTATGATATAAACATGTATTCTTTCTACACAAAAGCCTAGGATGATAGAAGTACTATGCAAAATAGTGGTGTGATGGTGGTAGCTGAATCAATGCACTTTTCTAGTTTGAAAGATAAAAATCCCATATTAGCATCCATGGCCTAATATAGAGTTATCAAAGACATATTAGAGATCAACTATACCAACTTGAGAGTTCTTTTATTCAATTGTTAGTGGGTGAACAATAATGCTATTGAAATAGATCAATTTGGATTTACCTTAGTTGATCTTCATAAAGTTGGTTATAAAGATGAGCCAAGCAAAACAAGTTTTTTATGTCATTGATCCTGAAAATAAAAAATTGTCCATTGTACTCCAAAGTAAAAAAAACAAAAGGATGGTGATCCAATTGTGAATCTTGATGACATACCACCTTTCACTACAAATCCACCTATACCAAGTGAAGTAGAATTCGTAAATGATGAAGAATATGCAGCTAGAAATGATCATTGTGAAGGAATATGAGAAAACACATAAATTATGATTTTATGGAATAAAATAGGACCGTATGATTTTCTTACATTTTTTGTTTATTTTATTCATTTAATTGCAATTTACTTATCCTATCTCACCTTGATTTCTTAGCAAGAACATGGTTGCCTCAGATGAGGGGAACACAAGTATGGGGAATTAAGATGGCTCACCTGTTAAGAAGAAGGCTTGAGGAAGCACAAAGTTGCAACTGTTGGTTGCACTTTGTCAGGATCAAAGGGAGAATGTGCACATGGATTTTATTAGTTCTCTATGTGTTTTGATGATAACTGACAATTGTAAACAAAATGTGATCAATGATTCAAGTCAAAAGTACTTTAACTTGATCAAACTTGAATCAGTCAGTTGCTGTCAAATTGACTCGAGTTTCAGGTTGTAAAACTCGAGTCAAGTCTTTTGAAAGCCTTATCAAAATATGCTTGAACTGTTATTGACTCGAGCTTGTCATTGGTTGACTCAAGTCATAAGCTCTTGTGAAATATTTTATGAAACATTATTGACTCGAGCGTATATTCTTTACCTCAAGCTAAGTTTTGAACTTAAACTTATTTTCAAAATACAATAGTTGTGACTTGAGCTAGTGTTCCCTGACTCGAGCTTGGATTTGAACGTTATATTCAAAATGTATTTTGATAACTTGAGCCATCACTTAATGACTCGAGTTATGTCAATGCTCAAATCATTTTCAAAAGCTATCTCGATAACCTATTATGAAAATGATGCTTGACTCGAGCTAACTATGATTAACTTGAGTCATGAACTCGAGGTGATCATTGTAGACTTGAGCTATGTTCATACAGAGACATCTTCACTTAAACTTCAAACTTATTTTTCAAAGAAGATGAACTTGTGACTCAAGCTTAGAATGGTTGACTTGAGTCATTGCCTTGAGTTTTCTTGAAACTTAACTCGAGCTATTTTATCTCTGTTTTACAATCACTGTGTCTGTAAATCTTCAAGTATAATTTTCTTACTTCATATCATCACTCATTATTGTTCCTAACTATCTTTAATCAGTTTGTTAATGAGTTTCAGATTAAATGTAGATTAATCTATAAGTGTTGATTATGTCAGCTGCATTAATTGCATTCCCAAAAAATGAAGCACCATTTTGAGCAATCACTCTCTAAACATTCTGAATGCATTTATGGTTTCTTTCCTTAACTGAACGCCAAATTATCCAACGGGAAGAGCAGAAGGAATATCATTAAGGAGAATGATGGCGCTCATTGCAGAATCAACGCCTGAGATCAACGAATGAACTTCAAGTCTAACGGCTATATTGATTACTCTCAACGGTGCATTGAAGGCTTCCAACGGTCATTTAATTCCTTCACCAAATATAAACTGAAGCATTCAACTCGTTTCAACCACCGGAAACACAAATGCTCAAACAATCAATATGCATTTATTGTTTCATTCATTTTGTGTAATATCTTCGGATATTTATAATCCTCAGTGTTTTTCAATATGATCTTTTAAAGAGTTTATTTCTGAACCAATATCTGTAAGAATCTCAAAGTAATGGGACTTTAAGATTGGGATATTTGATTACAACTTGTAAGGGGGAGTGAATCCTAATAAGAGGATTACTTTCGAGTACAAAGGGTGTAATCAGTTGAAGTGATAGTGAAAATCCCAGAGAGTCTGGGGACTGAATGTAAGTCAAGAGTTGAAATCAAACTAGTATAAATATCTCGTGTCAATCTTTCTCTTTCTCTCTCTGTTAAGCTATGTTTTAATGAGTAAGTTTCATGGTAATAAAAAAAAAGATTTTTAAATCACCCAATTCACACCCCCCTCCTAGTGATATTTTGTCTTTCAGATTTTAATTCTGATTTGAATCCAATTGGCCCAGAGGAAGACATGTTCATTAGCTATATTGGCTATTTGAACCGAAGCAAAGTTGGCATTCTATGGCCCAATTGGAAAGAACTTCCAACGGACACGAAGGGGATGATTTGGGAACAACTTTTGGTATATAATTTTATATCTTCATTTCTATTAGTTCATATATAACTATGTTATGTTTTTCTTTATACCAAACCTACGATGTCCCCAACACCAGGCAGATGTACAAGCATTGGATGAGGGAAGTTTGTGAGCGATGGAAAGACTTCAAGTCCAAGCTCACACGCCAATACATTTGAGGACAAAGAGAAATTAGAATCCTTGTCAAGATTATCCTTATCTTTCTCCAGAATACTGGAGATTGTTTGTGGCATCATGATAGGATCCTAAATTTCTGGTATATTTTGTTCATCATAGTATGAAACATTGTATAAGAATTTATTTGACCTCACTAACTCAATTTTCTTTATTCTCTGTTCATAGGAATTAAGTGAAGTAAATAAAAAGAGGTGGGCTAAAAATAAATATGAGTATTGTACGTCTTGTGGGGGTTATCAGAAGCTTGAAAAGAAGATCATGCAGTTTGATTTGCAAAAAATGGACGAAGCAACAAAATCAGATCTTAGCATTTTCGTGCAGACCTTGCCTCCTCCCATACATCACAGAAAAATGGAAGGTTGGGAGGATGAAGGGAGAAAAATATATAAATCCAATCGTTAAGAGGTCGCTAGAAAGATTGTGAGTAGTTAATATAAAGTTTATTTAAGTGTGTTTCAATTTCCTTAAAGATTATGTAATTAATGTATATTTCTCAACTCTATGCTATATGATGACCTTGAAGTGCAGAGTTAGCAAGGTTCCTTCATACAAAGTTGAAGGATGGACATCTTAGCAATGACACTTTGAAAGCTAGATCACCCTGGTTATGTTAAAGGGGAGCAAAGTGGAGTCAGTCTCAAAAGATATTTTGGACAAAATTCTTCACATTCTGGACAAAGTAGACCCAGTAGAGAGCTTGTGGACAAGGTTTGAGAGGAAGTTTGTCAATCAATTTGAGAGGAAGTCCGAGAATAGCTCAAGTTGCAAATTCGTCGATCACTTTGAGACAAGCTGTTGGAAGAACTACGTGGTGAGATGAGATTGATGGTGATGTCAAGCATTCAAGCTGAGATAGGTCAATTGAAACATAGATCTCAGGTTTGCAAATAATTTCAATTAGGATCACATTAAGTTTTTCCTTAAGTTTGTTTAATTATTTCTTTCATTTCTCTTATCCAGGAATCTCTAGCCTTTCCTAGTACCAAAGGTAGTTATAATCCCCCAAAGTTAGGACATGGCGACCCTACTCCTCCACCATAGGTTGGAGAACCCTACTCTTTTTTGTTGGATGTCCCGTTGCTATGTGTTGTTGTTGATGTTGTTATATGCACACATGCTACCACCCACCTTCATAAGCAAATTCGGGATGATCAACGTGGGTTAATATTACAAGTGTTCAAGAGGGAGAGGAGGGTTAGATGTCTCGTTCCCTGATGATGAGGTTGAAAAACTAAGTCAGGTAATATGATCTTTCATCCTTTGGCCTCAACATCTTGTTCACATGGCGAAAACTGTAATACCCGGATATTTGTTTATCTGGAACCCTATATTTGAGAATTTGCCTATTTTTGGGAGACTACTAGGCCCTATTTTTGAAAGTGACAAAATTGGAATCAGTATTTTATGGGTCATGAATAGTATTTACTATTCAAAATACGTATTCACTATTCACGTCATATTTTAATCTCCCATGCATTCCATGCATCAAGCAAGGGATGCAAGTGAAGCATGGTGTATTATTTTATTTTTTTTTGGAGAAAATTACATAAAAGTACCCAAAGATGAAATAATTACACTTAAGGACCCATTTTCCTCCCTATAAATAGAGAGCAATCCTCTCTTCATTCTTCACACCAAACTCAACCAAAGAGGTGAGTTTTAGAGAAGCAAGAGTAGAGAGAAAATCATAGTGGGAAGCAAGAAGGAGGATGAAGTTCTTCAAGGGTAAGTTTTCTAGTTCTTGAGTTTTAAGCTTTAAGTTCTTATGAGTTTTAGTAGAAATGTTAGTTTGATCTTTAATCTTCCAATATAGTTTTGTTTTCATGTTTTTTATGATTAAATATGTCTTTATTTCGAAAATATGATGAGAAATATTATGGAGCAAAATTATTGGAAGTTGAAGATCAAAGTAGCGAAGCTCCGCGAAATTTTGTCGGTTAGCGATTCCTGAAGTCGGGGATACAAACGCCAGTATTTTATATTAAATATGATGTTCTTAAATTCTGAGAAAATTCATGTTTAAAGTAGACATATAGAGCTTTTCAAATATACCTATAATGTATTATTTCGAGTTCTGTGCTAGGAGATATAAATGTCCAAAGTTAGGCTACGTTTTCTGGAATTTTTATGTACAGAGGATGAACACGTGAAAACTGGGAATTATTATTAAAATCTGGGCAATAACCAGTATTTTTTCTCAAAATCAGACATCCTAAGGATTCCGAGGAATTTTACGGATTCTCGTTTCGATTTTTGTAGAATTAATTATGATTTTTCAAATTTAATTAAAAATTCGCCCGAAATTCAGCATAGCGTTTTTTAAAGAAAATGTAAGGGTAAAAATGGAATAATAAATCCAACAAGGGTAGAAAGGTAAAATTAACCTTTAGGATATTATTCTAAGTGATATGGTAATATGTTAGGATATCCGAGGATTCCGGAGTCAGATTTGAAGGACGGGCATATTACTATTCATAAATAGTGCCGTATTTATGAATAGTACCGTATACATGAATAGTAATTTACTTTTCACATGGAAGGAAGGTACGTTCGCGTACAGTAACTTTAACTCTGATATGTCTTGTATGCATGTATGCGATGGAATGATTCATGAAGTGATGGACAAGACTTGGTCTTGGGTCATGCACTGTGCCTAAGTTTATGGGGCTTAGATCACTACATATACATTCAGCTTTATACACGGGTTATGGTTTTGATAATGCCGTTTGAGTTTTCTTAGCGCTATGGACACGACTGTACATCGTGGCACCGGAGAGTGTGCAGACTGGGATGACATACATACTGCAGGGGCTGTGTAATGTTATTGCCTGATATGTTGAATAGTGTTTTTATGCTGTGAAATGTTGTGAATATCTGCCATGCATATACTGTTATACTTTTCATATGAGGTTAACTGTTACCTAAGATTCAATTTGTTTTGAATCTTAGACTTGACTAGAGGTTCAGGAAAGGAACTAGGATTTATGAAGACGTTGTGAATGGAGCAATGAGTAGGAGCATTAATAGACGGAGCCGTAAGAAGGCACCGGTCAAAGGAAATGCGGGAAGAAGATCAACAGAACCTACCTTATGGCATGAATCTAATAAAGTTTCTTCACATCGTTTGGTGCTTAAACTAGAAAGGGTCGTCTATGTGGTTCAGTCAATCAGTCACCCTAGCACGGTGAGACTCCCACTAGACCTACCCGGCCTGGCCAAATGGGATGATTTAACTGAGTTAGGTTCTATGCCCCTAAGTCTACCCAAGGCTTGGTTGAAGAGGGTATTGTTACATGTAAGAATTGTAATTATAAAGTTTTGTATTACTTATCACATGAACAATCCTTCGGAAATTTATAATATATCGGTATACGTCGGGCATCGCATATGTCCGAGTATTTTATATCGATTACTCATTGTTAAACTCATTGTTCAAATTTTTAATACATGCTCTTCGTTTCCGCAAAAACGCTAAGTCAGAAGCACCGCAAAACTCGATGAATTTTTATAAAACCACGTGTCACCGGCACGATTTATGCTACGGAATTTGGGGTGTTACAAAAACACCTTTAATTGAATGAAACACCTTACTATTAATTACTTGAATTTTCTTTGAAATCCTACTTATAATCTTTAATTTATGTGTTACTAGGATAAAGAACAAGCGGCAAGGTTTCCTTACTTGGCACAACTCCAAAATATCCACACAAAACTTGACAAGGTTGACTTGTAGATGCCTTACAGGATTGTGGGTAGACTAATATCGTATGCCTAGGAAATTGATAGAAAATATATTAGAGAGTTCTTATCTTTGGAGGAGATAGATATCGGATAGGTTGCATTTGCAATCAAGTGAGTTTATTTTTTATTTTTAACTTTAATTAATGAAGTGATTTTTATGATTCTATATTCACTAAGTCATTTTTCATTTTAATTCTATGGTAGCTGCTTCCACAAAATATGTGGCGAAATGGAGAGAAAAACATCCTATGTGCTCTGATGTAGAACACAGATGTCTAGCCTGGTGGGCTAGTGATTTGCTATTGGATCAATATGTTGGGATCCTTACACGCAGCGGAACTGAAAAACTTTTACGAATCCCATCCGAGGATCGCTCAACCATGTTTAAATCAAGGTTAAGAAAGGAACCGAATCATTCCTATACGAATTAAAATAAGCGTCTCTTTCAATTTGATCTGGTGGGCTACCTTCTCGAACTCGTGCTCACCTCTATTTCACGTTCAGCTTGGGCGAGGTCTGGTAATTTGATGATAACTCTCAAACCATAAATCGGATTGAGGTGAAACTAATTTTGTATGAAACTAGACTCCCAATAAGTCATTTTGATATAGAATTCAAGCCCAAAATAGTTCATATCAAGGCACTATGAATTGTGGAATTTGACAGTGAAATTCACGCCACTCAGCAGACCAAGCTTCGGTGTTTTGGGTGTATCTCCCAATATACACATCCAATTGCACTGAAACTGGTGCCATTTGCAACTAGACTCAAAATTAGTTCCATCAATATTTGAACCAACCAAAACAGAGTTCAGACCAGGGAGATATGGCCTTCGAAAGTTGACACTTGAAATTCTGGAACTATTTAAGCATAGGCTCGGTTTTCTCGATCACCAGGAGCCGACTCAGCGAATCCACTCCCTCTACTGGTATCCACACCAAATAGCCTTGAACACAGATGGCAGTGTGGTAGCGCCTTCAGTATTCTCGCGTCTCTTCTTTTTTCTCTAGGGTTTCTCGCGGCTTTTCTAATTCATCCGTCTTATAAATATGACTAGATCAATATCTAGTATAGGGTTTCTAAAACCCTAATAAGCCATATTAAAATATTCAAAATTAATCCAATCAATTTTGAAATTCGAATTTCAATTAAAATAATATATTAATTAAATCTATCAAATAGATCTAATCTAATATATTTATTTAATCCGAATTATAAGCCTACATATTTAATTTATCTTTATAAATTAAATATAAGATATGATATCTTTTTATTTAATTAAATATGAGATACTATATCTCAATTTAATTAAATCTAATATACCATATCTTTATTTGAAAATTAAATGTGAGATACAAGATCTCTATTTGTTTTAAATATTTAATTTATCAAATAAATTAAATACAAAACAAATATTATATAATAATATTATAATCTCTATTAAATAATAATATTATATTTAATTTTGAATTTAATAATACACACACACACACACACATATATATATCCATCATAGATTAAATGTTTTATTCATTAAATCTTAGACATATCTAAGATTCAATGAATTTGGACACTTTTGCTCGTGTTGGGCTATTCTTGTGTGCGACCCTGCAGGCCCACATGAAATTGGCAGTGGGCCAATACTGTACCAGCCCACAAGTCGCAAGCAGCCTCTAGCAAGACATTGCGACTACCCAATTCATATGGGGATCGATGATACGATACAACCTATCGTACAACCATGTCACGTCCCTTTTGTCACGCGATAATTTGGTCAAGGATGAGGCATGGATAATGTCAACTTCCTGTTCTTGACCAGTACTTTCTCAATTCTCGAGTAGTCTAATTGAAATGGAAACTCCTTTCCATTATAGTATGGCCATACATTTCTCAAACTCACTCATCGAGGGGCCCAGTATTATCTCTCTACAAATGTGAGGGACAAATTCCATCTTGACCATTCACATTCCTCTGCATGAAAACTACTGATCCCGATCCAAGCCTTTATCATCACCCGGTCAAAGGCGATTTTTGACTAAGTGAAAGATCAGCGACTCATCATGTAGGAATCCATGATGACTCAGGTCAAAGGGCATTGTGACGCGGTTATACATGAGATAAGCTTATGACTAAATCCATGCACCTTTCTCATAGTGGGTCGGTCCAGCACCTTGTACTCCTACAAGTGCCCATGACTTTGATTCGTATCTCCATACCTCATCAAAGTCATACTAGTCTTATTTCATCTTCGCTCCCGCGTAGATGACCGACCATGGACATTTAGGATAATCTATAAGATATATCCAAGGATCAGTTATCACTATAAACATGCAAATGAAATGATAACTAAAGGAAAATGACTTTCCCTTAGGGCATAATTTCCAACACAATAGGCTCCGCCTGAATATCTATGAGGCAAATATCCAGGAGAGCGTGGGGTCACTATACACAAACAAGGCTTTCGCCAAAGGGGGTGATGTGTGTGCATAGTGACGACTATATGTAAATTGTAACATCCCCATTTTTCATGTGCCTCAATGTGGATTTATTTGCATATATGAATTATTTTTTTATGACTTTGTGTGTATTAAATTTGATCAAGGGTTGAGAAGAAGGGTACATGAATATTTATTAGGGATTATGAGGAAAAATTAAAGAATAATTGATAAAGGGATGATTTTGGCTTAGAAATTTTAGAGGCAATATCCTATGGCATAGAGAAGTTAATTGAGGAAGAGAAATCCTTATATGGAATTAGGGATTTATTTTCAACATTTATCCAATCTTTGCAACTAAATAAGCAATGAACTAAGTTGCAAATAAAAGTCTTGTGGACGATTAAATGGGATCATATTGGTATGAACTCCACATCACCTCACTCCACCAATTTATTAAATTAGCCAAGGTGCATATATGTTTTACATGCTTCATGAAGATCACGCCACATCAGCCCCTTTTCTCATGAATTTTTGATCAAATCATATAAAACACCCATATGATTATATGATTCAAAAGGTCAAGCCAACTCATCACTTTTTCTTGCCCAAATCGACTTCAAATTTTTGGGGCTAATAATTTGATGTGTTGGTTTAATTTTAACCATTAGTCAAACTCAAACATTATTTTCCCAAGGGTCTCGGCCAACAAGGGCATTGGATGAGAACCAAATGTTATTATTGTAAATAAGTAGAAAGTTTAAGTCTAAAATATACTCCCCTCCTCCAACCGACTTAAGCCTCTTTATACCTAATAATTCTTCATCTCATTTATCCATTTTGGATACACACCCAGAGCATACCGAAAGGGAGAGTGAGGGCATGAAAGGCTAAGAAGGAGTTGGAGGAAGAAGAGCATTCGAAAACTTGACGATTTACCGATTAAAACATTTGAGGTAAGCTTCTAGAGTTTCTCCTAATCTTATTTTCTACAAGTATGGTATTTGGAGAGGCATATAAAGTTCTGAAAATCTGGTTTTGGAGAGGGGAAATGAAGAACACTATACAATAGTACAAGAAAACGTTATGGGATAAAAGAATATAGATTGTATTTTCACTTCATTGCTTGTATGACTGAATAATGTTGTATGGAGGATGAGCTTGAATATGTTTAAGTCCAGAGGAGTTTTGTTTGGTTTCGTGCTGAATATAGGTGCTGGAAATGCTGAAATAGTTTTATGTTAAGTAGTAGTAGGATGACATGGTAGAATTTCATGAATATCATGTCTCCCCTGTTCGGTCAGACCTTGTTTGAGCATGAAGGAGATGGATTTTGTTTAATCTAATGCTTCCAATGTGTCTAGAGGATGTTTTTGTGTAGGGTAGTGATAAGGATGTGAATTTAGGAGCATTGGAATCAAAGGTATACAAAACAACAAATCTGCCCTGTGTTTGTTTCCGGCAAGACAATCGGATGGTTTCGTGTTTTTGACTAATTAAATGGTGTTCAATTGCCCTAAAATTTTTCATAATTACAGTAGACATAATAAGGATCAATTTGATAGGTAACACATATTTTTCAGAATTATATACAAATAATTATGAATATTTGAAGTTGACCCCTGAATTTGGACTTTATCTGAACCAGCAAGGGTATTTTTGGAATCTGGGAAAAACATGCATGTGGATGTTCATGACAAGTATTTTTAGTCAAAATAAGACATATTAAGGGTCATTTTGGCTTTGGAACCAACCCAAAAGGATGTTTCTAGATTTAATTATGAATGTTTGAAGATCAGACACTGTTTGATGGAAATTTTAGAGTTTGGGCGAAAATTAAGAGAATATAAGCTCATATTAAATTCCTTAATAAGAAAAGAGATTTAGTGATTATGGACACATTAATTGGGCTTATTTTAAATTATCAAAGAAATATTTATTGAAAGGAATTTAACTATATTTAAATTTTATTATTTTAGGGATAATTGTGATATTTTGCATCGAGAAGGTTATTTTTATCCGTAGTCAACTGTTATGTAGTAACCTTAATACTCATATACTCTGTGTGATTTGTGTATGTATGTTTTACCTTGAAATTGCATACATTTGGTTATCATTCATTTCCAAGCGCTATGGAACCGGAACATGCTGTGTGCATTAAGGGCTTTGCTGTGTGCTATGCCCGGTGGTCTGTGCTGTGTGCTATTAGGACCACTGCAGTCTGTGTTGTGTGCTATTAGGACTGCTAGTTCCGGATTTGGCTGTGTGACTTGATACTGAATGTTATGTGGTATTTGTTTATTTATGGTTTTTCTTACATGCATTATTTATACATTTTATATGAGATTAACGGTTACTCTAGGATTTAAATTTTGAATCTCAGCCCCTTTTAAGCCATCTGATAGTTCATCTGGAGCAGAGCAGAGAGACAGAGGTAAGGCTCCGGAGCAGGGCTAGTATTTTGGTGGATGTTGATGATTTCCTTTTGGGAATTTATTTTGATTACCGGATGACTGTAGATTATTATTTTGTCCTGTCTGGGCACCATTATCCAGATGATTGTATATTTTGATCCCTCCGGGGAAGAATCTATCTTTCCGTATTTTTTTATCAGTATATTATTGTCCAAACCAATGTGTACTTCGTTGCTTATACTCTGATGTGTGACATGATTTAATTTGGGAAAAATAAATTAGACTGAATTAAACTAAGGGATCACACTACCCGCCACCCGAAAGGGCGAGGCCGGTAGGTGTGTTACATAAATAGTTCAGAGTTAGAACGTGTGCACCTTAGGATTCAGCCTCTGTATTTATAGAGTGTACCTTAGGTTGGATATCTTGGGCCTCATGTGATCTCAGGCCGTTATATTATATCCAGAGATATTCCTTTATTATAGGTGGGTTAGGATCCCCTTTACATTAGATAGATCTTGGTATATATATCTATTATTGGGTCGTACTGCTATTGGGCCTAACTTAGGTCCGTAACAATTGCCCCCTAGCCCGGTAACTCAAGGTTTTGAGTTGCCAGGATGTATTTTGCCCCCTTATAGGTTATCCAAGTTAGGTTGCGTGCCTCTCATCCTTCTGCCTATCTATGGCGTACTATTGGACTAGTTTACGTTGGCCTCGGCTATGACGGTCAATCATTCAAAGATTCGAGGTCATGGCAAGAGGTTTTTTGGGGTTCCATGGTACCATCAAGAGGTACCGCCACGAGGTTCGCTTGACTTCGAGGTCAGGATCCCTCTACATCCGCCATCATTGCCCCCTAACACTTGGCTCCTCTGGATTGGCATATGGTTGCAACCGCCACGTCTAGCCATCACAGATTTTCGTGCGCATTTAATGTGCCTCTCACATGCCATACGTCACCCCTGCTGATGGGGTGAATTGTCGCCTTTACCCTTGACGCTCTAGTTTCGTAACGTTTATACTTCACATTTCCCTCCATTCTTAACACTTTACCTATTCCTGGTACTCTCGCAAAAACTCTTGAAACACTCTTGTTTCTGCTTTGTCAATCTCTCAACGACTCGCGGGTTTTATTGCTTCATACCTTCCCAAGTTTATCTATTCAGGTATATCCTCCACTTCTTGCCATTTCTCTACTTTTATTTTCAAAGTTTGACGGTTTCAAAACTTATGCTTTCCGCCATTTTCTCCACCTTTCCTTGACAAGCTTGTTTTTTGGGTTTTCTGGTTGAGTTTCGGTAGGAGTGTCCGGGTGACCTTTAGTTTCTGGATTCATTCTTACAGCCACATGTCCTTGTTTGTAGGAATATTAGTCGTCTAGCTTTGTTTCACTTTGGTTTCTTCCCCTCCTTCTCAAGCCTCTTATGCCATTTAGATCTCAACTTCTGGTCTTGATGGGTAGGGTTAACCCTTCACTTTCTTCGAGTCAGAACCTAACCCCAGAGGAGAAAGAAGCATTGCACCTCTGTTATCCCAGAACCAGCTTTTGGTTGCTTGGCTCCCCTCTTTCTGAAGAGCAAAAGCTAGCCTCCTTACTTCGGGGTGGTTCCGGTGGGAGGAGTGTCGAGGAATCTTGCCCTACCGTTGCTAGGTGTGACAATGAGGGCTCTGCTAGTATTTTGCCCTGTACCAGGAACCAGGGTGAATCCGATGCTATTCCGGCACTACCGGTCAATTTTTACGATACTCGCCTCAGCACAAGGTCGGCAGACCATCCCAACGGATACCTTGGCCCCTGCTGGGATTGCATTGCCTCAAGCTCCCATTATATTTCCATCGGCCAAGACTCCATGGCCGACTCCATCCTAGGTTCCTGCCGTCATAGGTCGTCCTTTGTTCCTATCCCGGCTGGTAGAAGTCAGCGTTCTCCGGGGCCACCCGTTGATCCTTTCCTACGCCGTAGCTTGCGTGCGTCAGGTATATCCCTCCTTGCTGATCTTAGTCTTTTTGGTTTTTGTTATAGGTAAATAGAGTCATCATCCTCAACCCCCAGTGCCCGTTCCGATCCTAGAGAGTCAGATTCTTCTTGTCCTCCCAAAGTCTTGCTCGAGCGATATCCTTGGGTGACGCATGAAGTATTGAAGACTCATTGATTAATGACTGCTGCCAATATAGGCAGATTGGGTTTGGGAGAATTGGACAGATGTCTCGTGTGTCCTCCCGATGACGATGAACCTATTTGCTCTTCCTGGGAGGTCGAACGTACCAACTTCTTCTTCTTCTACAAGGACTACATGTCCCGACTCGGTATCCACTTCCCATTTATTGAGTTTCAAATCGCTACTTTGAACCACCTCTATCCGGCCCCTTCTCAACTTCACCCGAACGAGTGGGCCTATCTAGTAGCCTTCGAACACTTATGTGGCTCCTTTTGGGAGCCCATACCGTGTACTGCTACCTTATTTTTTTATTTCTTTAGCCTTTTACTCTGCGCTCCGGTAAGGATTCTGCCAAATTAAAAGGGTTGACCTCCCTTCGAGGCGATCCCGATAGAAAACTTATGACCGCCTTTTCCAATTCGTTCAAGCATTTCAAAAATAGCTTTTTTAAAGTAGTAGCCAAACCTGGAGAACAGCCCTGGTTTCTTAAGGGGGCCAAAGCCAAAGACGTGGAATGAGGTTTCCCGTTATACTGGACGGAAGATCATCACAAGCTGACCTCCACTTCCTATCAAGTCGACCTCGATGATCTTCCGGCCGAAGAGGTTTCTTCTATAGATCGGCTAACTTCTTTCGTCAAAATAAATGGCGTTAAAAGCGCGACCTTTTATATTAACCGAGCTGGTGTCAGGGTGGAATCGGCAGCTAGTATGATCCCTTTAGTTAATTGTCTACATTATATTACTCGTGTTTATACTTTTGTCTACATTATATCCCACATCGATTCTGACTTCCGTGTTTGTTTATTTTGCAGCTCAGGGAATGGAGGGGCTGCCGCCATATTTATCCTATGTGAACCCGACTGTGGGGGCTCAGAGTAAGAGGAACACCAGGAAACGATCTTCCCCTACCGAGTCCGGGAGGAGAAAGACCGGGACAACCCCTCAGTCCGCTGCGACCAAGAAGTCGAAGGCCTCGGCCCTGCACGGGCCTTCCTCCTCTCCTCCCCTTGACCTAGTTCCCCAGCTTGACGGCTAAGGCTTGAAAGGAAAGGAGGTTTCGCCTTTGGATCCAGTAGCTCCTCCTTCACCCATCAAGATTCCTACAGCTCCTCCTCCGGTTCCCAAGATTCCCCGTGTGCTTGCATGGGAAAAAGGGCTCATCGACGAGACCTGCATCACCTTCTTGCTGCCACGCCGCTTCGACACCATTCCCTTGTCTGATGTTGATGAGAGTATGATTCACAGTATGCAAGATCATCTCCTAAAGTCTGTTGGATTAAAGCAGGCCATGATTCACTTGAAAAACAAATATGTTGCCTCCGTATTTGAGATACGGCGGGTGAGGTTGGAGAAGGAGGAGGCGGTGTCGGGCAAAGAAAGGATAGAAGAAGAGCTCAACGCTGCTAAGGCTACGGCTGAAAAAGCGACCGAGGAGCTTACTGCGACCAAGGAAGCCTTGGAAAAGACTAGCTCTAACTCCTCGACACAAAGACTGCTCATTCTAAGAGCATTGAGGCCTTGAATACGGTGCAAATGCATCGCGATGATCTAGCCAAGGAGTTGGGCGAGACAAAAGCAGCCTTGGTTGACACAAAGAAGGCTCTTGCCGATTGCTCCGACACCGTGAAGGCGACCGCCAAGGATGCTTTCGATATGGCCCTCACACAAATCCGCCATCTAAACCTTGATGTGAACCTGGAACTTGTTGGGTTCCACTATCGGCATACATGCGGGGTGGTCAGCTTGTCCCACCTCCTCCTTCTCCCAATGGTACCTCAGCGTCAGAGCTGGATGGTGGAGATCAAGCCGGGGAAGGGGAGGAAAAAATCTCGCCAGACACCGCTCCAGAAGATGGTCAAGGATCCTCCCAGCCAGTAGCTCCCACTAATTGAGTAGCCTGGGCTCTCCTCGTGTTGTTTTTCTTCTTTTTGGAGCGCTGATGCCCTTTTGACTTTGTATTCTCACCACTTCTAATTCCGGTTTGTGTAATTATTTAACCAACATCTCAATCGTTAAGAACTTTGTTCCTTTCTAATCAAATGCTTCGTCGCCTTTTATTTATTGCCATGATTATTTGTTTATGAATCCCAATCCATGTTGGAAATCTTATAACCGGGTCAGGGTCTAACATACGCAGAATCTGCTTATATTCTTCCAGTATCAGAGACTGGGTATCGGGGTAGGGGTTTTCAATTTTACCGCACTACTGCATTCCGGTTTCGTTGTCCGAGATCGTAACCAGGATAAGGGCAAATTGTCATATGTTTAACTGTGGTGTAGAAACACAATACTTAAACATTTTGACCTGATCAAGGTTTGCATGACAATTCACCTTCTTATCTAGGAGCAAGTTTTTTATGCATCAAAATTTCGCGAGGGCCTGTAACAGCAGCCTCGCGTGATTGGGAACCGGGGCTCGTTAGCCTCGATGTCATTCTTTTAACTGTGCTAGTGTATGACTGGGTTCAATGACCCCGAGTCTTTGTCCATTCCTTTATAGGTATATGGCACAACATTTAGATAGTGTATAAATTGAATCTCCATTGAGGAATTCTTCATTAATTCACTAAATAATCCGCTTTAAAGAGCTAACAACTTCAAATAAGGAAATCGCATAAGCAGGAAAAGAAAATTAAAATAGGAATACTGAAATCAAAATTAACTAACTCAGACATGGTCTATCCGATACATTTTGCGTGCGGTAGCTACGTCTAGCTATAATAGACTTTTAGCTTGTCGGCATTCCACGTCCTTTTGATTAGCTTCCTTGCCAGGGTTTCCAGAGCGTAGGCCCCCTTGTCAAGCTTTTCCTTGACTCGGTAAGGCCCTTCCCAATTTGCAGCTAACTTGCCATCCCCGACGTTTTTGTTTCCGACGTCGGCTCTTCTGAGTACTAGGTCGCCCCTGTCGAAAGACCGAGGCCACACCTTTCGATTGTACTTTGCCGCGATGAGTTGCTTCATGGCCATATCTTGGTAGTGTGCCGTAATCCTGAGCTCATCCACGAAATCTAATTCTGTCATTAGCGCCTCAGTACTCATCGCCTCGCCTTCCTAAAGAGTCTTCAACCTCCTCCACGACGGCTGGCCTATCTCAACCGAGATCATAACCTCGGATCCATAGGTCAACCTGAACGGGGTTTCCTAGGTTAAAGTTTGAATGCTGGTCCTGTAACCCCACAACATGTTGTAGAGCTGTTCGACCCAATTGGATTCCTCCTCTTGCATCCGCATCCTTAAACCCTCGACGATTATTTTTTTTGCTGCTTCAGCTTGCCCGTTTGACTGGGGAAGCTCTACGGAAGCAAAATGCTGCTCAATGCCGAGGTCCGGAATCATCTCCTGAAATCCTTTGTCAACAAACTGGGTCCCATTATCCATGACTATCTTGGCCGGTACTCCGAATCGGGAAACAATGCTATGTCAGAAGAAACGCTGTATGCGAGCAGAAGTGATTGTTGTTAACGGTTCGGCTTCTATCCATTTTGTAAAGTAATCGACAGTGACTACTAGCCATCGGAGTTGCCCAGGCGCTACTTTGAAGGGTTCCAAAAGATCCATCCCCCATTTGTAGAAAGGCCATGGAGCCGAGATACTCTTCAACTCTGCAGGAGGGAGCCAAATGATCTTGGCGTGCTTCTGGAAACTGTCACATCTCTTCACGAATTCCTTGGAATCTGCTACCATGGTCGGCCAGTAATAGCCTGCTCGTAAAGCTTTCCTTGCTAGAGCTTTCCCTCCCATGTGCTGGCCGTTGATTCCTTCATGTATCTCTGCTAAAACGTATTTTGCCTCGGCCGAGTTCAAGCATCTCATCATTGGAGAGTGAAGGCCTCGTCGGTATAGCTGATCGTCTACCATTGTGTACATGGCGGCTTCTCGAAATAGCTTCTTTGTGTCAGTAGATTCCACGGGGATGATACCCCTTTCGAGATAGTCCACAATCGGCTTTCTCCAGTCTGTGGCTACCGATTGATGCGAGTTGTCGAGCTCTCACAAAATAACCAAGTTACCAAATATTTGCGGTATAGGGACAACCTGGATCGTCTCCCAAGGAATTCGCAGTTGGTTTAAATCAATTGGTAAAAATAGTGAATGAAATGGGGGTTTAAGGTTTAGTTAAAATTAAAGAAAGAACTAAGGATAGAGTGGAAGGATAAATGAAATTAAGTAGATTAAAACGATCAACCCACTTGGGATCCAAAATCTTCCATCATCGGACAAAAATAGAATAACTGACCTTGTGATTGATTCTAGAGAAACCGAAATCTCTCGCATTAGTCTAGAAGCTCCCTCGACTAGACGATCGCCTAGCATTTATTCGAACACGTGGCGAGCTTGCTATACGAACGTACAACGCTCTTTATAACCCGGTCCGAACTATGTCCTTGGGATATCAATCTGGATATTAAATCTAACATCCAATCTATTTCTAAATTCGAATCCGATTAAAGTAAACGAAAACAAGTCGAGTTATCGATTAAAACACAAGTCCTCCGGATGACACCATGGAATCCTCAACTCATGGGTCGATCACGAAACTTAGCCAAGCATTGCTATGTAAGATAAAAATGAAGAAATAAGGATATTCATCATGACCACGAAGAACATGAACTAGTTCAACATGAACACGAAGAACACAAAGAACAACTTAAGAAAAATGAAAGTAAATCTCACAAACATAATGAATCCATAAAAGAAAAAGATGAAGAACATAAAATCAACATAAATAATTAAAAGAAAATATTAAAATGCCATACCAAGAAGGAGGCAAGAAATTAAAGACAATACATGAAAATAATAAAGCAAGATATTGCCATACCAAGAAGGAGGCAAGAAATTAAAGACAAGAATTAAAGACAATACATGGAAATAATAAAGCATGATATTGCCATACCAAGAAGGAGGCAAGAAATTAAAGACAAGAACTACAAGAAAGAATTTAGAATGGGAGAATTAGAGATCTTGGTCTTCTCCAAAGGTGTGTCTTGCTCTTCTCAAAATCCATCTATTTATAGAAATCATGGAAGAACTATTTAGCCATACTTTTTTGACTTTTGCACCTCCAAAACCGTGTTCCATCTTGCAAGCTGTATTACACCACAAATTCGGTGGAACTGGGCCTTGTTGTCTTCATATGAAATTTGGCCGTTTGTGTCGGCTTTCCATTCGTTCAAACCGGGCCTCATTTGGAGTTCTGTAGCTCAAGCTATGGATCAAACACCGAACGTTGTTCCGGAGCCCAGTTCAGCGCCCCTGTTCCGTATTCCAGGCCCAATTTGGTCCTTTAAACATTTGATTTAGCCTTTGGGCTCTTCATATGGTTTGTAGATCTTCATTTTAGCTTTCTGAAAATATAAATTGCAGAGCCATTGGATCTCTAAAACTCAAGTTATACCCAAAATACCGAACAGTGTTCACTACCCAATTGTAGTAAGAATATGACTCAAGTTCAATTTTGAATCCAAACTCAAGATGTGACCAAGATTAATGCAAATAAAGTTTAAAAACTCATTATGAAGTGTAACCATATATTTAACTAATTGGTCTATTAAATCATGACAATGACAGAGTTTTAACTTCTTTTTGCATTAAAAATAATATGAATTTAAAGATTATCAAACTCCCCCACACTTATCCTTTTGCACTCCGGAGCAAAAATAAAGATAAAAACGATTCTCTTTTCTAACAATTGCTGAAATTTCAAAACTTAACAAGGATCACAAAAGTTTCAAAAGATCAACCAATCAAGACAGAAATCTCTTCATCTCAAATTACAAATCATGGCAATATCATTCAATGATGCTAATCACACAAGATAGTCTCTCAAGGGATGCCCTCAATCAATCTCTTAAGTGTATATGGTTAATAAGTGTATCGCTCAAATTCTACTCAAGGAAATTGTTCTACCATAAGCTTGCTCAAGTTCTACTTCTCCACTACTTATAACACATGCTTGCAAAAATCAAGAGGACTTGTTATTAAGGTTGTAATGGGGCTATGGTAATGGTATGGAAATGAGAGGCTAAATACCCGAGAAATTTAAAAGAGCGTTAGTACATAATATAAAGTCACTCTTTTTTTTTTTCTTTTCAATTTTTTTTTTTTTTTGCTTTTTTTTTTTTTCAATAAATGCCAGATGATGAATGGCACATAAGCTTCTTCTTTTTTTTTTTTTTTTTTTTTTTTTTTTTTTACAATAAATGCCAAACAATGAATGGCACATAATCAAATACTTTGAACAAATACTTCAAATAATACTTTGAACAAATACTTCCTCCCACACTTAAAATGTTGCACTCCTGGGCAACCCCCACACTTAACCACAAAACCAATGCGCAATTAATTTCCAAGGTGCGGAATAAAATGGTGTGACATTTAGGCTAGTAATGTGGCTTGAAAGGAATGAGTCAAAAAGGCACAAAGGGCTAACAAAGGAGATATAATGCAAGGGAAAGGCTATTTGGTCGAGTGAGGAAATAAAAGAAAGAAAACAAGCCTCCATCATATTTATGCATGCAAATGAAAAATGTAGTTTTGAAAAGAATGAGAGCAAGTTCTAGAGAACATAAATCATGAGCGAGATGCACACAAGAAAGAAAGAATGGTAAAAGATGAGTTCCATTCATGTAGGCCCAAGATCTCACAAAGGAAAATACCAAATCATGCAATTAGCATCATAGAATTAACCACCGGGGCAAGTAATCCAAGAATTAAGAAATATAGCCCAATTAGAATGATCCATTAAAACCAAAATGTCCAAGTTCATAATATGTTGCAATCATAGAAGGAGAGAATGTATTGTTTTGTTTTGTTTTTTTTTTTAAATGAAAAGTGGGAAAATGGAAATAATAAAAGAAAAAGAAATAGAAAAGAAAAGAAAAACACTCCCCAAGGTTCTTATGGAGGGTAAGTGGCATCTGTGAGTAGGATCTACTGCTTCCATAGGCTGCTCCTGGATCCCTCATAAAATGGTTTGAGGCGATGTCCATTCACTTTAAAGGTTTTCCCCGTAGACGGATCACACAACTCAACGGCACCAAAAGGGAATACATTAGTAATCACAAAAGGGCCATCCCATCTAGATCGAAGTTTACCAGGCATAAATTTGAGACGGGAATTGAATAGAAGGACTTTTTGGCCCACAACAAACTCTCTCCTCAGGATCTGCTTATCATGGAATGTCTTTGTCTTTTCCTTGTATAACCGTGAACTCTCATAGGCATCCAATCTAAGCTCATCCAACTCTTGTAACTGCAACTTCCGCTTCATCCCGGACTTCCCCAAGTCCATGTTACCTTTGCTTAATAGCCCAATATGCTCGATGCTCCAACTCAACCGGAAGATGACATGCTTTACCAAAGACAAGCCGATAAGGAGACATCCCAATCGGAGTCTTATAAGCGATTCGATATGCCCACAAAGCATCGTCAAGTCTCTTGCTCCAATCCTTCCGAGTAGAGTTAACGGTTTTACGAAGGATTTGCTTGATTTCTCTATTTGAAACTTCGCTTGACCATTGGTCCGTGGATGGTATCTTTGTGGAGACCTTATGAATCACTCCATATTTCCGTAACAAAGCACTCATGCTTCGGTTACAAAAATGAGAACCACAGTCACCGATAATAGCTCGTGGAATACCAAACCGCATAAAATGTTAGACCGACAAAATCTACCACCACGAGAATCATTAGTCCGGGTGGCCTTTGCCTCAACCCATTTTGAAACATAATCAACAGCCCGGTAGTATGTAAGTAAATCCATAGGAAACGGAAATGGACCCATAAAATCAATACCCCAAACATCAAAGATTTCACAAAATAGTATAGGTCAGTTGGGGCATCTCATGCCTACGGGAAATACTCCCCTGCTCTTTGACGACAGTATCACATGACTTACAAAACAAATAAGAATCACGAAACAGGGAAGGCCAAAATAAACCGAGTCCAACACTTTCCTAGCGGTTCTTTGAGGTCCAAAGTGACCACCACATGCGAAGCATGACAAAAATGCAATATGGAGTTAAACTCATGATCGAGCACACATCTTCTAACTACTTGGTCACTACAAAATTTCCACGAGATAAGGGTCATCCCAAACGTAATATCTAGATTCACTTTTCAATTTCGAGTTTGGGCCCTAGTGGAATTTACGGAGTAAAACACCAAAGAACCAAGTAATTAACCGGATCGGATACCATGGAAGCTTACCTTGTAGTTGTAGAAGCCGCTCATCGGAAAATCATCCCGAATGGAAGAGGGGTTAGAAGAATGAGTGATGCGACTAAGGTGATCAGCTACCCGTTTGTGCTCCACTTCTATCTTTAATCTCAACATCAAATTCTTGGAGCAATAGCATCCACCGGATGAGTCGCGGCTTAGCATCGTCTGCCTTTTTCAACGAAACTTCAAAGCGGCGTATGGTCGGAAAAAGACAATTACTTTAGTATCTAGCAAATATGACCTAAACTTGTCAAATGCAAACACTATAGCCAAGAGTTCTTTCTCGGTGGTTGTGTAATTGGATTGGGCGAGAATCCAAAGTCTTGGATGCATAGGCAATGACATGAGAGGCTTTGTTGACCCGCTTGTGCCAAAATAGCACCAACAGCATAGTTAGAAGCATCACACATCAACTCAAATGGAAGATTCCAATCTGGAGGTTGGATCACGGGAGTTGTGGTAAGACAACGCTTCAAGTGATTGAAGGCCTCCTTACACTCATCATTGAATACAAAATCAGTGTCCTTATGCAGAAGGTTGGACAAGGGTCGGGCAATCTTGCTAAAATTCTGAATGAAGCGCCGGTAGAAACACGCATGACCAAGAAAAGAAACGAACTTCCCGCAGATGTGGGTAAAGCGGAAAGCGAAATAACATCAATTTTAGCGGGATCTACCTCAATACCCTTACTTGACACAATGTGTCCCAAAACTATTCGACTCAACCATAAAATGACACTTTTCATAATTTAACACAAGGTTAGACTCAATGCATTTATGCAAAACTCTAGACAAATTAGCTAAGCATGCATCAAAATCGAGACCCATACACGTGAAATCATCCATGAATACCTCCATGCGGTCCTCTATAAACTCGGAGAAAATACTTACCATACAACGCCGAAAAGTACCGGGAGCATTACGAGAGGCCAAAGGGCATCCTTACGTAAGCATAAGTTCCAAAGGGACATGTGAAAGTTGTCTTTTCCGATCTTCGGGAGCAATGTGGATCTGAAAGTAGCACGAGAAACCATCCGAGAAAGCAATAGTGTGACTTACCGACCAATCGCTCTAACATCCGATCAATGAATGGTAAAGGATAATGATCCTTGCGAGTAGCTTGGTTGAGCCTCCTATAGTCAATGCATACTCTCCAACTATTCGAACTCGTGTAGGGATGAGTTCATTTTTCGATTGGCTACCAGTCACTCCGGACTTCTTGGGAACCACACGGACCGGGCTAACCCACCGACCGGAGATGGGGTAGATGATACCGGCTTGCAAAAGCTTAGTGACCTCCTTTTTCACCACATCAAGAATAAGGGGATTAAGGCGTCTTTGGGGTTGTCTCACGGCTTAGCCTCCTCTTCCAACAAAATTCTATGCATACACACGGAGGGGCTGATGCCAACGATATCAGCTAATGTCCACCCAATCGCCTTCTTGTTTTCTCTCAGCAATGTCAACAGCTTTTCTTCTTGATCTGGTAAAAGATTATTTGCCAATATGACTGGCAACTGCTCATTGTCCTCCAGAAAAGCATACTTCGATGATGATCGGAAGAGACTTAAGATCCAACTTCGGTGGGCCGCTCGATAGAGGAAGAAGCTTAGGTGGTTGTTGCACTAACTCGATGTCATCACACTTGGAACGCTTTGAAACCAAATTCACGAAGCGAGAAAAGAAGCTGTGCCTTGACAGGCTCAACATTATCATCGAATTCGGTTCACAATTAGAATGAACATCAAAATCGAGAATTTAGCTCCAATGTGCAATCATTAGTATCAATAAGAGAGTCGGAATCACCATATAATGCAGCATTTATTTGAGCATGCGAGCACCATTCATTATCGAACATGCACAAATGGTAGTATCACTCATATATGCAAAATCGGGATAATCGGCAAACCAATTAGCAAGAACATCATCAACATCATCAACCACATCAATGCACAAAACTGAATGTTCTTCCCTAGGATGTTTCATGGCATCAAATATGTTAAAATGCACAATTATATCACCAAACTCCATAGAAAGAGTACCAGAATGTACATCTATTTTAGTCCTAGCTGTTTTCATGAAAGGTCTTCCTAAAATGATTGGTGACTTACTGCTAGGAGACTCATCCTCCATATCTAAGATGTAAAAATCAGCGGAAATATCAATTCATTAACTTTGACTAATACATCTTCAACTAAACCGGAAGGATGAGCATTACTCCTATTAGCTAACTGGACAACAATACCGAGTGGGACGCAAGGGACCAAGACCAAGAGATTTATAGACGGATGCGAGGCATGACATTAATTGAAGCACCTAGATCTAACATGCAATCATCAAATCTATAATTACCAATAATGCAAGGGATAGAAAACATTCACAGGGTCTTTGCACTTGTGAGGCATGGGTTGGAGGAGTCTTGACACATTCGATTTAGGCTCACTCGCTCGATCCCCTTGATCGCCTCTTGTTGGTACATAACTCTTTGAGAAACTTGGCATATTTGGGAATTTGCTTGATTGCATCCAAGAGAGGAATATTGATCTCGACCTTTCGAATGTCTCGAGGATGTCCTTTTCTTGTGCTTTTTCACCCAACTTCTTGGGTTGAATTGTTCTTTGAGGGAAAGGAAGAGGAATGGGAATGTCAAGTTCTTCTTGGCTTTGATGCATTGGCCTTTTATTACTAGAGTCAATCTTCATATTTTCCGACTCTTTCCCTGATGTGGATTCGATTACATCTGCAGCTTGTTTAGGCTCCTCCAATTTCTTGCCAGACCGTAGGGTTATAGCACTAACGTTCCCTTTTGGATTGGGAATTGTTTGTGAAGGAAGAATGTTGGATCCCTGAGGTTGTAGTTGGTTCAATGATGTTGCTAATTGCCCAATTTGTGTTTGCAAAGTCTGAATAGAAGTCTCAGTTTGCTGTTGGAATTGCATATTGTTTGCAGCAAATTGCTTCATCATTTCTTCCAGTGAAGAACCATTACTACTGGTCTGCTGTTGTGAAATCTGTGGAGGTGCAGATTGCTGAAAATTCTGTCTATTCTGTGGAAACTGTCTCTGTTGGTAATTTGCAGAATTTTGTTGAAACTGGTTACTCTGGTTTTGACTCTGATTCTGATTCCACCGAAAGTTTGGGTGATTTCTCCATCCTGGATTGTAAGTGTTGGAAAATGCATTATGTTGCTTGTTGGTATTGTGGCTTCCCGGAAAGACTCCAACTGCAGCTACGGGCGATGCAGGGAAGTGGTATCTTGCAAAGTGGGGCAAGAATCGGTGGGATGAGAAGGGTCCGAACGAATCCACAGGAATACCCAATAGAAGGAGTAGAAGATTGCCTTTATGCGTGTCACCGCTAGTTGCCTCACAAGAGAAGTCGATTATCAAGTCTATTCTCTAACCTTTGTTGATCTGCACTTGAGGAACTGATTTACGGGAATTAAGTTGGGTGGTGGCGCTTGAATGCGGTAAACCGCTGCGGGTGCTATTTGCTCGGTGCCAAACTACGAGAATTAGCGACCATAGTGGATATTAAGTCTCCGGCCTCTTCGGAGTCTTGCTATCTAAAGTCCCACCACTTGATGCATCCACCAAGCTTCTATCCATCGGCAATAAACCTTCATAGAAATAAGTGATTAGTAGTTGCTCGGTGATTTGGTGATGCGGACGGGCACACAATCGCTTGAACCTCTCCCAATATTCATACATGTTCTCCCCATTGACTTGTTTTATTCCACGATCTCTTTTCGAATAGCGGTAGCTCTTGAGGCGGGGAAGAATCTCTCTAGGAATAATTTTTGCATGTCAATCCAGGCTTCGAATGGAGGATGGTCAAGATAATATAACCAATCCTTAGCAACTCCATCAAGAGAAAATGGGAAAGCTCTCGGCTTAATGTGGTCCTCATCAATTGCTTGTGGTTTCATTGTGCTACAAACCACGTGGAACTCTTTGAGATGTTTATGTGGACATTCACGCTGCAAGACCGTGAAACTTGGGCAACAAATGGATAAGACCAGATTTAAGTTCAAAGTTAGCACCAAGTTCGGGATAAGTAATGCACAAAGGCTGATAATTAACATCGGTGCGGCCAATTCCTTTAAAGTAGGACGAATTCTTTGTTCACCATAATTTTGGAGTTAGAATCGGTGAAAACAACAATGTTATCGGAGGAACTAGAAAGATCAACGAGAATGAAGAGAATCGAATGATCGGAATCGAGAATGGTCGAATCAAGACTTATCCTAACACTCTTCTAGCGGCAAGAATTGTTCTTTCTATTTCAGGGTCGAATCCAAACAAAGATTCAGGAATAGTAGTACTCCTAGTATTCATACAACATAAGAAGAAAGAAATGCTAGAAATTAAGAAACACAATGAAATGATTTTTTTTTTTTTTTGGACAGAACAAGTTCTACACAATTTAGGAACCTAAAATGAAATAATAATAAAAAAATCAAAACTTGCAAAAGTGATTTGGGTGAGATAGAAATCTGCCCAATCACCAAAACCACTAGATTTAAACCGATGCGAGTTTCCCGACAACGCGCCAAATTTTGATGCGAGTTGTCGAGCTCTCACAAAATAACCAAGTTACCAAATATTTGCGGTATAGGGACAACCTGGATCGTCTCCCAAGGAATTCGCGGTTGGTTTAAATCAATTGGTAAAAATAGTGAATGAAATGGGGGGTTTAAGGTTTAGTTAAAATTAAAGAAAGAACTAAGGATAGAGTGGAAGGATAAATGAAATTAAGTAGATTAAAACGATCAACCCGAATTGGGATCCAAAATCTTCCATCATCGGACAAAAATAGAATAACGACCTTGTGATTGATTCTAGAGAAACCGAAATCTCGCATTAGTCTAGAAGCTCCCTCGACTAGACGATCGCCTAGCATTTATTCGAACACGTGGCGAGCTTGCTATACGAACGTACAACGCTCTTTATAACCCGGTCCGAACTATGTCCTTGGGATATCAATCTGGATATTAAATCTAACATCCAATCTATTTCTAAATTCGAATCCGATTAAAGTAAACGAAACAAGTCGGTTATCGATTAAAACACAAGTCCTCCGGATGACACCATGGAATCCTCAACTCATGGGTCGATCACGAAACTTAGCCAAGCATTGCTATGTAAGATAAAAATGAAGAAATAAGGATATTCATCATGACCACGAAGAACATGAACTAGTTCAACATGAACACGAAGAACACAAAGAACAACTTAAGAAAAATGAAAGTAAATCTCACAAACATAATGAATCCATAAAAGAAAAAGATGAAGAACATAAAATCAACATAAATAATTAAAAGAAAATATTAAAATGCCATACCAAGAAGGAGGCAAGAAATTAAAGACAATACATGAAAATAATAAAGCAAGATATTGCCATACCAAGAAGGAGGCAAGAAATTAAAGACAAGAATTAAAGACAATACATGGAAATAATAAAGCATGATATTGCCATACCAAGAAGGAGGCAAGAAATTAAAGACAAGAACTACAAGAAAGAATTTAGAATGGGAGAATTAGAGAGATCTTGGTCTTCTCCAAAGGTGTGTCTTGCTCTTCTCAAAATCCATCTATTTATAGAAATCATGGAAGAACTATTTAGCCATACTTTTTTGACTTTTGCACCTCCAAAACCGTGTTCCATATTTCAAGCTGTATTACACCACAAATTCGGTGGAACTGGGCCTTGTTGTCTGCATATGAAATTTGGCCGTTTGTGTCAGCTTTCCAGTCGTTCAAACCGGGCCTCATTTGGAGTTCTGTAGCTCAAGCTATGGATCAAACACCGAACGTTGTTCCGGAGCCCAGTTCAGCGCCCCTGTTCCGTATTCCAGGCCCAATTTGGTCCTTTAAACATTTGATTTAGCCTTTGGGCTCTTCATATGGTTTGTAGATCTTCATTTTAGCTTTCTGAAAATATAAATTGCAGAGCCATTGGATCTCTAAAACTCAAGTTATACCCAAAATACCAAACAGTGTTCACTACCCAATTGTAGTAAGAATATGACTCAAGTTCAATTTTGAATCCAAACTCAAGATGTGACCAAGATTAATGCAAATAAAGTTTAAAAACTCATTATGAAGTGTAACCATATATTTAACTAATTGGTCTATTAAATCATGACAATGACAGAGTTTTTAACTTCTTTTTGCATTAAAAATAATATGAATTTAAAGATTATCACCGATATAGTCATAATGCAACTCGGTTCCGAAAGGTTTTGTTGTACCATGGTTCTGTGGTTCCCTGGACCCTTCGTACTTATGAGTTTTGACAAGATATCAGCTCTAGTGTTCTCCCCTCGCGGGATATTGGTGATCGTTACCTCTTCGAAGTCGAAGATCATCTCCTTCGCTCTATTTAGGTATTTGGCCAACAAGGGACCTTTTGCTTGGTAAGTCCCCTCAATTTGTGCTGCTACGAGCTGAGAGTCGATGAAGACTTTTAGTTTCTGAGCTCCATGCTCTTTTTCCTATTGCAGCCCGGCTAACAATGCTTAGTACTCTGCCTGGTTATTTGAGGTTGGGAAGTTAAGATGAAGTGAATGCTAAATCGCAACCCCCTCTGGGTTTTCAACAATTACTCCGGCTCCACTTCCCTTTGCGTTAGACGAGCCATCAACATACACTTTCCACTCTTCGCCGTCGTCAGCTTCCTCTTTATAGGCCGGGGTGAGCACCATCACGAAATCCATCAGTGCTTGTGATTTAATCGCATGCCGAGCTTCGTATGTGATGTCAAACTCTGACAACTCTATCGCCCAACTAATTATACTGCATGCCAAGTCCGGTTTGTGCAACACCTATCGATCGGTTGATTGGTTTGAACGACGATCCGGTATCCCTGGAAGTACTGGTGTAACCTTCTTGCCGCCATGAGTAAGGCGAAGGCCACTTTCTCTAGTTTCTGATACCTCAGCTCTGAGCTCTGCAGCGCTTTGCTTATGAAATATATCGGTTCTTGGCCATTCTCTGTTTCCCTAACCAAGACCGCACTCACAGCTTCCTCACCCACTGACAAGTAGAGGAAAAGTGTTTCGCCGGGTTCAGGTTTCAACAAGACTGGCGGAGTTGCCAGGTGTTGCTTGATATTGTCGAATGCAGATTCGCATTCTGCGTTCCATCCCCCTTGTGCTTCCTTTTTCAACAATTTAAAGAAAGGAAGTGCCTTTTCAGTCGATCTCGGTAAGAACCTGATTAATGCCGCTAGTCTTCCAGTCAACTGTTGGATTTCTTTCTTGTTCCAAGGGCTTGCATGTCTAAGACCGCCTTACATTTGTCCGGGTTGGCTTCGATTCCACGGTTTGTTAATAGAAACCCCAAGAATTTCCCGGCTGGTACTCCGAATGCGCATTTAGCCGGGTCCAATCGATTTGGTACGCCCTCAACTTCTCAAAGGTCTACTCCAAGTCCCCGATATGGTCTTCAGGGTCCTTTGACTTGATTATCACGTCGTCTATGTAAACTTCTACATTTCGTCCGAGCTAGTCTTCAAAGACCTGATTCATCATCCTCTGGTATGTGGCCCCGGCATTCTTCAACCCGAAAGGCATCACGTTATAGCAATAGTTAGCTTTCTCGGTTATAAATGTCGTCTTCTCCTGATCCTCTGGATGCATCGTGATTTGGTTGTACCCGGAGTACGCATCCATAAAGGATAATAGCTGGAACCCGGCCGAGTTGTCGACCAGTTGGTCAATGTTAGGCATCAAATACGAGTCTTTCGGGTAAGCTTTATTCAGATCTTTTTAATCCGTGCACACCCTCCATTTACCATTTGGTTTCATGACCATAACCACGTTAGATAACCATGTGGTGTATTGTATTTCTCGGATAAATCCGGCCTCCAGTACATCGTTGATGTGTTTCTCAAGTGCTATCTGCCTGTCTGATCCTAGCTTTTTCTTCTTTTGTGCCACAGATGCTGATCCAGACGAATAGCCAGCTTGTGACAACAAAATTTGGGGTCGTTCCCGGGTATTTCTGCGAATGTCCAGGCGAATACATCTCGGTTCTTCTTCAAGAAGTCCTTCAATCGGTCTTTTAACTCCAGATTCATTGCTCCGCCAATTTTAGTAATCTAGGAGGGTTCGTTTCCTAGTATTAAGTCTTCTAGTTCGGCTTCTGGCTCTGGGCGTGGGACCTCGGGCTTTTCTTTTAGATCAAGTTCGACCATACTTACCGGACGTCCTGCTTGTCTTCTTTCCCCAGCAATTGTACTTCTTTCGCCTTTTCGAATCCGAGGTGGAGATGACGGCCTGGTTTCACCTTCTCGGATCGTCTCAGAATAGCACTGACGAGATTCCTTCTGGTCTCCCGCAATCGTAACGACCTTATTTTTGTTGTTTACCATCTTTAGCTTCTGAAGCTTTGTGGGAACCAACATGTCCCACTTATGGATAGTCGGCCTTCCTAGTATGATATTATACGGGGAGGGAAAGTCGGCAACGATGAATCTTACCCGTTCTAATTTAAACGCTTCCTTAGTTCCCAACGTTAATCTGAGATCGATATATCCCTTGGGAGGAGAATGCTCGCCGTTAAATCCTATGAGGGTCGTTTTGCATTATTTCAAATCCTCTGTATTCAGCTTCATCCTTTTGAAAGCATCCCAGCTAATGATGTCTACCGAGCTCCCTGTATCCACGAAAATCCTTTTTATGCGGCAATTTACCCGGGTTCTTGTGATCACTAAACCATCCTGGTGGCCTGGAACCACGTCCTTCAAGTCCTCATTAGTGAAACCTAGCGGGGGAGGTGCCGGTTTGCTGTGGTCTTCTTTAAATTTTGGGATGTCCCTTACGGAGAGGATTTCCCTCAAGTATTTCTTGCGCTGGCTTGCCGTATCTCCTCTGCCGCCTAAGGCTCCACTAATAACATTGCAATTGAACTCGGCTTCTGGAAATTCCTCGTCATCGCTGGATGGTTTTCGCCGCTTATCGTCTTTCCTTTGGTCATGGGCCGGGCTAGCACTTCGGCCTCCTTGCTTGCGTTTGTTATTTCTCCGCCCTTGAGTTTTGATCACATACTGACGCAGTCTACCATCTCTTACGAATTTCTCGATAGCATCACGGAGTTCATAACATTGGTCCGTGGTGTGTCCCAGTCCATCGTGAAACGCACAAAACTTGGACTAGTTCGTATTGGCTCGATTTCAAGGAGGCCGAGGTCTTTCGACATTTTTCATCTCGGTCAGCGCTACCTCCTTCCAGATCTGAGAACGCGAAACGTTCAGCGGGTTATATCTATCATACCTCGCTTTCCCCTCAAATCTGTCGCCCTGAGATCTATTGTCTCGGTTTCGACTGTGGGAACCTTCTTTTCGACTTTCGGGTGGTCCTTTCCCTCTTGGGGGCGTGTCTTTTGTCCTATCATTCCTGGTCGCATTGGCTATCTCCATTTGCTCCACCTTTAAGTATTGCTTTGACCGCGTGTTGAACTCGGTGAGGGTATAGACCCGGTTTTTGAAAATCGACTTTGCTAACCGAGATGATGGGTCCAGTCCATCGATGAGGCAATATATGTGTACGCTTTCTGGTAGTGATCGTACCTGCAACGCAACTTCCTTGAATCTGTCCAGGTACTTCTAGAGCGTTTCTCCATGCTGCTGTTTAATCTTGCTAAGGGCGAATTGGGACTTCGGCTGTTTCTTACTAGTTGCAAAGTTTAATTCAAACTTGGTTCTGAGGTCTTCAAAGTTCTAAATTGATCTGGCCGGCAGCATAATGGGCCACTTCTGGGCTGGCCGGTCAGTATGGCGGCAAAGAGTCGAGAAATAACCGGCCCACCAATCCGCCAAACGAACATGAGTAACTCGAATGTATCAAGATGGGACCTCGGGTCTTGGGTTCTGTCATACTTTGGTAGATCCTCCAAGTCGAAGTCCTCCGGGTATGGTGCGGTTGCAATTTCATCCGAGAAAGGACTGCCATTGTGCCCCACGGCATATTTCATCTTGTACCTTTTTGGGGAGCTTTCCTGCCGAGGTGGCCTTTCAGCATCTCGGTCTTTATCGTCCGGGGTCCTCTCAGCGCTCGTTTTCTTCTAAGACGAAACGGGATTCCAGATTCGTGGTCATCCCGAATCCGTCTGTTGAGCCGTTGCGCCAGTTTTGCGTTACATGGGCCTTGGCTGCTCACTGCGAGGAGGGTTATGGGAATCTTGTGCCGCCTTTTCTTTTTTTCCACTCCCGTCGTCCCGGCTATCCTTATGAATCGTCGTTCCCAACTGCTTGAAGCGGTCCTCTATCATCTGCTGTATCACTCTGAGATCCTCCTGGCATTGGAGATTATTGCGTTTCTCCATACTCTCCATTCGCCTCAGCATTGATTCCTAGGTTTTCTATAGGAGAAGAAAGTCGGGACTCGGGGCTGGGGTTTCTTGTGCCACCGCGCCCTGAGGTTTAGCAGTCACTGTGGGGGAGGAAGCCGTGTCAGAAACGTCATTCCCCTCGTTTGTTGCATTACCTTCTGGGACGTCCTCAGGCAACGACGGGTCTTGAGTTTGTTGTTGTTGACTCGCCTCGGCCTGTGGTGGATTTCCAAGCTGAGGGTTCCGACTGCTACTTCTGGTGTTAGCCATCGTTTGTCACATGGTTCGAATTTTAACGTCCCCACAGTCGGCGTCAATGTTCTGGTGTAGAGCACAAATGTCTAGCCTGGTAGGCTAGTGATTTGCTATTGGATCGATAGGGTTCGCCTGAATATCTATGAGGCAAATATCCAGGAGAGTGTGGGATCACTGTACACAAACAAGGCTTTCGCCAAAGGGGGTGATGTGTGTGCACAGTGACACTGTATATAAATAGTTCAGAGTTAGAATGTGTGCACCTTAGGATTCTGCCTCTGTATTTATAGAGTGTACCTTAGGTTGGATATCTTAGGCCTCATGTGATCTCTGGCCGTTATATCATATCCAAAGATATCCCTTTATTATAGGTGGGTTAGGATCCCCCTTTATATTAGATAGATCTTGGTATATCATATCTATTATTGGGTCGTATTACCATTGGGCCTAACTTAGGTCCGTAACACTATGGATTCTTATGTCCTGGGCCTCTGGCAAGGAATCAAAACAAGTTGGAAGAGAGGACGAGCTATGTGGGCAATACAATCAAAGAGACTTAGATGCCGTGTTTTCTGGCACCAATTGTTGAAAGACAAGTAACTTTATTTTATTTATTTAAGGCATACTCAGTTTGTTAAGTTAAGAAGTGCCATGTTAGCTAACCTCATTTTAATCTATATATGTTATTATAGTTATCATTGAAGTCTGTGTATTGCTTGCCCTTGATCAACGTCATCTTTTGTTTTGATTCCTCATGTTGTAAGCCAAACAAAGAGATAAAAACCATTTTTAACACATAAGTTAAGTTGTTTGTAAATTATTGGTTTTTTTTTTACTTGAACAAATTATTTTAATGTCTTCTGTTTTTCATTTTAATGATAGTGCACTTAAAAGATATCATTTAATAGGTGGGAGGCACGAAAATAAAAGTGCTAACACGAAGTGGTTCCGACCGAAAGTAAGTTGTTTAAATTCAAGTTAGTTAATTAACAATCACTTTATATTTTCCTTTATTCAAGTTTAGCATTTTCTTTTGATGTATAGAGCCCTCGGCAACAAGGGAAAACTGAGTGTAGATACTACATTATACTTAATATGTATAACATCAATGTAAGTGGACTTACTTCAAATTTTGAACAAGTGATCATTTCTTTATTCTCAAATGATTTTCATTTTTGTTCTTGTAAGTGAATTGTTAGTTATTTCATTAAATTGATTGATTTATATAAACTTGTTCTTCAATTTTCCCGCAAATTTTTGGTAATGAAAAACCCTACACAATCGAAGAAAGTAATGTGATCCAAGACCACCTTCTGGCGAGACATCTTCTATAACAGATAGAAGATGTGTAGAGATCGATAAAAGGTCTTTTTTACATAGTGTAGTGGTTTAGAAATACTTGTGGACATACTTAATTATATTAACTTGTGAACTTGTGCACATTCTTATATTAACAATGTTTAGAGAACTTTTGCAAATATACAAGGCATTGTATATGATATAACTCATTTTTCTATATTCTCTATTATAGGAATTAGTTGTTTTTATTCAGTTTTGTTTATTCTCTATTCTGGTTGTTTTTTAAAGTTTGTGGAAAGAAAATACGAATTTCATTTTGTAAAAAAAAATTACTTTCAACGTCTATTTTTTCAAAAACAATCGTTGTAAGTGTGACTTACAACGACTAGTTTTGGAAAACAATTGTTGTAACTCTTTCTTACAATGATTGTTTTTTAAAAAATATTTGTTGTAAGTTGATTCCCATGTTTGTATGTTCTTACTTACAACAAATACTTTATAAAAATAGTTGTTGAAAGTAACTTACAATGATAGTTTAAAAACAAACGTCTATTTTAAAACTTTCAAAGACACTCACATACACTACCCCCTGAAAACAGTCATCTAAGGGTAATAAAAATGGACGTTCAAAGTGCCTTCTGTAGTAGTGTTTGAAGACTCTTACACCTCAACCATCACACATGGAGGCTTCTAGTATGGCCATAAGAGTTCTATTGATAGCGTTATTTAATGGTTTTTTAAAGGGTTAAGGTGCAAAAATATACATGAAATTTTCTCAAAAAGTGCACTCAGTATCAAATGTTTTTTTAGGGGCAAAAGTAACTATGAATTTCCAAAATATATGCAAAAATACACATGGACCGTTAGTTGACCTTTTTTTTTTGAATATTTTAAGGGTTATGTGCAAAAATGCACATGAGATTTTCTCACAAGTGCAACCAATACAAATGTTTTTTTGAGGGGCAAACGTAACTATGAATTTCTAAAATAGGTGTAAAAATATATATTGACCGATAGTTTATGTTTGTTTGAATTTTTTAACTGAAAATAGTGACATTGAGGGTGACGTCAATGATAGGCATACAAACAATACTAATTAATAGGCTAGTAAGAAAACATAGGATCATGAGTAATTCTTTTTCTGCGTCTACTTGCATTTCTAGACTAAAGCCAGCAATAAAGTCTACTAAGACTTGGGATTTTATAGTTTTACATGGTAAGTAAGTCATGTCAAATTCTCTCAACTCTGCCGCCCATTAACTAACCTACCTAAGAAGTCTGGTTTATCCAATACATTTTTGAGTAGGTAGGAAGTTACTACTATGATTGTGTGGCATTGAAAATAATGTCGTAATTTCTTGGATGTAGACACATGAGACAGCCAATTTTTCAAGTAAATACTACTTGGTTTCATCATCAAGGAAGGCCTTACTTGTGTAGTAGACAGGACGTTGCTTACCTTCCTCTTCCTTGACTAGGACAACGCTAACAATTTTGAGGGAGACTGCTAGGTATACATATAGTGTTTCTCCTTCCTTTGGTTTTGAAAGCAAAGGCACATTGGTCAAGAATTGTTTCAATTGTTGTAGGCCGTTTTCACATTTTTCACTCCATTCAAAGCTTTTATTCTTCCTCAAGACATCAAAGAACAAGTGGCATTTCTTAGATGATCGGGAAATGAACCTACTAAGGGTTTCTACCTGTCCGGCCAACTTGTGGACATCCTTGACTTACCTGGGTAATGGCTTTGATCTTACTTGGATTGGCTTTGATCCCTCTTTGTGAGACCAAGTATCCCAAGAATTTGATGGAAGTTACACCAAACGAGCACTTTTCCGGATTTAGCTTCATGTTGTACTTACGAAGTAAGGGGAAAGTTTGTTCCAAGTGCGTCACGTACTAATCTACTTGGAGGGACTTTACAATCATGTCGTCAATGTAGACTTCCATGGTCTTGCCTATTTGACCTGCAAACATCTTATTGACCAACGTTTGGTAGGTTGCTCTGTATTTTTCAGTCCGAAGGGCATAACTTTGTAATAATAAATACCTTGTTTAGTTATGAAAGATGTTTTCTCCTAATCGTTAGGGTGCATTAAAATTTTATTATAACCAGAAAAGGCATCCATAAACCTTAGCAATTCATGTCCAAATGTGGCATCTACCAAAGAATCAAGGTATGGAAATAGGAAAGAATCTTTTGGGCATGCTTTGTTCAAATCAATAAAGTCTATACATACCCGGTGCTTACTATTATTTCTTGGTACGACTACTACATTAGCAAGACAATCTAGGTATTGAGCTTCTCTAACCGACCCGATGTTTAGGAGTTTCCGTACTTCTTCGTTTATGATCAGATTCCTTTCTAGCTCCAACTTTCGACGCTTCTGCTTAACAGTTTGTACAACAAGTTAACGTTCACTTGATGTGTTATCGCCTCAGGGTCTATACCTATCATGTCTACATGGGACCAATCAAAACAATCAATGTTGTCAATTAAGAATGTGACTAAAGTACCTTGTATACGAGGTAGTAAGTCTACCTCCACGTAAACCCTCCTTTCTGAATAGTTGGTATCAATGTATACTTCAAGTTCTTCCACCTTAGGTTGGTTCTGCATTATTGGAGGGGACAGATCATATAATTGCTATGTGGACAGTTTGTCTAAAGGCTTCCAGGTTGCCTGGTAGCATTCCCTGGTTATTCTCTGGTCTCCTTTTATCTGTCGTACGCCCTAACGGTCTGGAACTTTACTAGTTGGTAAAAGGTGGATGGTACAACTTTCATCTTGTGGGTCTATGGTCTTCCTAACAATGTATTGTAGGCTGACAAACAGTCCATTACTTGGTACTTCAATGGTAAGTTTAGTCCCACTGTGTAGGTTAGGAGAGTAATTTCTCCAATAGTCCTATTAGGAACTCCATTACCGAAGACTAGCACGGATGATGCGCAAATGATTTAGGATTCCAACCCCATTTCTTTGACTGCATTCCTCCTATCTCACATACTCTCCAATTTAGTTTGCTTCCATACATCAAACCAGAAAAGCACATGCATAAACATCAGAGTTTGTCCATTAGAAACATAGAGATTTGATCACTATTTTCATCAATAATCTCATAACACTTGCATTACTTGGAAATCCTAGATATTAGAGAACAAGGGATCAATGCAAGTTACACAATTCTATTGTATTCATATCTAAGTAACCTAGTATTTTGATGACCTAGACCATGAGGTAAATCACTTTTCTCATTATTTTCCCGATTATTATATTTATTTCTTATGGATATGTACTAACCCTTATATCATGTGACATCAAAGCTCAAATTTGCTAGATTTCAAATTATATCCTTTGTTTTTTAGGTAAAGGTGCAAAAATACACATGAGGTGTTACTCAAAGTGCACCCAGTACCATATGCTTTTTGGAGGTGCAAAAGTACACATGAACTTTCAAAACTAAAGCAAATATACCATTGCCGTCAGATAACATTAACAAAGGTTAATTTTGCAGTGGACCTCACATTATTAGAAGAAATAAAAATGCCTAGCCTTTTTAATTTACTTTACTGCCCTCCCCTCCCTCTTTGATCAGTCGCTCATCACCATCCTTCACCAGGATCCTTCTCAGATTCCATCTAGTACCGGTCTCAGTTCAATCCAATCAGTGGGACTAAAGAGCAAGCTGGCATAAGGCCAAAGGCAACAACATCCGAAGCAAGCCCTAGAAAGAAACCCGTCACCAAGAAGAGTTCTTTGATGGCCATAAAACTTGACCAAAGTTTGTCGACTACTCAATGGCTGCTAAATTAGGCTAGCTAGTCCGGACGCTCGCTACAGGTAGCTCCCTGTCGGTTCCTTCGAGAGGGCCGGATTGCCTAGGATGCGTATTATTACTATCGACGGATGTGGTAGCGACAACATCATCCTCCACCAACGGTGTTGGAGATCGTCTACTAGCATCCTTCACTAGCATTGTTTTTCCTTTACACTTTGTAGATGTGAAATCACAAAGCCATCCTCCATGAGTTCTCTCCTTCCAGATCCGCTTCTTTTCCTCTGTCTAAATCTTCGTCTTCCTTCATCTCCTTCCAGATCGACTTTTTCTCTTTGTTCTATAGTTCTACCTAGAATTAATCTCATCGAAAACCCCAACCAAAAAACCTAAATCATTAGTTCATCATTGATCTAATCGACACGCACGGCTAAAAAATCCAGTCAATGTCATCATCAATACTCTACCTCTGCCAAGTGCCGACTCCAAGCCTTGCCTCCATCAACCCAGTCTCTATATCCTCCTTGCGTTGGTGTGGTTTGGTTCCTTATGACGGTAAGCTCTTCCTCTAATGGTTTTCTATTTGTCGAATTGAAAAAATTAGGGGAAGTTAGTTGTTCTCTAAGTAAGTATTTATGTGATTCTTTCTCTTCTTTGATCCCATTTAATTTGCAAGTGCGCTCTTCCTTTGCCCCATCACTTTACTCAAAATATATAGCCCATATTTACAGTCAAATCCCCCTATCAATAGAAACAACAATAGGTACTATTATAGGTTCTTGCTGGATTTTTTGTCAATGATTTTAACTAGACATGAACCAAAAATTAGAGTAGGATCAATTGTTTTTTAGAGGTTGTGTTGAAGCAAATGATGATGAACTGAGAGGCTGGAGGGTGATGAATCGAGAGGCTGAAGGAAGAGGGGTTTTTTTATTGAGTTGAGGGGTATTTTGGTATTTTCAAATTGTAACTGACGTCTGTTAAGCCAATGTAGCGGAGATGGTATATTTGCTCTAGTTTTGAAAGTTCATGTGTACTTTCACACCTCCAAAAAGTATATGGTACTAGATGTGATATATATTCCATAATGAGGGCTTAATAGTAAATAACACATGAGTTAGTTAGATGAGAGAGATAATTAGTGCCATCGTGGCTAGGCAGAAGGAATATATGCATTGTACCCTGCCATTTGCTGTTTTTGTGAATGAATTATCTCTGTTTTCTCTCTTTTTCCTTCTCTGTGCTATCAAAGGTATCAGAGTTGTTGTCCGGCCATAACGCCACCGCCGCCAGACACACGATCCCAGGAACGTTTAGGCAACCTGGAAAACCGTTTGGAGCATCTCCAGACTACGATGCACACTCTCCTTGATTAGAGTTCCCAGGACATTACTGATCTTAAGAAATTCGATATTAGGCTCGAAGAAGGAATGAAAACCATGGATGCCCGACTTGCGTCTCTCACCCTAGTCGCCGGAAAACAACCCGTTGCAGGCAATAGTGGATATGATGGCAATGGTGGTCCTGACGGAAACTCTAGCTCAACGGTCACTCATCACAGTCGCATTCTGCTATTTGGGTTGTTTCATGAGGTGTAGCTAACTCCACCTCCTTACTTCATTCCGACTAAATAGAGTCAGGTAGAATTCCCGATATTCGATGGTTCCAATTTTCGTGGTTGGGCGTATCGTTTCCATCAATTTTTTAAGGTTGATGGCACTCCACAGAAAGACCATATCAGGTTACTCAGTATTCATCTAAAGGGTCATGCCCTTCGCTAGCACCAAAACTTCATGGGTCACCGTTCTTTTTCGGAAGTCAAATGGGAAGATTATTTTTGAGAGATAGAGGATAAATTTATGGAGATTCGATATGAGAAACCACTAATCGCACTTAAGAAATTACAACAAGCCAACGATCATGTGGTAGACTATGAGAAGAAGTTCAATGAGTTGTTGTCAGAGGTGGATATTGTTGAAAAAGTTGCCATTAACCTCTTTATCGGTGGCTTACAAGATTATATCCAACAATTGGTTCTCAATCTAGCGCCATTGACTTTGCGTTCTGCAATGAACTCAGCACGGTTGCAGGAGGCTACGGTTCAAGCCCTCCATGATCATCTTCTATTTTGCTATCAGAAGGAAACCTCGGGTTCTACTTTTATGGGCCGCTCCACTGGACCCGGGTCACGGGTTGAATATACTATGGGCACTAAAATAGGCCCACAACCCAACTCATCGAACCCATCAGCAGCGTCAACCAAACCAGGACTGGTTACTCCTTCGTCCTCTACTACTTCATCGGCTAATTCTTCCCTGTCAAAGCCTACTCCACAATTATCTAAGAAAGAAATGGATGAGCGTCGTCGGAAGGGACTATGCTATTGGTGTCCCGAGAAGTTCAGTGTTGGCCATTGATGCAAGGAATCACACCTCTTCACTCTTGTGGTTGACGAAGATGAAAAGAAATTTGAAGACGATGTAGGGGAAATCCAAGGCGACGCCAACAATAGTATTAATGTCGTTAAGGGTTCTGTGAATACTTCCACCTTAAAGCTGTTAGGTCATATCAAGAATCAAAAATTGTCATTCTCATAGATACTGGCAGTACCCACAACATCCTCGATGCGCCAATCGCTAAACGACTACGGCTGCCTACTCAAGGGCGGAATCCAATCCGACTTACAGTTGCTGATTCTCGATAGATTTGCGTCACTAAACACTACCCTGACTTAACCTGAGAAATGGGTGGTTCATACTTCTCATCGGATTTCTTGCTTATGAAAAATCAATGGGTATGATGCAATCTTGGGAATCCAATGGCTGAAAACTTTGTGTCGGTTTGCCATGAACATGGAGTCAAAAACTTTCGAGTTTCAAACTTAAGGACCAACCCATAGAACTAAAGGGACTCTGTGCTGGTGTGTCCATTCAATCAAAGGAGGTATTCGCTCTTCGTGATTTTATTATAGCTAATGAATTATATTTAATTCATATTGCATATCAAATGCTTGTGGACTTGAAGTTTGATTATGATCTCTCTAACAAACAACGGCTAGAATTGCAAACCCTTTTACGTACTTTCAATGATGTTTTCGCTGAACCTACTAGTCTTCCTCCCTCTCGAAATTTTGATCTATTCCTCTTCAAAATGATCGACCTATCAGCTGTAGACCTATATAGACCAGTCCAAAGACTAAAATTGAAACTCAAATCCAATAAATGCTTCTTGATAGAGTTATCTATGAGGGTTCTAGTGACTTTGCTGCTCCTATAGTTTTGGTACAAAAGAAGGAAGGTACTTGGAGGTTTTGTGTGGACTACCACAAATTGAATGAGGCCACTGTTAAGAACAAGTTTCCAATTCCGATTATTGATGAATTGTTAGATGAGCTAACTAGGGCTACTTTATTGTCCAAGCTTGATTTACACGCTGGGTATCACCAGATTCGCATGAAGGCAAAAGATGTTGCTAAGATAGCCTTTCACACTCATGAGGGGTTATATGAGTTCTTGGTCATGCCTTTCGGCCTCACTAATCCTCCAGCCACTTTCCAAGGGCTCATGAACTCTGTGTTTAAGCCTTTTATGCGCAAATTCATATTAGTATTCTTTGATGACATCTTGGTCTATAGCAAGGATTGGGGTTCTCACTTGCAACACTTGGAGACTACACTATCAGTTTTAAGGCAGCAACAACTTTTTGCTAAAGCTTTGAAATGCACCTTTGCTGCTACAAAGATTGACTACTTGGGTCACCTTATTTCTACCCAAGGAGTTCAAGTTGATCCTCGGAAGCTAGAAGCCATTTCTTCACGGCCTCAACCCTTCTCTCTTTGAGAATTGCTTGAATTCCTTGGTCTTACAGGTTATCATCCTCGTTTCATTAAAAAATTTGGCTCTATTAGTCGACCCTTGAATGATTTATTACGGAAGCATGACAAGTTTATTTGGACTCCTGAGGCTTCCACTGCTTTTCAGCTTCTAAAGGAGGTCATGATGTCACCCCTGGTGCTTGCCTTGCCCAATTTTAATGAGACTTTTGCTGTCGAGAAAGATGCATCTGGTTCTGGTTTGGGGGCAAAATGACCATCCTTTGGCTTATGCTAGTAAGAGCCTTGCTTCCTCTAAATGCCATTTTTCTACCTATGAACGAGAAGTTCTTTCTATTCTCTTTGCTATCAAACAATGGTGTTCTTATATATGGGGTCGCAAATTTGTTATATGAACCGACCATTTGCCTCTAAAACGCTTGTTAGAACAATGGAACCTTAGTCAAGAACAATTTAGATGGTTGCATAAATTATAGGGCTTAGATTATGAGATTGTATATCGGAAAGGCAGTGACAATGTTGTAGTAGATGCTCTTTCTAAACAAGCTGATGGTTCTTGTTTGGCTCTTTCAGCTCCTACTTCTCCTCTTTACGACCGAGTTCGAGACTCTTGGTTGACTGATGATGCTTTACAGAGTATCATTAAGGCCCTGGAACCAAACCCACAATCTCATTCTAAATTCACTTGGCAACACCACTTATTGAAACACAAAGGCAAGTTGGTAGTGGCAGCCGACCGCACGCTTCGTCTAGATCTGCTTCATTTCTTTCATGCTGATGGTATTGGTGGACATTCAGGTGTTCATTCTACTTTTAAACGCCTCTCTTCTTTTTTCTATTGGAAGGGCATGGAAAAAGATGTTCGTAATTTTGTGCATGAATGCACTATTTGCCAACACTTTAAACCTAAATTGGTAGCATCCCCATGTCTTCTTCAGCCTCTACTATTCTAGAACATGTGTGGTCTGAGTTATCCATGGATTTTATTAGCGTTCTTCCCAAATCTTTTGCTGAAACTACCATTTTGGTTGTGGTTCATCGCTTGTTTAAAGCTGCTCATTTTTTGGCTCTTAAACATTCATTTACAGTTGTGGATGTCGCCATTATTTTTATGGATAATGTGGCCAAGTTGCATGGTTTCCCAAAGTCTTTTGTTACCAATAGAGATCCTATTTTTTGTGGGAAGTTTTGGAAGGAATTATTTCGCTTGTATGGAGTCAAATTACAATAATCTTTTGCCTATCACCCTTAAACAGATGGGCAAACAAAAGTTCTTAATCGTTGCTTGGAGTGCTATCTTCATTGTATGACAGGGGACTTTCCTAAACAACGGGTCAAGTGGCTTCCTTTAGCCGAATTATGGTATAACATCACTTACTATTCAGCCATTGGGATGACTCCATTTGAGGCTGTTTATGGTGGGCAACCAATGGTTCATCTTCCTATATTGTTGGAGATTTTTCTAATGACTTGGTGGATCGCACTTGTTTATCTTGTGAGGCAAACCTACAGTTGCTTAAGGGCTATCTGCTGAAGGCTCGGCATCGAATGGTGTAGCAAGCTAATAAGCACTAATCTGAGTGACATTTTGCTCTAGGTAACATGGTTTATCTTAAGTTGCATCCTTTTAGGCGGAATTTATTGAATAGTTCCTCCCTTCACAAGCTTGCTGAAGGCTCAGCCGAATGGTGCAGCAAGCTAATAAGCACTAATCTAAATGACATTTTGCTCTAGGTGACATGGTTTATCTTAAGTTGCATCCTTTTAGGCGGAATTTATTGAATAGTTCCTCCCTTCCAAAGCTTGCTGCTCGCTATTTTGGTCCATTTAGAGTCTTTAAACAAGTTGGAACTGTTGCCTATGAACTCGACCTTCCATCCACAACTAGGGTGCATCCGGTATTTCATGTTTCCCTTCTTAAGAAACATATTGGGCCTTCTACTCCAATTCTACAGTCACTTCCTCTAACAGATGACCAATGTCAATTCGCACTTGAACCATAAGTGATTCTACGTCACAAGATTGTTCGTCGCCACAACCTTCCTGTCACTCAAGTCTTAGTTCAATGGAAATTGTCTCAACTTGAAGATGCCACCTAGGAGGATCTTTCGACCATCCAAGCCCAATTCCTACATTTCTCCACTTCTGCAACTCCTACTAAAATCCTTGTGGACAAGGATTCTTTTTAAGGGGGGGAGTATTATATATATATATCCATAGTGAGGGCTTAATAGTAAATAACACAAGTTAGTTAGATGAGAGAGACAATTAGTGCCATCGTGGCCAGGCAAGAAGGAATATATGCACTGTACGCTAGCCATTTGTTGTTTTCGTGAATGAATTATCTCTCTGTTTTCTCTCTTTTTCCTTCTATGTGCTATCAAGATGCACTTTGAGTAAAAGCAGCATGTGTAGTTTTGCATATTTACCCTTGTTTTTCCTTTTAAGTTATTGCTTGCCTTCCTTGTTCTATCTTTGTTTGATCTTTGTAGTAGCAAAAAAACAAAAATAAAAAACCAAGAGAGAGAGAGAGAGAGAGAGAGAGAGAGAGAGAGAAGTTGTGTTAAAAAGGAAGAAAATACAAATAAATTGATGAAAAAAAAAAGAATGAAGTGTTGTTGAGCTTGAAAAAAATGTAAACATAAAAGGGGGGGGGGAAGAGTTATATGTTTTACGGAATTTTAAGATTGGAGGCAAGTTTCTTAATTTGAGAGGTAAGTACTACTTTCCTATATCTAACAAGTCTGGACGGGTATGAACCTTAGCTTAACCTTTAGAAGATGCGTGCCTGAGTATAAGAAGGTGAAGAAGCAGGCGTGACTAACAATTTTATTTTGCCAACAAGGAATGACACAGTTGGCTAAGTCATCGACCTTCACCCCAAAAAGGGAAGAGGTTCAATACCTGCTGGCCAATATGAGGGTTCATTGGTGGGCAATTTATAAAAGATCTCTCAGAAGCGCTTTTTTGAGCGCTTGAGCGCTTTCGACACAGTGGGGTGCAAGATCTACCTATACCTAAACTTTTTTATAGCCAAAAAAAAAAAAGTTTTTTTATTTATTTATGTTTTTCCCGCTAATTACGGGTTGAGTTTCTCTCATAATCATTATCTCTCATCATCTCTAAATCATATCCACCCAATCAATCACAACACTACTTTAACATTTCTTTCATCTTCCCAATCAACGGCTTAGATGGACTGATGAGAGAAAATAAGAAAAAAGATGAGGAGAGAATCCCCTTCGGCAAATTACATATTCTAGACCCAAGGTGCCCTCTCTAACGCAGCCTCTTCTGCAGGCTTTTTTCTTGTACTACAGCATCATTCTCTTCTTTATCCTTTTCTTTTTCAGGCAGATTTTACAGTATAACACATTCTACTCGCATGCATATGGGGAAAACAAATTGAAGATATAAACATTAAAACCCATTCACAGCTATTAACATAAACATTTAAGGCCATGAACTGTAAGACACAAAATTATCAGAATCAGAATCTGAATCTGAACCAAAACCATCGTCGCCACTGTTTTCATACATATGATCATCATCATCATCAATTTCAGCATCACTAGCTTCATCCACAGAATTGGAATCAAAAACAGAATGGGAGGTCCAATCTGGGGGGAATGTCTTTTGCAAGATTTGTGTAAGTTCCCCTCCAGATCTTTCGATCTTCCGTAAGCATTTCGACCAGTGTACAGCAGTTCCCATGTCTACAGTCATGTCAGACTCTACCATCTCTCTACATATGGACAAGAGTCCATTGTAAATGTATGCTTCAGCAAAAGTAGCTCTGGAAAGCAAAGAAGTCACAAGGCAGTGGAACACTGCTTTATCAGGCTTCAACCCTGAAGCTTTCATCTCTTCAAAGCAGTTTAACGCCTTCTCTGGAAGAGAACCACGAGCCCAACCATGTATTACAGTCGTGTAGGTCTTCACATTTGGTTTTATACCACAAGCTTCCATTTCTTGAATAATCTGAGTAGCTCTCTGTGGGGTAAAACAATTTAATCAAAAGCTGTTATAATATAAACTAAATTTATTTCCAACGAAATTTTCACACTGAAAATATATATTGATTTGGGATGTTGGGAAGTTGTTAGTGGAAAGTTCAGATTACAAATAACAAAAAAAGATATGAAATATAAGAGATATATAAAAATGAAAAAAAAAAAAAAAAACAGAGAGAATAAGAATAAAGAGATACATGGAAGATATGATAGCCATACTATCAAGCAGGCATGTAAACAATGAAATGTAAAGAGCAACATTTTTCATGACTTGTAAACAATGGAGATTGTTAAAGATTTAAGTATATTTATATAAACATAGATAAAAATATAGACAAGGAGGAAAACTTAATTTAATCATCAGCACATCATTTCTTTGAAACTAGTCCCTAAAACATAAACATCCCAGCAATGTTACTCTTCATCTCATTTTCATCCAAAATTTAACGTCAGATTTTAGCAGTCAGCTGACTTAGATTTTAGAGTAAATACACTTTTGGGTCCCCGACAAAAAACACGGACCTCATTTTTGTCCCTAGGGACTAAAATGAGACTTTTTTATGGACTAAAAAGGGCTTTTTGGAAATTTGCGAGGGACCAAAATGTTCACCAATCGACCCTTATTCGTCCTTTTTAGGGACTAAAAAGGGCATTTCTTTGTGTGAGGGACCAAAATGGGGTCCGTGTTTTTTTCCAGGGACCCAAAAAGGTATTTACTCTAGATTTTATTCCCATACCTGACACCCTTCACTAACATACACCTAGAAGTTGACATCACAGTCAGAAAATAGTAAGAATTGAAGCTAAATTTTAAATGAAATATGGGAAGGGAGGAAGGAATAACTAAATTAAAAGAAATAACTTGTAGATAAATTTTTTTTTCCATTTTTTCCTTTGGAAAAGGTAGAGAACTAAATTGAAAAAGCCCACCCACTTGTTAAGGACCAGCATAAGGGTTCCTGATAAAATAAACCTACAATGCATTGAGAAATATTTTAAAATCTATTTCTAATGAGAACAGAAAGTAATGAGAAGCAGAAGAGTATCAAGGAATGCTGATGGTAAATTCCAGACATATTTACAGTGATTTAGAGGGAGGCATAACAGACAACTAACTAATGACTAATACCACCAAGTCCTCCTCCAATTCCTATGTAATTAAATTCTGATGCTATTTACATTTAATTTGAAATATTTACTACAAAACAAGTATATTCTTCAAGAGATTCAAAACTATGAGTTGACAAGGTTCAATACACCATCTACTAGGTAATATAATAAAAATAAAAATAAAAATCGATGAAAAGGAAAACAGAAACTCTTCTAAACCATGCAAACACAACAGATATCAGAATCTCATAACGAGATGCATGACAATAGCATTTTTGCTTGCAATATAATCCCGTGTTCATTCTATAATGCTATATGATGATGAGCACACATGTAAAATTTTATGTTCAGACAACAAAATTATACAATTTCAAAAAAGCAACATGTACAGCAAACAAGATATGAGCTAAAGTGATTCAATATTACCATTGCCATATAAATTAGTAGACTATTGCGTTTGCAAGTTCAATTATGGCAAGACAATCATTCAATATCATACCATCATATCCCCAGCTTTAGAACAAGCATTAATGAACGATGTGTAAGTATGGACGTCAGGTTGAACCCCTTCCTTTTTCATTTGTTGCATCAGGTCTGCAGCCTCCCAAACATCACCTCTCCGAGCCCACCTATGCAAGTTAAGAAAGGCTAATTGAATACGAAGAACAAAACAGGACAACAAACCATTAAAGGGAAACATCAAGAAGGAGGATAAGAGTATATGGACATGAAACAATGGTCAGATACAGGCATATAGACACTGCAATGATTCGAGGAGGCAAGAAAAATGTAAAATAAATGTGAAAACTTCAATTGTGATTAAGTGATTTATACCCATCAACAAGTATGTTATAGACAAAGGTATTTCTTGGAATCTTTCTAGCACTCATTTCTTTTGTGACAGCTAGGGCACTCTGCATTCTGCCTGACTTGCAACATGCCTTCAACAATGCCTCATATGTATACACATCAACCTCCAGTCCCTTATTCTTCAATTTGGAGAAGTACTCGAAGGCCTTTCCTATATCACCCAATGATGCATAACCATGCATGATACTCGTGTATGTGTGTTCATTAGGGCTGATGCCTGCCAGATTCATTTCATCCAATATTCCCACAGCCCTTTCCATCTGCAAGAAATGCAACATATTCACACAAAATGGTACATATTGATAGAAATTTAACATAAATAAATCAGCACACATACTTTAAAAGTAATAAATAAAGAATAAGAAACAATCTGGATAAAGGTTTTAACAACATTCCTATTTTGGAGCATAATTTCAGCCTCAAACTAGTGCCCTTAAGAAAATACTAGGATTTATATAGAATCTTTTGTAAGCATTAGGTTGTGTCCTCAGAGACCTTAGAGCAATTTCTCAGATCCTGAACCATAAGTTCAGCCTTAAACAGTGGTGATTCAAAAATAAGGGACATAGCAGATGGAAGGGAGCATAGCCAGTAGACGCATTTGAGGGATGCAGAAAACAAAGGGTAACAAGTGATTATTGAGGATGGAAGATGTGAAAGGAGGGCTGGAGAAACTGGAGGCTTGAATGATGTACAGTCTTTAGCAGCTCAGATACCACGAAGAGATTATGAAGAGTGCATGGAAGAAATGCAGAATGGGAGAAATGTAGTCATGTTATCAGGAATGTGCATGTTATCTCATACTAGATGTACAAGATGAAACTAATGGTAGGTGATTACAAAATCAGATCTGCCTAATCAGCCAAGTCCATCATAATCAAATATAAATAATGTAAAAAAAAACCACCAACAAATTGTAAATTCCCTTTAGCCTCAAGCATATAAATAGTGGTTCCCATTTCATGCAAGTGTGTCCGAAAGTATTGTTCCAGTGATTAGATGCAAGTAACTCACTATTCTTCCAATTCTCCCCATATTCTTCATATATTCCTAGTGTATATGAAATGCAGCTGTTATAGCTGAGTTTGTTACCTCTACCGAATTAATAATTTGGCTATCTCACTCTAATTCATTTTTGTTTTGGTGAAACAAATAACTCTAATTCAAAATAACACCGTCGCAACACTTCATTTATCAAACAAATAAAGAAAGAATCAAGAAAAATTATATTAAGTTTAAAAATTAAGAACCCCAGCATGTCTCCAAGCATCTCGATACACCTACAGCACCAAACATCTATGATTATTTATCAAGCACAAGTTACCTGACGCTTCTCAACAAGGCCAAGAATAAGAGCATTATACGTGTGCACAGTGGGAATGCAGCCACTCCTTCTCATCATATCAAAAATTTCTAGCGCTCTTCTCATCTCTCCAGCTCTTGCAAAACCATGTATAATGGGCATAAATGTCCGTGTTGTAGGTCTATGCCTCTCCTTCTGCATTTCCATCACAATACAAACAGCACGATCCATATTACCCATCCCACAAAATGCTCTTATGATATTATTGTAGAGCACTACATCAGGCTTTAAACCCTCTTTAGAAACATCTTCAAAAACTGCAAAGGCATTGGCCCAGTCTTTTAACTTTAAGAATCCATTGATCAACATAGAGTAGGTCTTCATGTTATGTTTTATTCCAGCCATTTTCATCATTCTGCTAATCTCCAATGCTTCAGACACTTTCCCAGTCTGGAAAAAAAATTATGAATACCATGAATAATCAAATTGATGATTGCTAGGTTGAAAAAAGATACAATACATCATGTGGTAGAAAAAGTTCAGCATTAAGAAAGCCAATTACAATATGGAAATTGCATGAAAAATAATTTTACAATATATCACATACTAACTGAAATCAACCTATTTCAAAATAAAGTTTCAGCATGCTTATTCATTTCATATCACAAAGACAGGAAAGAGTAAAACAAATAATTAGAACAAAAAACATAGACCCTTGACACGTATGAAGGCCTTGTGTGAGCTGAGAAAAAGCTCATATATTGCAACAATTGCATCTAGTTGCATGTTAAAGCCGACTCATCAGTTGTAAGGAAGGTGACATTTTAATGTCATATAACTTAGTTCAGGTAACAGAACTAATCACATTAATTATACAGATTTTAGAAAGAAATTGAAATGAGAAAAGGAATTTTCCACGACTAAAGCCCTGAAACTCGCATTTTTAAGAGAATGAAAAATCTTATCAATATAAACTAAATTAAAAAAGGTTCAGTTTCGAATCTGTTCATTCACATGGAAAGCAACAAAAACAAAGGTACACGGGCAAATATACAGTTGATTTTTTTTAATGAAAAAAAAAACAAAAAAAACAACAACAACAACTATAACTAATCAGAAAGTATTTACAAATTACAACAGCAATAGATAGAAGAGAGATCTAAAACCCATCATCAACTCCTACTTTCCTGCAGCAAGGTGGAAGTTGACCAAAGGTACAAAAAGAATGAATGAGACATGGTGTGAGAATTTGGCAAGAGCAACAGCACTTAGCAACCTATCGATATTTTGAAAAATCAGAACAACATTCAAGTTGAATTAAATTAGAGAATTTGAATGTCATACCTTGGTGTAAAGATTAATAAGACAGCCATAGGTGACAACTGAGGGTGTGAAACCACATTCCTTGAGGCGGGCCAAAAAAAAAACATAAGTCACTGAGCAATTTAATTTCAATACCTTCAAATACTTTAAATACTGTATCCAACAACATCAAAGTACAAATAGTATGATAAAATGCTGGGCTCAAACTATAATCAGTATGTGTTGAGAATTAAGATTAAGAAGCATACAATTTAGACACTTCATGTATGGTCCCTCCATAAAGAAACATAATTGCAGCTATTTATGATCCCAGCTTAATTAAGTACTCAAATATGCTAAGGTCCAAAGGCTCAGTCATTTCTAGGTTTTACGTCTAGATTGGAGCTACTCAAATATGTATGTCCAGCATCACTCACTCTGATGCAAGACAGATCATTCCAACAACAAGTCAGGAAGAGGATGATCAAACAACAGAAGCTCCAAAATTATGGAAAAAATGTGAAATGCCACAAACTCTAAAGGAAAAAAATTGACAATAAAGAATAGAAGAGGTGTCTCTAAAAACGTCAACCACAAAAACCATTGCAATGCAACCAATTAAATCCTATTAACCTGCTGAGTATATTGAAGTACAGTAAGATCTTAATAAGTAAGCTTACGGAGGATCAGAAAAGCATAAATTTAAGAGAATTATCCAACTTCACTATTTTGACTGATTTCAACGCTATTAGACCTCAACCAAGTGAACTAAGGTTGGGCAACCTATCTTCATTCTGATTATTTGAAGGTTCAATAGACAGTCCAATGGAGAGCTTCTTTATTTACACTTAATACCAATGGAAACATAGGAAATAATGCGCACTAAAGATAGATCAATGCCATTGGTTAGTCCTCCCTTACAACTGAAGATAGGTAGAAAGTTCTTAGACAGTCCCTAATTGTCCTTCAACGATCTGAAAGCACTCATCAATTGCACGATTGATGCTTTGTGTTCGGTTAAGAACCATAGAGTTTTGGGTATTTTAGTGGGAAGGGGGCCAGGACAGCTTGACTCTAGATACAACTTGATATGGAAGTTGAAGAAGTAAAGGAAAGAGAAAGGAGAAAGATAGAATAAACAAAGATTGAGAGAGATAGAGAGGAGAGAATCTGAATACTATGCTGAAGATAATTGGACGTTTGGAGAATTTCAAATGTGTTATTCCATTCCATGAGGTTACATATATAGACATTAGAGTATCACGGATGATTTGCAGAGATCCGAAAATATCTCTGATTGAGGAGATCTGAAATTATGTGATTTACATCAAAAATAATATCAAATAAATCTATCTTTAATTATTCCTATCTAATCAGATCCCAACAAATATCAATCCCTATAATCTCGAGATTTAACACTCCCCCTCAAATTGGACCATAGATGTTGAGCATGTCCAACTTGTCAACAAAGTAGTCAAATTTATCTCCGGCCAGTCCTTTTGTGATAATATCTGCCGTCTATTCTCTGGATGGAATGTACTTCAAGTGAACAACACCTTCATCTATCCTTTCTCTTATGAAGTTCCTAAAAATCTCCACAAGTTTGGTCCTATCATGTTGGACTGGATTATGAGCAATGTTAATTGCAGCCAAGTTGTCACAATAGAGTTTGAGAGGTGGGTTCAAGACATGCTTTAACTCTTCAAGAACTCGTTTGAGCCATATGCCTTCACAAATTCCTAGTGCTACAACCCTATACTCAACCTCAGCACTACTCCTTGCAACTACACTTTGCTTCTTACTCCTCCATGTGACCAAGTTACCCCATACATACGTGCAGTACCCAGACGTTGACTTTTTGTCATCTTGATCACCTGCCCAATCAAAATCAATAAACAGTTCTACATCCCACCTATCAATTTTCTTGAAGAATAAACCATGACCAGGGGATGCCTTCAAATACCGTAGGATCCTGTAAACTTCATTCAAATGCTTCTATTTAGGATCATGGGAATGTTGGTTGACCATACAAACTACAAATGCAATGTCTAGTCCAGTGTAGGAGAGATCATTTCCACAAATGCAATGTCTGGTCTAGATTAATTTGCCAACCATCCTCAAATAATTTCTCATGTCTACAGCTTTCCCAAGGTCTCCTTCTTCACTTATCTTGTCAACTCGTATAGGCGTGTCACTAGGCCTACAACCTAGCATCCCTGTTTCCTTTAACAGATCTAGGATGTACTTTCTTTGAGAAATGTAGACCCCTCTTTTTGATCGGGCAACCTCAATTTCAAGAAAGTACTTCGTCTCTCCAAGATCTTTAATTTGGAACTCTCGAGCGAGGGCCTTCTTGATTTAACTAATTTCTATTTCATCATCTCCTGTAAGAACAATATCATCAACATACACGGGTAGTATAGCTACCTTGTCCTTATGATGCTTAAAGAATAAGGTATGGTCACTCTGCCCCTGGGTATACCCTTGTCTCTTCAAGATTCGGGTGAGTCTATCAACCCATGCCCGTGGTGACTTTTTTGCCCATGATTGCTTTAGCTTGCACACTTGACTAGCTCTTTTCCTTGGAAACCTTGAAGGTAGCTTCATATATACCTCTTCCTTGAGTTCTCCATTGAGGAAGGCATTTTTAACATCCAGCCCATGTAGTTGCCAATCTAGATTGATTGCAAAAGATAAGAGAATTCTGATTGTATTAAGTTTTTCCACTGGTGCAAAAGTTTCAGTATAATCTTCACCATAGTCTTGTGTGAATCCCTTTGCAACCAGCCTAGCATTATATCTCTCAAGGCTTCCATCAGCTTTATACTTTGGAGTAAATACCCATTTACGAACGATTGGTTTCTTCCCTCCAAATGGATCAACTACATCCCAAGTGCTATTACGTTTCAGGGCTTCCATCTCTTCCATAACCGCTTACCTCCATTCAGGTATAGCCATGGCTTCATCAATGTTGTTAGGTACCCTGATACTATCGAGGTGGGAGACAAACGCATGATATTTTGAGGAAAGAGCTTGTAAGGACAAACCTCTTTATAGGATGTCAAGTGCAAGATCTAAGCTTCTTTCATACTGTAATTGGCAAATCAAGATCAGAACTTTCCATCACCACTATTTCTTCCTAACCTGCCACTAGTTTTGACTCTTGGCAAGTGTTAATAGTTTGTGGCCCATTATCAAGATTGAATTCTTTTGGGCTAGGTATGTACTCAACGAAGGTTAGGTCATCTTCAGGTGGTGGTGGTGGTGGCTCATTTGTGTGTAATTCATTTTCTTCTCCCCCTGAATTGCAAACAAGAAGTAGGAAGGATCAGCTTCACGGAAGGTGACATCAGACATGGATACGTTTGGAGGCTGGATCATAATATTTGTAGCTTTTTTGGGAGTTTAAGTAGCCGGGGAAGATGCAACGAACGGCTTTAGGGTCAAGTTTGTTGGTATGATGAAGGTGAACAAATGATGTACAACCAAAGACGTGAAGAGGCAAGTTGTTTTCAAGGTATATAAGGTTGTAACATTTGTGTAGTACTTGGAGTGGTGTTTTGTGGGACAAGGGCAGGCTTGGCATGTGATTTATGAGAAAAGTGGCAATGAAGACAGCATCTTCCCAATGATATTTAGGAACATTGCTGCTAAACATGATAGCTCTAGTTGTGTCAAGAATGTGCGGTTCTTTCGCTCAGCAATACCATTTTGTTGGGGGTATTGAGACAAGCGCTTTTGTGGACAATTCCATAGTTGGTAATAAAGGTGGACAAGGCCTGATTGAAGTATTCAGTCCCCTCATCAGTGTGTAGAATCTGAATTTGGGTTTGGAACTAGGTTTGTATCATATTGTGGAAATTGAGAAAAGTTTGGCACACCTCTATTTTGTCTTTCAACATATAGACCCAAGTAACACATGTATGGTCGTCAATAAACGTGATGAACCACTTTGAGTGTGTTCAGTTTGGTGTGCGAGATGGTCCCCATAAATTGCTATAAATAGTGGAAAACGGTTTGGATGCTTTGCATGGGATTTTGAGAAAAGGGGTTCGATGATGTTTAGCTTTTTCACATGAATCAAAATAAAAATCAGATGCATCTTTATTAGAACAAAGAGATGGAAATATTTGAGACATGTAATTGAAATTTGGATGACCTAAACGTTCGTGTCATAACCCCAATTCACTAGTCCTAGGGAGAGACACTTTATTGTAAGACTTAATACTACGAGCGTCACTTTCATCAAGATAATGGAGGCCATCAAACTCTTTCGCACTCCCATTCGTCATCCCTGTCAACAAATCCTAAAAAAGACAGTATGTAGCAAAAAAAGTTAGCATGGAATCCTTTATCACTTGCTAATTGACTCACTGATAAAAGGTTACACATCAAATTTGGAACATGTAACAGAATGGAGAGTAAGCATAGTAGAAATTTTGATAGAGCCAGTTCCATGACAACAGATTTAGAGTCATCAGCAATTCTTACTCTGCCCTTAGAAATAGGAGTGTAGGATGAAAATAAAGTCCTATCATCAGTCATATGATCCAAAGCACCTGAGTCAACAATCCAATAGTTTCCTGTACATAATCCTTTAACCGCAGCCAGGGCTTTCAAGAAATTACCTCTTCTGACAACCATGGTAGTGGGCTACTTTGTGTGCTGCAATGCTGTTAACATTTCTAGGATTTTGCTCAACTGATCGCCTTGAGGAGAAGAGTCATCACTCTTAGAAACTTCAGCAACATAGCCCTTTCCTCGCCCATTCTTTGGTTTCCAGTCCACAGGTTTTCCATGGAGGTCCTAGCATGTAGCTTTGGTGTGTCCTTGTCCTTGCTTTTCACAATGGTCACAAAAGGGGCGACCCTCGGAGTTTCTGGTTTTTGTGGATCAAATAGCAAGGGCTAAGGCCTTAGAAGAAGTTGGAATAGTAGTGGAATTATTTTTAAGCATAAATTTGGGCTGGCTCTCTTTATAACGAAGAATAAAGTAAGTTTCACGAACAGAAGGTAAGGGTTCTTGGCTGAGAATCCATGCTCGAGTATCATCATAGATCATATTAAGACAAGCCAGCAACTCAAAGACTCTTTCTTCTTCTTTTTCCTTGTGATCTTCAGCAGCATCAACATCACAATGATGGACCTTGTTCTTTAAGGCATCCAATTCCTACCAAAGGGCAGATTTTTCAAGATAATAGTCATTAAGGGAGTTATGGTCTTGTTTCAACTGCCACAATTTTGCCTTAATGTCAAATATGCGAGACTTGTTCCCTATGTCACTATATGCCTCCCGAACTGCTTCCCAAATTTCTCGGGCTGAAGGAACATAGAACTCCTTGATTGATGGTGACATAGCATTGACTAGCCAAGAGGAGACCAATATATTGACTATCCTTAATGTCCATTTGATAGAGCATTGACTAGCCAAGAGGAGACCAATATATTTTATTTATTAAAATCGTTTGGTTTTCTTGATTGATGGTGACATAGCATTGACTAGCCTTAATGTCCATTCGATATGTCTTGCATCTAGCAATACTGTGCTTCAAAGCTAACAGCCCCCTAACATAAAATCCCTTTGGCTTGATGCATGGACAAGGCACAAACCCACTATAGCTTGCACTAAAATTTATTTAATTTTAATTAAGAAGATTGATTGATGGTGACATAGCATTGACTAGCCTTAATGTCCATTCGATATGTCTTGCATCTAGCAATACTGTGCTTCAAAGCTAACAGCCCCCTAACATAAAAACCCTTTGGCTTGATGCATGGACAATGCACAAACCCACTATAGCTTGCACTAAAATTTAGTTAATTTTAATTAAGAAAATTGGAGCAGCAAGAAACAAATTTCTAACTTCTTGGTCATAAAGCCTTCAATAGCATGCCAATAAATACCCCAACCCAAGAAACAAAGCTGCTAAGACCTATGAATAGTACTATAATAATTTCTAACAACATCATACGGCATTTATATTGAAGAAGATTATGAACAAGCTTTTACCTTAAGTCTGTCAAACACAATCAAGCATTTTTCTTCATTGTCAATCATAGTATAACCATCCATCATGGTATGATATATGTCAATGCGAGCATCTATTCCTTGTTCTTCCATTTCCCTCACCAAGGCTTCAGCTTTTTCCATATTCCGAGTTTGGCTGTGATATACCACAGGATACCAAAAGTCAAAAGAGCAATAAAGCAGACAGAAACCTGATATTCTATCTGTGTGTGGGAAATTACTCAGTTGGAGTAAAAGTTAGCATCTCCCAATTTTATAATGAACCAAAAATCTCTTTGAAGATACAATAAATGCAATGCTACATAAGTCGTCATATTAAAACCTGATTTTCCAAATGAATTAAATGACCATGAAAATATCTGAACACCCTCTCTTAAGATTGAGAAATAGTTTTCATCCAGTTCCAATGTAAGGATGCTAACTTCTACCTCTACATAAGAGTGATCAGGCAAGCGTTTAAGTATATACATAGTGGAATTTGAATGTTCAAATAAACAAACACACAATAAATATATGTATTTGCATGTGAGCCCACAATAAATAAATTCTCACCAATGTGCATAAATTATGTTCCCATAAATGATTGCATTCAAGGATGGATGCCTCTCTTTGGCCTCGTTAAACCAGTGATCTGCAGCACTTCCAAACCAAATTAAATAGGGTTATCTATATGATAAAGATTTGACAATTCAACCTTCACTTGTATACGAAAAGACCATAAAAAAAACATTGATATAACAAATTAGACAAAGAACATTCTACCAGAAACTGAGACAAAGGACTATTAAAGTATAGATAAGCATGTTCATTAGTAAATGCACCAATATAAATATCAGAAATGAAACCAAAACCAATAAAGTAGCAACTGATTCAAACTGTAGAAAGTGAACTCCATCTTTGAAGCATATTCCTTTTTCCCCATAAAACCAATAAATGGGAACACCAATCTAGCACCCTGTTCTGATGGTAGTGAGCACTTAACCGCCAAAACACCATTTTCTCTATACGGGTAACAAACTTGGGTTTTGGTTATATCAAATTGTTTAACCTCGATGTTTGAAGTGTCAGCATCACAATTATAAGGTCTAAGGTTTCAATTAACTACTCTAATCCATTATTCTTTTTCATCATCTTCTAGAATTGGATAGTTCCATTTCTGCTCCATATCAGTGAAGCTGAACACAGGAGAACAGTTCAGTTGAATGAGCAATCACACAGAATGAGGATACAGAACGAGGATTGTGATGATAATACAAAAATATTTTTGGAGAAGTAAAAATATCAGTTTTAATGATAATAAATGAAAGTCTCGCCACCTTTTTGTGAACTGAAAGTCCAAAACATAATTCAAGGCCTAAAACAACCTTATAAATCTAAATCACATTGCTTTTAGACCAAATTATTTTGGCCCAAGATATGATATTGTTAAATGAAAATAGTCACATGAACATTGGTTTGTTTTCTTCATACTATTCATACTTTGCGCATCTTGAAATGGCACATACTACTAACGTTTGTCACCTGACATATCACTTGCAACAAAATGATCTCTTTTGCTTCATAAAATTTTCTGATTTCTTGATTTTCTTTCCATCTGTTTTTTAGCTCTCTATCTCCATGGCATGTTTCTAAACTTTCCAGTTACGCAACATGAAAATAACTTTCTATGGAACCCTGCAATGAGTAAATTAGAAAACTGTATTTTCCACCAGACTGGCTTTCCAATTACAAATTTGGTCTCCCTCAATTAGTCTATGTCTCCACACTATATTTGAAGAGTTTACATCCTCTCTCTTCTATTTTTCCATTGATCATACTTAAAAATAAAGCTTACAGCCAGAAACTAAAGGGCTACTTTTCAGTAAAAGATAAAGCGGCACAGGACATTGGTCAATTATACTTACTCAGCATCGCCCACTTTGGCAAATCCCCCTACAATAATACTGTATGTCACCAAACTCATTTCAATGCTCTCTTCCTTCATCTTCCTAACGCAATGTAAAGCTTCTTCCATATCTCTACCAACTGCATAAGCATGAATAAGACTGCAAGGATTTAACATACATTAACATCAGAAGAAAAACCACTGTGCATCAATATATGTGAAAAGAGACGGAAAAATTTCCATCTTGAGCTATTTGAAAATTTTTATATAAAGTTTCTTTTAAAGGATAAAAATTTGAAATGGTAAAAGTTTGAGAGTAAAAAGTTGCAATTTTTTTTCAGTAGAGAACTTTCATGGGTGGACATTTATCACCTAAAACACATGCCCATCAAAATATCAGCTAGAAAACTCAGAATAGAAATCAATCAATCAATCAACAACAACAAGCCTCATCCCACAAGGTAAAGTAGGAATCAATCAATCAATTTAAAATTTTTGGAAGCTCTAGTACAGGGTTTTTTGTTTATAGATATTACCTAGTATACACATGTGAAGATGGCTCAATTCCTCTTGCTCGCATGCTTTCAAATGTTTGACGTGCACGATGCATGTCCCCTCGTCTTGCATAATACTTAACCATCAACCCATATTCTTTTCTAGAAGGCTAAGAACATGAATAAAACAAAATAAAACCATGAGAAAGAACATCCACAACATAATGTTAAAATTCAGTCTCTGAAACTTTTCATAAATAAATTTCTGCACATGCTCTGGCAATATATGATCTATAATTACATGGAGAAACATTTCTTTATAAAAGACATTTTATTTGAAAAACTAGCTACAGGGTAAGAAATCTTCAAATCACAAAGCAGAAGTAGATGCAGAAACATGAAGGAAAAGAAGATCACAAAAAAGTATCTTATTAACTTTATAATTGGACCCCTTGTAATAGTATTACTATTAGTAATATATTATATAAATAAGTAGAAAACAAACCAATTAATCATAAAATTTAGTTAACTCATGCATAATTGCTTATCAAATCATTCAGATTTCTCAAATTGCAAAAATAGAGTTATCTTTTTCATTACAACATTCACTCTAGAAAACCATATGAAATCACTAACAGAGTCAAAAAAACCAGTGGCGGCATCTCTGACGGTAGTTGCTATACATTGTCGATTCTGGAAATCTGCTCGACAGTTCTGGTTCTTTATTCCCGATTCCACCGATTAAGTCTCGGTTCTTGTCGACTAATTCTGGACTCTTCACCTCTTCCGGCGTCGACGGTTCCGGGGGTATTTTGCTTGCGTCGAAAATGATTTTGGGTACGTTCTGGTTCTGCCTCGTCGCATCGGAATTCTGGAATTCTCCAAACCGTGGAAGCGGTGCCTTTCCTTCGCGAGAGCCGCACGGATCAAAAGTGCGGTTTGTGGTCCCGAATTGATATTGCAAATGAAAAGGTCGAAATCGCGTTTCTTGAAATAAGATTTGCGATCTGATTGCGGGAAGAAAAAAAAGTTGGAAGGAAAAAAAAAACTTCAAAAAAACTTCTCTTACTGTTTACTGTTGGTATGGGAAAAGAAAAAACAAAAAACAAAAATTCTCTTCTTGTTGGTATGGGACAACGACTGAAGGAAAACCAAGAAAGACTCCATCAATGATGTTTTCTTTGAGAAACGGCTATCCGGAGAGGGCTACTTATGAAGGATTCTGCTCTCGAAGAGGATGTTTTTGATTGATTCAGATTTGTATTTTTTAGTTTTTTTATTTTTTATGTTTGTGTTTTTGTTGTTTCACATCCTTGAGGGCAAGGATGTTTTGGGGAGGGAGTATTGATATGTAAATGGTAAATAACTAATTAGGTTAGTTAGTTAGGAAGAGATTAGTTAGTTGGTTAGTTGTTAGTAACTAATAGTTTAAAAAGAATTTGTTTCCATTGTATCACTATGCTTGTTATGATGAATGTTCAGGAAATGTTCCTACATTTCTATAATTTCTCTAACAGTTAAAAAAGAATATTAGGTAGTCTGTTCATCATTATGTTCATTACATTAGTCAGAGATGGTTTGGTAGATATAATTCATGGCACAGCGTATGAATACATTATTTAGTAAATGAATGAAACACATATCAGGTCAATTTAAGCACATGCTAAAACATTCATGGGTCTTCTTTGAAAAACTTAAGCTTCTGGAAAGAAGTGATCCTAACATGGCAGGCAAGCCTTGTAACCAAAGTAAAATAGAGTTTCATCCCTGCTATCCCCCTTGTCTAACTAAATTAAATATACAAATTTATGTTACGCTAAATGGATCAACAAGTTTAATGGAGTTAAATATACATATAGGTATTCATGGCAAAAGATATGGCTCCATGTCCATTAAATATGAAAATGGAATTTAATTGACTAATAAAAGGAGCCAGGCAGCTGAATAAGAGCTTATTCAGCATGCCAAAAATAAGTGAAAGGGACTTTAAGAAGAGATAAAATCTTGTAAGATTGTCAGTTTTAAAGGATTGGTTGCCAAAATTGTCTAATAGAGTTGTCAGATGAACACAATAGCTATATCTTAAGTGAAAAAGCAAAGCTATGATTAAAGTAAATCTTATGAGGATATTGACTGCCTCAAAATCATAATAATAAAATAACATATTTTTTTGAAAAAAATCACAAGTAGAAATACTTTCATTAAAGATATAACTAATTTATCAGGCATAATCTTTATCTGCTGAGATAAAGATGTACTTCCCATCTAACTAGGATATGAACCCAAAAACATCAAATTGTAATCTGCCAACAACAAGGCACTGCTAAAGTGCTCGGATTGATTTTAAAGTATTAAATATTGAAAAAAGAAGAACCAGCTGTTAAAGGCCTAGCAACGGGCTTTTTATTCTGAACCTTCTCACGTGAGAGAAAAGTAAAACATAACAAAGGGAATATCTAATTGAATCAACCATACCGGAATTAAACTTAAGTGTTAAACTGATTATGATAGATTGCACACCACATCCGTTTCAGGAAGGAGCTTAAAATGGATATTATCTTACCGCCTTTATCGCAACAAAGGCCAGGCTGAACTAAATTAGAACTTAACAAAGCCAAATAGCCTATCTTTTCAATTTTTGAAAGCTCAGATGATACTAAAATCAAGAAAATATTGTGCAACTATCAAATTCAAGTGTTAGAGACGTAACAATTAAAAGGCAATGGAAAGTTGCTCAACCTTCTTAATTCTCTCGAAGGACCGAACAACAGCTTGCCAGTTCTCAGGTTCAGTCTCCAGTATCTTTCTAAATTCTTTTCTAGAGCTCTCCCTCTCCTCATGCCACTTGGAACGATACTCAACTCCCTCGTCCCCTTCCACCCACCGTGCCCGGTCTTCCGCTTTCTCCTTCAATCTCTTGCCATTATCCAACTTCACTGTCAGAATTCTGCCGTGGAATTCAACACCATCGAACTCAACAGCCTTCATGGCTGATTTGTCCGCAGTTGGACCTCCATAAATCACAAAGCCAAAACCCGCATTTTTCTCTATATTATTGTGACCCTTAATCAGAATCACATTCTCTATCGGCCCAAACTGTCGAAAGAACTCAGTAACCTCGATTTTCTTAACCCAATTGGGCAAATTACCCACAAAGATTTTCCCCTCTTGCCGGAACCGAGTTTCCGGGTGTAAGGTATCAATATCCGAGTCAATTTCACCGTTCTCCATGCTTCCTGTTTCTTCTTCATCTTGGTTTCGCAGGGGTGGAGTAGCAGGTGGTGGCGGTGGTGGTGGAGAGAGCTTGCTTGTGAGCCATAACTTGTTTGTCAAAGAATGCGAATGGGAATGATTAGTATTGTTAGCAGTGACATGAGCAGAAGAATTGAGGGGATTCTTCTTGAGAGGATTAGACTTAGATGGAGTTAAAGGATTCTGCCGCGAGGAAGGATTTGAGGTTTGCAGGGATTTATTGGGGCGGCGTGGCTGGTTGCCGCAGAGAGAGGAGGAATTGGAAGGGTCATTAGAATCAGGCGGTGGTTTGAGGCAAACAAACACAGTAGAGGAGGAAGAAGTGGTGAGGGAGGGAAATGGTTTCGGGGAGAAAATAGAGGAAGACAATGGAAGAGGAGTGCTAGTGATGGGAATTGGGTACTGTGAAGTAGAGAACGGGAAGGCTTCCATTATCGCTGCAAGCCGAAGAATGCGCAGAAAGCTTTTCTCAGCTTCCACCGGGCATTCATCCGCGCCACCGGAGATATTTGGGAATTGGAGTGGAAAATTACGTGCGACGTGGTTTCAAATTTTATTTAACATTAATAAGGAAAATTCTAAAAAAAATGAACTTTTAAAATATTAAAGGATAAAAAGGTATTTTTAAAATTAAATGGGAATGACAAAAACGCCCCTCTACATTGTTTAAAAACATAATGGAGAATATGGCGTGATACCCCTTTTTGCGGCCAATAATGTGCCTAGTTTCGTGCTCCCATTTTGTTTGAGCTGCTAGTTATTATTGCCGAGTAGATTGGTCGTGAGTGGTGAAGTTGAGGGTGAATAACATATAAAGGGAGGATTTTGGAGGTATTTCTTAATCTGAAGTTGTCAAACTCTAATGCGAATTTGTGAAAAGTGAAGTGGGGCCTTTTTTCGATTTGGAAAGTGGCGAAATATAAAAGTCTTGAACTATTCATTGCTGATTTGTTTGTTCACTAGTACAAAAAAGGGTTTTAAGACCGCCTTATTTAGAACGGACATTGGACGCAGAGGTCTTAAAGGTATGACCGGTGGCAGTTTTGTAAATAAAAGGAACTTCTTATGTATGACCGGTGGCAGTTTTGTAAATATAAAGAACTTCTTATACCAGATCATTTTTTGTTCGGTCTTAAATATATTATTAAGACCCGTTAAAAACCAAGCCGGTCTTTAAAATGTTAAAAATAATATTCAAATATCAATTACTTTATGGAGAAATCTCATACAACCGGACTAATATTGTATGCGGTCCAAAATAATAAGGAAAAATTTAAATATAAAGGTAATAAAGTTTTAAGACTGAACATATATAAAAGCCGGTCTTAAAAGTAATTCTTTTAAGACCGGACATAAAATGCTACGGTATAAAATATAGAAAAAGAGTGCGTATAAAAAATTAATTACTTTTAAGACCGGAGATTAATATGACCGGTCTTGAATGTTAATTATTAAGATCGTCTCTTTGTATATCCGGTCTTGAATATGAACCGCCAAATATACATTTCTTTGCGCGAAAGCTTTTGTTACTATCACTTTGAAGAACCTCCGTTTACGTTGTGAAACCCTTCCCGTTGCATTACCTCTATTCCCGTCTCGAAAATGAACGGTGAAAATGATTCTACTCCCGTTCCGGAACACCGATTCTTGCTTTGACTAGTGTGAGTCGAACGAACCCTCTTCATCTCACAATGAGCCTCGTAACCGCCCCGCACGTCGTGGTAGAAGAGGCACACGAATGCGGGATGTAACCCTAAGTCGGACGGGAGGCTCAAGGCTAGAGATTCAGTTTGATGTAAAGTTGCAACCTTTCAGTCCCAATAAATCCAAATATACTAGTTTTGTTGGCTATCTAGCACGCAGCAAGGTTAGCATCTTGACAGATGAGTGGAAAAGTGTGGACAGTGGTGCAATAAAGGATCCTATTTGGGACACTATCCTGCTTACATACATTGTCCCTGACTGCAAAAAGTTGAAAGACAAGACCTTGTCTTATTGTGTTGATCGGTGGAGGAAGTTTAAAACCTTTCTAGCTAACACCTATATTTTTGCCGAGGTTCTGCCTCAAGAACATCCTTGGGAAAAGTACACATTTATTGATCAACAAACTTGGCAACAATTTGTACAGCTGCGCACCACTCCTGAAGCTTTGGTGAGTTTATATTTAGTTTTGTTTGCCCTTTAGTGTGCTTATTAACCTGTGCGGATATGTAGTCAAGCCATTATTATAGTCTTAGTTCTATTATAGTAGGTAGTGGTTAGACATTGCCTTTGTTAGTTAGTTAGTATGTTAACTGTGTAATGGTTTCGGTGCAAGCTGTTATTGGGGCTTAAGAGTCAAGCCTCTAACTATATATAAGAGGTTAGTCTAATATGTGTAGGAACCATTTATGATGAATGAATGAATTGACTAAGTTGGCAGCATTTCTGTAACTCCCTTTCCTCTGTTTCTCCTAATTTCTTCTACCATTCTACATCTTTCTTAAATAAAATGTTGAAACTTGATGAAGTGAATTTGACTAATATTTGACCTTCATATGAAGCATAAGTGTTTAATTTCGTTAGACATCAATGGTCGAATTCATAATTAATAGTTTTTTTTTCAATTCGATTCACGGATAAGAAGGGAAAAAGCACGGGAGATAGGGAGAAAGAATGATTGCCCGCATAGGGCTTCTCGCGGCGGATTGAAATGGCCGAAAAAGAATTGATGGCGGCCAAGCGAAAAGATTGCAAGATGATGCTTTGAATCCAATCCTTATGTCGTAGTTGATCAACCATCTCCTATACGTCGCGAGGAGTTGTGGTTGCATATTCGGAAAAAGCCAAGCGGCGCCTACACGAGTGAACAAACTCATGTAGTTCTTTGAAAGAATTGTAAGTATCGTTTTTGTTATTTTTAGTTACTAAACATGTTTCATTACTAAGCTTCTCGTTATCCGTATCTTACAAGAAGATCTTAAAAATAAAGAAGCGAGAGGGATCTTTTGTGTCGGATGGGAGGAATGATGTTCGGCCGTTGCGGCCGGAAAACGGGATCATGTGGGGCGTGTAAGGGGGGTTGGAGGACGGGTAGGCTGAAGGAATACTTTGGTAAATCCAAACGCCACAAACAAAGTATGGTTACCCGGAGGAGATGGAATGATCTTGGTCAAATTAAGTGATGAAGCTGCATCTAAAGAAGCAATGCTTCAATCCCAGATGGCCAAATTAAGTGAGGAAGCAGCGGCTAAAGAAGCAATGTGGCAATCTTAGATGAGCCAGATGAAGGAGCAAATGAATCAGATGAGGTTGCTTTTTAGCTCTCATCCAGAGAGCAGTGTTCCCGTCACACATTATCCTGCGGTTATGCAGCAGAGCACTAGGGGAGCTGCATTGTTGGACAAAGACGATCGAGCAACCACCTCCTCCCATCCCCTCAAGATCCATCCCCTCCTCAAGTTCCATCCCCTCCTCCCGCATCCCTCCTCCTTAAGTTCCATCCCTCCTAAAGCTACATCCCCTCCTCCTCAAGTTCCATCCCCTACTGCTCATTTGACTGCCAAGCAAAAAATAACTGATTTGGCAAACAATAATTATTTTACAGATAAATCATGGCATGTCCAAGAAGTAGTAGGCGTCCCTCATCCTGTAGATGTTTACGTTGACAAAATAGATGTAATGTCTCTGCTGATTCCCGGACATGAGCTTAGTAATCCAATTATTCAACTGTTTATGAAGTAAGTATCGATTCTATGATGAGTACATAATTTAACGCATCATTTTTACACACATACATATATACTAATTCCCTTATCGATGTCATTATTTTAGGTTCTTGCATCAAGAATTGGACAAACGAGGCGTAATCAATGATTTTGGATTCTTGTGCCCAATCTATGCAAGTACAACGGCCCGAAAGATCGACAAGAATACATGTCAACCAGGGTGTGTGAAGTGATAAGAAAGGTGTTCCTGTTTCCATACTTCCACGGGTACGTATCACAATTTTTGTCTGCAATTCACTTAATTCATCTACATATATCTTTGAGTACTTTACTACTATGAATTTTCAGCCGCCACTGGCAGTTGGTCCTTATGTGCATGGAGGATCATAAAGTTATCTTCTTATGCTCCACTCACAATAAGCCAGATTCTATATTGAAGGAGACCGTCAACAAGTAAGCATGTCATTTTGATTCTCTTGTCTAAAATCTCTACGTTGCATATTCAGTGAACATTATTGATAAATTTGTGATTTTGATGATAGTGCCATGTTGACCTATCAAGTCAAGGTAAGATTAAAGCGTGGGAAAGAGGCCACTATTAAACCTAACTGGTACACCCTGAGGTTAGTACATATTTGGACACCGAAACACTTGTCTTGTGAACTTGGTCAGTAAGCTATATATATGCTATATTTCTTGTCACTTATCCTATATTTCTTGTTCGTTTTAGACCCATCGGCAACCAAAACAGTTCAACTTATGTGGCATGTACGTCATGAAACACATGCATGATGTTATCAAGGGATGAAAGACAAAATTGTTAGCAAAGGTAAATGTATTTGATGTTACATATTATTGCTGAATTCAGTTTCTAGCTTAATGAAATATGCACACAAGTTAATTCAGTTTTTGTCTTTGATGTTACAGATGTTTAGAGCTTCTGGTTCCTTTCCTGATAATGAAGTAGAGCACATACGCAATGTGTTTTGTGAATATCTGTATGGCCTAATTAAGTCTTAAATGAGGATGTAAATATATGTTGTAGCAAAAATAATTTTCTGTAAATTTGTTTATTTTTTCGAACAAGTCATTCATTTGTAAATAAACATACAAACTGTGTAATTCAATAATAAATGCGTTCATTCATTCTAGATATTTATGCTTGAAATTTGAGGTACGATGGATGTTGTAAATGAGAAAAGTCTTTCTATAAAAATATGGCGAGACCTTTAGGACCGCATAGTTATTAAACACAACGGTGCTAAAAGTCTTCATTAATTTAAAAAAAAATTATGGTTGTACTTTTAGGACCGGACGTAATGATTTGTCCGGTCTTAAAAGTCTTCTAAAAATATGGCTAGACTTTTAGGACCGGACAAATCATTACGGAAAGTCAAATCAGACTTTTAGGACCGCATTTTACTTCAACATCCGGTCCTAAAAGTCTTCTAAAAATTCGTTAGAGTTTTAGGACCGCATTTTACTTCAACATCCTGGTCCTAAAAGTCTCCTAAAGTCTTCTTAAAAACAAATTATGGCTAATAATTTGACTTTTAGAACAAATCATTACGCATTTTAAAGTCTTTAAAAACATCCGGTCCTAAAAGTCTTCTAAAAATTCGTTAGAGTTTTAGGACCGCATTTTACTTTAACATCCGGTCCTAAAAGTCTTCGTTAATTTGGGAACTTGTCAGGGTATATTGTAAAAGGCCATAAAGCATGTCCGGTTTGTGAAGAAGGCACACGCTACTATCAACTTCAACATGGAAGAAAGATGGTTTATCTTGGACATAGGAGATTTCTTCGACGGGACCACCCATATCGTCGATTAAAGAAAGCCTTTTTTGGTAGCCAGGAGTATGAAGATGCTCCGGTGGCATTGATTGGGGAGCAAGTTTATGAAAAGGTGAAAAATATCAGTGTCATCTTCGGTAAGACTGCAAAGAGTAGAAAAAAACAAATATATGGAAAAAGAGATATGTATTCTTCGATCTTCCATATTGGCAAAATCTTGATGTCAGACACTGTATTGATGTCATGCACGTGGAAAAAAATGTATGTGATAGTATTGTTGGCACGCTTCTCAGCATACAAGGTAGTTCCAAGGATGGTGTGAAGGCAAGATTGGATTTGCAAGTAATGAGAATACGCGAAGACTTACATCCAAGGCCATACGGGAAGAGAACTTATTGTCCCCGGCTTCTCATACTTTGTCTAAGGATGAGAAACGAAGTTTTTGTGAGTGTTTACATGGCACAAAAGTTCCCTCGGGTATTCTTCAAATTTTAAGAGGCTTGTATCGATGAAGGACTTGAAATTAGTAGGCCAAAAGTCTCATGATTGTCATGTCTTGATGCAACAACTACTCCTAGTAGCTATTCGAGGCATCGCCAAATATGATCTTCGGGTCGTTTTGACTAGACTTTGTGTCTTCTTCAATGTGGTTTGTAGTAAAGTTTTCGAGATTGAAAAGTTGGATGAATTGGAGAATGAAGGATATCTTATCTTGTGCGACCTTGAGAAGCTTTTTGTTCCTACCTTTTTTGACATCATGGTTCATCTAATTGTTCATCTAGTGAGGGAGATAAAGTTATGAGGACCTATCCATTTACGGTGGATATACCCAATTGAAAGATCTATGAAATTCCTAAAAGGGTACGTGAAGAACGCATACCGGCCAAAAGCATCAATTGTTCAGAAATATGTTTCTGAAGAAGCCATGGAATTTTGTCAAAATTATTTGGCCAAAGTAAGACATATTGGGCTTCCAAAACGTCGATGTTTGAAGGGGTAGACAAGGGGCTTCGGTAAAGAGTGTGGATCCGATGAATTGTCACAAGTCCACTTATACATCTTGAATAATGTTGATGAAGTTCAAGCCAGCATAGCTGCTCATAAAGAAGCTGTAAGGAAAGAAAATCATCGAATGACTGAACAAAGGTTGATTAGGGAGCATAACAGAACTTTTGCAAACTGGTTCAAACAAAAGGTGATTCTGATACAATCAAATGGTTAGCCCGTGGTCCTGAGGTTGATGTCATAAGTTGGAATTCGTATGTAATCAATGGTTATACATTTTACACGAAGTCCCTAGATGATAGGAGCACCGTCCAGAACAGTGGTGTTATGTTAAAGGCTGAATCTATGCACTTCTCTAGTTCGAAAGACAAGAGGCCATTATTGGCAATGATGCCATATTATGGGGTTATTGAAGAGATTTGGTAGGTAGACTATGTTAAAATTAGATTTCCCATTTTCAAATGCAAGTGGGTTAATGTCAATAATGGTGTTCGGATCGATCGGCTAGGATTTACATTAGTCGATGTCAATGGTAGAAGTTTTGGTGATGAACCATTTATTATGGCGGACCGGGCGAAACAAGTGTTCTATATCACCGATCAAGAAAATAAAATGTGGTTTGTAGCTCTCCAAGGAAAAAGGGTCATTGATATTGATGAGGAAAGTCATTCAAATTATGGTCTTCCCGAGAGTAATCCTTTTTTTCAAGGGGTCTATCGGAACATGAATGAAGAAGATGAAGCGGATAATGAACCCGACATAAGAAATGATCATCAAGAAGGGATATGGGGGATATCGCTTTATAAAAGAATCAATATAATTATTCATATGCAAAATTCATTTGAAAACTTTAAGGTTTTAGGCTAAAATATTCTTTTAGGTTTTTACTATATTATATTCCTGACCAACATGAAACATGAGAAAATCTCTCATTCCATAAGCCTTGAAGGATAAAAATAAATACTTGACATATTAAATAATTGACAACTTTAGATAATGTTTTAACAAAACAACTCCTTTTCACAACCTAACCCAATATTTCCATCCATTCTATTAAGTGACTTGCAACAAACAAATCAACCATGTATCTGTCACACCTCAAAAATTAAGGGATGACCGGCACAAAATATGAGAAAATATCTCATTCCATAAGCCTTGAAGGATAAAAATAAGTGCTTGACATATTAAATATAATAGCATTTACAGTACCATAATAAGTATAATAATCCTGCATATGCATTTACCTTTTCTAATTCATATACAAACATATTTTTATAAATATACTAAAGCTTTTGGTAGAAATTTTGGTATAGTCCTCTCAGTAAGTTGGACTTTATGAAAATTCTATACCAGCTTGTTAGTATAATCAAAGCATACGCAGCTCCGCTCCACAACAACGTATACATAAATCTCAAAAACATCAAAAGAAGACAAGGATCCTACTTATAGAATACGTGAAGCAACTCTGATAAATTACAAAAGTATAAGTTAAACATTTACAATAGTTATGCGATAGAAGTAGCAGTCCTAGGCTTCTTATCAAAGGTTGAGTTTCAAGAGTTAATAGGAGGAGCATGTACACTTCTATCATTTGAGTGCAAGAATATTTTTTCACTAAATAACATCCTCACTATAAAATATAAATATACGATAATAGATAAAGGGTTAAGGTGCAAATTTAGCAACAAACTGTTTCCTTATGGGCATCCAAAAAAATTAACTATTTTGGGGTGCAAAAGTAGACATAATGAATTTTTTTGTAGCATATAAACAATATTGTTAACCTTGGTAATTTCCTTTACTTTTTGCATTGTTGGTCACACTAGTCTTTTCACTCTCTATTATTTTAAGATATTTTTATAAGGACATATGCAAATCTAGCAATAAATTATTTCGCTATGAGCACCCAACACAATTATTTTTTGTTGAGTCCAAAAGTATACATATTTGTCTTGTAAATGCTCATATGTATCTTGTAAATTCCTTTATTTGTCTTTTGAACGACAACATTTGTCTTGTAAAGGCATTTAAAAGAATTCAAGGAGTTAAAAAATTGATTGTGTCTACTTTTGCACCCAAAAATAGTTAATTTTGTTGGGTTCCCATAGGGAATTAGTTCGTTGTTAAATTTGCACCTTAACCCATAGATAAACTGGTTAAGCCATAATAGAATAAAGTAACTTGGCATTTGAATAGGAAATGATTAATTATTCGTCATATAGACTAGGATGTTAGTTATGATTGATTTTGATGATGTCATATATAGATGCCATTATCCAGAGCAAAAAGCTTGCATATTACATTTATATGTTACTTTGACTAATTCTTATATTTAATGTAGATGTGAAGTTTACTAATGAAGAACAATCAATAAAGGAGATCAAGAAGGAAGAACTTGCTTGAATATAATGTGAATATCAACATTCAAGTTCTTGTGATACTGGAAGTCTATTTGATCAAGCGGAAGTTGAAATAGCTTAATTCGGAGCTAAATTAAGCTATTTGAAGCATCAGCATGAATATTATAGTATATGTGAATAGTACACCGTATACATGAATAGTGTCATACAGTATGAACAGTGTCATACGGATCAGTATGTGTTTGCTACAGTGATTTGCTTTGAAAATGATTTGTCTCGAGGTACTCCACTAATTGCCTCAAGTCATTCCCGTTCATTTCTCCAAATTCACTCAGAATGGCAAAATCGTAATTATGTTGAAGTTCAGTTTTAATGGCAAAATCGTAATTTCGATGAACTTCTTATTCTGCCTCCAGTCTCCACGCATGACTCGACATTACTTGCATATGAAAATAGCATTACTCGAGTAAGCTATTGTTCATCATACTCTGTTTGCCTCTGTTCTACGTTTTTCATGGGCGACGTTCAGTGTTTTGATGATATCTTCCAAACCAGAGATCGGATTGAGGTGAAACCAGTGGCATATGAAACTAGACTCCCAATGCGTCATTTTGACATAATATTCAAGTCCAAATGAGTTCATATGAAGGAGCTATGAATTTTTGAAGATGACAGTGAAATCAACGTCACACAGCAGACCAAGCTTTGGTAATGTGAGTGTATCTCACAAACGACAAATCCAAATGAGCTGCAACGAATGCCATTTGAAACTAGACTCAAATAAATTTTCAAAAACATCAAGATCATGAAAAAAAGATCAATTGAAGGAGATATGATGTTTTGAAGTTGATAGTCCTTCGGGATGTTGCAAAAACGCTTATTATGAAGAACCTCCATTCATTTGATGATAACGGACAAAATACAATGAGTTTGGAGCTGATTCTTCTTGCATTGGAAAGAAGACTTAAAGAGCTTTCTGAGGATGGGTAATTTGGAATTAATCATTCTCTTTCAAGAAACCATCCGAAAATTACTTTCATCCTTTACTCAAGTAAGACTTCTTATCTTCGCAAGTAATGTCATTTTACTTGTTTTCAAAGAACCGTTTCAATATTACTTTCAAGTGTAATACCCCGAAATTTGAATTAGGGAATTTAAGGGCCAAAGTGCCAAAATGACCAAAATACCCCTAGGAAGGGTAAATAACTTAGGAAAATGGTGAAAAATCCTAAAAGGCAATGAAATAATTATTTGAATTATGAGAGTATATTATCTCTAATTATGGTAATTTAATAAATTACGAACTTGGAGAAATTGAAGAAGAATGTCCAAAAAGTATTGTAATGACAATAATACCCTTGTAAATTATAGAACAATACAAGAGACATGGAAACACAAGTGTTAATGCAAGAGTTTGGAGGTAATGGGGCATTCTAATTAAGAAAATTATCAACTAGTGATAATAAGGTAATTAAGTAATTTACGGCTAATTACTTAAGTATGAGCAAAGGAAATTTAGAGATAATTATGTGAGGCTCAAAAATTAGTGGAAAATAGTTGGAAATTAGTAAAAATATATTTACTAATTAATTGGAGATTTTTGTGAAAAATAGTTGAGTTTAGGTATTTTTAAGCCTAAATGCGGGAATGGACCAATAAGAGAATTTTGTGGAATTTTTGATAAAAATTTCATTAAGTAATTAATTATGTAATTAAATAAATCATGGAAAATATTTACAAATCCAAAAAAAGTGCTCAGCCAAAAATGGACAAACAAATGGAAGATAAGAGTGAAAAATTTAATATCATGATATTTTTGTATTAAAGCACATGTTATAATATTATATAATATAATTGAATAGGATGAATAGTAATTTAATATATAGGAAACGGATCCTATCTAGAGAATCAGGAATAGGAATTCCAAAGTCAAGGTAAAATATTGATCGGTGAGTTTTTACCTTTAAGTGACCTCTTCCTAAATTAAATTCGTGTAGCGCATTTTCCTAATAAGACGAAATAGGGAAAAATGCGGATGGTCATATTTTGGAATTTGAAGAAAATAATTATAACTCAACATCTAGAGATGAGTTTATAATTATCTGGACATATTTGGAATCGGTGAATTATTATCCAGAGATTGATGATTCCGAAAGCGATTTCCGACACGGACGTGTTCGGACACGTTTTTCGAGAAAACTTCAACTGGATGTTGGAACCACGTAAGGACCGAAATCTAAGTTAAATTAGATATTATTGATGAGGAAGAGAAGATCTTCAAAGTTATGAATCCAGAATTTTGAGATTTCTCCGAAGAGACGCGAAACGGAGACCGAACAGGGAAAATCATCGAACCGCCATAAAGCAAGTTGACTCACCATTTTTGGACCAGTTGTTTGCTGCCAAATCAGCCTTGAATGTCGACCAACATGCTGCATGGCTAGGAATTAAACACCATTATGCTTTGATTTTACATGGTTAAGGGCAAGGGAAAAATTACAAGTCTTGGAAGGGAAAATTACCACATTGGACCCAAACTTTTTCTATATAAAGGCATGAGGGGTCTTCATTTTTCACACCATTCTCTACTCCTCTTGGCCAAAATCTTGAGTGAGAAACAAGAGAGAGAAGCTCGGAAAATTTGTGAAGAAAGTCTTCAACGGGTAAGTCTTTCGGTCTTTAGTCTTTAGTTCGGTAGTTAGTAGAATTGTTAGTTAGATCTAGGAAGTAGGGGATGAGATTCCTATTCTTGTTTTAGGCCTCGTTGCATTGAAAAATATGCCCGAAGAGGTAAAAACATAGTAGGGATCGAGTCTCCGAAAAGTTGAAGCTTTTATAGCTCTTTCAAAATTAGGGGTAGTAATGCTAGAGTATCCTTTAAATTTTCAAGTATGATTAGGATATCATATGGGAAGGGTATTTTAGTCTTGATTTTCGAAAATCATTATGGCGTCGAAGTTACGTGAAATTTTGGGAAGAAAATTTGTAAGAGTAACGAAGTCTTTGGCGAAATTCCGCCGAATAGGGGTATAAGGGCAAAATGATAATTTTTACCTAAAATGCCGAGTTATAATGCCAAATCAATAATGAAGGTGATATTACTCTTATAGGATATCATAAACTCTGATTTACTGCCGTTACGCTGTCCGACGTACCACTGTTGGACATTTCGCCGTTTTCCGTAGAAAGTACGATTTACCGTATTCTGACGGAAGTACCGTCAACGAAGGTACGTTCGCGTACTGGTAACCTTATCTCGATGTTTATGGTTTACATATATGTGGTATGTGTGTTGTAGAGGTGTTATCTTGTGCGAGTGCATATAGCGGTTAGAGGATATGTCCGTATCTTTGGGTGCAATATGTCGATCTGGGGGTGCATATGTCGGTCTGGTGCAATATGTCTGTATGTTGGGTGCAATAGGTCGTATCTTTGGGTGCAATGTGTCCGCATCTTTGGGGGCAATACATATGCATGGGTTGTGGTAGAGTGATTGTTGTCTTGTTGATATTATGGATGTCTCGTTGTATGTCCGTATGTGTATACATAAACATGAGGTTAACCGTTACGAGATCCAATGTGGTAAATTGGATCTCGGCTCTTAACTTAGCATCAAGTTCGGAAGGACCGAGGACCGAGGAGAGAGGAAAGCGCGGGTTCAAGGACCCGGATGAAGACTTTCCGATGTTGTCCTTTACTTTTGATGTTCCGGCGGAAGCCTTTCTTTCGATGTTTTGTACTTTTGAAACACTCGTTCTTTCGTACCGATGTTGTAAAACAGAACTTACGGCTTTTTGAATCTATATATCAGTTACTCTTCCGCTCAAATGCTCTACTCTGATGAAAAAAAAATTAATTATACTGCTTTTAAAAAATCGGGATGTTACACGAAGCTTACTCAAGTAACAAATATATGCTTCGCAAGTAATTTCGTTTTACACCACCGAGACTTCTACTTCTTGGTTATTTTCGATATTACTCAAGTAACAAATGTTGTCTATCAAGTAATATCTTTCCGGTGGGATTTTATTTGAAGCTATTCAATATTACTTTCGGACCTTACTCAAGTAATATTTTACGCTCCGCAATTAATTCGGAAAAAGCCTGCGGAGGTTTCTATTTCTTAAAGAAATAAGATATTACTCAACCGAAAAGCAAGATTTGTGTCAGAAGCATTTATTGCGTGAAAAAGCAGAACACGCAAACGGAATTAAAGCGTGTAGCAGTCGAAGACATTCCAGCTATTATTCTGACTCATCTTCTACACAAGTAGGTGAACGCATTTAATGAAGGCACGTATGTTTAAATGATCTCAACGGATATACACGAAGATTCAACGAAGCCGAGTAGGAAGTGAAACAAGCGAAGCACTTGACGAAACAAGAAAAACGACAAAACATTTAAATTCGCCAACGACTATCTCTCTTTATACAGATGAACACCACAGCGAGCATTTAATGAAGTTAAATGGCGGACAAAAGAGAGAGGAAGCACAAAAGCCCCAGCAGCTATTCTCAACGGACCGAAATTCAAAATTGTTACTATTCACAACGGCCAAAACGCAACGGACGAATGCTTCCAACAATTGTCTATAAATAGAGAAAGAGCGATGGAAGAAGAGCAGAATAACAGAGACACGAGCTTACATCTTCAATATGTCAATACTCTGATATTCACTTACTCTCTGTACTTAATGCTTACATAGTTTACCGTAGAGAGTGAGATGATAGATTATGTACTTCAGATGATTATTATTCATCTACTCGTGAGAGAGTCTAAACACATATTTGATTATCTTCTTAGTGATCAAATCTCAAGGTTGTGGAACCTTTGAGTATGGGTGTACAATTACAACTTGTAAGGGGGTGAGTCCTAGGAGAAAGGATCATCCCGAGTACGAGTCGGTAATTGTATTATGCGTAAGAGGATATCTCGAAAGAGATTGTAAAGGCTGCACAAGTGCCCGGCTAAACTTGTGAGGTTGTAAAGGCTTTTCTTTTGTGCCTTAGGTTAAACAAGGAGATAGTGGATTGAAAATCTCAAGTGAAGCTTGGGACTGGACGTAGGTCATCGTGGATTGGACCGAACCAGATAAATCACGGTTTGCATACTCTCTTCCCTAAACTCTTATATTTCCGGTATATATGTTTGAATGACGACCATTGCTTTATAAATTATTATTGTCATTTAAACCGCCTTCGCAAGTTACGAAAAGATTTATCAAAGTTCCTAAAGTTTTATCGACACCCAATTCACCCCCTCTTGGATGATAGCCGGTCTAACATTTGGTATCGTAGCGGGGCTCTTGTTTAAAGGACTTAACCGTCTCAAGAGTTACAATGGCTAATTTTGGGTGTTGCTTGCTTTCGAAGGTTTTGATTATATTGTTCCACCATTTTTAAAAGATATTGATTTTTGGTTTTGGAAAGCTAGAATGACTAGTTTTATCAAAGCAACGATTTTGATATGTGGGATGTTTTTACAAATGTTTTTGATTTCAAACCGAGAAAGGATTGGACGAAAAAAGAAAAGAAAATATTTTCGTTGAACATTAGAGCAATGAAAATTTTGTACAAAGGCTTTAACCGAAAATGATTATGAGAAAATCAAATGTTGCTCTAGTGCTAAAGATATTTGGGATACTCTTGATTCTATTTATGCTTCTAACAATTGTGTTGAAGTTGAAAGTGTTGATTCATTAGAAATTTCAAACGCACATCTATGAGTGATGAACAAATGGAAGAAGGCGAAATTAGAGAATGTTTTCATGATCCAAATCAACACAAAAGAACAAGAGAAAGATTACTCCCAAGATGAGCTCACGGACGATTGTGATCAATTATTATCTGGAGCTCAAGATGCACCTAAGGTAAACGATTCCAATTCTTCTTGTGTAGATAAGAAAAATGATTTTGGACAATTGCATAATTTTTTTTTCAACCAATCATTGATTCTAAAAGCAAAAATGTTTTCAAAAATAATGCTGGAAAGTTTATTGGGAAGAAAGAATATTCAAATGAGATTTATTTGAATTTTCACTCTGACGACCGACACAATACTTGCATAAAATCTCATAATGCACATCATCATATAATTTGCAATTATTGTGGTAAGTCCGGTCATATTTCTCACACATGTTATATTAGGAGAAATTCTAATGTGAGAAATAAATTTATTTGGGTTCGAAAGGACAAGCAAAGTCCAATGCTAACGATCAAGAACCCAAGTATAAGTGGGTACCAAAATGTCCATATAGTACTTTATGTGTGCAGGATGATTTGAATATCAATGGACATCAATGTACAGAAAAGAGAAAGAAGAAGCCAAAAGTTTCTCATGAGCCTAAAAGGAGACTCACATCTAATAGGAGAACTCTTGGAGCACCCATTGCTAGAATTACAAAGTCAAATCATAAGAAGCAATGGACACCCGCAAGAAGAATACATTCGCCTCAAGAATGGACTATCATAGAGTACCATTCAATTATCCCGAGGAGAACATGAAGAGGAAAATCTCTCAAGTATCAAACCGAAGACTATTAAAGTCTACATTCTCCGAGAGAGTTTTGCGATACCCCGAGAAAACATATGAAGAACCAATGGGTAAGCAAAGCCAATCCTCCAAGTACCTAAGGCAACGATATATGGTAAAACCTCCTACACCATTATCCGAAACATATATTGAGGTTTTATAATTTGTAACCTTAGGAATGAGCATTGCAAATTATTTTAAAATTGGGTATTCACATCCCGATTTATTTTTCAAAGAGATTGCAATGTTCAAGAACTTAATTCTTTATGCATACATGTTGATTTGAAAAGAAAGTATTTCTTTTATGCATAAAGTCATGTTTAATTCATTGAGGTAAATTATCTTGATCTGGTTATACTCTTGGAGTATGTGAATTTTATTCCTACAAGCTAACAATGATTGGATCCAAGTAAGGTTGGATACCAGGAAAGAAAAAAAAAGATTTATATGGTTTTGTAGGATGAGAAAAAGCTTTTCAAGAATGCAACATAGAGAAATGATTCAAGTCTTGAGAAAGCTAAACAAGCTATGCTTGATGTTGATGGTGAACGTCAGAAAAGAAGTTATCTACATCAATCCATCTTAACCAAGTAAACTTCAACAAGGACAAGAGGAATTACGGTGATATCTAACTTTTACCCTATAATATGCTTATATGAAATTCATATTTGGGTAATGAATACTTGTCAATTATTGCATTTCATTAGCAATCAATTTTTCAAAATGTTTTCAGATTGCTAAATGGACCGTAAATGAATTTGTGCATAACCTTATGAGTTTATGTTTTGTGAAATGTACAATTCTAAAATTTGTTTTTGATGTCTATTCACTCTGTTTTGTGAAAATGCAAACAAATGTTTTGAAAAATATTCATGCTTTTATTGCATTCAAATGATGTTTAAAAATTGGAAGTTAAATCTTTGTATACTGAATGTCGAATATGCTTCAAATTTGTCCAGCTAATTTTTACCTGTCATTCACATATTGATCTTTGATATTCAATATGATGCTTGAACTCCTCATTCTTTATTCTCAATTGAATTAGATCTTATATCAAACAAGTTGATCATCTATATGAGTTTCAAGCTTATCTTCAGAAAAAAAAAATTCAATTTGTGAAATCTTATGCTTATTGGATAAATCATTATTCGCCAAGTTATTCCAGTCTTTATGAGTGTTCATTAATGCATTAAATGTTAGTGCATTAACCATTATAGTGGAATAACTTACTAGGATGATATTTTGAAACTCTAGTCATTTGGATTAATGAGTATGTGCTTCATCATCCATGAATCCTAGTATTCACTTTGTTACTCAAACACATCAAGATTTGTCTTCATCCATATTTTGAGTAACTATTTCTATATATTTATATTCTTTCCTTGAATATTCATATATTTCAAGACTCTATTCTAAAAGGCAAGATTATCTCTTGGTCAATAGCAAAGTCATTGTGCTCATATATTTCTGTTGTGCTAAGCATATTTTGATAATGCTCTACCTTCATGACTTTTGCTTTTGAGAAAATTCTTCAACATGTTTAGAGTGAGCATCAATTTTTTTAAAAAATGTGTTACCCGAGTAGCTTTCATAGTCTATAGCGGTAATCCTTTCTCTTCTCATACTTTACTTTTGAAATTGCCCGAGTAATAAATTCATGTGCTTTATATTGCTTTGTGAGCATATTAATTTAAAAGTCAATTACGTGGATCCTGAATTCTACATATTTCATATTTAATAGCCACCCTCTTTGACTTTTCAAATTGATATGTTTCCATTTATTTGGATCCTTTTATCTTCCCGTAGCTTCATTCTTTAACGTGGGTCATGATTTTTTAATTAATGTTTCATTCTACTATTTCCTTCTGCAAATCTGCAATCATTCAATAACTTGTGATTTTCATTCATTTGCTATACACGTCACACCTTCATGGGCCTAGCATTTTTAAATGAAGCTTCTTTTGTCAATGGACACTATTCAATTTTTTTTGAATAAATGTTTTGCATTGCGTTATTGCATTTAAATATTTAAAAAAAAAACGCACGATTTTATTAAATGTGTCATTGTATTTAATATTTTTTTAAAAAAACTGCATTTTTAAAAAAATATATATATTTAATGCTTTATTTCTTTTTGGTATCATTAAAGGGAACTTCATATTTTTTGTCATGCATTTATTAAAGGGGAGCTTCACATTCACATGTTTTTGATATCTTAAAAGCTCATCTCTTTTATTTGAAGAAAACCCTTATTAAATTTGCTCATCTGCATTCACTATGTTTTATTAGTTTTGATGATGAGTTAATATCATATTTTTCTTTCATTATCTTAATTTGAAAATATCATATAGAAAGGAATATTTTGATATCTGATTGCATTAATAATTCTCCCTTGCAAGAAAGTTTTTACAATTATCGCAGAGAATTCGGTCTTACGTGCAAAAATCTTCTTTAATGCTCTACAAGGAGAAATTATTACATTGAGGGAAGATGTTTTGACGCTTAATCATACTTGAAGCTGAGATATGCTCTACAAAGCCACGGGGATTCAACCGAAGTGCATACAGAAGCAAATGAACTTTATCGATCATTCATCATTTGCGTAATCTACATGAGCATTTCTAATCTCTATCTTTTTATATCTAGTAGAAATTCCGCACATGTTTGATTTCAATTTGCTTCAATCTTGAAAGTTTAAGTTTCTTGAAAAACCCTCTCCAAATTGTTTTTCGACATATTTTTATGAAAACTCTTTTCTACTTGCACTATATTAAAAATCAGATACTTTTAAAAAGGGGGAGAAATTTTTTTTTCTTCACAAGTTTATCTCCTTTGCTTCAACTTTTTGCTAATGACAAATAAGGGGGAGAGAATGGCAAGAAAAATATGTTGGGTCTAATATTTTTTCATATTCATACATATTTTTCTTAAAGTATTTGCCATCATCAAAAAGGGGGAGAATGTTAGTTATGATTAGTTTTGATGATGTCATATAGATGCCATTATCCAGAGCAAAAAGCTTGCATACTACATTTATATGTTACTTTGACTAATTCTTATATTTAATGTAGATGTGAAGTTTACTAATGAAGAACAATCAATAAAGGAGACTGAAGAAGGAAGAACTTGCTGAATATAATGGGAATATCAACATTCAAGTTCTTGTGATACTGGAAGTCTATTTGATCAAGCGGAAGTTGAAATAGCTTAATTCGGAGCTAAATTAAGCTATTTGAAGCATCAGCATGAATATTATAGTATATGTGAATAGTACACCGTATACATGAATAGTGTCATACATTATGAACAGTACCATACGGATCAGTATGTGTTTGCTGCAGTGATTTGCTTTGAAAATGATTTGCCTCGAGGTACTCCACTAATTGCCTCAAGTCATTCCCGTTCATTTCTCCAAATTCACTCAGAATGGCAAAATCGTAATTATGTTGAAGTTCAGTTTTAATGGCAAAATCGTAATTTCGATGAACTTCTTATTCTGCCTCCGTCTCCACGCATGACTCGACATTACTCGCATATGAAAATAGCATTACTCGAGTAAGCCATGCGAGTAAGCTTCTGTTTGCCTCTGTTCTACGTTTTTCATGGGCGACGTTTAGTGTTTTGATGATATCTTCCAAACCAGAGATCGGATTGAGGTGAAACCAGTGGCATATGAAACTAGACTCCCAATGCGTCATTTTGACATAATATTCAAGTCCAAATGAGTTCATATGAAGGAGCTATGAATTGTTGAAGATGACAGTGAAATCAACGTCACACAGCAGACCAAGCTTTGGTAATTTGAGTGTATCTCACAAACGACAAATCCAAATCAGCTGAAACCAGTGCCATTTGAAACTAGACTCAAATACCTTTTCAAAAAAATCAAGATCATGAAAAAAAAAAATCAATTGAAGGAGATATGATGTTTTGAAGTTGATAGTCTGTTCAGGATGTTGCAAAAACCCTAATTAAGAAGAACCTCCATTCATTTGATGATAACGGACAAAATACAATGAGTTTGGAGCTGATTCTTCTTGCATTGGAAAGAAGACTTAAAGAGATTTCTGAGGATGGGTAATTTGGAATTAATCATTCTCTTACAAGAAACCAACCGAAAATTACTTTCATCCTTTACTCAAGTAAGACTTCTTATCTTCGCAAGTAATGTCATTTTACTTGTTTTCAAAGAACCGTTTCAATATTACTTTCGGAGCTTACTCAAGTAACAAATATATGTTTCACAAGTAATTTCGTTTTACACCACCGAGACTTCTACTTCTTGGTTATTTTCGATATTACTCAAGTAACAAATGTTGTCTATCAAGTAATATCTTTCCAAAGATGGGATTTTATTTGAAGCTATTCAATATTACTTTCGGACCTTACTCAAGTAATATTTTCTGGCTCCGCAAGTAATTCTTGGAAAAGCCTCTGGAGGTTTCTATTTCTTAAAGAAATAAGATATTACTCAACCGAAAAGCAAGATTTGTGTCAGAAGCATTTATTGCGTGAAAAAGCGTAACACGCAAATGGAATTAAAGCGTGTAGAAAGCCGAAGACATTCCAGCTATTATTCGACTCATCTTCTACACAAGTAGGTGAACGCATTTAATGAAGGCACGTATGTTTAAATGATCTCAACGGATATACACGAAGATTCAACGAAGCCGAGTAGGAAGTGAAACCGAAGCGAAGCACTTGACGAAACAAGCAAAACGACAAAACATTTAAATTCGCCAACGACTATCTCTCTTTATACGCATGAACACCACAAATGAGCATTTAATGAAGTTAAATGGCGGACAAAAGAGAGAGGAAGCACAGAAGCCCCAGAAGCTATTCTCAACGGACCGAAATTCAAAATTGTTACTATTCACAACGGCCAAAACGCAACGGACGAATGCTTCCAACAATTGTCTATAAATAGAGAAAGAGCGATAGAAGAAGAGCAGAACAACAGAGACACGAGCTTACATCTTCAATATGTCAATACTCTGATATTCACTTACTCTCTGTACTTAATGCTTACATAGTTTACCGTAGAGAGTGAGATGATAGATTATGTACTTCATGATTATTATTCATCTACTCGTGAGAGAGTCTAAACACATATTTGATTATCTCGCTAGTGATCAAATCTCAAGGTTGTGGAACCTTTGAGTATGGGTGTACAATTACAACTTGTAAGGGGGAGTGAGTCCTAGGGAGAAAGGATCATCCTGAGTACAGAGTCGGTAATTGTATTCTACGTAAGAGGATATCTCTGAAAGAGATTGTAAAGGCTGCACAAGTGCCTTGGCTAAACTTGTGAGGTTGTAAAGGCTTTTCTCTTGTGCCGGTTAAACAAGGAGATAGTGGATTGAAAATCTCAAGTGGAGCTTGGGACGGACGTAGGTCATCGTGGATTGGACCGAACCAGGATAAATCACGGTTTGCATACTCTCTTCCCTAAACTCTTATATTTCCAAGTATATATGTTTGAATGACCGACCATTGCTTTATAAATTATTATTGTCATTTAAAGCGCCTTGAAGTTACGAAAAGATTTATCAAAGTTCCTAAAGTTTTATCGTACACCCAATTCACCCCCTCTTGGGTGATAGCCAGGTCTAACATAGGAGTGGTCATGAAGCCCAGAGCCCAGTGCGTTCACCCGAGCCTAGAGAAAAGTCACCCTGCGCGGCCCAAAAAAACTCATCCCGAAAAAAATTGGGTACATTCGGGCAGGGTATGCCACTATGCCCGGTAAGTATATACAATATTATATTTTATATAAATATTTCTTATAAATCCAGTGATATGTTTCTTCGGCCCTTTCCTTTCTCTCATCAGGTAAGGGTCATTTTGCAAGTATAAGCTATAGGTAAGTTGTAGCCTTTCTAATTTACAAGTAGATTTCTTCTTTTCTTATTTACTTTGTGATATACTCCCTCCAGTCCTAATTATAGGACAACATTTAGGAGTTGGTTTTGATCCTAATTATATTATAACATTCTAATTTTTTGTCAATTTCTTCCTAAAATACCCTTATTTTTATTCTCTCAAGTGTGTTTGGTTTTTGGTGAGTATATGTATTTGGGTGGTGAAACTTTTAAGTTGTTGAATTTTAACTTATTTATCGATTAGCTGATATTAATTTACCAATATATATATAGACACACACACACATATATATACACAGCCACACACATATATAAACACACACACACAAACACAGTATAGATAGATAGATATATATATATATATGTGTGTGTGTGTGTGTTTTTGTATGTTTATACGTGTATGTAGATATATGTACACACACACACATATATATGCATGTATGTATATCTATATGTATACAACTATACATATATATACACATATATGTATATATAACAATACCATTATTTCAATTAGAAAGCGTGTGGAAAGGAAAATTCTAAGTCAGAGAGGTATGTGGCAGTGGCTATTGATTCAAATTCAATCTTGAATCCAAACATGTTTAAAGAAGACTATTAGATGTGCTGGTGAGAAGGTTTGATCAAGCAGTGTGGAATCTTCTAAAAAGGAGTAGAGGTAGACTGAGGAAACACTCAATGAAATTATTAAGAGAGATTTTTTGGTTAACAATCTATCTAAAGATTTAGTTTTCAATAGAGCATAATGGCATCATGCGTATATGTAGCCAACTCCACTTAGCCCGAGAAGACTTTGTTGCTGTTTAGTAGTTGTTGTTGTTGGATAAAAGATTTCTCTATTTTTCAACATAATATCTACGACAAAACTTGAAAGACAAATAAATAAAAAGCAAAAGTAAAAGAAAAAAGAAAAACAGAATAGAAAATACTACCTCCGGTTCTTAATATAAGACATTTGAGAAATTGATCTTGGTTCTAAATGGACGCGGCTTTAGTTCACTACTAATCACTTCCTCAAAACAGCGCCATTTTGGCGCAAAAGTGACACTGCTCCTCTTTTTTTTTTTTACACACACACATATTTCAGGTACTGTAGATATTAAAAAGATACTTCAAGATACTGATCGTACTGAAAAAATACTGACTGGTACTTCATGATCTTGAAAATTTATTTTAGGATGTTGAAAAAATATTTTAGGGTACTGATTGGTACTAAAAAGATACTTCAGGATACTAACTGAGGATAATGGTTGGTATCGAAATAAAATATTTTTTCAAGATTATGAAGTATTTTTTCGGTACCAGCTAGTATCCTGAAGTATCTTTTTAGTATCAATCAGTACCCTAAAATATTTTTTCAACATCCTAAAATAATTTTTCAAGATCATGAATTATTTTTTCAGTACCAATCAGTATCCTGAAGTATCTTTTTAATATCTACAGTACCTGAAATATGTGGGTGTATAAAAAAAATAAAAAAGAGGAGCAATGTCACTTTTGCGCCAAAACGGCGCTGTTTTGAGGAAGTGATTGGCAGTGGACTGAAGCCACGTCCGTTCTAAATATAAGACATAGTTTTCATATGTCACTATTTTTTTAATTTACCCCTGTTGATGCTCCCTCAACAATAATCAAGAAGAAGAAGAGAGGGAATTAATAAAGATGATTAGGGTATTTTAAAAAATACATGTCATATTAACTAACTTAACCAACTTCCTTAACCTAATCAATTTAGGTAAATATGTCATATATGAAAGTGGAGCTTAATCATCAAGAGGGGGTGAATTGGGGATTTTAAAATTCTTTTCAAACTGCTCTGTTTTTAACACTAAAAACAGAGATAAGCAAAGTATGAGAAAGGAAAGCAAGACACCAGGAATTTATACTAGTTCGGTCCAATCTCTTGACCTACGTCCAGTCCCGAGACACTCTGGGATTTCACTATCTCAATTGATTACACTCTCTGTAACTCTAGAGTAATTCTCTCAGTAGAACTTACTCTCCCTTACAAGTTGCAATCATATCCCAATCTCCAAGTCCCCTGACTTGAGATTCTTACAATAGATGTTTTACAATAAATGAACTCTCTCTAGGAGTGGATAAATATAATCACTGAAGTACAAATCTATCAAAAGATACTTTTCACAAGAAAACTCAAAGAGTAGTTGGAAACTTGAATGATTTTCGTTTTCTTCATATTAGTTGTTTAGAAGAATTGAATGCATCTCTATTTATACAAAGAGAGCATTAAATGACCGTTGTAATCTTCAATGTAACCGTTGGAGACATTCAGGAAGGATTAGGTTAAGCTTTGGTCTTCTTCTGTCTCTACTCTTTGCTTAATCCAGTTGCACAAAAGTTTATGGTTGACTTCTTGAATATTAATCCGTTGGAAGAGCAACTACTGAATGTGAAAAGGAAACATTAATCCCTTTGCAACGTGTATAGAATGATTGTCCAAAAGGATGCAAGTTTTCTAAACTTTGCATTTAATGTGCTGATGTCACTTTTTGCTTTTGTTTAAATCTTCATTCAATATCCTCTAAATCATCTAAAACTCAATAACAGACTGATTAAACATAGTTAGGAATAGTAATGACTGATGATAGGAAGTATTAAGATCAAACATGAAGATTTCACAAATTTGTGCAATTTGATTTTCAAACACAGCGACACAAACTCGAGTTTGTTCACACAAACTGGAGTTTGTAGAAGGCCAAACTCGAGTTCCCAAATCATAAACCGAGTTTCCTTCTTCCGAGACGAATGTCGCAAGTTGAGTTTTGAAGCATATTTTGAAACATTGAGCAAACTCGAGTTTGTTAATGACTAACTCGAGTTTTGAACTTTTATAGTGAAAACATGGTTAAGTCCAAAAGCTCAAAACTGAAGTTTCCAAATGTAAACTTGAGTTTTCAAATTACTGAAATGAGCAAAGCTCTATGTAAGGCACAAACTCAAGTTTCCAAAACTAAACTTGAGTTTCCTTCTCAAATTAAAAACCTTTGAAAATCTTTGCCAAGTGAAAACTGGAGTTTTGAAAACAAACTGGAGTTTCCTCCCAGTGGATGAAACATGATAACTTTCTGTCAAGCACAAACTCGAGTTTACAAATACAAACTTGAGTTTCCTCAAATCTTTGGAAAACTTAGAAAATGCTTGGCCAAGTGCAAACTGGAGTTTTCTTGGGATGAAAAATATGTAGGCTCTCTGCCAAGCCCAAACTCGAGTTTGGAAAACACAAACTCGAGTTTGGTCAAGTTCTCAAAACTTGACAAAACTCTTTGTTTGGTGCAAACTGGAGTTTCCATATGAAAACTGGAGTTTGCTTAAGTTCAAAACTTTGGGAGCTCTCTGTATGACCAAAACTCAAGTTTACAAAACCCAAACTCGAGTTTCCACATAAGAGAAAACTTTTACAAACTTTCTGATAGATGAAAACTAGAGTTTGTAAATCAAAACTGGAGTTTTGTATTCTTCAGGAAATATTGAAGTGTCTATGTATGGTACAAACTCGAGTTTGTCTTGATGTGAAAAACTTGAGTGCTCTTCTATATCTTACAAACTCGAGTTTGCCTAAGCAAGACTAGAGTTTTCTTTAGTTTATAAATTTGAGCTACTTTCTGTCAAGTCCAAACTCGAGTTTTGCCTTCCAAAACTTGAGTTTGCCTTTGACAGTAAGCTTTTCAACTTACAAAGACAAACTTCAACTTGTGTTTACAAATGTCAGTTATCATCAAAACACATAGAGAACTAACATTCTCCCCCTTTTTGATGATGACAACACTTGTAAACCAAGAATTTCAAGAGTTTGAGAGAATTTGAATTTTGAAATGAGGTTTTGCAATTGACAGTAGTTTAAACTTCAAAAGTTTTGACAGAAGCAACACTTTAAAATACTTGGTCATTTTGAAATTGGTTTTGCACATTAGATAATCACAACATTTTGACATATCAGAGATAAGCAACAAAAGCCACAAAATGCATTCGTTCATCAGTCATTACATTAGAACACTGAAATACTAAAGTTTCATATTCATTCATTAAAGTGCAAAGCTACATCAGTTCAATATCAAAATGAAGTACAAAAACTAAAATGCATCAATTACACAAACATACACACTCAAACTCACTACACAACTACACAAATCTTCTCTACTCAAGACTACTCTTGGCTTTTCTCTCCCCCTTTGTCATCTTCAAATGAGGGTGGAGCTGAGATAGAGGGTTCATGGAGAGGGTCTATAAGAGGAGTAGGAGGAGGTGAGTCTAATTAAGCAATGAATGTAGGTGATTGTGGAAGAATCTCAGTGGTGGGAGTCTGAGAGGGATGAATAATCTCAGTGGCTGGGGTATATAGAGAAGAGGGAGGTATAATCTCTGTGGTAGGTGTGGAAGTACGAATAGGGGAAAAGGGGACTATGGGAGTGGATGGTTCAGGTGAGGAGGTAGGAACCTGAGGAATGGTAAAAGTGAACGAGGGTGATGAGGATGGTGTAGGATCAGGTTTAATGTCAACATCTGGACCAAACTCAAAACTAGAAGGACTAGGATCAGTAAAGGTACCAAAAGCAGAAGAAGAACTAGGATGAAGGTGCTTCAGAACCTTGTCCAACTTGTCACTTAAGCTCACATTAGAGACCATTAAAGTGGTGAGCTTAGCATCATGGTCCAACATATGACCAGTAAGGTCCTCAACTTTCTCCTTTATAGTGTCAACTGTTTCCTTCATGGCATCCTGTGCATCAACCATCTCATGATTACCCCTTTTCACTTCAGCTGCCAACCTTCCTACTTCAAATTCCATTCTGATAGACAAAGAGGTGATAGTAGCATCCACAATAGCTTTCACTCTTGCTTCAAAGTTAGTAGATGGTGGAGCTAATTGGGCTTCTTGTGCTTGTGCTTGAGAAGATCTAGCATGAGAGGCTCGGATCTAGAGGGAGCCCTTGATTGGCCAGAGCCCTCACCTTCAAAGGTAATCTTCATGTAATTTAGTTGAGATTTGCCAAAAACATGAGAGGTCTTGATGGAGTCAGGAGGGCCAAGAAACCAGATCTTGTGATAGAATAGGATCACTGACACAAGAGATGGAAATGGGATATGGGAAGGTCTGCGAGAGGAAAATTTGAACTTCACCATTTCCTGGAAGATCCAGTGTCTTTAAAGGCACTTTATTGACAAGAGCAGCAAAGAGAGGGTAATCCTTCTTTGCAAAGTGTGTGTAGTTGCCACCCTTTTGTATGAAGTTCCTAAAGTAAATGTACCATAGGACTCGATTGATTGGGGGCATAGACACTGGAGAGAAAGATAGGGTGTGTAATTCAGCTTCTGGGATAAGCTCATTTGGTCTGAGAATTTCAAAGATCTCTCTGTTGCTAAATTGATTGTTGGAACAGGAGATGGATTGGCAATTTTCAGGATAGTGTTGATGATGGAAGCAGAAAGGGTGAATGTTACTCCTTTGACAGTGGTAGAGACTCTCTCTTCAACTAACTCTCCCTCAGAATCTAGGATATTGTCATAAATCATATTGAAAAAGAAGACCTTGACAATGTTGGGCGTATATGAGGCAGAGATAGAAAGGAATGACTCATAGTCTTTTAACAAAGGGAATAAGTCTAAGCTACACTCATCTTTCAATTTGTCTAAGTAGACAGAAACAAAGGGACAAAATTCTTTGTTAAGATAGGAATCTTTGAATTTTGCAGCTAGATCATTTGAAAGGATAGTAGAAGTGAAAGCAAACCCTGAAGGAGGAGTGTCATGGTTATAGATTTTAGTGATGGCATTTGGCTCAACTGAAAGCTCCTTATCAGGCTGAGTAGTAGATGAAGCTTGTGAAAGACTTGGCTATTACCCAAGAGGGGGGTGAATTGGGTGTTTGATAAAAGTTTAGGAACTTTGAAATTCTTTTCGCAACTTATTGAAAGCGGTTTGAATGACAATAATAATTGATAAAGCAATAGTCAATCATTCAAACATGTATGAAAATTCAGATATATATATGCTGGAAATATAAGAGATAAGGGAAGAAAATATGCAAACCGATTTATCTTGGTTCGGCCCAATCCTTGACCTACGTCCCGGTCCCCAAGCTCGCTGAGATTTTCAATCCACTATCTTCTTGTAACTTGATTACACGTTACGTACTTGGAGTAATCCTCTCACTAGGATTCACTCCCCTTACAAACCGTAATCAATACACTTGCTTGATCACACACTCGTACTCGAAGTAATCCTCTCCCTAGGATTCACTCCCCTTACAAGCCGTAATCAACACAATGTGTTTCCCACTCAAGATTACCCAATCTTGAGTATCTCACAGAATAGAATGATAGAATGTTTACAATAACTCTTCTCTCTCTCGAAGTAGATGGATGAGCACCGAAGCACAATTACAAGTCATCTCACTCTCTATGATAAGCTATGTAAACATTAAGAACAGAGAGTAAATGATATGAAAATCAGAGTATTAGCATCTTGAAGATGTCAGCTTGTGTCTCTGCATTTTTCTGCTCTGTGTACTCTGTGTTCTCTACTTGAATAATTCAAATCTTCAGGTATTTATGCTAGTTGAAGCTTATGACCGTTATAGATCCGTTCAGACTTGAACCCATTCGAAAATGTAGTCATTATGAGTGTTTCTCCATGGATCTAGATGTTATGAACAATGTTGTTTGAATATAGTCATTGGGAACTTTTGCATATTTGAATATTTGAAATTTTGGCTCTTCAAGAATGTGTCCCATGTGGTCTTGTCTGAAGAATGATGATGTTCAGCTTTAGTTGGTGGAGGCATTGTTGTCTGCATTCAAAAATGGTTGGTCTTCTTTCCAGGCTGTCTTCCATTTGCTTTGTTTGAGAAGATATAATAAAATAACACAAGTGGCTCATGGAGTTGCTTTATTTGACTTTAAAGCAAATTCAAATCTTCTCAAGTCTGAAGTTAAAGCATATCAAAGACATTGGACATTCGAATCCATTACTTCTGAGTATTCAATTTCGTTTCCTTATTGAATTACGTCTTCTTTCTTTGATTCGAAAATCAGCATCAATTTTCATCTTCAAGCTTGTGACAATGATTTTGATTTACGTCAAGTTTGATGTAATCTCAAACTTTAATCACCTGTAACTTACACAAAAATGATATAAATGATGTTAAGAAGTAGTATAAATCATTTGGGTAATCATCTAGATGTTTATCAAAGGAATCAAGATTTTCGAAATGCTGATTTTCCGAAGCGGAGATGAAAACTCGAGGTTTCATTTTCAAAACTCGAGTTTTGAGGTTGCATTACTCCGTTGCTCTCTATCGACCAAAACTCGAGTTTTAGTTTCACAAAAATCGAGTTTGGAAGATGCTCCAAGTTCGCTGCTCTCTGTAACTCGAAAACTCGAGTTTTGTTCTTGCAAACTCGAGTTTTGACTTTGTTGACCCTTCTTGAACAAACCGTCTACTTTCGAGGGTCATATCTCCCTGGTAGGAACTCCGTTTTGGTTCGTTCAACTCTTGATGGAAATCTATTTGAGTCTACTTTCATATGCCACTGATTTCAGCTCAATCCAATATGTAGTTTGTGAGTTACACTCAAAACATTGAAGCTTGGTTTGCTATGTGGCGTGGATTTATCTGTCATCTTCCACAATTCATAACTCCTTGATATGAACTCTTTTGAGCTTGGATTTTATATCAAACTGACTCATTAGGAGTCTAGTTTCATATGCCACTGGTTTCACCTCAATCCGATTTCTGGTTTAAAAGATATCATCGAATTACCAGACGTCGCCCGTGCTGAATGTGAAATAGAGTGGAGTCAAGAGTCGATGACCACCGGAAACTCGAGTTTTGCTAGTCCAAAGACGCCGAGATGCTTTGAAGACACTTGATAACTCGAGTTTTGATGGATGTCTCGAGTTTTCCAAGTCCAGTTTTCCTAAACTCGAGTTTTGAGTTCCAAAACTCGAGTTTTCTCTTACCGAGGAGCAAATCATTGTAGCGAAGTAGAAACTCAAGTTTTGATGGGCGACTCGAGTTTTCTCATCCCGGTTGATTTTTGCTGACTTTAAATCTAAATTGAGCCATTCCAACTTTCATATGATCTTGGAGACTTCTATAATCAATCTTGAAACTTGAATAATGATATCTTCATTTCATTCAAAGAAGTTCTTCCTTCTTCCATCTCCCAACTTGATCATTCTTCATCATTTAACTTGGGCTCATTATTCTCTCATGCCTTCTACCTTCTTCAATATCTTCTCTTCTTGATTATTCCCAAAATGCTTTGAGAACTTCTTGCTTCCTTGACATTATGATATTCCCATTATATTGTGTGCAAGAACTTCTTTCTTCAATCTACTTTCTTGATCATTCTCCAATATTAAACTTTGCATCTACATTAAATATAAGAGTTAGTCAAAGTATAATGTAAATGTAGTGTGCAACATTTTTGCTCTTAAGAATGGCATCTATATAAGACATCATCAAAACTAATCAAAACCAACAGCTTGTACCTTTGATGGTATTTGCTTCTTCTCAGTGGCTTGGGACCCCGAAGTTGTCTTGGATTTCTTTGATTTAGGAGGCTTGGAAGACTTAGCAACCTTCTTCTTCCCTTTGCCCTTCACAGGTTCTGGTTTAGTCCTCTTCTGCGATGGAGACACAAAAGGTTCCTAGAAGGAAACCCCTTTGGATTTGGGAGATGATTCAGAGGGAACCCCAGGGATGGATTTGTCGACTCCATAGTGGAAATACCTGGGTGTGGATTTCAACCTCCTAGGTCGCTGAAGAGGAGAGGGTGTCGATGATTTTGACCCTTCATGATCTGATCCTGCGTCGTGAGTGGTCTTAGCTGAGGATTTGGAGGCCATTTAGGGTTTTGGTGAGAGGAATTTGTCGAAAGTGGTAAGAGACAAAGAGAATAGAGAATAGCTAGGGCAAAACTTGAGTTTTTAGTAGAGTGTAGACGAACAGGCATAGCAACTTATATATAAAGACCGCGACAAACTTGAAAGTTGAGCTTAATCACCAAGAGGGGGTGAATTGGGGATTTTAAAATTCTTTTCAGAGTGCTCTGTTTTTTAACAATAAAACAGAGCTAAGTCAAGTATAGGGAAGAAGACCAAGACACAAAGATTTATACTGGTTCGGTCCAACTTCTTGACCTACGTCCAGTCCCCAGACTCTCTGAGATTTTCACTATCTCAATTGATTACACCCTATGTAACTCAAGAGTAATTCTCTCACTAGAACTTACTCCCCCTTACAAGTTGCAATCAATATCCCAATCTCCAAGTCCCCAGACTTGAGATTCTTACAATGAAATGATTCACAATAGATGAACTCTCTCTAAGAGTGGATAAATATAAACACTGAAGATCAATGTATCAAAAGATACTTTACAAGTGAAAACTGAAAGAGTAGTTGGTAAACTTGAATGCAATTCGTTTTCAAAGATGTGTTGTTGAGAGGAATTGAATGCAACTCTATTTATACAAAGAGAGCATTAAATGACCGTTGTAATCTCCATTATAACCGTTGGTGCATTAATCTAGCTGTTGGAGGCACTTTGGTGTCTTCTCTCTCTACTCTTCAGTTAATTCCTTTTGTTCAGAGGATTAGTGTTGACTTCCCTTGTAATAGATCCGTTAGAAGAGCAGCTACTACTTAGGGAAAGCAGACATTAATCACTTTGCAATGTGTGGATAATGATGGTACAAAAGGATGCAAGTTTTTTGAGCTTTGCATTTAATGTTCTAACATCACCTTTTGCTTTTGTTCAAATCTTCATTTAATATCTTCTAAACCTTCTGAAACTCACTAACAAACTGATTAAACATAGCTGAGAATAGTAGTGAATGTTGATAAGAAGTATTAAGATCAAATGGGAAGATTTCAGGAATTCGAGCAAGTTGATTTTCAAAAACCAGCGACACAAACTCGAGTTTTGTTTATCCAAACTTGAGTTTTTGACTTTTATAGTGAAAACATGTTTAAGTCCAAAAGCTCAAAACTAGAGTTTCCAAAATGATGAAATGAGCAAAGCTCTCTGTAAGACACAAACTCGAGTTTCCAAAACTAAACTCAAGTTTCCAAAACTAAACTCGAGTTTCCTCTTAAAATTGGAAACCTTTGAAAATCTTTCCTAAGTAAAAACTGAAGTTTCCAAATCTAAACTGGAGTTTTATTTATGATTAATCAATATGAGCTAATAGCTGAAAGAATTGCTCGTGGTGAAATACCAACTGAAAAATGTTTAAATCAAGAGACAACCTTAAAGCGACCTGGAGACACTCTTTGGGCTTTCCATTTTGGTACGATTACAAGTGTTATCAAAATGACTCTTGATTATTATTTTTTAATGTTAAGTTGAAGTTTTATTTTATTTTCTTGTCTAAATTATTTTGTTTTTTTAAATACATTTAAAACTTTCATTAAAAAAATAAAATAAAATCGGGGGCTCTGCCCCTGAATCCCCCTCACTAATTGTACAAACACAAACACAAAATCCTGGCTTCGCCACTGCTCCCAACAAAAGTATCTCTTCTATGACTCAAACTCAAAACCTAGAAAGATCTAACAAAGCTTTATATTGCTAGACCAACTTTATGTTGGTATTTTTTTTATTGTTTCTTACAGGAAAAAAAAAATTCAACCCTGCCCAACCTAGCCAAAACTCTTAACCAGACCAATAAAGGAATTGATTACCTAATCTCACCGGTTGAACTGGGTATGATATCCATATAAATAGTTGGGTTTAAGTATTGAATTTGTAACCATCAATTCTAATTTCATAGCCACTTGAACCTATATTTATGATTTATTTTTTAAGAATTTTTTAGATTTAACTTTGGAAACTTAAAAGTGTGATTTGGGTAGCTTTTAACAACAATTAATTTATTGTTTTATCTGAAAAGGGCAAAAAGATTTTGGGTCTGTTTGGGATAGCGGTGACAAAAATGACTTATTTACAATCTTAAGATATAAAAGTCAGATAGTTAATGTGATTTGTATTTAGAATGACGGTGAGAGAAGTGAATTTTTTCAAATGGGCTCTTGTTTGAAAAGTCAATTGAGAAAATAAAAGTGTAAATGACATGAATTTTATTGAATAATATATATATGTGTGTGTGTGTGTGTGTGTGTTATATATTGTGATAATTGAAGATAAAAATTAAAATTAAAATTTGATAAAAAAAAGAAATTATTATTAAGAAAATAAAATAAAAACTCTAAAGTAGTTAATTAAATACATTTTAATGGATAAATTAGAATACATGAAAATGTGTATTTAATAGTACATTTTTTATTGATCACTTATCCCTAACATTTTTCTCCAGAAACTAAAAAAAAGTCACGTCAAAAACTGATAAAAGTAACTTTTATCAGGAGTCATTGTTTTAAATAAATCCATCTAAAACCACTGTTATTCAAAACGATTCATTTTTTTCCATTGGGTTTAAATCAATGTACACTTGGCTTTTTTCTCCTTGATGATATGCCAAACAGGCTCGATGTATAATCATATGTAGTAGTAGGGTTTAAATTTGGATCCATGTTTTGTTTGGGACCCAGATAAACTGAAATTGAAGAACAGTTAAATTCGTGTGGATCCATGTTTTGTTTGGGACCCGATAAACTGAAATTGAAGAACAGTTAAATTCAGGTGGATCCATGTTTTGTTTGGGATTTGGATAAACTGAAAGAAAAGTTAAAATAGTGTTTCCATGATCAGTTTGGAACCGGTAAAACTGAAAGACCAGTTAAAACGTGTTTCCATGATCAATGTGGAACCCGGTAAAACTGAAAGAACAATTAAAATGTGTTTCCATTGGAACCCGGTAAAGCTAGAAGAACAGTTAAAACGATGTTTCCATGATCAGTTTGGAACCCGGTAAAATTGAAAGAATAGTTAAAACGACATTTCCATGATTAGTTTGGAACTCGGTAAAACTGGAAGAATAATTAAATCCGCGTTCCTTAATTGGACCCCAGTAAAACTGAAAATTATACAGTTAAATCCGCGCTCCTTAATTGGACCTGGTAAAACTAAAAATTATACAATGAAATCCGTGCTCCTTAATTGGACCTCGGATAAACTAAAATTATGCAGTCAAAACGTGTATCCATTGGACCCTGGTAAAACTACAAGATCAGTTAAAACATGTATCCATTGGAACCAGGTAAAACTGCAAGAACAGTGTTTCTATTTGAAGCCGGTAAAACTAGAAGGCCAACGTGGCCATGATGCATCAAAATCGTTGTCTGGGGTAAGAAGACGAATCGTCATGCTGACCCTGATCAGGTCGAAATGTTTAGAGTTTGGTTATGACACTGAATCTGAACATGTGATGGATTGCTCTTACTCCAGATTAAATTCTGGTCGGATGAGCCGGAATGTTATGTGATGGATTAAAGAAAAACCTCGCTAAATATAATTCCCAGGTGATACCGGATGAATATTCTACGCAATATATTTTTGACTTTGGCCCAGTCATCAAATAGAACTCTGAAAATAAATTCGAGTTCATAAAGTGTAACGAATGCAATGTGGAAATAAAGGTGAGAGATCAAGCCGGGTTGAACAAGCAATAAGCAAGCTGAACGGTTTACGCAAAAAGTAAGTATTTGTCATTAACTTTGGATTGCTTACATGCTATGAATTGCAGGAATAGAAACCGGGTAATTCTCTTGGGAAAAATTGCTACGAAAGCAAGCAAGGGACCCTATTTCTTCTCTAACAATCCGGATTGGGGGGAAGAACGGTGGTTAAGACGTATAACCCGGGACCCGGTATCTGAAGTACGAGATAGTTGCTTGAGCTTGGAACTCGGATCTTGGACATGTTAATGCAAAGGAGAATCCGAGTCGATTGAAAAGAAATACAGTCCCAACCAAAGAAACCCGGACCACGAATCTTGGGACAATTCACAACTTCAACACAAATGAATGCAAAGATCATCGGAACTCGGACAAAAGCTGAACAACGCGGGAATAAAACCCATCTCAAGTTGGAACTCGGATAAACTGTGTAAGTAAGGTTAAATACGCGTTCCGCATCAAACAAATCAATGCACCCCAGCAGCCCAGAGACCTGAACTACCGGCCTGGGGGGCAACTGTTATGGACTCAAATATGAGGCCCATCCAAGGTGTGGCCCAACAAGAGGTAATCAAACATGACACAGACATTACGACACAACGTTTGAGCTTGGAGGCACAAGAGGCTCACAAGTCCAAACCCTAACCCTAAAGGTAATCTCTATAAATAGGAAGTTAACCTAAAAGGTACACACATTCTACACTCTCTTTGAATTTACAATACTGCCGTCACTGTGCACACACTCCACCCCCTTTGGCTAACGCCTAATTGTGTACAGTAATCCGCTATTCTCATAGGTATCTAACCCATAGATATCTAGGAGAGGGTCTTCAGATCCTATATCAATATACTAGTCCTATAGGGCTAGACATCTGTATTCTACATCAGAACGCAGCCTAACCCTACAAATCTTCCACCTACAGATTTGTGAGTTATTAGAAGCAAAAATAGCAACCCTAGCTGGGTAGGGCCAAGGGGTTATAGGGTATGGGCCTAGGCCTATTATAAGAGACCCTAAAACTACCAGTAAATTAAATTAAAATAAAGTAAGGAGCGTGACAATGATGTGGCATTATCATTTTAGCCTTTTCATTATTCTTTGTTCCCACTTTCTAAAGCTGCTCTCTCTCTCTCACATGAATCCATTATCAAGCGCCTTAAACGAAAAAAGTATTGTGAATAAATAAAGTGTTATTACTATTCATTCAAGAAGGGTCCATATTATTATTGGTATCCTTTGATGGAATTTTCTTTCTTGTTTATATACTTTTGAATTATTGGTTTTAATCCTGTTGATTTCATAAAATTTGGTTTGAGTTTAACAACCGCCCTATGTATTTTTAAAGTTTTTATTTTTATTTTTATATTGGTTCATATATTTAAACTCGAACCAATCCTTATAAAATTATATGGAGCAATTAAAACTAATGATATGAAACTTTAAGGATTAAAAATAAAAATCGATCAAATTGTAAGGATCAATTCATAATAAATTGAGAGGATTAAATAAATTTTAAAATTTATTTAAAGGGATAAATTCATAATTGCACTTTATGATTTAATAGTAAAAGATTTATCAATTTTGAAGATGGAATGTCACCTAGAGGGGGTGAATAGGTGATTATAAAATTCTTTCGCTAATTGCTCAAGAGCTCTTAAACAGAGGAGAGAAGAACAATGAACACAAGAGATTATACTGGTTCGGTCCAACTCTTGACCTACGTCCAGTCCCCAGAAACACTCTGAGATTTCATTATCTCGAAACTTGATTACATACTCTGTAACTCTCGAGTAATCCTCTCACTAGGACTTACTCCTCTTACAAGTTGTAATCAAATAAACACAGACACAATTACACACTCTGTACTTGAGATGATCCTTTCACTAGGCTCACTCCCCCTTACAAGTTGTAATTGTACACCCACACTTAAGTTTCCACAACCTTAAGATTTAACAACTAAGATAATCAAATAGTGTTTAAATTCGTCACTGAGTAGATAAGTGATAATCACTAAAGTACAGAAAAATATTCGAAGATATTAAATGAAACTAACGAAACAGATTATTGCAATAAATTCTAATTGAATGCACAACGTTTTGGTAGTTGGTGAATTGAATGCTTTTGGTATTTATAATTGTTGCAATTAATGACCGTTGGTGAAGCTTGAAGATTAACCATTGTGACTCTTCAAAATATAGCCGTTAGATTGAAGAAGCTTGGAAGCCACATTCGCCGTTTAATGATCCAGGTGGATTTGTGCCGTTATGACATTCTTTCGTTCCTTCTGTTTTGCCCGTTGTGAAATAGCATTTATTGCGAGATAGGAATGGCAGGAATGTCTTTCGAATGATCAGAGATATGGTTGCTGTGATTGTGTCTCAATATGGTAACTGCATTTAATGCGTTTTAACACACAAATTGCTTTACAACAATTTGTTGTTAATCCTTCGTATAATTATCTGAAACTCATTAACAAACTGATTAAAAGCATTTAAGAATAGTAATGAGTGAAGATATGAAGTAATGAAATCACACACAATGATTTTTGAATATATGGAGACGGTGATTTTGAAAACAGAGAAGATTAACTTTCAGATAAGAAGTTGATGCCTTGAGGTAGTGACTTGAAGCAAGAAAATAAATGACTCAAGGCAAGTTAATTTTATAAGAGAATTAAAGTCTAGAAGAAGTTAACTTGAAACTTTGACTAGAGGCAAATTCGTTTTCCACAAGTTAAAAACGCAAGTTATAGGAAATGGCAACTTGACTGGAGGTAAAAATAATTGCCTTGAGTTGGTGACTAGAGGCAATGACTTGATAAGCAAAAGTCAAGAGCAATTCTTTTCGAAATGCACAAGTTTAATATTTTAACTTGAAGTTTGAAAGTCATGTCTTGAGTTAATGACTAGAGTCATCAACTTGATATCCAAGAGTTAAAAACAATACTTTCAAAAGAAAGTAGACCAATTGAAGGCTTAACTTGAGTCAATAAGTATTTTCCTTGAGTTAATGACTAGAGTCATTAACTTGATATTCAAGAGTCAAAGTCGATACTTTCCAAAAGAACAGACAATTGAAAGCTTAACTTGAGTCAATAAGTATTTGCCTTGAGTTAATGACTAGAGTCATTAACTTGATATTCAAGAGTCAAAGTCGATACTTTCCAAAAGAATAGATCGACAATTGAAAGCTTAACTTGTGTCAATAAGTATTTCTCTTGAGTCAATGACTTGAGGCATCAACTTGATATGCACAAGTCAAAAATGATATTTTCTAAAGAAATAGACCAATTGAAAGCTTAACTTGAGTCAATAAGTATTTGCCTAGAGTCAATGACTTGACGCATCAACTGGATATTCAAGAGTCAAAATCAACGGTTTTAGAATTTTAAGATCAAACAAATAACTCGAGGCAGATAAATATTTGACTAGAGTTAACAATATTTATTTAAAGCATTCCCATTGTTTAACTAGAGGCACACACAGATTTAACTCGAGGAATGCATAAATTTAACTTATTAACTCCAAGACAAAACCATTTTAGCCAAGGCAACCAATGCAAAACTTCCAAAAACATTGTAGATTCAAGTTAACTATATAAAACATAATTTAATCTTGAATCTATTAACTTATTTACATGATATTTGTTATCATCAAAACATAAAAAAACATTAGAAGTAACAAATTTGTACAGAAAAATATATGAGTTTTTAATTATCAAATTAAAATTAAGAAAATATAATATTTTTTATAAAATTTTGAAATATTAATTTGTTAGTTTTAGAGGTTCGTATGATTTTTTATTTGATTTATGTAATTTTTTATTAGGTTATTATAGTTTTCTCGGTCATAGAAATTATTCCATGTAATTATGTTTTCACAACATACAAAATAGAATGATGTAATAAAAATTATTTCTTATCATAATAAAAATAAAAATATTATTGCGATCCTAATTGTCTTGATTAATTTTCACGAATATATAAGTTGGTTGATTTTGATGGTATTTAGATACATATGACAAGATTAATCTGACGTATTTTATTCAAATTGATATATTATGAACATAGGAACTAGTAATATCAATAATTAAGGAAACTATAAGAAGTAAGAACCCAATAAAAAATTAGACAAATCTGACTAAAAATGAGCTTAAAATAGAGGGATTTGTAGGTAACATATTTTTTCATCTATTGGTTTAAACCTTTTTTTTTTGCGGGCAACTTTCTGGGTCATTTCAGACCTTGCGGTTGGCCTTTCGTAGATACTGGTATTATAAGAATTTACTTTGTAAGCCTACTTGGTGTTAGTTATGCTTAGTTTTGATGTGTCTTATATTGATGCCATTATCTAAAGCAAAAAGTTTATATCATATACATTGACTAACTACTTTGTTTATTATAGGTTAGTCCAAATTAAATTATAGAGAATAATCAAGAATGGAGTTTGAAGAAAGAAGAACTTGTTAAATATCATGAGAATATCAATATTCAAGTCTCTGTGATCAAATAGAAGTTGGAACGACTCAATTCGGAGTTAAAACAAGCAAGTTTAAGCTTCCGGATGAATACTGGTTTGTTGGAGGGCATTTATGTAATTTCAGCTATTTTTTCACTTGAACAGTGTCTTGCTCGAGCAAATTGAGTTTCTGAAGTCATGCTCGAGCAACAACAAATTTCTTGCCCAAGCAAGGTGCATTTTCTCCCAAAATCGCTCAAAATCCGTTCTTGCTCGAGCAAGAAATAAGGCCTTGCCCCGAGCAAGGTCGTGGCATCAACATACTCTGTTCAGCTCTGTTTCAGGCGACCTCCGTTAATTTGACGATATCTCCCAAACCATGGATCGGATTGATGTGAAAACCAGTGGCATATGAAACTAGACTCCCAATGCATCATTTTGACATAAAATTCAAGTCCAAAGGAGTCCAGATGAGAGAGATATGATTTTTGCAAGTTGGCACAAACATCACCATCACAGTCCAGACCAAGCTTCGGTTGTTTGAGCATATCTCACAAACGACAAATCTGATTAAGCTGAAATCGGTGGCATATGAACGGAGACTCACAAGGCTTTCTAGGAATACTTGAACCAACCAAAATGGAGTTCGGACCAGGGAGATATGACCTTCGAAAGTTGATGTTCAGTTCAGGATGTTGCAGAAAACGCTGATTAAGAACAACCTTCATTCTTTTGATGTTAATGGATGATCTACAACTAGCTTGGAGCTGATTCTTGTTGAAATGGAAAGAATATTTGAAGAGATTTCTGAAATGGGATGATTTGCTAAATTTGGATTTATACCAGAGACGTTATATGCTTGCTGAAATTGCTTCTCGAACTGTCAATGAGTTTACTTCTTGAAAATCTGATTTTTTCACAAGATCATGGTAGGCGGCGACCTAACACTCAAGGATAGCCTACTCAAGCAAAGTGATTGGGATGCCCAAGCATCAACAAGTTCGAAAGGAAAAAGTGGTGATAATCGGTCATGCTCAAACAACCCTCGTGTAGCTTGCCCGAGCAACATCGAGGCAGAGTCGAAAGTTGCATGATTCAACAATCATGCTCGAGCAAGAAATATTTCTTGCCCGAGCAACATCGAGGCAGAAGCAAAAGAAGGCTAGTCAAGGAACCTTGCCCGAGCAGAGAATTTTGGCATGCCCGAGCAACATCGAGACAGAAGCAAAACTCAGCAAATCAAGAAGTCTTGCCCGAGCAGCAAAGAAGGCTTACTCGAGCATCATGCTCGAGCAAAGGAAAAATGTTGCCCGAGCAGCATCTATCATTCTCAAGTTCTTGCTTCTGTCTGTGTCTTGCCCGAGCAAGAACATTGGTTTGCTCGAGCAACAGCGAGTAGGAGCACTTCTCACTTCATAAGAGTAAGCTTGCCCGAGCATGAAAAATATCATGCTCGAGCACCATGCCCAAGCAGGAGAGAAGACTTGCCCGAGCATACCCGAGACAACGTTGATCAAGAAGCTTGCCCGAGCAAGCCCGGTTTCATGCTCGAGCAACATCACCAAATCTCTATTTCTCCGCAAGCATGCTTTCGGGTTGCTCAAGCAACGCGATGCGCTCTCACTTCTCCGCCTCTGTCTATGTCGTGCCCGAGCAAGAAAGTTTCCATGCTCGAGCAACAACGGCGAACACTTTCAAGCCTCTGTAAAAGAAGCTTGCCCGAGCATGATAATTATCATGCTCGAGCACCATGCTTGAGTAGGCAAAATACTTTGCCCGAGCATCAGCGTCCAAGAACATATTCAAAGAAGCTTGCTCGAGCAAGCCTGAAGTGTTGCTCAAGCAAAGGTTCCTCTGTTTTCAAATCACTGTCTGCGAAAACTATAAATCACTATGTTTAATCCCATTACTTCATAATGTTACTCATTACTAATCCTAATTGCTTTTAATCAGTTTGTTAATGAGTTTCAGATGATTTTATCATCGATTAAACAACAAATTAGCAGAAAGTAAATTGTGTCAGAAGAGCATTAAATGCAGTTGACAGAACCAAGACTCAACGACTACTTCCAACGGACACTCAACGATCATATCCTAAACGGGAAGAATTGCTTAACGGTCGAATGCTTTCCATCAACTATAAAAGGAGAAGGATTCAAAATGAACAAACGGAGATATGAGCGTGCACTGCCGAAATGCCGACATTATGAATATACGCTTAACTCATACTCTCTGTTTCTCAATTTTTATATAGTTTACAGTAGAGAGTGAGATGATTGATTATGTACTTCAGTGATTAGCATTCATCTACTCAGTGAGGAGTTCTTAAACATCGATTAATTCTTTTAGTTGTAAAAATCTTAAGGTTGTGGAACCTTAAGTGCGGGTGTATCAATTACAACTTGTAAGGGGGAGTGAGTCCTAGAGTGAGAGGATCATCCTTCGTTTACAGAGTGTGTAATTGTATCCTTACAGTGTGTAAGGAGAGTATCTCGGTAAGAGATTTGTAAAGGCTACACAAGTGTCTGGCTAAACTTGTGGGATTGTAGTGGTTCTCAAGCACCCGATTAAAGCTTGAGGGAGATAGTGGATTGAAATCTCAGGAGGAGCCTGGGGACTGGACGTAGGTCATCGTGGATTGGGCCGAACCAGTATAAATCACAGTTTGCATATTCTCTTCCCTCATCTCTTATATTTCCAGCATATATGTTTGAATGACTGACTATCACTTTATAAATTATTACTGTCATCATACAAACTGCTTTCAATAAGTTTCGAAAATATTTTCAAAGTTCTTAAAGTTTTTATCGAATACCCAATTCACCCCCCCCTCTTGGGTGATAGCCAGGTTTAGCACTTGGGTATTGAGCATTTACTTAACTTATAAAAACATAAGAATAGAATTTCTTGCAATAGATAGTTGTAACTCTGGAAAAGAGATTTAAAGCCTTGATCCTCCATAATTTAAATTTTATTATGAATTCAAATTTTCTTATACATTAAGCAAAGTTTAAGTTGAGTCACATGTTCATACATTATAAATAATATGACTTTCTAAGAATCTTTACTCTATAATATAAAATACACAAAAAGCTTTATTATTTATATAAGTCACGCATAATATTTTACTACCAACTCTTTACAGGATTCACATTCTTAATGCATAAAAATGGTTACAAGTATTTTTACAAAAAATTATCATTTAGCCTTATTATATAAGAGTTATATGGATTCTAAGAATATATATTGTTATCAGTTTCAAGTTACTTATTAGTATTTTGTTATATTTTTCAATGAGAACATTTTGATTAATAATTCAAAATAAAAAGTCAGATGATCCATATACTTGTGACCTTGAAAGCAGTTTTTTTTAAAAAATAAAATAAAAAAATACTGAATCTATTGTCTCATCATTATCATTAGAGCAATACAACAAAGAGCAAAATACCTAGGGTCCCTCATCAACAATCCCCTCCTCACCAGAAGGTGATTGTTGATCAAAGATACAAAATTTGCCTTCTAATCCATGAGACAACTTAGCAAAATTATTGTTTTTCCTACAAAAATGGCTAAATACTACCCGCAATTTTTATAAACAAGCAACCTGGCTTCATTCATAATACTACCTCCGGTCCTAAATATATTGCATTACAAACTTTGTCCTATATTTAGAATCAAAGGTAGTAATATGAATTTGCACTACAAATTTTATCTTATATTTAGAACTGGAGGGAGTAATATCTTTAAAGGGATTGTTACTGTCACATCCTTGAGTGATCATGTTTGTGGCCTCCAAATGTGTTTGTTTGGGATCCCGTTTAGGACCTCTAAAAGTGCTTATTCACGTAAATCAATACAAAACTCATTTCACATGCTTACCCCGTATACCATAAAATACGATTGAAAAGTTAGTTTTAAAAGTTCGAGCTATTTTAAATAAGTACTAAATAGACAAATTTTCCTATAACCTCTAACCTAACATAACTTAAGCCCATGTATTATCCCGATTAATTCCCACAATGAGCGGCAGTTTGTATTTTCCAAGTCGTCGATAGTTAACCGAAGGTAAAGAGTTATTTCTTCTTTGATATATTTTGGAGCAGCCGTGTCTTTTTCTACTAGCTTTGAGACTATATATAAATAGGGAAAATTCCACATAAATACCATATGAATTTGTAAAACCCCCAGAGGTCCTCTGAATTTGTAAAAAGACTCATAGGTGATTAGGACTTTTGTGGGTTATGCAATTTCGTGGGAAAAGACTAGTTTGCCCCTATCTTTATTCTCAACTAAATCAACATACACAAACCTTTTACCACGAAATTGAAACCTCTGAAAAAAAAATCCCCTCTTCTGAACCCTAGCTTCACCGTCACCGCCTTCGGAACCACTGCTGTCGCCGCCATTGCCGTTGTCGTCGCCGTCTTTTCCGTTGTCGTTGCCGTCGCCGTGGTGGTTTGGCTTCATAGTACAGGAATCGGCCAATTTTCATTCTCTAAAGCATTCGACGAGTCGCCTCCCCTTGCGTCGCCCCCTACTACCGTCGTTGCCGCTACCGTCGCTGTGAACGGCATTTTCTCCACCACCGTCAGGTATCCTCCTCATCCCATTAGTTCTGCCCCTATATGCATTGCTATGGTATAGTGTTGATCCAAGTGGTCTCTTTGATTAGTCCTGTAGCAGTTGACAATGGTTAGATTTCTGGAATTGAACAAATGAACCGTGCACCCCAGAAACCTTGTGTGCATATTCCCCAGATTCCTTGTGTGCATATTCCCTTGAAACTGAATTGAAGAAATGAACCGTGCATATTCCTATAGCAAGATAAGAATCCCGTTCACACTGCTTTCTACTCCTTAGCACTGGCTAAGTTAAGCAAAAGTAAAATTTAGTCAAGGATTGCCTTCTAATGATAAAGTACAATGGCAGTACAACTAGAAAGAGCCTAGTCCGCTAGTCATCAACCCAATTTTGAAACTGTTGAATGTAAAGTAAACCTAAACCATATATTTACCTGGTGAATATAAGGTTCCATTTGGCTCGAAGTCATAACCCCGTAGCGTTTTTGAATCCAACCGGTTAAGTACAAAGACCACGAAATGGAAATCTCCAAATAAAGAAGTTGGCAATTAATAAACACACCAGCTTGAAGTATCTAACATGAGCATCCATTATTGCACTAAAGGACTCCAAGAATTCATACTTCTTTTTCACTTCAATGTTCACGAGTGAGTTTACCTGCATTCCTTATTGTATGACTTTGCTTCATTTTCAAGTGAATCTGTGGCCTTTATTTCATTATCCTTCTACACAACATTATCCATCAAACTTGTGACATCAATTTCTCCATCATTCCCCAAGCCCATGTTATTAATTTTGTTATCTTCCTTCACATTATTATCTGCAAAATCAGTTGCATCAATCTTGTTATATTTCTACATTTTGCATCAACATGTAACGTCCTTTTGTTTTGTTTTATGGTGTGCATTTAATGCTGATAAAGAGGTTATCATGTGGCTTCACTTATGTTTTTAGTTCTATCCATGACTTTTTGGTAAATCTATGCTTATTAGTCCTTCTGAATTTTTCTGGTCAAAATTTCAGCACAATGTCCACTACTAAGAAGGGCAACTCCACCTCCGCTTTTCCCTCACGATGCTCATTAAACAAATTTTCTAAGCCGGTAGCATTTGTGAATGCCGACAAAACATTAAAAAGAAAGGTCCAACGGTTAGGTTTTGGACAAATTGCTTGATATTCAAAGTATGAGACTTCCAAGGGAAATGTTGGTCCCGATAATGAGAGCGTATGATCCCCCAACCAATCAACTCGAATACGGGGAAGACAATTGAAATACAAGCAACGAGATGTGGCTTAGCTACTTGGGGTGCCACATAGTGGGGATGAGATACCAATGAAAGTGGCGGACACGATCCGGGATTTCGCAACTCGAGAAGACTACAGAAAAATGAAGTATGACGACATACTTCACGTCATAACTTCAGGGAAGTCGGGTCAACAGTTTGAGTTGTTGTTCATGATGCACATGTTGGGGACATTTCTCGCTCCAACTTCAAGCACAACTCCCAGTCGGCAGTTGCTTAAGGTATTAACGTCAACGAGGAAAGGGTTTGGCCGCTTTGACTGGGCCACATACATTGCCAATGACCTCCGAGAGCGCTCTCGAATATGTCAACGCGATCAGACGAAACAACGATTGCAAGTCCTATGTCATGGGCTGCATATATATGTTATTGGTAAGTGTTATGTTTGTGCTTTGTGATAACATTTTTTTGACATAACATTTAAATGTTTAAGTTTTTCCTTGTCGTTGTAGATAATGCTCGGAGAGCGGTTCCCATGGGAAAGGTTGTTGATCACGAAGGGAAGAGTCCAATCCAATTCGGACAAAAGAGAAGGTAAAGGAGATGCTTGAGAAAGAAAAGAAGAGCGACATGGGGATGTTGTATCCCGTGAAGACCGGTAAAGATAAGGATACGAAGCACACTGCCCAAACGAATTTTTCGGCCTCTTTAGACCCCGTAAGTGCTTCCTCATGTGCCATTTAATTGATGATTGGCTATTATGGTAATGACTTGCTATAAATTGTTTCTGATTTAGGTTTTAAAGGATTTGCATGGCTCTTTGATGGGTATAATAAATGATAACCACACAAGGCTTGTTCTTTCATTCAATATGAGCCGCGAAAGGCACAAGACAACATTGCAAGGACTGGGCGATAGGACGAGCAGCAGAAGACGATTGTCATGATGATATGGAGCAAGAGGGTGATGGTCCTGATGATGGTGAGCAAGAAGGTGATGGTCCTGGTGATGGTGAGCAAGATGGTGATGATCTTGCTGATGGTGAGCAAGAGGGTGCAAGTCCTGATGGTGGTGAGGATGGTGATGAGAATGACGCATCAGACGGAACCCCAATCAACATTGACCATCACCTTGATGATGACAAAGTGGAACTATCAATTGTTCCCTTCCACAGTCAACAAGAGGATGCACCAAGAAGGTCACAGAGGCCGAAGAAGCCCAAAAATATGTCGCCTTGGACCTTGACCAAGCCGCAAAAAAACGGACTAGGAAGACAAAAGAACATAGGCAATTATTCTTTGACCTTATCTCCGGATCCCGCTCGAAGAAGAGGGTGATCGGTAAGTAATCCAAAAGTTAATTTCATTGAGTAGTCATTATTAAATGTAGGTTATGTCGGTTGACGTTGTTTCTCCTTTACGGACTCTCATAAGAATAGACGATGAAGACATAACCCGGGCTCACAGTTGCAAACACTCGGCGGAGGCACATTAAGTAACAGGGGTATGTACTAGTTTTTCAACCGTATCAATAAACATGTTGAACCCCCTTATAAAAATGTTCACATATGCAGTTATGTCATCGTTTGTAAAACATTGATGCGAGATATGATAAGGCGGGGCGAAGTGAAGAGACATATTTTCAGTGCTGATCACATAGTAATTCTGCATATATGGACCTTCATAATTTATTTCCCATAGCCATACGAATATTTGAGACTATTATTTGTTGATGGTGCAGCATTTGTTGGCCACAAATCCCTTGGGATGGAAAGTGTCTCGAAGGGAAGACCAATTATTGCCAAATTATATAGGTTACAATATCGGTGACCGTGATTTGATCATGGGACCGATATTGGTTGACGGCACTTGGTTTTGCACTCGCCATTGATCCAGGCACGATGAATTTTTATGTCCTGGATTTAATGAAGACAACCGTCGCCATGAGCCACAATGAATCCAAAAAAGAAGAAAACGCATGTGTTAATCCCCGTGCAACGACAATTAAACAAATTGTATGTTACATGTTATTTTGTTCTAGTTACCATTAGGTGGAGTTAACACCTATGTAATGCATGTGTGTTATTTACGAGGATCGTTTTGAAGAGATAATTGCACTTGTGAAACCAAGAGACAAAGCCAAGATGCGAAGACCAAAAATTAGTTGGCCATCCGTTCCACAACAACCTAATTTGTGAGATATATTTTGTGACAGATTGTAAAAAATTATTAGTTGATGTATATTTGTTAATTTGTTTGTTTCTGTGTTATGTAGTCAAGATTGTGGTGTTCATGTGTTGATCTGGTTACAAAATTGGAAACCCAACGAAACTATTCAGTATGGTGAGGATGAGCTGAATGAGTATAGGTGCTCCCTCATGTGGTGGTTGGTCAACCATGATTTGAATGAGGTCGCAGATGTTGCATTGGGACTATTGACCCCTCCAAAGAACCAAGAGGAAGAGAAGAAGGACATGATCATCATTATAATGTTGTGTTTCGGCAATCAAATGTTTGACCACTGTTGTTAGTTAGAATTGAATCCAATTTGGAGGTGCTGTATGATTGTAAAGCATTGTGATTTTGTCAAGTATTTGACCACTTTTGTTAGTTAGAATTGAATCCAATTTGGAGGTGCTGTATGAGTGTAAAGCATTGTTATTTTTTCAAGTATTTGACCACTTTTGTTAGTTAGAATTGAATCCAATTTGGAGGTCTTTGTATGATTGTAAAGCATTGTGATTTTGTCAAGTATTTGAACACTCTTGTTAGTTAGAATTGAATCCAATTTGGATGTGTTTGTATGATTCTAAATCGGGTGACTTGATTGGCTAGAAAGATATGCAAGATAAAGTGTGAATTTAACCATTACACTCTTCTCCATTTACCATTCCAACTCTTCTCCATTTACCATTATCCTCTTCGCAAATTACCATTCCCCTCTTCGCAAATTACCATTACTTTCACAGGTGCAATTATGTTACTCTTTCTTGAATGTTGTGGATTGAAAAAAAAAAGGTATTTAATCATTCACCTCTTCACAAATTACCATTCCCTCTTCTAAAATTACCATTCCCCTCTTCGCAAATTACCATTACTTTCACAGGTGCAATTATGTTACTCTTTCTTGAATGTTGTGGATTGAAAAAAAAAAGGTATTTAACCATTCACCTCTTCACAAATTACCATTCCCTCTTCTAAAATTACCATTCCCCTCTTCGCAAATTACCATTACTTTCACGGTGCAATTATGTTACTCTTTCTTGAATGTTGTGGATTGAAAAAAAAGGGTATTTAACCATTCACCTCTTCACAAATTACCATTCCCTCTTCTAAAATTACCATTCCCCTCTTCGCAAATTACCATTACTTTACTTTCACAGGTGCAATTATGTTACTCTTTCTTGAATGTTGTGGAATGAAAAAAAAAAAGGTATTTAACCATTCACCTCTTCCCAAATTACCATTCCCTCTTCTAAAATTACCATTCCCCTATTCGCAAATTACCATTACTTTCACAGGGGTGCAATTATGTTACTCTTTCTTGAATGTTGTGGAATGAAAAAAAAAAGGGTATTTAACCATTCACCTCTTCACAAATTACCATTCCCCTCTTCTAAAATAACCATTCCCCTCTTCGCAAATTACCATTACTTTCACGGGTGCAATTATGTTACTCTTTCTTGAATGTTGTGAATTGAAAAAAAAAGGGTATTTAACCATTCACCTCTTCACAAATTACCATTATCCTCTTCGCAAATTACCATTCCCCTCTTCGCAAATTACCATTACTTTCACAGGGTGCAATTATGTTACTCTTTCTTGAATGTTGTGGATTGAAAAAAAAAAAGGTATTTAACCATTCACCTCTTCACAAATTACCATTCTAAAATTACCATTCCCCTTTCGCAAATTACCATTACTTTCACAGTTGCAATTATGTTACTCTTTCTTGAATGTTGTGGATTGAAAAAAAAAAGGTATTTAACCATTCACCTCTTCACAAATTACCATTCCCTCTTCGAAAATTACCATTCCCCTCTTCGCAAATTACCATTACTTTCACGGGGTGCAATTATGTTACTCTTTCTTGAATGTTGTGGATTGAAAAAAAAAAAGGGTATTTAACCATTCACCTCTTCACAAATTACCATTCCCTCTTCTAAAATTACCATTCCCTCTTCGCAAATTACCATTACTTTCACAGGTGTGCAATTATGTTACTCTTTCTTGAATGTTGTGGATTGAAAAAAAAAAGGTATTTAACCATTCACCTCTTCACAAATTACCATTCTCCTCTTCTAAAATTACCATTTCCCTCTTCGCAAATTACCATTACTTTCACAGGGTTCAATTATGTTACTCTTTCTTGATTGTTGTGGATTGAAAAAAAAAGGTATTTAACCATTCACCTCTTCACAAATTACCATTCCCCGCTTCGAAAATTACCATTCCCCTCTTCGCAAATTACCATTCGTGATATGAGCATAACCATTCCCGATATGAGATTTAACATTCCTAATATGACAACGAGATAACCATTTACAAATCCCGCCACAACATTCACATAACTACCATTACATAGTCTCCACGAATAGATAATCATGTTGGTGTTGATAAATACACAATTACAAAAAGCTATAATCGGATGACAACATGTACAAAATAAAGTTAAATGACATGTGAACATTACGATCCACATTGACGTAATGTTTCCATGTCATTCCCACGCAAGAACATATTCTGTGCCATTTACACCATTTACATAGTGAGTAATCCTATAAGTATAATAGCCCTTCTAGCCAAAAATATGTGAAGGGATCCAAGTCATTGTATATATACCAAAAGATGACTTGTCAAATATTTACCCCGACCATTCACAAGTTAAGTTGGGTTTGGATTTTTGCGGGTTCTTCTTGTGTGTCCTTCTTCGTGGCATGAGCTACAATGGTAAATCTTCTTGTTGCGAAATTGTGACTCTATCCTTTCAACTCTTGGCCTTCCGGGGGACGAGTAGTCTTGGGGGTGCTAGGAGCACTTGACTTCCTATGTCATATAGGCGATGTCATTTGGATTTGGCATGTCTATTGTGACAACGGGGAGTCATGGTTCGACTATATATCTTTTTTTGGGTTGTTAACGTAAAGCATTCATCAACATAATTGTATACATTACCATGAACACCTTTGATGGCTGCACATGCATGAGGACAAGGAATACGACATTTGCCATGCTTTACACGTGCACTCGCGCAAGTTCAACTCAACCATTTAGCGCCCACTTGCTTGTACGGACTGCACCCATCCTCCCATATACCCGAACATTCATGTATTCAGCCCGTGCCACATTTTCTAGCATTTGTTGTTCGATGTTCGTGCCAACACCATTTTTCCACTTACTCATTGCCATGCTTGATGCATACATCTTCTTTGCAAGTTTATCACGATGCTCATGTATAAGTCTGGGCAACATTATGATGTCTCTCCTTCACCATCCAAGCATTGAAGGACTCGGCCAAGTTTGTGGTAATTTTATCCCACGCTTAAATGGGAACTTGCTCATGGCCCATTTGTCAATATCACCATTATGTATCGCCACTCAAATGCTTCCTTATTGAAAAGCCTCATTTGTTCCATCGCAGATCGAAGTCACAATCAAGTCTTGCATATGCAATTGCATCAAGTAATTGAAGTGCTTTGTTTGTCTTTGTTGCCCACATATCTTCCTCTTTCCTTTATTCAATTTAATCATTTGGGCGCTAAAGTTCTCCTTAATGTGTCTATAGCAGTATGCATGTCTCTCAAACCCGAAGACTCCGCGGACAGAAGCGATAATTGCATTATGTCGGTCAGACACAATTGTAATCTATAACCCTCCAAGTGTCCTCCTCACCATTTCGAGGAACCATGACCAGTCCTGAATTGTCTCTCCATGGACAATAGCAAGGGCAAACGGCAACAACTCATTGTCTGCATCGAAGCCCGAAGCTGATAGGAGAGTCCCCCTATATGGTCCACTTAAGTGGCTTCCATCAATGTACAAAATAGGTCCGGCACCAAAGAATGAACCCCTCTATACAACAACCATACACTATAAATACACGCTCAAAGGTATTGCTCCCACTAAGCACCCATTCAGCCACAATCTTGTCATCAGTTTGCTTCAGCCTATCACATATCCATGGTATCAACATGTATGTCTGTTCAGGTCTACCGTGAATTTCCTCCATGGCCTTCTCCTTTGCCCGATATGCTTGCTTATATGTCAAGTGCACACCGTAATCTCTTGCCAAACTATTCTTTATATCATTCGGACGCTTGTCTGTGTGATTTCTAACCTCGTCAATAATAATTGTACTTGTCAAGGAATCACTTCGAGCATGTGACACTTGAAGATTGTCTTGTCTTGTATGATCATGGTCTTCGGTGTATCTTGTCACACGTAAGAAATCATTGGTCTTCCCAATTGCCCTTGCAGTTATCCTCCATGGACAATCTTCAACCTTGCATTTAACATACACACGGTCCCTTGCATTCTTCACATATGTGTACTCAAATTTGTGGGCAATATCAACTTGTGCAAAGACCTTCTTGAACTCATCGAAATTTGCAAATGTTTGATTCACTCCTATGACCAAGTCCTTCCACTTGTTAGAGTTCATCTACGCATAGGTGTTGGTGCGCTTTGACTTGCACACGGAAGGCTCAAAAGAGGTATTCCACGCCTCATTGTTTGCATAATCATTACTTGCTCCGTATGACATTGGCTCCTCAATGTAAGTCATTTGCTCTATAAGATCCACGAATTGATAAACCCTACATAGATAATGACAACGTTTATCAAGATATTACCAAAACCCTATATGAGATTATTACTGTTCTAACTAAACTAACTAGACATACCTTTCTTGATCATCCATCTCCCTTTGCCGCATTATATGACTACCTTTACATCCTATATACACATGTGCACTTCTTTCATTATAAGTAAACAGATTTTCCATTTCATAATCATCAACCATGTCTACTAAAATATTTCATCAAATCTTAAAGTGTATTTAATGTCACCATTACCATCTAAACCAAACCATTTTCCTATCATTACCCTCATTTCTTCAATTTTCATCCCCTCCTTTATGATTTTACCCTCACACTCCCACCAATATATTTAACTTTACCTTCACCATTTGCTACGAACTCCCCCCAACATGGAAAAAACAAATTAGTGACTTTGAAGAAAGTGTTGCCGCCATATTTGTTTGTCAACTTGCTTTCCAACCTGCAACAAACAATGAATATTTCATCACAATGTTAGGCCATATATATATATATATATCATATTTCATAAGTTAAAAATTTAGTAATTGTAATTACAAGGAATATAATTACTACTTCCTCCAATATTATCCAATATTAATGGTTTTCACGAAGTGTAATGATTTTCACAATTTTACAATGGTAATTACAATTTCTTCAATGGTAATTACAAGTTCAAAAATGACATTTACCATTTACCAACCACCATTAATAAATATGTTGTAAACAACAGAAGAAGAATTGTATTTGCACATGGCTAAGTGGATTCTTGATACTTGTCTCCGAGTTTCTTGTGAGGTATGCTCTCTTAATGTCCATCTTTCAAAGTTGAATCCTTGTTACCTTTAATATAAGCATATAAATGTTACTTGAAAGTATGGTGCTACTGCTTTTTACTGTTAGATGCTTGCCAATTTTATAAGATTTTTTAATATCGGATATAAATGTTAATTGAAAGTTATGCAGAATTATGATAAAAAAATGTTCTTTCCTTGAAAGCAAACCCCACCACCCACACACAAATTTGTCTTGTTGGGAATCGGGACCATGCATTACCTTTTTTATTACTTAATAAACTATGCATATTTAATCTGTTATTTTGATTTTGAAAACAAAAGCATGACAATGTTTGGTTGTGACTTGGATAATAATCGAATCGTCACTTCTTTTTTGGATCTAAAGAAAAGTCACTTTAATCAAATGACCTTGACAAAAGCTTCAATGATGACAATACTCCAACACCGCATTACCTTTTTTGGCAAATGTGTTGGATCGAATATTTACAATAAATGAATCAAAAAGCTTGCGCTTCAACTTTCAACAATAAATGCGAAACCCAACAACCGAATATCAACAATTAATGAGAAACCAAAAACTAATGTCAACAAAATGCAGAAACCAACCGGCATCCACGGAGCACTGCGCGTCGGCAGGAGGTTCGTCGTCCACGGTGGCGCGTCAAGAAGACGAAGGCGGAGCTACGACGGAAGGCACAGAGATTGAAAACTTTAATGAATGAGTTTCATAACCTAACTTAATATAAGGCAAGGGCATGGTAGTCAATTGGCATGAAATTGCATAACCCACAAAGGTCCTAATCATCTCTCGAGTCTTTTTGCAAATTCGGAGGACCTCTTGGGGTTTTACAAATTCATTGGTATTTAAATGGAATTTTCCCATATAAATATGAAAATTTACAGGTTCAAATATTCTTTAAAATTATGATGCATGTGAAATAAAATATAAAGAAAGAAGGAAAACTCCATTTGCTGTACTTATTTTTTACACAAGTCATTTTCAAGTAAATTTGTGGTTATTTTCAGATTTAGATAAGGTTTTTTCTTTTAAAAATAAAATAAAATATCATTTTCAAGTAACATTTGTTTCATTTTGCACTTTTGCCTTTTTTGTAACTTTAAAGTAAGAAAGTTACGTTCAATGTGAGAATTTTATGTGTACATAGTTTTTTTTTTTTTCCAACACTTGCTCGGGGCATTAATTTAAAGTAATATACTTTTTTTTTGAACAATTCAGTGTGTTAATAAACTTTTAACCGAAGTAGACATCCTTTATAATTTAAACGAATTTCAATACATAATGGACAAGTGTTTCCTTTTGGAAAAATCTATCCCTTCCATGCATATAGGTTTAAAATCAAATAGAAGAAATTAAATAAATAAATTCTCATTTCCTTCAAAAGCTTCAACTTGTCATTTCCATTTTCAAGAAAACATTAATGACAGAAAAAATTCTTGAAAATAGCAGTTTAGATAACTTCTAGTAACAACATCAATCCTAGATCAAGTGGGACACTATTTACCTACCTGATAGTCCAATAGCTATGGCCTATCCTATTTCTTAACCTTCAAATATGATTCAGCCTTAATCCCCTAGCATACCAATAACATTATTGTCACTCCAATTGTAACCTAATAGAAAATTACAATATATTTAACACAATTCTGTCATGCTCTTTATAAAGCCCTTTTTCTCCTTAAACCTTACAAGACCCAAAAAATCTTAGAACTTTAAGAACCATTCAACATAGTAATACCAACACCTCATATATATACATACACATACTCACATGTACATATAGTAAGTGCTTGCATACACACACACACACACACAAAATTCTACACTCACAAGAAGTTAGCTAGAGGTAAGAAATAATTACTTTAGCTTCATCATGCCTAATCCATTGTATATATTTTTATATAAGTACATTGATAAAATTTTTCACATATAAATTAAATAGCTCCTAATTACCATACTATCTCTTCTACAATACATCTTATCACACAATCAATCTCCTCTTTACTCAAGCATTTCCTCAAACATTTGGCATGCATCAAAATAGCTAACTCAATAAGTAAATTCAATTTTAAATTCAAACAAACTCCTCCCACACACATTTTTTACAAACACCTGATTTTAAGACCAAGTTACAATCAACCATTATAGTTAACAACTATGGGTGTGTTTGGGATAGCATCTGATGGGAAAATAAGTTCATCAGATGGGGAAAAAAGCCCATTGTAATACCCGGATTTTAGCAAATCTGGAATTTCTGAGATAAGGGAAAATTATTGAATATTTTAATGAAGTAAATTCATGAGATAAAACTGTTATAGAAAATTGTTATAATTATAGAGTAAATTTTTGAAAAAGTTACAGGAAAATATGATGAAATCGAATGACTAAAAATGATATAATGGTGATAAAAAAGGTCTAAAAGTATTATGATAAATACCGAAAGATCATGAAAAATTATGAGAAAAATATAGAAGTGATATCCCTAAATTATGAGAATTTAATAAATTATTTCAGAGGAAATAACTTGAAGAAAAGTTTAAAAAGCATTTCGGAATCACAAAGTAACCTTTTGATGGGGTAAACATTTTTAATATTTTACACAGGATATAAAATGACAATATCGGTATAGAAGTTTGTAAGATAACAATATACTGTAAAATAGTAAAGATAAATATATGAAGAAACCTGATCCTAAAAAGATCACTAAACGAAGAAATTAGGTTAGATTAAGCCCTAACGAAGGCGGGGGTAAAACGGAATTTTGGTAAAAAATATTATATTTTTAAAAAATGGAAAAAATTATAGAAAAATAAATAAATCTGAATTTTTAAAAGAGGGGTCGAAATTATGGTTATTTTTAATTAAAAATAATTGTTTAAATAATTAAAATGGTAATTAGAATAAAATAATAATATAATGCGGTGAGTCGAACATATAGGGAAGACCGAGGGAAAAGTTAGGAATAAATTCTACAGGTAAACCAGAGGTAAAAGTCTTTTCATACTGATCAAATTAAGGACAAGTGAATTTTTACCCGAAGAAAGAATTTACCAGACGTCGATTCCGCAACCGAAAACCCTAATTCCTAATAAGACGAAAAACTGATCAGATAGAGTAGAGCCAGATAGGCAAAGTGAGAACCTATAGAAACAATTGCGTGTTTTCAAACACGGGATTAAGTTAGGCAACCACCGGACGTTTTACGATTCACGAATTATTGTCCGGAAGTTAGTTCTATCTAAGCGATTTCCGTAATCGGACGCGTTTGTCCGAATATCTTCCGACGCACCGAGAATACCTGGATATGATCAAAAAGAGGATCCAAATAGATAATATGAAAGAGGATGAAAAGACCTTCAAAGTTACATGCCCGCATTTTTGAGTTTCGCGAAATCGCGCGAAACGACACCGATCGGTAGCTTTATCGGCCGGAGGCCATAAAGCAAGAGCCATAATGGATGACAACTCATCCATTGACTTTAGGGCTCTTAGATTTCGATCTTGACCATGGATGGCCAAGAGTGTTTTGTCCTCAAAAATGCGATCCAACGGCCGGAATCCGATCTGAAGACTTTTGTGGAAATTCCCACCTTGTCCCTATTTTTCCCTATAAATAGCAAGCCCTCTTGCTCTCATTCTTCACACCAAATTCGAATCCTAGAGAGAGGTTCTAGAGAGAGAAGCTCTGGAAAAATTCTGCCTTAGCTCCGAGTGAGTTCTTCTGTCCTTAGTTTTTAGTTTCCGTAGTTCTTTCGGTAGTTATAGTAGAACCGTTGTTTTGATCTATGAAGTTTCGAAATTTGTTCCTATGCTTGTTTTTATGCCTCATTGCATTGAAAGATGCCTGACGAGGTAAAAACATAGTGGGGATAATTTTGAAATGGAATACGGTCAAAGTAACGAAGTTCCGCGAAATTCCGCCAAATTGGGGGTAGAAGGGCAAAATGGTAATTTTCACCTAAAATGCCGTTTATGATGTCAAATCACTAATGAAAGTGATATTACTCGATAGGGCATCGAAACTCGATTTGCTGCCGTTACGCCGCCCGACGTGCCGTCGAACATTTCACGTTTTTCCGTAAAAGTACGTTTTTCCGCCGTAAGTACCTAACGTCGTCAACGAAGGTACGGACGCGTCTTGTAACACTAATCTTGTACTTCTTAAATGCATATATGTGATAGATACGTTCGTAGACCGATATACGATAGCTTTACACGGGTTATAGTCATGATAACGCCGTATGTTTTTCTAGCGCCGAGAACACGAGTGGTATCGTGGCATTGGTGAATAGTGCAAGCTGTTATTGTTGTTTTACATTTTGGGGCTTTACATACTGCGTAATGCTTATGTTTTGTCGGCATAATGATCATGCATCTGCTGTATGCTTATGTAGTGATATACTTTGTATTGTCTAGAATATCATTATATCCGTATACTTTTGTATTGTTTGGGTTTGAGATTAACCGTTACGAGATTCAATGCGGTGAATTGAATCTCAGCTATAGCATCGTGGATCCGGAGGAATACGGATCGAAGATCGAGGCAAGCATCGAGACGTGCAGCCGAGACTTATCTATCTTTACCGCTTTCGCTTATTCACTTTCAAACTCTAGGATTAATGTAATCATTACAATGTTACACCGTGGTTGATGTTTGTTATGAATCGCTTACTCTTTCGCTCCAATGCTCTACTCGATTACTCTGCTTGAAATATTTGGAAACGTTTAAAAAAAAAAAATATTCCGCCGTTTTCAAATGGGATGTTACACCCATCAAAAGGGAAAACCTGATAATTGAGTGTTTGGGATAACATCACTATTTGATGGGTTTCAGACCTTGAAACCACTTTTTTTGTGAACATTTCCTTGCTTCAGACTTTAAAGTCATTTCCGTCACTGTTATCCCAAACATAAATCACATCAAAAAAAGTCCATAAAAAACAAAAGTCACTTCTACCACCGCTATCCCAAACGATTCTATATGATCTTCAATCATCAAAATAGTTACATAAATTTTCCCAAATTCCACCTTTACTTTAGACATCCAGTTGCAAGAAGATACAAGGTATTTCAATTTCTTATCCAAACATCATAGCAGCCAAAGGGAGAAGAAAGTTTTTGAACACGTACATATAAACTAACACATATGAGAAATTTTAACTCTACCACAAGCACAAACCGGCAAAGGACGAAGTTTGATAGGCACACATACACAACAGCGAGGTGTAGGGTCGAGAAAAGAGAAGAAGAATTCGAACCTACAAGTATTATCACAGTGCCGAATATCATATTTGAAATTATGCTTACACAGGCCACAAGACAGCATGATTTGAAGTATTGAAAGAAGAACAAAACTTCATGTGGGAACAAAAATAAGGGAAGAAGAAAGAGATGAAGACAAAGCAAACAAGCAGCAAAGAAGGAACTTGGCTGAAGATGATGGCACACGAGTAGTGGCGGAGCCAGGATTTTAGGTTTGTGGGTGCACAATTAGTGGTGGGATTTGTGGGTTTAAGGGCGCTGCCCCCGAAATTTTTTTTAAGGAAAGTTTTAAATGTATTAAAAAAAAAAAGAATATAAACAATAAAATAAAATAAAACTTCAACTTAACATAGAAAAATAATAATCAAGAGTCAACTAACCTTTACATCAGAACGATTACAAAGGCATTCTTCGATTCTTCATTCCTTGAAAATATTGCATTATATCTTCATCATCAATCGTATCAAATATATCACGTTCAACATAAGTTAGCATGCATGAGTTAAACCAATCATCATTTAGTAAGCAACTGAAGCTATGATTTCCAATTCCAAAGCAACTGAAGCTATGATTTCCAATTCCAAAGCAACTAAACAATTCACACTCTATGTCAATTTAGTAAGTAATCAGCAAGTAATCCAAAACAAGATAAATTAACATCCAAAGGATGAAAAGACAGTATTTGTAATCAACAAAATATGAATAAGTGAACTAACACAGCAGTCCCCAATTTTTGAATTAAAGAAACTATCCTTGCCAGTTTAACCAAATCACAAAAATTAGGTATCTAACTTGGTACAGAGGATTCTATAATTTAGTGAAGAAACAAACAAACAATCAAGAGAAGTACTTGATTTAACACATAATTTAGTTTTAAGTAAACAAAACCAAACACAGGCAAGGTTTACACATCAATATGCAAGGTCACTAACCTGGACCTTTGACAGCCTGAGGTATTGTCACCAAGGCCTTTGAACAGTGAATCAACAAATCATTTGATCCACATAATAGAGTGGAATGAACTTCAAAATAGTCTAACTAGGTGATTGCAATAGCCAATAGGGAAAGATAAACATATGAATTGTCGAATTTCATTTCAGTTATGAGAACAATAAAACAGGAAGAACACATCCTGTTCATTTGAAAATACTTCATAACCCCGATGAATTATCAGGAAGCTATAAAAATCATTACCATCATTCATTTGAAGTCACATTTTCTACAAACCCAACTTGCTACTCTACTCAATTCATTAGATCAATAGGTCCTTCACTTTTAAGGAAGAAATTCAAAGTTGCAAACAGGCAAATCGCACTTTTGAAATTGGTATAGGTCGAATTAGCTTCATCAGTATTCTATGGGTACTGCTCCTATGCCCTAGGTTTTAGGAGTCCAAGCTCTAAATATAAATTCACACCCAAGGTCTATCCACATATATGCTATTGAGGATCAAACAATTCAAGCTTTGACCCAACAAACAAAATTCTCAAAGGTATCAAGTTTGTTTCATGCAATCAACAGAGAAACCAAAGCATTTAAATGTGACTTTCCAAAGGTGGGATTCACCATCTTGAATCAGATCATAAATGCATCTTAATGCAATTGTTTTATCTCATACTAGCTACGATTCTAAATGTAGGACCCAGTTTATAATGCAATTTAGAACCTAGTTTGTACTACATTTATAATCGGAGGAGTACTAAATCATACATGCCCATCGGGAGTAAAAATCTTCAATAACACAATGCTCAATTAATGCTGGGAATCAGTTTTTGTCTTCTGCAATTATTTTGGTGAAGCAATACAGCTAATGGGTTCGGAGACATAAGAAAACATCCAAATTGCATAATCATCAAAACAACATAGATCAATTTCTTCATGGGCATCATATGAACCTCATCAAGAACAAATAGTCGATCAATTTGTGAATTTCATCAGTAATAAAGAGATGTGAGTGAGGACAAAACGCCTCAGAATAAAATCAGAAAATTGTCAAACTGGCAGGAAGTAAAGACAGGATCGAAAATTACCTCAGAAAGAATCGAGAAGCAACGACGGAGGAGCTGGAAAACAAAATCGAGAAGCAACAACGGAGGATCTGGAAGCACAGTACCAACCAACCGAATAAAAACAAAACCGTCGTCCTCATTCAAAAAACACGATAGACTTGCTCAGAAATTGCGTCGAAGTATAGAAACAAGTAACAACATTGGGAACAGACCTGGAAAACAGAAAGTGTGACGAAGCCTTCGAGCGCCTGAGTGAGCTGGTGCCAGAGCTTCCTCTGGTACAGATTTGCGAGCGTATTACACCAATTAGTGAGCTGTGGGTCAACGATGGATCTGGAAGGGACAGTGACGCCGACGATGGAGGGAAAGTTTGGGAGCCGAGAGCGCTGTGGGTGAGAGATTTGGAGGACGGATCGATTTGGAGTGGGTGAGAGATTTGGAGATTGAAAAAAAAATAAAACAAGGGATCAGGACGTTTATAACCAACTGCTCCAACTAAATAAGTTCTAATAAAAGTCCTTCACAATATATATATATATATATATTTAAATTTTTTATATCTCGCACTTGCCCATATAAACACTAATATGCCTTCGCCCCTGCACATGAGCACTGGCATATTAGTGACGAACTAAAAGACAGGAATATGATTGGACGGTTATAATTCTCAAAGATTCCATAGACTTCTTTCTCTGGAACCGGCTAAGGTCCACTGCTCTTACAATGTACTGCCATCCACTTCCCTTAAGTGACGTCGTTTTGATGCCAAACCACACATGTTGCCTCTTTTATTATTATTATTAATAATAATATCCAGGGTATTGAAAAGATACTTCAGGATACTTGGCCATCTTGAAAAATATTGACGAGTACTTCATGATCTTGAAAATTTATTTTAATATATTGAAAAAATATTTCAGGATACTGACTGGTACTAAAAAAATATTTTAGGATCTTGAAAAATTATCCTAGAATCTTTTTTTTTTTTAACATCCTAAGATAATTTTTTAAGATTATGAAGTATTTTTTTAGTACCAAAGAAGATCCTCGCTAACATCCTGAAATATCTTTTTAGTACCAGTCAGTACCCTGAAATATTTTTTTAACATCCTAAAATAATTTTTTGAAGATCATAAAATATTTTTTCAGTACCAGTTAGTATCCTGAAGTATCTTTTTAGTACCCTAGATATTATTATAAAAAAGAAAAGAAAAAGAGGAAGCATGTATAATTTTGCATCAAAATGACGCCACGTAAGGGAAGTGGATGGCAGTGGATTGTAAGAGCAGTGGACCTCAGCGGGTTCCTCTTTCTATACGCTTTTGGCTTGAATTGGACGAATCAAGGGAAATAAGGACTGAAGGGGGAAAATATATGAGGCTTTGTTATATATTATTATTTATATTTTTCACTTGGAATTTTTTTTTTCCTTTTTCCTTTCCCTACGAGCACTTCTAGAACTTTTATATTACATCACTTTCTAAAAAAAAAAAAAGGGTTACGATTTCATTGTTTCACAAATTTTGCATCAGATTTCACAACTTCATATTAAAAAATTCCTCCAAAATCCTCTCTTTATTTGTTATTCCTCCTCAAACTTCAAACTTACGTCCTCACCCAAGGCAACTTCCTACCACTTACCCCTCGTTTTTGGGTTCAACTGGCGAAGAGATCGAACTTTCCCACCAAAAGGGAGGGGGTTCAATCCTGGAGTTGGTTAAGACGCTGGGGAAGGCATCCTAGGGGTCTAGGAAGCAGTGGAAACGCTGGGAAGAGGTGGAGGCATATGTACTCTCTAACCCAGTATGTCCTGCGGATTGGGCTTCAAGTGCCTTACCCTTGGATCGTGGGTGAGCCTAACCCCTTTTCTAAAATTTTTATAGGAAAAAAAAAAACTTCCTACCACTTCCATTCATCAAAACCAACTGTGCAAAACCAACACCCATCAAAACGATGACCAACCCATGCTTAGGATTGAGAGATGAAGAGAAGAACAATATAAAGTCAAACATCACATACGTCACTTCCTTCCCCCTGCTGCAGCAGCTTTGCTTCCTCCTCATTTGCTTACCACATCGCGCCACTTTTCTCTTTCTTTCTTTATTCCTTTTGTTTTATACTCCCTCTTCTGGTCTTTATTATAATATTTTAAGGCAACTAACAAGTGCATTTGGTCTTTTCTATAAAGCACTTGTTTGTTTTCAAGGAGCATTAATTGCTTTTTCAATGTATGCCAATCATTAATAGGGGTAGTAATATTAGAGTTTACTGCAACTAGTAGGGGTAATATTGAAAATTACTTAAATATTGACTTTAACTATTTTTATTAATTTGTATGAATGGTTATTTGGTACCTTATAATAAAGACCAGAAGAAGTATCTTACAAGTATTTCTGTCATTTTTATTTAATTTTTTAAAAATATAAAATCCAGACCCTCACATCTTTTTGATATTATAAATACTCAGTATATTTTTGTCCTTTAACATTTTTAATCACATCTCTTTGATATTATATTATAAAAACATAAAACATATTTTTGTCCTTTTAACATTTTTAAAGTTTTATTTTCCTGAAATATCTCATTTTTTATTTGCCTTTTGTGGTTGAGAATTTCTATTGTGTTAGGGCTTAGGACACACTCCAATGGTAAATCTATAATTATATTTTTTCCTAAAAATGGAGGGGAAAAAAAGATTAGGGAAAATGACAAATAAATACCGTTTGAATTTGTAAAACCCCCAGAAGCCCACCGAATTTGTAAAAAAACTAAGAGGTGACAAAGACTTTTGAGGGTTATGCAAATTCATGCAAAATGACCATAATGCCCTTTAGCCCTCCCTCCCTCTAGAGAGATGAACCAGGGGCTCGCCGTGACAGCCGAAGCGCTTCACCGTCTTGACCCTCCGCCGCACCCACCGACTTGGACGCCGCACCGGATGACGGTGAAAAAGGAAAAAAATAACCCATAAATTTTTCGATCGCGTTGAGAGATTGAGAGAAGAAGACGATTTCCGGTGACGGAGGAAGAAGAGGAAGAAGGAAGAAAAAAAAACGAGTGCACTTTTCGTGCACTCTACAAAATGCACACTCATATTATGAATTTTGTAAAGTGTAAAGTTGTATATTGGTTATGAGATTTGTAAATTGCATTATGAATTTTGTAAAAGTGCATTTGTTTTTTTTTTTTTCATTCAGGGCATCAAAGAGTTGAAAAATGTAAACCTAAAAAAAAAGTTATAAATTGCGTTATGCGATTTGTAAATTACGTTATAACTTTTGTAAATTGCGTTATGAATTTTGTAAAAGTGTCATAAAAGAGACACTGGAGTGTGATATGTCACACTCGAGTGTGAGTTATCACACTCCAGTGTCTCTTTTGTGACACACTCAAAAAAAAGTTGTAAATTGCGTTATGAGATTTGTAAATTGCGTTATGAATTTTGTAAAAGTGCAATTTTTTTTTTCATTCAGGTCATCAAAGAGTTGAAAAGTGTAAACCTCAAACAATTTTTGTGTAAATTGCGTTATGAATTTTGTAAAAGTTCTATTTTTGGTTTTTCATTTAGGGCATCAAAGAGAGTTGAAAAGTGTAAACCTAAAAAAAAGTTATAAATTGGGTTATGAGATTTGTAAATTGCGTTATGAATTTTGTAAAAGTGTCACAAAAGAGACACTGGAGTGTGATATATCATACTCCACACTCCAGTGTCTCTTTCGTGACAAACTCAAAAAAAAAGTTGTAAATTGCGTTATAAGATTTGTAAATTGCGTTATGAATTTTGTAAAAGTGTTTGTTTTCCCCCATTTAGGGCATCAAAGAGTTGAAAAATGTAAATCTAAAAAAAAGTTGTAAATTGCGTTATGACTTTTGTAAAAGTGTCACAAAAGAGACACTTATCACACTCGAGTGCACTGGAGTGTGATATATCACACTCCAGTGTCTCTTTTGTGACACTTTTACAAAATTCATAACGCAATTTACAAAAGTCATAACGCAATTTACAAATCTCATAACGCAATTTACAATTTTTTTTTTTAGGTTTACACTTTTCAACTCTTTGATGCCTTGAATGAAAAAAAGAAAAGAAAAAAAAAAGGCACTTTTACAAAATTCATAACGCAATTTACAACTTTACACTTTACAAAATTCATAATGATGAGTGTGCATTTTGCATAGTGCACTTTCAGTGCACTCGTTTTTTTTTTTCCTTCCTTCTTTTTCTTCCTCTGTCACCGGAAATCGTCTTCTTCTCTCAATCTCTCAACGCGATCGAAAAATTTATGGGTTTTTTTTCCCCTTTTTCGCCATCATCCGGTGCGGCGTCCAAGGCGGCGGGTGCGGCGGAGGGTCAAGACGGCGAAGCGCTTTGGCAGTCACGGCGAGCCCCTGGTTCTCTCTCTGGTTTATCTCTCTGAAGGGAGGGTTGAAGGGCATTATGGTCATTTTGCATGAATTTGCATAACCCTCAAAAGTCTTTTCACCTCTTAGTCTTTTTACAAATTCGATGGACTTCTGAGAGTTTTACAAATTCAAACGATATTTATTTTTCATTTTGGGTATACACGTAAATATGGAGATGCATTGGAATTTCGGATTATCGCCCCCACCAAATGAAATGACCGCCCACATGCCTCCCAGTTCCCCAGGGAAAGAGCGCACGATTCCCACTCCTATTCCAGTTGAATCTCGCGATGAAGATCAAAAGGTTTCTGTCACTCCCTGTGATGGCGGTGATTTCACTTATGGCTTTTGTTTATTACATTACAGTCTTCATCTTGATCGATGATTGGGTCGGCTCGCAGAGCTCTCCAGGCATGTTGAATGCCTCCTTCTTTACTGTATTGGCCTCTTTTTGTCTTTTCTCTTTTCTTGTATGCGTCCTTACAGACCCAGGCCAGGTGCCTTCTTCGTATCTCCCTGATGTTGAAGGCAGAGAAAACACGGATCATGGAAATGGCAAAGATGTAAGTTTTTTCCCGGAGCAAACGATAAATTGCGTTTATTGTGCATTCTTTCAGTTTGATTTATGTTGAATCTGACGGAAGAGTGAAGCTGAAATGTTATTGGAAGTGGGAATCGTTGTCCTGCATAAAGTGTAATCCTAGATTCTGGGCTGTTTTATATGGAATGGTTTTCAATTGTTTATAAAAATCAACAGATCAGTTATATTTCGTTTATAAGAGAGAAACTTCGGAATTATACTTCCATTCTCAATTGTTTACTTGCCAACAAAGCGCTACTTAAATTCTTTCAATTACCTATCATGATTACCAAACAAACTGCAATGCCTATTCTTGCTTACTTCCATATATTTTTCTATTTTTAGTTGTGCTAACGTTATGTACCGTGCGTTCTCTCATGACTATTTCCAAACAATGGCTTAGCTATCTCTTTTAACTGTCGTCATAAAGTTGCTGTTTTGATTTATATATGATGGAGATGCCTTTAATATTGCTAACATATTTGTTCATCTAATAAGCTTAACCTCTTTCTGAATTACTTTGAATGAGCCTCAGAATTTAGAACAGAAGAGATGTGACAAATGCTTTACATACAAGCCTCCGAGGACTCATCATTGTCGAGTCTGCAGAAGATGTATTCTAAAAATGGTAAGGTAGTTGCATTTTTTGATTGACCCCAATACATAATTTTTGAGCTCCAATATTCTATTTGAGTTCTGGATTTAAGGTTCTGTGGTTTCTTTTCTTTTGTTCCCTTATTGATGCAGGACCATCATTGCATGTGGATAAATAATTGTGTTGGTTATTGGAATTATAAGGCTTTCTTTCTTCTTACATTATATGCAACCATAGCAAGTATTCATTCTACGGTATGTGTTCTGTGGTATCTATTTTTCTTTTTTTGACCACACTTCCTGTATTACCTGATTATCATTGCAATTTGCAGACAATCTTTATAAGCTTTGTGCTTCAAAAAGACTGGGATTCAGTGAAAGGAAGATCTCTCAAGATATATTATGTAAGTTACTGAGTAAACTATGAGTGTTCTAATATGTCTGTGTCTTTATCTTCTAATTTGTTGGATACTAGATCTTTGAATGCTTTATTTATTGGTGATTTATGTCTGTTCAAAATTTATCTATATTTTTGATACCATTGTATGAAGCTAATAAATCCAATACATTAATTGAAAACGAAGTATAAGTATGCTAAACTAGTGTTAAACAATTATTATAAATTTCTTAAGCTCATCTCCAACTCTTTGGAAGCCTTTATTCCTTTACCTAGATTTGTGACACCATTGTATGAAGCTAATAAATCCAGTACATTAATTGAAAACGAAGTCTAAGTGTGCTAAAAATAGTGTCAAACAATTATTCTCCAACTCTTTGAAAGCCTTTATCACTTTATCTTTAGATTCTTTAAGTTAAGCTCGATTGAGCAGAGCAAAATGATGAGATTGTGGGTTGACATGGGAGGACTCCACCTTCTTAGACAACGGACATAGTATTGAGCCTTTGATGGTTCAAAAATCTGGTCCTAATATCAATGGGAAATAACCTTTTGCAGTGTGGAAATGCATGTTAATTACTTTGCAAATATCACGAAAAGTACCAAGAGTTCTGTCCATTGCTTAAAGACCCTTTTAGGTTCTAGTATAGACTGGACACTTTAGTGATTGAGTAAATGGGTTGTGACTAACATTTGACTTCTTTTTTATACAACTAAGGTTTGCTCATTAATACTTCATAGACTGATTAGCTAGGCCATTAACTTGGTATTCAGACTCTCCCTAAATGGTCATTATTTTTTAAAAACCATCCTGCACCAATCTCTGATGTCTGAAAAGCTTATTAGTACTATTAGTTGGAAGGTGCAGGTTCTTACCATTGATGAAACAATAAAGGTAGTTGGTTCTCATATATATTCTCTACGAAAATACAAGCCATTCAATTTTCATCAGCAGTTATTCATTTGGACTTTATTCTTTGTAGGAAAGCTTGCATTTTAGAGGATATTTATATATCACTAGGCTATCTACATCAATTCTCCTATAGTTGCAGAACTGTTTTCCTCAAAGTCTTCAAATGTTGAAGCACTAAACCATGTGTCCTGAATATAATTCTTAACTTCAAGGGTCTTTGATGTTGTTGGATATTTTTAAAAAAATAAATATTACTTTATGAAGGGATTACTGATACCAAAATTTTTACCCTTCAAAATATAACCTGTCACTGCCGAAATTGCTTGATCCATATGGGTTGACAAGACAGACAGCCTCCGTTTGAGCTGTGTCAATGTTTGAGGTATAGTATCCCGTTGCTATAATCACTTTCTTTCCATTGATGTCACTCAAATTTATTTTTATCCCAACTTCGGTTTCTGGTTGTCTCATGTGAAATTTTCTCCTTTCTTGTCAGTCTTCTCATGCATTTTTCCATGAACCCTTTCCCACTAGAACAGGAACCTAATGCTCCTAGTTCTTTCAACACATTATTTCTCTAACCTCTTCTTTTACTTGATTATTTACATGCCAGGTGATTTAAATTGTGGTTGTTTCCAAAAGCTTGTTTTTCCGCAGTTTGACTGAACCCCCTCTTTAGTTAATGTTGACTGCCATGTATTGCATTTTGTCAGCTGCATATATTTGTAATAAAATGACTGAAATACACCTCAACAATTGGTTCATATCCTCTCTACTTAATTATACAGATTAATCTGCGTCTTCGTAGTTTTTCAGAGTGAGACAGCCAGATTTTGCTTTTTTTCTGAGACATGCCCAGACAGTTGTTTATGTTGAGATTGATATGCTAATTTCGATGCTATTTTGTTTTCCCATTTTAATTTCACCAAACTCAATCTTTGCATTACATTTATGCTCTTATTGAAAGAGTAAAGTGCAAAGTAGAACAAAATGAACTTTATAGTAGCTAAAAGTTAACTTTTTTTAATTAATACCATATCTCACAACCTATAGGAATAGGAAGTATCTACATTGGATGAATGGTTTCCATCAAGTTGTATTTTGGTCCTGAAGAACATAACCATGGTTTCTTTTGTTTTAGTTATTAATTGAACCCTGATACAGTAATTTAGGAAAGGGTTAAGGTGCAATTTTACGAACAAAGTTTCTCACAAGGAGCGTTTGGCACAAATAAGTTTTGGAAGGGGCAAAAATACAAATAAACAATTTAAAATGGTGCAGATTTACCATGGCTTTTAAATTTCATCTAATCACGGACGTTAGACAATCCAACCCTCAACTAGCTCTTATATGAGGGATTGGAGGTAGTATTACTTTATCATGGTCTATTGAAAATTAATCCATGTTCAAAAAAGATTCGACATAGTTTTACATTGGCTATCGAGGGCCTAGCACAACCCTCCTTTTACGGGTTTGGAACCGGCTATAAAACATTGGCGGAGTTAATAACCATAGGCGTAGGTGAGGAGAGTCGATCAAGCAATATGGAGTTTTCTAAAAAGAGGTAGAGGAAGACCAAAGTGAACACTCATGAGGTTATAGAGCAGGATGTATTGGTTAATAATTTATCTAAAGATCTAGTTTTCGATAGAGCACAATGGCGTTGTGTGATCTATATAGCCAGCCTTACCTAGTGAGATAAGGCTTTGTTGTTGGTTAGTTGAGAATTAAAATTACACTGAATTTCTTATCATGTTGCATAAAACAATGTTGCTAATATTTTACCCTGAACCTTCTTATGCAACTGGAGTTTGTTTCTGGACTAAACCAATGCTTAATCATAACTCAGATATCATTTTTCTTATTTGGCTTGAAAATTGTTTCAATATCTTTTTGTGACTATATTTATATGAACGTAGGTCCTTAGAGGGTTAAGTACTAGATTTGCTCTCTTCTGCAGATCGCAATATAATACATGCATAATTTTAGACGCAACATGTAGGTACAACTGTCAAGTGGAATCTAATAATTATGTTCACAATTTATTCCATATTTTTATAAGGAATTGTTTTCAAGCTTTTTAATATTACCTGCTGAGCTTTAGTATGCAATGGCTTTGGTTGATAGACGGATTATTTGAATTTTTTACTAGAGTTGACTTGTTTCTTTTATTGATCTATCTTAGTATGAGTAACTAAGAAGTCTGAGTGGTTTGTTTCTTTATTCATTCTTACCTGTGCTTTATCTCCATTCCACAAGCATCTTCCCATTCGTAAAGGACATCTAAAGTTCATTCTATAATGCTAAAAAGTTACGTTTATTACTTTGTCTAATGTATTTCCTAGTACATCTTTCGAATTTGAAGGCTTTCCTTTTATGTTTAACATGCTTGTAAAAGTCAAAGGATCTTTATTGTAAGAAAATTGCTCTTTGACTGAACCCATAAAATATTATGATGTTTTTTAAAAGTATCTTTTGCTTCTTTTTACTCGTGCTTTTCTTATGCTACATTAACGTTGAGATCGTGTGTTATACATGTTCAGGTAGCTTGTGGACTGATATTGATCTCCTTGGTTATAACCCTTTTAACTCTTCTGGGATGGCATATCTATCTCGTCCTTCATAATATGACTACCATAGAGGTGGGTTGTTAGTAGGCTATACACAATAAATTTTTTCTTCTTTTGTTTTGGTCACTGAATATCTCATGTTGTGCTTGTAACCAGTATTACGAGGGTAAGCGTGCACAGTGGTTGGCTAGAAAATCAGGACAAAGCTATAGACATCCATTCAACATGGGTGCATACAAAAACATTACTTTGGTATATCATTTGTGATCTTGACCCATCACAGTTTTATATACAAACTACTACCTCCTCTATAATGCTAAATTGACTACTTTAGAAAAATTAAGGAAGTTAAATAAATCACTTTAAAATATTTATATTTATCATTTTTCTCTAAATTAATTTTCCTTATTTATAAATTGATATAGTATTTCAAAAAGATAGATATAATTAAGTAATTTATTTAGCTTCCTTAATCTCTTAAAATCAGTTAAATGGGCTTTTATTTTAAAGATTGGAGGTAGTATATAATGACAATTATTTATCGCTTCTTGTGTTTTTAATATGTTCATATATCTTTTAACCAGATTTTGGGCCCAAACATGCTGAAACGGCTGTGTCCGACAGCGGTAAGCCACTTGAAGGATGGAATGAGCTTCCCTACGTCACGTGATAGTTCTTAGAACTTTTAATCAACCGCACGTCATGATGCTCATTAGTCTTGACATAAGAATCTAAGAGTCAACCACCTGAAGGAGGTTCTAATGCGAGAAAAGCTAGAGGATTAACCTACTATAGTTCATTTGGACAGATTTCCAAGCATTTATGGTCAGGCTTGGTGCATTAGCGGGATTTAAAGAATGAATTGTAATGTTCATATCTTGGGGATAGTGTAAATTGTTTATAGATTAAATCATGTAAAGATCCTTACACAAGAACATGAGATGGATTTCTTAACCAAAAATATCTAAGCGCTGCCTTCCAGCCAGACACTCTCCCATGACTTAATACAGGAAGTTATTAGATTATAATTGATGATTAGCGTTTTAGTATGATGTGGTCCCAGTGGTCCAAGAATTTTGTTATAGTGTAAATCCGTAGAATATCTTGATTGTATACGTGTCCAATTGTTATACGTTCTGTTATGCATTTGCAATATGTAAATATTCTCCTTTGATTGTACCATTTGATTTTTAAGTACAAGAAAGGCGCTAGGCATTATCATTCAGTGCCTCAGTAGCATATTTGCAATATTCATTTGACTTTATTATTTATCTTGGTATCAGAGCAATGGGAGACTCCTCCTCCGTCAACTCTGTTGCTCAGTCTCACACCAAAGGATATGCACTATTCAGTTCATCTAGCCAAACTACTGCGATTAAGTTGGATTGCAAAATTTTTTTGGTTTGGGAATCCATAGTTCAACCTTTGATCGAAGGAAATCAACTAGAAGGCAACAGATGACACGATATCTGCTCCGTTGAGACTTATCTCTGGTGCGACTGGAAGAACAACTAATCCAGCACACTCTGAGTGGTTTTCTATTGATCGAATGTTGGCTGGCTGGTTGCGCAACACAATGACCCATGATGTTGGCGTACAACTGCTTCATTGTCAGACAACTAAAGAACTTTGGAATAGAGCCAAGGATCTCACCTGTGCATTGACCAAAGCTCGTGTGATGGTGGTCAAGAGTGAGTTACATAACACTAGGAAAAATGAGCTAAAAATGGAAGACTATTTGAACAAGATGAAAGGCTTAGCAGATGAGCTCGCTCTTGCTAGATCTGCTGTAACTATGGACGACCTTATGCTTCATACGCTAAACGGGCTAGATGCGGAATACAATGCGATTGTGATCAAGCTTATAGACAAACAAGATCTCACATGGATTGACGCTCAAGTAGCTTTACTGTCTTTTGAAACGTGGTTGAACTAGTTAAATCATTTTTCAACATTGAGCATTTAACCTTTTGCTAATGTTGCCACTACTAATCGTAATGACAGTTCTCCTTGCAAGTCTAACAACACTCGTAGTGGTTGGAGAAATATCTCACGCAATTTTTGAGGTGAAGGAGGTTGCTTTCGCGGTGGTCGTCGCAGTGGAGGTCGGCTGTTTTGCATCCACTATCAGTGACCTAGTCATACTCTAGCAACATGCTATCACCGTAATGATGCTAGGTCTGCAAGCAACAATTATTCTACCCCACAAACATTCTCCAGTTGTCAAAGCAACGGCCATACATGTGATTCTATCGATTGTTGTTACCTTCAAATGGGAGATCCGTCAACAACGCGTTTCTTAATGGGTTTCTGAAAGAAGAAGTTTATATGCATCAGCCAGTGGGATTCATAGATCGACGGCGGCCTCATCATATCTGTAAGTTAGTAAAAGCAATCTACAGACTGAGGCAAGCTTTGAGAGCTTGGTTCGATAGATTGTGGTGCACTTTGATTAATTAGGGTTTTAGAAATTTGAAGAGTGATATCTCTCTTTTTTGTTGCAAACTCACAATCTTCATCTTGATCTATGTCGATGATATCTTAGTCACTGGTAATAATTCTGCTTATGTTGAGAAATTTGTGAATAAACTAAATTTCATCTTTTCGTTAAAAGATTCGGGTTTGGAGGTCTATAGAGATGCACAAGGGATTTTTCTGAATCAAGCAAAATATGTAGATGATTTACTTAAAAGGTTTGGGATGTCTAATTTTGCACCAGTTGTTAGCTTCTATGTTTTGATGATTATAATTTCTAAGTTATTAAATTATGAAAGATATGTTTGCTCAAGCATAGATGATGAGTTCATGCCCGAGCATAACTGAACTAATTAAAGCATATCAGATGAGCATGCTCGAGCAGAGTATAGAGTCATGTTCGAGCAACATCGAGCAAAGGCAAAACTATGCTGTTTAAAACATCTTGCTTGAGCAGGCGTGAAGGAGTTGCTCTAGCAAAAGACGAGAATGGATCTTGCCCGAGCAAAGCCAGAAAGCATGCTTTAGCACAATGGTCGAGCAGGCATGAAAGTGTTGCTCGAGCAGAGTCGAGCAACATGTCTTATCGTCATAGAATGAACCCTGCCTGAGCAAAGCTTGGAAGCATGCTCGCAGGCCATGCTCGAGCAAGGACAATAGGGTTGCTCGAGTAACGACGTCCAACCTGCTCTCTGCTCTCTAATGTCGCTTACTCGATCATGATAAAATTCATGCTCGAGCAGCATCGTTGTTCTTTCAAATTCTCGCCTCTGTTTATGCCTTGCCCGAGCAAGAATTATGACTTGCTCGAGCATCAGAGAGTAGAAGCCTTTTACACTATCTAAGGAAAGGCTTGCCCGAGCATGAAAATTATCATGCTCGAGCAGGCAAAATACCTTTGCTCAAGCATCAGCGGCCAAGAAGGCCCTTAACTAACTCAATGAGTAGCTTGCCCGAGCAAACAAAGATTACTGCTCGAGCAATATACCTCTGTTTTGAAAATCAATATGCGTAATTTACGAAATCAATCTGTTAATCTTATTACTTCCATATGAAACTCATTACTAATCTTAAATGCTTTTAACTAGTTTGTTAATGAGTTTTTCAGATGACTTAAGCACGAGCGAAACTTCAAATTAGCGTAAAAGCACACTTTGTGTCAGACGAGCATTAAATGCGGTTACCAAACCAAGTGATAATCTCGGTTATCAATACCTGTTCAATGTAAAGCAACCCATGTCATTCCAACCGAGCATTTAATGCCATCTCACAACGGGAAGAATCAAAAGGAATGAAGGGAATGTCGGAGCTGAAAATTCATTTGGAATATTAAAGTGGCGAAAATCGTAACGGAAGCTTCATCTGTCTAACGGATACATTCAAGACATTCAACGGATATTCTTCAAGCTTCTTCAATGATCATTTATTGCAAACACTATAAATACCAGAAGCATTCAATTTCGCTAACTACCGGAAACACTGTGCAATCAATTCGAGTTCAACATTATTCGTTGTTTCAACTGTTTCATTAATCTGTACTTCAGTGTTTAATACTTTATCCGCTCGTGAGGAGTTCATAAACATTTACTTTATTATCAGTTGAATCTTAAGGTTGAGGAACCTTAAGAGAGGGTGTATCAATTACAACTTGTTAGGGGGAGTGGAGTCTGTGTTGGGATCCAAAACCGCAGCGGATTAAAATTTCTACGAATCCCGTCCCGAGGATCATTCAACAACATTTAAATTAAGGCTAAGGAACCGAATATTACCTACGGCTGAAACGGTCCGCGTCTCGTTCTCTTTAAACTGGTGGGCTACCTTCTCGATCAGTAGAAGTCGACTCCTCGAATCGGCTTCCTCTACTGGTATCCACACGAATAATCCCCAACCCGATTGCGGCAGCGTGCTAGCGCCTTTTGAGTTTTGCGTCTCTCTCAGTTTTCACTCTAGGGTTTCTCGCGGCTTTCTGTAATACGCTCGACAAAAAGTCTCGTAGGTTTTCTAAACCTGATCAGCGTATTATATAAAATTAATCCTCATTAATTTTGAAATTTGAATTTTAAATCGGATTAAAATATATTAATTAAATCTATCTAATAGATCTAATGTAATCTATTTATTTAATCTGAATTAAAAGCCGAGATCGAAATTCGAATTTTGAATCTTTGATTAATTTTTTTTTTTAATTAAATCTATCTAATAGATCTAATCTAATATATTTATTTAATCCGAATCAAAAGCCTTCGATTTAATTTATCTCTATAAATTAAATCAGAAATGATATCTATCTATTTAATTAAATCGAGATACTATATCTCAATTTAAATTAAATAGATATATGATATCTTTATTCGAAAATTAAAACATGAGATACAATATCTCTATTTGTCTTAGATATTTAATTTATCAAATAAATTAAATACTAAACAAATATTATATAATAATATTATAATCATTATTTAATATTATTATATTATTTAATTTCAATTAATATAATATTAATATACATAATATTCACCCCCGGATAAATACGGTATTCATTAAATCTTAGACGTATCTAAGATTCAATGAATCGGACACTTTTGCTAGATTCAATGAATCGGACAATTTTCCTAGATTGATGAATCGGACACTTTTGCTCGTGTTGGGCTATTCTTGTGCGACCTATGAGGCCCATGAGATTGGCGATGGGCAATACTATACTAGCCCACAAGTCGCAAGCGGCCTCTAGTAAGACATTACGACTACCCAATTCATATGGGGATCGATGATACGATACTACCTATCGTACAACCATGTCACGTCCCTTTTGTTCACGCGATAATTTGGTCAAGGATGAGGCATGGATAATGTCAACTTCTTTTTCTTGACCATTACTTTCTCGATTCTCGAGTAGTCTAATAAGTGAAATGGAAACCCCTTTCCATCACAAAGACGGCCGTACATTTCTTAGACTCACTCATCGAGGGCCCAAAGATTATCTCTCTACAAATGTGAGGGACAAATTCCATCTTGACCATTCACATTCCTCTCCATGAGAACCACTAATCCCGATCCAAGCCTTTATCATCACCCGGTCAAAGGTGACTTTTGACTAGGTCAAAGAAACGATGACTCATCATGTAGGAATCCATGATGATCTCGGGTCATAGGCGTCGTGACGCGGTTATACATGAGATAAGCTTATGACTTGATCCATGCGGCTTTCTCATAGTGGGTCGGCCCAAAGACCTTGTACTCTTACAAGTGCCGTGACTTTGATTCGTATCTCCATACTTCATCAAAATCACATCCTGGTCTTAACTAATCTTCGCTCCGCGTAGATGGACCGAGGACATTTAGGATAATCCATAAGATATATCCGGGATCCGTTATCAATATAAACATGCGAATTAAATGATAACTAAAAGAGAATACTTTAATAAACATAAATGTCTAAAGTACAATGACTTGCCCTAGGGCATAATTTCCAACAGTCTGAAAGTGAGAGGACCATCCTTCGTTTACAGAGTGTGTAATTGTTCTTGAGAGATAGTGAAATCCCAGGTGTTTTGGGGACTGGACGTAGGTCAGTGATTTTCGACCGAACCAGTATAAACCGTCCTGTGTCTACTTCACTTCTCTGTTTCTGTTTTTACTTGTCTTTGTGTGGGTTTGAAAAAGAATTTGAGATCACCTATTCACCCCCCTCTAGGTGATATTCTATCTTCACTAGTGTCAACCCCGATGGTCACTGGTAGATTGATTTCTGCAATGGATGGCACTTTGTTAGATAACCCCATTGAATATAGACAGTCCATAAGATCCCTGCAGTACCATACCACTACCCGACCAGACATCTCATTTGCTGTAAATAAGCTTTGCCAGTTCTTGTCTCAACCACAAACAACACATTTTCAGGCTGTTAAATGTATTTTCAGATATCTGAAAGGAACAAGTAGTCTTAGTTTGAACATTAGATCATTTTCTAGATCTCAGCCACAGCTAACAGCTTATACTGATGTTGATTGGGCATGTGACACAGATGATAAGATCTATGACTGGGATGTGTGTCTATTTGGGTAATAATCTTGGGTCATGGTCATTAAAGAAACAAAAAGTAGTAGTGCTAAGTCTGAGTATAGATTCTTGCTTATGGCTTTGCAAAGATTAAATGGTTGAATTCTTTATCATCTGAGATATGTTTGTTTCTCAAGAGACCGTCTGTAATTTGGTGTGATAACTTGAGTACCAAAGCCTTGGCTACAAACCCAGTTCAATATAGGAGTTGATATCCATTTTATTAGAGATCTGGTTCTATACGGTTAATTGATGATATAAGATACATTCCTTTTGCCTATCATATTGCGGACAATCTTACAAAACCTTTATCTCAATCTCAGTTTCGGTTTTTCAGAAGCAAACTCGTGCTGGTTGTGACACCCTTTCGTTTGAAGGGGAATATTAGATTATAATGATGATTAGCATTTTAGTATGATGTGGTCCCAGTGGTCCAGGAATTCTGTTATAGTGTAAATCTGGAGAATATCTTGATTGTATACGTGTTCGATTGTTATACGTTCTGTTATGCATTTGCAATATGTAAATATTCTCCTCTGATTGTACCATTTGATCTATAAATACAAGAAAAGCGCTGGGCATTATCATTTAGTGCCTCAGCAACATATTTGATGCAATGTTCATTTCACCCTGTTATTTATCTGAAATCCAGAAAGTTTCATCAAAGTAGTCATTGCAATTTTAGATTTATTTTCGTTCCTGAAAACAGAATATCTGGGGTGCAAAAGAAAAAAAAGGATAAGTTTGTTATTCTTTTTTTCTTTAAGTGAGAGTTGAAGTTTAGGTGAGTTGGGATTTAGAGAGGCTCATTAAGGTATTTTTATATTGCCTACTAACAAGTTATTCATATTAATAGCGGGATTTGATCCCATGATCTTATGGTTATAAGTCAACTCCTTTCTATGTAAACCAACAAGGTTGGCTAAATTTTTTGTTATTCTTCTTTTATGTTTGAAGTGAATAGCATGAAGAACTTACCCATCCTACATATTATACTAGACAACTTGCTTCCAACTATAAATTTAGTGGTTAATATAATGTGTGGTTCTTGGAGTTTGTTTTCATTTTAGTTTTGCTCCCTATAATTTCAAAACATAATTTTGGTTTCTTGAGTTTTATTCCATCAAAATCATTAGTCCCTGTAATTTAATGAGGACTTGGATTGGTGTTAATGGTGTTAAATATGATGACGTGTCACTCACATAATTAATTATGCTAATGTGGCTTAATGACTAGCAAGCTGAAGTGGCAAACTGAATCATAAACTTGTAATTTTAAACAGTTAAATAATAAAAACAACTTCCTCCCTCTCGGATCGTAAAAATGGAGTCATTTTCCCTTCGGTCCAGTTTCTGTACATGGCGTTGCTGGTCCTCGTTTGGTTTAACCTAGCCTCCCCTAAAAAGTAAAAAACAACTAACACCCCTCTACACACCACTTATTCTGATTCATCGGAGGCCCAAATTGATTATTGTTTTTATCGTTGATAGAATCTCAAGACGTTTACTACTAACTTTTACCATGCGTTACGTATGTCTAGCCTCGATGGGCTAGGTATAGTTGATATAGGGTCGATAGTCTTCTCGGGGTATTCGGAGATGAGTAACCCAAGAGAAGCTTCACTTGATGATATCTATAATGGAGATACCGGCCGAGAGAGTTCGCACCACAATGCAACACGGGTAAGGCGTTTCGCCAAAGGGGTGGTGTGTGTGCACGTGTGACTGAATGGTAAACTATCAATTGAGAGAGATCAGAGTGCACCTGGTGGGTAACCTCCTATTTATAGGGATTACCTAGGGTTTCACTCCCATGCAAATGTGTTTATCCACCAGCCATTATGCGCCTCCCACGTTCTGCCATTACCTGCTCCACTACCTGTACGGCTCTGCATAACAGACAAGGTGGAGTAATGTTTAACCATTCACCTGGTTAAACGGGTGGTTCTACCGTAGGCCCCTTGGTTGGGCCGAGTACCCGGATGACCCAATATATGGGCCATAACGTTGCCCCCAAGCTCGGTATGGCAGGTTCCTGACGTGCCGAGATTAGCTCGTTGACTAATCCGGTCATCATCTATCCGGGCTAAACTTGAGCTTCGTACGAATCCTTTAAGGCTTCCTTCCTACTTGCCCTGTCTCGCCCTGTCTCATCACTCTCCGTCATGAATGACGGGCTACTTTTCAGGGGACACAAGTTGTGTTTTCTCGCAATCGGAATATGTGCCGGTAAGTGGTCTTTGGTTGAAACCTCTATTACGGCTTTGGTCATGACCGAGCTTTTATGGTGAACTCGGCCGTTAGACATTTACATGTCCCCGCCGTCTCCTCACCTGCCCCCTGGGTCACAGGTTGTTGTCGTAACCATCTTCCCATTTTTTATGATAACCGGGATTGACCCTGCTACTTTTATGACTTGGTCTTAGCCGGACCGTGAGCTTCTCCCACGTGCTTTCCCCAATATCGGTTGTCATAACGGGTTTGCAAATGACAGGTGGCGCTGTTCAGGCGTTACTCAGGCGTGATTTGATCCTCCTAGGGATTCGGATTCACTGCCTTTTTGGTAACGATCCTTTTAGGAATTCGTACGCATTAACTGCGACGCATGTTCCCGATGTGGCCATTATTACACTTTTACGTTTTGGATCGTTTTTTCCCACCGGCGCTTGCGCTTTTCCATAAAGATGGCATTGATTGTCCCTGACGATTGTGCTTTTCATGAAGATTAGGATGAATAAGGCATTAAATAGTTATGCCGTTTGGATGGGTCTTTCTATATAAGCATGTGCATACCTATCCTTTTTACTTTATCTTGCATGATGAAGTTCCATTATGGACATGCGGAACCGCTGGTGCCAGGAGCGTCAGGTTCTAGTCCTTTGCCCTTTCCTCAGAAACTCCTTTTGATAAGGGTCGGAAGAAGAAACGAACATCTATCCTTTGCCGTTTCCAACTGCGGTCTGTATCAGCAGCAAGTTTTGGGAGTATTTGCCAATCTTCATCCATAACCTCCAACGGGCTTCTGGAGTTCCGGGAGTATTTGCCAATCTTCACATGCCTGGCGAAATATTTCCACTGGGATCTCATACATGCTCCGTTAAACACACGCGGAGATTCTTGTGTGGGTTGGCTTGCGTCTGGAGCTGTCATGCCATGGGTATGCCATGGTTAGGGTTCTAGGTCCGCCGTATCCAAACATCCCACAAGGGTCTCCGCTCATGCGTTTTTGGGAGTTCTCTTTGGCACAAAGAGTTCTTCATCCTCCATTTCTCCATATGGCTACGAGCCTCTTGCTGCAGGATTTTTTTTTGCGCATTTTTGCGATCAGGGTTTGGCTAATTTTTCTGTATGAACGTGATGTAAACTGTTCGCTTACTAATGGAAAATATTTTATGTACATAGCTTGATTTCCCTTTTTGTTTTTTCCATCGCTCGTTCTTTGTTTTTGAATCCTATGCGCATGATTGTGAAGATGCTGGAATACGGTTAACCACTTTTCCTTCTCAGAGTCATATGATCCGGGCTGAGTTAAAATTAACCGCCCTCGAGAACGGATTGGTTTTTGGAGCAAAACGCCCTCCAATCCGGGCTAAGATAAAATTAACCGCCCTCAAGAACGGATTGATTTTTGGAGCAAAACGCCCTCCAATCCGGGCTAAGTTAAAATTAACCGCCCTCAAGAACGGATTGATTTTTGGAGCAAAACGCCCTCCAATCCGGGCTAAGTTAAAATTAACCGCCCTCAAGAACGGATTGATTTTTGGAGCAAAACGCCCTCCAATCCGGGCTAAGTTAAAATTAACCGCCCTCAATAACGGATTGATTTTTGGAGCAAAACGCCCTTCAATCCGGGCTAAGTTAAAATTAATCGCCCTCAATAACGGATTGATTTTTGGAGCAAAACGCCCTCCAATCCGGGCTAAGTTAAAATTAACCGCCCTCAAGAACGGATTGATTTTTGGAGCAAAACGCCCTCCAATCCGGGCTAAGTTAAAATTAACCGCCCTCAATAACGGATTGATTTTTGGCGCTGGAATTTGATTGGGTTTTTTGAGGGAATTTTATGCGCTAGGCACCTGTCAGTTGCGTGCCTCAACGCATAATGAACGTCTATTGTCACCTGCGTGGAGTGGTTATCCCTCTGACCTCGATATCCGCGCGCATTTAATGTCCTGCCGTTTCGTCTGGAACGTCACTTCCGCTAGGGTTTCCCCCTCCGTTAGTGAGATGTAACGGCGTTGTGACTCTTGATCTTTCAAATTCCTAACGTATATATCAATTCCTTCGCAAGGATAGTTAGTCTTCTCTCATACTTTCTACTATCTCCGCCGCTCCGTAGGCACTTGCTTTACGCTCAAGTTTCGCCTTTGCTTCTACAGTTTTCTGTGTCTTTTGTCCTACGACAGGTAATGTTGTTCGCCTTCTTACATGTAGTTTATGATCACATTTCACACTTTTCTGTATCTTTTGGCGTGCTTTTGTTCTTCTCTGGATGTGTTTAAGCTATTTTTCTGGGTTTAGTGGGAGTTTCTGGGTTTTACCGGGTGGGTTCTCAGCTTCCTTTTTTTCTCTTCTAGGTGCTCAGAATGGCCCGAGCCTTTCCGTATGTATGTAAAACTGGAGGTTCTTTGCCCGAAAACCTTTCTCTAGGTCCTGACAGTGATCCTCCTTTGCCAAAACTTTCCAGAAAACCTAGGAACTCTCCCAGACCCGAGAAGGTATCGCTCTGGGAATTATCTTCCTATGGAGCCGAGACGTTTATTCATAATGGTTTATCGACTGTTCCTCCACCCAGTCCTTTCGTGGTTCCAAGTCTCTTGCTTGGGAAAGCGCTTTCCAATATGCCCCTCTCTGATCTTATTTTATTTTTTATATCTAGGTGTCCATGGCTTCGTCACATCAACCCAGTCAGTCTTTGAACGAAGAGACAAGTACTTCCGCCTCTTCGCAAGTTCCATTAAGTTTGACCTCCGTTGTGAGTAGCGTTGTTACACAAGTGAAGAATTCACTGACCGTCGATGAACTTCGCCAACTCGGGGTTGGAGACGGGGAGGGATATACTGTCCGATTGCCTCTAAAGCGTGAATCAGTAGATTCTCTCCGTGCGCAGGAAAGAGATCCACATTTCTTTTTCCTTTACCGGGACGTGATCACTCTTTTAGGAGTAAAGTTTCCCTTCACCGACTTTCAGATTGAACTGTTGAGTCATTTGCACCTCACTCCCTCACAACTTCACCCAAATGGTTGGGCATTCGCGGTTGCTTTTGAGATATACTGCCGACATTCAGACTTAGTCTGTAGTGTTCCGACCTTCATGTCTTTCTTCGCCCCGCTAGAAACGAATGTTTCCACCACGGCTTCAACGAAATGGTTTGGTTGGACAACGCTCCGAAGCATTCATGACCGGAAGCTTTTCAGACCTTTTCGTGAATCTTGGAAAAACTTCAAGTCGGTTTTCATAAAAGTTGAAGCCCTTCCCGGCCAGGCACCTTGGTTTGTGCGGAGGACTGACAGTGGAGAGACCGAAGAGAGGTTTCCTCTATACTGGTCGACGTACCATCATACCCTTAGACCCGAGGATTATATTCCGCAATCCAAAAGCTTTTCTGACGAGGAGGAGAAAACCTTGCTGGAACTTGTGAAACTGGTTGGCAGTCTAACAGATCCTATGGATCCGGCCGAGTTAATAACCACGACCCTAGTTAGGCGGCGCCCGATAAGCAGTATGATTGTTTTGACACTTTGTTTATTGGCTTTTTGTTTCCCTTCCATTGCTCTAATATCCTTTTTCTTTTGCAGGCTGAGCTATGGGTAGGCCCAAGCAACTGAACGTCTTCAAAAATTGTTCTCAAGTTGAGGAAGAAGCTCTCGTCATCCCGGTCAATGACCCATCGAGTCCGACCCCCGAAAATGTTTCTCAGAAGCAACTAGCTTTGTCAAATGCCGAAGGAAATGCCGCTTGCAAAAAGGTCAAGGGCAAAGACGTTGTGGCGGGACCACCCAATCCGGGCGTGGAGCCCTTCGAGACACCGGCCATTGAGGGTTCGCCTGCCCCTTCCAGGTCTTCCCCGGCGCCAACGAATTTTGCTACGACCTCGGTGTTGGGCAACCTTACCGTGGCCAATCTTCCCGAAGGTGCCTTGTGGGCGCAAGGATTGAGCCAAGAAATATTAGATATAATGAGACCTCCTGCTTTCCTTCATGACGCATCTGGTCTGTCGGAGCCTACCAAGAAGATGCTAACCCAAATGCAACTAGATGGTTACCGGGTATTTCCTTGATTCGCTCTTATGCCCTCTTGAAGGTAAATATGGGATGGCGTACACTCAGCTGGTCGCGCTGAGCAAGGAGAATGCCGCTCTAAAGCAAACTTCTGAGGTGGCTAAGATTGCCGAGGACAGGGACAGAGCCGTTGTCAATCTAACGGCCCTTACGGCGATACATGCCCAACTGCAACAAAACTTCAATTCTTTGCAGGCCGCTAAGGCCAAGCAGGAAGAAGAAATCAAGTCCTTTATCTCTAAGGAGAGGACCTTAGAAGAAGAACTGGAAGCCTCTAGGTCTGACCTCAAAAAGGCAGAGGAGAAGCTGTCGAAGGCAGAGTTGGACGTCCACCGCCTAGAGGATCTTCATATGAACGGTCAGATGGTTGTAGATAAGGCGCAGTCTGACGCTGATCACTATAAAGCCCTGCTCGCAACTAAGGAAGACGAGCTTGCGGCCAAGGTGAATGAAATTGCAACCAAGGAGGTTGAACTGGGCCAGGCCAAGGCGGGGCTAAACGAATATGCTGATGCCGCGGTTTTCTCGTTTGACAATGCTGTTGCGTAAATCCGCGCCCTAAATCCCGGCCTCGCCCTTAACCTTTCTGGTCTTAACTATGAGTCATATGTCAACAAGAAAGGACAGTTGATACCTCCTGGTGCCGAAGATGAAGAAGAGGAGGAACAAGCCCCGCCCCGTCTTCCTAAGCTCGTAAATGGGTTGATTTACGATTTCTTGCTTTTGAGGCCGTCTTTTGATGCCGTGGTCATAGCCCGGCTTATTTGTAAATATGACAGTACGCTTTTTGATCAATACTAGCGTTTCACTTTATGAATTTCGCTAAGGTCTGGAGTCTTCATAGTGAATTTGCTCACGCTTGTTCATAACATAACTTATTCTAAACTGTTGAACACATCCCCTGTTCTTTCTCATTAAAAATGTCATTGAAAACTGGTTTCTTGTCCATGAATTCTTTTGCATTTTGACATGGTCTCCGGAGTCGGGTTAGAATACCTCTGACTCCTACATGTTTTAATTGGAACATGGTTTCTGGAACCGGGTTTGAAAACCTCACATTCCTGCATGTTTTAATTGGAACATGGTCTTGGGAGCCGGGTTAGAATACCTCTGACTCTTGCATGTTTTAATTGGAACATGGTTTCTGGAGCCGGGTTTGAGAACCTCACACTCCTACATGTTTTAATTGGAACATGGTCTTGGGAGCCGGGTTAGAATGCCTCTGACTCCTGCATGTTTTAATTGGAACATGGTTTCTGGAGCCGGGTTTGAAAACCTCACACTCCTACATGTTTTAATTGGAACATGGTCTTGGGAGCCGGGTTTGAATACCTCTGACTCCTACATGTTTTAATTGGAACATGGTTTCTGGAGCCGGGTTTGAAAACCTCACACTCCTACATGTTTTAATTGGAACATGGTCTTGGGAGCCGGGTTTGAATACCTCTGACTCCTACATGTTTTTATTGGAACATGGTCTCTGGAGCCGGGTTTGAAAACCTCACTCCTACATGTTTAATTGGAACATGGTTTTGGGAGTCGGGTTTGAATACCTCTAACTCCTACATGTTTTAATATAGGCGTGGTCTTTGAAAACAAGTTGTTTAACCAAGAATTCTTGCCATCCTTTCGTGAATGTGTTTACGGAAGCTGGTTCGTCAACCATGGGTCCACACAAATTTCAAAATCGCGGGTTCATTTACCTCAGGGCTTATTCCCGGTTTGATCGGAACACGGTGTCCGGAGCCGAGTTAAAGTACCTCGGTTTCGCGCACGTTTGATCCATTGCTATGCAACTCGTATATGTATCGTTGAAAACGGGCTCCAAGACCCGGAATTCATTAGGGATTGGCCTTATAACCGAGGCCTTCATAACTCTTTCAAAAGAAAACATAAATGAAACACTTACAGAAAGCTTATCAACTATAATAAGTCTTAAGTTTGTCTGCGTTCCATGTCCGCTTCACCGCCTTCTTCTTTAACGTTTCTAGCTTGTAGGCCCCTTTTCCCAAATTTTCTGTAACTCGGTAGGGACCCTCCCAATTTGGTGCAAGTTTGCCTTGGTCGGCATTCTTGTTGCCTATGTCAGCTCGCCGAAGGACGAGATCACCTTTTGCAAACGCGCGGCACCACTTTCTCGGTTATATCTATTAGCGAAGAAGCCGCTTGGGCTAGCTCTTGGCAATGTGCTTTCACCCGACCTCGTCCACAAGATCCAATTCCACCGCGATTGATCGGTTGTTGTCCTCTTCTTCATGTAGGGCTTTAACCCTCCTCCAAGATGGCTCACCGATCTCAACGGGTATCATTGCTTCGCACCCATAGGTTAACCTAAATGGGTCTCCGCGTTGTTGATTGGATCGAGGTTCCGAGTCCCCAAAGGACCGGGTATAGCTCTTCCACCCAATTTGAATCACCGTCTTCCATCCTTTTCTTCAATCCATCCAAGATAACCTTGTTAGCGCCTCGGCTTGGCCGTTGGATTGTGGATGTTCGACGATGCGAAATGGTGAATGATGTGGAGATCAGCAACCATGTCTTGGAAACCCTTGTCGGTGAACTGGGTTCCATTATCTGTTACAATTTCGTCCGGGATTCCAAACCGAGATATAATATTTCGATTGAAGAACTTTTGAACTCGTGCCGAGGTAATTGTTGCCAATGGTTCTGCCTCTATCCACTTGGTAAAGTAATCTACCGCCACTATAAGCCAACGCAGTTGTCCTGGGGCCCTCTTGAATGGGCCAAGCAGATCCAATCCCCACTTATAGAACGGCCATGGAGCCGACATGTTAGTTAACTCCGATGGGTTGGTGCGTATGACCTTGGCATGTTTTTGACAGCTATTGCACTCTTGCACATGCTTCTTAGAATCCTTCACCATAGATGGCCAGAAGTATCCAGCCCTCACCGCCTTTCTTGCTAATGCCCTGGCGCCCATATGGTGTCCGTTTATTCCTTCGTGGATTTCGGACAACACGTAGTCAACCTTGGCCAAATCTAGACACTTCATTAGCGGGGAATGGAAACCCTTCCTATATAATTCGTCATCAATCATGGTGAACGATGCCGACGTCCTTACTATTTTCCTTGGCACTGTCGGTGTCTTCCGGAGGATTCCCTTTCAAGGTAATCGGCTATTGGTTTTCGCCAATCATTTGCCTCTGAGATTATCATCACGCAGCTTGGTTCTAACAGGTTCTGCTCGACAATGGTGCAGTGATTGCCGGGGTTCTTAGTGCTTGCCAATTTTCACAACACGTCGGCCCTAACATTCTCTCCCCGGGGAATATGTATCACTTCCACGTTATCAAATTCTGCCATCAACTGCTTAACTTTTCCCAGATATTTGACCATTAAAGGGCCTTTAGCTTGGTACTTGCCCTCTATCCGGGATGCAACCACCGTGAGTCGCAGATACGTGAACTCTTTTTGCCCCGCTTTCCCTTGCCTGCGTAATCCGGCTATAAGCGCTTCGTATTCTCGCTTGATTGTTTGATGTTGCAAACTCAAACCAAAGGAAAGACTCACAAGAGACTCCTTCCGGGCTCTCGATGATTATTCCTGCCCCACTTCCTTTTTTATTCGATGAACCGTCAATGAACAACCTCCATGTTAAGTCGCCTCTGTGATCGTCATTCATTTCCGAATTTTTAGACGGGGTTAGTTCCATCACAAAGTCGGCTAGAGCCTGGGATTTGATCGCATGTCACGCTTCATAGGTTATATCAAATTCAGATAACTCAATAGCCCAGCTAGCCATTCTCCCTGCCAAGTCCGGCTTATGCAGGATTTGCCGGATTGGTTGGTTTGTGCGTACTACCACAGAATGACTCTGGAAGTATGGGCGCAGTCGTCTCGCGGCCATGAGTAGGGTGAATGCCATCTTTTCCGCTTTCGGTATCTCGCTCGGCCCTTGCCCTTGCGCAGCTCGGCTTACGAAGTATACTGGAGTTTGACCGTCCTTCTCCTCATTCACCAATGCCGCGCTAACCGCCTCATCTCCAACAGCTAAGTATAAGATCAATCTTACCCCGAGCTTCGGGCGAGATAGTACCGGCGGGGTTGCCAGGCATTGCTTGATCTTTGCAAAAGCCTCTTGACACTTTGCATTCCAATCTCCAGATGCTTCTTTCTTCAATAATCTAAAGAAAGGAAGAGAGTTTTCAGCTGACCTTGGTAAAAACCTGGTCAGAGCGGCTAGCCTTCTTGTGAGCTGTTGAACTTCCTTCTTGTTCTTGGGGGGCTGCATATCCAAGATAGCCTGACATTTATCAGGGTTTGCCTCAATCCCTCTGTGGGTGAGTAAGAATCCCAGGAATTTCCCTGCCGGAACACCGAAAGCACACTTTGTTGGATTGAGGCGCAAGCGATGTTTCCTCAGCTTGTCGAAAGTTTGCTGAAGGTCTTGGATATGGTCCTCTGTCCGTGAAGATTTGACGATCATGTCGTCGATATAAACCTCAACATTTTTCCCCAATTGGTCTTTGAAAACCCTGTTCATCATCCTCTGGTAAGTGGCTCCTGCATTCTTCAAACCAAAAGGCATAACATTGTAACAGTAATTGGCCCTCTCCGTGATGAATGCCATCTTTTCCTGATCATCAACATGCATGGGGATTTGGTTGTACCCCGAGTATGCATCCATGAAGGAAAGCAATTTGAAGCCATATGAGCTATCTACTAGCTGGTCTATGCTTGGCATAGGAAAAGAATCGTTGGGGAAAACCTTGTTCAGGTCCTTATAATCGACGCATACTCACCACTTGCCGTTAGGCTTTTTGACCATAACAACATTCGATAGCCAGGTGGTATACTGCACTTCACGTATGAAACCGGCTTCCAATAACTCATATGTGTGCTTCTCCAAGGCCTGTTTCCTGTCTGTCCCAATCTTTCTCTTCCTTTGGGCCACGGGGGTTGATGTCGGGCAAATCGCCAAACTGTGGCAGCAAATTGCGGGGTCTACCCCGGGGATCTCAGATGGACGCCATGCAAAAATGTCTTTGTTGTCCTTCAGGCAGGTCTCAAGTTCTGCTCGGATCGATGGGGCTAGATGCTTGCCAATTTTGGTGTTTTGCCCGGTTCGATTCCCAAGGGAAATCCTCCAAACTCTCCGTCCGCTCCGTTCTTTTTATCTTGTCCTCCTTGCGTAAATCTAACTCAACGAGGTTGACCGACTTCCTTTTTCCTCTTCGGTGGGTGCTCTAGCTCTCTTCTTCTGGGATGTTGGGTCAACTTTGTTTGCCTTGACCGTATCGAAATAGCACTGTCGAGAATCCTTCTGGTCGCCCTTGACCGTTACAATTTGGTTCTTTCTATTCACCAACTTCAGCCGTTGGTGTTTTGTGGACACCAAAGATATCCCGGTTGTGAATGGTAGGACGCCCCGATGATATTATAAGATGAGGGGAAGTCGGCCACGATGAACCCGACACGCCGTACTTGAAAGCGCCTTTCGTTCCGAGCGTCAATTTTAGGTCGATATACCCTTTTGGGCATGTATCCCGGCCATTGAAACCGGTTAAGGTTGTTAGGCAAGGCTTTAAATCTTCCGGGTCAAACCGCATTCTCTGAAATTCTTCCCATAGGATGATGTCTACGGCGCTCCCATTATCGATCGGATTTTTCTTACGCAATGCTTGACCACGGTCCCCGTAATGACCAATGCATCTTGGTGTCACGGGGGTACGTCTTTGAGATCCTCCTCGTGAAACTCAGGACCGGGGGTTCAGGTTTTGCTGCGTCATTCTTGAAAGCTGGGCGGTCCTTGATTGAGAGAACTTCCCTTAGATACTTCTTCCTTTGGCTCACCGAGTCACCCCGCCTCCAAAACCTCCGCTGATTACGTTGCAGTCATATTTGGAGTCTGGGAATTCATCGTCGCTTGTTTGTGGATTTATTTTTCTCGCTCACGCCTCTTCTATCCGGGCCGAGGTGGGCTTTTGCTTCTCCCGCCTCGTCTCTTGTTATTTTGCCGTCCTTGTGTCTCGGATGACATACCGGCGGAGCTTCCTCCCTCCCGACAAACTTTTCAATGGCATCCCCGAGGTCCCAACATTTTTCGTAGTATGACCATGCGATCATGGAAGTCACGCGATCGGGATTTATCCAGCATTGGCTTCCCTTCTTATAGGCCGAGGTCGCTCAACCTTCTTCATCTCGGTTGTTGAGACTTCACGCCAAATCTCGGCACTGGATAATTTTAGGGAGTGTACTGTTGAATCTCCCTTCCGGCCTTTCTCCTTTCGACCTTACTCCTCCACCCCGTCCGTGAGATTCCGGCTTGCGACCGGCTTGCAGCTCTCTAATCTTGGGGGTGGACTTTTGCCCCGCTCTTTTGCCACTTGACTCATCATGTCCATCTGCTCGAGCTCGAGGTATGTCTTTGACCGATCTGTAAACTCGGTCAAAGTACTAGGTCGATTCTTCATTACCGATTTTTTCAACCGAGATGTGGAATTTAGGCCGGCTATGACGCAGTGTAAGTGAATGTCTTCCTTTAGACCGGGCACTTGAAGCGCCATCTCCTTGAATTGGTCTAGGTACTTTTGTAGGCTTTCATTAGAGAATTGTTTGACCTGGTCCAACTGGAACTCGGTCTTCGGCTGCTTTCGGCTTGTAGCGAAATTAAGCAGAAACTTATACTCCATGGTTTTCATATCTGGAATAGAATCTAATGGCAAAGAGTGGAACCAGGTTTGGGCAGGTCCTTGAAGGGTTCTTGCAAACAATCGAGGAATTACATGCCCTACGATTCCCTTTACCCCAATTTCCATTTTGAAGTTATTAAGGTGAACTATTGGATCCTGACTCCCATTGTACTTTGGAAGCTCTCTAGAATCCAGTTTCCTGGGATAAGCTGCGGCAACGATTTCCTTTGAAAACTGGCGTAATAGGTCGTCTCCTCCATGCCCTGCCTTGTCCGCCATGTTTACATTGAACGACGGCGGATTCGCCTCATGCCCGTTCAAGGTCGAGTTGACCAACAAATGTTTTTCTTTCGACCAAGATGAGTCAGTTAGAGGAGGTCGGCGGGTCCGTCCATTGACTTCAGCAATCGTCTTGCCATTAGTTCGATTGGGCTTTCTGGTATCCTGAATGGGACCCTCTAGCGCTCTTAACCGTTCCTTTAAAGCCGGATCTCTCTTCTTCGGTGGTCTTCTTCGATGATTTTACCTCCTCCTGGTGGTCTTCTTCGGTGATTTTACCCCAGTCTTGAGCGACCACGTCTTCCTCCTCCTGATTTTTGGTAGGCTCCTCCTCCTCACTGGTGTGAGTCGACGTCGAGTTCATTTCTTGGCTCGTACCAGCACCATCTCGCTTTGCAGTTTTTGGCTGCTTCTCCTTTGGCCCTGCTCTCTCCTTCCATTCTTGTTATAACCGCCTTTGTTCTTTTCATCGCCAAATGGAGTTTTAGAGATCTAGGTTCTCCTGGATTAGTCGGGTATCTTCCTCTCTCTGGAGTTGTTGGCGAGTTTCCATACTCTCTATTCTTCGGATTAATGAATCCATCGTATTACGTAACACCCTAGAGTCGGGGTGAACTTGTTGGAACTCGCGGGGAGGGGGAGGTATGTTTAGACCTTGAATCTGTTGTCGCGCCTGCTGAGCAACTAAACTCGGGTGAGGAGAATGAGTTGTGTCCTCAGTCTCTTCCTTGGTTACCACGGTTACGCGGTGAGGATTTGGAATAACCGAATCGGAGTACTGGATGATGCGCTCCTACTGTGGACGCTATTGAGGTTCTTCTCGCGGTACCGGGTCCCGCGAGTTGCTTGACTACGGCTTCTGGTGCTTGCGGCCATCCTTAGCGATCAGCAGTGGCTTTGTATGGTCTGTGAATCGAAGTTTACGGTCCCCACAGTCGGCGCCAATGTTCGTTGATAGAACACAGATGTCTAGCCTCGATGGGCTAAGTATAGTTGATATAGGTTCGATAGTCTTCTCGAGGGTACTCTGGAGATGAGTAACCCAATAGAAGTTTCAGCTCGATGATATCTATAATGGAGATACCAGCGAGAGAGTTCAGACCACAATGCAACACAGGTAAGGCGTTTCACCAAAGGGGGTGGTGTGTGTGCAGTGTGACTGAATGGTAAACTATCAATTGAGAGAGATCAGAGTGCACCTGGTGGGTAACCTCCTATTTATAGGGATTACCTAGGGTTTCACTCCCATGCAAATGTGTTTATCCACCAGCCATTATGTGCCTCCCACGTTCTGCCATTACCTGCTCCACTACCTGTACGGCTCTGCATAACAGACAAGGTGGAGTAATGTTTAACCATTCACCTGGTTAAACGGGCGGTTCTACTGTAGGCCCCTTGGTTGGGCCGGGTATCCAGATGGCCCAATATATGGGGCCATAACACATACATTTTTCATTATTTTCTAAATTTTATTTTTTCAACATAAAATAAAGATGGAAGTTCTTGTGGAACAATCTCCTTTCTAGTTCTTGTTGATGGCTTTGTGGTTTTGCTTGAATTAGATTCATCTTCCCCTCTTTCGGAATAGTGCTTTGCTTTCTGGGTTTGAGTATGAAGACAGAATTTCCAATATGATGCCGATTGTGGGTTGTTTTTATTATTTAATTGTTTTAAAATTATGAGATTATAACTCATTTTGCCACGTAAGCTTGCCAGTCATCAACGCACATTAGCATGGTTGACGGTGTGAGAGACCCATAATCATTTTGCCACGTAACCCTAAAATTTGTAGGGAAAATTCATATGGGGCCCTTTTTGGAGAAAAAAAAAATCCAAAAAAGGGCCCCAAGATTCTGAAAATCCCAAAAAAGGCCCTAAGGCTCTTTTTGAGATTTTTCATTAAGACGTTAGTTGTTAATGTGACTTTTATTTTTTAGTTGTTAATGGAGGGTGATATTGATATTGTTGTTAATGTATAATAACATATTGTTTTAGTTGTTAACGGGGGCTGATATTGTTGTTAATGTGACTGTTTTAGTTGTAAAAATTTCATGAATTTATCCCAAAAAGGACACTTTTTGGGATTTTCATAATTTTGGGGCCATTTTTGGGATTTTTTATGTTAAAAGGGCCCCAAAAACGATTTTCCCAAATTTGTATAATAACATATTGGGTTAATACCAGGGCAAATGATGAATAAAAATAAATACCTATGGATGTGATGCCTAGCACATACTTTTCAGAGGTACAAAAGTATTCCTGGGATGAACTTACAAAGTGAGCATGGCATCATACTAATAATTTAATGGTTAATGTATACTTTAGTCAATTTTAACGCTCATGTCATTTTTACTCTAATTTTGTAAGTTCATGGATACTTTTACCCCTCCAAAAAAACATATAATGTTAGGCACTTTGGATAAAAGTTTATAAAAGTATGTTTACACTTTTACCCTTAATAAAATATTTGGCCCTTATAGTTTGCGTTCATTTTGATTTTAGTCTCTTGTATTTATTTCCATCGAAAAAAATGTTATACTCCCTATCTTTTTGAAACTATATTAATTAAAACTAAACTATGCGTATACTATAAGGCCCAAGTATTATTATACGCCCTCTCCGGTTCTAAATATAAGACATAGTTGATTTTTTTTTTTTGGAGAGATTAAGGAAGTTAACTAAATTCCCTAGTTAGCAACCGAAATGTTAGGAGTTAATTATATATGTTTCATATCTAGTTGGCTCATGCAAATATATTCTCTCATTTAGCACAGCTATAAATATGAAATGCTGGCTATGGGATATATCATGCAAATTAAATGGCATTGCTTCCAACCAGTACGTACATGTGAAAGCAATGAAAAGAGCAACACGGTATTGCCGTGGGATTTAACCAATGAAAAGTTCATTTTTAGGGAAACTGTCTGCAAAACCAACCAGATATGAGGGTTAGGCATGAGACGCATGAAGAGACAAAACTAATCCTATATATATATATATAGAAAGCTTGGATGGAATATAGTTAAATATCGTATGTGTACGTCTATAGCTATATATGAAGGGAGGGGTAGAAGGATATGTGACGTGAAAATGAAGCTGGGGTATGTGCAGTGAAAATGAAGCTGGGGTTGGAATTGGTAGCCATCCATAACATCCATAACCGGAGGTTTAACCCTAATGTCATTATTTTGATAACAATTTTTTATTTTGAAAATTAAAATTAATATGTCGGCATTTTTTTTAAAAAAAAAATTGTACACTAAAAATGAGACTTTCTAAACTAAATTAATGACAAAAATGAAAACTTTAGAAAGTTAAAGAAACAAATGTGCTTTTTAAATAAAGTGCAAGGTTAGATACAATAAGGAATGAAATTTAAAATAACAATTAGAATTTGGTTAGAATATTTAGGCATGTACGCAATAAAAAATAGACATTTAATGACAACTTTAGAATTTGGGTAGAATATTTAGGCATATATTCACTAATTTTTTTTTTAAAAAAAAGACTTTCAGCGGCAATTCCAAAAATTTTATTTGGACAGATTTCTAAGCATTAATGGAAACCAATGGATTGTAGTGTTCATAACTTTGTGGATAGTGTAACTTTTCACAAATTAAATCATATAAAGATCTTTAGACAAAAAAAAAAAAAAAAAAAATCATATAAAGGTCCTTGTACGAGCATGGATGGAAGTAAAATCCAGAAATTTTTCATCAAAGTAGTGATTGTAATTCTCTATATATATTTATTCTTTTCTCCTTAAAACAAAATATTTGGGAAGAAAAAAAAATGATAAATTTGTTGTTATTCTTGTGGTAGGTTAAGGGTGTAAGACGCATAGAACTTATCCATTTTGCATATTCTCTGATCTTTTAATGTCGTTCGAACTCGTGATCATGTGGGTGAGGAATTAGCTCCTCTCAACAAACAAACATGACACTCAAACATTGACCCATTTTACATATTCTTTTGGATTACTTGCTCCCAACTATAAATTTAAAATTAAAAAAAGTGACAATTCAGGGAAAAAGACTTTTCAAGGATATATTGAATTAAAATTTAAACACCATAGGTTGTTCCCTTTGATCTGAATCATTGTATAATGTGAAAAAGAAAAAGAAAAAGAAAACCTGCCCAAAGCAAATTGAATAATAGAGGAATGAAAACAACTCATTAAAATTTTGCAAGGAATAATACTATTACGGACCTATATCAGGCCCAATAGCAGCACGACCCAACTATGAATATAATACATACCAGGATCTATCTACAATGTTGGGAGATCCTAATTTACCCATAATCAAAGAAGATCTAAGATGTGATATAGCAGTTATGATACTTGGGCCATATATCACAAGGGGCCATGAAACTCAACATAAGGTACACTCTATAAATACAGAGGTCAAACCCTAAGGTGCATACGTTCTAAACCTTGAACTATTTACATACTTTCACATTGTACACACACATCACCCCCTTTGGTGAAAGCCTAATCTGTGTACCGTGATCCCACGCTTTGGTTATCTACCTCATAATTAACCAAATCAAGCATCTAGATCCAATATCAACCTACTAGCTCATCAGGCTAGACATCTGTGTTCTACACCAGAACATTGGCGCCGACCGTGGGGACGTTAAATTTTGATCCCCGTGACCGACGATGGCTCACACCAGAATCAGCAGTCGGATTCCTCAGCCTAGAAATCCAATTCAAGCAGAGGCGAGTCAACAACAACAAGCTCAGGCCCCACCGCGGCCCGAAGATATCCCCAAAGATAACGCTACAAACAAGAGGAATGAAACATTGTCGCCGACCGTGGGGACGTTAAATTTTGATCCCCGTGACCGACGATGGCTCACACCATAAGCAGCAGTCGGATTCCTTAGCTTGGAAATCCAATTCAGATAGAGGCAAGTCAACAATAACAAGCTCAAGCCCCACCGTAGGCTGAAGATATCCCCGAAGATAACGCTACGAACAAGGGGAATGATTATCTGACACAGCATTCTCCCCTCCAAAAGTGGCCAATCCTCAGGATGCGGCGGCAGAAGAGGCCCCCCAATAGGACCTCTTTCAGGAGATCCCAGTCCCAAATCCAGACGTCCTTATCCTACAGAAAACGATGGACTCAATGTTGAGGCGAATGGAGAATATGGAGAAACGCAATAATCTCCAACGCCAGGAGGATCTCAGAATAATACAGCAGATGATGAAGGACCGCTTCAAGCAGATTGAAACATCAGCTCGTAAGGAAAACCGGGATGACATGCGTGGGTGGCAAGAAAAAACCACTCAGGAGGCCAATAATCCCCGTTGTAGTAAGCAGCCGAGGTCAACGCAACATGTTATACGACAAGCCAGCCCAGGAAATAGTTGAGAGAAATCCTCTCTATATGGGACCTCCCAAAATTTAAATAAGATCTTAGCAAGTCGGCACCTCCCCCATTACTTTTTACAAAGGAAGTTTGAAGGACGTGGTACTGGGCCATCAGGATGGTTTTGTAGTCACGGGAACCCTGGTAAACTGCCAGGTAAAAAGGATTTTCGTGGATACAGGGAGTTTGGCAGACATCCTCAACTGGGATGCCTTCAAAAGGATGAAGCTAGATCGAGAAGATTTGAAACCATGCAAAATGACCCTCATAGGGTTCAACGGAGAACACTCTCCTCCTAAGGGTTATGTCGACCTCAGGTTGACGTTAGGAACTAAGGAAGCTTTCAAATCAGAATGGGTAAGGTTCATAGTGGTCGACTTCCCTTCCCCATATAATATCATACTAGGAAGGCTGACCATTCATAACTGGGATATGTTAGTTTCAACAAAGCATCAGAAGTTGAAGATGGTAAGCATTAAGAACAAGGTTATGACTGTTGTGGGCGATCAGAAGGAATCTCGGAAATGTTATTTCGAAACAATTCGAGAAGGCAAAGGCAGGCCATCGTCACCACCCCGGATCCATCAGGGCGAAAGGAGCACGGATATAGGGAACAAAACGCAGTCAGGCCGGTCTGGTAGAGCTCGATTTGCGAGAGAAGCCCGAGATTCCACGTCTCGAGCCAGAGGGCGAGTTGGAAGACTTGATATTAGGAAATGAGTCATCACAAATCACGAAAGTAGGTACCATGATGAATCCGTGAGTCAAGGGTCGATCGAAAGAATTCCTAAAGAAGAATCGAGACTTTTTCGCTTGGAAGTCCTCAGAAATACCCAGGATCGACCCCAACTTTTGTTTTCACAGGTTGGCTATCCGTCCGGGATCATCGTCGGTTGCTCAGAAGAAAAGGAAGCAAGGCCCAGACAGGTAGCTAGCCTTGGAAAAACATGTCAAAGAATTGTTAGATGCCAGATTCATCCGAGAAATACAATACACCACGTAGTTGTCTAACGTGGTTATGGTTTTGAAACCGAATGGTAAGTGGAGGGTATGTACAGATTATAAAAATTTGAACAAAGCTTGCCGAAAGATTCCTATAACATGCCCAACATTGATCAGTTGGTCGACAACTCGGTTGGTTACCAATTATTATCCTTCATGGATGGCTACTCCGGATACAACCAGATCACGATGCACCCGAAGGATCAAGAGAAGACGGCCTTCATAACTGAGAAGGCCAATTATTGCTATAATGTGATGCCTTTTGGATTGAAGAACGCCGGGGCCACTTACCAAAGAATGATGAACAAAGTATTTGAAGATCAGCTCGGTCAGAACGTTGAGGTTTATATAGATGACATGATTGTCAAGTCGAAGGACCCAAAAGACCATATCCAAGATCTAGAACAAACCTTCGATAAGTTAAGGGCGTATCAAATCCGCTTGAACCCAGCTAAGTGTGCATTTGGAGTCCCAGACGGAGATTCTTGGGTTTTTTGTTAACAAACCGTGGAATCGAAGCCAACCCGGACAAATGCAAGGTCGTGCTGATATGAAAGCCCCAAGAAATAAGAAAGAAGTCCAGCAGTTTGACTGGAAGATTGGTGGCATTGACTAGGTTCTTGCCAAGATCGGCTGAGAACGCTTTTCCTTTCTTCAAATTGCTGAAAAAAGAGGCACAAGGGAGTTGGAACCCGGAATGTGAGGCGGCATTCGAAATAATCAAACAATGTCTGGCAACTCTGCCAGTCTTGTCTAAACTTGAGCCTGGCGAGATACTGTTCCTTTACTTATTGGTGGGAGAAGAAGCGATAAGTGCGGCCCTGGTTAGAGAGACAGAGAATGACCAAGTACCGATTTACTTCGTAAGCAAAGCTTTGCAGAGCTCGGAATTAAGGTACCAAAAACTAGAGAAAGTGGCTTTCGCCCTACTCATGGTGTAATATCTTGAACTTTGGACACTAAGAATTGAGAATAAGCCTAAAAGTGGGTAGACGACTAAGCCCGGTTCGAGAAGAGTCCCAAGAATGACGAGAAATAGGAAGCCTCTCAGGGACTAAGTAACTTGGTTATGCAGGTCAGTGGACCTAATGTGTATAAACTGTGGAATTAAAGTGCCAATGGAAAAGGGGCACAGAAACCCATACGGTACAAATTCGGTTGGAAAAGATGCCCCTAACTATGTCCTAAGGTATAAGATAATTAGTTGAATGAAAATATGCCGGTATAAGTGAGTATACAACATTTTCAGGGCAGTCAAGGATGCCCTGCGTTTTTGAAGATCAAGAGTCGGTATAATCACTGTTGGAGGACACGTGTCATTGTGGGATTGAAAAAAAAAAAGTAAGTAATGATTACAGGGGTAGAAAAGTCAAATCCTTACCCCTTAAGTATTCAATTTCTTCCACCCAGGAGAGAGAAGGAGAAATCAGATGATTTTATCGATGTTCAGGCCCAAACACAAAGTGCGGGTCCCACAGGCGATTAAATGATAGAAAGGGGACTGCTAGGGACCAGTTAGGGGTTTCTTTTGGATTGAATGAGACAAATGTGGGGCCATATTAGAAATTAAAAAGGCGCCACATATGTATGTCCAATTAGGGGAGACTATCTGGAGAAGTTGAAGAAAAGTGCAAAAAGAAGCACCTTTGTACCCAGCGGGGCTCGGTGGGGACCGGTTGATCAGAAACTGGACTGATAAAGTAAGAAAAATGAATTAATTATAGGGGATCAGATTTTTGGGCCCCATTAGGTGCCACATGACCCCCTAATGATTAAAATATTTGCTTGGGGTGCAAGAAAAGGAAATCAGTGCAAAAGTCAAATTGCGGGTCCCGCAATGAGAGAAAAAGGGCAAAATGGGAATAAATGGGTAAAATTAATTGGACCAGGTTTTTGGGCCCAAAATTGAGTGCCATATGTCCTTTTGGACAGGTCCAAGCACATGGGGAAAATTCAAAAATAATTAGAAAGTTTTGGGCCACAAATGTAATTTACGAAAGTTTCGGGCCAAACTGGTAATTTGCCCCAAAAGCAGATAAAGATCAATACTTTTTGGAGGGGTAGTGCCACTTGTCATCTGCCTAGACACCCCTGGAATATTCTGGAAAAACTTGGAGAAGAAGTCAAAAAGCCAGATCCAATTGAACAGGAATTAACCACAGTTATTCTGGACTGATTAGTACTTTTACTATTATTAAATTCACATGCTCTCTCTCTCTCCTAGACCAAGGGAGCACGAAATTTTGCAGAGGAAAGAGAGAAGAGCTCAGAGTGTTTCCATAGCCAAAGCAAGGTCCAAGCTCCAAGGATCATCAATCAAACTTTCGAATCAGGTAAACACCGAAAAGCCACACCTTTGGAACTTAGACTTGTGATTTTCGTTCAACTGGTTAGGGCTTGGTGTTAGGCTCTGAATTAGGAATTTTTGATGATCTAAAAGTGTTTAAAACATGATTTTTTATGGGGTTAAGCTATGGTCTAAGTTTCCGAACTCAAAAACACCGAAGAACACTAAGAACAAGCCTATTTGTTGATTCTGGAATTCCTGGCAGCGAACCTTCCACTGAGCTTTAAAAATAGTAAATGAACTTAGTTTAATATGAGATTTTACAGGGAGCAATTATACATCTTAAGGTTCACCATGATGTATAATTTTTGGTTATTTGGACTTTTCTACTAAGAGATAAAAATTGCTAACGTTGAACCAGGGAGAAACTGAGCGAATCTGGACCAGAGGGTGAAAACTTGGCTACATGCCAAAATACGTGTTCTTTTGTATTCTGGAAATATTTTTCATGAAAAATATACATTTTAATGGTTCAAATGGCGCTGGTTTCATGTACAAATTATTTTTTTGGAATTTATTAAAAATCCCTGAAGTTGGGACAGAAACACTGAATTTCTGGAAAAATTCTGTAGGAGCTCGGTTTTAGCAAGAATGATGCAAGGGTATTTTTGGAAATACTAAAAATGGTGTATTTTGGTGTTATTAGGTCAGGGGCATTTGTGGAAAGGTTATTGGCACAATAAATATTAAGGGCAATATATTACCCACCAGGTAGTAACCGCTTTACTAAGATATCTTTATGTGTTTTGTTGTATGTCTGTATTTGCCATGTGTGTTTTTGTATGTGTTGCCAAATATGCATACAGAGTTATGGTTCCTAGCGCTGAGGATGATTGGTCTGAGGCCGGCCTTGATTGGCGGATGTACAGGTCGATAGGTCCGGGGCTGTCCTGGTGCAGGCAGCTTTACGGGTCGTGACTCCGGAAGTCTGTGGCTTGCCTTGGTAAGGCAGCCAGACGGCGCATGGTAGTTGGTGATGTTTGTGTATTTCTTTTTGCATATGTGGTATGTATTTGACATGTTATCTGTATTTTTATCTGGCATGGTAACTTACATACTCCTTACACATTTTGTATTTGAGTATTGACGGTTACTCAGGGGGCCATTATTGGACTCCAGACATTTTTGAAGCTACAGGGGTACGTGCCTGAAGAGGAAGGACCTTTTAGGAAAGGTAAGGCGTATCAATGTAGTTGAAGAATAGGGGATGCCCTATTATGTTTTTGTATTTTGGAGATGATTGTACTTATATTTTTGGTATTTATATTTGGATGACTGTATCCTTAACCCTTCGGGGACTATTGCTTTCCGTTTAATTTACTTTACCAGTACAGTAGATAGTCCAAACCGATTAAATGCTCTATTGCACTAACTCTGATGCATGTTAAGTGGACAAAATAATGAAGGAAAGGTAATCAGTAAAATGAATCCCTCTAACTCGCCACCCGAAAAGGCGAGGCCGATAGGGGTGTTGTAAAACCGGCTGAACCCAAGAGGGGGGGTGAATTGGGTGAAGATTAAAAAACTTATAACTTTGAAAATCTTTTCGTGTCTTCTAAATCAACAGTTAGATATTCAAACAAGCATATACTGGAAATATAAGAGATAAGGGAGGAGAATATGCAAACTGTGATTTATACTGGTTCGGCCCAATCCTTGACCTACGTCCGGTCCCAAGCTCCGCTTGAGATTTTCAATCCACTATCCTCTTGTTTAACCGGCACAAGAGAAGCCTATACATACGCACAAGTTCACCTGCACTTGTGAAGCCGAATCTCTCACCGAGATACTTCTTTCAATTAGTTACACACTCGTACTCGGTTATCCTCTCACTAGGATACACTCCCCTTACAAGTTATAAATCGATAACCCAATCTCCAAGTCCCACGACTTGAGATTCTTACAATGATTTAATGATCGTAGAGAAGTTCTCTCTAAAAGAGTAAATGAATAAACACTGAAGTACAATACAAATAATCTCACTCTAAGGTAAATTATATGATCATGGAGATAATCGGAGAGTAAGTGATATAGATGTCGAGTATTGGCATTTTGACAATGAAACAAAGAATCTCGTGTCTCCAACCTCTTCTTCATCTTGAATGCTTCTCCTTTTATAGTTAGTTGCAATTTATGACCGTTGAGCAATTCCTCCAGCTTAGAATATGACCGTTGTGAGCGTATATGACTGTTGGAAAATATTACTGTTGGAGCTTTTGACATAATCATCTGCTTTTCGTAATTCGATGTTAATCCTTCACATAATCATCTGAAACTCATTAACAAACTGATTAAAGATGATTAGGAATAGTAATGAATATAGCCGTTGTGTTTCAACGCTGCTCTGTCTCTTCGTAATCTTCCGAGGATAGCCGTTATTCTCCGTTGACATTCTTCATTCGATTTGTCTCGTTGAGATTCACTAAGAGTGTTGTCTAGGAAATAGCTGAATTGCTTTTTGCTTGCTCAGAAGTTGATTTCCTCTTTCATGCTTTGGTATCTGGTTCAGCATTTAATGCTTCTGACAGAAATTTGCTTTACGTAATCTCAAGTTTAAAACATGTTAAATATATCTAGAATACACTAGCAAACTGATTAAACTTGGTTAGAAACAATAATAATCAATTACATAAAACACCCATCACTTAATCAGCTGATATCAGATTGCGCAGACGAGGATTCAAATATTGTCATGTATGACTCGAGTCATGCCTAGAGTCATAATTTCAAAATCCATTAAGATGACTCGAGTGATGACTGGAGTCATTATGAAGCAACTATGAATAGAAGGTATTTCGATGATGTGCCTCGAGTCATGTCTCGAGTCATAATCTTAAAATATACTTAGATGACTCGAGTGATAACTAGAGTCATTCTGAAGCAATTCCAAACAGAAAGTATTTTCAATGATGTGACTCGAGTCATGCCTAGAGTCATGCAAGTGATGACTTGAGTTATGACTTGAGTCATCGTTGAGAAATTTCAAACAGAAAGATTTGCGCTGAGATGACTTGAGTCATGACTGGAGTCATGTCTGAGAAATTTCAAACAGAAACGATTTGTGCTGAGATGACTTGAGTCATGACTGGAGTCATGTCTGAAACAATTTTGAACAGAAGCGAAGAGTGAAATGATGACTCGAGTGATGTCAAGGATGACTCGAGTCATTTTATCGAGGAAATCATTTTGCAAAGATTAAGTACAGGGATGACTCGAGTTGGTTAATGATAACTCGAGTTGTTACCTTTTGTTTGTTCCGGAGTGTCTCGCTTGACATTGTCAAGCATTCTCGTCTTCTTTCAGAACATGGGCAAACTTCCAGAAACCATATCTCTTCGAATATAACTCTAAATATAGAAAATGACCTATCCCTAGAAATCTCTTTATGTCTTCTTTCAAATGCCACTGGTTTGAGTTCATTTGGATGTGTGGTGTGTGAGATACACTTAAATCATCGAAGCTTGGTCTTCTGAATAACGTTAATTGATGTGCCAACTTGTGAAATTCATATCTCTCTCATATAAACTCCTTTGGACTAGAATTATATATCAAAATGACGCATTAGGAGTCTACTTTCATTTGCCACTGGTTTCATCTCAATCCGATCTCTAGTTTGAGAGATATCGTCAAAATACCAGAGGTCGCCAGCTGAAACGCGAAACAAAGGTGAACAGAGTTGCTGAAATATACCTTGACTCGAGTCATTTAGTGTTTGACTCGAGTTATGACTCGAGTTAACTCATCCCAGAAGAGGGAAAACGCTGTAGCAAAGTGGTTAACTCGAGTTGCAACCTCATGACTCGAGTTGGATCATCCTGAACCTTATATTTGCTTGTTTTTAACTCTGAATTGAGCTATTCCAACTCCCATATCTTCGTGGAGACTTCTAGAATCAATCTAAGAGCTTGTATAATGATTTTCTCATTCCATTAAGCAAGTTCTTCTTTCTTCTTCTCTTGATCATTCTCCATAACTTAATTCTTTCTTTCTTCTCTTCTCTAGATCATTCCCAAAATCCTTTGATAGCTTCTTGCTTCCTTGATACTCTCTACGAGTTATTCTTTCTTACATCTCCCATCTTAATCATTCTTCGTAATTTAGCTTGGACTCATCAATCTCTGCAGGTTCTACCTTCTTCAATATCTCCTTCTTGATTAATCTCTAAGATTCAACTTGGATTAATCTACATTAAATACAAAAAGTTAGTCAATGTAGGAGATAACTATGTTACTCAATCTTTTTGCTTTTAATAATGGCATCTATATAAGACATCATCAAAACTAATCATATCTAACAGTGTAACACATGGCAGCGAGAAGACTATGTCCTTATTTCCAGGGGCATCAGGTCATCGTTAGAACCAGACAGCCAATCCGACAGGTGCTACATAAACCGAACTTGGCTGGCAGGATGACCAACTGGGCAATAGAGTTGTTTGAGTTCGACATCACATACGAGGCCTGTCATGCGATTAAATTGCAAGCACTAGTGGATTTTGTGAGAGAGCTCACCTCGGCCTTTAAAGAGCAAGCAAATGGTCATGAAATGTGGAAAATATATGTCGATGGCTCATCAAACGCTAAGGGAAGTGGGGCCGAAATCATAATCGAAAGCCCAAAGGGAATTGTAATCGAGCACTCTCTTCAACTCAAATTCCCAACTTCAAATAATCAGGCAGAATATGAAGCGTTGCTGGCCAGACTGCATTAGGCAAGGGAACATGGAGCCCAAAAAGTTAAGGTTTTCACCGACTCTCAGCTTGTTACAGCACAGATCGAGGGGACTTACCAAGTAAAGGGTCCCTTGTTGGCCAAATACCTAAATAAAGCTAAGGAGATGATCACCAGCTTTAAAGAGGTGAATGTTACTCACATCCTGCGAGGAGAAAATACTAGAGCCGATATCTTGTCAAAACTGGCTAGTACAAAAGGCTCGGGGAACCACAGAACCATGATTCAGCGGAACCTAGAGGAACTGAGGTGTATTATGACCATATTGGCAGCTACAGATTGGAGAAAACCTATTAAAGACTATCTAGAAAGAGGGATCATCCCCATGAATCATAGGAAGCAAAGAAGTTGGTCCGAGAAGCCGCCATGTACACAATGGTGGACGATCAACTATACCAAAAGGGCTTGCACTCTCCAATGCTGAGATGTTTGAACCCAGCCGAAGCCAAGTATGTTTTGACCAAAATACACGAAGGAATCAATGGCCAGCACATGGGAGCAAAGGCTCTATCAAGGAAATCTTTGCGGACGGCTATTACTGGCCGACCATGTTAGCAGAGTCCAAGGAGACGGTAAAGAGATGCGACAGCTGCCAGAAACACGCCAAGATCATTTAAATCCCTCCTTTGGAATTAAAAAGCATCTCGGCTCCTTGGCCTTTCTACAAATGGGGGATGAATCTTTTGAGACCATCAAAACAGCTCCCGAGGAACTGTGGTGGCTCGTCATAGTTGTGGATTACTTTACTAAGTGGATAGAAGCTAAACCCCTAACAACAATCACCTCGGCTCGGATACAGCGATTCTTCCGACACAACATCGTTTCTCGGTTTAGAATTCATGCCGAGGTCGTCACAGATAATGGGACCCAGTTCGTTGATAAAGGTTTCCAGGAGATGATTTCGGACCTCGGCATCAAGCAATACTTTGCTTTTATAGAGCATCCCCAATCAAACCGCCAAGCTGAAGCTACAAACAAGATAATCGTCGATGGCTTGAGGAAGCGGATGGAAGACGCGGAATCTAGCTAGGTCGAACAACTCTATAGCGTGCTATGGGGTTATAGGACCAGTGTTCAAACTTCAACCCAGGAAACCCCTTTTAGGTTGACCTATGGATGCGAGGCGATGATCCCGATCGAGATAGGCTAGCCGTCATGGAGGAGGTTGAATATCCTCCGGCAAGGTGAAGAGATGAATAATGAAACGCTGATGATCGAGCTCGATTTCGTTGACGAGGTCAGAGTTATAGCACACTGTCGAGACATGGCCACCAAGCAACTCATCACTGCCAAGTACAATCGAAAGGTAAGGCCCCAGTCCTTTGACAGGGGTGACCTAGTACTCAGAAGAGTCGATGTCGGAAACAAAAATGCCCCGGATGGCAAGCTAGCGGCGAACTGGGAAGGCCCTTACCGAGTCAAGGAGAAACTCGACAAAGGAGAATACGTGCTGGGAACCCTGGGGAGAAAGCCCATCAAAAGGACGTGGAACACAGATAAGTTAAAAGTCTACTATAGCTAGACCTAGCTACCGCGCACAATGTGGCGGACAAACCATGTCCTAGTTAGTTTATTCTGATTTCAGTATTTCGACTTCAACTTCCTTTTTATGTTTATGCAATTTCCTTCTTTGAAGTTGTTATCTCTTTGGAGCAAATTATTTATTGAATTAATGAAGAATTTCTCAGTGGAGATTCAAATTTTAGATCGTACCAATCACATATAAAGGAATGAACTGAGACTCAGGTCAGTGAACCTAGTCATACTACAAACACGGTTTAAAGACTAACACCGACCACAATTACAACTACAACTACAATTACTACCACAACTACAGCAACTACAACAACAACTACAACCACAATTACAACAACAACTACTCTAAAATCTTACAGACGTACAGTGCAAAGCCTTTATGTGAGCATTCAAATAGCTCCATTTGAAGCGTTGTATGGAAGAAAATGCCAGTCACCCCTATGTTGCACAAAGTAGTTAGAAAGGAGGCTGTTTGGGTCAGATATAATAAGACTAAACCTTCGAATATATGAGGATAATCAAGAAGAGGCTCTTAGCAACACAAAGTCGACAGAAAAGTTATGCTGACAAAAGAAGGAGACCTCTAGAATTTGAGGTTGGAGATCATGTTTTTCTTGAAGGTATCTCCAGTTACGGGAATTGGTCGAGCAATCAAGAGAAAGAAGTTGAGCCCTCGGTACATTGGTCCTATTGAAGTTTTGACGAAAATCAGACCAGAGGCATACATAATAGTTTTACCCCCAAACTTGGGCAGGCTTCATAATGTCTTCCATGTGTCACAATTAAAGAAGTACCAACCAGACCTTGAACATGTCATCGAGTACAAAGATGATAATGTACAAGATGACCATACCTATGTGGTTGAGCCGGAGTGGATCATTGATCGCCAGGAGAAGCAACTCAGACATAGGAGTATTCCGTTTGTGAAGGTGGTCTGGAAGGGACTATATCCTATAGAAGCAACTTGGGAGGCAAAAGAAGACATGAGGAAGCAGTATCCGGATTTTATGCCTTGAGGTATGTATCAAATTTCGAGGACGAAATTTAATTTAGGGGGGGGAATTGTGACATCCCAAATTTGGAATTAGGGAATTAAAATATGATATGGGATTAATTATGGAAAATTAGCCTTAATCATTTTAATGATTATTATTTGGGATTTAAGGCATAATTTTCTGTAAAATTAAGGACAAATAGTTGGGAATAAATTTTGGCCTATATATTTTGAAGATAATATTCTATGGCCTAAAGAAAAATCCTTAAATGAAAATAAGGATTTATTTGTATTAGTTATCTAAGGTTGCAAATAAATTAGAAAAGGCATATAAATGTAGGGAATATATATTAGTGCATGTGCAAGCCACGTATATTAATCACATGCAACATTCATTAGTTTCTCCAATAGAGCATTTCGGATAGAAGCATTGGACAGCAAAACAAGCACACTCCCTCAGCCCGTATTCCATTTGGCCCATTAAGTTGGTATAACCGTATAACATTCAGCCCAACTATCTTCTTTATTGCATGACAGCCACGTGCCGTTTCTCCATATTCCTTCTTCATTTACTTTTCCCCATTTCGGACACCCATACACACGCGTATACCTCCCTTCCATCCGAAAACACTCTCAATTCTCCATTTCATTTCCCTCTCACCCAGCCTTCACACACGCACAGACTATCTCATCTTCTTTCATTTTCTTGAACTAACACACACCCACAACCACTTATTCATTTCTCTAGTTCACTCCATTTGGTCTTCCACACTCCCATTCTCATTCATCTTTTTCGGTCAGACACCAAGAGAGAGAGACAGAGAGAGATGGAGCGAGAGGAAGAAGAATAGGAAGAAGGAAGGAAGAAGAGGTCTGAAATTTCACATGCAACCTTAAAATCGGTGATAGGTAAGTCTCTTGAACAAGTCTACTTTGTTTCTAGGATTTGCAGAAGCTTTGAGGAGGCCTTTGTGGTTGAAACACATGGTGTTAAAGAGAGAAAATAAGTTCATGACAGTATTATCACATGCATGACGAATCTGGACTGTGTTGTTGATGTTTTAGTTCAGTCTTTCATATTAATTGAACCTTAGCCTCTGTTTTGCTGAAATTAGAAATGGAGTCTTGTATATTCAGGAGGGTGGAGGACGATTCTCTTATGTTTGGGTTGAAGGAACTTAGTAATATATATATGGGTGTATATTTTTAAAAGCTATCAGCGTTTATTTTGTATCTTTGGAAATCTAATTTTACAATCTGAAAACTAATTTTCAAATTAGGAAAAGAAAGGGAGATTGACCTCTTTTGACTATGAAATTTTTACAGGAGATAGTACTCTCTTTAAGGTTTAATATGAGCTTTGGATCACATAAAACGGAGGTCTATAACTCTAGTTATGATTTTTAGAAGTTGAGCCAACATCTGGAAATTTCTGGTATGCTTCTGGAGTCAGGGGTATGACGTGGCATTTCGGACTGACTAAAAAAAATCATTAAAATCTGAAATTTTCTAGTTAAATAGTAGACACTTAGAGGTTTAAATTGATAGGTAATTCGTCGAATTCCGATAAGTATTGAAGGAGTTATGGTTTCCCAAAGATTGGTCAGAAAACCTGAAAATTTCTTGACACTGTTTGTGTTTTTGAATTTTGGGAATTTTTCTTAGCCTTAAATCAACTTGGTGACTTTAATTTATGATAATAGACTTATCAAGGTTTAAGTAGAAATTGGAATCACTCCATTCGGAGTTGTATCGGTTAAATTATGAATTTATTAAATTCTCAGAAAAGTTAAAGACTGAATTTTTGATAAGTCTTAGAATAATCACACAAGTTGTTAATTGTGTTTAACCTTTAAAGTAAAGGTTTCTTTGGATAAAATGAAAGGTTAAAATGGTTGAGATGATGATTATCCTACAGTGAATAGTATCTACTTAAATAAGTCACAATTTTTATACATCTCTAGTCATAAGGATACGAAAGGATGAGTATTTTGGGATGGGTCTAAAGGAACTAAATCTTAATTATGTTATTAAGATTACATTGTTTAGTGACCCATCTATATATGTAAATGTTAATTATAGGACCTGGGAATCGCCCGTGCTTGAAGGATAAGCGTAGTGATAAGAATCTGGAGGGAAGGGGTTTTGTCGGTAAGACCAACAGGTAGTAACTCTAATCTCATATTCTTTGCATAGTTATATATGTTTGTGTATGCCATATTGTATGTCCCGCCTGTATGGGGCCAGCACCACTCGTGGCTCGATTGAGCGGAAGGGCCGACCATGGGGCCAACTTCCCGGTGGCTAGGCAAGGCCTAGTGCATTCATTATTTTTGGTATTGAATTGCCAAAGTGAATTTTCCTTGTGTAAAGGTACATGAAAATCATTGAATGAACACTGGTATTACAAGTTGCATTATATTTGGTATGTAATACTTGTTGAATTTGAATTTGAATGCTTTATATGCTGTGTAGACTACTTTGTTTGGTTGATTTACATATATAATGCATATGCTAGAGTTTGAGATTAACCTGTTACTCTGGGATTCATTCATTTGAATCTCAGAGCCTTCCCTAAATCCAGGACGTGGGCAGTCCAGTAGCAAAGGAGGAAGAGGCAAGGGCATAGTAATTGCCTGATTTTGAGAAGAAGGTGGTGTGAAGAGGTTGCAGACGAAACATTTAGTTTCATTTTTGTCTATGGATTTTATTATTTCCTTATGACTATATATTATTTTGAAATAGCCGCATGTGGCTACTGGGATGTATCTATTTAATTAGATACAGATGATCACGTAGAAGTAAACAGGACTTATATATATATATATATGCTGCTATCCATTGCTGCAGGGACGAGCATGGATATAACGAGCCCAAAACATGATGAATGATTTAGTAGAGTATTAGATTAATTAAAGAAATAAGGAAATACTATGATGAAACTAGATAAGGTTTTAAGTATGATGCAATTTTAATGATAATTTTGAACCACTGATAAAATGTTTTCAAACGTTTTAAAAATCTAGAAAAGCCCATCCGAATTTTATTATCATTTTGAAATTTTTCTTTAAAGAAGGGCTTTCTTTGCAAGAACCAAACCTAGCCCAATGGTTTAAAATTTTGTTAAATATTACATCTTAGCATGATAGGTAAAGATGCCACTCTGTTCTAGGCTCAGAACAGTGGGGCGTTACATTGTTGGTATGATTACGCGAGGTCACTGTCATAAGCCCTTGCAATTTTCTGATGCATCAAAAATCGCTCCTAGATAAGAAGCTGAATTGTCATCCTGACCCTGATCAGGTCAAAATGTTTAAGTGTGTGTTTCTACACCACGACTGAACATGTGACAGTTTGCCCTTATCCTGGTTAAGATCCCGGACAACGGAACCGGAACTCAATAGTGTGGTTAAGTCGAAAACCCCTACCCATATACCCGGTCTTTAGCACCGGAAGAATATAAGCAGATTCTGTATAACTAAGACCCTAGCCCGATCATAGAATTTCCAACATAGATTGGGATTCATAAATAATTAATTGTTGCAATAAATGGAAGACGAGAAAGCATGCTCGGTTCAATCAAAAAAGTAACGAAATCTCCAATGATAGTTATGTTGTTCAAAATATTACAAAACCGAAATAAAAACCGGGGAGAATACACAGAGTTTAAGGGACATCAGCGCCCCAAAAGTAAGATACAAATGGCTCAACTGACAGGCTCGGAAGGCTCGGAGAGGTTTTTTCCACCTCCTTCAGGGACAACGGCGCCCGAGATCTCCTCTTCACCTTCCTCGGCCCGATCTACACCCCTAAGATCTCCACCCTCAAGTTCGGACATCGAATTACCGTCAGGAGACGGAGGAGGCGGGATAAGCTGGCCACCTTGAAGATACATCCTATAGTGAAACCCGGCAAGGTCCATATTGACGTCAGGATTCAATTGCCGGATTTGCGCTAGGGCCATATCAAAGGTATCCTTTACAGTCTCCCTTACAACATCGGAGCAGTCGGCGAAGGCCTTCTTGGCATCGGCAAGGGCGGCTTTCGTTTCGCCTAGCTCCTTTGCCAGATCGCCTCGTTGAGTCTGCACAGTTTTCAGGGCCTCCATGCTCTTGGCCTGAGCTGTCTGCATGTTGAGGAGATCGAACTTGTCTTTGCCAGAACCTCCTTCGTCGCAAGAAGCTCCTCCGTCGCTTTTCCAGCGGTAGCCCTGGCTAGTGTTGAGCTCTTCCTCCATTCTCGTTTTCCCGCCACGGCTTCGTCCTTCTTTAGCTTCATACGCCGTATTTCAGCTGCGGCACCCACATACTTGTGTTTCAAATGAAACGCAGACTACGCCAACCCGACGGCCTTCAGGGCATGATCTTGCATAGCATGATTCATACGCTCATCGGCATCAGTTAGGGGGACGGTGTCGGTAAAGCACCGTGGGGGTAAGAAGGCAACACAGAGTTCTTTTGTGACGCCCTTTTCCCATGCAAGCCCACGGGGGATCTTTGGAGCAGGAGCAAGAGCAGTAGGAATCTTGGTGGGAAAAGGAGGAGCTAGTTGATCCAAGACGAAAACCTCATTTCCTTTCGAACCATGGTCAGTAGGTTGGGAAATCGAGCCAGTAGGAGGAGAGGGAGAAGTTCCTTATTGGGCCGAGGCCTTTGTTTTCTTGGCCGCAGCGGCTTAGATGCTATCCCAGCCTTTCCCTTTCCAGACTCGGGGGCAGAACGTTTCCTGGTATTCCTTTTACTCGGCGCCCCCGCATCTGAGTTCACATAGGATAAGTAGCGTGGCAGTCCCTCCATTTCTTGAGCTACAAAACAAACAAACAGAGGTCAGAGTTCTGCTGTGTATATTGTTTGTCGATTTCCTTAATGGCAAGTGAACCAGTCGAACAAGTAATAAAGTGTAAGTAGAGTATCATCCCACAGAGACTGAGATACAGGGAAGTGACTCTCAATTGCTAAGATAATTGTGTGAAACAGAAAGTAAATATAATTGGTTTGAGAGGTTGTTGTGGTTATGCTAAGTAATAAACAAAAGTAAACAGAGTATCGTAGTAGTAAAAAGATATCAGTAGGAAATTAGGCTGAACTCGGAATCATCCTTAAGCATCTCAATCCCCCAGTTGCTTTACCCATTGCTATAGCATCTATACTGCACAGCTTCCGCAATGCTACAACATATCTACTACCCACAACGCTATTCAGTTAACCCACCACTATAGTCTATCGAAGCTTCCGTGTCCGATAGTTCTAATGCTAACTTTACTCCTTCCATATGCCTATGGCAATTTTCTAGTTAGATCAACGTTACAAAACAGTGTGTAGTGGTTATGAGATGTAGACTCATTCCTGAAGCCTGCAATAATAGGTCAAGCCTTGCACCTGCCTGCTTAACAATCACTGTTTCTCAGAGGTCTAACCTCGACTCCTTGCCAGTAAGCCGAGGCCACAAATATGGCCCTTAGCTTCCGCTAATCGACAAGGTAATTAAATAACTGATAAGCAAAATGAATTTGTTGAATTAAAAACTAGCAACTAGGTTCATTTAAAACTTAAAGATTCACCCTCGTTCAGCAATATGGAATTTAGTTCATGACTGACGAGGGAAACACAAGACAAATAACAACAAAATGACCCATGATCAAAAGATTAAACAAAAGGTAGCATAAAGCTTGACGAAGTTCCGACGGCGTGGAAGAAGCCCTGTCACGTCACCACTCCACGTCTTCTTCTCTCCGTCTTACTGCAAGGAAGGATGCTGGGTTCTCTTGGAGTTCTCGTGCCTCGTGAATTCTCTCTCTCTTCTTTCAAGTCTGACCGAATGTGAAATTCGTTTTGGCTCTTTTTCAACTCCCCCTTAGGGTTGGCTTGTTGTTTCCTTATATAGTCAGGCTTTCTTGCGGCATAAGTTTCAGCGAGTTGGGCTTTCCAAATCTGTTGAGATCCATCGTATCTTTTGATCGCAGTAGATTGATTCTGCTGATCCTGCGGGATTCTTCAAATCTTTTAGTTTTGATCCTCCGCATCTTCTATTTCGTTACGTCAAAAATCTACCTGTCTTTTCTCGACCTTCTCAATATTTCCTGAAACAATCTTCACAAAAGATTAGAACATATGCCGCATAGCCAGTACGAAAGGGTCGGGAAATCACAGAACCGTGGTACAACAAAATCTAGCAAAACCGATCTGCGTTATGACCATATCGATAGCTACGGATTGGAGAAAACCAATTGAAGACTATTTAGAAAGAGGAATCATTCCCATCGACCCTTTCGAAGGAAAAAAGTTGGTTCAAGAGGCCTCTATGTACACTATGGTGGACGATCAACTATACCGACGAGGCCTTCACTCTCTAATAATGAGATGTTTAAACTCGGCCGAGGTAAAATATGTTTTGGCAGAGATACATGAGGGAATCAACGGCCAGCATATGGGAGGTAAAGCTCTAGCCAGGAAAGCTTTACGAGCAGGCTACTACTGGCCGACCATGGTAGCGGATTCCAAGGAGTTTGTGAAGAGATGCGACAGTTGCCAGAAGCACGCCAAGATCATTTGGCTTCCTCTTGTGGAACTAAAGAATATCTCGGCCCCGTGGCCTTTCTACAAATAGGGGATGGATCTTTTGGGACCATTCAAAACAGTGCCCGGACAACTCCGGTGGCTAGTAGTCGCTGTCGATTACTTTACAAAGTGGATAAAGGCCGAGCCCTTAACAACAATCACTTCGGTTCGCATACAAAGGTTCTTCCGACATAACATTGTTTCGAAATTTGGAGTTCCGGTGGAGATAGTCACGGATAATGGGACCCAGTTTGTTAACAAAGGCTTTCAGGAGATGATTTCAGACCTCGGCATCAAGCAACATTTTGCTATCTAGAGCCGACAAGCTGAAAGTCTACTACAACTAGAACCAGCTACTGCATGTATAATGTGTCGGATATACCATGTCGAGTCAGTTAATTTTGACTACAGTATTTCCATTTTAATTTTCTTTTCATACTTATGCAATTTCCTTATTTAAAGTTGTTAGCTCTCTAGAGCGGATTATTTCGTGAATTAATGAAGAATTCCTCTATGGAGATTCAATTTATAGACTATTTAAGCGTCTTTCCATATGCTTGCAAAGGAATGCACAAAAACTCAGGTCATTGAACCTAGTCATACACCAGCTTGGTTAAAAGAATGACACCAGGGCCAACGAGCCCGGGTTTTTAATTATGCAAGGTCACTGTTACAAGCCCTTGCAAAATTTTGATGCATCAGAAAACTTGCTCCTAGATAAGAAGGTGAATTGTCATCTAGGCCTAGATCAGACCAAAATGTTTAAGTGTGCGTTTCTACACCACGGCTGAACATGTGACAATTTGCCCTTATCCTGGTTATGATCCCGGACAACGGAACCGGAACTCAGTAGCGTGGTTAAATTGAAAACCCCTACCCTAATACCCGGTCATAGATATCGGAAGAATATAAGCGGATTCTGCGCGTGTTAGACCCTAGCCCAGTCATAAGATTTCTGACATGGATTGGAACTCATAAACAAATAATCATCAGAGGCATTAAAGGCGACAAAGTATTTGATCAGAAAGGAACAAAGTTCTTAATAATCGAAATGTCAGTTACATAATTACATAAAATGGGATTAAAACTGGTGAGAATACAAAATTAAAAGGGCATGAGCGCCCAAAAAGAAGGAAACAACACAAGGAGAGCCCAGGGTACTCAATTAATGGGAGCTACCGGCTGGGAGGATACCTGACCATCTTCCGGAGCGGTGTCTGGCAAGATTTCTTCCTCCCCTTCCCCGCTTGATCTCCCCCATCCAACTCAGACACTGAGGTACCATCGGGAGAAGGAGGAGGCGGGACAAGCTGACCGCCCCGCATGTACGCCCGATAGTGGAACCCGGCAAGTTCCAGGTTCACGTCAGGGTTTAGATGGCGGATTTGTGCGAGGGCCATGTCAAAAGCATCCTTGGCAGTCGCCCTCACAGTATCGGAGCAGTCGGCAAGAGCCTTCTTTGTGTCATCCAAGGCTGCTTTTGTCTCACCAAGCTCCTTGGCCAGATCACCGCGCTGGATCTACACCGTCTTCAAAGCCTCAATGCTGTTGGAATGAGCAGTCTTTATATCAAGGAGCTTGGAGCTTGTCTTTTCCAGGGCTTCCTTGGTGGCAGTAAGCTCCTCGGTCGCCTTTACAACTGTAGCCTTAGCAGCATTGAGCTCCTCTTCCGTCTTCTCTTTTCCCGACACCGCCTTCTCTTTCTCCAACCTCATCCGCCGTATTTCAGATGCGGAGGCAACATATTTGTTTTTCAAATGAAGCATGGACTGTGTCAATCCGATGGCCTTTAGAAGGTGATCTTGCACACCCTGAATTGTAGCCATGTCAATATCAAGCAAGGGAATGGTGTCGACAAAGCGGCGTGGCGACAAGAAGGTGACACAGCTCTCATCAGTGATCCCTTTTTCCCATGCAAACTCGCGGGGGAGCTTGGGAACAGGAAGAGAAGCCGTCAGAATCTTGATGGGCGAAGGAGGAGCCAGTACGTCTGAAGGCGAAACCTCCTTCCCTTTTGAGCCTTGGCCGTCAGGCTGGGAAACCGGGTCTAGAGGAGGTGAGGAAGAAGTTCCTTGCGGGGTTGAGATTTACGACTTCTTGGCCACGGCGGCCTGAGGGGCGGTCCCAGTCCTGCCCTTCTCGGACTTGGTAGGGGCTGATCGCTTTCTAGTGTTCCTCTTACTCGGAGCCCTCGTAGACGAGTTCACGTAGAATTGATAGGCCGGTAGTGCCTCCATTCCCTGAGCTACAAAACAAACAAACGCGAAAGTCAGAATCAAGGTCGGATATAGTATAGACAGAAAATAGAAACGCGAGTCTATGACAAGTAACAAAGGCACCATACTAGCTTTCGATCCCACCCTGACATCAGCCCGGTTAATATAAAAGATCGTACTTTTAACGCCGTTTATAGTGACGTAAGAAGTCAGCCGATCTACAGAGGAAACCTCTTCGGCTGGAAGATTATCGGGGTTGACTTGATAGGAAGTGGAGGTCAGTTTGTGATGATCTTCCGTCGAATACAACGGGAACCTCCATTCCACGTCTTTGGCCTCGGCCAATTTAAGAAACCAGGGCTGTTCTCCAGGTTTGGCTACTACTTTAAAAAAGCAATTTTTGAAGTGTTTGAAAGAATCAGAAAAGGCGCTCATGAGTTTTCTATCCGGGTCACCCCGGAGGGAGGTCAACCCTTTTAATTTAGCAAACTCCTTGCCAGAGCGAGGAATAAAAGGGCTAAAAAAGTAAGAAAATAAAGTGGCGGTACAAGGTATGGGCTCTCGAAAGGAACCACATAAGTATTCAAAGGCTACTAGATATGCCCACCCATTCGGGTGAAGTTGAGAAGGGGCTAGATGGACGTGATTCAAAGCAGCGACTTGAAACTCGATAAATAGGAAGCGAATACCGAGCCGGGACATGTAGTCCCTATAGAAGAAGAAGAAGTTGGTGCGTTCGACCTCCCGGGTAGAGCAAATAGGTTCATCGTCATCGGGAAGGCACACGAGCCATCCGTCCAATTCGGCCATATCCAATCTGCCTACATTGGCAGTAGTCATCAGTGAATGAGTCTTTATTACTTCATGCGTCACCCAAGGATATCGCTCGAGCAAGACTTTGGAAGGATTGGAAGAATCCGACTCTCCAGCATCGAAACAGGCACTAAAGGTTGAGATGACGACTCCATTTACCTATAACAAAAACCAAAAAGACTCAGATCAGCAAGGAGGGGTATACCTTACGTACACAAGCTACTACGTGAGGAAGGATAAACGGGTGGCCTTGAAAAAGACTGACTTCTAACAGCCGGGACCGAAACAGAGGACGACCTATAGCGGCAGGAACCTAGGATGGTGTCGGCGATGGAGTCTTGGCCGATGGAAATGTAATGGGCACTTGAGGCGATGCAATCCCAGCAGGGGCCAAGGTATCCGTCGGGATGGCCTTCCGACCTTGCGCTGAGGCGAATATCGTAAAAACTGATAGGTAGTGCCAGAATAGCATCGGACTCACCCCGGGTCCCGATACGAGGCAAAATACTAGCAGAGCCCTTATTTTCAGACCTAGCAACTATAGGACCCGATTCCTCGATACTCCTCCCACTGGAACCACCCCGGAGCAAAGTGGCTAGCCTTTGCTCTTCAGAAAGAGGGGAGCCAAGCAACCAATAGCTGGTTCTGGGATTACGGAGATGCAATGCTTCCTCCTCCTCAGGGTTTAGGTTCTGACTCGAAGAGGCGGAAGGGTCAACCCTACCCATCAACACTAGACGTTGAGACCTAAAGGGCATAAGAGGTTTGAGAAGGAGGGGAAGAAACCAAAGCGAAAAAAACTAGACGGCTAATATTCCTACAAACAGGGACATGTGGCTGTAAGAATGGATCCAAGAATTAAAGGTTATCTAAAGACTCCTACCGAAACTCAACTAGAAAACCCAAAAAACAAGCTTGTCGGGGGAAGGTAAAGAAAATGGCAGAAAGCATAAGTTTTGAAACTGTCGAACTTCGAAATTAGAACCAGAGAAATGATAAGAAGTGGGGAATATACCTGAGTAGATAAAGCTAGGGAGAGTATGAAGCAGTAAAATTTGTGAGTCGTGGAGAGATTGACAGAGCAGAAACGATAGTGTTTCAAAAGCTTTTACGAGAGTGTCAGGAATAGGTAAAGTGTGAAGAATGGAGGGAAATGCAAAGTATAAACGTTGCGACACTAGAGCATCATGGGTAAAGGCGACAATTCACCTTGCCACCAGGGGTGATGTACGGCATGTGATGGGTGCATTAAATGCGCACGAAAACCAGAGGTGAAAAGACCCTTTCCTCACAATTACAATTAATCATGATTGTTTTACAAAATCTCTTTAATAAGTGTTAGTGGAGAAAACGTTTTCTTTTAATATCACACATATCGGGTTCGTGGCACAACACTCGCCCACAAACCCGGAGTCCAGGGCACAAATTCCGCCCACAAACTCGCTACGTAAAATTCTTAACTCGGGCACAACTAGCAAATGGATTAATACGAAGCCCACGAGTTTCACAATATTAAACTCCACATCATAACATAACCGAAATTAATTTCAACATAAAACATAATTGTGGATCCACCAAAGTCATCGAGTATTTTTAAAATAAGGCCTCGGCCTAACATGGTTAAACAATCACTACGAAAATAGTTACCCAAACATAAGATGTGATCCAAAACATGAGGGCCCTAGAATGGCAATATGATAATCAAAACAACATTAACACCAAAAGAGGCCTACAATTTTCAGAACTCGCTAAGCCTCTGGCTGCTTCCCTTGGCCTCTAGTGAAATTAGAGGTCTCGCCTGAAAAATATTAACAACGGCGGGGTGAGACATAAAGTCCCCGTAACCAAAATTAATTTATAAAATATGCGGAAAGGATTGCAAGTCGAGAAGCGGGTTTACTAATAATATTATAATAATTTCAATAATTAAATAATCACAAAAAAAACAACGGGTAAAATGTTTAATACACAATAATACTAACAATTAACCATCCCCACTCTTCCATCCTCGCTCCTCCTTATTTCCTCGTGGACGTGGATCGGTCCATCGCTGCTAGTAAACCCGGCCAAGGTTAGCTATCACTTCAAGGATACTTATCCTCCCATGCTACCACTTAGGGTCCAGGGTACAAAATATTTCCCACAAACCCTCCACCAATATACCGTAACGAGGAGGTGTCCGCCCAAAACACTCGACTCAAATCCGGGCCGAGGAATATGAGAGAGCCAATGGGCACAATTTCACCCTCACATCTCTTCCACACATCCCAACATGTCCTCCACAAGATAACATTAATATGAGCTTCAAAATCATTATTTTTCCAAATTCAACATATCAACTAATTTCATCACAAAAACACTTTCACAATTAATTAGCCCATATACATTATTTCACAACACATACTATAACCATCACAACAATAACAGACTCAACATAAATATCCACATACGTATACTGGTTGAAAAATACACCGCTTCACTGAGATAATTTCATATTCAACATACATATAAACTTCAAAACTCATACAAATAGTAATTATAAAAGTAAGGTTTAGAAACCCTTACAGTCAAACAAGCATATAGAATAAATTAACCCCGGTTACCTCAACTCCAAGCTCAAACTTAACTCGAGGGACAAGGTACGCACAACCACCGATCAAGAAAGCTCTACGTTACAAATGTAGATAACAATCAACCTCAAATAATAATAAATAAATTTAACTCCTAAAAACTAATTTCCCTACACCGGTTCTCCTCAACATCCTATCCCAATTAAATATATTTCCTAACTTATGTGAGCACACGGTCAATAATTCCTTAAGCCTAAACATAATTAAAATCATGACTTACAATTTTATATGACTCAAAATATATAAATTCGTCAATAAAATATTTTTAATAATAAAAGCCGAAAAAAACAGTTTTATTATTCCAAAATTTCGAAATGACAATTAGTACTAAAAATTCTGAAATGACAGTTTAATCTATTAAAATTCCAACAATACATCTGTTAATTAAAATAAATTATTTATATCAAATTTAATTGGTAAAGACATCCTATAGGATATAAATACTAAACTTGTTAAATAGAAAATTTATTTTAAACCCTTACAGTAACCAAATGATAATTTCAAATTGGTTAAAATCCGCTATTGATCACCCTTTATATAGGTATGACCATCTATTGTTAAAACTCAGAAATATTCTAAAAGTCGACCCAAAATTTGTTTTTACTAATCGTGAAGTAACACCCTCATTAGAATAAGAAAAATATGAAGAATAATTTTCGTGAAGAAATTTAATTGAAAAGAAGTCGGTTTGGTTACCTAAATTATCCGATAGACTTGCCTTATATCTGGAATAGTAGTGACACAAACAAAAGAATGCCTACGCAGCTCCAAAACACCGAGACCAGACCGTGCCAACGAGCCAACAACTAAAATGGGTTGATAGTGAAGTGAGGTATATAATACCCCGGACGCATTGTTATCGGTTACGCCGGTATGGGTTTGTGTGTGTGTGTTTTGTTTTGTTTTTGTTTTTTAGTCCCACTATCTCTCGCGACTTTGCCACATATTTTTTTTTTTGGGTGGGTGTGTATTGATGTTTTTCACACTCACGCAATACTTGGGAAACGGGTAGTGGCCCACGCGTTCTTTAACATGAATAGCATCTATCTATCTATTTATTTTATCTATTATTATTGTTCCAAGACCCACACGCAACACATCAGACATAATGGCCAATAGTGAATAAAGTGCTTCCTCTTCCTCCCACGTAGCATCCGGACACACCAACATATCTCCACATTTCCTCATGCAACCACGTTTTGCCTCCAATTACCTATTACCTATATATATATATATAATATCTTTCCTACTTTTTCACTTCCGCATGATTAATTGTGTGAGAAAACCTATGTACATATTCTTAAATCCCCACACTAATAGCTCATGCGCCCCACCTACATGTGCTATGATTTATTGGACTCTTAACTTCACACTTGGCCCATACATTTATTTATTATAATAATGCAAATCAATGCTAGATTCCCCGACACTACCTCATGCCAACAATATTACAACATCAATTCCTATCCCACTACGTAAAACCCATTTAATAAATTAGTGGGCCCCTTTTCTCTTATAATTTCCTTTGCCCATAATCTCTTTTTCTTCAACATTCCTTTGACTACACCTACGTGCTTGACTTGGAGGGTGCACTATTGTTTCTTTTCACACACATAAACATCTCCCCACACTTATATATATGTATATAATAATACTAATAATAATAATAACCTAAATGCTAAAGCTGACACCCCTTCAATTCAACAAGCATCTACTCTATCTACACGTCCAATTCCTTCCATGCAACTAAGGGTCCCACTTCAAAAATATACAAGCATCAATGGAGACTTACCTATTAATATTAATATAGTCTAGATAAAATTCCAATGTTTAACAAATAAACCTACAATATTTCCTTTAACTCCCACTTTATTTTTCTAAGTATTTCCTACACCTCAAATTATATAATAAATCACATCCTAAAATATTTATTTACTTTAATAAAAATCGGGATGTTACAACTCTCCCCACCTAAATAGAATTTTGTCCCCAAAATTCCTAACATGTCACTGAGAATAAATTCCACAACACAAGAACGGCAAGGTCAAAGTAACACTACTAACACAAGTGACACGTAGTACAACATAACAAAGGTCACCCACACAAAAATCACAACATCACACAAGTTTGGTCAAGAACACCACAATCATAATTATCAATACTAATGCCACACAATCGTACCTAACCAAACAAATCGGGAAAATCGCGTCGCATTCGCTCTTGATTTCCCGGGTAGCATCACCGGGAGACATACCGCTTCCGAGAAAACTTTTAGGAGGCGAATTGTTTTATTTAAATCGTTTGTCTCTCTAATCCAGAATTCTTTTCGGCTCGGCCATGTAAGTCAAATTTTCCCTCAATTCGACATCTTCAGGTTCAATCACATGGGAAGAATCTGAATGATACTTCTTAAGTTGCGACACGTGGAACACATTGTGTACACTCGACAAGTGCGGTGGTAAGGCAATTCGATAAGCAAGCTCGGTCCAATTCTCTCCAAAATCTCGTATGGTCCAATAAATCGGAGTCAACTTTTTGGCTTTAATAGATCTACCAATACCGATTCCGGTGAAACCTTAAGGAACACATGGTCACCTACCGCAAACTCTAAAGATCTACGCCGCCTATCCGCATAGCTCTTTTGTCTGCTCTGAGCGGTTAACAATTTCTGGCAAATCATCTCAATTTTCTTTGTAGTCTTGTCCACCAAGTCTGGTCCAATCACGGTTCTTTCGCTCAATTTCGTCTAGCAAAGAGGCGATCTACATTTTCTACTGTACAATGCCTCAAAAGGATCCATCTGAATGCTCGAGTGATAAGTATTATTGTATGCAAACTCTGCTAAAGGCAGGTGATGATCCCAACTACCAGGTAATTCAATGGCACAAGCCCTCAACATATCCTCAAGTGTCTGTATCGTCCTCTCTGTCTGGCCATCAGTCTGTGGATGATAGGCCGTACTGTACTTCAACCAAGTCCCCATAGCCCCCTGTAAGGCCTTCCAAAAGTTTGATGTGAACCTCGGATCACGGTCTAACACAATCTTCGTGGGTACCCCATGCAACCTGACAATCCAATCCACATACAGTTGCGCTAGTCTTTCTAAGCTATATCCAATACGAATCAGAAGGAAATGAGCTGACTTCGTCAACCTATCCACAATGACCCATATGGCATTGTGGTGTGTTGTAGTCTCTAGTAGTCCTACAATGAAATCCATGGAGATACTGTCCCACTTCCACTGAGGAATCTCTAAAGGTTGTAGTAACCCTGGAGGCTTTTGATGCTCGATCTTCACCTTCTGACACGTCAGGCACTTCTTTACGAAGTTTGTCACATCACGCTTCATCTTAGGCCACCAATATCCTTGCTTCAGATTTTGATACATTTTAGTGATTCCAGGATGAATGGTATACTTGCTCCGATCTTGCGCCTCTTCAAGGATTGTTTTCTTGATCTCTTCATTATTCGGGACACAAATCCTCTTCTTGTATCTCAACATACCTGCATCTCCAATATCATAATCAGATACTTCACCATTCTCTAACTCTCTTCTGATCTTCAGCAGTTGGTCATCTTCCATCTGGGCCATTCTTAAGTCATCATAAAAGTCAAAGTTCCCAAGTACTGAACCCAAAATCACGTCTGATTTTGGTTCAAGATAGACCTCAGATAATCTTTCTAGGAGGTTATGCTCGATTACACATGTGAAACACGTGTATTGACTTCCGACTCAAGGCATCCGCAACTACATTCGCCTTTCCGGATGGTACTTCAACTCAAAATCATAATCCTTCAAGAACTCCATCCATCTTCTCGTCGATTATTCAACTCCTTCGATCCACAAGATACTTCAAGCTCTTATGGTCACTAAAGATCTCAAATTGTGATCCATCGAGGTAATGCCTCCAAATCTTCAAGGCAAAAACAACAACTGCAAGCTCCAGATCGTGCGTCGGGTAGTTCCCTTCATGAGGCCTCAACTGTCGAGAGGCATAAGCCACGACTTTACCGTCTTGCATGAGCACACATCCCAAGCCCTTCAACGATGCATCTGTATACACCGTGTACGGTTTGTGTGGGTCGGGTATGATAAGAACAGGTGCAGTGGTTAACCGATTCTTCAACTCCTGAAAAGCTGCCTCACACTTCCCATCCCAAACAAACGGTTGTTCCTTCTTAGTCAATTTGGTGAGTGGTGCGGCAATCCGAGAGAATCCTTCTATAAAACGGCGGTAATAACCAGCCAATCCCACAAAACTACGCACTTCCGTCACAGACTTAGGTGGTTCCCACTTCAACACTGCATCAACCTTGCTGGGATCTACTTTGCGCACGCCGTTTGCCGAGACCACATGACCTAAAAACTTGACCTCTTTTAGCCAAAATTCACATTTACTCGCTTTGCATACAAATGATGCTTTCTTAAAATTTGCGATACGATTCGAAGGTGTTCTGGTGTTCCTCTTCGCTCTTTGAATAAATAAGGATGTCGTCAATGAACACCACCACAAATTGATCCAAATACGGCCTGAAAATCCGATTCATATAATCCATGAACACTTTCGCGGTGCATTAGTTACACCAAAAGGCATGACACGGAACTCATAATGGCCATATCCGTACGGAAGCGATCTTTGGGATGTCTTCGCCTTTACCCTTAACGATGATACCCCGATCTCGAGATCAATTTTTGAGAACACCGATGAACCCACGAGCTGATCTAGTAAATCATCTATTCTCGGTAAAGGATACTTATTCTTGATGGTGACTTTGTTCAACCGCCGATAATCAATGCAAAGCCTTAAGCCGCCATCTTTCTTCTTCACGAAACGTAATGAACCCCATGGGGATACACTTGGCCCGATGAAGCCTTTCTCCAAAGAATTCCTCAATTTGCTTCTTCAACTCGCCTAATTCGAAGGTGACATTCGGTAAGGAGCCTTGGAGATTGGCTCTGTCCCTGGCGCTAATTCAATAGCGAACTCAACTTCTCGCTCCGGGGGTAGTCCTGCCAACTCTTCAGGGAACACATCCGGAAACTCTTTAACTACCTCGATCTGCTCAACATTCCCGTCTGATTCCACCTGAGCTGAGAAAAATACCACGAAGGCTTCACATCCTTCCCTTACACTTCTCTCAACTTGAGCCGCTGACAACATTATCGGGCCTTGGGAAATTCCTTTGATTGCTTCGCAAACGTTAAATTGCACAACCCTTTCCTTGCATTGCGGGATACATTATTGGTTGTCAACCAATCCATACCCACAATCACGTCTATACCCCGCATGGGTAGACAAATCGGATCAATGGTCGTTTCACGACCCTCACACACAAACACCAATTTCTTACACACCATGTTAGCTCTCACACGTGTACCAGTAGGAGTAGACACAAATAGATCATACAACAAATCACTCTTAATAAGATTTAATCGCTTCACACAATCGTCGGAGATAAACGAATGTGTAGCACCAGAATCGTAAATAACACATAGAGAATGACCTTGAAGGATAGCTTTACCTCGGATCAAATTAGGAGTGGCTTTCACTTCCTCTGATGTTAGAGCGAACACTCGCCCAGGTGCCAACTGTCTGTGTGGCTGATCCTCTCTTCTTCCTTTCTTGCAATACTTTGCGAGATGGCCCTTCTCCCCGAGATAAAACAAGTCCAACATTCTCCGGGTGAGCTCTTCCACAATTAGTACAAGGAAGACGTTGAGTCACACTCGGAGTTGACGCTACCGATCCATCTTTGAAAGCCTCGATTCGCTCCACTATGGCCCTTGTGGTTTTGGCTCCTAGGAGGATGACTCTTCCTTGAGCTCCTTGATGGAAACTCCTCCTACTCCCGGATCGACTAAAGTTTGAAGAGTGACCCTTTTCCGACACCTCCCGATATTCCCATATGACCACCGAATCGGCCGCAGAATCCTTCTCGCGGATCTCTCGATCTCTATGCCTTCGACAGACCTCTCGAATCTTTGCCGTCGCCTTTCAAGAGTAGTGATGTCATAGATCCCCATTCTTGCCTTGACATTGTCATTGCATTTCTCAAACATTTGTCTCGCCCCCAATTCTTTGTGTGCCTCGTCCGTCTGTCCAGCCGTGATACATATTTAGCCAGCCCATGAATTTTGATATAAATGTATTCTCGTCCATCTCCCCGTCGAAGAGTGAAAAACTCCGCTTCTTTCTCGATATCTCATCTCAATGGGGAAGTAGTAATCGAAGAACATCATCTTGAATTCCTCCCGTCCAGCTTGATGTCCATTCACGGGCTTCACGTGTTCCACCAATCCAAATAAGCGCCACACCAATTGCTAACGAGTCTTTGCGGCTATGACTTTTTGATACTCATCGCGCTAATGGACTCAAATAGCATTTCCGGCCGATTGATCCAACTCTCGCCTCGTCGGCGATCCTCCCGAAAAAGGTATCCGGGTGGAAGCTATCTAAGTGTTTCCATACGTAAACATATCGGAAACAACGCTCCGCTCTGCGACTCTTGCGGGTCGATTTCGATGGATTTGGAATTCGCTCCTTAGAAGAAACATTATTCTCTTCCTCGATTCTCCATGAACCTCTTTGTTATGACTTTGACCTCCCCCATTCGGTCCATCATTGGCTTTAACTTCTTCAAGCCTCCTCAATCGCTCATCTGTTGTAAGAGTCCACTCATACAGTCGCCGCAACATTTCGGTGTCAGTTAACTGATCTTGGGGTCCAGTAGGTCTCTGTTGGCCGTTGTCACCGATGTTCAAACTCATATTCCCCGGTATTCACCATCCTCTCTCCCCACCTAAGGGTAAAACCCACCATAGATGGAGAATGGTAAGAATAAGAAACAAAACACAACACACAAGGGAAGCAGATGTGTAAAGATTATATATTGCCATATTCTAAATGCAATGCACAACAAAGGCCAAAAATCGGGAACCTAAGGCTCGGATACCAAGTTGAAAAGACTCTTTCCTCACAATTACAATTAATCATGATTGTTTTACAAAATCTCTTTAATAAGTGTTAGTGGAGAAAACTTTTTCTTTTAATATCACACATATCGGGTTCGGGCACAACACTCGCCCACAAAGCACGGAGTCCGGGCACAAATTCCGCCCACAAACTCGCTACAAAAAATTCTTAACTCTGGGCACAACTAGCAAATGGATTAATACGAAGCCCACGAGTTTCACAATATTAAACTCCACATCATAACATAACCGAAATTAATTTCAACATAAAACATAATTGTGGATCCACCAAAGTCATCGAGTATTTTAAAATAAGGCCTCCGGCCTAACAAAGTTGTTAAACAAATCACTACGAAAATAGTTACCCAAACATAAGATGTGATCCAAAACATGAGGGCCCTAGAATGGCAATATGATAATCGAAACAACATTAACACCAAAAGAGGCCTACAATTTTCGGAACCGCTAAGCCTCGGTCAGCTTCCCTTGGCCTCTAGTGAAATTAGAGGTCTCGCCCGAAAAATATTAACAACAAATGGGTGAGACATAAAGTCCCCCGTAACCAAAATTAATTTATAAAATATGCGGAAAGGATTGCAAGTCGAGAAAGCGGTTTTACTAATAATATTATAATAATTTCAATAATTAAATAATCACAAAAATAACAACAGGTAAAATGTTTAATACACAATAATACTAACAATTAACCATCCCCACTCTTCCATCCTGCTCCTCCTTATTTCCTCGTGGACGTGGATCGGTCCGTCGGTGCTAGTAAACCCGCCAAGGTTAGCTATCACTTCAAGGATCTTGTCCCTCCCATGCTACCACTTAGGTCCAGGGTACAAAATATTTCCCACAAACCCTCCACCAATATACCGTAAACGAGGAGGTGTCGCCCAAAACACTCGACTCAAATCCGGGCCAGGAATATGAGAGAGCCAATGGGCACAATTTCACCCTCACATCTCTTCCACACATCCCAACATGTCCTCCACAAGATAACATTAATATGAGCTTCAAAATCATTATTTTTCCAAATTCAACATATCAACTAATTTCATCACAAAAACACTTTCACAATTAATTAGCCCATATACATTATTTCACAACACATACTATAACCATCACAACAATAACGAGACTCAACATAAATATCCACATACGTATCTTGGTTGAAAAATACACCGCTTCACCGAGATAATTTCATATTCAACATACATATAAACTTCAAAACTCATACAAATAGTAATTATAAAAGTAAGGTTTAGAAACCCTTACAAATCCAAACAAGCATATAGAATAAATTAACCCCTTACCTCAACTCCAAGCTCAAACTTAACTCGAGGGACAAGGTACGCACAACCACCGATCAAGAAAGCTCTACGTTACAAATGTAGATAACAATCAACCTCAAATAATAATAAATAAATTTAACTCCTAAAAAACTAATTTCCCTACACCGGTTCTCCTCAACATCCTATCTCAATTAAATATATTTCCTAACTTATGTGAGCACAAATCCAATAATTCTTTAAGCCTAAACATAATTAAAATCATGACTTACAATTTTATATGACTCAAAATATATAAATTCGTCAATAAAATATTTTTAATAATAAAAGCCGAAAAGAACAGTTTATTATTCCAAAATTTCGAAATGACAATTAGTACTACAAATTCTGAAATGACAGTTTAATCTATTAAAATTCCAACAATACATCATTAATTAAAATAAATTATTTATATCAAATTTAATTGGTAAAGACATCCTATAGGATATAAATACTAAACTTGTTAAATAGAAAATTTATTTTAAACCCTTACGCAACCAAATGATAATTTCAAATTGGTTAAAATCCGCTATTGATCACCCTTTATATAGGTATGACCATCTATTGTTAAAACTCAGAAATATTCTAAAAGTCAGACCCAAAATTTGTTTTTACTAATCAGTGAAGTAACACCCTCATTAGAATAAGAAAAATATGAAGAATAATTTTCGTGAAGAAATTTAATTGAATAGAAGTCAGTTTGGTTACCTAAATTATCTGATAGACTTGCCTTATATCTGGAATAGTAGTGACACAGCTGAAAGAATGCCTACGCAGCTCCAAAACACTGAGACCAGACTGTGCCAACGAGCCAACAACTAAAATGGGTTGATAGTGAAGTGAGGTATATAATACCCCAGACTGCATTGTTATCGGTTCTGCCAGGTATGGGTTTGTGTGTGTGTGTTTTGTTTTGTTTTTGTTTTTAAGTCCCACTATCTCTGCGACTTTGCCACATATTTTTTTTTTTTTGGTGGGTGTGTATTGATGTTTTTCACACTCACGCAATACTTGGGAAACGGGTAGTGGCCCACGCGTTGCTGCCCAACATGAATAGCATCTATCTATCTATTTATTTTATCTATTATTATTGTTCCAAGACCCACACGCAACACATCAGACATAATGGCCAATAGTGAATAAAGTGCTTCCTCTTCCTCCCACGTAGCATCCGGACACACCAACATATCTCCACATTTCCTCATGCAACCACGTTTTGCCTCCAATTACCTATTACCTATATATATATATATAATATCTTTCCTACTTTTTCACTTCCGCATGATTAATTGTGTGAGAAAACCTATGTACATATTCTTAAATCCCCACACTAATAGCTCATGCGCCCCACCTACATGTGCTATGATTTATTGGACTCTTAACTTCACACTTGGCCCATACATTTATTTATTATAATAATACAAATCAATGCTAGATTCCTGACACTACCTCATGCCAACAATATTACAACATCAATTCCTATCCCACTACGTAAAACCCATTTAATAAATTAGTGGGCCCCTTTTTCTCTTATAATTTCCTTTGCCCATAATCTCTTTTTCTTCAACATTCCTTTGACTACACCTACGTGCTTGACTTGGAGGGTGCACTATTGTTTCTTTTCACACACATAAACATCTCCCCACACTTATATATATGTATATAATAATACTAATAATAATAATAACCTAAATGCTAAAGTCATTGACACCCCTTCAATTCAACAAGCATCTACTCTATCTACACGTCCAATTCCTTCCATGCAACTAAGGGTCCCACTTCAAAAATATACAAGCATCAATGGAGACTTACCTATTAATATTAATATAGTCTAGATAAAATTCCAATGTTTAACAAATAAACCTACAATATTTCCTTTAACTCCCACTTTATTTTTCTAAGTATTTCCTACACCTCAAATTATATAATAAATCACATCCTAAAATATTTATTTACTTTAATAAAAATCGGGATGTTACAAGAGGCGGCTAGGAATGACGGTTACAATCCTTCGCCAATCCAGGGAAGTCAGGTGTCAGGGGGCCATGATGGCAAATACGGAAGTCCAGCGATCCACCTGGCACTACCTCGGATCCTCGAGTGCCCTGGCGTGAGCTCAGATCTTTGAGACATGACCTCAGGTCATTAAGCAGGGTAGGGTCCTCGGCAGTACAGCCCGGTCTGGGGGCAAGATACATCCTGGCAGCTCAAAAGCTTGAACTACCGAAGTGGGGGCAATTGTTACGAACCTACATTAGGCCCAACACCGTGATGACTCAATACAAAATAGATCATATATCAGGATCTACCTAAAATAATGGGAAATCCTATCTTATCTATAATCCCGGAATATATAAATCTATATCTGGAAATTATGATATTAGGGCCTCGAATTGCAGGGCCCAAGGAACTCAATCTAAGGTATGCTCTATAAATATAGAGGTCAAACCTTAAGGTACACACGTTCTAACTCTGAACTATTTACATATAGTCGACACTGTGCACACACATCACCCCCTCTGGCGAAAGCCTCGATCATGTACAGTAATCCCACGCTCTCCTGGATATTTGCCTCATAGATATTCAGGCAGAGCCTATTGATCCAATATCAAACCACTAGCCCACCAGGCTAGACATATGTGTTCTACACAAGAACACCCACACTAGGGAAACCTCATCACCTCCGGGTAACTACTGCAGTTGCATACCTAGAATTGAACTTGGACACGAGACCACAAGCAAGTTAGAACCACAACGTTTTCAAATATCCTTCTTACTATTTATTTGATTTTCTATGATGCATTAAAAATTAATTTTAATTCCAAATTAAGTTTGAATAAAAAAAAAAATTCACACACATACATACATTATGTGGTTTAAAATATTTTTTTTTTGATTTCTCCACTAGTTTCTAGAGTTACTGGCAACCTACTAATCTGGTTGGTGGGAATGAAGGACCATAATAAGGGAACCTCGACACCACCGAAGAATTATCATGTCCAAGAGACCATGCTAAGTTTAAACCACAACATTTTCAAATATCCTTCTAACTATATATTTGAATTTGAACAATGCATTAAAAATAGTATTAATTCCAAATCCAATTTTATGAGTAAAAAGTCACATATATTTGATTATTTTGTGGTTTAATTGTATTTAGTTTTGGATATTTCCTCTAGTGTACAACGTTACTAGCACACTACAAGTCCGATATGCGGGATTGTAGGTCCACAATATGGGAACCTCATCATGTCTAAGTAGATATCGCAGCTGCATACTCGGAATTGGACTTGAACACGAGACTGTGGGCAATGTAGGAATAACAACCCAACATTTTTGAATATCCATTTTTAACTATTTATTTAAATTTGTATGATGCATCAAAATAATTTTAGTTCCAAATTAAATTTGATTAGAAAAAAGTCATATATATTTGATTATTATGTAGTTTAATTATATTTATTTTTTGATATCTCACTGGTGTCCAGCACTACTAGCAACAAATTAGTCTAATTTGCAGGATTGTAAGCCCATATAGGGAAACCTTATCATCTCGGAGTAATTATCGCATCTGCATACTTGGAATCGGATTTGAATACGAGACTACGGGCTAATGTTGGAATCGCACTATTTTTAAATATCCTTCTTACTATTTATTTGAATGTGTAAAATTCATTAAAAATAATTTTATTTCCAAATTAAATTTGATTAGAAAATGAGACATATTTATTTAATTATTATGTGGTTTAAGTATATTTATTTTTTGGATATCTCCACTGGTATCCTACGCTACTAGAAGCCACAAGTCTAATTTGCGAGAAAGTAGGCCCACAATAGGGTTACCTCATCACCCGAGTAATCGTCACGGCTGCTTACCCGGAATCGGTTTTAGACACGAAACCACGGGTTAAGTTAGAACCACAACATTTTCGAATATCTTTCTTACTATTTTTTCCGAATTTGTATAATGCATTAATTTTTTTTTAAATTCTAAATTAAATTTGATTAAAAAATCATCTATATTTGACTGTTATATTTTGTAAATATAAATATTTTTGGATTTCTCTACTGGTATTCAGCACTACTAGCCATTTATTAGTTCAGTTTGCGGGATGTAGGCTTGCAATAGGGGAGCCTCATCACCCTCGAGTAATTATTGGGACTAAATACCAAGGGTGGATTTGAACGCGAGACTTGTGCTGGGTTGGAATCTAGTCAAATGATATTTATACGTGTCTCTATAGCTATATGTGAAGAGAGAGGTAGAGGGATATGTGCCGTGAAAATGAAGCTGGGTTGGAATTGGTAGCCAGCCATAATAGGAGGTTTAACTCTAATGTCACTATTTTTATAACAATTTTTTTATTTTGAAAATTAAAATTAGTATGTCAGCATTTAAAAATGTTTCTTCACACTTCAACATGAAACTTTCTAAACTCAATTAATGAACAAAAATAAAAACTTTAAAAAGTTAAAGAAACAAATGTGTATATAGCTGTATACATATTAGATTAATATATATATTTGATTATTATGTGGTTAATATATATATATTTATTGGATCTCTCCACCGGTGGGGGCGATGTACTAGGGATCCACTAGTTCAATTTGTGAGAATATAGGCAAAAACAATAGGGCAACCTTATCACCTCTAACTAATTATCGCGATTGAATATTCGGGGTTGGACTTGGACACGAGACCCTGTGCTAAGTTGGAACCACATCATTTTCAAATATCCTTCTTACTATATATTTGAATTCACATAATGCATTAAAAAATAATTTTATTTCCCAATTAAATTTGATTAGAAACTAAGTCATAAATATTTGATTGTTATGGTTTTTAAATATAAATATTTTTGGATATCTCCACCCACGTCCCGCGCTACTAGTAACCCACAAGTCTGATTTGCGGAATTGTAGGCTCGCTATAGGGAATCTTAGCAACTCCAAATTGTCCAACGCTACTAGTAACTCACTAGAATTATAGGTACATATAGGGGAATCTCATTAACTCCAAATAGTTATTGCGACTGCATACCCAGCATTGGATCTGAACACGAGACCACGGTTGTAACCATAACATTTTCAAATACCATTTATTTGAATTTGTATGATGCATTAAAAACTAATTTTACTTCTAAATTAAATTTGATTAGAGAATAAATCATATATGTTTGATTATTATGTGTATTAAATATAAATATTCTTTGATTTCTCCACTATTGTGTAGCGCTACTAGCAACCCTTTAGTCCGATTGCGAGAATGTAGGTCAACAATAAGGGAATCTTATCATTTTCGAGTAATTATTGCGGCTGCATACCCGGAATTTGACTTATACATGAGAGCATACGCTAATTTGGAACCACAATATTTTCAAATTTCCTTCTTACTATTTATTTGAATTTGTATATTGCATTTAAAATTAATTTTAATTTCAAATTAAATTTGATTAGATAATAAATCATATATATTTGATTATTATTTTTATTAAATATAAATTTTGGATTTCTCTAGTGGTGTCCACGCTACTAGCAATCCATTAATTCGGTTTGTGGGATTGTAGTTCCACAGTAAGAGAACCTCATTACCTTTTAGTACTTATCCCTGCGTACTTAGAGTTGGACTTGTACGTGAGACCATAGGATAAGTTAGAACCACAACATTTTCAAATATCCTTCTCACTATTTATTTGAATTTGTATATTGTATTAAAAATTAATTTTAATTCCAAATTAAATTTGATTAATATATATATACATGTGTGGTTTAATTATAAATATTTTTCAATTTCTCCGCTGGTGTTTAGCGCTACTAGCAACTCATTGTATGCCCACCATAGGGAAACTTCATCACCTACGAATAATTATCACGGCTGCATACTTGGATTAGGACTTGGACACGAGACGGGCTAACTTGGTACGACAACATTTTCAAATATCCTGCTTACTAATTATTTGGATTTGAATAATGTATTAACAAATAATTTTAATTTCAAATTAAATTTGATTAGAAAATAAATCATATATATTTTATTATTTTGTGGTTCAAGTATATTTATTTTTGGATTTACGCACTGATGTCCAATGCTACTAAACCGTACTAATCCAGTTTTCAGGAATGTAGCTGTTGGTCGATTTCCTTTATGGCAAGTGAATCAGTTGAATAAGTAATAAAGAATGAGTAGAGTATCGTCCAACATAGACTATCGATACCGAGAATGATGCCACTTTCAAATGACATGTGTGTTGTGTGAAAATTATATTTGGTTTAGTTGTTTTGGCTATTTCTAATGATGTGAAATAAACAAGTAATCGAAAGTCGAAGGAATATATCAGTTTAAAAGTAAGTTGAGCTCAGACTTCATCCTAAGTTGTGTCATTCCCTCAGTTTGCATACAACACATTGCTATAGCAATTATGCTACACAACGTCCGCAATGCTACAACATAGCCATCTTTCACAACGTTATTCAATTAACCTACCACTATTCTATATAGAAACTTCCGCAATCCTGTAAATACAGTCCTGGCTTTACTCTCCCATATTCTTATGGCGATTTCTAATTCAGTCTGTCTGATTAGCTTTAGGTGTTTTGGTTATGAGCGGTAAGTCCATTCTTGGCATCTACAGTTTAGGTCAAGTCGTGCACGGGCTCGCCCAGAAAACACTTTATAACAGAGGTCTAACCTTGACTCCCATCTGGTAAGCTAAGACCACAGAGATAACTTAGCGTCCGCTAATCAGCTATAAATTAAAACACTATTAAACAAACTAAATTTATTAAAATCAAAACTAGCAAACTGGGTTCATTCTACAACTTATATTTGGTTTGGTTGTTTTGGCTATATCGTATTATTGATCCTCAAATGAGTTGGGTACTCGCAATGTATTGCTAGATGCCGCTTGTGACTTGTGGGCTGGTACAGTATTGGCCCGCTACCAATCTCATGTGGGCCTACAGGGTCGCACACAAGAATAGCCCAACACGAGCAATAATGTCCAGATTCATTGAATCTTAGATATGTCTAAGATTTAATGAATACAAAGTTTAATCTAGGGTGGATATATATATATATAATATAAATTCAATAATAATAATAATATTATTATTATTTATGTTGATAATAATATTATTATGTATTATTTGTTTTATATTTAATTTATTTGATAAATTAAATAATTAAAACAAATTGAGATATCGTATTTCGATTTAATTAAAATTGAGATATTGTATCTCAGATTTAATTAAATATATGGATATCATATCTCAGATTTCATTTATAAAGATAAATTAAATCAACAGGCTTTTAATTCGGATAAAATAAATAGACTAGATTAGATATGTTGGACAGATTTAATTAAAATTATTTTAATCCAAATTAAAATTTCAAAATTAATAAAGATTGATTTTTAATATATAATACGTCTATTAGGGTTCGAAAACCCTAGGAGACAATTCGCAAGACGTATTAGAAAGCCGTGAAAGTGAAACCCTCGAGAAAGAAAGGAGACGTAAGACGTTGAAGGCGCTAGCACACTGCCGTCTGTGTTGGAGGCTGTTCAGTGTGGATACCGGTAGAGGAAGTGGATTTGCTGAGTTGGCTCCTGGTGATAGTATCAAACATGACGCACACGAATATCAAAAGTACGGTTCTAACTAATCTTATTTAAACGCCGTTGATAGATCTTCTACTATGGGATTCATAAATTTTAATGGATAAATTCCTTATGATGTGTGTATGAATTCCAATAGAAAGGTGGAGTCTTTCCTCTATGGTGACTGATCCCGATCATAGCCTTTATCATCACCCGATCAAAGGTGACTTTTGACTAGGTCAAAAACCAGCGACTCATCATGTAGGAATCCATGATGATCTCAGGTCATAGGGCGTTGTGACGCGGTTATACATGAGATAAGCTTATGACAAAATCCATGCAGCTTTCTCATAGTGGGTCGGTCTAGCACCTTGTACTCTTAGAAGTGCCTATGACTTTGACTCGTATCTCCATACTCATCAAAGTCATACTGATCTTATTTCATCTTCGCTCCCGCGTAGACGACTGACCAGGGACATTAAGGATAATCTATAAGATATATCCAAGGATCAGCTATCACTATAAACATGCAAATGAAATGATAACTAAATAGAGAATGACTTGCCCCTAGGGCATAATTTCCAACAATGCGGGCATCATGACAGAGCTCGGTAACGAGGGTTGGGAACCAAAGGTTGCCCGAGGTTAACTTTAGGGCGGTGTAGAGCTCGCGGTAAATGGGGGCATTGACATCGATTAGTTCGCCTTTGAGGATGTAATAAAGCAAGAATGCCTGATCCCAGGAAATCATGTAAGTATGCAGCGTGGGCAGGGGGCGGGTATGGAGGAAGTGGAACCACACATGTTCTTCATGTAGAAGTCGGCTGCCCATAAAGTGTTATGACCCTTCTTTGAAAGTATGCCATTTAGTACCCGAGGCGTATAGCCTGGTAATGACTTAGGTGTGAATGTCAGGGTCATCTCCTTATTGAAGTAGGATTTGGTACTTATCATCGGTCGGATGCAGCCCATAAATTGCTCAGATGTCCTTGGCGCTATAGGGCAAGGATTCACCATGGACAGTGATGAAGTAGGGTGAACCCTCATGTAGTTAGTGCAGAATTCCAAGACGAAGGGGGTAACAACCTCGGTGAGGTTTAGGCAAAAATTTTCCCAACTGCGGTTACGGATAACCTTTATCTTAAATTTAGGGTAGGCACCCTGCTCGATTAGTTCCGCATCAAAGCCACAGTCCAGGACCAAGGGTTTGTCCGTTTTAAGGGTGTAGATGCGTGTCTTTGCCTCCCAACTCTCGAAGGTTGGGCTGGCCTTGAAGTCGGAGGTGGATTTGTGACAGACTCGTTTAGTGCGTGCCATCTCTGGGAGCTAGGACAGGGGTTAAGGCAGGTGGGTGGAAAAAAGGGGTTCATGGCAGGGAGGTTGAAGGTCATAAATGCTGCGGTGTGAGCGTAGAGGAAAAAAACAAAAGGGGTTTCAGGCTTTATATGAGCAAACAGAGAGAGGTGGTCGAATAGGATTGAGGTGGTGAGAAATCAGGGTGAGTCGGTGTTTGGAAATTGTGTCGTCAAGGGGATTGGAGAATGGCTCAGTGGAATAGGTAATGGTGAGGTCGGTGGGTATGAGGGTCGAGTATAGAGCAAAACTTGAACTCTTAGGCCTAAATTTTTGCCCACTACTGATATTTATGTATGCGCTGTTAATCAAGTCGATTCCAAAGACCTATGCTATGGCATAGGCTTGTTGTATCATAATACTTGCACATGTTCCCTGTTTTATTGTTTCCTACATGTGCCTCTTAAATGCTATTGATGGTACAACTAGTTGACCCTGTGATGGACTAATCAATTTGAAAAAGTAAAAATTTGGGCTGCCTCCCAATATGGCTTGGTTTATAGTCTTCAGCTTGACCTTGTCATGATATTTAATTCAGAAGATGAGTAAGGGTGCTGACCATCCCCATGTTTTCGTTCTCGTCTGAGCAGATTCTGAGTTCTTCCTCATATGGTGATTTCGACATACGAATTTGATGTGCTTTATTGGGCATTAGATATCTATGTTGGATTATGCCAATAGGGAGTGTGCCGGTGCTTGGTAACATGGTGAGAGCAAAGCATTCTTGTGTTTCTGGGTACTGTCGGGTTCTCAGAATTGAGAATGTCACTTAGTCACTATTGACTCGCATAGTGAGTTCATCTCTTTCAACATCGATTAGTGTTCTGGCTTTGGCCATAAATGGTCTTCCCATAATTGAGAATGATTGTCCACCTTCATTAATACATCTTCAATTTTGCCTTCTGGTTGGACAATGGATCGGTCTGCCAGTTGCAGAGTTATCATGGTGGACCTTACTTCACTAACTGCCAACTTATTAAATATAGACATCCACATTAAATTAATGCTGACGTCTAGATCACAGAGTGTAACACCCCCACTGTTGTAAACAATGTATTCATAAGCACTAATGAGAAGCTTTGACTGTTAATTTAATTATTATTATTATTTTCTGTAATATTTTATTTTAAAGTAATTATTAAAGAGGGTCAGTAAGACTTTTGGGAGATAGGATATTATGTTCAAAAAGAGCAAACATTTCGCCTAGTATAGCCGGAGAAAAAGAAATTATGATGGTGCCCAGATTTGGACAAGAGTGGGCCTAAGGCAAAACACCAGTGTAATATAAGACGATACAATGAGGTGGGGCCCGGGAATATGGATAAAACACAGATTTCCACCTCATATCAGTATGTATGCGCCATATATGGACAGGGAAGAGGAAGAGACACTAAAAAAGTCATATGCCAAAAAGCAAAAGTCAGTGTAACCATTTCATTGGGACACATGTCACCACAAGGCTAAAAGAGGAAAAAGTAAGGGTAACATGGTTAAATCCTTACCCTTTAAGCATTCAAATTCATCCACCCAAGGAGAGAGAAATAAAATCAGATGATTTTATCTGTACTCAGGCCTAAACAAAAAATACAGGTCCTACAGGGTATTAACCAGTAAAAAGGGGACCGACAAGGACCAATTAGGGGCTTCTTTTTGGATTGAATGAGACAAATGTGGGGCCCCATGGGAGAGTAAAGTGGCGCCACATATGTATGTCCAATCGGGGTAAAATACCTGAAAAGTTGAAGAAAAGTGCGAAAGGGAGCACCCTTTTAACCAGTGGTGCACAACAAGGACCAGTGGATAAAAGACTGGACTGGATAAAGTGGAAAAGGCAGATAAAAAGTGAGGGATCAGATTGTGTGGGGCCCAAATGGCGCCACACACTCCCCTAAAATATCTCTGGAATTATCTAGATTTATGGAGAGAAAATAAGCCAATAATTAAGGTACAAGCATTTAACCAGTGGACAAAAGGGTGTTTCGGGCCAAAACAGGTAATTTTCACCATTTGAAAAGTAAAATCTGATTCTTATGGATGGGGATGAGCCACCTAAGCCCCTCTAGAATGCTCTGGATTTTCTTGAGGATTAAGCCAAAAAGCTTGATCCAATTTATTAACTAATGGACAAAAACATATACCAGATAATCCAGACTGCCTTGACTCATTATAATCATTTTAAAAAGGCTTCAAATCTTCACTTTTTCTCCCTAAGTGGCGTGACCAGCAGAGATAAGAGGGAGAGTCCAGCAAGCTTCCACACTTAGAACAAGAGCCAAATCACCAAGAACACCAAGCCAGATCTCTGATTTCAGGTAAACACCAAACACTCAACTCTTTGAAGTTTGAGTTGAGATTTTCGTCCATGGTGTTAGGGCTTGATGTTGTGATATGATTTTGGTGTTTTTGAGGGTTCCAATGAGTCTAAAACGTGATTTTTTATGGGGTTATGTAATGGTTAAAGTTTTCGAACCCAAAAATACCGAAAACACAGAAGAAGCTTGCTGCTAGTTCTGGAAATTCTGAGCAACGAAGCTTCAACCATGCTTTAAAAATAGTAAATGAAGTCGGTTTGACTTTAAATTTTACAGGAAGAAATTAGACATCCTAATATTAACCTTTATGTATAATTTTATGTCTTTTTTATTTTTCTACTAAGAGACATAAATTGGTAAAGTTTGTTCAAAAAGCTGTAGGATGTTTCTGACTAGAAGCTAAAGTTTTGGCTACATCCCAAAATATGAACACTTTTGGATTCTGGAAATATTTTTACTAAACAATAGAAATCTTAATGGTTCAGATGGCACTAGTTTTGTACAAAAATTATTTGTTTGGAATTTATTACAAATGTTTGAAGTTGGGCCAAAAACGCTGGATTTTTTGGAGCACTTGTGTAAGGCTCGGATTTTGTGATAAACGTAAGGGTATTTTCGGAAATACTAAAAATAAGGTATTTTGGTGTTATTTAGGGTTAAATCATACTTGGGGAAGCTATCAGGCACATTGAAATTTTAAGACAGTGTATACCTGTTGGTCGATTTCCTTGATGACAAGTGAACCAGTCGAACAAGTAATAAAGTGTAATTAGAGTATCGTCCCACAAAGACTGAGATACCGAAGAGTGACGCTCAATTGCTATGATAGTTGCACAAACAGGAAGTAATTATAATTGGTTTGAGAGGTTTGTGTAATTATGCTAATAACAGAAATAAACAAAATAAGTTTTAAGAAGATATCAGTGAGAAGTCAGGCTGAACTCAGAATCACCCTTAAGCGCATCAATCCCCCAGTTGCTCTACCCATTGCTATAGCATCCATATCGCACGCTTCCGCAATGCTACAAAGATAGCTACTAACTACAACGCTATTCGGTTAACCCACCTCTATAATCTATCGAAGCTTCCGCATCCGATACATATGATACTAACTATACTCCTTCCATATTCCTATTGTAACTTTCTAGTCAAATCTGCATTACACTCAGGGTGTCATGGTTATGAGAGGTAGACCCATTCCTAAAGCCTACAATAAATAGGTCAAGCCTTGCACCAGCTGCCTAGCAAACACTGTTTCTCAGAGGTCTAACCTCGACTCCTTGCCAGTAAGCCGAGGCCACAAATCTAGCCCTTAGATTCCTCTAATCGACTAGTAATTAATTCACTGATAAGAAAACCAAATCTATTAAATTAAGAACTTGCAACTGGGTTCATTTAACACTTAAGAATTCATCCTCATTCAGCCATGGGAAAGTTAGTTCATGACTGACGAGGGAAACACAAAACAGATAGTAACAGAATGACCCATGATCTAACTACTAAAATAAAGTAAAATAAAAATAAAAGAAAAGCAAAAAGCTTGACGATGTTCCGACGGCGTGGAAGAAGCCCTGTCATGTCACCACTCCACGTCTTCTTCCCTCTATCTTACTGTAAGGAAGGATGCTGGGTTATCCTGGAATTCTCGTGCTAGTGAAGTCTCTCACTCTTCTTTCGAGTCTGCCGAATGTGTATTCTCGTTTAGGCTCTATGCGACTCTCCCTCTAGGGTTGACTTGTTGTATCCTTTTATACTCAGACTTCCTTGCGACGCAAGTTTCTACTAGGTAGGCTTTCCAAATCTATCGAGATCTATCGCATCTTTCTGTTTGTAGATTGATTCTGCTGATTCTGTGAGATTCTTCAAATCTTTCCGTTTTGATCCTCTGCATCTTCTATTTTATTACGTCAGCAATCTACCTGTCGATCTCGATCATTATTATTAGTCCTGAAATCAGCTAGATAAAAAGGTAAGATAATATGCCGCATATCATTTCGTCCTTTACTTTGCTATAGCTTTCGTGATGCTTTTTATTGCACTTCGAGTTGCGGTCAGAATGCTATAGCATAGTATCAGCTTTGCTATACGTTCTTTAAAAACAATGCAACTTGCTCCTTTCTTAGCACATGTTTAGGATGTAAATGGTTTCTATCCTTCAGTTCCCTATATCATGAATATATGCCTTTTTGCTTGGATTGTTTGCAGTTAAGCTTTCATTTACCATACAATTCAATCATGAAATACAGGGGAAACATGGCATAATTTGTGCTCATCAATACCCCACCAGGTAGTAACTGCTCTACTCAAGTACTTTTATGTGTTTGTTGTATGTTTATGGTTGCCATGTGTGTTTGTATATTTGCCAAATATGCATAAAGAGCATGTTGGGGTTCGAGTCCCTAACTATGTGATTCCTAGCGCTGAGGAGGGGTCCAGGGTTGGCCTTAAATGGTGACTCTACGGGTCGATAGGTCCGGGGCTGTCCTGGTGCAGGCGGCTCTACGGGTTATGACTCCGGTAAGTCTAGGGCTTGCCTTGGTAAGGCAGCCTGACGACGCGTGGTAGTCGGTTATTGTATATGTTTCTGTTTGCATATTTGGTATATTTGGCATATTATATGTGATTTTATTTGTGATGTGGCTGCATGCATACACTTTACACATTTAGTACATGAGTATTGACAGTTACTCTGGGGGCCATTATCAGACTCTAGACGCTTCTATAGATACAGGAGGTCGTGCCTGAAGTTTGAAGAACCTTTTTGGAGAGGTAAGGCATTACAATATAGTTGAAGAATAGGGGATGCCCTATTATATTTTGTGATGACTGTATATATTTTTTGTATTTATTTTTGGATGACTGTACCCTTAACCCCACGGGGACTTTTACTTTCTGTTTATTTTACTTTTACCAGTACAGTAGATTGTCCAAACTAGTTAAATGCTCTGTTGCGCTCACTCTGATATATGTTAAATGGACCTAATGATGAAGGAAAGGTAACTAATAAAAGGAATCTCTATAACCCGCCACCCAAAAGGGTGAGGCCGGTAAGGGTGTAACACAGAGTGCTTTTCGGCAGTAATTCGGTTAATGGCATAAGGAATTTTAAAATTGCCAGGATCCTTTAGTTTTGGAGGCAGTTTATTGAACAAGAACACACTGCTTTCCTTGGTCATGGCTATTGTGTCAAATTCACCCAGCCGCCTTTTCTTGGACATGATGTCCTTCATGAATTTCACATAATTAGGCATTTGTTCCAGCACTTCCACCAGAGGGATGTTGATATGCATTTGCTTCAACATGTCTGAGAACTTTCAGAACTGCTTCTGTTGATTTTGCTTTTGGAGCCTTTGTGGGAAAGGCAGGGGCTGCTTCAAGACTCGTGGTCTTGGGCCGCTGGTATGTTGCAATGGTGATATTGTAGCATTTCTTATCATTTTCGGTACACGAACATGTGGCGTGATATATGCTGTAGCATTGGACCTACTATCCTTTTGCTGTAGCATTGATGGGTACTGTTTTGATTTAAGGACATCCTCTGTGGCTTCTCGTCCCTTCTTTATCTGGTCCGATACTGGCTCGGCGTCCTTAATAGGCCTTTTTGAGACCTTTATTGGCTCAAAATTTTTGCCGCTCCTCAGTTCGATGGCCTTAACTTGTTCGTTTCCATGGTTCCTAGGGACTTTAGTGTCGCTAGGCAGAAAGCCTGATGGTTTGTTATTGAGTGCTGTAGCAAGCAGTCCAACTTGGCTATCAAGATTGTGAAGGGATACTTGCTGGCTTTGTATGATGGCGTAGTTCTTGGCCATATATTCATTGAGTAGGCTTTCCATGGAAGATTGAAGGATTGACCCAACGCCTTGCTGCCTTGCTTGTTGGTTGAACCCTGGTGGATTCAAGGATCTATTGGAGTACGAAGGGCCTACTGAGGGACTAGCACGTGGTTGACTCTGATAATTCCAAGAGAAATTTGAGTGCTTTCGCCACCCTGGGTTGTACGTGTTGGAGTATGGATTGTTGGTGTTTCTACCCCTGTTGTAGTTGTTCACATAGTTAACAAATTTAGGGTTAGCAAAGCACTAAGCATAAGAATGCTCTCTACCATTGTACATATATGCTACTTGAGTGAGTAGGTTGCAATGATGCGATGTTAGTAGGAAGACTTATTGACTTGATCATATTGGTCAGTGATGATACTTGAGCTGTAAGGGCTGTCATTACATCAAGTTCATGAACTCTGGCTATTGTCTGGAAGGAGGGAGTCGATCTGCTGACCACTGGTGATTGTTCATGGCCATACGTTCTAAGAGCTCGTGAGCTTCATTATGTGATTTTATCAGGAGTGAACCATTTACAGAGGCATCAACTATTGATCGTGTTTATCCATACAGACCTTTATAGAAAGTTTCCAGTTGCACCTATTCAACCAGTCCGTGTTGTGGACAATTTTAGAGTAGATCTTGAGATCGTTCCCAAGCTTCATAAGTGGATTGGCCAGGGTGTTGACGGAAGCTAGTGATATTTTCTCTCAACTGGGCTTTCTTGGTTGGTGGGAAGAATTTTAGTAAGAATTTGCTACCCAGGTCATTCAAAGGGGTGATTGAGTGAGCAGGCAGAGTGTTCTGCCATGTTCGAGCTTTGTCCCTGAGTAAGAATGGGAACAATTTGATTATGAGGATGTCGGTTGTTACCCTGGAATGGTGAAAGGTCATAGACCTCCATGAATGAATTGAGAAGCAGATGAGGGTCTTTAGACGGGAGTCTGCCAAACTGTCTGGCGAAGTTGAACATTTGGAACATGACACCTTTGATTTCAAAGTGTCCTGTAGTAAGGTCTAGGGGTATGATGGTCGAGTTGAGCCTATTCAGGTCAGGAACTCCAAACTCCATGATGGCTCGGTCTAGATCAGCATTATGGTTCGTTTGTTGAGGGACCTAGTTATCCCTATTGAGTAGGCGTCGCTCCCCTCGATACAGGTCTCAATTAACTTGCACTTCCGCCATGTGGGAAAAGTAACTCAGGTGACTCCTTCGCCTCTTCTTTCTACGCATTTGTTTATAGGTTCATTCAATTTCTGGATCGTATGGCTCAAGGTCATCAAAGGGTGAGCTACACATACACTATAGAAGGTACATGAAAATCAGAGATAGAGAGAGTGAGCTTAGTGAGGTAAAACACAACTTATCGGAAAGAAACTTACAATCATAAAAGGTATTTTCAACTCCCGGCAATGGCGCCAAAAACTTGTTGGTTGATTTCCTCTTGGCAAGTGAACCAGTTGAACAAGTAATAAAGAGTAAGTTGAGTTATCGTTCCCACAGAGACTGTTGATACCAAAGATTATGCTGGTTTCTCGTGACAATTGTTTGTAATAAAAGTATGGTTGGTTTGTTTGTTTTAGCTATTACTAATGACAAATAAGTAAATAAATGATCAAAAGTCAGAAGGAAAATATCAGTTTAAAAGTAGGCTGAGTTCGGATTTCATCATAAGTCGCATTATTCCCCCAGTTTGCATGCAACACATTGATATAGCAATTTTGCCGCACAGCTTCTGCAATGCTACAACAAAACCGCCTTTCACAACGTTATTCAGCTAAACCACCACTATCCTATATAGAAGCGTCCGCATTCTGTAAGTACAGTCCTCGTTCTACTTCTCCCATATTCCTATGGCAATTTTCCAGTATAGACTATCGATTTTAACCTAGGTGTTTTGATAATGAGTGGTAGACCCATTCCTGTAGCCTACAATTTAGGTCGAGCCTTAAACATGCTCACCCAGCAAATACTGTCTAATAGAGGTTTAAACTCGACTCATGTTCGGTAAGTCGAGGCCACTAATCTAGCCTTTAGCGGTTCCTAAACGACTAAATGTTAAATTACAGTTAAACAAGCTGAATGTATTAAATAAAAAACTTCGCAAACTGAGTTCATTCTACAACTTAGGAATCCATCCTCACTCAGCCAATGGAAGTTTAGTTCATGACTGATGAGGGAAACAAAAAACAGAGGAAAGCAGAACAGCTCATGGAAAGGTTTACAAAAAAAAAAAAAAAAACAGAGAAGCTCATCGTATTGATCGACAGCGTAGGGAGCGTCCTGTCATGTGATGTCTCTACGTGTTCTATAGTCTGCTAGGTCCAAGGAAGAGTCGGGTCTCATTTGCAGTTTTCTCGATTGTTAGTTCTCTCGTTCCTTCGGTGTGAGTCCAGTCAGATTGGAATTGTATTGACTGCTTTGATTCTCACGACTTCATGGTATTTTAGGTTTAGACACACTTTCCTCTTATAGTCAGGTCATTTTTGTGCCGTACGTCTAGTGAGTTGTGCCTTCCAAATCTGTTAGGTCAAAATCCATAGATTCGGTTGATTGATCCTCTTTTAAAATTACAGGATTCTTTAAATCTTCCCTTCGATTCTCCGCATCTTCTGATTTAGCCTTAGTCAATTCAATCACGGTCTAAATGTCCATATGGATGACCTATATTATTTTCCTAAAAACTCTCGAGGAAAGGTCAGAGTAACTGAGCACATAACTTTGCATCACTCTACAGTATAGTGGTCGCATTCTATTGCTACAGATGTGAGCATACCATATGCTGTAGCATTATATCAGCTTCGTTATGCGCTTTAACGGTAAATCATAAAATGACCCTTTTCGTATGCACATGAGCAAGATAATGATGTGGATGTAACAATTTGTAGAATTTATCCTCTATTTTCCTATGTGCATGAATTCTTACACATTTTATCAGATTACAAACAAATGAGCTCAGTTTATCATTCAAAACAGTCAAAACACATAGGGTTTATGGCATAAATATGACTCTTCACTAAGGCAAAGGTATATAATGGCATAAAACCTCCTACGTTATTATCTGAAATATATATTGAGGTTTTATATTTTGGAACCTTAGGAATGAGCATTGTAAATTATTTTGAAAATGGGTTTTCACATCCTGATTTATTTACAAAGGGATTGCAATATGCAATAGTTTAATTCTTTATGCGTACTTGATGATTTGAAAAGAAAGTATTTCTTTTATGTATAAAGTCATGATTAATTCACTATGCTTAGTTGCTTTGATTTTATTATATTCTTAGAGCATGTGAATTTTGTTTTGATTCCTACAAGATAATAATTAATGCATCCAAGCAAAGTTGGATACCAAGGAAGAAAAAGATTTATATGGTTTTGTAGGATGAGAAAAAGCTTCTCAAGAGTGCAACTACATAGAAATAATTCAAGTCTTGAGGAAGCTAAATAAGCTATGCTTAATGTTGATGGTGAACATCGAAAAAGGAGACATCTAAATCAATTCATCTTAACCAAGCAAGCTACTATAAGGATAAGAGGAATTACGGTGATATCTAATTTTTACCCATTATGTTGTACTTAAATGAAGTACACATTTGGGTAATGAATACTTGTTCATTATTGTATTCCATTAGCAATCAATCATTTATGGTTTTTCAAAATGTTTTCAATTTGCTATATAGACCGTAAGTGAATTTATGCATAACTTTCTAAGTTTATGTTTTTGAAATGCATAATTCTAAAATTTATTTAGATTTCAAATTCACCTTGTTATGCATTCACATGTTTTTGAAAAATATTCATACCTTGACTGCATTCAAATGGTGTTTCAAAATTGGAATTTAATATTTTTGTATACTGAATGTCGGATATGCTTCAAATTTGTCCACTCAAGTTTTCCCTATCATTCACATATTGATCTTTGGTATTCAATGTGATGCTTGAACTCTTTAGTCTCATTCTCTAACTAGTTGGACCTCGTGTCTAACAAGTTGATCATCTATGAGTTTCAAGTTTATCTCCTACAAAAGAATTGAATTTGTGAGATTGTTATGCCTAATGCATAAATCATTATTGGCCAAGTTATTCCAAGCATTATGAATGATCCTTAGTGTATTTGATGTTAATGCATTAACCATTAGTGGAGTAACTTATTAGGATAATATTCTGGAACTCTAGTCATTTGGACTGATGGGTATGTGCTTCTTATCTATAAATCCTTGTACTCACCTTGTTGATCAAATAGATCAATATTTGTCTTAATCTATTTTTGAGTAACAATAGCTGTATATTCAAATTTTTGTCTTGAATATTTATATATTTCAAGACATAATTCTAAAAGGCAAAATTATCTCTTGGTCAATAGCAAAGTCATTGTGCCTATATATTTCCATTGGACTTAGCCTCTTTGGCTAATTCACTTTCAATATGACTTTTACTCTTGGGAAAATTCTTCAACATATTAACTTTAATGTTCAACACATTTTTCAAAACTGAAACATTCTGATATATTTTAAACTATTGACTTCCACCATTTTAGCATGAGTATTGATATTTAACAAACATCATAAATGAGTTTTTCATGCATTCAAAATTTTAATGTCATAATACACACTCATGATTTGAAAGAATATTTAAGATTTGAAACAATTTACATATTTCATTATCATTCTTGTAAAATTTGATCTCATTCATGAACTACTACTTGATAAATACTTATCTTTTGGATAAGATTTTCTATACCATTTCATCAAACTTACACACATTATTATCAATGACATCTTTTCTATATAAAGTGTATTTATAAATTGTCATTGAGAAATAACATTCTTGGTGTTATTTATTTGTTGCCCCTTGAGATTCATTAGATTGAATTTATTTAATTGGGTAAAATTATATTTTGGTCTTTGATTGGCTTATTATGCTCTTTGCTCAAATATCATATTATTTAATTGTATAAGAGCATAAGAGTTGTTATGTCTAATCCTGTGTGGACCCAAGAAACATTGGGTACCAAGGAACATATATGTATACTTTTGCGGGAGTTGACCAAAATGTTCTATTGTCGGATACAAATAACATATGCAGGCCTTAGTGGCAGTAGCAGTGTCTGCAAATTCTGTGTATATCACTCACATTGCAGGAATTCATAGGAAAACTCGAGTTGTTGCGAACCAGGACATCTCGCAACACAGACAACAAGAAAACTTGAGTGGGGAATGAAGAACTCGAGTTTAGAATTTGTCCAGAGAAACTCGAGTTTGTGCTAGCTCTCAAGAATATTCAAGTGTTCACAGAGCACACTTTGAAAACGAGGTCAATATATGCTTGAAAAACTTGAGTTTTATTGTAACAACTTGAGTTGGTAACTTGAGTCATTAAGTGGAAACTCGAGTTTGACGTGCTGCAGTTTAGTCATTTCTCTGCTTTCGCGTTACTCTTCAAGCAAACTCACTTATAAAATGACCCTTATGCTTTAAATACTTTTATTATCATAGAAAGCATAAGTGATTCCTTCATACCAGTTTTAGGTCCACCTAAGTGAACTGGAAATTTTTTAATTGAGATACCATGTTACGTCCACTAGAGCAGGAATAATTCTAGACCTCATTACATTTGGTATCACATCAACATTTGGTATCCTCTGCTACGACGTGTTGACACCACAGAGACATTTGGTATCATTAAAGGGGGAGCTTCACATTCACATGTGTCTTATATCTTAAAAGCTCATCTCCATTATTTGAAGATTTTTTTTAAAGCATACTTATCTACATTCATTATCTTCTATTAGTTTTTATGACGAGTTAACCTTATATTTTCCTTCATTATCTTAATTTGAAAATATCATATAAAAGGAAAAATATTTTTGATATTTGATTGCACTAATAAATTATTGTTTGTAAGAAAGTTTTGAATTTGTAGAAAGAGAATTTATTCTATGCGAAATCATTCCTCATCATACTACAAGGAGAAAACTATCACAATTGAGGAAAGATGCATTGGCAAGAGACAAATATATTGGCTACGACATTCAAAGCAACATCATCTTTGCCAATACCAGTGAGAAATTAGAATGAAATGACCATTTTAGAAGAAAGCTGAACCTCAATAAAGAAATCAAGCAAAAAGACTTCATGGATTATACATCAACTTACTGCCAAATCCGAATGAGCATTTCTAAACTATACCTCCTTATTTCTTTATATTCTGTGAATATTTTGCACACAAGTTGCTTTAATCATGAAAGTTTCTTTTAAAAATCTCTCCAAATTGTCCCATACTTGTTTTCATAAAAACATTCCATATTGCATTACATTCAAAATAAAAATACTTTCAAATAGGGGAGAGAAATATGTTTTTCTTCACACTTTGATTAAGGGAGAGTCAGTCATTTCTACTTTATTTTTCACCTACCTTTCCACAAGCATTTCCTCTTTATACTTTAAAATTTTTGCTAATGTCAAATTGGGGGAGATAATGACAAGACAAATATGTTGCACCTAATATGTTTTCATACTCATACATATTTTTCTTAAATGATTTATCATCACCAAAAAGGGGGAGAATGATGGATATGATTAGTTTCAATGATGTCCTATACAGATGCTATTATTAAAGAGCAAAAAGTTTATATAATATATATATATATATATATTTATATTTATATTTATCTCTTACATTGACTAATCCCTATATCTAATGTAGATAAGTCCAAGTTGAATTATGGAGAATAATTGAGAAGGAAAGAAGAGATTCAAGCAAGAAATTATCAAAAGATTTTGGGGAGTTATCAAGAAGAAGAGAAGAGATTAAAGAAAGAAGAACTTGCATATTATGAGACTATCAACATTCAAGTTCTTATATGTGATACTGAAAGTTTCTATGATCAAATGAAAGTTGGAATGAGTTAATTCAGAGTTAAAATAAGCAAAATCAAGCTTCAACAAAAATATGCATGAAAACTTGAGTTGTCACTTAACAACTTGAGTTATGAGTGCAAAACTCGAGTTAGCCACTATCAACTCGAGTTCTCAGCGCTCTGTTCACCTTTGTTTCATGTTCAATATGTACAAACTCTGGTTATTTGATGATATCTCCTAAATTAGAGATCCGATTGAGGTGAAACCAATTTTGTATGAAACAAGACTCCCAATGCGTCATGTTGACACCAAATTAAAGGCCAAAGGAGTTCAAATGAAAGAGATATAAATTTTAGAAGTTGGAAATGAAAATCACGCCACAGAGCAGATCTACCTTCAGTATTTTGGATATATCTCACAAACTACACATTCAAATGAACTGAAACCAGTGGCATATGAAACTAAACTCAAATACCTTTCCAAAGATATCAAGATCACATAAAAAACAAGATCAAATAAGATAGTTATGAGTTTTTAAAGTTCAAAGTCAGTTCAGGATGTTGCAAAAATGGTAGTTTAGAACAACTTCTATTAATATGATTGAAACGCACTGCATACAATGAGTTTGGAGATTTTTTTTTGGAAAGAAGAATTAAAGAGCTTTCTGGGGATAGGTGCTTTTTCAAATTTGGAGCAATATCCAAGATGTTACAACTACTAGAATCTGACCCTTTTGTAGCCAACGTTCTTAAGTTCTACATTATGAAATTTGCAGAGAACTGCTAGTCTTACTCTTTCAAGAACAATCAACTAACAACTCGAGTATGGTATATCAACTCAAGTTCCTAGTAAACTTCTACTCGTTTTTGCTTAATAAATATGAAGAACTCAAGTTCTCTTTTAACAACTCGAGTTGGTAACTCAAGTTTGAATAATTCAACTCGAGTTCTTATGGTTGTCAAAGGACTTTTGATTTTAGCAAAACCTTCAAAATGTTAACAACTCAAGTTCTACTTTTAACAACTTGAGTTGATAACTTAAGCTAGATCAATTATGACTCGAGTTCCTTTTATGTTTCAAAGAGTTTTTTTATTTCAACCAAATGCTATAACTTGATTTCTATTTTATCAACTTGAGTTCCCTCTTTGAAAACATATTTATAAACTAAAACTGTTTTGACTAGTGAAGACAACTCGAGTTTTGTAAACCAACAACTCGAGTCAATAACTCGAGTCATGTTTAAACAACTTGATTTCTTCTGGTTCTAAAAGTTAATCATCGTCATCGTAAATTCAGTTTCATTGGTTATGTTCTCATAACTTCTGATTATCACTAATTACTATTCTCAATGCTATTTAACTCATTTGTTAGTGACTTTCAAGGGCTTAAACAATGGATTAAGTTCAAATTATCATACAGCAAAAGCACCAACACAGAAACAAACTCAAAGCAGACCAAAAGAAAAAGAACAGTTTCTGCTATACCTATTCCATATTAATTGCTGCAACACAACGAGAAAAATAAAAGGAATGTCGAAGCAGCTAACATAGCAAAAGCTTGCAAATTCTTCAAGAAGTTCAATGTGTAGGTAACAGATGATATTTACTGACTAACGGCTATATTCAATACTCATAATGGATAACTTAAAAATGCTTAACAATCATTAATGATGATCAACTATAAAAGAAGAAGAATTCAAGATAGATGGTGTGATATGGGCTTGCACTGTCGAAATGTCAACATTCTAAATCCAACGTTTATCTCATATGCTCTCTGTTCTCGATGTTTATATAGCTCATCATAGAGAGTGAAATGATTTGTATTGTACTTAGTGTTTATTTATTCACTTATAAGAGAGAGAAGATTCATTGTAATCATTTTATCTGAGAGTTACGTAAGATTGGGTAATCTTGAGTGGAAAATAGATTGTAACCTTACGGTATGTAAGGGGGAATATCTCGATGAAAGATTCAGCTTCACAAGTGCATGGGTGACTTGTGGGATTGTAGAGGCTATTCTCTTATGCCTGGATTAAATAAGAATATAGTGGATTGAAAATTTCAAGTGGAGCTTGGGAAATGGAAGTAGGTCTAGGATTGGACTTAACTAGGATGAATCTGAATTTACATATTCTCTTTCCTTATCTCCGATATTTCTAGCATAATCATTTGAATGATTGATTGTTGGTTTACAACTCATTACTGTCATACATATTGCATTTACTGATATGCGAAAAGATTTTCAAAGCTCATAATACCCAATTCACCCCCCCTCTTAGGTTTAATCGGTTCTTTCAAATCAGAATTCCTTTAATCTTTTTACAGCATTGGTTGGGATATTTTTTTTTTTTTTAAAAAAATATAATTACCCATTGGTACGCTCAAGTTTTGCCATTTCAAGATTAAATCTTCTTCTTCTTCTGGTACTGTAACAAAAGGGCTTTACATAGTAGAAATCATCAACTTTTTTTTTCTAGTAAAATACTCTAACCCCCTCTTTGTTTTGTATTAATTACATAGGCTTCCCCTCTATTTTGAAAACCTATATAGACTCCATTTAAAATTAAAATATTTATTACATAAACCTCCCTTATATGAGATTCTATTTCCATTCACTTAAATCATTAGTTCCATTAGTTGACAGTGTAGTTTCACTTTTGAATTTTTGTTTGACCACAATGCCCCTCTTTAACATTCGAATTATTTAAACATATATACATATGAGACAAATAAATTTATACCACCAAATTTTAATTCTAATACATTTTAACTTTCTAATATGTTAAAAAATTATTAATTTTGAGATTTTAAGATTTATAATTTTAAATTTTCACCATTTTTTTGAAATTTATTTAGTTTTAGTTTCTTAAATGACTAAAAACATATTTCAAACGTATTTTTTCTATCAAATATAATAAGATATATAGGTTTGAAAGATTGTATAGTCATTTAAATTTATAATTTTTCATTTTTTTCTACAAACATTTATAAGACTTATTCAAAATTTTAAAAGTCTTTTATATTTACAAGCTGTCAATTAAAATTTGAGATTTAGTATTGAGGGTAAATTAGTAAATAAATTTTATTTTTGTATATAAATTTTAATTAAAATATATTTTTAGAATACTCTTAATGGAGTTAAGAGTTTGGACTTAACTCGTATGTTTCAAAATAGAGGGAGGTCAGGTAATTAAGGAAAAATAGAAGGATTTAACTGGTACTAATAAGATAATTTAAGATACTGACTGGTACTGAAAAAATAACTCATGATCTTGAAGAATTATTCTAGGATCTTAAAAAAATATTTCAGGACACCGACTGGTACTAAGAAGATACCTCAGGATTTTGACGGGTACTAAAAAAAAACCTCATGATCTTGTATAGGATCTTGAAAAAATATTTCAAGGCACTGACTGGTACTAACTAGATACTGAAAGAAATACCTTGTGATCTTGAAAAAAATATTTCAAGTACTGATTGATACTAAAAATATACTTGAGAAATTTTTTTGAAGATTCTAAAATAATTTTCCAGGATCATGAGGTATTTTTCAGTACCATTCAATATCTAGGAGTATCTTGTTAGTATTAGTTAGTACCATGAAATATTTTTTTCAAGATCCTAAAATAATTTTTCAAGGTCATGAAGTATTTTTTTCCAATACCAATTCAGTGCCTGAAATATTTTTCAGAAAAAAAAAAAAGGGAACTTATGGTCTTGCGCCAAAGTAACTATAGAAGCATGAGTTTTGTTTGAAGAAAGAAAGAAAGCAGTTTTATACCAAAGTAACTATAGAAGCACAACCAATAACTTTGATTAAAACAATAAGAGAATTTTTTTTTTCTAAAGTAATTAATACTGTTTTTCGGTGTAGGTCATTTTCTCATAATTAAATACACACAATTTTAGCATGCTGGGGCTAGAAAAAGGAAAAGGACCAAATGACATATGAAGCTGTAGGGTAGGGTTGCTATCTAAATGGACAGATATAAAAGTGGGTGAATTAGGTTGACGACCACTGCAAAGGATTATACTAAAACCTTATACAACATCTGATCCTTAATATAAGAGTCAATTGATTAAGTTAGAGAGATTAAAGAAACTAAGTAAATTATTTTAAAATATTTATCTCCTTTTTAATAAACAAATTTTGATTGACTTATAAACTGATATATAATCTAATGAGATAACATAAGTATTTTCAAAATGATAATGTAATATATATTATAATTAAGTAATTTATTCAGCTTTTTTAATTTCTCTGAATTAGTCAATAAAAGCCATCTATAAAATACTGAAAACCGTGAATATTTTGGCTATTGGAATAGCCATTCCGCCCATTTCGTCAAGATAATGAAGACATATTTTATCGTAACTCATTCTTGCCAAGAAAGCTAGAAAGCACGATCCATGTGAAATTATTTGTAAAATGGCTCCATTGAGTTCCAAATTGCTTATAGAACAAATTCCTATAATTATAAAATCCATATTTGAATAAGCTATTCTTTATTTAAAAATTACGTTGACCAAGAGAGGTTGAAGCTGTATAAATAATTTGAATTGCACCTAATAGAACTAACTAGAGAGAAAATAGAGAAGGAGTGTGGGGTAATAATTCCATATTAATTCGAACCAATCCATATGGTCTCCTTTTAACAAAATTTTGGCTAACTGGGGTGTTTAGGTAGTACAAAAAAAAAAAAGTTAGTGCGATGCAAAAGTAAGACAAAGTTGTTAAATATTTATCAATTAACAATAAAGTATATGATCATAAACAGGCATTGATTAAACAATAAAAAAGGAGAATAAGTGAAAAACATAAATAAAGAAGAGGTGATGGGAGAAAAAGAGAAAAAAAAGGAAGACATTTTGGTAAAAATTTGGCTTTATGTTTCTTTAGCTTTATTGTTGTTAATTTTTGAAAGAAAGTTGAAGAGTGATGAGGAATCCATGTGTTCCTAGCACTCCAAGACAACAAAAAAATAAAAGAAATATTAAAAAGTAACTCAGCTTTCCGACTCAGACGATAGGGAGATCTCAATTAGGAAATTGCGTAACTAATAAATATTTGTATATAAATTTCTCTCTCTCACTCTCTCTATATATCTCTATCTATCTATATCTATATCTATAGCTGGATGGTGAGAGAACTTGCATTAAGAGTGCAATCACAACCCCACATCTTCCTCTTTTACCTCTGAAAATTTCTCAATTATTATTAGCCAAGCATGCATGACACCACATCTGTTTTGCTTCTTTCATTCAGCAACAATACTTATATATACACACGCACATATATGTACGCCCATGTAAATATATGAATATATATATCCATCTGAAGGCAATCCCAGTTATATAAATAGAGAGAGCCGAAACATCCAGGTTTGTTACTTAGTTTATCTTCTTCCGATCTTCTTAATTACCACTGCTTCTTGTCCTCCTCGCATTCATTCATTCGTTTGCATTTATTTATTAAATATTTGGAAACTAAGGTATGAAGTTTTTGAGTCACCGAAGAGAAAACCGAGATCTTATGCCTGCATCTAATTGATTATGTATGTGTTATATATATGTGTGTGTCGATCGCATTCATAGCAAGCACATATACATGTGTGTTTGTGTGCCTGGCTCCCTGTATGCCACTTGTGGAGCCCGCCGGAGCTCCGGTGGCCTTGGCTAATGGCGTATGGGGAGCCAAGCATATGTGTATATATAGTTGCCAGTACATGCATGGTTTAATTATAATATTGTATAATTTATTTTTCATAGAGATTTATAGATTTTTTTAATTAACCAAAGAGTTAGTTAGCTGGATAAGGAGCCCTTGCAGTAATAAATAGTATTTCGGTTTGATCTTTGTCTACCTTTTCTTAATTGCTGTGATATCTTCCCCGCGACCGTGGGCCCAACGCGGAGCGAAATTCGGATTAGTTGGAACTGAAGGTTCTAGTAAATCGGGTGAGACACCAAAAAGAAAAAATGATTTCATTGATTTGGTTCTTGGATTTCCTTCATTTTCTAGTAATATTCATTCACATTTTTTGTGTGAATGTTTTCCTCTAAGTCTTGTTTTCACTTATTTATTTTAATTGATGTTGTGTTCAATAAAGTAAATATATGAGATGAGTTTTATTTTAGAAAGGGTTAAGTATCAATTTTGCTTTTGAAGTACGCGCCCATGAGCAATTTTGCCCTTGAAGTACGCGCCTAGGAGCAATTTTGCCCCTGAAGTTTTGGCGTAGCAATAATGTTGCCCCGGAAGTCTCAAAACAGAGCAATGTTGCCCCTCTGTTAACTGTTTGACTGTTAGGGCTGTTAACGGAGGGGCAACATTGCTACGTTTTGAGACTTTCGGGGCAACATTGCTCCTGGGTGTGTACTTCAGTGGAAAAATTGATACTTAACCCTTTCTTAAAAAAAAAAAGTCAACCCAATTTTATAATTAGGGTTAAGGAGAAATTTGGCCTACGAACTTTTACCTCAAGAGCGCTCAACATAAATTATTTTTAAGTGGACCAAAAATACCCAAAAAAACTTTTAAAAATATGTAGTCAGCACAAAAATGGAGTAAAACATTTTTGTGTTGGGCGCTCCTGGAGTAAATTTTTTTGTGTGCTGATTGCACATGTTTAAAATTTTTTGGGTACTTTTGGTCTACTTAAAAGTTATTTGTGTTGGGCGCTTCTGAGGTAAAAGTTCGTTGGCCAAATTGCTCCTTAACCCTCTATAATTATAATCATGACAAGAAAGAGTAGGGGTGACAATTAATTCTTCTTATTGTTTTTTTAAAAGTAAACATAGTGTACTCCTTCTTCCCCCATAGAGTCCTCCATCGCAGGCATTCCCCAATCAAACAATAATCACTCACATGTGGAATTTGTCCAGAAAAAATGTTTCGAACAAATCAAACAAAAAAATAAAAACGAATTTGTCCAAAAAGAAGATCAAACAAGTACGTTGTAGGCATTTCAAACGAATTTTTCCAAACAATAATCACTCGCCTGCGGAATTATCTACGCGAACCATTAATGAACCTCTCGTGCATTGTAAGCAGAGATAACTGAGAGAATAAAGCTTACAAAGGGTTAAATATCAATTTTGCCCATGAAGTACACGTCCAAAGCAATTTTTCCCCTGAAGTTTTTGGCGTAGCAATGTTGCCTCGGAAGTCTCAAAACGTAGCAATGTTGTCCGTCCGTTAATAGCCCTAACGGTCGAACATTAGTTGATCGTTAGGACAGTTAACAGAGGGGCAACATTGTTACGTTTTGAGATTTCCAGGGCAACATTGCTACGCCAAAAACTTTAGGGGCAAAATTGCTCTTGAGTACGTACTTCAGGGACAATGATATTTAACCCTTTTGGAAAACATAAAATGAAATTACTCTTCTAACCTAAATGTAAAATATATGTACTTATTTTAGGAAGATTAATAAAGCTACATAAATGACTTAATTATAATATTGTGACATGATATCTCCAAAATAAACATAGGATTAATATATCCGATTATAAATTAAGCAAATTATTTTTTTAAAAAATAAATAAATATGAGATATAAAATATAGTTAAGGATCTTAAATTTAGGAACAAAAACTAAGTATTACTTTTTAGCACCGGAAAATTATTTTTTAGTGAAGACAAATTGGAACTTTTCAAATGTTAATGGCTCCATTTAAATGGTATAATTAACAAGCATTAAGATATTCCATTTGCCTTCATGTTTAGCCATTTATAGTATTATACAAAGTTTAAGTTTGGTTCCTTAATTTAAAAAGTATGCTTTTAATCCTTTAATCCTAATATCACAAGCTTCAAATGATGGGTTTTATAACAATCTTTGTTATTTAACATGTCATCATTAAAAAGGTTAATTCTCCAAAACTTTAAATTTCAATATCAACATTTTTTTATTAATGGTGTTAGGTTAAAGAACTAAAAATACACTTTCTAATGTGATTTTAAATATTTGTGCAAAGTAAGAAATATATAACGAGTTTTAGAAAACAATTAGGGTTTGCCTAGAATATGTAGCATATATACACCATAAAAAAATAGTTTCAGTGACAACTCTAAAGTGGCCCTGAAAATTGGATTTAAGTGTCACCATTGAAGGTCTAAGAATTTCAGCGGCACTAAAGGTGATATTATCGGCGGCAACATCAACAACGGAAAATGTTCTTTTTTATTTTTTATTTATTTGTTTAAATATAATATTTAACGTATAATGGATTGAAAATACATAGAGAGAGCGAAACATCCAGGTTTGTTACTTAGTTTATCTTCTTCCGATCTTTTTAATTACCACTGCTTTCGTTTGCATTTATTTATTAAATATTTGGAAACAAAGGTATGAAGTTTTTGAGTCTCCGAAGAGAAAACCGAGATCTTATGCCTGCATCTATTTGATTATGTATGTGTTATATGTGTGTGTCGATCGCATTCATAGCAAGCACATATACGTGTGTTTGTGTGCCTGGCTCCCTGTATGCCACTTGTGGAGCCCGCCGGAGCTCAAGTGGCCTTGGCTAATGGCGTATGGGGAGCCAAGCATATGTGTATATATAGTTGCCAGTACATGCATGGTTTAATTATAATATTGTATAATTTAATTTTCATAGAGATTTATAGATTTTTTAATTAACCAAAGAGCTAGTTAACTGGATAAGGAGCCCTCGCAGTGATAAATAGTATTTCGTTTTGATCTTTGTCTACCTTTTCGTAATTGCTGTGATATCTTCCCCACGACCGTGGGCCCAACACGGAGCGAAATTCGGATTAGTCTGAACCGAAGGTTCCGGTAAATCGGGTGGCACACCAAAAAAAAAAAATGATTTCATTGATTTGGTTCTTGGATTTCCTTCATTTTCTAGTAATATTCATTCACCTTTTTTGTGTGAATGTTTTCCTCGAAGTCTTGTTTTCACTTATTTATTTTAATTGATGTTGTGTTCAATAAAGTAAATATATGAGATGAGTTTTATTTTAGAAAGGGTTAAGTATCAATTTTGATTTTGAAGTACGCGCCCATGAGCAATTTTGCCCTTGAAGTACGCGCCTAGGAGCAATTTTGCCCCTGAAGTTTTTGGCGTAGCAATAATGTTGCCCCGGAAGTCTCAAAACGTAGCAATGTTACCCCTCCGTTGGTAACTGTTTGACCATTAGGGCTGTTAACGGAGGAGCAACATTGCCACGTTTTGAGACTTCTGGGGCAACATTGCTCTTGGGCGTATACTTCAGGGGTAAAATTGATACTTAACCCTTTCTTCAAAAAAAAAAAGTCAACCCGGTTTTATAATTAGGGTTAAGGAGAAATTTGGCCAACAAACATTTACCTCAAGAGCGCTCAACATAAATTACTTTTAAGTGGACCAAAAATACCAAAAAAAACTTTTAAAAATATGTAGTTAGCACAAAAATGGAGTAAAACTTTTGTGTGTTGGGCGCGCCTGGAGTAAATTTTTTGTGTGCTGATTGCAGATGTTTAAATTTTTTTTGGTATTTTTGGTCTACTTAAAAGTTATTTGTGCTGGGCGCTTCTGAGGTAAAAGTTCGTTGGCCAAATTGCTCCTTAAGCCTTTATAATTATAATCATGACAGGAAAGAGTAAGGGTGACAATTTTTTTTTTAAAAAAAAGAAAGTAAAGATAGCCTACTCCTTCTTTCCCCATAGCGTTCTCCATCACACGCATTCCCCAATCAAACAATAATCACTCACCTACGGAATTTGTCCAAAAAAAATGTTTCGAACAAATCAAACAAAAAAATAAGAACGAATTTGTCAAAACAGAAGATCAAACGAGTACGTCATAGGCAGTTCAAACGAATTTTTCCAAACAATAATCACTTGCCTGCAGAATTATCTACACGAACCATTAACGAACTACCTCTCGTGCATTGTAAGCAGAGATGACTGAGATAATAAAGCTTACAAAGGGTTAAATATCAATTTTGCCCATAAAGTACACGCCCAAAGCAATTTTGCCCCTGAAGTTTTTGGCGTAGCAATGTTGCCCCGGAAGTCTCAAAACGTAGCAATGTTGCCCCTCCATTAATAGCCCTAATAGTCGAACATTAGTTGACCATTATGGCAGTTAACAGAAGGGCAACATTGTTATGTTTTGAGACTTCCAGGGCAACATTGCTACGCCAAAAACTTTAGGGGCAAAATTGCTCCTGGGTGCGTACTTCAAGGGAAAAATTGATATTTAATCCTTTTGGAAAACATAAAATTAAAGTACTCTTCTAACCTAAATGTAAAATATATGTACTTATTTTAGAAAGAATATTAATAAAGCTAAATAAATTACTTAATTATAATATTGTGACATGATATCTCCAAAATAAACATAGGATTAATATATCCGATTATAAATTAATAAAATTAATTTTTTTTAAAAAATTAAATATGAGATATAAAATATAGTTAAGGATCTTAAATTTAGGAACAAAAACTAAGTATTACTTTTTAGCACCGGAAAATTATTTTTTAATGAAGACAAATTGGAACTTTTCAAATGTAAATGGCTCCATTTAAATGGTATAATTAACAAGCATTAAGATATTCCATTTGCCTTCATGTTTAGCCATTTATAGTATTATACAAAGTTTAAGTTTGGTTCCTTAATTTAAAAAGTATGCTTTTAATCCTAATATCACTAGCTTGAAATGATGGGTTTTATAACAATCTTTGTTATTTAACATGTCATCATTAAAAAGGTTAATTCTCCAAAACTTTAAATTTCAATATCAACATTTTTTATTAATGGTGTTAGGTTAAAGAACTAAAAATACACTTTCTAATGTGATTTTAAATAGTTGTGCAAAGTAAGATATATATAACGAGTTTTAGAAAACAATTAGGGTTTGCCTAGAATATGTAGCATATATACACCATTAAAAAATAGTTTCAGTGACAACTCTAAAGTGGCCCTGAAAATTGGATTTAAGTGTCAACATTGAAGGTCTAAGAATTTCAGCGGCACTAAAGGTGATATTATCGGCGACAACATCAACAGCAGCAAATGTTTTTTTTTAAAAAAAATATTTGTTTAAATATAATATTTAACGTATAATGGATTGCAAATACATAGAGAGAGCGAAACATCCAGGTTTGTTACTTAGTTTATCTTCTTCCGATCTTCTTAATTACCACTGCTTCTTGTCCTCCTCGCATTCATTCATTCGTTTGCATTTCTTTATTAAATATTTGGAAACAAAGGTATGAAGTTTTTGAGTCTCCGAAGAGAAAATTAAACCGAGATCTTATGCATGCATCTAATTGATTATGTATGTGTGTGTGAGTCGATCGCATTCATAGCAAGCACATATACGTGTGTTTGTGTGCCTGGCTCCCTGTATGCCACTTGTGGAGCCCGCCGGAGCTCCAGTGGCCTTGGCTAATGGCGTTTGGGGAGCCAAGCATATGTGTATATATAGTTGCCAGTACATGTATGGTTTAATTTATAATGTTGTATAATTTATTTTTCATAGAGATTTATAGATTGTTTAATTAACCAAAGAGCTAGTTAGCTGGATAAGCCGCCCTCGCAGTAATAAATAGTATTTCGGTTTGATCTTTGTCTACCTTTTCTTAATTGCTGTGATAATATGATTTCATTGATTTGGTTCCTGGATTTCCTTCATTTTCTAGTAATATTCATTCACCTTTTTTGTGTGAATGTTTTCCTCTAAGTCTTGTTTTCACTTATTTATTTTAATTGATGTTGTGTTCAATAAAGTAAATATGTGAGAGGAGTTTTATTTTGGAAAGGGTTAAGTATCAATTTTGCCTTTGAAGTACGCGCCCAAGAGCAATTTTGCCCCAGAAGTACGCGTCCAGGAGCAATTTTTCCCCTGAAGTTTTTGGCGTAGCAATAATGTTGCTCCGGAAGTCTCAAAACATAGCAATGTTACCCATTCGTTAACTGTTTGACCGTTAGGGCTGCTAATGGAGGGGCAACATTGCTACGTTTTGAAACTTCCGGGGCAACATTGCTCCTGGGAGTGTACTTCAGGGGTAAAATTGATACTTAACCCTTTCTTCAAAAAAAGTCCACCCGGTTTTATAATTAGGGTTAAGGAGAAATTTGGCCAACGAACTTTTACCTCAGGAGCGGCCAACATAAATTACTTTTAAGTGGACCAAAAATACCAAAAAAAACTTTTAAAAATATGTAGTCAGCACAAAAATGGAGTAAAACTTTTTTGTGTTGGGCGCTCCTAGAGTAATTTTTTTTTTGTGCTGATTGCACATGTTTAAAAAAATTTAGGTATTTTTGGTCTACTTAAAAGTTATTTGTGCTGGGTGCTTCTGATTTAAAAGTTCGTTGGCCAAATTGCTACTTAACCCTTTATAATTATAATCATGACAGGAAAGAGTAGGGGTGACAATTAATTCTTTTTTTTTTATAAAAAAAGGTAAACATAGCCTACTCTTTCTTCCCCCATAGCGTTCTCCATCACATGCATTCCCCAATCAAACAATAATCACTCACCTGCGGAATTTGTCCAGAAAAATGTTTCGAACAAATCAAACAAAAAAATAAGAACGAATTTGTCCAAACAGAAGATCAAACGAGTACGTCGTAGGCAGTTCAAACGAATTTTTCCAAACAATAATTACTCGCTTGCGTAATTATCTACGCGAACCATTAACGAACCTCTTGTGCATTGTAAGCAGAGATGACTGAGATAATAAAGCTTACAAAGGGTTAAATATCAATTTTGCCGATGAAGTACACGCCCAAAGCAATTTTGCCCATGAAGTTTTTGGCGTAGCAATGTTGCCCCGGAAGTCTCAAACGTAGCAATGTTGCCCCTCCGTTAATAGCCCTAACGGTCGAACATTAGTTGATGGTTAGAGCAATTAACAGAGGGGCAACATTGTTACATTTTGAGACTTCCAGGGAAACATTGCTACGCCAAAAACTTTAGGGGCAAAATTGCTCCTGAGTGCGTACTTCAAGGGCAAAATTGATATTTAACCCTTTTGGAAAACATAAAATTAAAGTACTCTTCTAACCTAATTGTAAAATATATATACTTATTTTAGAAAGATTAATAAAGCTAAATAAATTACTTAATGGTGTTAGGTTAAAGAACTAAAAATACACTTTCTAATGTGATTTTAAATATTTGTGCAAAGTAAGAAATATATAACGAGTTTTAGAAAACAATTAGGGTTTGCCTAGAATATGTAGCATATATACACCATAAAAAAATAGTTTCAGTGACAACTCTAAAGTGGCCCTGAAAATTGGATTTAAGTGTCAACATTGAAGGTCTAAGAATTTCAGCGGCACTAAAGGTGATATTGGGCCTGTTTGGGTTGGCGGTAGGAAACGGTGGCTTAAAAGCTATATGACTTTTTAAAAGCCCGGTAGGAAAAAAGTCAGGTTGTAAATGGTGATTTGTGTTTGGATTGCCAGTTTGGCTTTTTGCAGAAGTGACTTTTTTCTTAACTGATGAGTGTTTGGATTATTATTTGAAAAGTCAGTTAAGATGGAAAATGACTGAAAAGGGCATGAATCATATTAAATACTACTATACATATTAGTTGTATATATTATGATAATAAAAATTGTAATTTCAAAATAGTAATTTGGAAAAAAGTTAAATGATTATTAAAAAAATTAATAAACAATAAACTCCTTAAGTTAATAATATATTAAATGGATATAATTGTTTATAAAATAAAATGCATACAAATAATACATTAATTTCTTCTATTGCTCTGGCGGACAAGTTTTTCTCTGATTCTATCACGAAGATGATTCATTTGTGGTGAAGATAATGTATTGATATTTGATGAGGGGTCTTCATCAAGTGGATCATCTTCATCTTCATCGTCATCACCCAAATCTCCTTGGTTAGCTCGTTCAAATTCCACATCAGAATTTGAAAATCTCCGGATGAGATTGTGTATAGCCATTGTTGCACAAACTATGTGGATTTGAGTTTGAAAGTCATAAGGGAGCATATTTCGCAATATATTAAACCTATTCTTCCATACTCCAAACGTCCTTTCTATAGTGCACCTCAAACTTGAATGATAATAATTGAAGTGCTCGTTAGGATTTCGAAATCTCGGTTGTCGCCTGAATTGTGGAAGATGATAACGTTCACGTCTATACGGACCAATATATCCAACTGGTGTTGGATAGCCAGCATCAACCAAGTAATATTTCCCTGATAAATGAGGAAATTTTGTGGCACTTAGAAATTATAGGAAAAGTGAAATAAACACGGAAAAAAAATCTAATTATAGTGATGGTGTTGAAGATATACCTTGAGGAGGATGGGGAAAATTCAAACGTCGAGTAGTGAGAGCGTTGTTGAACAAACGTGCATCATGTGCCGTACCTTCCCAGCCTGCCAACACATAAGTAAAGCACATATCCCAATCACATACCGCCATGATATTCTGTGTTGGATATCCCTTTCTCCCAACATATTTGTCGTGCTCAGATTCGCTCACCACACAACTGATGTGAGTTCCATCAATTGCTCCTATTGCATTCTTGAAATATGGCCAATAGCGGCGATCTCCTGATATGTTAGGGTGACAACCGGGAAACTCAGGATCAAGCGGTTTGACGTATTTAGTTGATAGACCAAGACAGGCCTGTAAAACCTTGTGGAATAACCTACTGACAGTTTCTCCTGAATGTTGAAATCGTTCCTGTATGATTCTATTTGTTAAACCATGGCCAACTGTATATAAGAACATTGCTACCATATCTTCTACTCTTGTGTACTTCGTGTGCTTTAACCCATGGTCTACCAATTTAGAGCATAAATGATAGAAGACATATTTTTCAACTCGAAAATTTTCATAACATACTATGTCATGGCCTTGCAAAACCTCCCCGCACCCACATTGCTCCCGTTTGGTTACTAGTTCTACGTGGCTCTTTGCAAATATATGATGTCATATGTTGAGCTACCAAGACAGCAATATGTACGTTATTTCTTAGCTCTTCCTCCATAATAGAAACTTGTAAGGCCTTTTTTTGGGCACGAGACAAACGTCGTCCTTCCATGGAGAATAAGATCTGTGTCAACGAGAAGACTTAACTGAATGAAAAACATACATAGATAGGTATAATAATAGGTGCATCATATAATAGTTGCATCAAACATACAAACATAAAGTTGAACATAAAATAGCAAGCGTCAAACAACAATAATAAGCGTCACATAAATACGTGCGTCAGACCAAATACAAAATCCAAAATACATAATCAATTCAGGTTCAGTTCGTTGGGGGTTCCTGCCATGATGGGGTGTTGTACGCATGGTGCTGCAACCACTCTACCAAGTCATCTTTGTTCCCTTGTAGTGCAACAAACACATCGCGACATCTGTCATGCATCATCATGTTATAACATCGCCGGCGAAAGTCACGGTCAGCTGCAACTTCTGGAATTTTCCGTAACTTACCTACAACGTAACTCATTGGAACATCATGGTTGACATTTTCAAGTTGTTGTGTTCTATCCTTAGTTGCGGTAGCTATCATACTAATAGAATCTGCTATTTGTTTCGAGGCAGACAATTTTTTCCTTCTCCCTGCATTTGACCCTTGACCCCTCTTTCTCTTCCCGGATCCTGAACCACTAGGTGCACTAGGTTGTGTGCTTGTTGTCAGATTTAGGCCTTCTAAAGGGGCACTAACTCCAGTAGTTGCACCTGGAAGCTCTTCCTCACTATCACCTGAGCCTTCTTCTAGGTCCATTGTGGGTCGGTACACATCATCTTCGTCATCACGCGGTGTTGCAGATGGTGAGAATTGTAAAGAACCCGATGCCATACCATCCTTGAAGACTATCTCTAATTCTCTGGCGAACTTTATGCCGTTGTACCTATACTTTGCATACATTGGATTCTCCTGCAAAACCAAAAAAAAAAAAAAAAAAAAATTCTAAGTGTAATCTAAAATAATAAATAATAACAAAATAAATACAAACTTAAGAGTTTTATACCTGAATTTTCCTATCCCACCACTCATCTTCTGCAATCACTTTATGGTTGACACTTGTCATATGATATACCGTCTCTCTTGCAAATAGCTTGTCCCATACCCTCCATTCTTTCTTCAAGCTATCATACATATTTTTTAGTTGTTTTTTTTCCAACGATTTTCCCGAGTTTTTGTTAAATCCATAAAAAATATTTATCCATCCAAAGAGGTGTGAATGATCCGCCTTGTCGTTCTTTTTTTCGAAATTTGGTCAATACATTGTTGGAGGAAAATTCTTGTGCATCTGTCATCCCAACATATTCTACTTTTGTCCGTGCTCATATTGCTATCGGTAATTGCTATGTAAATAATCGGTAATTAACAAAAACATATACTTACTTTATAATAAAAATAGTGGAAAATGCATACTGAATTTAAATGTAATAATAAATAATAGCAATATAATAAACAAATGTAATATACTGGATTTAATCTACTCCTTACTTTCCTTTTCGTCGGGTTTATTTGTTTCTTTAAACATATATATAGTGAATTTAATTGTTTTTAATAAAAGATAAACTTCACGTAAAGACGTTACCTATAAATAATTACCGGGGCATTTGTTTCTTGGTTTTTTATGAATCAAGTTGAATCTTAGATTGCGTTGGCCGAGACAAAATTGCATATAGACACAAAACTCGAACTAATCAAATAAGAAAAACAAAGATTAAATTTTAAAAATGAACAAAACTCAAACTATTCAAATAAGAAAAAAAAAATTCTAATCCTGAAATTGAAACCTTGATAGAAACAAAACTCAAACTAATTTGCATCATCTGTAGCTTCTTCAAAAGGTTTGACCATGAGTCAAGAATGCATAGATGTAGACCTTACAGAGCAATAACTTTGGACATAGGCATCTTTCGTAACTCACCTACAACTGTGGCTTGACAGAGAAATATCCTGCTACAAAATGGATAAAGAACAAGAAATTAAAATTCAAGGAACAAGGTAGTTTATATATGTGTATGGAAAACAAAGACCCAAAGACATACCGATCTTTTTGAAAAGACAACCAAGGACAACAGCATAAGAAACTTGGAACAAAAATAAATAAGGAAATACAAATCTAAAGCTTGTGTAGATGCACGGAATGAAGAATGAAAAATACGGTAATTCAAAAACTCAGCTTTTACCTCGAAGATCAGGAACAGCAGAGGCAGCGGCAGTGACCCGATGCACTAGAGAATCTAGGTTTTCAACCTGTAAAGTAAGTGAGAAGAACATTAAAAAGAAATTAAGGGAACAAATATCTCAGGCCAGAGTTATTTAATATATGAAATTTAACTGATAGCCTCATTTCACATTATTCATAAACATAATCATTATACATATTTCTTAGCTGGGTTATCCCTAGCATTCAGCTTCTTCATTCCTTATAAATGAAATAGTTACCCTTTATTAAATTGGGTCTTATGTGATAACTATTTTTTAGCTGTAAACAAATTTTTTAGGAAATCAAATCCAAATTAGTGAAGCTTATTTATGCAATGTTGCTAAATACTGGATAATAACAATAGCAACCCAATTATAAGCATAAATGAAAATGGCGAAGCTATTAGTCGAACATTAGAAGTTTCAAAGAAGAACCTTTTCTCGCTGACAAGGAAGATGGTGGGAACATCCATAACCTACGGGATCAAACCATTTAGTAAGGCTACAAACTTCACAATAGCCAATACGAGTATGCTAAGTTTTGCTTCTTGAGTTACCATAAACCTTACACAACATACACACATTCACATAAGGAGACAGCAAAAAAAAAAAAAAAAAGAGTAACAAGCCTTTCTTTTGCGTTCCAAGTAGATTTGGGGACTCTCCTTATAGCAGATATTAGTACTAGTTTCCTGATTGTCGAAGTTCAATGTAAAACTATCAATCCTATTGCAGAAAAATGTTTAAACATTAACACGACAAAATATGACATAACAACCACCAAACAGTAACTTGCCAGAATTCTTAAAATCATGAAATTTAATTCACTTGGGAACACATTTTACAAAATTACAAACAGTCAATTACCTTTGATTTCCAAGTATAAACAGGTAAAACAACAAGGAATAATAGGACATTGCTTTTTATAAGGCATGAGCCTGATGACAAGAATCCACATCTAAAATACACTGACATTCACAACATGAATTACATTCCTCATCCACCTCTACAGATTGACATCCACTTGGTCCTTCTCTTTTTCATTTTAAAAATAATTCTCCTACAACAATTGTCTATCACTGGTACGAGTTTAGAGTATCTAACCAAGCAATCCTGGTCAAACTTTTGCTGAAACATCCTTATAGGCATTCCTGCATGGATATATTCTCTATTCCTTAATTATTCCACACCTCCCAAATTCAACTATCCAAAATCACGCTTGCATATGCAATCATAGTCTAACTTAATCCCAAATGCCAAAAATTCTCATTAATAAAAAAATACACAAAGTGAATTGAAGACAATGCACATGACGTCGCACACATCATACATCGTGGATTCTACAAGATCAAGCAACACCTATGGAAATGGGGCAAAAAAGAAAGAAAAAGGAAATTGATTTCAAGTATAAACCAATTTACACAAAAGCAGGATACCGATTTAGCTTAAATAAGTTTTTTTGTTATAGTGAGCATAAATAAGTTATCAGATGATGCAACAGTTCCGTTTTTTATTTATTAGTTACTGTCTAAACAAAATGAAGACTAAAGCATAAGCCAAAAAAATACCACATATGCACATCTGTATATGGTCAGAGATTAAGTGATATGCCAAATCACTATGGTACTGAAAATTGTATTGAATTTTACTTTTCAACATTAGCCAATATACATGGTTGTATTGAAACTTTGCTGTGATGTCTCCGCTGGAATGAAGAAACAGTTTGACAGAGCCTTAGTCCTTATTTATTTTCTGATCGAACACTTTGAGCCAAACTATTCAGGTAAGCTAACGAACATAAATAGTAATAGAAGCAAGAGTAGTGTGAGACCAATGGAAAACCCATCTCTAGAATGCAAACAGAGCAACAACATGAAGAAGAAAAAAAACCCCACATGTACAGATCAATCGATTTCACAGGAACAGAATAATGGGAAGCAAGAATCCAAGCTAATCCACCAGACAGAAACTCAAAATCAACTGAAATCAAACTCAAAATAAAATTCCCAAACTCATGATTCCAGAGCTAATCCAGTTCTTGGGCACATCAGATGGAAGGAAATCACAAACCTGAAGAAGCTATTTGAAGTGCTTGGGCTGATCGACTGAGTGCGACGGCTGGCGACGGCGTCTTCCGCTAGCGAGAGATCGGAGAGGACGAATTGAGCACAGGTGCAGTAGATGGAGCACGAGACCGCTATTTGAAGACGGGAATGGCTCTGCGCTTTGATTGGACAAGACGAGCACGCGAACCAGCTGGAGAATCTCTGCTGGAGGAAGGGAAAGCTGAGGATGATGGAGTCAAAAACTGATGATCTAGGGCACGGCGAGCACGGAATCTCGATGGAGGGACGAGTGAGCATGGGATGGAGAATCTCGATAAATTTCAGAAGGCACGCGATGATCCAGCTTTTTCTGATGGAGGGGACAAGACGGAGTGAGCACGATGGAGGGGATGAGACGGAGTCACGGGATGGAGGGAACTCTGCGTTGGGCATTAAGCTCCAAATTGGGGCTTTGAAGAAGTTCAGTGGCGTTTGGGTTAATGAAATAAGTCCACCCAACGTACTGCCCAATCCAAACACCCCTCAGTGGGCTTTTTTTCTCATTGGTCATCTGCTTCAAAGCCACTGATTTTTTTGCACTATAAAGCTGATTAAAAAGCTAGCCCAAACAGCCCATTATCGGCGACAACATCAACAGCGGCAAATGTTTTTTTTTTTTAAAAAAATATTTGTTTAAATATAATATTTAACGTATAATGCGCCTTATCATATCTATATCTATTCGTCTATATGAGATTTTCTTATTCTCCCACTCCTAGTCAATATATTATTATAGATAGATTAGATCTAATCACACTTTTATTTTTTAAAAATATAATAAGTATATTTATATGAGGGTTTTGTGATTTTTTAACACTACCTTAAAGTATAAATATAAATCATATACTTTAATCTATAATTTTTTTATAAGTTTACCATTACAAATAAAAATAATATATAATGGAGACAGGAAATATATTGCAAAAATTATTACTAACTATTTTCAAACAATATATAATTATATTAGAATAAAAATATTTTTTTTTCAAAAAAATGTATCAATACAATCATCTTCAATAACTTAATGGTTAAACATGCCTACATTCATGTATCGAGAGATAGAATTCACGACAACAATTTTTTTTTTTTTTTTTGGTAATTATTAACCTTCATATATTTATTGACATAAATCATGTAACACTTTTAAACGATTTGTTTTCATAATTTTATATAGCAAAAAAAAAAAATTAATAGTTATAAGAATTAAACATAAAATATTATTCCTAAATACTTATTTTTAAGAATGCTTAATGGATAAAAATGATAACCATTTTATATAAGAAGGCAAGGTTAAAAAAAATTATTTAATAATATTTTATAGTTCTTCACAAAGAACCAGCAATATTCTTCAAGAGAAAAAAAAATTATTTGGCAATACATTATCTTCATAAAGAACCGTTAAGTATTATTTCATATAAATAAAGGTGAGATTCTAAAAAATATTATATATAAGGAAGCAGATCCTCAAAGATATAATTTGACAATACATTACGCTTCTTCAAAAAGAATAATTAAGTATTCTTTAATATAAATAAAAGTGGAATTTTGAAAGATATCATAATCCACATTATAATTTTTCACAAAGTACCGTTAAATATTCTTTAATATAAAAGGCTAGATTTTGAAAAATATCAAATATAAGGAGGGAGACTTTGAAAACAATTTTATTTGACCAACTCTTCAAACTCTTTCTCAAACATTTTTTTGAGCTTCGCAGCCTGGTGCGTCTCATACCCTGTTTTCCATAGCCTTTTTTATGCCACTGCAGGTCTTGTCCTTTGTTGCTACTATAAGTCTTCACCCTACAACTCCTTCCTCGTGTAAGTTAAGCTTTCATTTTTTTAAACTAACATTTTTAGTTTCATTTTATTTTTATATATAATGAGAGTTCAGTAGTTGATGCTGAAAGTTGCCGATCGGGATTATGATATCTAATATGATGATGACGGTTGGTTTGAAGATTAAATGAGAGAAAAAATGCAAGAGATAAGTTTTTTTTTTGGTTGCCCACCCGGTTCACCGGGGCTTTACCCCGACTAGTCCGGATCTGACCCGCGTTGCGCACCTGGCTATGGTGGGAGAGTCTCCCAACGGGGGCAACAGATAAGTTGATAACACGATAAAAATGATGAGGTAAAATGCTGAATATTTTTAGCATCCCACATTGTATGTTGAAATCATGTTTGTTGAATCAGGTTCCGAGATTTGTTCAAGTTTTTATAAGCAAATATAAAAAATTAAACAAATCTCAGAATATAACAATGAAAATCAGAATATATATATTATTTTCATATTTACATTATTCTTTTGCGGTTAAATAAAATATGATAGAGATTCATGGAGCACTAATACGTGATCTATGGACAATCTACAACAAAGTCGTTGCAAAATATTGTGGAATTTGTTATTACTTGATTTTCTTTTAGAATTCGAAAAATTATAAGATAATGTTCTATTAAAAGAATTTTTAATTGATTAATTTCTTTTTAAATTGCATGAGGTTTGTAACATCCCAAATGTTGGATTTTGGAATTTAAAAATATTATATGGAATTAATTATGGAAACTTTAGCCTGAATAAATCTTAAAATTAATATTGGGAACTTGAGGCATATTTTCCTGTAAATTAAGGACAAATAGTTAGGGAATAATTTTTGACCTAAATATTTTATGGCCTAAGAAATTATTTGAGGAAGAAAAATCCTTAAATGGAATTAAGGATTAATTTTTAACACCTAACTAATGTTTGCAAATAAATAAGAAAATGACTAGATTGCAAACAAGAGATTTGTAAGGAGCTAAATGGGATTAATATTGAGGTGGACCCACACCTATGCACGCATGACATCTTTTACACTCCCTCCTCCTTCTAATGCCACGTACTCTCTTCCTTTTGTGACGCCCTGACTTAATGCACCTTTATTTATCAGAGTTATAGCGCACATGCATCGAAATAGTTTGGACAACTTAATTGTGGAATAAAACTTTCTTAAAATAACTTAATTGAAAACATGAGGATAAATTTTTTGCGAGCGATATTTATCCCATAGGGGGGATCTTAATAAAATAATCCAAAAATAAGCAAATGATAAATGATAAAATACAGTCCAACTACTTATACTATCACAAAAGTCCCTTCTGCTGCAACCCTTACCGTTGTATCTTTCCTCTTGATCTTAATCCACCACCTGTCTCTTTCATGCGATCTGGAGTTCAAATGAATGAACTCCAGGGGTAACAGTTAATCTTATATGTAAGTATGAAATATAAATGATAGCATATCATATGTTAAGCATAGAATACTTCACAATAAATAAGTCGCACCGTAACCGCAGTTATCGACCAAGGACCGTAGCCCTTTAAGACACGCAGCCCTATGGGACACACAGCCCCAATCCATAGCTAGGATACACATATGTAAATTATCTAGCAAACATAGCTAGTCATACATGAATACATACATACAAGCTAACAAGACAACAGTTACCCACCTCAAGCTTGAATCTTAACTGGTCCGATAGGTGTTGGGATTGGTAGAGGTGTCAAGATATGCCTATGAATGTTTATCATTGTCATTAGTCACTACTTGCATCGCAAAGTATTTAAAGGCTAGATAAGTGGCCTCGGCTTACCGAGAGGGAGTCGGTGCTAGACATCTGAGAAACAGTGATTGCTAGGCAGGCTGGTGCAAGGCTTGACCTATTATTGTAGGCTTCAGGAATGAGGCTACCGTTCATAACTATAACACCTTGAATTGTAATGATAATCTTGTTAGATATGATTAGTTTTGATGATGTCTAATATATATGTCATTATTAAGAGCAAAAAGTTTACATAATATATTTATCTCCTACATTGACTAATTATTATGTTTAATGTAGATTAGTCCAAGTTGAATCATGGAGAATAATCAAGAAGGAGATAAGGTATTAGAGAAAGAAGAACTTGCAGAGGTTGTCAAGGAAGCAAGATTTTATTCCAAGTTGAATGAGAGAGAATGATCAAGAGAAGAGAAGAAAGAAAGAATTGAATTATGGAAAATGAACAAGAGAAGAAGAAAGAAAGCAAGAACTTGTTGAATGGAATGAAGATATCATTATTCAAGTTTTAGAAGTCTTCACGATCAAATGGAAGTTGGAATGACTCAATTCAGAGTTAAAACAAGCAAAAATAAGGTTGAGGATGAGAAAACTCAAGTCACAAAGTTTAAACTCGAGTTTACTACCTTACTGCAGTGATTTGCTTCTCGAATAGGAGAAAACTCGAGTTAAGGACACAAAACTTGAGTTTAGGACTCAAAACTCGAGCTTGTCACTAACTAACTCGAGTTTGTAGTGTCTTCAGCATCTCTGGCGTCTCTGGACTAGGAAAACTCGAGTTTCTAAGTACAAACTCGAGTTTACAGCGTGATCATCAACTTTGTTCTACTCTATTTCACGTTCAGCTTAGGCGAGGTCTGTTAATTCAATGATATCTCTCAAACCAGAGATCCGATTGAAGTGAAACTAGTGGCATATGAAAAAAGACTTCCAATGCGTCATTTTGATATAAAATTAAAAATCAAAGGAGTTCAGATCAAGGAGCTATGAATTGGGGAAGTTGACACTAAAATTAACGCCACACAGCAAACCAAGCTTCAATGTTTTGAGTGTATCTCACAAAATATAAATCCGATTGAACTGAAATTAGTGGCATATGAAAGTAGACTTAAAGGGATTTCCATAAAGACTTGAACGGATCAAAACAGAGTTACTACCAGGGAGATATGGCCTTCGAAAGTTGACAATCAGTTCAGGACATTGCAAAAATGCTGGTCAAGAACAGTCTTCATTCATCGGATCATAACAGACATAATACAATGAGTTTGGAGCTGATTCTTCTTGCATTGGATTCTTACCTCAAGCTTGGACATGTAAACTTGAGTTTGAGATTGGCCAAGAGTTTTCCAAGTTTTCCATATTTTGGGAAAACTCGAGTTTTGACTTGCAAACTCGAGTTTGCATCATACAGAAACTCTTCAAAATTTTCTGAAGAAGACAAAACTCCAATTTCCATTTGAAAACTCGAGTTTTGGTCATACAGAGAGTCGCTAACATTTTGAGTTTATGCAAACTCCAGTTTTCAGTTAGCCATGAGTTTTCAAAGTTTTCAAATTTTTGAGAAAACTCATGTTTTACTTTGGAAACTCGAGTTTGTGCGTGATAGAAAGTTTTCAAGTTTTACTCAGTTTTTGAAAACTCCAATTTTGACTTGGCATAAATTTCTCAAAGTTTTCATACTTAAATGAAAACTAGAGTTTTGTTTTGGAAACTCGAGTTTTGACCAAACAGAAAGCTTTGCTCTCTTTTCTATGATTTGAAAACTTCGAGTTTAGAATGAAAACTCGAGTTTTGAAGTTTTGGACTAAAATTCATTTTTCATGTTGAGAGTCCAAAACTCGAGTTTGTAATTGAAAACTTGAGTTTTGCTCCTATTTCAAAATGTTCTTCAAAGCTCAATCGCGATGTTTCCCTAAGAAAGAACAAAACTCAAGTTTGTGTTTCTAAACTCGAGTTTGCACTTGAGTGAACAGTTACAAACTCCAGTTTTCAGCGCTCATTTTGAAAATCATCTTTTCCAAATTTGCACAATCTTCATGTATTATCTAGATACTTCTTATCATCACTCATCACTATTCTTAACTATGTTTAATCAATTTGTTAGTGAATTTCAGATGATAAAAACAAAGGATTAGAAGCAAATCTCAAAATCTCAGATTTGTGTCAGAACATCAAAAGCTGTGCAAAAGTTCTAACGGCTAGTTCCAACTGATCTCTAACGGCTACTATTCATAACGGTCATATTCTCAATGTTCAGATGATCTTCATCTATAAGTAGAGGAACATTCAAAACGAAGAAAGATGGAGACGAGATTGCACTGTCAAGATGCCAACATTCTGAATCCAATATCTATCTCATACACACTCTGTTTTCAATGCTTACATAGTTCATAATAGAGAGTGAAATTATTTGTAAAGTACTTCAATGTTTATTCATTCACATCTGAGAGAGAAGATTCATTGTAATCATCCTATCATTCTATTTGAGAGTTACTCAAGATTGGGTGATCTTGAGTGGGAAACCCATTACATTGATTGCAGCTTGTAAGGGGAGTGAATCCTAGTGAGAGGATTACTTCGAGTACAAAGTGTGTAATCAAGTGGGTGTATTGATTACAGTTTGTAAAGGGGAGTGAATCCTAGTGATAGGATTACTCCAAGTACAGAACGTGTAATCAAGTTGAAAGAAGATAGTGGATTGAAAATCTCAAGTAGAGCTTGGGGACTGGACGTAGGTCAAGGATTGGACCGAACCAGGATAAATCTCAGTTTGCATATTCTCTTCCCTTTTCTCTTATATTTCCAGCATAATCATTTGAATATATAACTATTGGTTTATGTATCATTACTATCATACATACTACATTTACTGAGATGCGAAAAGATTTTCAAAGTTGATAACTTTTTATTATTCACCCAATTCACCCCCTCTTGGGTTTCAGTCGATTCTTACATTTGGTATCAGAGCTAGTTAACGTTAACCATGATCGGGGGTTCTCACAGTGTGATCTGTGGCGAAGCATTGGCTCTTACCCCGACATGGCCAGTGGATGGTAGTGACTGTCGCTGGTTGCACAGGCCGTGAGGCGGTGTGTAAAATTAGCGGCTGAGATACCATGTAATGCCACAGTGGAGGTACCGTTACGGAATTACATTTGGTATCAGAGTCAGGTTCTTGTTTAAAGGACTTAACCGTCTCAAGAGTTTCAATGGTTGATTTTGGGTGCTCCTCATTTTCAGAAGGTTTTGATTATACCAGTCCACCGTTTTTCAAAGATATTGATTTTTGGTTTTGGAAAGCTAGAATGACTAGTTTTATCAAAACAACTAATTTTCATATGTGGAATGTTTTTATAAATGTTTATGATTTCAAACCAAGAAAGGATTAGACAGAAATAGAAAAGAAAATGTTTTCATTGAACATTAGAGCAATGAAAATTCTTTACTGTGCTTTAACCGAAAATGATTTTGAGAAAATCAAGTTTTGCTCTAATGCTAAAGAAATATGAGATACTCTTGATTCTATATATGCTTCTAACAAATATGTGGAAATTGAAAGTGTTGACAGTTCATCTGAAACTATAAGCTGCGTATCCACAATTGATGAACTATTGGAAGTGGAGAATGAAGAAGGAGAAATCATTGAATACTTCTATGATCCAGTCAACACAAAAGAACAAGAGATTGGAAAAAATAATCTTATTGCATATTTTATGATTATATTATTGAATATGTGCTTGGAAAAAATAATCTTATTGCAGATTTTATGAGCAAATGGAATCTAACTCTGGAAACGTGGGAACAAGTTCAGAATTGACATCTAATCAGACTTGTAACAGTTACCAGCATATTGTAAAAGATTGAACATTCTAAAAATGAATCTTAGTTTGCTAAATAGTCAATGCAATACATGCATACAAAGCCTTCTATGCAATATTGCTAATGTAAATCAAAAAGTAGAAAGTCTATTCAAAAGAACAGAAAAGCTAGAAGGAAACATATAAAGAATTTGGAGGATGCTGAATGCAGCCGGACAATTTGGAGGACTTCTATCCGAAGATCCGCACCTGCACCTCAAGACTTTCATGGAGGTGTGTGATTCTTTTGTCATCCTAGGAATCCCACCCGACACCGTCTGGATTAAATTATTCCCATTCTCACTAAGGGACAAGGCTCTGACGTGGCTTAACAACCTACCTGCTAATTCCATCACCACATGTAATGATTTGGGGAGTAAGTTCTTGCTCAAATTTTTTCCACCTACTAAGAATGCTCAACTCAGAGGGGACATCACTAATTTCCAACAAAAATATGGTGAATCTACCTATGAAGCCTGAGACAGATTTAAAGACCTCCTCAGACGATGCCCACAGCACGGACTGTGCGAATGGGTCCAGTTAGAAACATTTTACAGAGGTCTCGATGGACAAACACGATCAATTGTAGACACCTCTTCTGGAGGATAAATCCTAATGAAGTCTTATGAAGAAGCTCACAACCTATTGGAGCGCATGGCCATGAACAGTCATCAGTGGCAAGCAGACAGAGCTACATCCTCCCGCACCATTGCAGGAATACACGAACTAGATGCTATGACTGCTCTCACAGCTCAAGTATCATCTCTGACCAATATGGTGAAAGGACTGACCCTTCCATCAAGCAACACATCGCTGCAACCATCTCAGGTAGCTTGTGTGTACAGTGGCGGAGAGCACTCTTACTTTCAGTGCTCCGCTAACCCTGAATCTGTGAACTTCGTCAACAACTTTAACAGGGGCAGTAACACCAACAATCCGTACTCAAATACATATAACCCCGGATGGAGGCAGCACCCCAATTTCTCATGGAATTCTCAAGGTTCACAAGCAGCGGGACAATCATCGGGCCCACAATACTCAAACCGAACATCAAACCCACCAGGGTTTACCCAGCAAGCATGGTAGCAGGGCAGTGTGTCAGACCTGCAACACTCTATGTTGACTCTTCTGAAGGAATATATGGCAAAAAACGATGCAATCATTCAGAATCAGCAAGTAACCCTGAGAAATCTTGAAAATCAAGTGGGACAACTAGCTACTGCCCTTAACAACAGACCCTTAGGATCCATGCCCAGTGACACTGAAGTCCCCAGGATCCAAGGAAGATAGGAAGTCAAGCTGATAGAGCTTCGAAGTGATAAAAGCTTAGAACCCAAGAAAACAACCAAGCAACCTATAGTTGTCACTGATCTGAAATATGAGAAATTTAAGGAAGGGCAAGGAAGTACTAAACAATTTCTTGAAGACGAGTAGAGTCACCCAAGAATGTCACAACCGAAACAGGATCTCAGCACCGCAACATTGCCTCCGCTTGCAGCACTGGATGATCACATGCAATACCCAACAATGAATGCTACCACATCATCATCAAAGCATAATCGTGATCTCGAGCCTTCAAAGATGCTGAAGCAACCCCCATCTTTCCCACAAAGGCTAAGAAGCAAGGCCAAGAGAAACAATTTAAAAAATTCCTCGACATGGTATGGCAATTGCACATTAATATTCCTTTGGTGGAAGCTCTGGAGCAAATGCCCAGCTATGTGAAATTTATGAAGGAAATTCTATCAAAAAAGAGACGACTGGAAGAGTTTGAGACAGTAGCATTGACCCAGGACTGCAGTGCCATGCTAACAAATCGGCTACCTCCGAAATTAAAAGATCCTGTCAGCTTCACAATCCCTTGTGCAATCGGACCTCAATATTCAGGGAAAGCTCTATGTGATCTGGAAGCTAGCATAAATCTCATGCCCATGTCTATTTTCAAACAATTGGCAGTTGGGGAAGCCAGGCCCACAACAGTTACATTGCAACTGGCCGATCGCTCCATAGTTCTACTTGAAGGAAAGATCGAAAATGTTCTGGTAAAGGTGGATAAATTCATCTTCCCTGTGGATTTCATTATCCTGGATTTTGAAGCAGATCGCGATGTTCCAATTCTTCTGGGAAGACCTTTCATGGCGACTAGGCGTACGCTGATTGATGTGGAAAGAAGAGAACTTACTATGCGTGTAAATGATGATCAGGTTACCTTCTCGATCCTTAAGACTGCAAGATTCGAAGACCCAGCTGAGAAGTACTTGACCCCTAAAGATGATGGAAAAGGCAGTAGAAAAGCGATCAGCCGTCCAGCACTATCGCAGCATTAAATTGCTATAGCAAAGTCCAGCTGAAGACTTTAAAGCAAGCGCTACTGGGAGGCAGCCCAATTTCATGGTTCTTTAGCATCACAGCAGGAGGGAACGAGTCCAGCAGGGTCCATGCTACGACATGCTGCAAGGCATTATGGCCCCAGAACGACAATACGGAAAAACCCACTGAACGCTAGTCAGGAAAGCCCCTCGTCTCTAAAATAAACATTGTGTGCATACGTTTGAGTTGGTAGGCCACTCGTGTGGGCCTACTATGCGCCAACTAAGCTTAACTCATAGCCAAAAAGAGTCGTGACGGTTCACATTCAAAATTCTACCTTTATTTTTTCTATTCTCGTCTTCCTCTCCTCCCGCGTCTTTTCACAAGCACACTGACCCTCTCCCTCCATCTTCCCCCTGATCCAACCACCATGCCTAGAGTCCTAAAGACGACGAGGCTTCACCAGGCGCCCCCACCGGTCTACGTCCGCCGTCACCCTGACCCACCACTGGCACATGCACCTGCCGCATCCGTATCCACTTTCTTGTCCTCGTCCTACTCCTCCGACTCTTTAGCTTCCACAGGCCCTGCCTCTACTGCCGACAAGGCCTATATGATCTCCAATACACCCCTTTACTTGCGTCCGGAAACTGATGCCAACTCCACAAACAAGTTCCGCAAACGTCTTCGCCTATTGCGCACGGAGTTGAAGACCATCCACAGCGACCCATGCGCATTCTCCGCTGCTCATCGTTGAGGTCCGTCGATATCCCTCTCCCTCTCACAGTCGCATTCGGGAATTCCGGTCGTCACCGAGGTGGACTACACCTCCTCCGAGGAGGATACCGCCAGCAGCGCTCCCGCTCTTCCCCCTCCCGCACCCTAGTTCTTTTTTTTCTTTTATTGCTTTTGTTCTATTTTCTTTCTGTTTAACTGACAATCTGCTAATAACCTGAGCGTTTGCCCCAGGGCAATTTTGTGAATGATGCTGAATTAATTTTCTTCTCTTGCTCTTTATTTTCCACCCGCCCCCTTATTGCGCACCATATTTCTGATTATCGCTCTATTGCTGCTGCTGCTGCAATGAGGGCATTGTATCATTCAGGTGTGGGGGAGGGATTAGTTATGTGAGCTATCTGCTATTTCTGTGTGTGTGTGTGTGATCCTAATCACTCTGCATATAGTTTTTGCACAAACTGATTTTTTTTTTCAAATTGCATGATAAAGTTTGAACAGAATTTTGTAGCAATAGAAGGAATGTCTGTATAACGGAGCATAGCATAATTGCCTACGGAAACTGAACCTTTAGGCTTGGGAAATTGACAGTGCTAGCTAATCTGATGCGGGGTAAAGTGGCAGTGAGGAAGTTTAAAGGGAAGAACCCCCAATGGAAGGATTGAGTTGAGCTTAATTGTTATATTCTAAAGTGTGTATGTCTATTAGCCCATCTTTGATCCTTGATTGTCTTAGTTCTTTTATAAACTATCTGGCATCTGAGTTTGAAGTTCGTAGGATAAAGGCATTCATGTCATACCCATCAATCCCATACACAACCCATCTATCATCATCTCCACATTGCTACCACATTGAGCCACACGAGTGTGCTATAGCAGAACAAGATAGACAGAAAAACTAGAAGAATACTGTGAAAATGCTAGGGCAGAGTGCTCCCATGAAATGTTGCAAAAAGAGCTGCTGTTTTGCTTACAAAAAAAGAGAGAAAAAAAAAAAGGAAAGATCTAGAATAAAGAGCAGAAAGAAATACAAAGTTTATGGAGCACTCAGATGAAGCCAAGACATTTGTCTACCTAAGCTGCTATAGCATTCACCAACATTTCTCATCTAAAACACCTATCCATCCTCACCATTGTAACCCAAGAAGTCCTTTTGATGAACGAATAATCAGATGCTAGGAAGCAATCTTTGAACTTTGACAAGGCTATGGAACTTCGGGGCCCGTATGACAAGAGAGAAACTAAAATCCCCTGGGTAAGAGAGTGTAAACACTGGACTTGAGAGCCTCTTGAGGCTTCTTCATCTAAGCAATACCACGCATTTTGAGCTGTTAGTATTGGACAGTGGGATTGCCGAATGGGGGACGTTAACTGAAAGCAATTGTGTAAGCAAGGGTTATATAGACAAGAGTACTATGACTATAAGTTTTTGTTCGCTTCATCTTATTTTGCCCAGAAGTGCAAAAAGCTAAGTGTGAGGGTATTTGATGAGCACAAATTATGCCATGTTTTCCCTATATTTCATGATTGAATTGTATGGTAAATGAAATCTTAACTGCAAACAATCCAAGCAAAAAGACATATTCATGATATGGGGAACTAAAGGATAGAAACCATTTACATCCTAAACATGTGCTAAGAAAGGAGCAAGTTACATTGTTTTTAAGGAAGAACGTATAGCAAGGCTGATACTATGCTATAGCATTCTGGCAGCAACTCGAAGTGCAATAAAAAGCATCATGAAAGCTATAGCAAGGTAAAGGACGCAATGCTATGTGGCATATTTTCTGACATTTTTATCTAGATGATTTCAGGGATAATAATGAAGGTCGAGAACGACAGGTAGATTGCTGACGTAATAAAATAGAAGATGTAGAGGATCAAAACTAAAAGATTTGATGAATCCCGCAGGATCAGCAGAATCAATCTACTATAGTCCGAAGATGCGATGGATCTCGACAGATTTGGAAAGCCCAGCTCGCTGGAACTTGCACCACAAGAAAGTCTGATTATAAAAGGAAACAGCAAGTCAATCCTAGCGGAGAGTCGCACAGAGCCAAAACGAAATATCACATTCAGTAGACTCAAAAGAAGAGTGAGAGATTTCACAAGCACGAGAATTCCAAGATAACCCATCATCATTCCTTGCAGTAAAACGGAGAGAAGAACACGTAGAGTGGTGATGTGACAGGGCTTCTTCCACGTCGTAGGAACTTCGTCAAGCTTTCTGTTTTTCCTTTTATTTTAGTATTTAGATCATGGGTCATTTTGTTACTATTTTTTTTGTGTTTCCCTTGTCAGTCATGAACTGATTTTCCTATGGCTGAAAGAGGATGAATTCTTAAGTGTTAAATGAACCCAGTTGCAAGTACTTAATTTAATAGATTCAGTTTGCTTATCAGTGAATTAATTACTAGTTGATTAGTGGAAGCTAAGGGCTAGATTTGTGGCCTCGGCTTACTGGCAAGGAGTCGAGGTTAGATCTCTCAGAAATAGTGTTTGCTAGGCAGCCGGTGCAAGGCTTGACCTATTATTGTAGGCTTCAGGAATGAATCTACTTCTCATAACCATGACACCCTGTATGTAATGCAGATCTGACTAGAAAGTTGCCATAGGAATATGGAAGGAGTATAGTTAGTATCATATGTATCGGACGTGGAAGCTTCGATAGATTATAGTGACGGTTAACCGAATAACGTTGTAGTTAGTAGCGATGTTGTAGCATTGCAGAAGCTGTGCAGTATGGATGCTATAGCAATGGGTAGAGCAACTAGGGGATTGATGCACTTAAGGGTGATTCCGAGTTCAGCCTAACTTCTTACTGATATCTTCTTAAAACTACAATACTCTATTTATTTCTGTTATTAGTATAAATACAAAAACCTCTCAAACCAATCATATTTACTTTCTGTTTGCGTAACTATCATAGCAATTGAGCGTCACTTTTTGGTATCTCAGTCTCTGTGGGACGATACTCTACTTACGCTTTATTACTTGTTCGACTGATTCACTTGCCATCAAGGAAATCGACCAACAGCTGCAAGGGCATTCATAGCATATAATTCATATATTCCAGCAACAGTTCAGGAGGGAGTTGCATTGTCAGTTGGCCATTGATGGATGTTTATTGCCATTTGTTCCAACAGTTCATGAGCCTTTTCATAAGATTTCATCATAATGGAGCCGCTTGCAGAAGCGTCCACGATTGAACGTGTTTGTCCATCCAGTCCCTTGTAAAATGTTTCCAGCTGAGCCCATTCAATCAATCCGTGTTGTGGGCACCTTCTGAGAAGATCCTTAATCGATCCCATGCTTCATACGTTGATTCACCACATCTTTGTCAGAAACTCATGATATCCTCTCTTAGTTGGGCATTCTTTGTTGGTAGGAAGAATTTTATCAAGAATTTACTCCCTAGGTCATTCCAAGAGGTGATAGAGTTAGCAGATAGGTTGTTCAGCCATGTCCGAGCCTTATCTCGAAAGGTGTCAGGTGTGACTCTTGGAATGACAAATGAGTTGCAGACCTTTATGGATGACTTGAGATGCAGATGAGGGTCTTCATACGTGAGTCCTCCAAAATGCCCGGCTGAATTTAGCATTTGAATTATGACACCTTTAATCTCAAAGTGCCCTACATTGAAGGTCGGGGGCATGATAGCTGAATTGAGTTTGATCAAATCTGGAATCCAAAACTCCATAATGGCTTTGTTCAAATTAGGATTTGGTGGTGGAAGAACCTGATTGTCTCCATTTATTACTTGTTGCTCCCTTTGACCCTGGTTATGATTAGCTGGTATATCTGCCATGTCTACGAGGTCATAGGGTGACTTATTCGCTTCTGCCTCCTGTGCTTTTGCTTATAAGTGCGTTTGATCTCAGGATTGTAAGGCTCAAGATTGACAGAGGGCGAGCTACGCATACACTACAGAATATACCTGAAAATCAAGAAACGAGAAGGGGTGAGCTTTTTTGTATAAAACAAAACTATGCAACAATAAACTTGTAATCACAAAAGGTATTTACAGTCCCCAGCAATGGCGCCAAAAATTATTGGTCCATTTCCTTGATGGCAAGTGAACCAGTCGAATAAGTAATAAAGAGTAAGTAGAGTATCATCCCACAGAGACCGAGATACCGATGATGATACTGCTTTCGAAGAAAGTTATGTGTAAAAAGAAAGGAAACTTATAATTGGTTTGTGTTTTTTTGGTTATAACTATCAAACAAAGAAAATAAACAAATGATCTTTGTCGCAAGAAGATATCTGTTTAAAGATAGGCTGAGCTCAGATTTCATCCTAAGCATATTATTCACCCAGTTTGCCTTAGCGCATTGCTATAGCAATTATGCTACACAACTTCCGCCACAATGTTATCTAGTTAACACACTACTATGCTACACATAAGCTTCTGCGTTCTGTAAGTACAATCCTAGCTATTCTTCTCCCATATTTGTATGGCGATTTTCTAGATCAGATTATCAACCCTAATTAAAGTATGTGGTTATGAGCGGTAGACCCATTCCTGTAGCCTACAATGATAGGTCGAGCCTTGCACCAGCCTTCCCAGTAAACACGGTCTATCAGATGTCTAACCCCAACTCCCTTTCAATAAGCCAAGGCCATTGATCTAGCTCTTAGCTTCCGCTAACCGACAAGAGATTAAAATACTGATAAACAAACTGAATTTATTTAATTAAAGAACTAGTAAATAGGGTTCCTTCTACACTCAAGAATTCATCCTTGCTCAGCCAAAAGAAGTTTAGTTCATGACTGATGAGGAAATCACCAAAACAATTACAGTAGAAATAGCCCATGAAAAGATAAAGTAGAAATTAACAAAATAAATAGAAAGTTTGCTGGAGGAGTCGATGACGTAGGAGATGTCTGTCACATGATGTCTCCACGTCTTCTAGTCTCCATCTCACTATAGGGAAGGATTCTGGGTTTCTTTTGAAGCTCTCGTGCTTCGTGGGTTCTCTCCTCTTCTTTAGAGTCTAGTCGAATAGAAATTTTGTAAACTCCTTCATGACTTCACTTTCTTTTAAGGTTAGCTGTCTTTTCCTTTTATAGTAAGCTTTACTTACGACGTATGTCCAGCGAGTTGGACCTTTCTAAATCCGTCAGGTCCAACTGGTCTACTTTCCAAATTCGGTTGATTGATTCTGCTGGTACTACGGGATTCTCAAAATCTTATCTTCAATCCTTCGCATCTTCTAATTCAATATGTCAGCAATCAAGCCATTGTCTACACGTCCGCCTAATAACCTGCACTTAATTTTCTGAAACAGCCTCGAGGAAAAGCCAGAACATATGGCGCATAGCACTGCTTCACTTACAATGCTATAGCTTTCTGGTTGAATTGTATTGCGGGTACGTCATGGCTTACTCGATGCTATAGCATAGTATCGGCTATGCTATGTGCTTTTACAATAAACCTCAAACTTGCCCTTTTCTTATGCACATGTGTAGGATGATTATGCAATTACCACACTTTATGAGATTTATCATACTTTTCCTTACATGCGTGAATTATGACATATTTTCTTAGATTAGATACAATTAAGTTCATATTCACCATACAAAACAACCACACATTATAGGGAAAATATGACATAAATAGTATTCATAAGGTATATTATTATGGTGTGACATCAATTATTGCAGCATTCAAAAAACATCACATGATCAAACACTATTTATACAATGGTATGATTGGTTGAAAGGCAATAAAATGGAAAATTCAGAGAAAACAAAAAAGAAGATATGTAATCTCTTAGCAGAGTACTCTAATCACAAGTGTAAGAATTGTGATGAAAAAGAAAAAGCAATGCAAGATATTAAAGATCTGGAAGCATTCTCTAAAGAATTGATGATAGAGAGAAAAATAGAAGCTGACAAATATGATTGCTGACAAGTAGAAAAAGAAGAAGTGCAACGTGTAAGGAAGAGATTTTGCCAACATTGTAAATTTTCTATTAAAAAAAAACAGGTGTAAAGTTGTAATATTGTCTTGAGTATTGAAATGCTTTTACGTAAACTTGAAATAATAGCTTGTCCTTTGTAGTCATAGAGTTGTACTAAAAGATAAGAATCCTGAAAAGTATTGTACAAAAGTTTTTAGGCATTATCAATATGTCGAAAGAAGATAGAAAAATTAGAAAAGAGTTGGGATGCCAACTCTCTATATAAAGCCTTGTAACTTTGCATTGTAAGACACATCGAGTTTGAAACTTCACTCAGCTCTCTACTTATCTTTTGCACTCTTGTATCTAGTTTCCTGAGAAATAAAATTTCAACAGTTTAATCATTTCTTTCTTTAGAGAATATTTCAAATTGGTGTGGAACAAATACAAAGTATGAGTTTCTAATTTTCTATAATATTATCAAAAATTTGTTAGTTATGGTCCTGTAATACACACATGGTTATATGTTTAAACAAGGTTAAGATCTGGTTATGATCACATAAAATCATAAGGAAAAATTTAGTTACGCCTCCGGTAGGAAATGAAGGAAGGCTGTGATAATTATGATCTGGAGGAGGAAGGTCTGAGAGATTTATACTCTCTGTAAAAGTATCCCTATATGAAAAAGGACAGGTATCCTTCTATAACTCGGATCATAGTTGGTCAAAATCTGAATTTGATCTATGGAATAAGTGTCATCATACCCATATTTTCTCTGAGTTTATGGTATCAGAGCTATGGATTAATGATAATATGAAACCGAAGTTTGATCCCTTTCAATTGATATTGTTAAAGCTTGTTTTATTTAGCTACCTTTATATATACGGTTGTTTGAATATTTTCTCAAGTATAATATGAAGTTGCAGTAATACCTGATGTCATACCCCTTGTAATTACGACATTTATCAGAGTAATACAGCGAATTTTAATGAGCAACACAGGTATAGAATAGTACACTGATAACTAAAAACATTCTTGGTGATGTACATGAATACATATAGAGTTCTCAAATACAATGATCCATTACATCAGTGCCAGAATATACAGTCCCAAAATAAAAATAGCTAAACAAAACTAAAATCCTACTGCTTCATCTAATGCCTAAACAACAGTCTCATTATTCTGCACTCGTTGCCTTTCCTTTGGAACCTTGTCCGCCACCAAGATCATGTCCAGATCCTGAACCCTTGGAAACATCTGGGATTCAATTTGAACCCCAAAGTAACAATTAATCTCATATACAATATAGGGTTAAATGCCTAATTTGCCCCGGAAGTTTTGCTAAGCGGGCGCTCAGCACCCGGAAGTTTTTTTGGTACCAAATTTGCCTCGGAAGTATTAAAAAGGTATCAAATTTACCCAAAAGTGACGGAAGTCCATGTAGATCGTTAAAATGTGAGGTGGCATGCCACCTCATCAATTAAAAGTATCATTTTTGCCCTGGAAGTTCTCAAGGATCTCCTTCTCTGACTCTAAGTTCGACCTTTTCAAGGCATGACATGTGTGGTCTTTGACTGATTTAATAGTCAAATTTAATATTGGGAGAAAGAAGGGCAAAATTGCTACTTTTGTAAACTTCCGGGTTCAAATTTGCTCCTCAATGAAAACTTCCAGGGCAAAAATGATACTTAACTCTTATTGGGTTTGATGAGGTGGCATGCCACGTGTACACTCAGTTAAATTTAACGGTTAAAATTAACGGAGGGGAAAATTTGCTACCTTTTTCATACTTCCGGGGCAAATTTGGTACCTTTTTCATACTTCCGGGGTAAATTTGGTACCTTTTTCATACTTCCGGGGCAAATTTGGTACCAAAAAAACTTCCGGGTGCTGAGCGCTCCCTTAGCAAAACTTCAGGGGCAAATTAGGCATTTAACCCTACAATATATATACAGTGTATGATGGTTAACCGCAATCATAACGACTCAATTATTAGAGATCAATCATCATAAAGCATATAAAACAACAATAGGTAACACAAGACTACACGCAATATTGCTTACAAACGCAGAACTCAACTTGTCCCGAGCATAGTTATATGCGTTATTGAGAGGGTATGCAGGACTTAACATGTCCCGGGTAGTATTAACTGCAAAAGCGAATCGCTGGACTCCTGGGCATGGTTACATGCAATGTTGATACTATACGCAGGACTTAACTTGTCCCGGGCATGATTACATGCAATACTGATGGTGTACGCAGGACTTAACATGTCCTAGGCCTCAGCGCTGGCAACAACGGGGGTAAAAACCCATAACAACCAAATACATTGCAGACTTCGTATAACGCGTGTTCGCAACACGATTTACAATCAAGTCACTAGCATGCATACAGAATCATACAGAGTATGCGAGTTTAGAATTACTACCTGATTGCTGTATAACTTCTTGAAGCAACTTTGAGTTCCTAGACTATTCTGGGCAATTATATGTTGCTATATTAATGCATTACGGACAATAGTAATTATTTATTCCAACTCTTAACATTCTTAAATGTCATCTAATATATCATACCTAAACATGAAACTAATAAGTCTAAACTATGATCAATATCCCATTTCATACTTGGATATCAAATTGGTCATCATATTCCTTTCCTTACATCATTTTCGCACCTTTGTCTAGAATTTTAACCACTACTTTGAAAAATCATAACTCTTAGCACAAATGTCCAAATGAGGTGATTCTAAAGCCTATGTGATCATTGATGAGTCTATTTTCAAGGAAAAATGCTACCACCAGTCTTAAACACACATATCAGCCCAAAATTCACAATGATCACACACTGCCCAGATTTTCGTTCTAGATTCATAGGTCATATTCAAAAATTCATATCTCTATGAATAAAAATCTAAATTTAACAAATGACCTATCAAATTAAAGCTTATTATGTCTAATTTAATTTTAAAAAATTTCAGGGCAATTAGACACCATTTAATTAGTCAAAAACACGAAACCATCCGACTGTCTTGCTGGAAACAAACACAGGGCAGATTTGTGGTTTTGCATACTTTTAATTCGGATGCTCCTAAATTCATATTCTTATTACTACCCTACACAAAAATATCCTCTAGACACATTGGAAGCATTAGATTAAACAAAATCCACCTCCTTCATGCTCAAACAAGGTATGACGAACAGGGGAGACATCATATTCATGAAATTCACCTATGTCATCCCAATACTATTTAACATAAAACTATTCCAATATTTCCAGTGTAATATCCCAAATTTTGGACCCTAAGAATTGAGAATAAGCCTAAAATATGTGGATGACTAGGCCCAGTTCGAGAAGAGTCCTAAGAATGTCGAGAGTTAGGAAGTCTCTTTGGGACTAAGTAACTCAGCCATACGGGTCAGTAGACCTAGTATGAATAAGCTGTGAAATTAAAGTGTCAATGAAAAAAGGGCACAAAAGACCTATACAGAGTAAATCCGGTAGAAAAGATGCCATCTAACTATGTCCTGAGGTATAGGACAATTATTTGAGCGAAAATATGCCGATATAAGTAAGTATATGACATTTTTAGGGCAGTCATGGGTGCCCTGCGTTTTTGAAGGAAATAAGAAGGGAAGAGAGAGAGAGAGAATGTGTATCTGGACCAAGTGTAGGAGGAAAAGTCAGTAGTAGTGTTGATTTGTCGGACACGTGGCGTTTCAGGGTCAAAAGTTGGATTTTCGGGTAACACGTAGTATGAGGCGGTTATGAGATATTGGAATATGGGCTTCTTGCTCCCCAAGGCACTATATTCTATCCACCTGTGGTTAGGGAGAAGAGACTGATGATCCGGGCCCACACAAGTCTCACAGAGTGGCACGAGTTACGAGGAAAGGTGTAACCAGCAAAAGGTAGCTAAGCGGGACCGGTTTGGGTGTTCCGGTGACGGGCCCAGACCCCTGGACATGAGAGGATGAATTTGGTGGGCCCAGAGGAGAGAGAAAGTGTCTTGGAGAAAAAGAAAAAAAGGTCACATCATGTAATAATGAAGAGAGAAAAAATAAAATAATCAAGATTGATCTGGACCACATACTTGAATCTGATGTGGCAAGGTGAAGGACATGTAATTATGACATCACATGGGCATTAATGACACAATCTTGGGTAGATTTAATGGGCCCCACTGACTTGGAGAAGAAGCAGAGCAAAATGATCATTTTACCCTTGAAGTGTTATTTTAATTACTAGACAAAAACATACCCCTAAAGTAACCATCAAGGGCAATCTTGGAATTTGAATTTTAAGGGCTAAGATGGAGCCACATGTCCTGGACCAGAAGACTCTAGAATTCCCTAGATAAGAAGACTCTGGAATGTCTTGGAGAAAAAGTTGGCGAAAATGACCATTTTACCCCCTGAGGTGTCATTTAACCATTGGACAACTTCTCTAACCTTGGAGTCTATATAAGGGCACCTCCTCCCCTCATTTCCACCTGCCCAAGGATGCGCTCAAGGTGAAGAAGGAGGGTGACCAGCTGAAGCTCTTGGTTCGAGGAGTGAAGGAAGTCATACGCAACCGAAATTCCAAGGTAAGCCCTTAACCGACAACTTAGAAATTCTTGCTTCTGCCCTATAGTGTTTTTGTGGAATTGCTGTAGGATTTTGGTATTTTTGAGGTATCCATTGAGTACAAAACGTGATTTTTTATGGGGTTAAGTCAAGGTTACCATTTTCACACCCGAAAATGCCTAATACGTTAAACTATGCAAATCTGCCAATACTGTGATTTCTGGACGACAAAGACAAGTCGGTAGTTTTAAAATAGTAAATGAATTCCGTTTGCTCTGAAATTTAACAGTCAGACATTAAACTTCCTAAGGTTCACTTTGATGTATAATTTTGTTTCATTTGGATTTTCCAACCTAGAGTTCTTTAAGGTTGAAAATGACCTAAAACCTGGACTCTGTCTCGGACCAGTGGCTAATGTTTGGGAACAAGGACAAGTTTAGAACCCAGATGACTTTGGTAATTATTTTTCCTATAAAATAGACATCCTAAGGGTTCCATGGCCACTTATTTCATGTCGATATGAGTTTTTTAGAATTTATTAAAAATCGTCAAAGTTGGATCAGCGTTTTTGAGAAATTCTGATGGTAGGCGTAATACATGAAACTTGAAGCAAAGTTTGAATATGTGATTAAAAGTATAATGTTTGATGTATTTAGGGTGATAGAACGTGTGGGACGTATCTCCGACGGCAAGGGAAGAGTTCATTATTTTACATGGCATGCAAGGTATTAACTGTTGACTTGCATACTCTATGTTGCTCTCGCATGTGTGTATTATAACGAGGTAGGAGTTGGACTGTAGCACCCAGTGGACTGTGTGTCCTTGGGTTGCTGCTGAAGTAAAAGGAATACTTATCAGGCTGTGGTGCCTATTGGACTGTGTGTCCTTAGGTTTCCGTCACGTACGGAGGGCATGTATATCGGGTTGTAGTGCTTATAGGATTGTGTGTTCTTATGTTTTGCTACAGTACCGAGGTATATGAGGTATGTAGGGCCTATGTGACTGTGTGTTCATAGGTGGCTACTGAGATCTCAAGAGGGGTCGGTAGGGGACTGCAGCCCTGACTATCGAGGTCCTTAGCGCTATGGTACCAGGGGCTTGTCTTGACCAGGCAGTCCTGCAGTTTGTTGTGCTAGAGGCAGATGTGATTTACCCTTATTGAGCCAGAGGCAGATTCATACATGCCAGTATTGTGCCTGAGGCAGATTTATTTCCTGATTGTGATTTGCATTGCATGTATTGTATACATATTGTATATGAGTCTAACAGTTACTCTGGGGTTCAATATTGAACTCCAGTCTGGTTCAAAAGATATAGGTGTGAGGTAGTAGCGGCTGGAGGACTTGAAGAAGGTAGGGCTTGATGCGGAAGGATGAAGAAATAAAGGATGGCCTGTTGCTTTTTGTACTTCTATATTTGGGATGATTGTATGACTTATATTCACTGTTCAGTATTTATTTTGGACGATTGTACCCTTAACCCTACGGGGACTACTTTATGTACTTGTTTGTACCTTTACCAGTATATTGTAAGTTTTCCAAACCGATTATATGCTCTGTTGTGCACACTTTGATGTTTGTTAAAAGCAAAAAAATTAACAAGGAAAGGTAATAAGTGAAAAGGATCCCTCTAACCCGCCACTCGAAAGGGCGAGGCCGGTAGGGGTATAACATCCAGCACCTATATTCAGCATAAAACCAAACAAAACTCCTCTGGACTATGAAAAAAGATTCAAGCTCGTCTTCCATACAACATTATTCAATCATACAAGCGATGAAGTGAAAATACAATCTATATTCTTTTATCCCATAACGTTTTCTTGCACTATTATATAGTGTTCTTCATTTCCCCACTCCAAAACCAGATTTTCAGCCCATCCATATCACCATTAAAGGTAAGAAATAAGGATGGGAAGAGGTCTAAAAGACTCACCTTAGCCAAGAATCAAGCTTGCAAATAGATTCCACTCCTCTTTCTTCGGTGCTCCCGGTCGGACTTGTCCTCCTGCTCTCACTCGCTCTTTCGGTTGCTGGAGGTATCTGGTGATGAGTGCAGATTATGCCATGTTTTCCCTATATTTCATGACTAAATTGTATGACGAATAAGAGCGCAAATTGCAAATAACTCAAGCAAAAAGGTAGGTATTCATGATATAAGGAACTGAGGAATGGAAACCATTTACATCTGAAAAACATGTGCTAAGGAAGGAGCAAGTTACATTGTCTCTAGGAAGAACGCACAGCAGAGCTGATACTATGCTATAGCATTCCAACAACAGCTCGAATTGCAACTAAAGGCATAAGGAAGCTATAGCAAGGTAAAGAATGTGATGCTATGTGACATATTTTCTGACCTTTTTATCTAGCTGATTTCAGGAATGGAAATAAAAGGTTGAGGCCAACAGGTAGATTGCAGATATAATAGAAGATACAAAGGATCAAAAATGAAAGATTTGAAGAATCCCGTAGTATCAGCAGAATCAATCTACAAACAGAATATATGATAGATCACAACAGATTTGGAAAGCCCGACTAGCCTAACTTGCATCACACGGAAGTATGAATATAAAAAGGAAGCAGCGAGTCAACCTTAAGACAAGTCGGAGAAGAGCCAACACGAGAATACACATTCCGGCGACTCAAGAGAAGAGTGAAAGGTTTCACTAGCACGAGAATTCCAGGAAAACCCAGCATCCTTCCTAAGCAGCAAGACGGAGGGAAGAAGACGTGTAGCAGTGACGTAACAGGGCTTCACCCACGCCATCGGAACGTCGTCAAGCTTTCTATTTTTCATTTACTTTCAATAGTTAGAGCATGGGTCATTCTGTTATTGGCTGTTTTGTGTTTCCTTCGTCGATCATGAACTAACTTTCGATGGCCGAACAAGGATGAATCCTTAAGCGTATATGAACCCAGTTGCAAGTTTTTAATTAAAGATTCGATTTGCGTATCAGTAGATTAATTACTATTCGGTTAGAGGAATCTAAGGGCTAGATCTGTGGTCTCAGCTTACTGGCAAGGAGTCGAGGCTAGACTTCTGAGAAACAGTGTTTGCTAGTTAGCCGGTGCATTGCTTGACCTATTTATTGTAGGCTTCAGGAATGGGTCTACCTCTCATAACCAGTACACCCTGAGAGTAATGCAGATAAAAGCTAGAAAGTTGCCGTAGGAATATGGAAGGAGTATAGTTAATATCAAATGTATCGGACGCGAAGCTTCGGTAGATCATAGCGGTGGGTTAATCGAATAACTTTGCGCTTAGTAACTATGTTGTAGCAATTGCGGAAGCTCAGGCAAGATAGATGCTATAGCATTGGGTAAAGCAACTGGGGGAATTATGCACTAAAGGAGGAGTTTGAGTTCAGCCTAATTTCTCGCTGATATCCTCTTCGAATTACTTTGTTTAATTCTATTCTTAGTATAATCACCAAAAACCTCTCAAACCCATTACATCTACCTTCTAGTTGCAACTATCATAGCAATTGAGCGTCACTCTCTGGTATCTCAGTCTCTGTGGGATGATACTCTACTTTCACTTTATTACTTGTTCGAGTGGTTCACTTGCCATCAAGGAAATCGACCAACAAGTTTTTGGCGCCGTTGTCGGGGACTGTTGATACCCTTATTGACGACGCCCCTTTTGCTTAATAGTTGTGATTTACGTAACAAAAAGCTCATTTCTTTCTGTTCTTGATTTTCAGGTACATTCTGTAGTGCATGCGCAATTCGCCTTGAGTCAACCTAGAGCCTTACGATCCGGAGATAGAACGCACTTACAAGTAATAGCGCAGGAAGCAGAAGCGAAGAAGTCAACTGTTTAGCTCAGCAAGCATGGCAGATATGCCGGTTAATATAGAGCAGAATCAACGAGAGCAGATACTGCAGAACGGGGACAACCAGGTCCCTCCACCTCCAAACCCAGATGCCAACAGGGCCATCATGGAATTCAGAATTCCAGATCTAAACAAATTGAATTCAGCAATCACACCGCCAACATTCAATGTAGGGCACTTTGAAATCAAGGGATTCATGATTCATATGCTGAATGCAGCCGGGCAATTTGGAGGACTTCCATCCGAAGATCCACACCTGCACCTCAAGACCTTCATGGAGGTGTGTGACTCCTTCGTCATTCCAGGAATCCCATCCAACGCTGTCCGGATTAAATTGTTCCCATTTTCACTAAGGGACAAGGCTCAATAACCAGCCTGCCAATTCCATCACCACGTGGAATGATCTGGGGAGTAAGTTCTTGCTCAAATTCTTCCCACCTACTAAGAACACTCAACTCAGAGGGGATATCACCAACTTCCAACAAAAAGCTGGTGAATCCACCTACGAAGCTTGGGACGATTTAAAGACCTCCTCGAAGATGCCCTCGCACGGTCATGCGAATGGGTCCAGATTAGAGACATTTTACGGGGGCTCGATGGCCAAACACGATCCATTGTAGACGCCTCCTCGGGAGGATCCATCCTAATTAAGTCTTATGAAGAAGCTCATGGTCTATCGGAGCGTATGGCCATGAATGACCATCGGTGGCACCCGAAAGGGCTACAACATCCCGAACCGGGAATACATGAATTGGATGCTATGACTGCCCTCACGACTCAAGTGTCATCTCTGACTAATATGGTGAAGGGACTGACCCTTCCACCAAGCAACACTTCACTACAACCATCTCAAGTAGCTTGTGTGTACTGTAGCGGAGAACACTCTCACTCTCAGTGCTCCACCAACCCTGAATCCGTAAGCTTCGTCAACAACTTCAACAGGTGAAGTAACACCAACAATCCGTACTCAAATACTTACAACCCTGGTTGGAGGCAGCATCCCAATTTCTTATGGAGCTCTCAAAGTCCACAAGTAGCGGGACAAGCATCAAGCCCACAATACTCAAACCGAGTATCAAACCCGCCAGGGTTTACCCAACCAAGACAAGCGCAAGGGGCCGAAGCGACCCTCGATTCTATGTTGACCTTTCTAAAAAAATACATGGAAAAAAATGATGCGGTCATTCGAATCAGCAGTAACCCCGAGGAATCTCGAAAATCAAGTTGGACAACTAGCTACCGCACTTAACAACGAGACCCTCGGGATCCCCGCCCGGACACCGAAGTCCCCGGATCCAAGGAAGGGAAGAAGTCAAACTGATAGAGCTCCGAAGTGGTAAAAGCCTAGAACCCATAAAGGCAACCAATCAACCTATAGTTGCCACCAGTCCGCACTATGAGAAATCTAAAGAAAGGACGGAACGTACAAAACAACTCCCTAAAGATGAGCAGAGTCAACCAAGCCCGCCACAACCGGAACAAAATCTCAGCACAACCACATTGCTTCCGGATGCAGCGTTGGGAGATCACGCGTAGCACCCAACAAAGAAATGCTACGGCATCACCATCAAAGCACAATCGTGACCTTGGTCCCTCAAAGATGCCAAGGCAACCCCCACCTTTCCCACAAAGGTTACAGAAACAAGGCCAAGAGAAACAATTCAAGAAATTCCTCAACATGTTGCGGCAATTGCACATCAATATTCCTCTGGTGGAAGCCCTACAACAATTGCCCAGCTATGTAAAATTTATGAAGGAAATTCTGTCTAAAAAGAGAAGGCTGGAAGAGTTCGAAACCGTAGCATTAACCCAAGACTGTAGTGCTATGCTAACAAATCGGCTACCTCCAAAATTAAAGGATCCTGGCAGCTTCACAATCCCGTGTGCCATTGGACCTCAATATTCCGGGAAGGCTCTGTGTGATCTGGGAGCCAGCATAAACCTCATGCCCATGTCAATCTTTAAACAATTGGCAGTTGAGGAGGCTAGACCTACAACAGTTACACTGCAACTAGCCGACCGCTCCATTGTTCTACCAGAAGGAAAAATCAAAGATGTTTTGGTCAAGGTAGACAAGTTCATCTTCCCTGTAGACTTCATTATCCTGGACTTTGAAGCAGATCGCGAAGCCCCAATTCTACTAGGCAGACCATTCATGGCAACTGGGCGTACGCTGATTGATGTGGAGAGAGGAGAGCTTACTATGCGCGTAAATGACGATCAGGTCACCTTTTCAATCCTTAAGACTACGAGAGTCAAAGATCAAGCTGAGAAGTACCTAACTCCTGAAGATGACGGCAAAAGATCTAAAGAAGTAGGGAGCCATCCTGCACTGCTACAGCATTAAAATTACTATAGCAAAGTCTGGCTGAAGACTTTAAAGCAAGCGCTATTGGGAGGCAGCCTAGTTCGTAGCCTTAAAAAAAAGGGAACGGGTCCAGCAGGTTCCATGCTACAACAATCTACAAGGCAGTATGGCGTCAGAACTACAACACAGAAGGGCTCACGGAACGCTAGTCAGGTACGCCCCCACCTCTACAATAAATTATCCAGCGTTCCTTTCTGGGCGTGACACTCTCCCCCACCTAATCCAGTGACGTCCTCGTCACTGTACAGGCTCTTGTGTTCCTTTCGAGACACCTTATGTTGCTGAGGAAGGAGATTCACCATCGCCTTGTCTCCTGCTTGGTATTCAAAGACTCGTTTCTTCCTATCCACAACCTTCTTCCTCCTCCTGGCCATTTTGCCCACGAAGGATCTCGTCACTTCAACTTTCCGGCTCAATGTATCACCCATTACATTAGCCATACCAACTCCATACTCCATCCCGCGATCCACCTCTCGTCTAGGCGGCAACCTCTCCTGGAGTCTTGGTGGCAAGAGGTCTTCATTCCTCTTTAGGACAGGGGGAAGATTCCCTCGATCCTCCACATCAGGATCCACCACCTTCAAAGCCGCAAGGTAGGTAACTTCCCCGCTCCCAAGTCCCTTCTCCACCTGCATAGCCGACAAGTGAACATCCCGATCGTTGCTTGTCGTAGGTACTGTGCAACCAATCCCCTTTTCAAGGAAGCACAATCAATCTTCACCCGGCAAGAGGACTACTTTTGCCTTGCGCAAAAAGTCCAAACCCAATACCACATCGAAATCATCCATAGGGGCAACCGACATATCCACGGCCCCCTTCCACGTACCAATGCATAGCTCCACTCCACGAGCTACGCCCTCAAGGGGTTTGGCAGAGGTGTTGACAGTCTTCCACCATCCACTTCGTGCCTAGGTAACTGAGAGACCAACTCTCTTAGCCTCTTCCGGAGTAATGAAGTTATGGGTTGCCCCGGTGTCCAACATCACCTTCACTGGCTTCCCGTTCAACGTTGCCCCCACATGCATGAGGCCTTTACTCCTTGGAACAGGTTCCCCATGTTTAGCTTTCAAGGCATTTAGGATTCTGAGAGATCCCATTTGCATGCTCGGCTCCTCCTCGTCAGGTCCATCTTTCCCTTCAACGATGGCTGACAAGCTACCAAGCTTCAGACACTTGTTCATGTAATGTGGCCCTTTGCACACGTAGCAGCTTATTGTCCTCTTCTTCTCTTCAGATGTGTTCCTATGGAAGGGTTTTCTATTTCCTCCCTTAATGAACTCCTTACCCTTGTCTTCCCCACCGTTCCCATGATTGGGTTCAGAAGACTTAGGTCCGAAAGACTCACCTTTTTCCCCCTTCTGATAATCAGTGAGACTTTCCGCAATGGCAATGGCTTCATCCACAGTCGTCACACCACGCCGTTGGAGCTCATGTTTGGTCCAATTTTGAAGACCATCTACGAAGTAGAACAATGTCTCCTTGCTGCTTAGATTAGGGATTTGCAATGTGAGGGCAGTGAAGTCCCTTACATAATCCGAAATAGAGGTCTTGTGCTTAAGTTCCCTCAACTTCTTTCTAGCCACAAAGACCACGTTCTCGGGATAGAATTGCTTCTTTAGTTCCCTCTTGAAGTCCTCCCATGTTTCAATCGTGCAAAGGCCCCTCTCCATGTCTACATGCTTCCTACACCACCACAACATAGCATTATCAGTAAGGAACAAGGAAGCAGTGCATACCTTAGTTATGTCGTTGGCCAAGTTTAGGCTCTCAGCATATCTCTCCATTTTCCATAAGAAGTTCTCAACCTCCTTGGCATCACGAATGCCTTGAAATTCCTTCGGCTTAGGGAGATCCAACCTCACCTCCCTTGCTCCACTGGTACCACCCACCAACGGAGTCTTTGTTTGTCTCTCTAAAGAACTCTTTAGAGAGTTAAGCTGCCCTTGCATGGCGGTAATGGCATCCATTACCTTTGCCTCGAGTCGCCTCATGGACTCGACTCGTTCCTCCTCGACATTGAGGTGCAAATCAAGATCCGACCTCAAGTTGTCTAATTGGCCCAGGGTGTGGGTTTCAAGTGTCTCAAAGTCACCTTCCACCTTGTCCACCCTATTAGCCACCCCGTGTAAGGCCTCCTCCAAAGCCTCCACCTTTACCATCAATGTGGCAATATCCGCAGCTTGGTGTGGCTTACTTGATCCCTGGGTCTTCTTTGCCCCATGAGCAAGTTGGGTCTCTCTACCCCTTTCTTCTCCAGCAACAACAACTTCCTCAGTCATTCCTGACATTCTCGCCTACGAACCACGTTCACAGCTTTGAACCTAGCTGCTCCGAACCAAAGCTCTAATACCACTTTGTCACGGCCTTGGACTTAATCTCCCAATTACCGTGCCGGCCTTAGCTTGATCACTCCTCTCGATCTTTGCTAAGTTAGCCGAAACCTCACGAGTAGGCAAAGAACACAAAGACTAAGAGAACTTTAGAGAGAGAAAGAGAACTTAGAGAGAGAAGCTCTTGAACAACTGTAATACCCGGATTTTAGCAAATCTGGAATTCTTGAGATAAGAGAAATTAATGAATATTTTGATGAAGCAAATTCATGAGTTTACAACTATTATAGAAAATTGTTATAATTGTCGAGTAAATTGTCGAAAAAGTTACGTAAAAATCGATGAACAAGAATGACTAAAAATGCAATAATGGTGATAAAAACAGTCTAAAAATATTATGATAAATACTAAAAGATCATGAAAGATTATGAGAAAATTATGGGAGTATTATCTTTAATTATAAGAATTTAATAAATTATTTCAGAGGAAATAATATGAAGAAATGTTTAAAAAGCATTCCAACCATAAAGTAACTTTATGGTGTAAACATTTTTAATATTTTACATAGGATATAAAATGACAATGTCAAGTATGAAGTTTGTAAGATAATAATATACTGTAAATTATAAAATTATCAACCATTGGTAAGAGAATGATTAGATAATTACTATCTAATTGATTCAAGAAAAACAAGAGAAATATAGAAAGTTTAGTTTATCCTTAATTAAGAGATTAAGGTTTGGTAATTAGCATAAAATATACTTACTAATTATGATAAAAAGGATTAAGGAAAAAATTGGTAAAGATAAGTGTATGAAGAAATCTAATCCTAAAAAGATCACTAAACGAAGAATTTAGGCTCGATTAAGCCTTAACGAAGGCGAGGGTAAAACAAGAATTTTTGGTAAAAAATATTATATTTTTAAAAATGGAAAAAGTTATGAAAAAATAATTAAAACTGAATTTTAAAATGGAGGGGCCGAAATTCTTGGTATTTTTAATTAAAATGAATTGTTTAAATAATTAAAAGGATAATTAGAATAAAATAATAATATAATGCGGTGAGTCGCTTATAGGCGGGCCGAGGGAAAAGTTAGAAATAAATTCTACAGTAAAACGAGAGGTAAAAGTCTTTTCGACTGATCAAATTAAGAACAAGTGAATTTTTACACGAAGAAAGAATTTACCAGGACGTTGATTTCAAAGAACCGAAAACCCTAATTCCTAATTAGACGGAAAGTCGATCGAGATAGAGTAGAGTCGAGATAGGCAAAGTGAGAACCTATAGAAACAATTGCGTGTTTTCAAACACGGGGTTAAGTTAGGCAACAACTGGACGTTTTACGATTCTGAATTGTTGTCCGAGAAGTTGGTTCTATCGGAAGCAATTTCCGTAATCGGACGCGTTTGTCCGAATATCTTCCGACGCACCGAGAATACCTGGATATGATAAAAAATAGGATCCAAATAGATAATATGAAAGAGGATGAAAAGACCTTCAAAGTTACACGCCCGGATTTTTGAGTTTCGCGCAATCGCGCGAAAACGGACATCGATCGGTAGCTTTATCGAAATGCCGGAGGCCATAAAGCAAGAGCCATCATTGGATGACAAATCATCCTTTGAATTTTTGGACCCTTGGACGTCGGCCAAGAGCATTGGAGGGCCAAGATTGCTTCTCCCAAAACTTTAGATCTAACGGTCCAGAAACAAAGCAGAAAATTCCCGATACGTCCTGAATTTTCTCTATAAATAGCCCTCCCCTCTTCTTGAAAATTCACACCATTCTTCTCTCTTCCTTGGCCGAAACTTAGAGTGAGAAGCTCTGCAAAAATTCTGCCTAGCTCCGAGTAAGTTCTTCTGTCCTTAGCTTTTAGTTTCCGTAGTTCTTTCGGTAGTTATAGTAGAACTGTTGTTTTGATCTAGGAAGACAAACTCGAGTTTGTCACTTATTAACTCGAGTTTGCTCCTATTTCAAAATGTTGTCCAAAGCTTAATCACGATGATCTTTTCTAGAAAGAACCAAAGTTACGTTTGAGTTTCCAAACTCAAGTTTGGCTCCTGAGTAAAAGTTGCAAACTCCAGTTTGCTTGAACAAACTCGAGTTTGTATCGCTCAGTTTGAAAATCAGCTTTCTCGAATTTGTGAAATCTTTATGTATTATCTAGATACTTCTTATCATCACTCATTACTATTCTTAACTTTGTTTAATCAGTTTGTTAGTGAGTTTCAGATGATTAAAAAGTGTTTTAGAATGAGGATTTAACATAAAGCAAAATATGACGTCAGCACATTTATTGCAAGTCCAAAAAACCTTGCACCCTTTTGGCAAATCATTCCCTGAACTTTGCAAAGGATTAAATGTCGACTTCCCCCCATAGAAACATCATCTTCCAATGGATTTATTTCAAGGGAAGTCAACCAAAACATCTGAGCACTTGGATTAACTGAAAGCTAGAGAGAGAAAGGACCAAGTTTTACCTAACAGCTAGATTAATGTCTCCAACAGTTACATTAATTATTCCAACGGTCATTTAATGCTTCCTTCATATATAAGCTGAAGCATTCAAGTCTCTACAACAACCAACTTATAGAAAATGAAAAGCTATCAAGTGTTCACCTGCATTTAGTGTTTTCACCTACTAGTAAAATATCTTTTGATACATTGTACTTCAGTGCTTATTTTATCTGCTCTTTTAAAGAGTATATCATTGAATAACATTTATTCTAAGAATCTCAAGTCGTGGGACTGTAAGATTGGGATTATCATTTTACAACTTGTAAAGGGGAGTGTATCCTAGTGAGAGGATAACTTTCGAGCGTAGAGTGTGTAACTGATTTTGTGAGTTAGTGAAAATCCCAAAGTGTCTGGGGACTGGACGTAGGTCAAGAGTTAAGACCAAACCAGTATAAATCCTGTTGTGTCATTCTTCTTTACTCTTCCTCTGTTTGTCCATGTTTTGCTGTTTGTGTTTGGTGTCTTTAAAAAGAAATTTTTAAAAATCTCCAATTCACCCCCCTCTTGGTGATTTGCTCCATTTACATTTGGTATCAGAGCAAGGTCTACTCTAAAGAGCTTAACAACTTGAGAAGGATCATCATGGACGAAATTCTACCTGATGGAGCTTCGATCAACAGACCACTGGGCTTCAATGGAGAGCACTACTGCTTTTGGAAAGCCAAATTCAAAGTCTTTGTATTGGCTTCTGCATATGGCCTATGGAGGGTGTTCGAGAGGCCTATGAAAGGTGTTCGAGAGGCCTATGGAAGGTGTTTGAGAGAGGAAATGAGTATATGATCAACATGTTCAAGTAAGAAGATTATACTCAGTCATAAGGGTATTAACTTTATTCTCCTTGATTCCAGTCGTCCCTTTATGTGCTATTTCAATAGCATCTCACATAGCTTGCTGCATTAGGAAAAGTATATGATCAACCTGTTCAAGTAAGAAAAATCTTGAACATTCCTAGCAAGGAATGGGAAGCCAAGGTTACTCCAATCGAAGAGGCTCGTGGAGAGTCAATGGCTTCAGTGGCAGCCTTGTTTGGCAGCTTGTCAGAGTATGAAGGAAAGATCAAGTTCGAAAGGGACTTGATGAGATTAATGGCAAGAACAAAGGATTGCTCTCAAAGCATCAAAGAAGTAAAGGAATCAGATGATGATGAAGATGTGGACAAAGATGAAGAGCTAGGCATGATGGTCCAGAGATTCAAGAAATTCTCTAATAAGGACCAAGGATTCAGAAAGTTTTACAAGGGTAGCTCCAGAAGATGAAGATGAAACTGATGAGGAAGAAAGAGCCAACATCTGTCTTGTGGCTCAAGAAGAGGAATCAAAAAATGAAGAGGTAAACGATTCTAAACCAACCTTTGATAAGTTGCTATCTGAATATAATTTTCTTCATACTGAATTTCGAAATATTGCAAAAGAGCTTCTTGTTTCAAAAAGAAAAATAAAATCTTTGGAAGAACAAATTCAAAATTCTTCTTCTACTCCAACTTCTACTTGTGAAAACATTTCTGAAAAAGTTTATGAAAAAGTTTCAGAAAAATTTGTGACAATTGTTGTGTTTTGGAAAAATGAAATATTTATCTCACAAAAGCACTTGAGAAGTTCACTCAAGGTAGTGAAATGCTCAATGTTATTTTAAAACAGCAAAGGTTTACAAATGACAAGCCAGGAATTGGTTATAAACCTGATTTTGATAAAAGGAAAGGCAAAAAGAAATTAGGAGACAAATCTTATATGAACTATTTTTGAAAAATCGTTCATTCTTCTAACCCTTTTGCTCGTTGCAATTATTGCAATCATAAAGGTCATACTACTTCTTCCTGTTTTCATAAAAAAGAAAGATAGAGAAACCTGTAGGCAATTATCAATGGGTGCCTAAAGGATCCTATAAGGTTCCTAAGACGCAAACTAACCCAAAAGGACCCAAGAAAAGATAGGTACCTAAGACTTGATCTTTTGTATTTTGTAGGTTTGTCTAAAAGCATCGAAATCCAACAAATGGTACATTGAAAGTGGATGCTCTAAACATATGACGGGAGACCAATCTAAGTTTGCTTCAATCAAGCCTAAGAATAGTGGCAAGGTGACCTTCGGTAGAAACCAATCCGGAAGGATTGTTAGAATTGGTGAAGTTGGAAACAACGAAGGACCTCAAATCAAAGATGTCTACCTTTTGGAAAGCCTATGCCACAACCTCCTCAGTGTGAGCCAAAGTACGGATAAAGGTAACTTAGTTATCTTCAATTCAGAGGAATGCTTGATTGTGAACAAGGATGTTCTCTCTCAAGACAACATTAAATCTAAAGCCTTATTCAGGGCTCCTAGAGAATGTAACTGTTATACCCTTAGTCTCTCTAGAAATAGTCCTGTTTCTAAAAAATGTTTTATTGGTAATTTGGATGAAAGTTGGCTATGGCATAAGCGATTAGCTTATGTGAACATGTTCCAACTTAATAAGTTGCTGAAAAAGGATTTGGTTATTGGTTTACCAAAACTTCATTTTAAAAATGACATGATTTGTGATGCTTGTCAAAAAGGTAAACAAACCAAATCATCTTTCAAATATAAAAATGAAATTTCAACTAATAGACTTCTCTAACTACTTCATATGGATTTAGTTGGACTAGCTAGAGTAAAAAGCCTTGATGGCAATCTTTATACTTTGGTCATAGTTGATGATTTCTCTAGATTTGCATGTACTATATTTTTATCTTCCAAAGATGAAACATTTGATTAGTTTTTTTTTTGCCAAGAAAGTCCAAAACGAGAAAGGTTTCTCTATTGCAGGAATTCATACTGATCATGGTAGAGAATTCGAAAATTATGCCTTTAGTGAGTTTTGGGATAATATGGGCATTGATCACAACTTCTCAGCCCTAAGGACTCCTCAACAAAATGGTGTTGTGGAGAGGAAGAATAAAGTCCTCACTGAGATGGTAAGAGCAATGATAAATGAGAACTCTACCTCCCAAGTGTTTTGGGCTGATGCTATGAATACGGCTTGCTATATCTTGAATCGGGCATATCTCCATAAGAAGTTGAACAAAACACCCTATAAGCTGTACAAAGTAAGGAAGCCCAATCTAGCTCCCTTGCATGTTTTCGGCTGCAAATGTTTCATCTACAATAATGGTAAGCATAACTTGGGAAAGTTTGATTCCAAGGTAGATGAAGATATATTTTTGAGTTATTCAAATAGAAGTAAATCTTATAAAGTCTTTAATACTCGTACTCGTATTGTTGAAGAGTCAACGCATGTTGTGTTCTGTGAATCCAAATCTGATAAGCCCTTGGATGATAATGAGGAAATTGTTTTCAAGAATCAATTCTTTTTGAAAACTAATCATGTCTCTACTGAAAATGTTTTTGATGCCGATCTTCAAAACTCTTGCGAAAATTCTGATCAATCTCAGCCTAAAGCTTGGAAGTTCATAAGGAATTATCCTTTGGACCAAGTAATAGGTGATGTAAATCAAGGTGTAAGGACTCGAAAAAGTACTTTCAATGAAGTTACATTTTCTGCCTTTAAATCAGAGATTGAACCCTCTAAGATTGATGAAGCCCTTTCAGACAATGATTGGGTTATCGCAATGCCAGAGGAATTACATCAATTTGATAGAAATCAAGTTTGGGACTTAGTACCTAGGCCTAAAGACCATCCGGTCATTGGCACTAAATGGGTATTTAAGAATAAATGTGATGAATCTGCAATCATTGTCCGTAACAAGGCAAGATTGGTTGCAAAAGGCTATAATCAAGAAGAAGGAATTGATTATGAAGAAACTTATGCTCCAGTGGCAAGATTGAAAGCTTTAACGGTTCTTCTAGCCTTTGCTTATGTCAAAGGATTCAAGCTATATCAAATGGATGTAAAAAATGCTTTTCTAAATGGTTTTATTCAAGAGGAAGTTTATGTTGAACAACCTCCTGGTTTTCAAAGTGATCATCATTTAGATCATGTTTATCGTCTCAAGAAAGCCTTATATGGTCTTAAGCAAGCTCCTAGAGCTTGGTATGAGCGATGAAGCAAATTCCTTCTAGATCAAGGATTTGTTAGAGGGAAAGTAGACACAACTCTCTTCATAAAGATTAATAAGCTTAATGAAATACTAATTGTTCAAATTTATGTTGATGACATTATTTTTGGTGCTTTTAATGATGTTTTGTGTGAAGAGTTTGCTAAGAATATGCAAGGAGAATTTGAGATGTCTATGATGAGAGAGTTGAATTATTTTCTTGGTCTGTAAATCAAGCAAAAGAAGAATGGCATCTTCATATCTCAAACCAAGTATCTTAATGATCTCTTGAAGAAGTTTGGTATGAACCAATGCAATGGAGTTGATACTCCAATGAGCTCAACCACTTCCTTGGATGCTGATGAAGAGGGCAAGGACTTCAACATTACAAGATATAGAGGAATGATTGAATCATTGCTCTATCTTACTGCAAGTTGCCTTGACGTCCAATTCAGTGTGGGAATGTGTGCAAGATTCCAATCCGCTCCCAAGGACTCTCATGCCTAAAATGTGAAGAGAATCTTCAAATATCTTGCTGACACAAAAAATCTTGGGTTGTGGTTTCCCAAAGGTCCACCTAAGCATCTGGTAACATATTCAGATTTAGATCATTCCGGATAGAAAGAGTATGGGCAATGTCAGTTCCTTGGTGGCTCACTTGTCTCCTGGTTCAGCAAGAAGAAAACAATCGTCTCTGTGTCATCAACTAAAGTTGAATACATTGCTGCATCAAGTTGGTGTGCACAAGTCCTATGGCTCAAGCAACAACTTCTGGATTTGGGACTTTACTTCAAATAAATTCCAATTCTTTGTGTTAATACCAGCACAATAAGCTTGGCGAAGAATCCAATGCAACATACTCACACCAAGCATATTGATGATAGACATCACTTCATAAGACACCATGTTCAGAAGAAGGATGTCAAGGTTATGTTCATCCTAACTTATCTTCAACTTTACTCTTGACTAAATGTGAATGACGATGTGAGGGATGATGCCTGCACGGTGTCCAAATATAAAAGGTAGATCACTTGATCAACTCAATTAGTTCTGGGGCTGCAGAGCATTGCTAGTGTCTTATGAGGTCATTAAATAAATTGGGCCCGTTAAAAGAGTTTTAATTGGTTCAAGTTTATTTATGTCAGTGACTAATTAGGCCTAATGGGTCACACACAAAGGTTATTCCCGATTGTTTAAAATTAGCAAACTTGGGACAATAATTGTTATTGGGATTTATCAAGAGTAAATGTGTAATTAGGTTGGAGTAGGACTCCAAGCCGAATGAGGAGATTTGAATTTTAATTCAAAAGGTTAGGTTATACAAGATAATTTTGAATTATCTAATAAATATATGTATATATATATAAAGATCCAATAATGATTGGATGAAGATAGGAGAAATAATAAATGAGGATTGATTTAAAATGATTTTTGAATTTCTGTTTAAGAGATGAATGTGATTCATCCTCTTAAATTATTATTCAATATTCAAGATATGAATTTAATTCATTATAATTTGGATTTTCCAACTTGAGTTTGGATTGGGCCTTTCTTGTGAGCACTTAAATTAGGGTTAGACTCTTATAAAATGCTATTTTTGTGTGTGCCCTTTTTATGGACTTTTTTTTTGAAGAAAGAAAAGGAAATAAATGTGATCCATCATCTTAAATCTATCCAACAATCAAGATATGAATATGATTCATCATATTAAATTCAATCAATCAATCAAGATGTGAATTTAATGTGACTTGGTTGACAAGTAGTGGACTTATTACCTAAAACCAACGTTCTGAAAACCAGACCGGTCACTGAACCGGTGGGGGTGGTGGGTTAAGGGTCAATGGGTCGACCGAGTCAAACCAAGTATTAATTAAAAAATCTAATTTTATTAAAATAGGTAAAAATATTTTAATAAGAAAAAATATTTTATATAAATTTGGGAGGATGTTTAAAATTATATTGATTTTTTTTAAAAAAATGAAAAGATACCCCACGTCACTTGCAAAACATCTCATTATTGAATTTACTTTATTCTTTTTTTTTCTCAAAAATTGAAGTTACTTTATTCATTCACGGGTGAGTTATGGAAACTAGGAAAGTGGTAGCAATTAATTAAACGTACAGCTCCTATCACATCTGGCCGAACTCCACCCCCTGCACGGCAAAGTCAACATCAACACCTCAATAATAAAATATATCTCTCCAATTTCATTTTGAAATCAAATAGTCTCCAACGCTTTATTTCTTCTTCTTCACTCTCTCTCACCCTGCCGTGCTTGCCTCCTCCACCATATCCAAATTCTTGATCTGCGTCTTCTTCTTCTTCTTGAAAATGGCAACCCAAACAAATCTTTGCACCACCGAAAAAGATTTCTTTTACAAATCGATGAAACCTAGATAAATCTTTGATTTGCTCATGTTCTTCACCTTTTTCAGTGATTTTGAGGCACCGCCGTCGACGAACACCGACGAAACTCGCCGCCATGGATGGATCTACACCTCCGTTGACATTGCCGTCTATTCTCTCTCTCCATCTCTCTCTTAACGTCGACACCCATTCTCCTTTCTTCAGTCGAAGTTTTTTTTTAAAGAATTGTGACTCGGTCAACTCGGAAACCCGGTTTTCCCCTTGACTCGGACCGGTATTCCGGCCGGTTCGCCGGTTTTCGGTCTGAACCGGCCGGTTCGGTCCGGGTTCCAAAACATTGCCTAAAACCCCTTTTGTTAGTGCATAAGCTGAAAATTCCTAAGGCAATTAGGACTAGGAATTTTTGGCCCACCAAGGCTATAAAAAGGGGAGGGTTGGACTTTTTTCCACATCCTCATGCTTTCTAAATTTCGGACTTTACCAAAGGTTTAGAGAGGAAAATGCACCATCCATAAAAGGGTAAGGTTCCAACCTTGTTCATCCTATCCATAACCTAATTCCAAGAAACCATCACCTTCTTGAAAAGAGTAAAACCTAAGGAAACCAAACATCAACCTTGTCTTCGCCTAGCAAGCATTCAAGGAGTGAGAGGTTTCAAGAGAAGGAGTTCTCGTTGCAATCGGGGGTAGCCGTGTGGATCAACGTTAGAGGACATCAACAACATTGAGGTCTTCAAGTGATCTAAGGTAATCCTAATCTCTAATAGTCATGTTATCAAGTTATCCTAATCCCCAGTAGTTGTTTTAACGAGTAATCCCAAAGTTCATGAATATTATAAATTGTTATGAATTCTCATGAGCGCCGTAAAGAGTTACAGATTAATAATTATTAACTAATTAATGTAATGAGCTAAGGTTAATAATTCATGAGGACCGTAAGGAGTTACGGGTTTCCGTAACGATTAAACAAAATTTTTGTTTTCAACCTCATGAACCTTTGCATGAAAGTCATGTAATAGACAAAATTAACCATCAGGCAAGCCTCAAACTCATTGGACTCACAACCCGTAAAGCCGCCCTTACAAGGTCAGCCCCAAACTGATCCTCAACCCGTACAGCCACCAATTAAGGCCAGCCTCGGACTAATCATCCTCAGCGCTAGGAACCACATAACTCTGTATGCATATTTGGCAATACATACAAAAACACACATAGCAAATACAAACATACATCGAAACACATAAAGATATCTGAGTAAAGCAGTTACTACCTGGTGTGATGAATACTGCCTTTATTATTTTTTCTATGCCCGGTGATTTTTCCAGAAATACCCCTGACCTAAAATAACATCAAAATATACCATTTTAGTATTTCCAAAAATACCCTTACATTTTCCTTGTTAAAACCGAGCCCATACAAAATTTTCCAGAAATTCAGTGTTTCTGCTCCAACTTCAAGGATTTTTAATAAATTCCCAAAAACAACATTTTCACATTACAATGTCTATTTTACAGGAACAATATACCCATACCCTGAAAGTACATTTATTTTTGCGTGTTGCTTATTTTTCAACCAGAGCTCTGTTGCAACCAGAGCCAACTTTAACAATTTTTAATTCCTAGTAGAAAACTCCAAACGACATAAACGTATACGCCATGGTGAATCCCTGCATGTGCAATTTTTACCTGAAAAGTTTCAGATTAAACTGACCCCATTTACTATTTTTAGAACTCAGTCGAAGGTCCTCTGCCAGAAATTCCAGAATCACTAGTAAGCTTGGTTTTAGGGGTTTTTCGGTGTTTTCGAGTTTGGAAACTTAAACCATGAATATACCCCCTATAAAACCACGTTTCAGAACCATTGGAGACCTTAAAAAATCAAAAATCCAACCATAACACCAAGCCCCTAATCCATGGACGAAAATACCATAGTAAGAACTCAAGAAGATGAGATTTTCGGGGTTACCTAAGATCAGAGAATCGTTAGATGATCTTGGTAGCTAAGTTCCTGAGCTTTGGCTATGGAGGTTGCAGACCACTCTTCCTTGCTTCTGGAAATTTCACCCCTTAGGGTGAAAATGAAGAGTCAAATTACCTTTTTAATGAAGGGTAACTTGATCTAGTAATTTAGAATTAACAGGCGTAAATTTCTGTCCAGTTGTATCTGACTTTTTGACTTCTTCTCCAAGTTTTTCCAGAGAATTCCAGGGGCTTCTAGGGAGCTGCCATGTGGCGCCTCCCCCTTTAAAGTGGGCATATTTGTTTTCTTTTGGAGCAAATTACTTGTTTTGGCCCGGAATTTTTGTAAATTACCAATTGTGGCCCGGATCTCATTAATTATTCTTGAATTTTCCCATGTACTTTGGCCAGCCCAAACGTACATATGTGACGCCATTTAGGGCCCACAGATCTGCTCCAATTATTTTTTACACATTTATTCCAAAATTGCCCTTTTATCCAAAAAGTTGGACCGCAGTTTGACGTTTACACTGATTTTCTTTTCTTTCTCTCCAAGAAAATATTTTAATAATTAGAGGGGATTATGTGGTGCCTAATGGGGCCCAAAAATCTGATCCCCTATGTTTAATTCCTTTTTCCCACTTTATCAGTCCAGTTCTTGGTCTACCGGTCCGTGTGGGTCCGCTAGTTAACAGGGTATTTCCCTTTGCACCTTTCTTCATCTTTTTCGGATATTCCCCCTTAATTAGACACTCATATGTGGCGCCCTCTAAACTCCCCAGAATGGCCCCACACTTGTCCCATTCAGTTCAAAGGAAACCCCTAACTGGTCCCTATTGGTCTCTTTTTACCGATTAATCACCTATGGGACCCGCATTTTGAGTTTGGGCCTGAATTAGACTTCAATCATCTAGTTTTCTCTTCTCCCTCATGGTGGACGAAATTCAATGCTAATAGGACAAGGAATTGACTATTTTTCCCTTGCTTTTCATCTTTTAGCCCAGAAGTAACATGTGTCACGCTCTCCTTTTCCTTGTCTGCACTAGGCGACATTTTGAACCTTTCTAGGGCTCACCATACCATCTCCCATTATTCTAACAACTCTTCTTAATTATTTCTCCCATTGAATTATTATGAAAAATGGAAATAATAAAAATCAAAGATAAAGCTTCTCATTAATTCAACAAGAATTACAAGTACATTAGTTACAACGATAGAGGTGTTACACACTACACATACATATATATAAGTGAGGTATGGCGGTGGATTTTTTTTTTTTTTTGTGTTTTTTTAATTTTAATTTTAATTTATTTTAACAAAAATTAATTTAAATAATATTACATCTACAAATTGATTTAAATATTTTTCATGTTCTTTTTCATTATCTCGAAAATATAAATATGTCATCTAATATATTACAGCAAAATCTCTTATAGATAATAATAATTTGGATTCAAATTCTTGAAATATACTTTGACTATTATGATATTACATGGGTAATACATTCCATTCATACAAACCTTCTGATGTACTAGAAGCTGTATATTTTTTATTATCTTCTTCTACTTTTACTTGAAAAAAATCCTAATTTACAATCAAATTTACTAAATATTTTCTTTCCTCTTGTAAGGTTAGATAATAGTTTCATTTTAGGTATTGGATATCTATTCCTAATGGCTATACTATTCAATTTCTTGTAATTTATAACCATTCTACTTTTTGCTCTTCTTTCTTCACTTAATTCTTTTACAATCATCGCTGGTGAAGAATATTTTGATATACTTTCTCTTATTAAATTATATTTTTCATTTCATTTATATGCATTATAAATTCTTCTTTATCCTCATTAGTCCAAGGACAAAGTTTATAATTTATTTCTTTACTATAATCTTTTAATTCTATTTTTGCCATTGATTTAGATTTTTCCCAGTCTATCAAAGGATTTTCACTTAAATTTTCTAATATTCTTTTTTCTATAGTTTTTTGTTCTCTTACGGTTAGCGTACCAAACATGTGTTCTATTTTTACTGGTTCATTATTCTCTAAAAATTGCACCTCTTTTTTATGTTTTTTCTTTTGAAATTTTTTGTCTTTCCTTTTATATGGACTTGTTATTCTTACTCCTATAACTTGATGTTTACAAGGTGTTGTTAATACTAAAGCTTTTTCTCTAAAAGTAAAAGGATAATATTTTTCTAAAAAGTCTAGTCCTAATATTATATCACATTGATGTTCATTATATTGATTTAATTCTTGAATCTTTAACTCATAATTTCCTATCTGTATCATTACATTTTTTGCTTTTAATTCTATCATTTATTTCTCTTCCTGCTAATTCCATCTTATAATTCTATTTTTTCTTTTCCATATTTCTGGTGGTAATATTTTGCTACTGTTAGATTTGCTCCTGTATCTACTAGAGCATGACACTTTCTAGCTCTGTATTTTTCATAATTAAATTTTCTCAATATATAATATAATGGTTTTCCATTCACACTCTTGACATGATTTTCAATTTCTTTTTAAGATTCTTTCTACAAATTTCTCTTTCATTTATTCTTATTCCAATATTATCTATCACTGGGTGATGCATTCTTGGATATTTATTGAGTAAATACCCTTTTGCGTCCCTGGAAAAAAACACGGACCCCATTTTGGTCCCTCACACAAAGAAATACCCTTTTTAGTCCCTAAAAAGGACGAATAAGGGTCGATTGGTGAACATTTTGGTCCCTCGCAAATTTCGAAAAAGCTCTTTTTAGTCCATAAAAAAGTCTCATTTTAGTCCCTAGGGACGAAAATGGAGTCCGTATTTTTTGTCGGGGACCCAAAAGGGTATTTACTCATATTTATTATATATTTCTGGATATCCCATCTTCTCTATTATACTCTTATCTTGATTTATTTTATTTATTCTTTTAAGTACAATTCTCATTAGTGTTTTATCTGTGTCTGAGACTTTAGTTGGATTATTTTTATATCCATAATATCTTTGTAATATCATTATTTCATTTTTCGGTCCTCCAACCATTCTTCTTCTTTGTATGATCCTCCTATTTTTTGCCATATCCTGTTCAACAAATAAATTTCCTATTACACTCTAGATAATAATTCTAATCTATGTTTATATACATTCATTTCATAAATTCTTTGTGGTAATAATTCATAGGCCTCTTCTAATTCTTCCTCTGCTTGATTTGCTATAACTTGATTATAAGGTTCATGTAACACTCATCCTAAATGCGCCTTTATTTATCAGAGTTGTAGTGCACAGGTATCAAAATAGTTTGGACAACTTAATTACGGAATAAAACTTTCTTAGAATAACTTAGTTTAAAAACATGAGGATAAATTTTTCACGATTCAAATCTATCCCATAGTGGGATGTTAATACATTAATCCAACATAAACAAATGATAAACAAAATAATACAATACATCTACTCATATTTCCCAAAAGTTCCTTCTGCTGTAACTTTTACAACTGCATCTTTCCTCTTGATCCCGATCCACTACATGTATCTTTCATGCGATCTGGAGTTCAAATGAATGAACCCCAGAGGTAACAGTTAATCTCATAGGCAGGTATGTAATATAAACAATAGAATAACACATGTTAAGCATAGAATAATTTACTATAAACAAGTCGCACCGTAACCGCAATTATCAACCAAGGACCGCAGCCCTTCAGGACACGCAGCCCTGTTTTAGGACACACAACCCTAATCCATAGCTAGGATACAAACATGTAGATTATCTAGCAACCATGATCAGTCATACATGAATACATGCATACAAGCTAATAAGATAACAGTTACCCACCTCAAACTTGAATCCTTAATTCGTCTGAAGGTGTTGGGATCAGTTGAGGTGTCAAGATATGCCTATAAACATTTATCATTGTCATTAGTCACTTTTTGCGTCGCAAAGCAACTAACTACATGAATTATTTTTTGAGGATTAAAAGTGATTATTAACCCCTAAAATAATAATACCCTTTTTAATAAATAAATAATAATAATATTTATTATTATTCCTTCCTTCCTAATAATAATAATATTTATTTATTATTATTGTCTTTGCAATTGTTTCTCCTTGTTGAAGGGGTTTTGGGTTAAGGGGTTCCGGGTTAGGGGTGTTGGGAAGAGTTGCCAAGATGGGGTGCCGAGATGGTGCTGGGATGCTGGGATAGGATGATGGGCTGCTGGGATGGGGTGCCAAGATGGGATGCTGGGATGGGGTGCCGGGATGAGGGTGCTGAGATGGGGTGCCGGTGTAACATCCCAATTTTTCTAATAGTAATTAAGTATTTTTAGGATATGATTTATTAAATATTATGAGAATTAAAGCAGATTTAGAGGTATAAAATTAAGAGTTTTTGTCTATATCGTAAGATAAAAAATATTATATATATATAATATTAATGTGAGACCCACACTTTTATTTCTTCTCCGGTGATCGCCGCACCGCCGCATGGTTTGATTATTATTATTATATATTATATATAATATAATATATAAGATGGGACCCACACCTTTTTATTTTCAACTTTCTCTGCGCTGGAATGTGGAAGGTTTGAAAATTTGGCTAGGGGAAAATTACATGAATGTACTCAGGGGTAAAAATTACACTTAAGGATCCATTTTCCAACATTATATAAACACCACCATGGTTTCATTCATTCAACGCAGAGATGAGTGAGTGGGGGAGAAAGAGAGGGAAAGAAGGAAAGAGAGAGAAGGTGCAGAAAATAATGGCGTAAGTTGAGGTTAAATTATTTGGTGTTAGTAAATTGGGAACATTGAAGTATTGGTAAAAAATAAGCTTGGAACTGAGATAACCTTGGTTATTCTTTTATATACTTGTCAAATATATATATGTATTTATATAATATCAATTGTTTTGGGATTTGTTGTGCCTATGAAAGGATTGATTTGGAATCTAATAATGTTGTTTCAATGAGATTGGATATTCTTGGAGCCCTTGGTATCACTTTTCTTTTAACCGGGTTAAGTCTGACACCTCCTTGGTTGTGGTTTTACAAGGAGGGGAGCCATGTTGAAGTTATGTGTAATGGATATGTTTTTGTTGGAGGATGTGTTATGTGTTAGGTGGCTCCAGTCAACGGTTATAAGAGGTGGTCAAGGTAATAACGATGATCTATGCATCAATATGTGTTTGGCATCTTTTATAAGTGAGATCTCCTGTGAAATGTCGGAAAATAAATTATGATGTTTTAATTTGGAACCCTTTTTGGGAGGGAGTTTTTGGTAACCAAATTGAGATCTATTTTGTAAAAGGTTTTCTATAAAGTAATTTAATTTAATTACTGTGACATTTAACTGTATGTTCTCGATCTTGGTTTGCATGTATATTTCTGAATAACCAATGGTTACGGGGATCTTTAGATCTTACGGTTACTATGTTTTTTTTTCAGGTGATTAATTTAGTAGGGAAACTAGGTAAGGCACATATGGAGAGAGTCTTGAAGACTCTTGTGTACTCCTAAAGTTCATGCTATGTCATTTATATTTTCCATGACCATAAAACTTTCGCATTTTATAAACTCAGATGAATTATTTTGGATTTAATTTGTCCCTATATAATTGGGTTTTTACTTATTGGCCATATTGTAATTATGTATTTGGTTGTTGGAGAAAGGGATGTTATATTTTGGCCGAGTTTTTGGGTGTTGAATTTGGGGTGTTACAGCCGGGATGAGGCTGCTGAGATGGGGTTGTTAGGGGGAGGGATCCGGGATTCAGGTTCACACCAAGTTTTTCCCTACACTTATACATATTCAACGCCATATATATATACACTTCAACATACAGTCCAGAAAAAGTTCCAAATTAATAGGTTAATTTCAAAAATTCATCTCTCTGGATACAACTCTGAATAAGGCGTGTGACCTATCAAATGAAACCTTGTTGTGTCCACTTTATTTCTAGAACATTTCATGATAAAATTCGATCATTTACTATTTCAAAACTTAACACAAAAATCATTGTTCATTTCTGGAAAATGACAGTTTTCCAGTTTTGCTGTCAAACTTTGAAAAATCATAACTCCCAATCTACACATTCGTTTTGGCTGTTCTTTTGCTCATTTTAAACCTTATTGAGTCTACTATCTACTGGAAATATTTCATGGAAAAACCCAAACGTTTGACTATGAAACAGAAGCACGCGAGATTCTCTGTTTCAGACAAGAAAAACAGAGCATGATCATGTTTTTCTTCTAAAGAAAACCACTTGTGGCTGATTAAAGCCACAAAATAGGAAGGATAATGCTTACGAAACTCACCTTAGCTGATTCCTCAAGCTTCACGATCAGCTCCTTCGTTTTCTCTGGCCGTGGCTCTCTCTCTTTCTCACTTTCTCATGTTTCTGACTTAAGTTTTCTGTCTCTCGTTTCCTTTCTATTTCTTGGGTGCTGCTGATATAATGAGGAAGCGGGGGAGTGCACTGGGCTCAAGAAGTATGGTTTACGATTGCGTGACCCGTGGATATCAATGAGATGATATTAACGTGTTTCAGCTGAATGAGTTGGTGAAGCAGACAATATGCAAGTCAGGTTTAATGAATAATAGGATAATGGTTTTGGGTTTTGACAAAATGAATCAAAGGATAGGTATTGTGCAAGTCAAATGGATTTGGGCTGATTCTTCAATCTTCACGTGCTGGGCTTAATGAATTGGACTTTATGGTTAATAGAGGAATATTAAATTGGGATTGGATGAGAATGAACAATATTTCTCCCACTTTGATTCTTTACAAGACTCTTATTTGCAATTATTGGATAAATATTAAGATTTAATCTTTAATTCCATTTAAGGATTTTTTTCCTCAATTAAATTTCTTTTGGCCTTAAAATATTATCTCTAAAATATTTATGCCAAAAATTATTCCCTAATCGTTTGTCTTTAATTTATGGGAAAATATGTCTTAAATTCCAATAATTATTTTAGGCCATAAATTATCCCTTCCATATATTCCTTGAATTAATTGTTTTCTCGGAAGTTTCATGAAAAGAAAGAAAATAAGCCTTTATCTCAAATAATTATTCTCATAATTATTTTTAAGCCAAAATTGTATATTTAATTTTCATAAAATATTCCAATTTCAAATCCCAAAATTTGGGATGTTACAAGACTTATATTTGCAAGTATTAGATAATTATTAAAATTAAATCCTTAATCCCATATAAGGATTTTCTTTATTAATTAATTAATTTCCCTTGGCCATAAAATATCATTTCCATAAATGTTTGGCTTAAATTATTCTTTATGAATATTCCCTATTTTTTCCTAGAAATAAATTAAGGAAAAATAAGCTTAAATCTTCAATAATTATCCTCATAATTATCTTATGCCAAATTTCACAATTAATTTTTCATATAATATTCAAATCTTCAAATCTCAAAATTTGGGGTGTTACCGTTCATGTGCTTCCATAAACCTATTATATGCTTCTTTTATTCTTTCATATTATGATTTATTGACTTTTCTACTCACCTTTATCATTAATCTAAATAGGTTTTTATCTGCAAATGGTACTACTGTTTTATAATTTCCTCTAAATGTAAGTGTAGGGTTTTGATTCATATCCAAGACAATATTTCTAATTTCATTTTTAAATGTTCCTTTATTTCTTCACATCTACTTTTTCTGTAAGAGTTCTGACTATAATAATCTATATGATGTATAAAATTCTGAGTTGTTAACCATAATTTATATATTTTTATTTTTAATATGTCCATTATATCTCATTAAAGTAATATTTGTATGTGTTATTTATGTTGTTTCATTTATTTTCATAGTCTGATTAGTTCTCCTATATAAGAATATTAATCTATTTCTATTTTCATCTCAATTTAAGACAACGTCTTCATAAATCATGATAATTTTGGTACTATAACTGTTTGATGATTTAAGTTTATCATTATTTTTTTATCCTGTATTTTATATGGTTTAACTAATTCTAGAAAATCTATCTTAATATTATCTTATAATTATATCATGAATTTTCTTTTACTAATAAATTTAAATTACTTATATCTCTATTATTAAATCTTAATACTACATTAGTCTTTCATTGATTTCCATATAATATTAGATTATCTTCTTTAAATTCAATTTCTGTTTCACTTTGTTCTATATGTTCATCTACTTTTGCTATAACTTCCTTTCATACTATATCATATTTTACTTCTAATTTTATGAAATTTTCACTTTGAGGTCTGATTTGTAAACACCCTCTCTTGTAAAGGGCATTTATCTAACATCCATCAGAGTATAAGCGCACAAGCATCGAATGATTTGGACGACTTAATTGCGGAATAAAAATTTCATAAAATAACTTAGTTTGAAAATATTAAAAACGCGAGGATAAATTTTTCGCTAGTGAATATCTATCCCATAGGGGTCGATCTTAATACAGTAATCCAAAATGTTAAGATAAAAGATAAACGTTTAGACTAATAGTCCTAAATGATAAAATATAAGCTTCTTTAGTAATCCTTACTGATGCACCTTTCCCTTCGTGCCCGATCCACTTCCTGTTTCCTTAATACGGTCTGGAGTTCAAATGAATGAACCCCAGGGGTAACAGTTAATCTCACGAACAGATATGAAGCATAAATGACAATATAGCACATGTTGAACATAGAAGAATTTACAAGTAAACAAGTCGCACCGTAACCCCAGTTAATGGCCAAGGACCGCAGCCCTTATTAGGACATGCAACCTTAAATCCATAGCTAGGAAAATCATAACATCACTACAAAAAAAAACGGTTTTAGCGACGGAATATATCCGTCGCAAAAATATTTTTTTCCGTCGCAAAAAACAAGTGGCAATTGCGACGGATTTAAAATTTCCGTCGCAATTTGTGACGGATTTTGAAATCAGTCGCAAAAGCTCCAATTTGCGACGGATAAAATAATCCGTCGCAAAATTTCAAAATTTTTGACGGATTACAATCCGTCGCAAATAAAAAATTTTGCGATGGATATATATCCGTCGCTCATTTTGAAATTTTGCGGCGGAATTGAATCCGTCACAAATTTTGAATTTGCGACGGATTTTAATCTGTGGCAATTGTGACAGATTATAATCATCGCAATTGTGACAGATACAAATCCGTCGCATTTGTGACAGAAAATATATCCGTCGCAAAGTTCGGAAAATATGTTCCGTCGCAAAAAGCAAAATACTTTTAGCGACGGATATATAATCCGTCGCTAAAAGAAAAAATTGGCAGCCTTTTTGCCTGCCAGTTAGCGACGGATAATAGATCCGTCGCAGCTTTAGCGACGGATATATAATCTGTCGCTAAAAGAAAAAAAAATTGGCGGCCTTTTTGGCCGCCAGTTAGCGACGGATTATAGATCCGTCGCAGCTTTAGCGACGGATGATAATCCGTCGCAAAAAGAAAACAACTGGCGGCCTTTTTGGCCGCCAACTATCCGTCGCTAAAAGAAATACCTGGCGGTCTTTTTGGCCGCCAGTTAGCGACGGAGGAGTAATCCGTCGCTGATTTTAGCGACGGATTTTAATCCGTCGCAAAAAGAAGCCTTTTCGGTCGAAAGTTAGCGACGGATTGTTTTGTCCGTCGCAAATTGCATTATTTTGCGACGGAATCTTTATTCCGTCGTAAATTGACATGAATTTGCGACGGATAAATTTCCGTCGCAAATTCCGTCGCTATTTTATTTTTTTCTAGTAGTGCATGTAAATCATCTATCAAACATGATCAGCTAATATATGAACACATACATACATGCTAACAAGATTACAGTTACCCACCTCGAGCTTGAATCCTTAAATTTCTGTCCGGTAGGTGTTGGGATCGGTCGAGGCGTCTACGAAATCCTATAGACGTTTATCATTTGCCATTAGTCATTTAATCGCGTCGCAACGTAATTAGCTACGCGAACTAATTTTTAGAGGATTAAAAGTAGTAATTAATCCCTAAAAATTCCCTTAAAAACAATCCCTTTTTTAATAAATAATAATACTATTTATTATTATTTATTTATCTCTTTTATTAATTATTCCCTTACTAGTTATACCCTTTTTAATTTTCATTAATTAATAATAACACTCTTTTGTTTATTATTAATTAGTAACTCTCTTAATTAATTACTCCTTTTCTTTAATAACAATAACAATATCTATTTATTATTATCATCATTTTATTTATTATCATTAATTTAAACTTTCAAAGGCTATCCTAACACTTTAAATTAGGAAATTAAATAAATACTTACACCACACAAAATATGCTTAACCATATATATTATTTGTAAATAATATTGTAAGTGAAATAATATAGGAATTAGTTAGACTAGATCCTATTATATAGGAGTTTATAAATACTAACAACATAAAATATATTTTATTATGGTATCCATATATATGCAGTACACTTTTGGGCTCCTCATATATCTATATAAATATTCTCATGCTTTTTCTCAAGGCAATAGTACGTGTGTGTGTGTATATAAAGAGATCACAAGACTTATTTTTATTTTCTTTCTTTCTTTTCCAAAAGCAACGAACATATATATATATATATATATACACGTTTGAGGTGCAGCGAACTCACACAACAATTTTTCTTTAAATGCTTCGTTCTTAAAGACTGTATTTTCCCTTGTATGATACCCACTTATAATCTCTCCTATTTCAGTTCTTAAAATAGAGAACTAGTGTGTTAAGACCACTTATCTATTTATTTCCAAGTTTAAAACTAGCAAAGTTTTGGTCTCCTGATACATATATACTTCTCTCTCTCTCACACACACACTATATATATATATGCACTTACTCAAAGGTATACCCAGCTCATTTAAGCACAAGAACAGCAACGGTCACAGATTTTCTAACTACCGTTTGCCAAAATCAACGACAACGACGCAAAACTACCTCTGTTTTAACCTTTAAGAACAGAGACTTTTTTATATATAGAATCTCACGGGTATTAATACAAAAGCTAACATTGGAAACTCATCAAAACCAGGAGAGAAACTCATGCTTACCTCTTCTTTTCTGGTTTAAGAATAGAGTAACTGATATTTAAACGTTCTTCGGCTTTATGTCTCTCCCTCTCAGGCTCAGTCTTGCAACAACTCTCGGCTCCACTCTCTCTCTCTCGGACTCAGCGTTTATGTCTCAAGATGAAGATGAACAATGGAAGGAAAGAATGGGAATGACACACTCACACTCTCCATCTTGGACTCTCTCTTTTCTCTGTGGTGGCGTTGAGGGTAGAAAAATAGGTATATATAAACTAGAGGAAACTAGGGTTTTAAGTGAGAGGTGATCATGAGTGAAAGCTAAGGATCAGCGACGTATATAAGGACCTAAGTGTCACGCCCGGAAAGGAACGCTGGATAATTCGCGTGCACAGACACTCTTCATTGAACTAGGAGGTTGAGACTTCAAGTATGGACAAGTCTAGAAACTCCTAGAATGTTGTAGATATGTTTACATAGTTGTAGAGTTGTGTAGAAAATTCTAGAGAACTCTTGGAATCATGTAAATATCTAGATATTTCTAGGGAAAGTTCTGGAGAACTATTCTCTACCATCGGATGTAATCGATCTTAGCCGTTCATTGAGGAGGTGTGAGGCTATAAATAGGGGTGCCCTCCTCATTTGTAATCAATCCAAGAGTCTTCAAGCATTTGTTGTTGTAACATCCCATTTGAAAACGGCGGATTTTTTTTTTTAAAAAAAATGTTTCCAAATATTTCAAGCAGAGTAGTCAGAGTAGAGCATTGGAGCGAGTAAGTAATTTACATTACATTCAAAATATGGACCATAGTGTAAATGTATCGGATTACATAAAATCATCCGTAATTCTCAAAAGTTAAAGAACTAAAGAAAATGATAAATAATGTAGACACGTCTTGGCCTATTCCAACTGCTAGCCTCGATCGCCAAACATCGGTCCTCCAGACCCTGATGCTACAGCTGAGATCCATTCCACATATGGATCTCAGGTAACGGTTAACCTTATGCCCAAATAAAACAGTATACGTACTACAGATATTCATTTCAATACAACATATCATCACAAAAGCAAACAGCAGATGTATGATCAATAACATGGATAGAACATAAGCACAAAGCATCATGTAAAGTCTCTCTCGACTAGTTCTGCACATATCCAGTACCACGCCACTAATGTGTCCTCAGCGCTAGGAATAACTCAAACGGCATTACCAATACTATAATCCGTGGGTAAAGTCAGTAAGTATCTCGATGATTCTCAACGGAACCTCGCTTTATGAACGTATCTATAACGCAAAAGTATATAAGCAGCATAGAGTTAGGGTTACGACGCGTCCGTACCTTAGTTGCGATATCCGGCTCTTCCGGCTAAAAAAGGTACTTTTTGACGGCCGTACGTAAAACAAAAACGGCGGAACGATGGAATTTCGACAAATGGGTTCGACGTCGAAGTATTCTAATCAGAATAATAACACACTTATGAATATTTGGCAGCATAACGTATTTTTAGGTGAAAAAGACCATTTTGCCCCTACTACCCCTATTTGGCGGAATTTCGCGAACTTCGTTACTTTGACCTTATTCCATTTCAAAATTATCTCCACTAGGTTTTTACCTCGTCGGGCATCTTTCAATGCAATGAGGCTTAAAAACAAGTATAGGAATATATTCTGAAACTTCCTAGATCAAAACAACAGTTCTACTATAACTACCGAAAGAACTACGGAAACTAAAAGCTAAGGACATAAGAACTTACTCGAAGCTAGGCAGAATTTTTGCAGAGCTTCTCACTCTAAGTTTCGGCCAAGGAAGAGAGAAGAATGGTGTTAATTTTCAAGAAGAGAGGAGGGCTATTTATAGAGAAAATTCAGGACGTATCGGGAATTTTCTACTTTGTTTCTGGACCGTTAGATCTAGGGTTTTGGGAGAAGCAATCTTGGCCCTCCAATGCTCTTGGCCGACGTCCAAGGGTCCAAAAATTCAAAGGATGAGTTGTCATCCAATGATGGCTCTTGCTTTATGGCCTCCGGCCCGATAAAGCTACCCGATCGGTGTCCGTTTCGCGCGATTTCGCAGAAACTCAAAAATCCGGGCATGTAACTTTGAAGGTCTTTTCATCCTCTTTCATATTATCTATTTGGATCCTCTTTTTGATCATATCCAGATATTCTCCAGCGTTGGAAGATATTCGGACAAACGCGTCCCGATTCTAAATCGCTTCCGATAGAACCAACTTCTCGGACAACAATTCACCGAATCGTAAAACGTCCAGTTGTTGCCTAACTTAACCCCGTGTTTGAAAACACGCAATTGTTTCTATGGGTTCTCACTTTGCCTATCTGACTCTACTCTATCTGATCAGCTTTCCGTCTTATTAGGAATTAGGGTTTTCGGTTGCGGAAATCAACGTCTGGTAAATTCTTTCTTCGTGTAAAAATTCACTTGTTCTTTATTTGATTAGTCTGAAAAGACTTTTACCTCTCGTTTACTCCGTAGAATTTATTTCTAACTTTTCCCCTCGGCCGCCTATAAAGCCGACTCACCGCATTATATTATTATTTTATTCTAATTATCATTTTAATTATTTAAACAATTCATTTTAATTAAAAATACCAAGAATTTCGGCCCCTCCATTTTAAAATTCAGTTTTAATTATTTTTTCATAACTTTTTCCATTTTTTAAAAATATAATATTTTTTACCAAAAATTCATGTTTTACCCCTGCCTTCGTTAAGGCTTAATCAGGCCTAAATTCTTCGTTTAGTGATCTTTTTAGGATTAGATTTCTCCATACACTTATCTTTACCAATTTTTTCCTTAATCCTTTTTATCATAATTAGTAAGTATATTTTATGCTAATTACCAAATTTAATCTCTTAATTAAGGATAAACTTAACTTTCTATATTTCTCTTGTTTTACTGAATCAATTAGATAGTAATTATCTAATCATTCTCTTACCAATGGTTGATAATTTTATAATTTACAGTATATTATTATCTTACAAACTTCATACTGACATTGTCATTTTATATCCTATGTAAAATATTAAAAATGTTTACACCATAAAGTTACTTTATGGTTCTGGAATGCTTTTTAAACATTTCTTCATATTATTTCCTCTAAAATAATTTATTAAATTCTTATAATTAAAGATAATACTCCCATAATTTTCTCATAATCTTTCATGATCTTTCAGTATTTATCATAATGTTTTTAGACCTGTTTTTATCACCATTATTGCATTTTTAGTCATTCGTTCATCCGATTTTTCCGTAACTTTTTCGACAATTTACTCGACAATTATAACAATTTTCTATAATAGTTTTAAACTCATGAATTTGCTTCATCAAAATATTCATTAATTTCTCTTATCTCAAGAATTCCAGATTTGCTAAAATCCGGGTATTACATTTCTCTCCCCCTTAAACAAAATTTCGCCCTCAAAATTTAATCTATACTAACTAGAATATGGGCCATAAACTCTGGGTACTTCTCCTTCATGTCACTCTCGGTTTCCCAAGTTGCCTCGTTTGGTGATAAACCCTTCCAGACCACCTTCACTATCGGTATAGTTTTAGTTCTAAGCCGTTTCTCCTGGTGTTCGAGAATTCGCTCCGGCTCGACTACAAAGGTGTTATCATGCCGCACTTCAACATCATCGTACTTTATGACATGATCTTGATCTGGTAGGTATTTCTTCAGTTGTGACACGTGAAAAACATCGTGGAGATTACTCGGGTTCGGGGTAACGGTTGATACGCAACCGGTCCTCGCTCGGCTAACACTTCAATTGGTCCAACGTAACGCGACTAAGCTTCTTTCTCTTCTTCAAAGGTTCTCGCCGACACCTTCATCGGAGATAATTTCGAAACACATGGTCTCCGACTTCAAACTTCAACGGTCTTCTCCTCTTATCTCGCATAGCTCTTCGTCTTCATCAAGTGCGGCAAGGAGTCTCTTCTTGATCGTAGCGATCTGCTCGGAGGTCTCTTTTAGCATATCCGGTCCAAGCAACTACTTTTCGACGCATCCGTCCAAAGATAAAGGCGATTGGCACTTTCGCCCATACAAAGCCTCGAACGGGGCCATTTGTATGCTTGAATGATAACTATTGTTATACGCGAATTCGCTAGTGAGAGGTGTTCGTCCCAATTTCCTTTGAAATCCAGGGCACATGCTCGCAAAGATATCCTCCAAATACGTACGTATCGTCCTCTCTCGATTGACCGTCGGTTTGAGGGTGATATGCCGAACCGAACTTCAGCTTGGTACCCATTCCTTCATGTAGTGCTTGCCAAAAGCGGATTGGAATCGAGTATCCCGATCGGAGATAATACTCTTAGGGACTCCGTGCAGTCTCACGATCTCTTTGATGTAGATTGCAGCCAATCGTTCTGGAGAGTAGTGAATGCTAATGGGTATGAAATGTGCCGACTTGGTTAATCGGTCGACGATCACCCAAATGGTATCGTGATGCCTGATCTTAGGTAGACCTACCACAAGATCCATGGTCACATTCTCCCATTTCCACTCCGGCAGTTCTAGTCCTTGCAGAAGACCAAGGGGTCGCCGGTGCTCCATCTTTACTTTTTGGCAAGTTAGACACCCAGCTACGTACTAAGTTACGTCTCTTTTCATTCCAGGCCACCAAAACTCAGCCTTCATGTTTTGGTACATCTTGACCATTCCTGGATGTAGAGTATACTTACTCTTATGAGCCTCATCCATTATCTTCCGCTTCAGTTCATCAACTGGCGGTATGTAAATGCGCCCCTTGTGTCTAACAAATCCACTCGATGAAAGGTCGTGGTCTTGGGTTTCACCTTGAGAGATTTTCTCCCGCATGGAGATTGCCCAATCATCTTGTCTCTGAGCTTTATCAACTTCATCTCTCAGGTCGTACTCCCTTGACTTACAAGAAGATTTGCAAGGTAGGCGTCACTTGGTGCGTTGAAATTAAAGCGATTTGTTTTGAAAGATTCAGTCTCCGAAATCTTCAAGTAATTTACGCTCTTGTATCATCATGTATGATACTTGCACCTTCTTCCCCGCTAGAGCATCCGCAACGACGTTTGCTTTCCCCGGGTGATACTTGATTTCCAGGTTGTAGTCTTTCAGCAATTCCATCCAACGACGTTGCCTCATATTCAGTTCCTTTGATCAAAGAGATACTTCGTGCTCTTGTGGTCGTAGTATAATTCTACGGTCGTACCGTCTGAGATAATGCCTCCATATCTTCAAAGCAAACACGATGGCGCAAGCTCCAAATCGTGTGTAGGATAGTTCGACTCGTGCGGCTTTAAGGCGACGAGAGGCATAAGCCACCACTCGCCCAATTGCATTAGGACACAACCCAATCCTTACCCACCGGCATCACCGTAGACCACGTAAGTCTCATCGATCCGGGATGATCAATACTGGTGCTGTAGTCAACCTCTCCCTCAGTCTCTGAAAGCTCTCCTCACAGTCATCTCCCCATACAAAGGGTTGATTCTTCCTCATAAGCTTTGTATTGGTAGGGCAAGACGTGAGAAATCCCGTATAAATCTGCGGTAATATCCCGCCAGACCTAGAAAACTATGAATCTCCACACGTCTCTCGGCCTCTTCCAGTCCCGGAACCGCTTCCACCTTGCTCGGGTCAACAGCAACTCCGCCGCTAGATATCACATGGCCTAGAAATCTCACTTTCGGCAGCCAAAATTCGCATTTGGTCAGCTTTGCATAGAGCTGCTTCTCTCTTAGTATGCTCAATACTAGGCGCAGATGTTCTTCATGCTCTTTTCTGCTTTTGGAATAGACGAGTATATCGTCAATGAATACCACCACAAATTGGTTCAGGTGTTGTCGGAAGATACGGTTCATGTAATCCATGAATACCGCAGGTGCATTGGTCAATCTGAAAGGCATCACAAGGAATTCATAATGCCCATATCTGGTTCTGAAAGCCGTTTTGGAAATATCATCGTCTTTGACTCGCAACTGATGATATCCTGAATGTAAATCGATCTTTGAGAATACGGTGGAACCAGATAATTGATCCAAAAGATCATCAATCCGGTGAAGAGGATATTTGTTCTTGACGGTTACTTTGTTGAGTTCACGGTAGTCGATACAGAGTCGGAAACTTCCATCTTTCTTCTTCACGAACAGCACTGGGGCTCCCCACGGTGATACACTGGGTCGGATGAACCCCTTCGTAATAGCTCTTCAAGTTGTTTCTTCATTTCCCGCATCTCATTTGGAGCCATACGATACGGCGCCTTTGAAATTGATCCTGTACCGTGCATCAATTCAATGGTGAACTCGACTTCTCTCGTAGGAGGTAGCTCGGTGAGATCCTCCGGAACACGTCGGAAACTCGTTTACAACGGGAATGTTCTCAAGTGAAAGCTCGCCAGCTTTAACCGAGAAAAAGATCATATATGCTTGGCATCCTCCTTCATGCATCCGTCGGCCTCCGTAGCGAGAGAAAATTCAGGCTCACATCAACTTTGTCTCGCTAGGTGAATCGAAGAACGTTATCTTCTTGCTGCTACAGTTGATCATCGCACCGCTCGTTGCTAGCCAATTCAACCCGAGTATGACATCTATGCCATGAAGTGGCAGTCAGATAAGGTCCACTTTTGAAAATCGTCCATCAACGCTCACGGTACAATCAATACATGCATCAGAAGCTAAGGATTTCAAGCCAAGTAGTGTAGATACTATCAGATCATAAGACAATCTAGAGGCATGTATTCCTAGATGATTTGCACAATCATAGGAAATAAACGAATGGCTAGCACTCATATCAAACAATGCTTGCAATAGATTTCCGTTGATAATAACAAGATTTGCACCATCTCTCGGAGACTCTCTAGCCTCCGCATCAGCCGCCCGCAAAAACCCGGCCTTGGCTCGCGGGTCTTGCCACCGCCGATATCTCCGGACAGCTTCCGGCTGATATGCCCGGTTTTTGGCACTTGTAGCGAGATTGGCTTCCCATCACAAACTGGATCCGGGATGGTCCTTTCGCACTTTGGGCAAGTTTGGGTCCCCGCTGACCGGATAACCTTGTTGCCCTTGTTGGAACGACTTCTTGCCTCCGCCTCGGAGTTGTTCCATGGTGCCTTCCTCTTTCTGCGAGGAACCTCCGCGACTTGACCCGCCACGGTTTGCATTGTTGTTGTTGTTGTTGCCGAGATGTCGATCCTCCCGAGCTCCTTCGGGACGCTCGACCGCACGGCATGATTCTATCGCTTGAATCGATCCGAAATTGCCGTGACACCAGCCTTTTCCCGAATCTCAAACCTCGACCATCTACCAATCGACTCGCCTTCCGCCGTTGTCGTTGGTCTTCGGATATGATGAGTATCAAGATAGGTTGGTGAATCTGGCGAAGTAATCCTCGAATGACTCATCATGGTTTTGTCGAATATGTAAGAACTCTGACTCTTTTTTTACTTGTAACGAGGGAGGGAAATATTGTTCGTTAAACGTTTCCAAGAACTTCTCTCAAGTCACAGGGCAAACGCGTGCCCGCAATGTTACTGCCACGGTCTTCCACCAACGGTCGGCATCTCCTTCCAGTTTGTAAATTACCAGATGGGCCTTGCGGTCTTCGGGACAGTCTAAGACCTCAAAGATCTTATCTAATCTCATCGCCCGGTCTTCGCCTGAATCGGTCTTTTCCACGGAAAACCGGGGTTTCAATTTACGAATTGAGTTACCCAATGTTGCGTGGCTTCCACCTCTCTATTTCGTTGAGGTAGAACTACCAAAGCTCTATCAGGCGAAGGTGATCGAGATCCTTCTGACTCATTAGCCTCTTCCGTCCGTCTGTCCTCATCTTCGTCATCTTCCTCAGTGTCGTTCCTTTCTTCTTCATTTTGTTGATTTCTGGCTTGTCTTTCTTCTAGGAGTACGTTAATAAGAGCTCTTTGCTCTTGCAGCATTTGCTTCACCTCTTGTAACTCGATCCGCTCGGGTTGGTTATTCTCGAGCTCGGGTGTTGGACTTCTTTGAGGTCATGCTCCGCTCGACCACGTCCTCTACCTCTAGTTTGGCCTCGTCCACGGCCCCTATTTCTTAGGTTCTCCATTTTTTAGGTTTATACCTTTTTATTTATAACAAGAGATAGGAATAAGAGAATTAGTACAGAAATACGCACACAAAACAACATATATTATTAATGCATCTTATTTGTACAAGTTGACCTCGACGTTGGCCATATCCTAAACTATACAAAATTCTACAATCCCTTTTATTCTAACAGAATATCTCACAATCTCTCAGGGCATTTAGAGAGTTTTAAAACAATAATATACTATATAGCCTCTATCTATGGTTCCACAAACTTTCTTTCACCGTCTCGCTCTTTCTACATGTGCTTTGGTGCACTATACTTTTCGGATAACGAAGATAGATACGAGTGTCTACAATAGGGCCTTCGTCCAGCAGTTCGTTAGTGATTCGGCCCAAAAACGGGTCACGGGAAACGAAAGAGAGTGGATCGACCCGGTCTCCGAGCGAATGTGGGTTCCTCTAGTTTTGAGAATTTTGAACCAAGTGAAGGAAGGTCGATACCTTTCTTTCGAAGTGTTTGTAGACTGTTCGCAAACAAGTAAAATGATTATAATTGTTGGGTTAAGGCCGATATCGCCCAACACGAAGTGAAAATCATCAAGGGTGACTTCTTCGGATCGAGGTTTTGGATGTCCGGAAATTGAAGTTGTCTCCTACTAAGAGTGAGTTGAACTATCGGGGGTTGCAACGGGTGCATCTTCAAAATACATGGGTTCCGGGTCTTCCTCTCGATTCTATCGATTCGGATCGTAAATATAATCCGGGTATTCCACCGGGGTGATACTTGGGGTTCGGAGTTATCGAGGTCTCAGAATAGTCAACGTCATAAGCCGGTACATAATCGTATGCCGGGGCGGTGTACGGGTTGTACAAGCTCCGGGTTCCGTGGAGGGTAGATTGGATCAGGGTTCAGTCTTCTACCTATCATCTCGGTCCCCACCGACTTCCTAGCGGTCCGATTCCATCTCCCATACCGCCAAACGAACGGATTATCATCTCTGTTCATCTCTACACATTACACTAGGTCATATCAATACTCATTTTCCAAAAAGTGCTCAAAGTTTTTGAAAAAGGCTAATTTGAACATAACTCCGTTAACCGAACGTAATGGCCGATAAGTGTCTATCATGGGGACCTCACCAACTATATGGCGACTGATTGGCCACACCCACATAGACTAGCCTTAACTGTCCTACCAAATTGTCCGTAATAACATAGTCTTATCAGTGCCAGGACTACTGCTCTGATACCAAAAATGTAACATCCCATTTGAAAACGGCGGAATTTTTTTTTAAATGTTTCCAAATATTTCAATTAGAGTAGTCAGAGTAGAGCATTGGAGCGAGTAAGTAATTTACATTACATTCAAAATATGGACCATAGTGTAAATGTATCGGATTACAGTCATCCAGAATTCTCAAAAGTTAAAGAACTAAAGAAAATGATAAATAATGTAGACACGTCTTGGCCTATTCTAACTGCTAGCCTCGATCGCCAAACATCGGTCCTCTAGACCCTGATGCTACAGCTGAGATCCATTCCACATATGGATCTCAGGTAACGGTTAACCTTATGCCCAAATAAAACAGTATACGTACTACGTATATTCATTTCAATACAAAGATATCATCACAAAAGCAAACAGCGAGATGTATGATCAATAACATGGACAAACATAAGCACAAAGCAAAGTATGTAAAGTCTCTCTCGACTAGTTCTGCACATATCCAGGTGCCATGCCACTAACGTGTCCTCGCGCTAGAAATAACTCAAACGGCATTACCAATACTATAATCCGTGGGTAAAGGCATGTAAGTATCTCCGACGATTCTCATCGAACCTCGCTTTATGAACGTATCTATAACGCAAAAGTATATAAGCAGCATAGATTTAGGGTTACGGATGCGTCCGTACCTTAGTTGCGAGATATCCGGCTCTTCCGGCTAAAAAAGGTACTTTTTGACGCCGTACGTAAAACAATGCAAAACAACGGAACGATGGAATTTCGACGGCGGTTCGACGTCGAAGTATTCTAATCGAATAATAACACACTTATGAATATTTGGCAGCATAACGGACATTTTAGGTGAAAAAGACCATTTTGCCCCTACTACCCCTATTTGGCGGAATTTCGCCAGAACTTCGTTACTTTGACCTTATTCCATTTCAAAATTATCCCCACTAGGTTTTTACCTCGTCAGGCATCTTTCAATGCAATGAGTTTAATATGTTTAAGTCCACAAAGATCAAATTGGAGTTTACAAAAGCAAACTTGAGTTTTCTTAAGTTTAAAATAGTGAGGAGCTCTCTTCTTGACACAAACTCGAGTTTGCTCACTCAAACTCGAGTTTTCTTAAAATATGAAAAATCTTGAAAACTCTCTGCCAAGAACAAACTTGAGTTTGAAAATCCAAACTCGAGTTTGCTTAGCATATGAAAAACTCTCTGTCTAACACAAACTCGAGTTTACCATGACAGACTCGAGTTTGCTTTAACTTGAAAAACTTGGAATGCTCTCTGTTTGATTCAAACTGGAGTTTTACAATCCAAACTCGAGTTTGTCTAATTTTAAAGAACTTGAGCAACTCTCTATCAAGTTCAAACTCGAGTTTGACAACTCCTAACTCGAGTTTTCCATTGACAGTAAGTTTTCCAACTTAACAAAGACAAACTACATTTTGAGATTACAATTGTCAGTTATCATCAAAACACATAGAAAACTAGCATTATGAGCATCCATAAAGAGTTTCAGCCATTTCCATTAAACATTCTCACTGAGTCTCAACAGACAAATTGAAAGAAGAATGTCAACGGAGAATAACGGCGATCTGATGAGCACAAATAATGCCATGTTTTCCCTATATTTCATGATTGAATTGTATGGTAAAAGAAAGCTTAACTGCAAACAATCCAAGCAAAAAGGCATATATTCATGATATAGGGAACTGAAGGATGGAAACCATTTACATCCTAAACATGTGCTAGGAAAGAGCAAATTACATTGTTTTAAAGAACGTATAGCAAAGCTGATACGATGCTATAGCATTCTGACTGCAACACAAAGTGCAATAAAAAGCATCACGAAAGCTATAGTAATGTAAAGGACGCAATGCTATGCGGCATATTTTATGACCTGTTTATCTAGCTGGTTTCAGGAATAAACATAAAAGATCGAGATCGATAGGTAGATTGCTGACGTAATGAAATAGAAGATGCGGAGGATCAAAACAGAAAGATTTGAAGAATCCCGCAGCATCAGCAGAATCAATCTACAAACAGAAGATGCGATAGATCTCGACAGAATTGGAAAGCCTAGCTAGTTGAAACTTGCATCACACGAAAGTCTGAATATAAAAGGAAACAACAAGTCAACCCTAAAAGGAGAGTCGCACAGAGCCAAAACAACATTACACATTTGGCCGACTCAGAAGAAGAGTGAGAGACTTCACTAGCACGAGAATTCTAGGATAACCCAAAATCTTTCTTTGCAGTAAGACAGAGGGAAGAAGACGTGGAGTAGTGACGTGACAGGGCTTCTTCCACGCCGTCAAGCTTTCTATTTTCATTTATTTCATTTTAGTAGTTAGATCATTGGTTATTCTGTTACTATCTGTTTTGTGTTTCTCTCGTCAGTCATGAACTAACTTTCTGATGGCTGAATGAGGATGAATTCTTAAGTGTTATATGAACCCAGTTGCAAGTTCTTAATTTAATAGATTCGGTTTGCTTATCAGTGAATTAATTACTAGTCGATTAGAGGAATCTAAGGGCTAGACTTGTGGTCTCGGCTTGCGGCAAGGAGTCGAGGCTAGACCTCTGAGAAACAGTGTTTGCTAGGCAGCCGGTGCATGGCTTGACCTATTTATTGTAGGCTTCAGGAATGGGTCTACCTCTCATAACCAGGACACCCTGAGGATAATGCAGATTTAACTAGAAAGTTGCCATAGGAATATGGAAGGAGTATAGTTAGCATCATATGTATCAGACGCGGAAGCTTCGATAGATTATAGAGGTGGGTTAACCGAATAGCTTTGTAGTCAGTAGCCATGCTGTAGTATTGCGAAAAGCTGTGCAGTATGGATGCTATAGCAATAGGTAGAGCAATTGGGGGATTTATGCGCTTAAGGATGATTTCGAGTTCAGCCTAACTTCTCACTGATATCTTCTTAAATTTATTTTGTTTACTTCTGTTATTAGCATAATTACAAAAACCTCTCAAACCAAATATATTTACTTTCTGTTTGCAACTATCATAGCAATTGAGCGTCACTCTTCGGTATCTCAGTCTCTGTGGGACGATACTCTACTTACACTTTATTACTTGTTCGACTGGTTCACTTGCCATCAAGGAAATTGACCAACACGATCAACGGAAGAATACGAAGAGCCTGAGTAACGTTCACTTCAACGGATATATTTATTACTCTCAACGGTTCATATTCAACAGTCATTATTGCCACCATCTATAAAAGCCTGAAGCATTCAATTCTACACCTATCGAAACTCTACGCATTCAATTAGCAATTTACGCAATTATTGTTTGACATACTTAAGCAATATCTTCAAATATTTAAATCTTCAGTGTTTATACATCTGCTCTTCTAGACAGTTTAATCTTATTCATTACTGTAAGATATCAAGGTTGTGGAACCTGTGAGATTGAGATATTTGATTACAACTTGTAAGGGGGAGTAAGTTCTAGTGAGAGAATTACTCTGAGAGTACAAAGTGTGTAATCATTTGTGATAGTGAAATCCCGGAGAGTTTGGGTACTTGACGTAGGTCAAGGATTTAGACCGAACCAGTATAAATTTCTCCATCTTTTCTATCATCTTCTCTATTTAGCTCTATTCCTTACATGAGTTCCAGAGTATTGTGAGAATTTTTTAATCACCTAATTCACCCCCCTCTTAGGTGATATTCCACGTTTCAAAATCTTTTATACTTATATTCATTAAATAAGAGTTTCCCCTTATTCTAACACCCTTACTCTACTATACTACTGTTAGCAAGAAATTTTAGAAACTTTTATGGGTAAGCTCGATAAAAAAGAATAGACTCAATTTGAGACTATCGAGGTTAAAATGGAAAAATGTCACTACTTTTGAATCTTAACCATATTAGAAAAATGAACAGACACCCAAAACGATCTATCGTATTTAATTAAAATATTGAGTAAATACCCTTTTGGGTCCCTAGAAAAACACACGGACCCCATTTTGGTCCCTCACACAAAGAAAAGCCCTTTTAGTCCTTGAAAAGGACGAATAAGGGTCGATTGGTGAACATTTTGGTCCCTCGCAAATTTCCAAAAAGCCCTTTTTAGTACATAAAAAAGTCTCATTTTAGTCCCCAGGGACTAAAATGGGATCCGTGTTTTTTGTCGGGGACCCAAAAGGGTATTTACTCTAAAATATTTCATATAGCTACATGCAATAAAAGCAATAAGGCCCAATCCAAGTAGAAAGGCCCAATCAAGATTAGGAACTTACCTTTCTTCTTGAACCTTGGATGCCGCCATCTTACCTTGGATGAGCTGTATACCCAAAAAGGTTCATAGACACCACACAACTAATCATGCACTTAATTAGAGTTTAATCTTAATCAAGTGTTTACAAGAAAGGCCCAATCCAAGTAGAAAGGCCCAGTCCAACCAGAAAAGCCCAGTCAAGAATGATGCCTTCCAAAAGCCTAGTCCTTATGCAATCTTTATCCAATATTTATTGGATCTTTATCCAACCTTTATCGGATATTTATCCAATCTTTCTTCGATATTTAACCAATTTTATCCAATCTTTATTAGATATATATATCCAATCTCTATTGGATCTTTACATATTATTTATTAGATACCTATCCAATCTTTATTGGATATTGCTTTAGATAATTCACAATCATCATTTATCACCTAACCTCTTGAATTTAACAGTTGAATTTAAATTTAATATTTAAATTCAAAATTTAAATTAGCCCAAGACCCCATCAGACATTCTAACATATTTGGGCCTATTAGTGGAAAAACTAATTTCTGACAAAGCCATTTATGATTGGGCTTAGAGTCCCACTCCAACCCAGTTATACCTATATTTTTGACAAAGCCAAATAACAATTATTGGCCCAAACTTGCTAAATAAAGAAATCAAAAGCAACTTTAGTGTGTGACCCATTAGGCCCAATTAGTCATTGACATAGATAAACTTGGACCAATTAAACTCCTTTAACGGGCCCAATTTATCTAATGACCACATAAGATACTAGTTATGCTCTGCAACCCTAAAACTAATCGAGTTGATCAAATGATCTACCTTTCTAATTTGGTATTGTGCAGGCATTATTCCTCACATCGTTATTCACATTTAGTCGAGAGCAAAGATAGATTCTCGAGTTAACTAAAGTCAACCAAGCCCTATCGGTCTTGTGAACGAGCAATCCCTTGTAGAGGATTGTGAGTCTTTTTGGCATGTTCATCTATACCCAGTATTCGAGTTATACCAAAGAATACATTGTTCTCCCCATTTTTCAGATGGATAGAGTTGTACAATCAAAGTATAACCTTAAAACATAGTGTTCGATGACATCCTCAAGTCTAGGACGATTGGCACTACCAAACGATGAGAGACAATACAAATCCAATGTTACTCTCTTCAATGAATCTTTGTGGAGTATCTCGGCGGGTTAGTTCAGTGCTATATGTTCTTTAACAGATCCACCCACGACATCAGCTAAGGCATCAACATGACTGTTAATTCTCTATGTATTTTGATGATAACTGAAAATTATAAACACAAGTGAAGTTTGTCTTTGGTAAGTTGAAAAGCTTAATGTCAAAGGCATCAGTTTGTCTTTGTTACTCCAGTTTTTATTTTCCAGAAAGTTTGTTAAAGTTTTCTCTTATGAGGAAACTTGAGTTTGGGTTTTGTAAACTCAAGTTTTGGTCATACAGAGAGCTCCCAAAGTTTTGAACTTAAGCAAACTCCAATTTGCGCCAAATGAAGAGTTTTGTCAAGTTTTGTGAAGTTGACCAAACTCGAGTTTGGGCTTGGCAAAGAGTCTAAATGTTTTTCATCCTAAGCAAACTCTAGTTTGTTATGACAAACTTCAGTTTGCACTTGGCCATGTATTTTATAAGTTTTCCAAAGTTTTAAGAAAACTCGAGTTTGGATTTGTAAACTCGAGTTTGTGCTTGACAGAAAGTTATCATGTTTTACCCATTTTGAGAAAACTCTAGTTTTCACTTGACAAAGATTTTCAATTTTAAAAGGAAACTCGAGTTTGATGTAGTTAACTCGAGTTTGTGCCTTACAGAGAGCTTTGCTCTTTGCAGTAATTTTGAAAACTACAATTGAGATTTGAAAACTCCAGTTTTGAGCTTTTGGACTTAAACATGTTTTCACTAAAAAAGTCCAAAACTCAAGTTAGTCATTAATTAACTCGAGTTTACTCAATGTTTCAAAATGTGCTTCAAAACTCAACTTGCGACATTCTTCTCTGGAAGAAGGAAACTCGAGTTAGGATTTGGAAACTTGAGTTTGGCCATCTACAAACTCCAGTTTGTAAGAACAAACTCGAGTTTGTGTCGCTGAGTTTGAAAATCAAATTGCACGAATTTGTGAAATCTTCATGTTTGATCTTAATACTTCTTATCATCACTCATTACTATTCCTAACTATGTTTAATCACTTTGTTAATAAGTTTAAAATGATTTAGAGGATGTTAAATGAAGATTTGAACAAAAGCAAAAAGTGACGTCAACACATTAAATGCAATATCCAGAAAACTTGCATCCTTTTGGACAATCATTCTGCACACGTTGCAAAGGGATTAATGTTTCCTTTCCTCATCCAGTAGCTGCTCTTCCAACGTATTAATATTCAAGAAGTCAACCATAAACTTCTGTGCAACTGGATTAACCAAAGAGTAAAGAGAGAAGAAGACCAAAGCTCAAGCTAATCCTTCTCTAATGAAGGCAACGATCATATTAAAGATTACAACGGTCATTTAATGCTCTCTTCATATAAATAGGGCTGCATTCAATTCTTCTCAACAACCAATCTGTAGAAAACGAAAATCATTCAAGTTTCCAACTACTCTTTGAGTTTTCTACTGTAAAGTATCTTTTGATACATTTGTACATTATCATTATCCACTCTTAGAGAGAATATCATTTATTGATATCATTCATTGTAAGAATCTCAAGTCGTGGGACTTGGAGATTGGTCTACTTGAGTACAACTTGTAAGGGGGAGTAAGTTCAAGTGAGAGAATTACTTTGAGAGTTACAGAGTTTGTAATCATTTGAGTTAGTGAAATCCCAGAGTGTCTGGGGACAGGACATAGGTCAAGAGGTTGGACGGAACCAGTATAAATTCCTTGTGTCTTGCTCTTTCTCCCTTTGCTCTGTTCTATTCTGTTTTAACATTCGAAAACAGAGTTCTTTGAAAAGAATTTTTGAAATCCCCAATTCACCCCCTCTTGATGATTTGCTCCACTTTCAATGCCTACATTCCATAAAGTCTGTACCTTGTATCTTTATACAAGTAGATGATATTGTACTAGTCTTATTGAGATCACCAATGCCCTTTCTTTGTGATTCAAGACTAGGAACATGATTCGGGCAATAGACATGTAGTGTTCTCGAATCCTCATGATCATGATCTCTATCACAGATCCTCGAGTGAACACTTGTTCTATTCCTAGGGCCTTCACTATTAAACACATATTACTACTCTTGTTCGATAATTTTGAAATCTACAATTAACATATGATTACACTCAATAATTACTTTCACTACTTTTAAATATTAATAATCTTATTTGTGTATAAGTTTCAGATGATTAAAGTTTGAATTAACTTCAAAAGCAAAAATCTATTAGAGCATTAAATGCAAAGTAGAGCAGAACAGAGGGATTGCATTTGAAGCATTTGATGAAGCGAAGAGAAAGTGATAGGAAATTGAATTTCATCAACGACTACAATTTGTCTCTAACAAACAAATTTGAATGCTCATAATGATTATTAAAGTCGATTGCTTATAAAAAGCGAAGCATTCAAGTTGGAGCAGTATCAAAGCCAACATCAAACATTCGGTATATTTATTGCTCAATTATTGTCTAATATTTTCTGATATTCGATTTGTTCTTTAATTTTTATCTATTTTACTCTATAAGAGAGATTACCGACCTTATTCAATTCTTGTAAAGAAAATCTCAAGGTGGTGGGACCTTGAGTTTGGTTGTCAACTTACAAAGTGTAAGGAAGATTGAGTGTCTTGTTGTTGAACTCTCTTGTATTGTGGTGCCAAGAACTTGTCGAATCTTGGAAAGATAATGGAAATCTTAGAGGCATTCTGAGGACTGGACATAGGTCAAGTGATTAAGGCCGAACTAGTATAAACTCTTCTGTACACTTTGGTGATATTTCTCTAGCTCTTATCTTTTTATTAAGTTGATAATTGCATTTGTTTTAAATTTCCAATATCACCCAATTCATCCCTCTTCTTGAGTGAAATGTTGGCCCTAATAGTTTCTTCATCGTCTTTATCTTCAATCCCAACCACCACTGAGTCTTCACTTTCTGCCGTCGATGACCTAAGCTTCATTCATTGTAATATCCCCATTTTTCATGTAATTATTGCGATGAATGAATTAATGTGAATTTAATGGAATATATGAATTTTTCATCAAGTTATGTGTTAATGATATACATTTACTTGGATGAAATAATTAAAATAAGAGAAGGATAAGGAATTGTTTATTTATGCTTAATTAAATAAAGGGTTAAGGTGCAGATTGGCCAACAAAGTATTACGTAGGAGCATCTGGCACAAAAATATATTGAAGTCACCTTAAATACCAACCAACAATTAAAACTGAAAAATTTACCAATCAACTATTAAAAATGAAAACTATCACAATGACGTTAAAATCAGTCAAACGTCGTTTGGTTACTTATATGTAAGATAAGCCCGAAGATGGCTAAGGGGCTTTTGGGGAGGACGTTCTTCGATATGTCACGACTTTGATTGTTTAATTTGGTCAAGGAAACGCCATTTCGACACAGAATTGTTGTATATGCTTTCAGAGTGTTGTGTTCGGGGTTATGTCTGTGTTCTTTAGCGTCGCCCCTGTTTTGGGATAGGTTTTGTTTCCAGATTTCAGCCATTGTTGGATTGAACTTTGATCATAGGTGTGACTTGTTGATACAGTTACTGGGTTCATCATTAGCTCAAACGAAATTGGGCATCGAAAATCCTCAGGGTTTAAACCACCAATCATCTTCTTTGTATTACACCTTCCTTCTAAATCATCTGTGGGGCTGCTAGGATCATGAGTTTCAAACATCACTCCCCTGCAATAACTTAGGAATCCGATTAAACCACTTAGAAGAGGAGCTTCACACTCTTTGCATTCAGAGGACTGAAAATCCATCTTTTATGTAAGAGAAGCCCGAAGATTACTGACATGGCATGCTAGAATATTATGACGGCTGCAATTTGGCGTGATTCCGAGCATATTCCTTTCTCGAGGACAAACGGAGTTTGCCTGATTTTAACGTCACTGTGATAGTTTCCATTTTTACTAGTTGATTGGTATTTTTTTTCATTTTAAATTATTGGTTGGTATTTAAGGTACCTTCACTACATTTTTGTGCCAGATGCTCCCAGCGTTATACTTTGTTGGCCAATCTGCACCTTAGCCGTTAAATAAATTTGGTCATGGATAACCTTAAGGGATAGATGACAATTGAAGTAAAAACACATTTTATTTTCCCTTTTTACCCTTAGGTATTTCTCATAAAGGGAAGAAATAGGAGAGAGAGAATAAAATTCCAAAAATGCCCAAGAAAGTGTCATGTAATTAGCCAAGAATTTAGGGCTATTGGGCTAAGTAGGAAAGGCAATTATTGAAGCCCAAGAAGTATGCCTAATTCACATAAAGAAGAGGAAGAGGGAATTAAAAATGTGTTCTTGGACTAATGGGCCATCTTGAAGCTAACTTTGAAGATTCAAATTAATGACATCATGCTTATGCAAGCTTGGTGACATCATCTAACTTACATCATCCTCTTCATAAATGCAAGAGCCATTGGATTGGACTTAGAAAACCCAAAAATCTTCTCAAATCCTCCCCCTCATTTTGGTTTTTGAAGAGGAAAGAAAGAAAGAAAAATGATGACAAGTACCCATAATACCTATAATACCTAGAGGAAATTATGGCTAGTAAGGGCAAGGACCTAGCCATTAATTAAGGACTCTTGGGCACCCTATCCAAGTCAAAATTCAAAGTTAAATCTCCCTCTCCCATCAGCCTCCATGTCACATCTAAGAGGGAAAGAAGAAAAGAAAATTTAATTAATTTATAAAGACTAGAAGAAAAATCAAGAAACAAGCTAGCTTATTGGACAAGCCAAGTTCTTTCTTAATAAACAAGAAGGACTTAGAGGTTTATATAAGAAGCTCATCCCTCCTCATTTTGGGCTTTTGGATGAAACCAAGAGGGAGAGAGGAAGAGAAAAAGCCATACACAAGAGAACACAAAGAGAGCTCAAGAAAAGAAGATACAAGAAGTTCAAGAGTAAGGTAAGGTCTTGGGATCTCAATCTACTTTCTTCTATATTCCTAATAAGGGTTAAGACTTAAATAAAAACCTCTCTTGGTATTTTTGGAGGGAATGCCGAAAGGTAAAGGGGAAAGGAAAGAAAAGAATTAAGAGCTCAAAGGTGTTGAAGATCCTAGGTTAAGTAAATTACCTTGAACTTCCTTATAGCTTCTAAGTTGTTAGTTTTGGAAAATGGTTGCTTCATGTGTATTTATGAAACATGGTAAGTCTGATTTGGTTGAGGGAAAATATAAAGACAAGGTTTAAAGTTAAGATTCATAACTTAGAATGGTAGATCAAGCATGATAAAGGAAAGATATGAAGCTAAAATGGAAACTTGACATGTGGTTGATAAATTATTTTTGTCCAGCTGATTATATATGCGGATCTGCTTTGATTTTGTTATTTTTGATGGTTTTAAATTGTTTAGAATGAGATTTTGTAAAAGGATTAACTTATATCACAATTTTGGAAACATAGATAGAAGATAGAAAAACAAGGGTAATCTATTTTGTAAGAATCCTGTGGAGTTAGTTGGGTTCAACGTGATTTGTGACCTAGTAAAGAAATTTAGAAAATTATGAAATTTTACAAGTAAACATTAGACATCTCAAGGATTAATTGGGTATATAATTGATAATTTTTGGAGAAATGGACTAAGAGAAATAAGTTTTTGAAAACTGACCCTGAAACTAGAAAATATTTAGGACCAGTGGTGATGTTTTGGGCCATGGTTGGATTTTGAACTGTGGCTGGCCCAAAAGAGTATTTTTTGGTTAAAAATAGACATATTAAGGGTCATTTGGGCTTTTGAACCACCCCAAAAGGATGTTTCTAGAATTAGTTATGAATTTCCGAAGTTTGAAATTTATTTTTGGAAATTTCTGTACAAGGGCGAAAATATGAAGAATTTATGCCAATAATAAATTCCTTAAAAAGAAAAGGAATTTAGTGATTATGGATACTTGAAATGGGCTTATTTTAAATCAGCAAAGGAAATAATTATTGAGGAGGAATTTATTTATATTTATATTTTGTTATTTTAGGGGCTAATTGTGGTATTTGTGCACCACAAACATTTATTAATATTTGTGGTCAATTACCAGGTAGTAACCTTAGCCTCGTATACTTTGTATGACTTTTGTATGTATGCTTTACCATAGAAATTGCATGCATTCTGTTGTCATTTATTTCCAAGCACTCCAGAACTAGAACATGTTGTGTGCATTAAGGGCCTTGCTGTGTGCCATGCCCGACAATATATACTGTGTGCTATTAGAACTGTTGTTGTCTGTGCCGTGTGCTATTAATACTGCTAGTTCCGGATTGGTTGTGTGCCTTGTTGTGTGCATGATACTGAATGATATTTGGTTTGTGATTTATTCGTGGTTTTTCTTACATGCATTGTATGTATATCTTATATGAGATTAACGGTTACTCTAGGATTCAACTTTGAGTCCCAGGCCATTTTAAGTCACCAGGAAGTACCTCTAGATTTGAACCAGGAGATAGAGGTAAGACGACGGAGATGGATTAGTGGGTTGACGTTGGAGTTTGTTGGTGACTCATTTTGGATATTTATTTTGGTTTCCCGGATGACTGTATTATATTATATTTATTTTGGGTTTCATGATTTGGTGTAACTGTATATTTATTCCCTACGAGGAAATTTACCTTTCCGCATTTTATCTTACCAATATATTGTTGTCCAAACCAGTGCATGTTCTGTTGCTAATACTTTGATGAATGATGTAAAATAACCTGGGAAAATAAATTAAAATTGAATTAAAGTAAAGGATCATACTACCCGCCATGACGAGGCCGGTAAGTGTGTAACAATCATTCCCTCTATCTTCATCCATCGGTGATGCAGGTAATGACAATTGTGCAGCACGTGCTAATTGGGAGAAAAAACTATCTCATTTGGAGTCAAGCGATGCAGATAGCTATGAGAGGCAAGTACAAATTTGGATTCATAGATGGATTGTGCACCAAAGAATCCTAAGAAGAAGGATTTCATGAGCAGTGGGAACAGTGTAATGACGTAGTTCTCTCTTGGATTCACAATTCCCTTTCAAAAGAACTTGTGAATAATGTAATATTCTACCAAGATGCACATCTCTTCTGGAAGGATTTCCAAGAAAGGTTTCACAAGATCACAGGGTCAAGAAAATTGTTTCTCTATTTTGAATTAAGTTGCCTTTACCAAGACTCCTCTTCAGTTTCACAATATTATACGAAGATGAAGGAGCTCTGGGAAGAGCAATCGACGTTGTTCCCTATCCCTTCCTACAAATACAAGACTTTAACTGTGTATGCTGATATGATTCAGTGCCAGAAACTACTTCGATTTATTTTAGGCTTGAACAATTCATTCAATAGAGCTTGAAATCAGATATTGCTGACAAGCCCACTGCCTTCAGTTAATCAGGCTTTTGCCATGGCAACTGAAGATGAAGCACAGAAGTCTCTTGTTTCCTCTATGCATAATAGCCCTATTGAGGGCATTGCAATGACAACTCTTGGCATAGGACTTGACCGGGGACGCATATGCTCAGGGTTAGAACCTGAATGCTCTCATGTGGCAAGAAAGGCCATAACAAGGATATCCATTGGAAATTATTTGTTACCCCTCGCACTTCAAAGGCAATAGCAACATAGTTTAGATGGCATCATCTACTCAATTAACAACCAAACCTATACCAGAGGGTGATAAACCCAGTCAGCGGTCTCAAACTGTGTCCCTTTCCTTCACTCGAGATCAATGTGAAAGGCTTTTGGACTTGCTGAAGTGAGATTTTAAAGTCATGGTCCATGCTCTTATCGATACTGATCCAGGTTTGCATTGTCTTAATTCTACTTGCAATATATGGGTATTACATTCTGGGGCTACGACACATATTACATGTGATCTTTCTTTCTTTGACACATATAATTAATGATAGTAACATTGAAGCAATTAAAATCCCAAATGAAGTTAAAGTATTAGTCACCCATATAAATAATATTAGGCTTTCTACTGACATTCACCTTACTAATGTTATGTGTGCCTCTCAATTACATTTAAATCTCATCTCTGTGCTATGCATAACTAGGGAATTAAACAACAAAGTATATTCTATCCTAATTATTGCAGTGAAGGCCCTTCCAAATGGCAAGTAGAAGGGAACTGGTAAGCTTCAAGAGGGCTTGTATATGATGTGTCTTCCCAAACGATTTGCAACTGTAAACAATTTGAATGCCGAAATTCATACCTCTGCTGATTTGTTACTTTTGCATAGGAGACTAGGCCATGCTCCGTTGTTACCTATAGTGATACATTTAAATTTTGTAAAAGATAAACATGCTTCATTCAATAAATCAAAACAGACTTAACTTCCTTTTACTTCTAGTTGTATTAAATCTAAATTGTGCTTTGAGCTGCTCTACATGGATGTCTGGGCCCTATCAGACTCATACACATCAAGGGCACAATTATTTCTTAACGATTGTGGACGATTTTTCTCAAAGTACTTGGATATTTTTGATGAATTCAAAGTCTAAAACTATTAGTTGTATACTAAATTTTGTTGCTTATGTTGCTACTCAATTCTCTTTGCATGCGAAAAAGATTAGGAGAGATAATGGTTCTAAATTTATGAACCATGGATTATGGAACTATTTGGCTAATAAAGGCATTGTACATGAGACTTCATGCCCTTATACTCCATAACATAATGGTACAGTGGGACGTAAAGATCTTACCTTTATGCAAATAGCTAAAGGTCTTATTATATAGTCACAGGTACCCCTCAAATATTTAGAAAAATGCATTCTCTTGGCTGCCTTCACATTGAATAGAGCTCGATCCAAATATTTAGGGTGCAAAACATCCTATGAGAAGGTTTATGGTCATGAACCTAATTATGAAAACCTTAGAGTCTTTGGGTCCCTTACATATACTACCAACCTAAACACTTTAGATAAGTTCAAGCCTCACAGTACCCCTTGTGTGTTCCTAAGGTATCCCAATAACTAGAAGGGGTTTATTATTTTAGATTTGGAATCTAAAAGGATTATCATTAGTAGGCATGTCACATTCTTAGAAGAAAAATTTCCCTTCTCAAATGAACAACCCTTAAACTAAGGGGGAGTGGTACCAAAAAAGGTGAGGGAAATGTTTCTTTTTTATGACAATGAGACCTCACTATTTGGGATACAGCATAATCTGTCCCATGGAGAATAGTTCAAACATGAACATGAAACACCCTCATAGGTCAGACTTCAACATGACGCACAGGAGCTGACTTCCTGTCATGAACAGATTCACACTGCTCATATTAGTTTATGAACTAATAGAGAGCGAAAGCCCCCATTTGGGCAAAGGATTACACAAGATAGTGAGTGGGTAAAGGGAATGAATCTCGAAATAGAGGCATTTGAAAATAACAAGACTTGGGATCTTGTGCCTTTGCTAGTAGATAAGAAACCCATTATTGGATATAAATGGGTATTAAAATCAAGTATAAATTGAATGGGGAACATGAAAAGTATAAGGCGTGACTAGTCGCTAAAGGATACAATCAAAAGGAGACATTCTCTCTCATTATTAAAATGATATATATCCATATGAGTTTGAAACCTACAACCTTATATGATTGGAATATATACCAGATGGATGTGCAAAATGCTTTCTTGCAAGGTGATTTAGAAGAGGAAATCTATATGACTGTTCCTCAAGGTTTCGATAGCAAGGGGGAGATTCTTGTGTTTAGACTCCAAAAGTCCTTATATGGGTATAAACAAGGTTCTCGCCAATGGAACTATAAGTTGTCTATGACACTAATAGCAAAAGTACCCATCAAAATTAAAAAGTAGCCCAATAATGCCATTTTTGTTAATTTGGTGGATGTTGACAGTGAGAATTAAACATTTGACCATTTATGCTGACACATACGGTGAGCTAGCGAAAGTGGTTTGAAAAAGTACACCAATGAAATTGATGTGTACAATGAAAATTGAAAGGGTATTTCACCAAAAATTAAATTAAATAAGGGGTAAGGTGCAATTTTACCAATGAGGTTTTATCCAAGCTACGCCCAGTACAAATAAGTTTTAGAAAGGGCAAAATCACCAATGAACATTTTAAAATGGGGCAGTTTAACCAATGCCGTTAACATTGTATGAAACCTTCGTTATGTTTGACCTAAAATTGTCCAGGTGGCAAGTTAATGAATTTAATGGTGAGTACGTGGCAGGTGGCTTGTTAGTAGAATTGGAAGAGCAAGTTATGTTAGTTCTCAGAGTTTTGATGATAACAAGACTTGGAAGTGATTAAGGTTTTGAATTGAAAATGGTTAAGCTTTTGAATTAGTAAATATTGCCTAAGGTGAGAGTGTACTTGAGTATGTTCTTATGCTTACTCAAGCCTGCTTAAACTGACAGTTTGCTTAAATGATCACAGGTCATTACTCGAGTATAAGCCAAATCACTACTCAAGCATGATATTAGATAAAACACTCTGCATTTATTCTAGAAGACGAGTACTCTGTTAGTTCTCTATATGTGTTTTGATGATGATTAACCTTTGGAAACAATGTATGAAGATCAATGTTTGTTTTCAATCGAAAATTTGGCTTCATATCAGTAAAAACGTTTGCTGTCAGATTGGCTCAAGCCAACACTTAATGACTTGAGTCAATCCCTTCTCATATATTTCAAAATTTCCATATTGACCTGAGCCACCAAAACGCTGCCTCAAGTTTAGGTCTTGACTCGAGCCAGCTCATTCTCTGCCTTGAGCCAAGTGCCTTAAAAAACTTAAAAATGTGATTTGATCTATCTTTGTTGACTCGAGCCAGAGTGGTCGACTCTAGCCACGAATATTGACCATTACTTTTGAAAATGGAATTTGACTCGAGCCACCACTTATTGACTCGAGCCAGACTCTGGTTTCTTGAACTTCCAAGTGCTTTTGCTTCACGTTTGACTCGAGCCTGTTTTACCTACTGTTACACCCCTACCGGCCTCGCCCTTGGCAGGTTAGAGGGATTCCTTTTACTTGTTACCTTTCCTTCAATATTATGTCCACTTAACATGCATCAGAGTTAGCGGAACAGAGCATTTGACCGGTTTGGACGCCCTACTGTACTGGTAAAAGTAAAATGAACAGTCATCCCCAAAAATATAATACAAAACATAATAGGGCGTCCCCTATTCTTCAACTGCACTGATAAGCCTCATCTTTCCAAAAAGGTTATTTCTCTTTAGGCACGTTCCTTGCAGCTATAGAATTGTCTGGGGGCAACCATCAATACTCAAATACTAAATGTGATGAGTGTATGCATGTAACCATGTCAGATATAATAACACAAGTAATATGCCAAACATACCACATATGAAGACAAAAATATACCACAATAATCACACATCACAATCCATAGAACACGTAAAGCTGCCTTACCATGGCAAGCCTCAGACTCACTGGATCCTCAACCCGTACAGCCGCCAATTAAAGCCGGCCTCGGACTGATCCTGAACCTGTACAGTTACCAATTAAGGTTGGCCTCGGACTGATCATCCTTAACGCTTGGAAATACATAACTTTGTATGCATATTTGGCAAAATATATACAAAAACACACATGGCAAATACAAACATACAACAAAACACATAAAGATATCTAAGTAAAGCGGTTACTACCTGGTGGGGAATATACTTTCTGTAGTATTTTAATGTTCCCGATCGCTTTCCCAAATATACCCTTGTCCTATATAACACCAAAACACCTCATTTTTAGTATTTCCAAAAATACCCTTCCATTTTTAGTTAAAACCGAGCCCTTTATAATTCTCCAGGAAAATCTAGTGCGTCTGACCCAAGTTCAATGATTTTAAATACATTCCACAAAAATCATATTCACATGAAATCAACGCCATCTGAACCATTAGGATGTCTATTGTTCAGGAAAAATCATTCCAGAGACCAAAAGTATACATATTCTTTCGTGTGGCCCAATTTCCACACTCTGGTCAGAATTACTCTATTGTCTTTTGAACCAACTTTAACAATTTTTATCTGTTAGAAGAAATATCCACATAACACAAAATTATACATTAAGGTGAACCTTAGGACGTCTACTTTATACCTATAAAATATCAGCTCAATCCAAGTTCATTTACTATTTTTAAAACCCAGTTGAATGTTTGCTGCCAGAATTTCCAGAATTGACAATCAAGCTTGTTCTTAAGGTTTTTCGGTGTTTTTGAGTTCGAAAAATTAAACCATGACTTAACCCTACAAAAAATCACGTTCCAGACTCATTAGAACCCTCAAAAACCCCAAAATCAAACCACAACACCAAGCCCCAACAACATGGACGAAATCTCAACTTTAAACTTTAAAGAGTTGAGTTTTCGGTGTTTTACCTGAATCGTAGATTCGGTTGATGATCTTATGAGCTTGGACCTTGTTTCTAGCTATGGAGATTGGCTGAACCTTGCTCTCTCTTCCTATGGAAAATTTCATGTTGCCTTGGTTTAGGAGATAGAGAGTATGTGTATTTAATAATAGTAAAGGTAACTGATCAGTCCCGAATAACTGGAGTAAAACCCTGTCCAAAAATTAATGGAATTCATCTGACTTTTGACTTTATCTCCAAGAAAAATCTAGAGAGCTCCTGAATCTGCCATGTGGGGGCTCCCCATGGAAAATATCCTTATTTTTACTTTTCATTTGGGGAAAATTACCTACTTTGGCCTGAAATTTATGAAAATTACCAATTTTGGCTCAAAACTTCTTTATAATTCTTTTCTTTTTCCCCAAGCTCTCTAGATGGTTCCTAGGACTAGATGGCACCATCCGGGCCCACAAATCAGATCCCATGATGTTTATTTTATTTTCCCCAATTTATTCAGTCCAATCTCCTTCTACCAGTCCTTGCTGGGCCTCGCTAGTTAACAGGGTGCTTTCTTTTGCACTTTTCTTCAGCTTTTCAGATATTCTCTCCTGTATGGACATTCATATGTGGCTCCTCCTTGTCTTCCAAAATTGGCCCCACACTTGTCCCATTCAGTCCAAAAGAAGCCCCTAGCTGGTCCGTGAACGATGGAAGGCGAGCCCACCAGCACACACTTCATCGACACTGAGGACGAAGAAGTGTCAAATTCTCATGGACCTTCGGTAGGAAAAGGTTGAGTAAGATGAGGTGTTTCCTTCTGGTCCTAAACTCTTTCTCTGTTTAAATATTTTAATTTTAATGTCTTCTTTTTACTTGTTGCCTAGCGGCAAGATGCAAAAAAAATAAAATAAAAATTAAAATAAATTTGTGGGATGTTTTGGGTATGTCATATCTACCTCCCTTTCCGCTTCACCGTTGCAATGGCGGCATTGCATCGTTCAGGTGTGGGGGAGGGATTAGTTATGTTAATCTGGATATAATCTGTTGCTGTTCAAATGTGCTTAAATTACCCTGAATTTAGCTTTTGCATAAACTAAAAATTTTTCAAATTGCATGATGAAGCATGAACAGAATTTTGTAGCAATAGTATGAATATCTGTATGACGAAGTATAACATGATTACCTAAGGAAAATGTACCTTTAGGTTTGGGAAACTGATAGTGCTAGCTAATCTGATGCGAGGTAAAGTGGCAGTGAGAAAGTTTAGAGAGAAGAACCCACAAGGGAAGGATTGATTTGAGCATAATTGTTTTATTCTAGTGTGCATGTCTGCTCGCCCATGCATGATCCTTAATTTGTCTTAGTTCTTTGATAAACTGTTTAGCATTTGAGTGTGAAATTTGTAGGATAAAGACATCCTTATCATACCCATCATTCTCATACACAAACCAGTTATCATCATCCCCATTTTGCTACCCCATTGAGCCCAAAGGACAGTGCTATAGTAGAAATAGTTAGACAAACAAGAATCATGAAGAATGCTAGAGCCGAGCGCACCTACAGAAAATGTTGCCAAAAGAGCTGTGTTTGCTTATCAAAAATTAAAAAAGAAAAAAAAAGAAGCAAGATAGAAGGAAAAAGAATAAAGAGCAGCAAGGAATATGAAGTCCAGAAAAAGGCACTCGGCTGAAGCCAAGAGACTTGTCTACATGCCTTGTTATAGCACTTCTCACCACTTCTCATCTCAACACCTATCTACCCATACCATAATAACCCAAGAAGTCCTTTGGAAGATTGGAGACTCAGATGCTAGGTAGTAATCTTAGAACTTTGACAAGGCTATGGAACTCTAGGTTAGCATGACAAGAGAAAAAGTTAAAAATCCCCTGGGTGAGAGAGCGTAAACACTGAACCTGAGAGACTCTCGACGCTTCTTCACCTAAGCAATACCACGCATCGTGAGCCGCTAGTACCGAGCAATGGGATTGCCGAATAGGGGACGAGAACTGAAAGCAGTTGTGTAAGTCGAGTTATACATATAAGAGTGCCACGACTATGAGTTTTGTTAGCTTCATCTTATTTTGCCCAGGAGTGCAAAAAGCTAAGTGTGGGGGTATTTGATGAGCACAATTTATGCCATGTTTTCCCTATATCTTATGACTGAATTGTATGGTAAATACAAGCTTAACTGCCATTAATCTAAGTAAAGAGGCATTAATTCATGAATATAGGGAACTGAAGGATAAAAACCATGTACATCCTAAACATGTGCTAAAAGAAGAACAAATTACGAAGTTTTATGAGAAGAACGTATAGCAAAGTTGATACTAGGCTATAGCATTTTGACAGCATATCAAAGTGCAATACAAAGCATCTATGAAGCTATAGCAAAGTAAAGGACGCGATGCTATGCGGCATATGTTTTAATCTTTTGTCAAGATTGTTTCAGGAAATATTGCGAAGCTCGAGAAAAGACAGGTAGATTACTGACGTAATGGAATAGAAGATGCGAAGGATCGAAACTAAAAGATTTGAAGAATCCCGTAGGATCAGCAGAATCAATCTACTGCGATCAAAAGATATGATGGATCTCGACAGATTTGGAAAGCCCAGATCGCTGGAACTTACACCGCAAGAAAGCCTAACTATATAAGGAAACAACAAGCCAACCCTAAAGAAGAGTCATGCAGAGCCAAAACGAATTACACATTCAGTCATACTCGAAAGAAGAGAGAGAGAAATCATGAGGCACGAGAACTCCAAGAGAACCCAGCATCCTTCCTTGCAGTAAGACGGAGAGAAGAAGATATTGAGTGGTGACGTGACATGGCTTTTTCCACGCCGTCGGAATTTCGTCAAGCTTTCTGTTCCTTTTTGTTTAATCTTTTGATCATGGGTCATTTTGCTGTTATCTGTCTTGTGTTTCCCTCGTCAGTCATGAACTAAATTCCATATGGCTAAACAAGGATGAATCTTTAAGTTTTGAATGAACCCAGTTGCTAGTTCTTAATTCAATAAATTCAGTTTGCTTATCAGTGATTTAATTACCTTATTGATTAGCAGAAGCTAAGGGCGAGACTTGTGGCCTTGGCTTACTGGCAAGGAGTCGAGGTTAGACCTCTGAGAAACAGTGATGGCTAGGCAGGCTGGTATAAGGCTTGACCTATTATTGTAGGCTTCAGGAATGGGTCTATCGCTCATAACCATTACATACCATTTTGTAATGTTGATCTAACTAGAAAATTGTCATAGGCATATGGAAGGAGTAGAGTTAGCATTAGAAGTGTCAGACGCGGAAGCTTTGATAGACTATAGTGGTGGGTAAACTTAATAGCGTTGTAGGTAGTGGCTATGCTGTAGCATTGTGGAATCTGTGCAGTATAGATGTTATAGCAATGGGTAAAGCAACTGGGGGATTGAGATGCTTAAGGATGATTCCAAGTTCAGCCTAATTTCCTACTGATATCTTCTTACGACTACGATACTCTGTTTACTTTGTTTGTTACTTAGCATAACCACAACAACCTCTCAAACCAATTATATTTACTTTCTGTTTCGCACAACTATCTTAGCAATTAAGCGTTACTTTCCGGTATCTCAGTCTCTGTGGGACGATACTCTACTTACACTTTATTACTTGTTCGACTAGTTCACTTGCCATCAAGGAAATCGACCAACAATATGCGGTGTATTTGACATATTATTTGTGTTTACATATATGACATGGTTGCATGCATACACCTTACACATTTAGTGCATGAGTATTGATGGTTACTCTGGGGGCCATTATCGGACTCTAGATGGTTCTGTAGATGCAAAGGAACGTCCCTGAAGATCAAGAACCTTTTTTTTTGGAGAGGTAGAGTATATCAGTGCTGATTGAAGAATGGGGAATGCCCTATTACACCTTGTATTTATTTTGGGATGAATGTACATATATATTGGTATTTTATTTTGGATAATTGTACCCTTAACCCTTCGGGGACTTTTACTTTCTGTTTATTTTAGTTTTACCAGTACAGTAGATCGTCCAAAACGGTTAAATGCTATGTTATGTTCACTCTGATTTATGTTAATTGGACCTAATAATGAAGGAAAGGTAACTAATATAAATAATCCCTCTAACCCGCCACCCGAAAGGGTGAGGCCGGTAGGGGTGTAACAACGTAGGTCAAAGAGTTGGTCCAAACCAGTATGATTTCTTTGTGTTCGTTCTTTCTATCTTTGTCTCTGTTTTATCTCCCTTCATCTAAATTGCAAAAAGAATCTGATATCCCCTATTTACCCCCCTCTAGGTGATATTCCACTTTCAAGTAGAAGCGTCGAACCTACCTCTGCATCTTATGCAACATGAAGAAGCAAAAATGATCGACCACCAAGCCATCTTATATTTCATCTTCATCATTGAGGGAGGGAATCGATCTAGATGAGGAATGAGTTTGATGGCTTCATCTTTATCGTCGACAACAGGAAGATGTATATGAAGAGTTGTTTTGTTGCAACAACCAAGTCGCAAGGATGGAAATACACAATTCTACCTTAAAAAACAACTTTTTCTTGCAATAGATGGTTACTTGTTAAGATTCTCCCTTCCTTTTGTTCGATACCCTAGCTAAATTTAGATTCTCTCCTTGCACGCACGAATTTCGTTTGCTTTTGCTTAACCACACACTCATGGTTGTCCGATACCCTAGCCAAATCTGGATTCTCATTTTCTCTCTTTGTCACCATTAATTACTGAGGGATTTCATCAGCAAATTTCTGCTTAGATTTCTTTTGCCATGAGCCAATTTTGAGCCTCGCCTTGCTTATGGGCTGATTTTGCCTCTTCCCCTTGCTCTCTATTGCTGTTAATCACTCTAGTCTTTCTTGTGTCTCAGCCTCGTTGATTTTGCCTCTTTCTTTTTTTTTAATCTAAATTTTACCTCTTTTTTTTCTAACTTATCATATCTATTTCTCAAAACAATTAAAACATAATTACCGGTGACAAAACCCTACCCTTACACGTGTATGCCTTGCCATCATTTACTCTCCACCAGGTCACGACTTGAAGTCTAAATTCTTGCCCCCATTGTAACGCCCATCCTATATGCGCCTTTATTTATCAGAGTTATAGTGCACATGCATCAATGATTTAGACGACTTAATTGAGGAACAAACTTTCTTAAAATAACTTAGTTTGAAAAAATAAGGATAAATTTTTCGCAATTCGAATCTATCCCATAGTGGGATGTTAATACTGAAAGACCAAGAGGGGGCTGAATTGGGTGTCTGATAAAAACTTTAGGAACTTTGAAAATCTTTTCGAAACTTATTGAAAGCAGTTTGTATGACAGTAATAATTTATAAAGCGATAGTCAGTCATTCAAACATATATGCTAGAAATATAAGAGATAAGGGAAGAGAATATGCAAACTATGATTTATACTGGTTCGGCCCAATCCTTAACCTACGTCCTGTCCCCAAGCTCCACTTGAGATTTTCAATCTACTATCTCCTTGTTTAGCCGGGCATAAGAGAAAACCTTTACAACCTCACAAGTTTAGTCGGGCACTTGTGCAGCCTTTACAATCTCTTACCGAGATACTCCCCCTTACACACTGTAAGGATACAATTACACACTCTGTAAACGAAGGATGATCCTCTCACTCTTGGACTCACTCCCCCTTACAAGTTGTAACTGTACACCCACTCTCAAAGGTTCCACAACCTTGAGATTTGATCACTTAAACAGATAATCAAATAAGTGTTTGGACTCTCTCATAGAGTAGATGAACAATAATCACTGAAGTACAATACAAATCATTTCACTCTCTACTGTAAACTATATAAACATTGAGAAACAGAGTGTATGAACTATCGACGGAGAAAAATCATTTCGTTGGCTTTGTCGATTCATTCATCAATCGTTGTCACTCCTTCCGGTTTGAAGACTTCGCAATTTATATGTTATTGTGTTTCGACCGTTGCGAGCATTCGACCGTTGGAGATCAATTGGAAGTAGCCGTTGAAGCTTCTGTTGCTTTTTGACCATTAAGCTCTAATCCAACTTCAATCATAAAATGTTTATCGTTGACTTCGTTAATGCTCCTGTCTTTAGTGTTGTATTAATAGCCATTGAAAAGATTCAATGGTCCAAATGGAACTAGTTTCATGCAACAAATATTTTTGTGGAATTTATTAAAAATCCTATAATTTGGGTCAGATTTACAGAATTTCTGGAAAATTCTGTGTGAGCTCGGTTTTGACAAAAGAATTGAAAGGGTATTTTTGGAAATACTAAAAATGGTGTATTTTGATGTTAACAGGTCAAGGGCATTTTTGGAAAAGGCATCGAGCATAATAAATTATTAACGACGGTATATCCCACACCAGGTAGTAACCGCTATACTCAGATATCTTTATGTGTTTTGTTGTATGTTTGTGATTGCCATGTATGTTTTGTGTATATTGTTGCCAAATATGCAATAAGAGCGTGTTGGGGTTTGAGTCCCTAACTATGTGGTTCTTAGCGCTGAGGACGATCAGTCCGAGGTTGGCCTTAATTGGCCGCTGTACGGGTTGATAGGTCCAGAGCTATCCTGGTGCAGGCGGCTCTACGGGTCGTGACTCCGGTAAGTCTGGGGCTTGCCTTGGTAAGGCAGCCTGACGGCACGTGGTAGTCGGTGATTGTATATGCTTTTGTTTGCATATGTGGTATGATCAGCATTTTACCGTGACTTTTGTATCTGACATGATTACATACATACACTTTACGCATTTAGTATTTGAGTATTGACGGTTACTCTGGGGACCACAATCGGACTCCAGACGTTTCTGTAGCTACAGGCGAGCGTGCTTGAAAGAGAAGACCCTTTTGGAAAGGTAGGGCCCGACGGTGCAGAGAAGAATAGGGAATGCCCTATCACTTTGTACTTTACTAGTTGGATAACTGTATTTATTATGGATAATTGTACCCTTAACCCTTCGGGGATTTTATATTTTCTGTTGTTTTTACTTTTACCAGTACACTAGTTTGTCCAAACCGGTCCTGTTCTCTGTCGCGCTCACTCTTATATATGTTAAATGGACTTAATAACGACGAAAAGGTAACTAATTAAAGAAATTCCTCTAACCCGCCATACGAAAGTGCAAGGCCGATGGAAGTGTAACAGTTATTGTTATCATATATGTATGCGTTGCTGCAACTTTGTTGGTGTCTTAGTGTGTGTATATATATATATATATATGGTTGGAGGCAAAAAGGAAGTATGGTGGTAGTCTAAGTGTATATATATATACATTGTACCCTATTCGTCTGAGTCGTAGCCCTTGGTCTTGTGCTGCTTTCTACGTCAACAAAAATTCTGAAATTGAACGTGGAACGCCAAGGCTTGTTATCAACTACAAACCATTGAATGAAGCTTTGCAATGGATTCAATATCCAATTCCAAATGATGCTGATTTACTAAAACATTTGCATTTTGCAAAAATCTTTTCAAAGTTTAATATGAAATCTAGGTTTGGGAACATTCAAATTTTAGTAAAAGATAGGTATAAAACTGCTTTCACTGTTCCATTTGGTTAGTATGAGTGGATTGTTATGTCTTTTGGTTTAAAAAATGCTCTTTCTGAATTCCAAAGGATTATGAATGAGATCTTTAATGATCAAGGTCAATATATCATGGGTTAAGGTGCAAAAATACACATGTGCTTTGGTAAGAGGAGCGCCCAGTAGCAAGTGTTTTTTTAGGTGCAAAAGTGACTATGTGGTTACAAATTAAGTGCAAAAGTATCGTTTGACCATTAAGTTTGACTTTGACCATTAAGTTTGATTTTTTTTTTTGCTGACTGGACGATGACGTGCCTTTCAAAGGTGCAACAATACACATGTAGTTTGGTCAAAAGAGCGCCCAACACCAAATGAATTTTTTAGGTGCAAAAATACTGTTTGACCGTTAATTTTAGTTTTTTGTCTTGATGGACTAGCTTTATTTTGTTTCTTTTCTTTGTTTAAATTTTTTTATTAACAATAATATTGTTATAATAATAATATAATATAAAATAATCATATAATTATTTGTTTATTTCTTTTTCATTTTTGAAATATTGAAAATATAATATAAATATTGATTTCTAATTTATTTATGTTTCATTTATGTTTCTAATTTATATATTTAATATATTTCTATATTGAATTTAATAAATTTAGAAATATAATGTATTTCTAATTTATATTTTTATATTCCATTCATATTTCTATATTGAAAAATGGATAATAAGAATATTTCAAAATCAAGCACAAGTAAGGAAAACACGAAAAAAAAGAATAAAAAAATATAATTTTTTATTCTTTATGTCTCGGTTTACGTCTTGGATCGTTAGATAGGAATCCGAAGATGAAAAGAGAAACAAAGGATATCACTACCGTGTAAATAAAAAGTACACATGAGAGGATTCACATTGCAAAACTTATCTGATATTATAAAGTAAGATTATTAAATGTTCGAATCTTCGAATAAATTCTGAATTTTTCTATGACAATATTAGTATTCAAATTAAGGATCTCATCGAAAACTTACAGCAGCTTGCCAAACAAAAGCTAAGAGAAAAAAGAGCACAGAATGTAATGAAGTTAATATTATTAAGTATTAAGATTCAGTTTATATTATTATTATTATTATTAAAAAATAATGAATTTTTTTAGTTAATATTTAAAAATTTTATTTAATTAATATTAATAAGAAATCAAAATAAAAAAAAAATAAAAAATAAAAAAGGAAAAAGCACTTGGTGTTGGATGCTATTTTTGCCAAACCACATGTGTATTTTTGCACCTTGAAAGCCACGTCATCGTATAGTCAGCAGTCAAAGTCAAACTTAACGGTCAAATGATATTTTTGCACCTAATTTGTAACCACATAGTCACTTTTGCACCTACAAAAAACACTTGCTACTGAGGCTCCTTTAACCAAAGCACGATGTTAGGCACTCCTCGGATAAAATTTTGTTGGTAAAGTTCCACCATATGAATTTTGGGTTATGGCGATGAAGGCAGGGGATTGATGTCTCCCATCTTGATCATGGTGGCTACAAAATCAAAATAGATAGAGGAGGGGTTGGTGGTGTAGCCTTGCACGGCCAAGTCAGTAGAGCCACTGTTGAAGAGTTGCTGGTCGGAGTGGAGGAGATCCTTGTTCTGAAGAATGTTCTTGAAGTAATCGTTGTCAAAAGGAGTCTACAAATCCAAAAGAGCGAGGTTGTTTTCAATCTATGCCCAAGTGGTCCTTTCCCTTTAATTTACTGCTTCCATCTTGGACATTGCATTTCCATAATCTATGAGATCGTAACCATAAGGAGGGAAACCTGTTGTATTGTTTATGGTAACAAGGTGGGAATTGAAGAGAAGAGAAGACAAGGACTCAATGGAGAAGGGACCAAAGGTTGTGGGAACTGCAAAAACCTCTTCTTGCCCCTCGCTTACAGGCTTGTTGGCTTCACCAGAGGAGACGAACATGTGGTAAGATCCACCACCCCTCACTTGTTATTGTTGTCCTATCAGATTCTCATTGACAACATAATAAGTGTCCTCTCAGTAAGCCGAGACCACTGATCTAGCCCTTAGCTCTCGCTAATCGACAAGAAATTAAATCACTGATAAGCAAACTGAATGCATTAGATTAAAAACTAGTAAATGGGTTCATTCAACTTAGGAAATCATCCTCGCTCAGCCACAGGAAATTTAGCTCATGACTGACGAGGGAATCACTAAATAGCGCACTACAAAATAGCCATGACAAAGAGATTAACTAAAATCAAATAAGAAGAAAAATAGAAAGCTTGATAGAGGTTTCAACAGCGTAGAAGAAGCCCTGTCACGTCACGACTCCACGTCTTCTTATCTCCGTCTCACTGCCCAGAAAGATGCTGGGTTCTCTGGAGCTCTTGTGCTTCGTAGTTCTCTCACTCTTCTCTCGATTCTAGCCGTATGGGATTGTTCTTTGACTCGCGACGACTTTTGACACCCTTTAGGGTTGGCTATTGTTTCCTTATATATTCAGGTCTACTTGCAGCGTATGTCCAACGAACTGGCTTTTCCTAATCTGTCGAGGTCCAGTCGTATCGTTCTTTCCAATCTCGGTAGATTGATTCTGCTGGTCCTGCGAGATTCTTCAAATCTTAGTTTCGATCCTCCACATCTTCTATTCCAATACGTTAGCAATCTAATCGTTGTTCTCTTCCACTTAACGACCTGTACTATTTCCTGAAACAACCTTGACAAAAGATCATATCATATGCTGCATAACATTGTGTCACTTATTCTGCTATAGCTTCAGGGATGCATTGTATTGCACTTCGATAAAGCTGTCCTGATGCTATAGCATAATATCAGCTATGTTATGCAACTTTCTCATAAAACCTTAAAATTCATTCTCCTCTTAGCACATGTTTTAGGATGTATGTGGAGTTTATCCTTAAGTTCCCTATATAATGAATTAATGCCTTTTTGCTCAGATTAAATGCAATTAAGCTCATATTCACCATAAATACAGCCATATAATATAGGGAAAACATGACATAAATAGTGGTCATTAGAAGGTGAAGGCTCAAATTTAGGAGGATTGAAGCTAGGGCCAGCAGGGGTGGAAGAAGGAGTGTCAAAACAAGAACCACTGTGACTAGGGCCAGCTGTAGACTTAGACTGAATTTTCAGTAATGTGTCCATCTTGTCACTGAGACTCACCATTGTCACAAGAAGGGTAGAGATGCTAGTTGAGTGGTCTTTAATATGGCCACTGAGATTTTCAACTTTTTCCTTCAATTCCTCTTGACCATCAACCAAATCATTATTCCCTTTGGTAACCTCAAAGACTAATTTACCCACTTCAGTCTCTATCCTATCAGTCAAATATGAAATAGCTTTCTAGACAATTGCCTTAATTCTAGTATCCAAATCAAAAGGCTGAGATGATTGAGCTGGTGGAAGAGCTAAATGATGACTTCCTATTTTTAATAGATTTGAGACATAATTTGATATATTTAGGAAGTCATTATTACTAATTTAAAGAGATTTTAATGAAATTTTATGAGATATCAATTTGGATGCATTATTTGGGGGATTTCAATTTAAAATAAAGGTTTTTGAGTTTAGGAAATAAATAATAGTAATAGGAAGTTTTCTTAAAAAAGAAAAGAAAAGAAAATAAGAAATAAAAATGTAGTTGTTATTATTATTATTATATAATTATTTTATTTTGTTTTCTTTGACCAAGACTCCTGTACCAATTCGGCAATTGAATTCAACAATTCAATGGATGTGGGCCCGCAATTGAAATGGAATGAATGGAAAACCTAAAAGAAAAAGCTACAAGAGGCGGTTAGAGAATTGAAAAAAAGAAGAACACACACAGGAACCCAAGACGAAAAAACAGAGTGATCACGACTTGGGGAATATTTCGGACAAGGAGGCGGACATTCACGACAAATTAATTTCCTTGTTCAAATAATAGAAAAAATGTAAAGAGGAGAGCGATTTGGTGGAAACCAGGAGCGAGGTAGCTGTTTCATTCCATCCTCATCGTTAACATTGTACGAGCAAGGAGACGCGAGAGTTGTAGAGTGGGAGGCGCGATTTAGTCGGTGATTCAATTGTGTCATCCTCTTTCCCGTTATTTTCCTCATGCTCGAACTTGGATTTTAATTTTACGTCTTTGCTCGATTTGTGTTAAAGCCATGTTTGGCTAATTCTTCTTTGCAACCTAGAGTAGCTATGATCTTATAGGTGTGGATTAGACTTTGTTTTTATTATTTAGTTATAATTAATATTAATTTTGGTTATTTAATCTTGTTTAGCTTTGTCTATTGAGTGTCTGATCATCACTGAATATGAATTTCAGAATTAAGATTTACCTTGACGAAGGAAATTTTAATTAAGCTATGAGATTAAGTAATATGGGATTAGATTTTAATTTAATTTGCGATTAGGATAGACATATACCTAATGGCCCCATATAATTGTTGAGGAGTGTGTTCGAGTTTTATTGCCTCTTGAGTAATTATGTTAGACATAACTAATTATACTCAAGAGAGGGTTGTAAGTGGACCGACAGGCATTTATAGCTATTTATACTCGAGATTAACAAAATGATATTAAGGCTAATTAAATTAGTGAAAACAAGGTTTATGAAACTAATAAGGGATTAGTGACTCTGGGTTGCTCATTTTATTATTGTGGTAGTTTGTTTGTTTTTATTTTATTTTATTTTATTTTATTTCCCTTTAATTAAATTCAATTTGGTTTGCTCAACTTAAACGAAATTGTAAAATTAATGCTTAACTAAAGTTGTGGGTACAAAGTCCTCGTTGGAACGATACTTTTCTTATCACTTTATTACTTGGTACAGCCCGTATACTTGCGGAGTTATAGGCTTTAAAGTTTTGCCCTATCACTGACTGAGCTTCATGAGTTCTGGATTGAGATGCTCTTGAACGAGAGGGGGCCCTAGATTGCCCTGAACCTTCTTCAAAATTGATCCTCATAAAATTCAAGTGATGTTTCCCAAACATCTGAGGCTTCACTGGTGTATCCTTTGTAGCCAGATACCATATCTTCTCTTGAAAAAGGATAACATAAACCAAATTGGGAAATTGCATATATGAAGATTTTCTAGAAGCGAATTTGAACTCAGCCATTTCTTGGAAGACCCATTGCCCAACATTGTGAGGCTTTTTATCTATGATAGAAGCAAAGATAGGGTAATCATTCTTTGCAAAATGAGTAAAATTTCCACCTTTCTGCATGAGATTTCTAGCATAAATGTACTAGATAGCTCTATGGACAGAGGGCATGACAGTAAGGGGAAAGGTTAAGATCTCTAATTGGCCATCAGGTATAGGCTCATTAGGTCTTAGGAGTTCAAAAATTTCCCTGTCATCATAATTCAGAGTAGCTACTGGGGGAGGATTGGAAATTTGAAGAACAAAATTGATAGTAGGAGTTAAAACAATCTTTTTGCCTCTCACATGAGTAACAATTCTTTCCTCTAAGAGGTTACCATCACTATCCAGCTGATTATCCCATAGAATGTTGAAATAAAATGCTTTTACAATCCCAAGGCTATAAGGAGCTCAAATAGAGATGAGATTTTCAAAAGACTTAAGCCAGGGAGAAAGATTGAGATTACAATCTTCCTTTAGCTTAGCGAAATCAACAAAGATAGTAGGATAGAAGGTTTTATGAAGATAGCGCTCTCTAAACAAGATGGCATTATCATTATGAAGGAGCATGTTCTCAGTGTAGAAACCACTAGGAACATAAGAGTAATTGTAAATATCGATAATGGCAGGGATTTGATTTCTTTGAATACCTTTGAACTTGATTGTCACGAGGTTTGGATGAAGAAGGACCTTGAGAAGGACCTTGACCCTTATCAGAGCTCCTAAAATCAGAGGATGAAATATACCTCTTCTTCTTTTTAGGCTTAGAAGCCTCAATAGATTCTTCCTTGTCCTTTCGAACAATAGCTTTAGGATCAATTTGCCTTGTTGGAACCTCAAAAGGTTCCTGAATCACCACCTTCTTAGGTCTCACATTGGGCGAAGGCACATCAACAGCAATCTTAGGTTGAAACCTTCTTGGAGTATGTTTCTCTCTCCTAGGTCTTTTTAGTGGAGGTGGAGATGCAAAATTAGTCCCTTCATAGTCAAAATCAGTGGTTACAACTTTGGCGGAGCGTTTGGGAGGCATTTTCAGTGGAGAAGGCTCGAGTTTGGTCGAGAGAGACGAGAGGTTTTTCAGAGGAATTAGGGTTAGACTCAAGGGAAGTGTGAAGTGAAGAGCAAAGGTCAAGTTCCAGATATATATAAAGCGCGCTAAACTCGAGTTTATCAGTATAGGCTCTAGTTTGGATAAACATATAGACTGACCTGGACTTCAAGTGTGTATATGTGAACACTTGAAATATTTCATTGACTCAAATTTAATACTTACAAACTCGAGTTTGGAAGTTGCTCTGCCCTCAGTTGCTCTCTATCTCGCTTAGACACGAGGTTGTTATGTCGAGGCTCGAGTTTCGTTTTGTCTTGGCAAACAGGGTTGCTATCTGTTTGAACTAAACTCGAGTGTGCCACCTGCAGGCTCGAGTTTGGTTTTCTTTAAAACCATAGTATGTTCTCTGCCTTCTGTAAACTCGAGTTTGATGTTGACAAACTCGAGTTTGCCTCTTTTGACAGCAAACTTCAGTAGATTGATAGATTTAACAGACATCCCGCTTAAAAACATAACTAGGCACTCCGATGCTTAAGTTAGTAACTAATCAGCATCAAAAAAATGTAACTAACATTAAGTAAAGGTTACTTACAACTCATTAGGATTTATCATTCTCAATTCTCTTCTAATAAATGTGAATTGCTCCTTAGCTAATGGCTTTGTGAAAATATTAGCAAGTTGAAGATGAGTTTGGATGAACATCACTTTGACATCCTTCTTCTGAACATGGTCTCTTATGAAGTGATGTCTAACATCAATATGCTTGGTCCGAGTATGTTGCACTGGATTGTTTGCCAGGCTTATTGTGCTGGTGTTATCACAAAAAATTGGGATTTCTTTGAGATGAAGTCCCAAATCTTGAAGTTGTTGCTTGAGCTACAGAACTTGAGCACAGTAACTAGATGCATAAATATATTCAGCTTCAGTTGATGACACAGAGACATTTGTTTGCTTCTTGCTCAACCAGGAGACAAGTAAGCCACCAAGAAATTGACATTGGCCACTTGTGCTCTTTCTATCCGTCTTATATCTGGCATGATCTGAATCTAAATATGCCACCAGATGTTTAGGTTGACCTTTGGGAAACCATGATCCCAACTCTTTTGTATCAGCATGATATCTAAATATGCTCTTCTCATGTTCAACATGAGTCTCTTTGGGAGCGGATTGAAATCGAGCACACATCCCTACACTGAACTGGATATCAAGTCTGCTTGCAGTCAGGTAGAGCAATGATCCAATCATTCCTCTATATCTTGTGATATTGAAATCCTTTCCATTTTTATCAGCATCCATGGAAGCAGTAGAGCTCATCGATGTGTCAGCACCATTGCATTTGCTCAGACCATACTTTTTCAGCAAATCTCTTAGATATTTGGTCTGAGAAATGAAGATACCGTTCTTGCGTTGCTTGATTTGCAGACCAAGGAAATAGTTGAGTTCTCCCATCATGGACATCTCAAACTCTCCCTGCATATTCTTAGCAAATTCTTCACACAAAGCATCATTAGAAGCACAAAATATGATATCATCAATATAAATTTGAACAATCAATATATCATTAAGCATATTACTCTTTATGAAGAGAGTTGTGTCTACTTTACCTCTAACAAACCCTTGATCAAGAAGGAATTTGCTTAATCGCTCATACCAAGCTCTTGGAGCTTGCTTAAAACCATATAAGGCTTTCTTAACGCGATAAACATGATCTGGATGATGATCACTTTGAAAACCAGGAGGTTGTTCAGAATCAACTTCCTCCTGAATAAAACCATTCAGAAACACACTTTTTTAAATCCATTTGATATGGCTTGAATCCTTTGATGTAAGTAAAGGCTAAAAGAACCCTTATAGCTTCCAATCTTGCCACTGGAGCATAAGTTTCTTCATAATCAATTCCTTCTTCTTGATTGTAGCCTTTTGCAACCAATCTTGCCTTGTTATGGACAATGATTGCAGATTCATCACGTTTGTTCTAAAATACCCATTTAGTGCTAATGACAGGATGTGTAAATGGCGGAATATCACCAAGAGTGGGGCAAATTAGGGATTTTAAAAACTTTCAAACTTTTCCCCGAAATGGAAAACTAAAACAGAGTATAACAGAGTAAGGGAAACAAAGCTTGACACATAAGATTTATACTAGTTCGATCTTAACTCTTGACCTATATCCAGTCCCCAGACACTCTGGGATTTTTTACTACACTCAAATAAGTTACATACTCTGCACTAGAAAGTTATCCTCTCACTAAGATACACTCCCCCTTACAAGTTGTAAATTGATAAACCCAACCTTAGTCCCACAACTTTGAGATTCTTACAAAGATTGATAATCAATGATAAACTCTTTAAAAGAGCAGATATAATAAACACTGAAGTTCAATGTATCAAAAGATACTTTACAGATGAGTAGAAAACACTAAATGCAAATAACACTTGATAGCTTTTTGTTTCCTGAATTTTGGTTGTTGTTGAGAATTGAATGCTTTAGCTTATATATGTTGGAAGCATTAAATGACCGTTGGAATCATTAATGTAACCATTGGAAACATTAATGTTGCTGTTAGGTTGCAACTATGTTCATTCTCTCTCTTGCTTTGAGTTAATCCAGGTGCTCACATATTCTTGTTGACTTTTCTTGAAATAAATCCGTTGGATGATGTGGCTTTCATAAGAGGAAAGAAAACATTTAAACCTTTGCAACATCCAGGGAATGATTTGCCAAAAGGATGCTAAGTTTTCTGGACCACCAATAAATGTTCTGACATCACCTTTTGCTTTAACCTTAACTTCATTCTAATACTCATTTGATCATTTGAAACTCACTAACAAACTGATTAAACGACACAGTTAAGAATAGTAATGAGTGATGATAAGAAGTATCTAGATCATCCATGAAGATTTCACAAATTTGAGAAAACTGATTTCAAAACAGAGCGATTTAAAGTGGAGTTTGTAATATTTCACTCAAGTGCAAAACTCGAGTTTAATTACACAAACTCAAGTTTAGTTCTTTCTAAAAAATGAACATCGAGATTGAGCTTTGAAGAACACTTTGAAAAAAAGGAAAACTCGAGTCATTAAGTGACAAACTCTAGTTTGAGACTTTTTGAGATGAAAATAAGATTAAGTCCACAAAGCTCAAACTGGAGTTTTCAAATTTAAACTAGAGTTTTCTTAAGTTCAAAATATAGTGAAAAGTTCTCAGCTTGCAACAAACTAGATTTTAACAAATCTAACTCGAGTTTTCTTAAAAGTGTAAATTCTTTGAAAACTCTCGGCCAAGTATGCTTCCTTAACAGCAATTTCAGGACAGAAATCACGATGCAAGTATGCTTCCCTAAACTTATTATGCTCTTCCTTAGTCATAGTAGAGGAAACAATTGTAAAACCTTCGGGTGGAGAAGGATTGCGGTAGATATCTGAAATGGCATTTTCAATTACTGAAGGCACTTCTTCTTCCTCTTGATCCTGAGTAGAGGCATTTGCTTGAGATGAAGCTTGCCCTCTTGAGGTTTGCTGAGACTGGGACATAGAAGCCCTCTTCTTTCTTGCTGTTTAGAAGTTTTGGAGGTCTCAGAAACGTTTGTCTTCCCTTTTCCCTTGGTCTCAGGTTCCTTCCTCTTCTTGTCTGGTGACTTAGCGGGTTCTTTGAACAAAACCCCTTTTGATTTACGTTTTGGCGACTGAGCTTCAAGGATTCTGCCACTTACTCCTCGAATCGCACGGTCTGCACCAAGATGGAAGCGATTTGGAATGGACTTCATTCTCACTGTTCATTGAGGAGGAGGAGGAGGAGACCAAGATTTCATCCCTTCCTGACTGGAATCAGTGTCGGAAATGACTTGGGGTTTGGATTTCGAAGCCATTTGAGGGTTTAGAGGGTGAGATTAGGTCGAGAGATGGAAGAATCAGAGAGAAGAGAGAAAGACGAGGCTAAACCTAGAGTTTTAGGTCGAGTTTTGAAGAACATAAACAGTACCACATATATATAGTTGCGACAAAACTCAAGGTTTCATGCCAAACCTCGAGGTTTGATGAATGGTTACTAACCTAGACTTCAAAAGTGTTTTGTGAACCTTTGAAACGTCAGCATTCAAAACTCGAGGTTTTCTCCAAAACCTTGAGGTTTTGAGACTCTTCAAAACTTGACATCTTTCTGTCTTATGAAAACTCAAGGTTTCTAATGAAAACTCGAGGTTTCATTCTCTCCAAAAATATCTGTTGTCTCTGACCCCGACAATCCACGACCAAACCTCAAGGTTTTGCTCCTCGACAGCAAAACTTAGATTATTCAATATCCTGCATAAAACATGTCTAGACACTCCGATGCTTAAGTTAGCAATTTTCAATCATCAAAAAACCATAACTAACATTGAGTAAGGAATACTTACAACTCATTGGGATTTACCATTCCCAATTCTCTTCTTATGAAATTAAATTGCTCCTTAGCCAATGGTTTGGTGAAGATGTCAGCTAGTTGAAGATGAGTTGGGATGAACATGACTTTGACATCTTTCTTCTAAACATGATCCCTTATGAAATGATGCCTCACATCAATATGCTTGGTCCGAGTATGTTGAACTGGATTCTTTGTCAAGCTTATTGTGCTTGTGTTGTCACACAATATTGGGATCTCCTTTAGATTGATTCCCAAATCAGATAGTTGTTGCTTGAGCCATAGAACTTGAGCACAGTAACTTGAAGCAGCTACATATTCAGCTTCAGTAGAAGACACAGCTACACTTGTTTGCTTCTTGCTGAACCATGAGACAAGTGAGCCACCAAGAAACTCACATTGGCCACTTGTGCTGTTTCTATCCGTCTTATAGCCGACATGGTCTGAATCTGAATATGCCACCAAATGTTCAGGTTGACCTTTGGGAAACCACAATCCAAGTGTCTTCGTGTCATCAAGGTATCTGAAAATCCTCTTCACATGCTCAGCATGGGACTCCTTGGGAGCAGATTGGAACCTTGCACACATCCCCACACTGAATTGGATGTCAGGGCGACTTGCAGTCAAATAGAGCAGTGATCCAATCATTCCTCTATATCTTGTAATATTAAAGTCCTTGCCCTCTTCATTAGCATCCAAAGAGGCAGTGGAACTCATTGAAGTGTCAGCTCCATTGCATTGATCCATCTCAAACTTCTTCAGCAGATCATTGAGATACTTGGTCTGAGATATGAAGATCCCATTCTTCTTTTGCTTGATTTGTAGACCAACGAAATAGTTGAGTTCTCCCATCATGGACATCTCAAATTCTCCCTGCATATTCTTAGCAAAATCTTTATCTGCCTTGGGATCGAATTTTCCCAAGTTATCCTTACCATTGTTGTAGATGAAACACTTACATCCAAACACATGCAGATGACCCAAATTTGGTTTTCTTCCTTTGTATAGTTCATAGGGAGTCTTGTTCAACTTCTTCCAGAGGTATGCCCGATTTGAGATGTAGCAAGTTGTACTCATTGCATCAGCCCAGAACACTTAAGATGTGTTATTTTCATTCAACATTGCTCTTGCCATCTCGGTGAGGACTCGATTCTTCCTTTCCACAACACCATTTTGTTGAGGAGTCCTTGGGGCTGAGAAGTTGTGATCTATACCACTGTTGTCACAAAATTCTGCAAAAGCATGGTTTTCAAATTCTCCTCCATGATCAGTTCGAATTCCTGAAATTGAGAACCCTTTCTCGTTTTGGACCTTCTTGGCAAAACAAACAAACTGATCAAATGTTTCATCTTTAGAGGATAAGAAAATAGTCCAAGAAAATCTTGAAAAATCATCAACTATGACCAAGGTATAAAGGTTGCCACCAAGGCTTTTTAGTCTAGCTGGTCCAACCAGATCCATATGAAGTAGTTGGAGTGGCCTATTAGTTGAAACTTCATTTTTCGATTTGAAAGAAGATTTGGTTTGTTTTCCTTTTTGACAAGCATCACAAATCATGTCGTTTTTAAATCGAAGTTTTGGAATACCAATAACCAACTCCTTTTTAAGTAATCTGTTAAGTTGGATCATATTGACATGAGCTAACTGCTTGTGCCATAACCAACTATCATCCAAATTACTAACAAAACATTTTTCAGAAGCAGAGCCATTTCTAGAGAGATTAAGAGTATAACAATTTCCATCTCTAGGAGCTCTGAATAAAGCTTTTGATTTAATATTTTCCAAAGAGAGATTATCTTTACTTACAATCAAGCACTCCTCAGAATCAAAGATAACTATATTACCTTTATCAGTGCTTTGGCTTACACTAAGGAGATTGTGGCAAAGTCCTTCTACAAGGTAGACATCTTTGATTTGTGGTCCTTCATTGTTTCCAATTTCACCAATGCCAGCAATCTTTCCAAATTGATTTCCACCGAAGGTCACCTTGCCACCATCCTTGGGCTTGATTGAGACAAATTTGGATTGGTCTCCCGTCATATGTCTTGAGCATCCACTATCGATGTACCACTTGTTGGGATTTGATGCTCTTAGACAAACCTACAAAACATAACCAATCAGGTCTTAGGTACCCATCTTTTCTTAGGTTCTTTGGGGTTAGTTTGTGTCTTAGGAATCTTGTAAGATCCCTTTGGCAACCATTGATAATTTCCTGATGGTTTAACCTTTCTTTCCTTTTTATGAAAACAGGAAGAAGTAGTATGACCCTTGCGATTGCAATAATTGCAATTCGCAAAAGGATTTGAAGAATGAACAGATTTTCTAAAGTAGTTCATATAGTTCTTTTCTCCAAATTTCTTTTTCCCTTTTCTTTTATCAAAATTTGGTTTGTAACCGATTCCTGATCTATCATTTATGAATAGTTGTTCTTTCAAAATGACATTGAGCATTTCACTTCCTCTAGTGAATTTCTCAAGTGCCTTTGTAAGATGCAAATTCTTTTTCTTAAGATCAGGGCAATCTTCACACACAGCATTTTCAAGGTGGGAAAACTTTTCAACTTACAGTTCAAGAGTGACATTTTTCTTTTTCAAGACAATATATTTTTCTGCAAGTTTCTCAAATTCTTTTGAACAACAATGTACTCAAAGAAACAATTCATCATAGGATGGTTTTGAATCGTATACCTCATCATTGTTGTCATGTTGCTCTTCTTCTTCAAAGAACTAAACATATATTCACTTTGTCTTTCTCATCGCTTCATCTTCATCGATGAGCTATCTCCCCAATAGCCGAGACATAGGCTTTCTTTTTGAATCGGTTGAACTTCTTCTTTTCTTTGTCCTTGTTGTTCAGCTGGGGACACTCAAACTTGATGTGGCCAGGCTTCTCACACTCATATCAGATAATTGGCTTCTTTGTCTCAGTACTGGAGCTGCCTTTGTGAAATTTCTTGTATCCTTGATCCTTTCGATAGAATCTTTTGAATCTTCGAACGATCATGCCAAGCTCTTTTTCTTCATCTTCTTCTTCTTCATCATCTGTCTCTTTATCTTCTTTGATAGCCTTAAGAGCAATCCCCTTGCTCTTGCTATTAATTTCATCAAGTCCCTTTCTGAACTTGACCTTGCCTTCATATTCAGATAAACTACCAAATAATACTGCTACAGATGCCATTGATGCGCCATGTGCTTCTTCGATGGCAGTGACCTTGGCTTCCCATTCCTTGCTGAGAATGTTCAAGATTTTTCTGACTTGAACTGGTTCATCATAGACTTTTCCCAATGCAGCAAGTTGGTTGATCTGATCAGTGAATCGAAGCCGGAACTCACCAATCGATCCCCCTAACTTCATACGAAGAAGATCGTACTCAGTCATAAGGGTGTTAACTCTATTCTCCTTGACTCCAGTGGTTCCTTCGTGAGCCAACTCCAATGCGTCCCAAATTGCTTTAGCAGAAGTTTTAGAGCATACTCGAAAGTATTCACTTTGACTTAAGGCACTCTGGAGCATGAGAATAGCCTTGCTGTTAAGAACGACCAGCTTATTGTCATTGTCATCGTATTCTTCTTCGAGCTTTGGAGTTCTTACTCTATCTTCAGTAGTTGATGGAACATAATCTCCTCTTTCAAATACTCTCCTGAGACCATACTCAGAAGCCATTACAAAGACTTTGAATTTGCTTTTCCAGAATGAGTAGTGCTCTCCAGTGAATCCCGGTGGTCGGTTGATCGAAGCTCCATCAGGTAGAATACCTTCCATATTGATCCTTCTCAAGGTGTTAATCTCTTCTGAGAAGACCTTGCTCTGATACCAAATGAAAGTGGAGCTAAATCACCAAGAGGGGGTGAATTGGGGATTTTTAAAATCTTTTTCGAATACCTCTGTTTTTTAACACTAAAAATAGAGATGAACTAAGATGAGAGTAGAAGAGCAAGACACAAGGATTTATACTGGTTCGGTCCAATCTCTTGACCTACGTCCAGTCCCCAGACTTTCTGGGATTTTCACTAACTCAATTGATTACACACTCTGTACTCAAGAGTAATTCTCTCACTAGAACTTACCCCCCTTACAAGTTGCAATCAATGAACCCAAGTCCCCAGACTTGTGATTCTTTACAATAAATGATTTACAGAAAAGAAAATCTCTCTAAGAGTGGATATTGATAAACACTGAAGCTTTAAGTGTCAAAAGACACAATACAAGTGAAAATAGAAAGGTAGTTGAAGAACTTTGAATGCTATGTGTTTTCAGCAGGTGTGTTCGTTGAGAAGACTTGAATGCAGCTCTATTTATACCAAGAGAGAATTAGGTGACCGTTGTAATCTTTAATATAACTGTTGCCTTCATTAGAAAAGGTTCTGGTTCAGTTTTGCTCTTCTTCTCTCTCTAATCTCCACTTAATCCAGCTGTGCAGAAGTTCAGAGTTGACTCTCTGCAAATTAATCCATTGGAGTAGCAGCTACTGGATGTGGTAGGTAGACATTAATCCTTTGTAAGCGTGTGCAGAAGGATTACCCAAAAGTATGCAACTTTCTGGGTTTTGCATTTAATGTTCTGACATGCTTTTTGCTTTTGCTTTAAACCTTCAATAAACGTTCTCTAATTCATCTGAAACTCACTAAAAAAGTGGTTAAACATATCTAGGAACATTATAGAAAAATCATAGAAAGTATTAAGATCAAACAAGAAGGTATTGCAAATTCATCAGATTTGAAATTCTAAAGTCGCTATGAAACCTCGAGGTTTGTTCTTCAAACCTCGAGTTTTGGACTGTAGCAAGTGAAAGAGATTAAGGTCCAAAACATCAAACCTGGAGGTTACTCTCCAAAACTGGAGGTTTTCAAAGTAGCAAAAAGCGTCGGTCTCTCTGGTTCGCCAAAACCTCAAGGTTTTATCAGAAACCTAGAGGTTTCATTTGAGTATGAAACCTTTGAAAAATCGCGCCAAGGAAAACCTGGAGGTTTTCTGGGAAATTGGAGGTTTTCTAAATCAGAGGAAAGGTGTGTGATCTCTGGATGCCAAAACCTCGAGGTTTCTCACCAAAACTCGAGGTTTCGCTCAAATGTGGAAATTCTGAGTTTTTGTGCCAAAACAGGAAACTGGAGGTTTCCAAAACTGGGAAAGCGTAGATGCTCTCTGCCTGGACAAACCTCGAGGTTTTTCCAGAAACCTCGAGTTTTCTCATAATTTTCAGAACTTAGAGGAAACAACATTTGAGCTCAAACCTGGAGTTTTTGAAAAACTGGCCAAAACATGAGCTTTCTCTGGCAGGTCAAAACCTTGAGGTTTCTTACCAAACCTCGAGGTTTCACAAAACTTGTGAAACCTGGAATTTTCATGTTAAAACATAACCTTGAGGTTTTAGACAAAAATTGGAGGTTTTCAAGTCTTCAAAACTTAGGAGACTCTCTGTAATTCAAAACCTCGAGGTTTAAACAGTAACCTCGAGTTTTTCATTTTCCAGAAAATACTGAGGAGTCTCTGTGTTATGAAACCTTGAGTTTTCTCTGAAAACCTTGAGGTTTTCTCAGTCCAGAAACCTTGAGTTCTTCTCTGTAAGGCCAAACCTCGAGGTTTCTGTGCAAACCTCGAGTTTTGCTCTTACAGTGAGTTTTACAACATTTGAGAGAAAAACTTCTTACTTTGTTTACAATTATTGGAGATCATCAAAACCCTTAGAGAACTAACAAAGACAAGATCTTCATTGCTCTTCTCCCCCTTTGTCATCACTAAACAAGGGTGGAGCCAAGACAGAATCTTCAGGTGGAGGATCAACCAATAGGGTAGATGGAAGGGAGTTAAGTTTGATAGTGGAAGGGTGAGAGGAAGGTATGATGACAGTTGCTAGAGTGGAATCAACAACTAGAGAGGTAGTGATAATAGGAGTGGTGAAGGTGAAGGAAGGGGAAGTAGAGATGGGTTCAATTTTACGTGAGCTGAAACTAGGGCCAGCAGGGGAAGAATGATCTAAACCAGAACCATCAAAACTTGGACCAATAGATGACAGATGCTTCAATATCTTATCCATTTTGTCACCTCAGAAACCAATTTCCCAACTTCAACCTCAATTTTGTCAGTCAGTTCAGAGATGGCTTTATCCACTATGGCCTTGATTCTTGCATCAAGATCAGAAGGCACAGAAGGTTGAGGTGGAGGAGGTGCAGATTGAGCTTCTTGAGCTCTTGATCTTGAGTGGGCTCTTAACTGGCCAGATCCTTCTTCAAAATTAATCCTCATTACGTTCAGCTGATGTTTCCCAAAACTAGGAGGGTTTTTAGTAGCCTCAGAGGTACCAATATACCATATTTTACAGTGAAAGAGAATGACTAACACAAGAGTGGGAAAATGAATTTTGAGGGTTTTCTAGAGGCAAATTTGAATTTGGCCATCTCTTGGAAGATCCAATGACCACATTAATAGGAACTTTGTCAATGATTGCAGCAAAGAAAGGGTAATCCTTCTTTGCAAAATGAGTAAAGTTGCCACCCTTTTGGAAAAGATTTATAGAGTATATATACCACATAGCTCTATGGATAGGGGGCATTGCAACAGGGGGAAAGGATAGAGAGTTCAATTAATCCTCAGGAATAGGTTCATTGGGCCTCAGAATTTCAAAAATTTCCCTGTTGCTATAGTGCAAAGTAGGGATAGGAGGAGGATTTGATATTTCCAAAATAGAATATATGAAAGAAGGAGTTAAGACAATCTTAACACCTATAACTTGAGTGATAATCCTCTCCTCAATAATGTTCCCCTCATTATCCAGTAGGTTATCCCAAGCCATGTTAAAATAAAACATTTTTACAATATTGGGGCTAAAGGAAGCAGAAATTGAAAGAAGTGGATCAAATTGCTTAAGCCAATGAGAGAGATCAAGATTACACTCTTCCTTGAGCTTAGCAAGGTTGACAGACACTATAGGACATAAATCCCTTTTAAGAAAGGTTTCCTTAAAATGGATAGCATTTTCATTCTTAATCACTGGTTGTCTAGTACAAAAATCAGAAGGAGGCTTCGAATGAGCATATATCTTAGTCAAAGCAGAGGTTACCTTCGAGCCAGATTGCTTATATGGTTGAGAAGCTGAAGAAGGAGCCTTAGAGGGACCATGACCCTTATCAGTGCCTCTGAACTCAGATGAAGCAACTGATTTTTTCTTCTTCAAATGCTTAGTAGCTTCAACCTTCTTTTCTTTACCCTTACGCATATCAGCTTCAGGATTAGATTCTCTCCTTGGAATATCAAAGGGTTCCTGAAGAACCACCTTCTTAGGCCTTGCAGTAGGTGAAGGTTCATTGGAAGGAATTCCAGGGATTCTGCTGTCGATGCTAGGAGCAAACCTTCTTGGGGTTTGCTTCTCCCTCCGAGGTCTCTTTAGAGGAGGTGGAGATGGAGAATGATCGGCCTCATAATCTGAATCTGACTAAGAGATCTTGGTAGAGCGTTTGGGAGCCATTTCAGGTGAAGGGAGGTTGAGTTTGGTCAGAGAAGGAGAAGAGTTTTTAGAAAACTTAGGGCAAAAGTCAAGGGAAGAAGAGAGTGAAGAGCAACGGTCGAGATTCATATATATATAATGCGTGACAAACTCGGGTTTGTAAGTGCAAACTCGAGTTTGCATTAAGTAATTGTAATGACCTGGACTTCAATTATGTTTCAGTGAACACTTGAAATAACTCGCGAACTTGAGTATGATCTCACAAACTCGAGTTTAGAAGTTACTCTGACTTTGGTTGCTCTCTGTTTGAATGAAACTCGAGTTTCCCACTTGTATTCTCGAGTTTGGATTTTCTCCAAAACCAGAGTTTGCTCTCTGCCTTCATTAAACTCGAGTTTGGAAGTACAAACTCGAGTTTGCCTCTTTTGACAGCAAACTTCAGTAGGTTGACAAATATACCAGATATCCTGCATAAAACATAACTAAACACTCTGATGCTTAAGTTAGTATCTAATAATCATCAAAAACATAACTAACATTAGGTAAGGGTTACTTACAACTCATTGGGATTTACCATTCTCAATTCTCTTCTAATGAAAGTGAATTGTTCCTTAGGTAAAGGTTTGGTGAAGATATCAACAGGTTGAAGATGGGTTGGGATGAACATCACTTTGACATCCTTCTTCTGAACATGGTCTCTTAGAAAGTGATGTCTAACATCAATATGCTTGGTCCGAGTATGTTGCACTGAATTCTTTCCCAAGCTTATTGTGCTGGTATTATTACGAAGAATTGAAATTTCTTTGAGATGAAGTCCCAAATCCAGAAGTTGTTGCTTGAGCCATAGGACTTAAGCAGAGCAACTTGATGCAGCAATGTATCCAGCTTCAGTCAATGACACTGAGATGGTTGTTTGCTTCTTGTTAAACCAAGAGACAAGTAAGCCACCAAGAAATTGACATTGGCCACTTGAACTCTTTCTATCTATCTTGTGTCCAGCATGATCTGAATCTAAATATGCCACCAAATGTTTAGGTTGACCTTTGGGGAACCACAATCCCAACTCTTCTGTATTAGCAAGGTATTTAAATATCCTCTTCATATGTTCATCATGAATCTCTTTAGGAGCGGATTGGAATCTAGCGCACATGCATGCCCACACTGAACTAGATATCAGGCCTACTTGCTATTAGATAGAGCAATGATCTAATCATTCCTCTGTATCTTGTGATGTTGAAATCTTTTCCTTTCTCATTAGCATCCAAGGAAGCAGTAGAGCTCATTGGAGTATCAGAACCATTGCATTGATCCATGCAATACTTCTTTAAGAGATCTCTGAGATATTTGGTCTGAGATACGAAGATACCATTCTCTTTTTGTTTGATTTGCAGACCAAGGAAATAATTTAACTCTCACATCATAGACATCTCAAATTCTCCCTGCATGGTTTTAGAAAATTCTTCATACCAAACATCATTAGTAACACCAAATATAATGTCATCAACATAAATTTGAACAATTAACAAATCATTTTTCTTATCGCATTTAATGAAAAGAGTTGTGTTTGCTTTGCCTCTAACTAATCCTTGATCAAGAAGGAATTTGCTTAATCGCTCATACCAAGCTCTAGGAGCTTGCTTAAGTCCATATAAATCTTTCTTGAGGCGATAAACATGATCTGGATGATGATTATCCTCAAATCCTGGAGGTTGTTCAACATAAACTTCCTCTTGAATAAAACCATTTAAAAATACAGATTTCACATCCATTTGATAAAGTTTGATTTTTTTAATGCAAGCAAAGGTTAGAAGAACTCTTATAGATTCCAATCTTGCTACTGGAGCATAAGTTTCTTCATAATTAATTTTATCTTCTTGTTTATAGCCTTTGGCAACCAATCTTGCCTTAATATGGACAATGATTGATGATTCATCTCGTTTGTTTTTGAATACCCATTTAGTGCTAATGACTGATTGGTCTTTGCGCCTAAGTACTAAGTCTCAAACTTGATTTCTTTCAAACTGATGTAACTCTTCTTCCATTGCTATAACCCAATCATTGTCTGAAAGGGCTTCATCAATCTTAGAGTGAAAGTGGAGCTTAATCACCAAGAGGGGGTGAATTGGGGTTTTTAAGAATTCTTTTCTAAAGCTCTGTTTTTGAACACTAAAAATAGGGTATAATAGAGAAGAGACAGGAGAAGCAAGACACAAGGAATTTATACTGGTTCGGGCCAATCTCTTGACCTACGTTCAGTTCTCAGACACTCTGGGATTTCACTATCTCAATTGATTACACACTCTGTAACTCTAGAGTAATTATCTCACTAGAACTTACTCCCCCTTACAAGTTGCAATCAATATCTCAATCTCCAAGTCCCCTGACTTGAGATACTTACAATAAATGAATTTCAATAAATGAACTCTCTCTAAGAGTGAATAAATATAATCACTGAAGATCAATGTATCAAAAGATACTTTACAAGTGAAAACTGAAAGAGTAGTTGGTAAACTTGTATACAATTTGTTTTCAGCAGATTGGTTGTTGAGAAGAATTGAATGCAACTCTATTTATACAAAGAGAGCATTAAATGACTGTTGCAATCTCCATTATAACCGTTGGTGCATTAATCTAGCTGTTGGAGGCACTTTGGTGTCTTCTCTTTCTACTATTCACTTAATTCATTTTGTCTAGAGGATTAGTGTTGACTTTCCTTGTAATAGATCCGTTGGAAGAGCAACTACCGCATAGGGAAAGCGACATTAATCCCTCTGCAACGTGTGTAGAATGATTGTCCAAAAGGGTGCAAGATTTCTGAACTTTGCATTTAATGTGCTGACGTCACTTTTTGCTTTTGTTCAAATCTTCATTTAACATCCTCTAAATCATCTGAAACTCACTAACAAACTGATTAAACATAGTTATGAATAATAATGAGTGATGATACAAAGTATTAAGATCAAACAAGAAAGTTTTACAAATTCATCAGATTTGATTTTCAAACTCTGCGACACAAACTCAAGTTTGTTCACCAAAACTGGAGTTTGTCACTGTGCACTAATAGCAAAACTCGAGTTTCCATATTCTAACTCGAGTTTCCTTCTTCCGAGAGGAACATCGCAATTTGAGCTTTGGACCATATTTTTCAATGGGAGCAAAACCCGAGTTTCCAAATACAAACTCGAGTTTTGGACTCTTGACATGAAAGATAAATGTAAGTCCAAAACCTCAAAACTGGAGTTTTCATTTCACAACTGGAGTTTTCAAAATCATTGAAAAGACAAAAAGCTCTCTGCTTGCCCAAAACTCGAGTTTTCCACACTAAACTTGAATTTTCATTTAAGTATGAAAACTTAGAAATTTATGCCAAAGTCAAAACTGGAGTTTTCAAAAATTGAGTAAAACTTGAAAACCTTCTGTCAAGCTCAAACTTGAGTTTCCAAAGTAAAATTTGAGTTTGCCCACAATTTTGAAAAAACTTAGAAAACTCATGGCAAACTGAAAACTTGAGTTTTCATATCAAAACTGGAGTTTCTATAAGCCCAAAATGTTGGAGACTCTCTGTATGACCAAAACTCGAGTTTCCAAATGGAAACTGCAGTTTTGTCTGTTGGAAATTATGCCCTAGGGGCAAGTCATTGTACAATGAACGTTTAGGATATTTATAGTATTCTCCTTTTTGTTATCATTTTCGTTTGCATGTTTGTATTGATAACTGCATCCCTAGATATATCTTATAGATTATCCTAAAAGTCCATGGTCGGTCATCTACGCGGGAGCGAAGATGAGTTAAGATCAGTATGACTTTGATGAGATATGGAGATACAATCAGAGTCATGGGCACTTGTAAGAGTACAAGGTGCTGGACCGACCCACTATGAGAAAGCTGCATAGATCTAGTCATTAGCTTGTCTCATGTATAACCGCGTCACAACGCCCTATGACTGAGATCATCATGGATTCCTACATGATGAATCATTAATCTTTGACCTAGTCAAAAGTCACCTTTGACCGGGTGATGATAAAGGGGGATCGGGATCGGTGGTTTTCATGCGGAGGAATGTGAATGGTCAAGATGGAATTTGTCCCTCATATTTGTAGAGAGATAATACTGGGCCCCTCGATGAGTTAGTCTAAGAAATGTATGGCCATACTATGTTGGAAATGAGTTTCCATTTCACTTATTAGACTACTCGAGAATCGAGAAAGTAATGGACAAGAATAGGAAGTTGACATTGTCCATGCTTCATCCTTGACCAAATTATCGCGTGACAAAAGGGACGTGACATGGTTGTTTGATAAGGTTGTATCGTGATATCGATCCCCATGTGAGTTGGGTAGTCGCAATGTCTTGCTAGAGGCCGCTTGCGACTTGTGGGCTGATACAGTTTTGGCCCACTGCCAATCTCATATGGGCCTGCAGGGTCGCACACAAGAATAACCCAACACGAGCATTTGTGTCCAGGTTCATTGAATCTCGATTAATGCTGGAATTAATGAATACTAAATTTAATCTAGGATAAATATATATTTATATATATTTATTAAAATTCGAAATTAATATATATATATATTATTAATATTATTAATGGAGATTATAATATTATTATATATAATATTTGTTTTGTATTTAATTTATTTTGATAAATTAAATATCTAAAACAAATAGAGATATTGTATCTCGTTTAATATTCGAATAAGAATATCATATATCTGTTTAGATTAAATTGAGATATGGTATCTCATAATTAATTAAATAGATGGATATTATTTCTCGGATTTGATTTATAGAGATAAATTAAATCAGAAGGCTTTTAGTTTGCATTAAATAAATACATTAGATTAGATCTATCGATAGATTTAATTAATATTTTTTAATTCAAGAATTCGAAATTCAGATTTCAAAAATCAGTTTTTGAAATTCGAAATTCAAACTTAATGCGTATTGATTGTACATTAATGCAGATTAATTGTACATTAATACGTATTAATACGGATTAATTGTACATTAATACGTATTAATACGCATTAATACATATTGATGCACAGAAAAACGGACAGAAGCTTTTGAGGCTTTTGATGGTTGTGTGTTTGGATAGGCCAAAGAAAAAAAACGAGAGAAAGATTGATCTGGTGGTGAAGAACCTAGAGAGACACAGAAGAAGCGCTAGCACACCGCCGTAGCCGTGTTCGGGAAATTGTTCGTGTGGATACCAGTAGAGGAAGCCGATTCAACGAGTCGTCTTCTATTGATCGAGGAGGTAGCCCACCGGTTCAAAGGAAACGAGACGCGAACGGATTCACCAAAGGTAATTTCGGATTCCTTAGTCTTGATTTAAACGCACCTGAGTGATCCTCGGGATGGGATTCTTAAAATTTTAATCCGCTGCGTTGTAAGAATTCCTACATTGTCTTCTTCAGAAAATTTTGAAGAGTCTCTATATGATGCAAACTTGAGTTTTCTAAGAAAACTGGAGTTTGTCTAAATGTGGAAAACTTTGAGTGTTCTCTGTAAGACTAAAACTTGAGTTTTCCTATGAAAACTGGAGTTTTGCTTAGTTCATCAAAATTGAGCTACTCTCTCTAAAGTCAAAACTCGAGTTTGCCTTTGACAGTAAGTTTTTCAACTTACCAAAGAAAAACTTCAACTTGTTTTTACAATTGCAGTTATCATCAAAACCCATAGAGAACTAACATTCTCCCCATTTTTGATGATGACAACACTTGTAAACCAGAATTTCAAGTGTTTGACTGAATTCACATTTTGAAATGGATTTTGCATTTGACAGTTCTTTAAGCTTCAAAATACTTGGTCATTTTGAGAAATTTTTTGCACATAACACTTTTAAACAATTATGGCATTTAGGTACAAGTTATAATTATCAGAGATAGGCGACAGAAGCATGTAAGTAATGAAGCAAAAAACTCATTCATTCATAAAAATGCAAGAGTACATCAGTTCAAAATGTACAGGTATTGAAACATCAAAAACTATATAAGCCACACACAAAAACAACTCCTTCAAACTATAAAGTCTGCTCTTCTTTGCTTTTCTCTCACCCTTTGTCATCACAAAAAGGAGGTGGAGCTGAGATAGAGGGTTCATGGAGAGGATCAATGAGAGGAGTAGGAGGAGGTTGTTGGATTTGATTAGTTTTGATCATGTCTTATATAGATGCCATTATTAAGAGCAAAAAGCTTGTATGCTATATTTATCTCCTACATTGACTAACTACTATATATTTAATGTAGATTAATCCAAGTTGAATTATAGAGATTAATCAAGAAGGAGATAAGAGGTTACGGAAAGAAGAACTTGTAGAGAATGTCAAGGAAACAAGAAGTTATGAAAATATTTTGGTAATAATCAAGAAGAAGAGGAGATATTGAAGAAGGTAGAATTTCAAGAGAATGGTGAGTCCAAAGAAGAAAGAAAGAGTTGAATTATGGAGAATGATCAAGAGAAGAAGAAAGAAAGGAAGAACTTGCTAAATGAATGAGAATTCAAGTTCTTAGATTGATTCTAGAAGTCTCCACGATCAAATAGAAGTTGGAACGGCTCAATTTGGAGTTAAAATAAGCAAGTTCAAGCTTCTGGATGAATACAGTGATTTTTGGATGAACAGTGTCATGCTCGAGCATGAAAAATGGCTTGCTCGAGCAACAGCGATTTTCAGCTACTCTGTTTCAGGCGACCTCTGGTAATTCGACGATATCTCAAACTAGAATTTCGATTGAGGTGAAACCAGTGGCATATGAAACTAGACTCCCAATGCGTCATTTGGATATAAAATTCAAGCCCAAAGGAGTTCAGATGAGAGAGCTATGAGTTTTTCAAGTTGCTACAACAATCAGCGTCACAATCCAGACGAAGCTATGGTAATTTGAGTGTATCTCACAAACGACACATCCAAATGAGCTGAAACCAGTGCCATTGGAAACTAGACTCAAATACATTTCTGAAAACATCACGATCACAAAAAACCAAGATCAATTGAAGGAGATATGATGTTTTGAAGTTGACGGTTTGTTCAGAATGTTGCAAAAAATGTTGGTCAAGAACAACCTTCATTCATCTGATGATAATGGACGAACTACAATGAGTTTGGAGCTGATTCTTCTTGCATTAGAAAGAAGACTTGAAGAGATTTATGAGCATGGGTGGTTTGCCAAAATTGAAGCTATATCGAAGACGTTACGTTCACGGGAAATTGACTATTGTGCTATGGCATTCGTGTTTTATGAAAGTCTCTACATTCAAGAAGATTGGGTTTGTATTGAAGAGTATAATGCTTATTCATGTATGATCAGAAGCCTCAAATATAGAAGAGTACTCGAGCAGAGTATTTGTGATGCCCGAGCATCATCGAGCTATAATGAAATTTGCAGAGTTAAAGAGTCATGACCGAGCAACGTAAAAGGCATGCTCGAGCAAAGGTAAAAGTGTGCTCGAGCAACATCAATCATATTCTCAGTCTTAGCCTCTGTATAACTCTTGCTCGAGCAAGTAAATGTTCTGCCCGAGCAGGAACTATGTGTTGCCCGAGCAAGCATCGTCCTGAGTCATTTTGCTCTCTGCCTCCATTATGCCCGAGCAGCATATCTGGGATTCTCGAGCATTGTCAACACTAGCTTCACAAGGATGCCCGAGCATAATGCATTCGTTGCTCGAGCATCAGCTAAGAACCATGAATTACAAGCCTTCATTAGAGTCATGCCTGAGCAAGCTAAACTGAGTGCTCGAGCAGGAGATAATCGTTTCCCGGGCATAGGACGTTGATATACACTTACAACGTATTTTTTCACCGGTTGCCCAAGCATACAGACAATAATGCTCGAGCATGAACACCCCTGTTTTTAAAAATTTCTGTCTTCATAAATCCTAAATCGTCGTGTGTGGTTTCACTTCTATATATCATTACTCATTACTATTGCTAATTGCTTTTAATCAATTTGCTAATGAGTTTCAGATGATTTTATCATGGATTAACAACAAATTTACATAAAGCAAATTGTGTGTGAGAGAAGCATTAAATGCTACGTCAGAAAATAGCGGAAAGCTTCTAAATCTAACGGATAGTTTAAACATCCCATTGAAAAAGCTTGAATCCTCACAATGGCCATTAATACAACACTCAAGACGGAGCATTAATGAAATCAATGTTAGACATTCTATTATTAAAGTTAGATTAGAGCTCAACAAGCAAAAAGCATCAGAAGCTTCAACGGCTAGTTCCAACGGTCATATTCTAAGAAGCTCAACTGAAGAATTGCTCTAACGGTCGAATGCTATTGGTTAGCTATAAAAGAACAAGCATTCAAACTTCAAGAAGCGACATGAGAGCGCACTACCGAAATGCTGACATTATGAATATACGCTTAGCTCATACACTCTATTCTGAATGCTTACATAGCTTATTATAGAGAGTGAAATGATTTGTATTGTACTTCAGTGATTATTATTCATCTGCACTGTGAGAGAGTCTAAACACTTATTTGATTATCTGTTTAGTGATCAAATCTCAAGGTTGTGGAACCTTTGAGTGTGGGTGTACAATTACAACTTGTAAGGGGAGTGAGTCCTAGTGTGAAAGGATCATCTTGAGTACAGAGTCGGTAATTGTATTCTTACAGTGCGTAAGAGGATATCTCGGAAAGATATTGTAAAGGCTGCACAAGTGCCCGGCTAAACTTGTGAGGTTGTAAAGGATTTTCTCTTGTGCTTGGTTAAACAAGGAGATAGTTGAAAATCTCAAGTGGAGCTTGGGGACTGGATGTAAGTCAATGATTGGGCCGAACCAGTATAAATCTCTGTTTGCATATTCTCTTCCCTAAACTCTTACATTTCAGCATATATGTTTTGAATGAGTGTCTATCGGTTTATAAATTATTACTGTCATTCAAACCTTCTTCAGTAAGTTGCGAAAAGATTTTCTAAGTTTTCGAAAGTTTTATCCGACACCTAATTCACCCCCCTCTTGGGTGATAGCTAGGTCTAACAGAGGTGAGTCATGTGGAGGTAGGATTTCAGTGCTGGGAGTGAGAGAGGCAAGAAGAATCTCAATGGCAGGGGTAAGTGGAGATGAGGGACTCATGATCTTAATGGTAGGTGTGGAAGATGGGATAGGAGATGAAGGGATTATGGGAGTGGATTCTTCAGGTGAGGAGGTAGGAACCTGAGGAGTGGTGAAAGTGAAGGATGGAGATGAGGAAGGCTCAGGGTCAGGTTTAATGGCATCATGAGGATCAGAAGTACTCAGACCAGCAGAGGTGCCAAAACCAAAAGAAGAGCCAGGAAGAAGGTGCTTCAAGATCTTATCCATTTTTGTCTCCAAGAATCACATTGTCGACCATAAAAGTTGAGAGCTTAGCATCATGATCAATCATGTGACCAGATAAGTCCTCAACGTTTTCCTTGAGCTCACCATATTGTGCAGAGACACCTTCAATTTGCTTCTCTATGGCATCCTGAGCATCAACCATCTCATGGTTGCCTCTAGTGACCTCAGCTATCAACTTCCCAACTTCAAACTCGATTCTGATGGACATGGCAGCAATGGTAGCATCCACAATCCCTTTAATTCTTGATTCAGAGTCATTAGGCATTGAAGGTTGAGGAAGTGGAGGAGCTGATTGAGCCTCTTGTGCTCTAGCTTGATATGCTCTAGCATGAGATCGAGAGGGAGCTCTAGATTGGCCAGAGCCTTCAGGTTCAAAGCTGATTCACATGACATTCAATTGAGCCTTGCCAAATGCAGGAGGATATCTCAATGTATCAGCAGCTCCCACATACCAGATCTTGTGATAAAACAAGATCACAGAGATGAGTGATAGAAATGGGATATGAGAAGGCTTGCGTGAGGCAAACTTAAACTTAACCATTTCTTGAAAAATCCAATGTCCCAAATTGATAGGAACTTTGGAGACAAAAGCTGCAAAAAGTGGGTAGTCTTTTTGGGCAAAATGAGTAAAATTGCCACCCTTTTGTACCAGATTCCTAGAGTAAATGTACCAAATAGCTCTATGAATGGGAGGCATTAACACAGGATTAAAGGTCAGATGGTGCAGCTAATTTTCAGGGATAGGTTCACCGGGTCTCAAGATTTTAAAAATCTCCTGATTACTGAACTGGATAGTAGGAACATGAGGTGGATTATCAATCTTCAAAATTTTATTTAAAATAGAAGCAGAGAGATTAAGTATTACTCCCTTGATAGAAGTAGTAACTCTCTCCTCAACTAGCTCACCCTCAAAATCTAGGATATTGTCATAAACCATATTGTAATAAAAGAGTTTGACAATATTGGGGGTAAATGGAGCAGAAATTGACAAGAAGGATTCATAAGAACTGAGCCAAGGTGAGAGGTCCAAGTGACACTCTTCCTTAAGCTTTGATAGATCAACATAGATTATAGGACAAAACTCCTTACTGATAAATGATTCCTTGAATTTTGGCAAAATATCAGGAGTCATAGTAGAAAAGGTAGTTACAAAACCTTGAGGTGGATCAGGATGGTGGTAAATATCCTCTATGGCATTGGCCATAACAGAATGTTCCTCATCTGGTCGAGTAGAAGTAGAAGGAGTAGTCCTAGAGGAAGCTTGGCCTTGAGATTCAAATGCAATGGTTCTCTTCTTCCTAGCTGGCTTTGGGGGTTTGGAAGCTTCAGTGACTTCCCTCTTCCCTTTACCCTTCACAGGTTCTGGTTCAGTTGCCTTCTTCTTCGATGGAGACTCAGCAGGTTCTCTGAACGAGACTCCTTTAGATTTGGGAGAAGGAGAAGCTTGGGTCAAAGGAACTCCAGGAATTGATTTATCGATTCCAAATTTGAAGCGTCTTGGTGTGCTCTTCATTCTCCTGGGTCGCTGGGGAGGAGGAGGAGGAGGAGACCAAGATTTTGAACCTTCATGGTCTGATTCAGAGTCGTGAATCGCCTGAGCAGATGATTTGAAGGCCATTTAGGGTTTCTGGTGGAGGAATTTGGTCGAGAGAGACGATAGATTGAGAGAAGAGAGAAAAGCTAGGGCAAAACTTGAGTTTTGAGTAGAGTGTAGACGAACAGGCATAGCAACTTATTTATAAAGACCGCTACAAACTCAAGTTTTCATTCATGTTTACTAACTTGGACTTCAAAGGTGTATGGTGAACCTTTGAATTTCCGCTACAAAACTCGAGTTTCCACTTACCAAACTCGAGTTTGCACTTCTCTTAAAACCATAGTTGCTCTCTGTCTGATGGAAACTCGAGTTTCCAACTTACTAACTCGAGTTTTAAACTTCTCCAACAACCAAAGGTTGCTCTCTGTCCCCGATAAACTCGAGTTTGGCTTCTCAAACTAGAGTTTGCTTCATTTGACAGAAAACCTCAGTGTTTCAAGCATCCTGCAAAAGACATAACTAAACACTCCAATGCTTAAGTTAGTTACTAACAATCATCAAAACCATAACTAACATTGAGAGAGAGATACTTACAACTCATTGGGATTTACCATTCCCAATTCTCTCCTTATGAAATTGAATTGTTCTTTGGCCAATGGTTTGGTGAAGATGTCAACAAGTTGAAGATGAGTTAGGATGAACATGACTTTGACATCCTTCTTCTGAACATAATCCCTTATGAAGTGATGTCTCACATCAATGTGATTGGTCCAAGTGTGTTGCACTGGATTCTTAGCTAAACTTATTGTGCTAGTGCTGTCACACAATATTGGGATCTCCTTCAAGTTGATTCCCAAGTCAGATATTTGTTGCTTGAGCCATAGAACTTGTGCACAACAGCTTGAGGCAGCCACATATTCAACTTCAGTAGAAGACACAGCCACACTTGTTTGCTTCTTGCTGAACCAAGAGACAAGTGAACAACCAAGAAATTGACATTGGCCACTTGTGCTCTTCCTATCTACCTTGTATCTGGCATGATCTAAATCTGAATATGCCACAAGATGTTCTGGTTGACCTTTTGGAAACCACAAGCCAAGGGTTTTTGTGTCAGCAAGATATCTAAAGATCCTCTTCACATTCTCAGCATGCGACTCCTTGGGAGCAGACTGAAACCTTACACACATCCCCACATTGAATTGGATGTCAGGATGACTTGCTATGAGCTAGAGCAATGATCCAATCATTCCTCTATATCTTATGATATTGAAGTCCTTGCCCTTTTCATTAGCATCCAAAGTAGTGGTTGAGCTCATTGGAGTATCTGCTCCATTGCATTGATCCATCCCAAACTTCTGCAGATCATTGAGATACTTGGTCTGAGATATGACGATTTCATCCTTCCTTTGCTTGATTTGCAGACTAAGGAAATAGTTGAGTTCTGCCATCATGGACATCTCAAACTCTCCTTGCATATTCTTAGCAAACTCTTCACACAAAGCATCGTTAGAAGCACCAAATATAATGTCATCAACATATATTTGAACGATTAAAATTTCACCAAGCTTATTACTCTTTATGAAGAGAGTTGTATCTGCTTTTCACATAATACAACATGCATAGACTTTTCAACAATATGAGTACGAGTATTAAAGACTCTATAGGCTTTACTTCTATTTGAGTAACCCAAAACTATACCTTCATTCACTATGAGATCGAACTTTTCCAAATTATCCTTACCATTATTGTGGATGAAGCACTTACATCCGAAAACATGCAGATGAGCCAAATTTGGCGTTCTTCCCTTGTACATCTCATAGGGAGTTTTCCTCAACTTCTTCTGGAAATATGCCTGATTCGAGATGTAGCAAGTCGTACTCATTGCATCAGCCCAGAATACTTGGGAAGTATTGTTCTCATTTAGCATAGCTCTTGCCATCTCAGTGAGGACTCGATTATTTTTCTCCACAACACCATTTTGTTGAGGTGTCCTCGGGGCTGAGAAGTTGTGATCAATTCCCATGTTGTCACAAAATTCTGTAAATGCATGATTTTCGAATTCTCCTCCATGATCAGTTCGAATTCCTGAAATAGAGAAACCTTTTTCGTTTTGGACCTTCTTGTCAAAAACAACAAACTGATCAAATGTTTCATCTTTAGAGGATAAGAATATAGTCCAAGAAAATCTAGAGAAATCATCAACTATGACCAAAGTATAAAGATTGCCACCAAGGCTTTTTACTCTAGCTGGTCCAACTAGATCCATATGAAGTAGTTGGAGAGGTCTATTAGTTGAAATTTCATTTTTAGATTTAAAAGATGATTTGGTTTGTTTTCCTTTTTGACAAGCATCACAAATCATGTCATTTTTAAAACGAAGTTTTGGAACACCAATTACCAAATCCTTTTTAAGTAATCTGTCAAGTTGGATCATATTGACATAAGCTAATCTCTTGTGCCATAGCCAACTCTCATCCAAGTTACCAATAAAACATTTTTCAGAAGCATGATCATTTTTGGAAAGACAAAGTATATAGCAATTTCCTTCTCTAAGAGCTCAAAATAAAGCTTTTGATTTTATATTTTCCAAAGAGAGAACATCCTTGCTTACAATCAAGCATTCCTTAGAATCGAAGATAACTAAGTTACCTTTATCAGTGCTTTAGCTTACACTGAGGAGATTGTGACAAAGTCTTTCTACGAGGTAGACATCTTTGATTTGTGGCACTTCATTGTTTCCAACTTCACCAATACCAGCAATCCTTCCGGATTGATTTCCACCGAAGGTCATCTTGCCACCATCCTTAGGTTTGATTGAAGCAAATTTGGATTGATCTCCCGTCATATGTCTAGAGCATCCACTATCAATTTACCATTTGTTCGATTTTAGTGCTCTTAGACAAATCTGCAAAACATAGGAAATCAGGTTTTAGGTACCCATCTTTTCTTGGGTTCTTTGGGGTTAGTATGTGTCTTAGGAACCTTGTAGGATCCCTTAGGCACCTATTGATAATTTCCTACATGTTTACTCTTTCTTTCCTTTTTATGAAAATAGGAAGAAGTAGTATATGAAAATAGGATGAAGTAGTATGACCTTTACGATTGCAATAATTGCAATGAGAAAAAGGGTTTGAAGAATGAACAGATTTTCTAAAGTAGTTCATATAAGATTTTTCTCCAAATTTCTTTTTGCCTTTCTTCTTTTCAAAATCAGGTTTATAACCAATCCCTGATCTGTCATTTGTAAACCTTTGCTGTTTTAAAATGACATTGAGCATTTCACTACCCTGAGTGAACTTCTCAAGTGTTTTTGTAAGATATAGATTCTTTTTCTCTAAGACAGTACAATCTTCACAAACATTATTTTCACAAGAAGAGTTTTTGACTTGCATTTCAAGAGTTATGTTTTTCTGTTTTAATGAAACATATTTTCCAGCAAGTTTCTCAAATTCTGATTTAAGAAGATTGTACTCATTGAATAACTCATCATAAGAAGGTTGTGAATCATATACCTCATCAATATTTACATATTGCTCTTCTTCTTGAGCCACGAGGCATATGTTAGCTTTATCCTCCTCTTCAGCTTCATCTTCATCGGATGAGCTGTCTCCCCATATTGCTGAGACATAAGCTTTCTTCTTGAACTTATTGAATTTCTTATTGTCTTTGTCTTTGTTCTTCAGCTGGGGGCATTCTGACTTGATGTGGCCAGGCTTTTCACATTCGTAGCAGATGATTGGCGTCTTTGCCTCAGTGCTGGAGCTACCTTTGTGAAACTTTTTGTATCCTTGATCCTTTCTATAGAATCTTTTGAATCTTCGAACAATCATGCCCAGCTCTCTGAAAGGGGGGGTGAATTGGGTGTCTAATTAAAACTTTAGGAACTTTGAAAATCTTTTCACAACTTATTGAAAGCTGTTTGAATGACAGTAACAATTGATAAAGAAAAAGTCAATCATTCAAACATGTATGCATATTCAAATATATATATGCTTGGAAATATAAGAGATAAGGGAAGAGAATATGCAAACTAAGATTTATACTTGGTTCGGCCCAATCTTTGACCTACGTCCGGTCCCAAGCTCCGCTTGAGATTTTCAATCCACTATCTTCTTTCAACTTGATTACACGTTCGTACTTGAAGTAATCCTCTCACTAGGATTCACTCCCCCTTACAACCGTAATCAAGCACACTTGCTTGATTACACACTCGTACTCGAAGTAATCCTCTCACTAGGATTCACTCCCCTTACAAGCCGTAATCAACACAATGTGTTTCCCACTCAAGATCACCCAATCTTGAGTATCTCACGATAGAATGATAGGATGTTTACAATGAATCTTCTCTCTCGAAGTGAATGAATAAACACCGAAGTACAAAACAAATCATCTCACTCTCTATGATAAACTATATAAACATTTGAAAAACAGAGAGTAGATAGTGTGAAGATTAGGGTTTTAGCATTCAAGATGTAGGCTCAGATCTTGTATCTTCTGTTTTGAATCGGTCTTCTTTTATAGGTAGAGATCAATATATGACCGTTGGATAAAGAAATATAGCCGTTAGACTCGAGATGGAAACTAGCCGTTATAACTTTGTTTTTTGAACTGGGACGAAAACTCGAGTTTTCATCTCGAAACTCGAGTTTTGAGATTGATGCGTAACTCTAGGTTCCTTTCTGTTCGATCAAAACTCGAGTTTTGGTTTACAAACTCGAGTTTGGAAGATGCTCTTTCAAGTTCGTGCTTTCAGAACCCGAAAACTCGAGTTTTGTTCTAACAAACTCGAGTTTTGACTTTGTTGAGCCTTCTTGAACAAACCGTCGACTTTTGAGGGTCATATCTCCCTGGTCTGAACTTCGTTTTGGTTCGTTCAACTCTTGATGGAAATCTCTGTGAGTCTACTTTGATATGCCACTGATTTCAGCTCAATCCAATTTGTAGTTTGTGAGTTACACTCAAAATATGGAAGCTTGGTTTGCTATGTGGCGTGGATTCATCTGTCAACTTCAAAATTCATAGCTCCTTTATCTGAACTCCTTTGAGTTTGGATTGTATATCAAAATGACGCATTGGGAGTCTAGTTTCATATGCCACTGATTTCACCTCAATCGGATCTCTGGTTTGAAAGATATCATCAAATTACCGAGACCTTGCCCAAGCTAAAACGTGAAACGAGTAGAGCGAGTTGCTGAATAGTGTGAAACTCGAGTTTTGACTTGAAAACTCGAGTTTTCCTAGTCCGAAGATGCCAAAGATGCTGAAGACACGCAAAACTCGAGTTTTGAGTTCCAAACTCGAGTTTTGAGTCCTAAACTCGAGTTTTGAGTTCTTAACTCGAGTTTTCTCATACCGTAGGAGCAAATCATTATAGAGAAGTAGGAAACTCGAGTTTTGAGTTGGGAACTCGAGTTTTCTCATCCTGAGCTGATTTTTGCTGACTTTAATTCCTAATCGAGCCATTCCAACTTCCATATGATCTTGGAGACTTCTAGCATCAATATGAAAACTTGAATAACCATATTCTCATTACATTCATCAAGTTCTTCTTTCTTTCTTCTTCTCTTGATCATTCTTTATCATTTGACTTCACATCTTCTTTGCAAGTTCTACCTTCTTCAATATTTCATCTTCTTCTTGAACTCAACATTCTCTCCAATTTCTTCTTGTTGAAATCTCTTATCTCTTTCTTGATCTATTACTCAACTTGGATCTTTCTTTCTTCTCTTCTCTTTATTTTCCCAAAATCCTTTGTGTAACTTCTTGCTTTCCAAGGCATTCTCTCTCATTCAACTTGGAATAACATCTTGCTTCCTTGACAACCTCTGCATGTTCTTCTTTCTTTAATACCTTATCTCCTTCTTGATTATTTTTCATGATTCAACTTGGACTAATCATATCTAACATTCTCCCTAATCTACATTAAACATAATAGTTAGTCGATGTAGGAGATAAATATATTATGTAAACTTTTTGCTCTTAATAATGGCTTCTATATTAAACATCATCAAAACTAACCATATCTAACATTCTCCCCCTTTTTGATGATGGCAAATACTTTAAGAAAAATATGTATGAATATGAAATTCCATTAAACCCATCATATTTTTCTTGCCATTTCTCTCCCCTTATTTGTCATTAGCAAAAAGTTGAAGTATAAAGAAGAGATACTTAGAGAGACAAATATTAAACCAAACAAGAATGAGTCAATAAAATGATTTTCTCTCCCGATTGTTTTCTTTCTAAATATGAAGCAATTTGGAATGTTTTTATGAAAGCAAAATTTGAAAGAATTTGAAGAGGTTTTCAAAACATCTTTCACAATTAAGGCATAAAGATACCAATCATGTGCAACATTTCTACCGAATATAAAAAGTTAGAGTTCGAAATGCTCATGTTGGTTTTTGCAGATTGATGAATGATCGATGAAGTCAATTTGCTTGCTTTGTTGTATGAGATCATCTGAAGTGTGCTCAATTGAAAGATCATGAGTATCCTTTGAGATGTGAAAATGAAAGTACTGGCTTCTTGAGGGTTATCTCATCTGAATGATTATGGCAGTACTTAGCTTCCATCCTTTTCATCATAAAGCTTTTATGTTGAGCATAACTCAGATCGAACGTCAAAGCATCTTTCCTTAAATTAATATATTCTCCTTGTATTGCATTAAGGAAAGTCCTAGCACATATCAAAATCTCCTGCTACAATTATAAAAACTTTCTTTTCAAAAGAGATTTCTTAGTGCAACCAAATGCAATTCCGTAGTGATACCTCTACCATGGCAGTACATGGTATCTCAACCGCTAATTTATGCACCGCCTCACGGCTTGTGCAAAACAGCCATCAAAATATCCCTTTCTATATGATATTTTCAAATCAAGATAATGAAAGGAAAATATAAGATATTTTCAAATATGAAATTAACTCATCATCAAAACTAATAGAAGATAGTGAATACAGATGAGTATGCTTAAAAGGGTTTTCATCAAATAAAGGAGATAAGCTTTTAAAGTGTAAAACACATTTGAATGTAAAGCTCCCCCTTAATAAATGCATGATTAAAATGTAAAGCTCCCTTTAATGATACCAAATAATAATGTGACACTAAATGTTATGAGGTCTAGAGTTCCTCCAACTCCAATAGACATAACATGATATCTCAGAATTAAGAACTTTCATGTTCACATGGGTGGACTTGAAATTGGTATAAAGAAATCACTTATGATTTTTATGATGATAAAAGGGTTTAAAGCATAAGGATCATTTTAAAGATGAGTGTTCTCAGGCTAAACTTCATGAGATAAAATTTGAATGAATAAAATCAAATTAGCCCGAAGAGTTATGCGAGAGCGAGAAATGATTATGATTTATGAACATTATTTCAAAATACAATACCTCACTCAAGTAATATCGTAATTACTTGAGTCATAATCATTTGTAGTCCATAGACGCATAACTGGCTAGCCAATATAAGCTTATCTTTCTCTGTTTATCTCTATTTTCCAATGCAAGAATAGAAGATCCTACAAAACAAATGTATGTTCTTTGGTACTCAATGATTCTTGAGTCCACACAAGATTAGAGATAAGAACTCGTATGCTTTTATATGATTTAACTATATGATATTGAAGCAAAGAGTGTAACAAGCAATGATCGAAACATTGTTTTACCCTAATCAAATAAGTTCATGTCAATGAATCAAATAGGGTAACAACTAAATTATACCAAGAAAATTATTTCTCAATGACAGTTTGTAAATCTACTTCATGCGAAAAGATGTCATTGATAAAATGCATGTAAGTTTGATCAAATAGCATAGAAAATCTTATCCATATATATAAGCACTTATCAACTTACGGTTCAGATTTTTCAAGAATGATAACAAAATATGCAAGTCGTTTCAAATCTTGAATGTTCTTTCAAAAATGTGATGACGTATTATGAAATCAAAATTTTCATAAATGAAAGATTCATTTTTGAAACATGCTTGAAAAAATCGATGCTCAATCTAAACATGTTGGAAGTCAATAGATTTAATGAATATATCAGTATCCTTCAGTTTTGGAGAACATGTTGAACATCGAAGTTAACATGTAGAAGAATTTTCCCAAGAGCGAAAGTCATAAAGGTAAAGCATTATCAAAACATGTTTTGCACAATAGAAATATATGAGTACAATGACTTTGCCAAAAACCAAGAGATAATCTTGCCTTTTACAATAGAGTCTTGAAATATGAACATTCAAGACAAGAATTTGAATATAGTTACTCAAAATATGGATGTAGACAAATGCTGATGTATTTGAGTAACATAATGAGTACTAGGATTCATGGATTGTGAAGCACATACTCATTAGTCCAAATGACTAGAGTTCCAGAATTTCATCCGAGTAAATTATTCCACTAATGCATTAATATTCAATGCACTAATAAACGTTTATAAAGCTTGGAATAACTCACCAACTAAGAATGTATGCTTAAAGCATAACAGATTCACAAATTGAAATCTTTTCTTGAAGATAGACTTGAAACTCATATATGATCAACTTGTTAGACATGAGGTCCAACTAGTTAGAGAGTGAAACAAAAGAGTTCAAGCAACACATTGAATCCAAAGATCAATATGTGAATGATAGGAAAAACTCAACTTGACAAATTTGAAGCATATCCAACATTCAAGAATATTAACTTCCAATTTTGAAATTTAATTTGAACGTAATCAAAGTATGAATATTTTCCAAAACATGTGTATGCATTTTCATAAAACAGTGAATTGAAATCCAAACAAATTTTAGACTTGTGCATTTCAAAAACATAAAATCATACAATTATGCACAAATTCACTTGTTTGATCATCAAAAACTTACTAACAAATTGATTAAACATAGTTAGGAACATTAGTGATTGATAATATGAAGTATATATATCATATATGAAGATTTCGCAAACTTGGAAAATATGATTTTCAAACAGAGCGCTGAAAACTTGAGTTTTGAAACACAAACTGGAGTTTGCAACTATTCCTCAAAAGCAAAACTGGAGTTTTCATTCAAAACTTGAGTTTTGGACTTTTGCCATGTAAAATGAGTTTTAGTCAAAAACGTCAAAACTGGAGTTTTCATCTAAAACTGGAGGTTTTCAAAACATTGAAAAACATCAAACTCTCGGCTTGGCCAAAACTCGAGTTTTCATATCAAAACTCGAGTTTTCATTTAAATATGAAAATTTGAGGAAATCGCGCCAAGTCAAAAACCGGAGGTTTTGGAGGAAACTGCGCTTTTCAAAACCGAGAAAATCCAAAGACTTTCTCGTCGAGCAAAACTCGAGTTTTGAAATCAAAACTCGATTTTTCACTTTACTGTGAAAACTTTGAGAAAACTTTGTCAAACTCAAAACTGGAGGTTTTCACAAAAACTGGAAGTTTTGAAAACTGGCTAAAACCTGAATCCTCTCTGCCAACTCAAAACTGGAGGTTTTCCCCAAAACTGGAGGTTTTCAAAACTGAGTAAACTTTGAGAGTTCTTGGCCAAGTCAAAACTCGAGTTTTGAACCAAAACTCGAGTTTTCACAAATCCTATGAAAACTCAGAAAAACTGAAAACTGGCGGTTTTGAACAAAACTGGAGGTTTTCACAGGCTCAAAATTTTGGAGACTCTTCGTATGACCAAAACTCGAGTTTTCAATGAAAACTCGAGTTTTGTCTTTTCTAGAAAACATAGAGAATTCTCTCGTATGGTGAAAACTTGAGTTTTCTCCCGAAAACTCTGGAGGTTTTGCTTATTTCGATTTTTCTCGGTAAGATCAAAACTGAGTTTTGAACCAAAACTTGAGTTTTCCTTTGAAAATTTGGAAAACTTAGAAAACTCTTGACAAACGAAAATGAAGTTTGGTTTTGACAAAAAATTCCCGATTGAAATTGATTAAGTTTCAAAACCCTTTAACTTAACTAAAGACAAACCAAAACATAATTTCATATAACTATAATATGAGGTAAGAATTAGATATCACCGTAATTCCTCTTTTCCTCATAGAAGCTTGCTTGGTTGAGATGGATTGATGTAGATAACTCTTTTTCTGACGTTCACCATCAACATCAAGCATAGCTTTGTTTAGAATTCTCAAGATTTGGATCATTTCACTATGTTGCATTCTTGAGAAGTTTTCTTTGATCCTACAAAACTTTATAAAGCTTTTTCTTTCTTGGTATCCAATATTACTTGGATCCAATCATCGTTAGCTTGTAGGAATCAAAATTCACATCCTCTTATGAATATTCGAACAACCGAGAATAGTGAATTAAACATGACTTTACGCATAAAAGAAATACTTTCTTTTCAAATCATCATGTATGCATAAAGAATCAGGCCTATTGAACATTGCAATCTCTTTCAAAAATAAGTCAAGATGTGAAAACTCAATTTAAGACAAATAGTTTGCAATGCTCATTCCTAAGGCTACAAGATATAAAACCTCAATGAATATTTCACATGATAGAGTAGGAGGTTTTACCATTGTATACTTTTACCTTAGGTACTTGGAGGATTGGTTTTGCTTACCCACCGATTCTTCATATGTTTTCCTATGGGTGTCGAAAAGCTCTCTCGTGAGGATATAGACTTCCGAGTCTTCTTTTTGAAACTTGAGAGATTCTCCTTTTCTTGTTCTCCTCAAGATAGTTGAATGGTACTTCATGATAGTTTGTTCTTGAGGTGGAACATACTCTTCTTGCTTGTATCCATTGCTTCTTTTGATGGTTAGACCTTATAGTTCTAGCAATGGCTTCTCCACGAGTTCTCCTAACTTTTGTGAATCTCCTTTTAGACTCATGAGAAACTCTTGGATTCTTCTTCATCTTCTCAGTACCCTTATGTCCATTCTTTTTGTAATCAATCTCGCACACACAAGGCACTAAATGGATGTTTTGGTACCCACTTATACTTGGGTCCTTGACGGTTAGTATTGGACTTTGCTTGTCCTTTAGGAACCCAAACAAATTTATTTCTCACATTAGAATTTCTCCTAATATAGCATGTATGAGAAATATGACCAGACTTTCCACAATAATTGCAAATAATAGAGTGATATACACCATGAGATTTTATGCAAACATTGTGTCGGTCATGAGAGTAAAAATTCAAATAAGCTTCATTTGAATATTCTTTCTTCCCAATAAATTTTCCATCATTATTTTCGAAAACATTTTTTCTTTTCAAATTAGAATCAAAAATCGGTTGAAAGACAATTTTGTGTAAATGTTCAAACTCATTTTTCTTGACTACACTAGAAGAATTGGAATTGTTTACCACATGTGCATCTTGAGCTCTAGATAATGATTGATCACAATCGTCCATGAGCTCTTCCTGGAAATCCTCTTCCTCTTGTTCTTTTGTGTTGATTTGGATCATGGAAGTATTCAATGATTTCTCCTTCTTCAATCTCCAATTGTTCATCAATCGTAGATAAGCAATTTAAAATTTCTGATGAACTATCAACACTATCAACTTCAACACAATTGTTAGAAGCATAAATAGAATCAAGAGTATCCCAAATATCTTTAGCACAAGAGCAAAATTTTATTTTCTCGAAATCATTTTCTCACAATGCACTATATAAAATTTTCATTGCTCTAATGTTTAATGAAAACATTTTCTTTTCATTTTCAGTCCAATCCTTTCTTGGTTTGAAATCAAGCATTTGTAAAAACATTCCACATATACAAATCGTTGCTTTGATAAAACTAGTCATTCTAGCTTTCCAAAACCAAAAATCAATATCTTTCAAGACCGGCGGAATGGTAAAATCAAAACCTTCGAAAAAGGGAACACCCAAAAACAACCATTGAAACTCTTGAGACGGTTAAGTCCTTTAAACAAGAGCCTAGCTCTCGATACCAAATGAAAGACTGGCTATCACCCAGGGGTGAATTGGGTGTCTAATTAAAACTTTAGGAACTTTGAAAATCTTTTCACAACTTATTGAAAGCTGTTTGAATGACAGTAACAATTGATAAAGAAAAAGTCAATCATTCAAACATGTATGCATATTCAAATATATATATATGCTGGAAATATAAGAGATAAGGGAAGAGAATATGCAAACTGAGATTTATACTGGTTCGGCCCAATCTTTGACCTACGTCCAGTCCCCAAGCTCCGCTTGAGATTTTCAATCCACTATCTTCTTTCAACTTGATTACACGTTCGTACTTGAAGTAATCCTCTCACTAGGATTCACTCCCCCTTACAAACGTAATCAAGACACTTGCTTGATTACACACTCTGTACTCGAAGTAATCCTCTCACTAGGATTCACTCCCCTTACAAGCTGTAATCAACACAATGTGTTTCCCACTCAAGATCACCCAATCTTGAGTATCTCACAGATAGAATGATAGGATGTTTACAATGAATCTTCTCTCTCAGAAGTGAATGAATAAACACTGAAGTACAAAACAAATCATCTCACTCTCTATGATAAACTATATAAACATTTGAAAAACAGTAGATAGATAGTGTGAAGATTAGGGTTTTAGCATTCGAAGATGTGACGTATAAACATTATGGCTCTATCTTGTATCTTCTGTTTTGAATCGGTCTTCTTTATAGGTAGAGATCAATATATGACCGTTGGATAAAGAAATATAGCCGTTAGACTCGAGATGGAAACTAGCCGTTATAACTTTGTTTTTTGAACTGGGCCGAAAAACTCGAGTTTTCATCCGAAACTCGAGTTTTGAGATTGATGCGTAACTCTAGGTTCCTTTCTCTCCCGATCAAAACTCGAGTTTTGGTTTACAAACTCGAGTTTGGAAGATGCTCTCAAGTTCGCTGCTCTTGGAAACCCGAAAACTCGAGTTTTGTTCTAACAAACTCGAGTTTTGACTTTGTTGAGCCTTCTTGAACAAACCGTCGACTTTTGAGGGTCATATCTCCCTGGTCTGAACTTCGTTTTGGTTCGTTCAACTCTTGATGGAAATCTCTGTGAGTCTACTTTGATATGCCACTGATTTCAGCTCAATCCGATTTGTAGTTTGTGAGTTACACTCCAAATATGGAAGCTTGGTTTGCTATGTGGCGTGGATTCATCTGTCAACTTCAAAATTCATAGCTCCTTTATCTGAACTCCTTTGAGTTTGGATTGTATATCAAAATGACGCATTGGGAGTCTAGTTTCATATGCCACTGATTTCACCTCAATCGGCTTTAAGAGCAACACTTTTGCTCTTGCCAATTGCTTCATCAAGTTCCTTTTTGAACTTGAGCTTGGATTCATATTCAAAAAGGCTACCAAAGAGGGCTACCACAGATCCCATTGATTCAGCACAAGTTTCTTCAATCGCGATGACTCTAGCTTCCCATTCCTTGTTGAGGATATTGAGAATTTTCCTCACTTGGACAAGTTGCTCATATTCTTTGCCGAATGCAGCAAGCTGGTTGATCATATGGGTGAATCTTAATTGAAATTCGCTGATGGATTCACCATGCTTCATACGAAGAAGATCATATTCTATCATAAGAGTGTTGATCCTATTCTGCTTTACTCCAACAGTTCCTTCATGAGCTATCTCCAGAGCATCCCACATGGCTTTAGCAGTTGGCAATGTGCAAATACGAAAATACTCTTGTTGAATTAAGGTGCTTTGCAACATGAGGATAGCTTTACTGTTGAGTGTGATATTTCTCCTGTCATTTTCATCATAAACCTCTTCAAGTCTTGGAACTCTTAGGCCATTTTCGAGAACAGTTGGGTTTAAGTCTCCAATCTGGAAAACTCTCCATAGGCCATATTCAGAAGCCATGACAAAGACTCTGAATTTGGCTTTCCATAAAGAATAATGCTCTCCACTGAATCCCGATGGTCTGTTGATTGAAGCTCCATCAAGTAGAATACCTTCCATAATGATCCTTCTCGAGATGTTAATCTTTTCATAGAAGACCTTGCTCTGATACCAAATGAAAGTGGAGCTTAATCACAAAAAGGGGGTGAATTGAGGATTTTAAGAATTCTTTTCTAAAGCTCTGTTTTTGAACACTAAAACCAGGGTATAACAGAGAAGAGAAAGGAGAACCAAGACACAAGGAATTTATACTGGTTCAGTCCAATCTCTTGACCTACGTCCAGTCCTCAGACACTCTGAGATTTCACTATCTCAATTGATTACACACTCTGTAACTCTAGAGTAATTCTCTCACTAGAACTTACTCCCCCTTACAAGTTGCAATCAATATCACAATCTCCAAGTCCCCTGACTTGAGATACTTAAAATAAATGAATTTCAATAAATGAACTCTCTCAAGAGTGAATAAATATAATCACTGAAGATCAATGTATCAAAAGATACTTTACAAGTGAAAACTGAAAGAGTAATTGGTAAACTTGAATACAATTCATTTTCAGCAGATTGGTTGTTGAGAAGAATTGAATGCAACTCTATTTATACAAAGAGAGCATTAAATGACTGTTGCAATCTCCATTATAACCGTTGGTGCATTAATCTAGCTGTTGGAGGCACTTTGGTGTCTTCTCTTTCTACTATTCACTTAATTCATTTTGTCTAGAGGATTAGTGTTGACTTTCCTTGTAATAGATCCATTGGAAGAGCAACTACTGCATAGGGAAAGCAGACATTAATCCCTTTGCAACGTGTGTAGAATGATTGTCCAAAAGGGTGCAAGATTTCTGAACTTTGCATTTAATGTGCTGACGTCACTTTTTGCTTTTGTTCAAATCTTCATTTAACATCCTCTAAATCATCTGAAACTCACTAACAGATTGATTAAACATAGTTAGAAATAGTAATGAGTGATGATAAGAAGTATTAAGATCAAAAAAGAAAGTTTTACAAATTCGTCAGATTTGATTTTCAAACTCTGCGACACAAACTCGAGTTTGTTCACCAAAACTGGAGTTTGTCACGTGCACTAATAGCAAAACTCGAGTTTCCATATTCTAACTCGAGTTTCCTTCTTCCAGAGAGGAACGTCGCAATTTGAGCTTTGGACCATATTTTTGAATGGGAGCAAAACTCAAGTTTCCAAATACAAACTCGAGTTTTGGACTCTTGACATGAAAGATAAATGTAAGTCCAAAACCTTAAAACTAGAGTTTTCATTTCTCAACTGGATTTTTCAAAATCATTGAGAAGAGTAAAGCTCTCTACTTGCCCAAAACTCGAGTTTTCCAAACTAAACTCGAGTTTTCATTTAAGTATGAAAACTTAGAAATTTATGCCAAAGTGAAATCTGAAGTTTTCAAAAATTGAGTAAAACTTGAAAACCTTCTGTCAAGCTCAAACTAGAGTTTCCAAAGTAAAACTCGAGTTTGACCAAAATTTTGAAAAAAACTTAGAAAACTCATGGCAAACTGAAAACTTGAGTTTCCATATCAAAACTGGAGTTTGCATAAGCCCAAAAGGTTGGAGACTCTCTGTATGACCAAAACTCGAGTTTCCAAATGGAAACTGGAGTTTTGTCTTCTTCGGAAAATTTTGAAGAGTCTCTGTATGATGCAAACTCGAGTTTTCTATGAAAACTGGAGTTTGTCTAAATGTGAAAAACTTGGAGTGTTCTCTGTAAGACCAAAACTCGAGTTTTCCTATGAAAACTGGAGTTTTGCTTAGTTCATCAAAATTGAGCTACTCTCTGTCAAGTCAAAACTCATGTTTAGAAACCAAAACTTGAGTTTGCCTTTGACAGTAAGTTTTTCAACTTACCAAAGACAAACTTCAACTTGTTTTTACAATTGTCAGTTATCATCAAAACCCATAGAGAACTAACATAGAGGGATCAATCTCTGAGTTGAAAGCCGAGAAAGTTACTTCATTCAGAGTACTTTTCCTGGTTTTCACTCCTTGATTTACATCACCTATCACTTGGTCCAGAGGATGACTCCTACTATATCTCCAAGATTTAGGTTGAGATTGATTTGCATTTTCAACTTTAGGTTCTTTTTTAGAAGATTTTTCAGAATTAACCAAAACATAAGAAGATTTAGAAATAGATTGATTTTGAACAAGAAGATCATCATCCAAGGATTTATCAGACTTGGCTTCACAGAATACAACATGCATAAATTCTTCTACAACAGGAGTATGATTATTAAATATTCTATAAGCTTTGCTTCTATTGGAATAACCAAGAAATATACCTCCGTCATACTTGGGATCAAATTTCCTTAAGTTCTCCTTACCATTATTGTGCACGAAGCACTTGCAGTTGAAAATGTGTAAGTGTACAAGGTTGAGCTTTCTTCCTTTGTATAGCTCATAGGGAGTCTTATCAAGCTTCTTCCGGAGGTATGCCCAATTTGAGATGTAGCAAGCTGTGCTCATCGCATCAACCCAAAATACTTGGGAAGTTTGATTCTCATTCAGCATTGCCTTTGCCATCTCGGTGAGGACTCGATTCTTTCTCTCAACTATGCCATTTTGTTGAAGAGTTCTTGGGGCCGAGAAATGTGATCAATTCGCATCTCATCACAAAATTCTCCAAAAGCATGATTTTCGAACTCACCACCATGATTAGTATGAATTCTTGCAATAGAGAAACCTTTCTTGTTTTGGACCTTCTCTAGGAGCCCTGAATAAGGCTTTAGACTTAATATTGTCCAACGAGAGATCATACTTGCTTACAATCAAGCATTCCTCAGAATTGAAGATAACCAAGTTACAATTATCTGTGCTTTGGCTCACACTGAGGAGGATGTGGCATAGACCTTCAACTACGTAGACATCTTTGATTTGAGGTCAATCGTTGCTTCCAACTTCACCAATTCCAGCAATCCTTCCGGATTGATTTCCACCAAATGTCACTTTGCCACCCTCCTTAGGCTTGATTGTAGCAAATTTGGATTGATCTCCCATCATGTGTCTAGAGCATCCACTATCAATGTACCATTTGTTGGATTTTGATGCTCTTAAACAAACCTGCAAGGCACAAAAGATCAATTCTTAGGTACCCATCTTCTCTTGGGTCTTTTTGGGTTAGTTTGTGTCTTAGGAACCTTATAAGATCCTTTAGGCACCCATTGATAATTACCTACAAGCGTGCTCTTTCTTTCCTTTTTATGAAAATAGGAAGAAGTGGTATGACCTTTATGATTGCAATAATTTTAATGAGCGAAAGGATTAGAAGAGTGAAACATTTTTCAAAAATAGTTCATATAAGACTTTTCTCCAGACTTCTTTTTGCCTTTCTTTGTATCAAAATCAGGTTTATAACTAATTATTGATTTGTCATTTGTAAACCTTTGTTGTTTTAAGATAACATTGAGCATTTCACTACCTTGAGTGAACTTCTCAAGTGTTTTCGTAAGATATGCATTTCTTTTCTCCAAAACACAGCAATTGTCACAAACCTTTTCTGAAATCTTTTCACAAAGTTTTTTAGAATTGTTTTCGCAAGTAGAAATAGGAGAAGTATTTTCAACTTGTTCTTCTAAAAAGTTTATTTTCCTTTTCGAAACAAGAAGTTCTTTTACAATCTTTGAAAATTCAGTATGAAGAGAGTTATATTCAGATAGCAACTCATCGAAAGATGGTTCAAAATCGTTTACCTTTTCATTTTCTGATTCCTCTTCTTGAGCCACAAGACAAATGTTGGCTCTTTTTTCTTCATCAGCTTCATCTTCATTGTATGAGCTGTCCCCCTATATAGCAGAAACACAAGCTTTCATTGTGAACTTATTGAATCTCTTCTTTTCTTTCTCTTTGTTCTTCAGCTTAGGACAATCAAATTTGATGTGGCCAGGCTTTTTACATTCGTACCATATGATTGGCTTCTTCGTCTCAGTGTTGGAGCTACCCTTGTGAAACTTTCTAAATCCTTGGTCCTTCTTGTAGAATTTCTTGAATCTTCGGACCATCATGCCTAGCTCTTCACTTTCGTCTTCATCTTCTTCTTCATCTGATTCTTTAACCTCTTTGACAGTCTTAAGAGCAATTCCCTTACTCTTGCCACCAATCTCATCAAGTACCTTTCTAAACTTGATCTTTCCTTCATATTCTAACAGATTGCCAAATAGAGCTACTACCGAAGTCATTAATTCTCCACGAGCTTCCTACTCCTTACTGAGGATATTTAGAATTTTCCTCACTTGGATAGGTTGATCATATTTTTTGCCCAAGGCAGCAAGTTGGTTGATAATATGAGTGAATCTGAGCTGGAATTTTCCAATGGATTCCCCAGACTTCATACGAAGTAAATCATATTCAGTCATCAGGGTATTTACTTGATTCTCCTTTATTCCAGTCATCCCTTCATGAGCTATCTCAAGAGCATCCCACATAGCTTTAGCAGATGACAAAGTGCAGATACGGAAATACTCTTTTTGAGTAAGAGCACTTTAAAGCATAAGGATTGCTTTACTATTGAGAGTGACTTGTCTTCTGTCATTCTCATCATATTCTTCTTTTAGCTTTGGAGTTCTAGATCCATCTTGGACAAAAGACTTTGAATTTGGCTTTCCAGAAGGAATACTGTTCGCCATTGAAATCGGGAGGGTCTGTTGATAGAAGCATCGTCAGGTAGAATTCCGTCCATGTTGATCCTTCTCGAGATGTTAAGCTCTTTTGAGAAGACCTTGCTCCAATACCAAATGTAAATGGCAGAATATCACCAAGAGCGGGGGGAATTGGGGATTTTAAAAACTTTCAAACTTTTCCCATAATTGGCAAACTAAAACAGAGTAGAACAGAGTGAGGAAGAGAAAGCTTGACCCAGAAAATTTATACTAGTTCAGTCTTAACTCTTGACCTACGTCTAGTCCTCAGACACTCTGGGATTTTTCACTACACTCAAATTAGTTACACACTCTGCACTCAAAAGTTATCCTCTCACTAGGATACACTCCCCTTTACAAGTTGTAAACTAATAAACCCAACCTCAAAGTCCCAAAACTTTGAGATTCTTACAAAGATTGATAATCAAAGATAAAATCACTAAAAGAGCAGATATAATAAACACTGAAGTTCAATGTATCAAAAGATACTTTACAAATGAGTAGAAAACACTAAATGCAAATAACACTTGATAGCTTTTTGTTTTCTGAATTCTGCTTGTTGTCGAGAATTGAATGCTGCAGCTTATATATGTTGGAAGGATTAAATGACCGTTGGAATCATTAATGTAACCGTTGGAAACATTAATGTTCCTGTTAGGTTGCAACTAGGTCTATTCTCTCTCTTGCTTTGAGTTAATCCAGGTGCTCACATATTCTTGTTGACTTTTCTTGAAATAAATCCGTTGGATGATGTGGCTTTCATAAGAGGAAAGAAAATATTTAAACCTTTGCAACATCTAGGGAATGATTTGCCAAAAGGATGCTAAGTTTTCTGGACCACCAATAAATGTTCTGACATCACCTTTTGCTTTAACCTTAATCTTCATTCTAATACTCATTTGATCATCTAAAACTCACTAACAAACTGATTAAATATAGTTAAGAATAGTAATGAGTGATGATAAGAAGTATTTAGATCATCCATGAAGATTTCGCAAATTCAAGAAAACTGATTTCAAAACAAAGTGCTTTAAAATGGAGTTTGTTCAAGCAAACTGGAGTTTGTAATATTTCACTCAAGTGCAAAACTCGAGTTTAGTTCTTTCTGAAAATGAATATCGCGATTGAGCTTTGAAGAACACTTTGAACCAAAGGCAAACTCGAGTCATTAAGTGACAAACTCAAGTTTGGGACTTTTTGAGATGAAAATAAGATTAAGTCCACAAAGCTCGAAATGAAGTTTTCAAATTTAAACTGGAGTTTTCTTAAGTTCAAAATATAGTGAACAGTTCTCGGCCTGCCACAAACTGGAGTTTAACAAATCGAACTCGAGTTTGTTTGAGATGAAAACTTTGAAAACTCTCTGCCCAAATACTAACTCGAGTTTGGCATACTAAACTTGAGCTCAGTTAAGTTCAAAAGTCATTGAAAGTTCTCGATCTGACTGAAACTTGAGTTTGCCAATACTAACTCTAGTTTATCGAAGTTTAAATAACTTGAGTTACTGTCTGTCAAGTTCAAACTCGAGTTTGACAATTATAAACTCGAGTTTGCCTTTGATAGTAAGTTTTCAACTTAACAAAGACAAACTTCAAATAAGTTTACAATTGTCAGTTATCATCAAAACACATAGAGAACTAACAGGATGATCTTTAGGCCTAGGTACTAAGTCCCAAACTTGATTTCTATCAAATTGATGTAATTCCTCTTGCATTGCGATAACCCAATCATTGTCTGAAAGGGCTTCATCAATCTTGGAGGGTTCAATCTCAGATATGAAGGCAAAAGATGTAACTTCATTCAAAGCACTTTTTCTAGTCCTTACACCTTGATTTACATCACCTATCACTTGGTTCAAAGGATGATTCCTAATGAACTTCCAAGCTTTAGGCTGAGATTGACCATAATTTTCACAAGAGTTTTGAGGCTCAACTTCAAAAACATTTTCAGGATTTTCAATATAGGCAAGAGTAGTTTTCGAAAAGAATTGATTTTTGAAAACAAGTTCCTTATCATCATCCAAGGACTTATCAGACTTGGTTTCACAGAACACAACATCCATAAATTCTTCAACAATACGAGTACGAGTATTAAAGATTCTATAAGCTTTACTTCTATTTGAATAACCTAAAAATATACCTTCATCCGACTTGGAATCGAATTTTCCCAAGTTATCCTTACCATTGTTGTTGATGAAACATTTGCAACCAAAAACGTGTAGGTGAGCTAGATTGGGCTTTCTTCCTTTGTACATTTCATTGGGAGTTTTGTTCAACTTCTTCTGGAGATATGCCTGATTTGAGATGTAGCAATCCATACTCATAGCATCAGCCCAAAACACTAGGGAGGTATGATTCTCGTTCAACATTACCCTTGCCATCTTAGAGAGGACTCTATTCTTTCTCTCCATAACACCATTGTGTTGAGGAGTCCTGGGGGCTAAGAAGTTTTGATCAATGCCCATATTATCAGAAAACTCATCAAAGACATGATTTTTGAACTCTCCACCATGATCAGTACAAATTCTTGCAATAAAGAAACCTTTTTTTTCATTTTGGACCTTCTTAGCAAAAACAACAAACTAATCAAATGTTTCATCTTTAGAAGATAAAAATATAGTCCATGCAAATCTAGAAAAATCATCAACTATGACCAAGGTGTAAAAATTGCCACCAAGGCTTTTCACTCTAGCCGGTCCAACTAAATTCATATGGAGTAGTTGAAGAGGTCTATTAGTTGAAATTTCATTTTTAGATTTGAAAGACGATTTGGTTTGTTTACATTTTTGACAAGCATCACATATCATATCATTTTTAAAACAAAGTTTTGGTAAACCAATAACCAAATCCTTTTTCAGCAATTTGTCAAGTTGGAACATATTGACATGAGCTAATCGTGTGTGCCACAACCAACTTTCATCCAAGTTACTAATAAAACACTTTTTAGAAACAGGACCATTTCTAGAGAGATTGAGAGTATAACAATTACCTTCTCTAGGAGCCCGGAATAAGGCTTTAGATTTAATGTTGTCCAAGGAGAGAACATCCTTACTTACAATCAAGCATTCCTCAGAGTTGAAGATAACCAAGTTACCTTTATCTATGCTTTGATTCGGACTAAGGAGGTTGTGACATAGGCCTTCCACAAGGTAGACATCTTTGATTTGTTGTCCTTCGTTGTTTCCAACTTCTCCAATTCCAGCAATCCTTCCGGATTGGTTTCCACCGAAGGTCACCTTGCCACCATCCTTAGGCGTGATTGTAGCAAACTTGGATTGGTCTCATGTCATGTGTCTAGAGCATCCACTATCAATGTACTATTTGTTGGATTTTGATGCTCTTAGACAAACCTGCAAGACACAAAAGATCAAGTCTTACGTACCCATCTTTTCTTGGGTCCTTTTAGGTTAGTTTGTGTCTTAGGAACCTTATAGGATCCTTTAGGCACCCATTGATAATTACCTACAAGCTTGTTCTTTCTTTCCTTCTTATGAAAATAGGAAGAAGTGGTATGACCTTTATGATTGCAATAATTGTAATGAGCAAAAGGATTAGAAGAGTGAAACGTTTTTCGAAAATAGTTCATATAAAACTTTTCTCCAGACTTCTTTTTGCCTTTCTTTATATCAAAATCAGGTTTATAACCAATTCTTAATTTGTCATTTGTAAACCTTTGCTGTTTTAAGATAACATTGAGCATTTCACTACCTTGAGTGAACTTCTCAAGTGTTTTCGTAAGATATGCATTTCTTTTCTCTAAAACAAAAAAAGTGTCACAAACCTTTTCTGAAATCCTTTCGCAATCTTTTTTAGAGATATTTTCGCAAGTAGAAATAGGAGAAGAGATGTTTTGAGCTTATTCTTCTAAAGATCTTATTTTCCTTGTTGAAACAAGAAGCTCTTTTGCAATCTTTCGAAATTCAATATGAAGAGAGTTGTATTCATATAACAATTCATCGAAAGATGGATCAGGATCGTTTACCTCTTCATTCTCTAATTCTTTTTCTTGAGCCATAAGACAAATCAGCTTCATCTTCATCAGATGAGCTATCTCCCCATATAGCTGAGACATATGCTTTCTTCTTGAACTTGTTGAATTTCTTCTTTTCTTTTTCCTTGTTTTTCAGATGGGGTCATTCTGACTTGATGTGTCTAGGCTTATCACACTCGTAGCATATGATTGGCTTTTTAGGCTCAGTGCTGGAGCGACCCTTGTGAAACTTTCTCAAACATTGGTATGTCTTGTAGAATTTCTTGAATCTCTAGACCATCATGCCTAGCTCTTCATCTTCATCATCATTTGATTCTTTTACTTCTTTGACAGTTTTGAGGGCAATTTCCTTGTTCTTGCCACCAATCTAATCAAGCCCCTTTTTGAACTTGATCTTTCCTTCGTACTCAGATAAACTACCAAATAAAGCTGCCACTAAAGCCATTGACTCTCCACGAGCTTCTTTAATTGCAGTGACTTTAGCTTCCCACTCCTTGCTAAGGATATTCAGAATTTTCCTCACTTGGACAGGTTGATCATATTCTTTGCCCAATGCAGCAAGCTGATTGATCAGATGAGTGAATCTAAGCTGGAATTCGCCAATGGATTCCCCAGACTTCATACGAAATAAATCATATTCAGTCATTAGGGTATTTAATCAATTCTCCTTGATTCCAGTTGTCCCTCATGACCTATCTCAAGTGCATCCCACATGGCTTTAGCATATGATAATGTGCAGATACAAAAGTACTCTTTCTGACTTAGAGCACTTTGAAACATGAGAATAGCCTTGCTATTGAGGGTGACTTGCCTTCTGTCATTCTCATCATATTCTTCTTCTAGCTTTAGAGTTCTAACGCCATCTTCAACTGTGGCTAGAGCATAGTCTCCTCTCTCGAACACCTTCTATAGGCCATATTCGGTGGCCATTACAAAGACTCTGAACTTAGCCTTCTAGAAGGAGTAATGCTCACCATTGAAACCTGGTGGTCTATTGATTGAAGCTCCAATAAGTAATATTCCTTCCTTTAGATCTTTAATCTAGGATGTTAATCCTTAAGTAGATAACTAAAGCTCTGATACCAAATGTAAATGGAGGAAACCACCAAGAGGGGGTGAATTGGGGATTTTAAAACTTCATTTTTAAACACCAAATCAGCAGATGAAGAACACGGTAAAGTAGAGGTAAAGAGAGAAAGCTAGGCACAAAAAGATTTATACTGGTTCGGTCTCAACTCTTGACCTACATCCAATCCCCAGACACTCTAGGATTTTCACTATCACTATAATCAGATACACACTCTGTACTCGAAAGTTATCCTCTCACTAGGATACACCCCCTTACAAGTTGTAAATTAATAACCCAATCTCAAAGTCCACAACTTTGAGATTTTACAATAAATGATAATCAATAAGAAACTCTCTTAAAAGAGGAGATGAATAATCACTGAACTTCAATGTATCAGAAGATACTTTACAGATGAGTAGAAAAACAATAAATTCAAGTAAGACTTTGATAGATTTTCATTTTTTCTATCCTGGTTGTTGTTGAGAATTGAATGCTTCAGCTTATATATGATGGAAGCATAAAAAGACCATTGGAGACATTAATGAAGCTGTTAGGTTGCAACTAGGTCCATTCTCACTCATGCTTTGATTTGATCCAGATGCCCAGACATTCTTGTTGACTTTCCTTAAAATATATCTGTTGGACGATGTGGCTTCTAGATGAGGCAAGAAAATATTTAAACCTTTGGAATGTGTAGAGAATGATTTTCCAAAAGGATGCTAAGATTTCTGGGCCAACATTTAATGTTCTGACATCATCTTTTGCTTTATGCTTAAACCTCAATTTAACACTCATTTGATCACCTGAAACTCACTAGCATGCTGATTAAATATAGTTAGGAATAGTAGTGAAAGATGATATGAAGTATATAGATCATATATGAAGATTTTACAAATTCGAGCAAGATGATTTCAAAACAGAGACACTTTAAACTCGAGTTTGTTCAAACAAACTAGAGTTCATAACTCGAGTTTTGCTTTCCAAACTCAAGTCTTATGAACATCTTTTTGAAAGAGATTTGAAGTTTAAACTAAGATGTTTCTGTAAGACTGAAAATGGGTTTAGGATATTTTACTCAAACATTTGACTCGAGTTTAATTACCTAAACTCGAGTTTGGATCTTCTTTAGAAATGAACAATGTGATAGGATTTTGAAAATATTTTAAGATCGCGGAAACTCGAGTCATTAAGTGACTAACTCAAGTTTCGAACTTTTTAACTTGAAAATAAGTTAAGTCCACTAAACTCAAAACTAGAGTTTTAAGAAATAGGCTCGAGTCACTTTAAGTTCAAAAATTCTTGAAAGCTCTCGGTCTAGCCTAAACTTGACTTTACTAATACATGTTGAAGTTTGCTTTAAAATGAAAAACCTTTAAGAACTCTCGGCTAAGGATAAACTCGAGTTTAACATTAACAGGCTTGAGTTTGTTAAAAAATAAGATTCTTTGAAAAACTTTCGGCCAATCTCAAACTCAAGTTTACATGTTCAAGCTCGAGTCTAACTAAGTTCAAATAGTTAGTCTCACTCTCTGTCAAGTGTAAACTGGAGTTTGGAAACTCTAAACTCGAGTTTGTCTTCGACAGTAAGTTTCTAGTTAAGTTTGAACAAGTTTCAAACATTTTTTTAACTTAACCAAAACAAACTTCATTCAAGTTTACAATTGTCAGTTATCATCAAAACACATAGAGAACTAACATATAGTGCATCTTTCAAATTTATCAGATCATTGTATGGCTTACATGCTATTTCAATGGGCCAATATAAATCTATTTGATATATTTCCAGAAATTCAAAGATCTATTACTAATCATGACCAATAATATTCTCATGGCCAATTTTATTTGAGAACAAGCAGCATATAATACTTCTTGAATAATATGTTGGCTATTCATGAAGAATCTTCTGGTTCTTCAATGGATGTTAATATATAATTTGTTGCATTATATATGACTTGGATGATCAAGCAAGTCATACCAAGAACTGTTAGTTTTCTATGTTTTGATGATAACTGACAATTGTAAACTCAAGTTTAGGTTTGTCTTTGTTAAGTTGAAAAACTTACTGTCAAAGGCAAACGCGAGTTTGGGTTGTCAAACTCGAGTTTGGACTTGACAGAGAGTAGCTCAAGTTTTCCAAACATAAGACAAACTCGAGTTTGTATTGGCAAACTCGATTTTGAGTCATACAGATAGCACTATAAGTTTTTGAAGTTAAGGAAAACTCGAGTTGGTTATTAACAAACTCCAGTTTGTGTTACACAGAGAGTTTTCAAGGATTTGTAAACTTGACCAAACACGAGTTAAGTTTTCCAAACTTGAGTTTGTACTTGGCCGAGACTTTTAATGCTTTTTTATACTGAGAAAACTTAAGTTTGATATGCCAAACTCAAGTTTGCTCTTGGCTAAGAGTTTTCAAAGTTTTCCATAGTTTTGAGAAAACTCGTGTTTATCGTTGTAAACTCGAGTTTGCACTTGGCAGAGAGTTTTCAAAGGTCTTCAACTTTTAAGGAAACTCGAGTTTGATTTAAGTAACTTGATTTTTAGCCAAGTAGAGAGCTTCTAACTATTTTATGATTTTGAAAACTCCAATTTGCTTTTAGAAACTCCAGTTTTGATGTTACACCCCTACCGGCCTTGCCCTTTCAGGTGGCGGGTTAGAGGGATCCTTTCCGCTTATTACCTTTCCTTTGTTAACCAAACACTTATTACATATATATCAGAGTGTGTGTGGAAGAGCATATGATCGGTTTGGACAACTTCAATTTACTGGTAAAGGTACAAACAAGTACATAAAGTAGTCCCCGTAGGGTTAAGGGTACAATCGTCCAAAGTAAATACTGTACAATAAGTATACGTCATACAGTCATCCAAATAAAAACATACAAAATGAGATAAGTCAATCCATACGTCTTCAATCTTTAGCTTCATCGCTCTTACCTTTATCTTTTCCACAATCCAACTGGCCTACCGCCTTACACCTGTATCTCTGAAACCAGTCTGGAGTTCAAAATTGAACCCCAGAGTAACTGTTAAACTCATATACAATATGTATGCAATGCATGTAATGCAAATCACAACCAGGAACACAAACATGGCATGTACTCTGCAGGACAGCCTGGTCAAGACAAGACCCCGGCACCAGGGCGCAAAAGGCCTCAGTAGTCAGGGTGGCCAACCCCAACCATCTAGCCTAGGGCCTCAGTGGACACCTATAAATACACAGTCAAATAGGCTCCACCTACCCCACATACCTTGGGCCTCAGCAGATACTTATGAACACACAGTCACATAGGCTCCACCTAGCCTAAATGCCAAGGGCCTCAGTAGCACCCCTACAGGTACTACCTAGCCACCATGCCTCATGCCTCGGCAAAGACGCCCTACGAGTACTACCTAGCCTCGCATACCTCGAGCCTCAGCAGTAACCATAGAACACGAAGTCCCATAGAAACCACCTAGCCTACATCCACAATCATGATAAAACATAACATACAAGAGCCACATAGAGTATGCAAGTTTACAGTTATTACCTGGCACTTCTCGTAATCCGTAAACTCTCCTCTTGGTATTGAATATGTATTCCACACGTTCTATCACCCTAAACATTTCTAGAATTTATGACCCTATTTTGCCGATTTTTAATAAATTCTAGAAATATTGTATTGACATGAAATCAGCGGGAATGGAACCCTTAGGATGTCTATTTTATAGGAAAAATAATTACCAAAGTCATATGGGTTCGAAACTTGTCCTTATTCCCAAACATTAGCCACTGGTCCGAGACAAAGTCCAGGTTTTTAGGTCATTTTCAACCTTAAGGAACTCTCGGTTGGAAAATCCAAATGACATAAAATATTTAATAAAAATCATCATTAGGATGTATAATTTCACCATGTAAAATTTCAGAGCAAACCAAGTTCATTTACTATTTTAAATATACCGATTTGTCTTCGCTGCCCAGAAACACCAGAATCGGCAGATTTTGTAACTTTAAGACTTAAGGCTTTTCGGGTTCGGAAAAATTCAAATTGGCTTATCCCCACAAAAAATAACGTTCTGGACTCATTGGAAACCTTAAAAACATGAGAACCCTACTGCAACTTCATGAAAAACACCATAGGGCAGAAATAAGAGTTTCCAAGTCGTCGGTTAGGGGCTTACCTTAGAATGTCGGTTGCATATGACCTTCTTCTTCTCCTTAGACCAAGACCTTGCTGCCCACTACTTCCTCCCTATTTGAGCACGTCCTAGGCAGCAGAAAATGGCCAAGGGGGTGTCCTTATATAGACTCCAAAGGTGGGACCCTTGTCTAACTTTGATCACGATCCAACGGTTGGGAAAATTCTTCAGATTTAATTATAATTTATTTACTAAATTCTCAAGAATTCTAGAGAATTCTTGGCAGATGTGTGATGCCATTGATGCCCCTAAAAATCAGATTCCAAGGTTGCCCTTAATGGTGGTTTTTGGTGTTACTAGGTGTAGGTTTTAGGTCCAGGGGTAAATCGGTCATTTTGCACTGCTCTTTCTCCCAAGCCAGTGGGACCCACAAATCTGCCCTAGATTTGTGCCATTATTACCCTTTTAGAGTCATAATTACTTGTCTTTCATTGGTCATGTCAGATTCAAAGGTGTGGTCCAGATTAATCCTGATTATTTTATCTTTCTCTCTCTTCATAATTACATGATGTGACCTTTTTCTTTTCCTCCAAGTCACTTTCTCTCTCATCTAGGCCACCATTTTCGTTATCCCTCTATGTCCAGGGATCTGGGCCCAACTCTGGTAAACCCTAATCGGTCCTGCTTAGCCACTTTTTGCCGGTTACACCTTTCCTCGTAACTCGTGCCACACAATTGGACTTGTGTAGGGCCGGATCAACTATTCCTTTCCCCCTGATGTGACTGCACGTTTTTCTATGTCCCTGGGAGTGAGAAATATATATTTTAATGTCTCATAATTACCCCAAACTTTGTGTTGCCAAAAAGTCAAACATCCAACCCCAGAATGCCACGTGTCCTACTAGCATCATTCCTCTTTGTCTTTTCTAATCATGAAGGGACACGTGTCACCATTCTATTTGGCCAACACAAAATCATGTCATCATTAGTCATCATGACATTACTTTATTTTATCAGTACTTGCTCGAGATCCTGCTTGGGTTTTACTCGGGTTTCCTTCACGAATACCGATGTCTTCTTGAAAACGCAAGGCATACCCAACTGTCCTGAAAATGCCATGTACTTACTTATACTGGCATATTTTCACTCAACTAATTGTCCTATACCCCAGGACATAGTTGGGTGGAATCCTTTCCACCAGATTTACACCATATAGACCTTCTATGTCCCATCTTCACTGGCACCTTAATTCCATGACTTATGCATACAAGGTCTACTGACCCATATGGTCAAGTTACTTAATCCCAAATAGGCTTCCTAACTCTCGACATTCTTGGCACTCATCCCAAACTGGGCTTAGTCGTCCACCTGCTTAAGGCTTATTCTCAGTTCTCAAGGTCCAAAATTCGGGATATTACATTTGAGCTTTGTGGACTTAAACATATTTTCACTTCAAAAGTCCCAAACTCGAGTTGGTCATTAATAGACTCGAGTTTGCCTCTATTTTTAAAATGCTCTTCAAAGCTCAAATCACAACATTCTTCTCTAAAAGAAGCAAACTCGAGTTTGTGTTTATTAACTCAAGTTTGGTTCCTAAAGAATAGTTGCAAAATCCAGTTTGCTTGAACAAACTCGAGTTTGCATCGCTAAGTTTGAAAATCAAATTGCTCGAATTTGTGAAATCTTCATGTTTAATCTAGATATTTCTTGTCATCACTCATTACTATTCTTAACAATGTTTAATCAGTTTGTTAGTGAGTGTCAGATGATTTAAAGAGTGTTAAATGAAGATTTAGCTTAAAGCAAAAAGTGACGTCAGCGCATTTATTGCAAAGTCCAGAAACCTTGCGTTCTTTTAGACAATCATTCTCTACACATTGCTAAGGGATTTGTGGTTTCTTTCCCTATCAAGAAGCTACTCTTCCAATGGATTTATTTCAAGGGAAGTCAACAATAAACTTCTGTGCACTTGGATTAACACTAAACAAGAGAGAGACTGGACCAAGCTTCAATATAATCAGTTCATTAATGTCTCCAACGGTCACATTAATGAATCCAACGGTCATTTGATGTACTTTTTATATATAAGGAGTTGCATTCAAGTCTCTACAACAACCAATCTACAAAAAACGAAAAAGCTTTCAAGTTTCAACTACTTCTTGTGTTTTCTACTTGTAAAGTATCTTTTGATACATTTGTACTTCAGTGATTATTTCATCTACTCTTAGAGAGAGTTTCATTTATTGAAATCATTTATTGTAAGTATCTCAAGTCGTGAGACTTGGAGATTGGGTATATCAGTTTACAACTTGTAAGGGGGAGTGTATCCTAAAAGTGGAGCAAATCACCAAGAGGACGGTGAATTGGGGATTTTAAAAATTCTTTTCTAGTTACTCTGTTTTCGAACAGTAAAACAGAGAGGTGCAAAGTAAGGTAAGAATAAGCAAGACACAAGGAATTTATACTGGTTCGGTCTAACCTCTTGACCTACGTCCAGTCCCCAGACTCTTTAGGATTTTCACTATCTCAATTGATTACACACTTTGTAACTCAAGAGTAATTCTCTAACTAGAACTTACTCCCCCTTACAAGTTGCAATCAATATCCCAATCTCCAAGTCCTCTGACTTGAGATTCTTACAATAGATGTTTTACAATAAATGAACTCTCTCTAAGAGTGGATAAATATAATCACTGAAGTACAAATGTATCAAAAGATACTTTACACAAGAAAACTCAAAGAGTAGTTTAAAACTTGAATGATTTTTCGTTTTCTATAGATTGGTTGTTGAGAAGAATTGAATGCAGCTCTATTTATACCAAGAGAGCATTAAATGGCCGTTGTAATCTTCAATGTGACCGTTGCCAAAATTATGGAAGGATTAGGTTAAGCTTTGGTCTTCTTCTCTCTATACTCTTTGCTTAATCCAGTTGCTCAGAAGTTTATGGTTGACTTCTTGAATATTAATCCGTTGGAAGAGCAGCTACTGGATGAGGAAAGGAAACATTAATCCCTTTGCAACGTGTGTAGAATGATTGTCCAAGAGGATGCAAGTTTTCTGGACTTTGCATTTAATGTGCTGACGTCACTTTTTGCTTTTGTTTAAATCTTCATTTAACATCCTCTAAAACTTCTGAAACTCTCTAACAAACTGATTAAACATAGTTAGGAATAGTAATGAATGATGATAAGAAGTATTGAGATCAAACATGAAGATTTCAAAAATTCGTGCAATTTGATTTTCAAACATAGCGACACAAACTCGAGTTTGTTCTCACAAACTAGAGTTTTCAGAAGGCCAAACTCGAGTTTCCAAATCATAACTCGAGTTTCCTTCTTCTAGAGAAGAATGTCGCAAGTTGAGTTTTGAAGCACATTTTGAAACATTGAGCAAACTCGAGTTTCTTAATGACAAACTCGAGTTTTGGACTTTTATAGTGAAAACATGTTTAAGTCCAAAATCTCAAAACTGGAGTTTCCAAATGTAAACTTGAGTTTTCAAATTACTGAAATGAGCAAAGCTCTTTGTAAGGCACAAACTCGAGTTTCCAAAACCAAACTCGAGTTTCCTTCTAAAATTGGAAACTTTTGAAAATCTTTGCCAAGTTAAACTGGAGTTTTCAAAAACAAACTGAGTTTTCTCAAAGTGGATAAAACATGATAACTTTCATCAAGCACAAACTCGAGTTTCCAAATACAAACTCGAGTTTCCTCATAACTTTGGAAAACTTAGAAAATGCTTGGCCAAGTGCAAACTGGAGTTTGCTTGGGATGAAAAATATTTAGACTCTTTGCCAAGCCCAAACTCGAGTTTGGAAAACACAAACTCAAGTTTGGTCAAGTTCACACAACTTGATAAAACTCTTTGTTTGGTGCAAACTGAAGTTTCCATATGAAAACTGGAGTTTGCTTAAGTTCAAAACTTTGGTAGCTCTCTGTATGACCAAAACTCGAGTTTACAAAACCCAAACTCGAGTTTCCTCATAAGAGAAAACTTTTACAAACTTACTGATAGATGAAAACTGGAGTTTGTAAATCAAAACTGGAGTTTTGTATTCTTCAGGAAATATTGAAGTGTCTCTGTATGGTACAAACTCAAGTTTGTAAACCCAAACTCGAATTTGTCTTGATGTGAAAAACTTGAGTGCTCTCTGTGTCTTGCAAACTCGAGTTTGCCTAAGCAAACTGGAGTTTTCTTTAGTTTATAAAGTTGAGCTATGTACTCTCTGTCAAGTCCAAACTCGAGTTTTGCTTCCAAAATTCAAGTTTGCCTTTGACAATAAGCTTTTCAACTTACCAAAGACAAACTTCAACTTGTGTTTACAATTGTCAGTTATCATAAAAAAAAACATAGAGAACTAACATTCTCCCCCTTTTTGATGATGACAACACTTGTAAACCAAGAATTCAAGAATTTGACAGAAATTGCCATTTGAAATGGATTTTGCATCAATTAAAGACTTTGATAGAAATGGAATTTTGAAATATGTGGTTATTTTGAAATTGCTTTGACATGATTAGAATGAAATGGGAAATTAGTCAGAGGAAAATATCAGAAATGAAATAAGCAGCAGAAGTAAGATTGCATAACACATGAAACTTCATAATATTGGCATTTCATTGAATTAAAAAGCATTACATCCGAATTTCAAAAACAACAAGCACACAAACTAATCACAGACTCTACAACCTATTCAAATTCAAAACAAACTCAAATTTTAATCTTCGCTTTTCTCTCCCCTTTGTCATCTTCAAATAAGGGTGGAGCAGAGATAGAGGATTCATGGAGAGGATTTAGCAGTGGAGTAGGAGGAGGGGAATCAATTTGAATAGTAGAGGTAGGAGATTGAGGTAGAATCTCAGTAGTTGGAGTGAGAGAAGGATGAAGAACCTCAGTGGTTGGGGTAAGTGGAGAAGAGGGAGGAATGACTTCTGTGGTAGGTGAGGAAGTAGGAATAGGGGAGGAAGTGGTGATTGGAGTGGATGCTTCCACTCTCAACATGAAAGCAATTCACATGCTTTTGCAAAGTGCTCTAAGCCAAAAAGAATATTTTCGAATTTGCACTTTGTCATCTGCTAAAGCTATGTGGGATGCTCTTGAGATAGCCCATGAAGGACAATGAATCAAGGAAAATCGAGTAAACACTCTCATGACCGAATATGATTTATTTCGTATGAAGTCCGGAGAATCCATTAGTGAATTCCAAACGCATTCACTCATCCGATCAATCAACTTGCCGCATTGGGAAAAGTCTATGACCAACTGTCCAAGTGAGGAAAATACTAAATATCCTCAACAAGGAATGGGAAGCTAAGGTCACCGCAATCGAAGAAGCTCGCGGTGAATCAATGGCTTCGAAAGGCGGACTATTTGCGCTCTTTCCGAATATGAAGGAAAAATCAAATTCGAGAAAAGGACTTGATGAGATTGATGGCAAGAATAAAGGAATTGCTCTCAAGACTCAAAGAGGTAAAATCGAGATGATGAAGATAAAGATGAAGATCTTTGAGCTAGGCATGATGGTCCGAAAGTTCAAGAAATTCTACAAAAAGGACCAAGCCTACGTAAAGTTTCACAAGAGTAGCTCTAGCAAGAAACAAAGAAACCCATCATATGCTATGAATGTGAGAAGCCTGGTCACATCAAGTCGAATGTCCACAACAAGAACAAAGATAAGAAATTCAATAAGTTCAAAAGAAGAGCTTATGTTTCAGCTATATGGGGCGATAGCTCATCCGATGAAGATGAAGGCGAAGAAGAAGACAGAGCCAATATTTGTCTTGTAGCTCAAGAAGAGGATTCGGGTGAGGAGGTAAACAATTCGACTCACCCTATGATGAACTTTCAGCCGAATATAATTCTCTTTTCATTGAATTTCGAAAAATTGCAAAAGAGCTTTTGTCTTCAAAGAAGAAAATTAAATTGTTGGAAGAACAAGCTCAAACTGTTTCTTCTTCAGTTTCTCCTTGTGAAAACATTTACGAAAAGAATTGCGAAAAGATTTCGAAAAAGTTTGTGACAATTGGTGTATTTTAGTGACATCTTTATACTTTGGTCATAGTTGATGATTTCTCTAGATTTGCATGGACCATATTTTTATCTTCAAAAGATGAAACATTTGATCAATTTGCTGTATTTGCCAAGAAGGTCCAAAACGAAAAGGATTCTCTATTGCAGAATTGCATGCGGATCATGGTGGAGAATTTGAAAATCATGCTTTTGGAGAATTCTGTGATAATATGGGCATTGATCACAATTTCTCAACCCCCAAGAACTCCTCAACAAAATGGAGTTGTTGAAAGAAAGAATAGAGTCCTCACCGAGATGGCAAGGGCCATGTTAAATGAAAATCGAGACTTCTCAAGTGTTCGGGCTGATGCTATGAGCACCATGCTATATTTCAAATCGAGCATATCTCACAGGAAGAAGTTTAACAAAACTCCATATGAGCTCACAAAGGAAGAAAACCCAATATAGCTCATTTGCACATCTTTGGATGCAAATGTTTCATCCACAACAATGGTAAGGACAACTTGGGTAAGTTTGATTCCAAGTCGGATGAAGGTATATTTTTGGGTTATTCAAATAGAAGTAAAGCTTATAGAGTCTTTAACACTAGAACACGTATTGTTGAAGAATCTATGCATGTTGTATTCTGTGAAACCAATCTAGACAAATCCTTGGATGATGATGATGATGTTTCTCCTATTTCAAATCAATGCAGTTCTAAACACTTCGTACTTTAACAAATTCTGAAAAATCTTTGGAAAAGGAACCTGAATTTGAAAATCATTGTGAAAATGTTTGTGAAAACACTGATCAACACCAACCTAAATCATGGAGATACAGTAGGAGTCATCCTGGGATCAAGTGATAGGTGATGTTAATCAAGGAGTTAGAACCAGAAAAAGCACCTTGAATGAAGTCACATTTTCTCGCATTCATTTCGAAAATTGAACCCTCTAAGATTGATGAAGCCCTTTCGGACAATGATTGGGTTATAGCAATGCAAGAGGAGTTACATCGATTTGAAAGAAATCAAGTTTGGGATTTGGTGCCTAGGCCTAAAGACCATCCAACATTGGCACTAAATGGGTATTCAAGAACAAACGTGATGAATCTGCAATAATTGTTCGAAACAAAGCAAGGCTAGTTGCAAAAGGATATAATCAAGAAGAAGGAATTGATTATGAAGAAACTTATGCTCCAAAGAAAGATTGGAAGCTATAAGAGTTCTTCTAGCTTTTGCTTGTATTAAAGGATTCAAACTTTATCAAATGGATGTAAAATCTGCATTTTTAAATGGTTTTATTCAAGAGGAAGTTTATGTTGAACAACCTCCGGTTTTCAAAATGATCATCATCCAGATCATGTTTATCGCCTCAAGAAAGCATTATATGGTCTTAAGCAAGCTCCTAGAGCTTGGTATGAGCGATTAAGCAAATTCCTTCTTGATCAAGGATTTGTTAGAGGTAAAGCAGATACAACTCTCTTCATAAAGAACAATAAACTTAATGAAATTTTGATTGTTCAAATATATGTTGATGATATAATATTTGGTGCTTCTAACAATGCTTTATGTGAAGAGTTTGCTAAGAACATGCGGAGAATTTGAGATGTCCATGATGGGAGAACTCAACTATTTCCTTGGTCTGCAAATTAAACAAAGGAAAGATGGAATTTTCATTTCCCAGACCAAGTATCTCAATGATCTCTTAAAGAAGTTTGGGATGAATGAATGCAATGGAGCTGATACTCCAATGAGTTCAACCATCGCTTTGATGCTTGATGAAGAAGGCAAGGACTTCAACATCACAAAGTATAGAGGAATGATTGGATCATTACTCTATCTCACAAAGAAGCCGATCCCGACATCCAATTCAGTGTGGGATGTGTGCAAGATTTCAATCTGCTCCCAAGGAATCACATGCGAGAATGTGAAAAGAATATTCGAGATATCTTGCCGACACAAAGACTCTTGGTCTATGGTTTCCCAAAGGTCAACTCGAACAATTGGTGGCATATTCGATTCGAGATCATGCTTGGATATAAGACCGATAGAAAAAGCACAAGTGGCCAATGTGAATTTCTTGGTGGTTCACTTGTTTCATGGTTCAACAAAAGCAAACAAGTGTTCTTTGTATCCTCTACCGAAGCCGAATATGTGGCTGCATCTAGTTGCTGTGCTCAAGTCCTTTGGCTTAAGCAACAAGTTTACGACTTGGGAATCAATTTAAAGGAGATCCCAATTCTATGTGACAACACAAGCACAATAAGCTTGGCCAAGAATCCATTCAACATACTCGAACCAAGCATATTGATGTGAGACATCATTTCATAAGGGATCATGTTCAAAAGAAAGATGTTAAGGTCATATTCATCCCAACACATCTCCAACTTGCCGACATCTTCACAAAGCCATTAGCAAAGGAACAATTTGTGTTCATAAGAAGAGAATTGGGAATGGTAAATCCCAATGAGTTGTAAGAGGTAGGAATTTGAGGAATGGTGAAGGTAAAGGAGGGTGATGAGGATGGTTCAGGGTCAGGCTTGAAGCTAGGAGAGGGACCAAACTCAGAATCATAGGTACCTGGTCCAGAGGAGGAACCAGGATGTAGATGCTTCAACACTTTGTCCAATTTGTCACTTAAGCTTACATTGGACACCAGCAATGTAGTGAGCTTGGCATCATGCTCCAACATGTGACCAGTGAGGTCCTCAACCTTTTCCTTTAGCTCATTGTTCTGGCCAGAGAGATTGTCAACAGTCTCCTTCAGAGCATCCTGTGCATCAACCATCTCATGGTTACCCCTAGTCACTTCAGCTACCAACCTTCCCACTTCAAATTCAATCCGGATTGACATGGCCGCAATGGCAGCATCTACAATGGCTTTGATCCTTGCATCAAAATCAAAAGGTAGTGGAGCTGATTAGGCTTCTTATGCTTGTGCCTGAGAAGTTCTAGCATGAGAGGCACATGATCTAGAGGGAGCCCTTGATTGCCCAAAACCCTCACCATCAAAAGTAATCTTCATGTAGTTAAGTTGGGATTTTCCAAATACATGAGGGGTCTTGATGGAGTCAGGAGGTCCAAGAAACCAGATTTTATGAAAGAATAGGATCACTGACACAAGAGATGGAAATGGGATATTGGAAGGCCTGTGAGAGGCAAATTTGAACTTCACCATTTCCTGGAAAATCTAGTGTCCAAGGTTGAAAGGAACTTTCTTGACAAGGGCAGCAAACAGAGGGTAATCCTTATGTGCAAAGTGAGTGAAATTGCCACCCTTTTGAATGAAATTCCTAGAGTAAATGTACCAAAGGGCTCTATGAATTGGTGGCATTGACACAGGTTTGAACGACAGAGAGTGTAGCTGACCTTCTAGGACAGGCTCATTTGGTCTAAGAATTTCAAAGATCTCTCTGTTGCTAAACTGAATTGTTCGAACAGGAGATGGATTGGCAATTTTGAGGATAGTGTTGATGGTAGAAGTAGAAAAAGTGAAAGTTACTCCTTTGACTGTGGTCGAGACTCTCTCCTCAACTAACTCTCCCTCAAAATTTAGGATATTGTCATAAACCATATTGAAATAAAAGATTTTGACAATATTAGGAGTGTATGAGGCAGTGATGGAAAGAAATGACGCATAGTCTCTTAACCAAGGGGATAAATCTAGGTGACACTCATCTTTCAGTTTGGCTAAGTCAACTGAGACAGAGGGACAAAAATCTTTATTGAGATAAGACTCTTTAAATTTAGCAGTTAATTCATTTGAAAGAATAGTAGCTGTAGAAGCAAACCCAGATGGAGGAGAGTAATGGTCGTAAATCTCTTCAATGGCATTGGGCACAATTTGAGGTTCCTCAGGTTGAGTAGCAGAAGATGCTTGACCAGTTGACGTGCCTTGAGATTCTGGAGTAGGCTTGGATTTCTTTAGCTTGGGAGGCTTAGAGGATTCGCCAGCCTTCTTCTTTCCCTTCCCCTTAGCTTGTTCTCGTTTTTGGCGCTTCTTCGATTGAGCCTCAGGTGGTTCCTGGAACGAAACCCCCTTTGATTTGGGAGACGATTCAGGTTGAGAGGAGGGAACCCCTGAAATTGTCTTGTCGACTCTATAGTGACAGCGTCTTGGAGTTGTTTTCATCCTCCTAGGTCACTAAGGAGAGGGAGGAGGAGGAGACCATGATTTTTACCCTTCTTGGTCTGAATCTGCGTCGTGAGTCACTTGGCAGATGATTTGGAGGCCATTTAGGGTTTTGAGAGAGGGGTTTGGTCGAGAATGGCGAGAGACAGAGGATTGAGAGAGAGAGCTAGGGCAAAACTTGAGCTTTGAAGAGAATGTAGATGAATAGCCAAGGCATTTCATTTATATAGGGCTCGCAAAACTCGAGTTTCTACTAATATATATATATATATATATAGACACACACACACAGAAATTAAACGTGCAAAAAGATAACAAAAGAAATGAAATAAGAACGGAGGTAGTCCTCACCAGGACTTTGGTCATAAGTAGGAGAAGAATATGATAATGCTAGACATAAATAAAATGAACTAGTATAAATAATATATATATATATATATATATAATATAATATAAATAAACATGAATGATAAAAGGGGAGGGGGAATATATATATATATATATATATATATATATATATATATATATATATATATATATGAGATATGTGTGTGTCTATATATATATATCAATAGAAAATTAAAAAGAATACACAAATAAAACATAAATAAAATGAACTAAAATATAAATAACAATAATCTCCAATCTCAACCATGGAAGCCAATGTTTAAAACAATCGGTAAAAGAATCTCTTTAATTCCATATAGTGGTTTAAATTATCCTAAATAAAATAAATATAAAATTAAAGAAGGTAAATGAAAACATTAAAGAGATGGTAAGAAAATCTTACCTTAGAGTTCTCGTACTAATAATATGTTATAAACCTAAAAAAATAAAGGATAAAAGACTAAGAGATTAGAGAAGAAAATGGAAAGTATTTCTCATTGATATTTGTCATATCACAATCCTCTGCTTTCTCATCTCTCTTTCTCTCTCTCTTCTTTTCTTCATTTCCATCGCTTTCTCTTGTAAATGGGGCAAATCACCAAGAGGGGTGGTGAATTGGGGATTTTAAAAATTCTTTTTAAAATACTCTGTAAATATATAGGAAAACATAGCAGAACAGAGGAGAAGAGGAAAGGTTTGACACAAGAGGATTTATACTGGTTCGGACTAAATCCATGACCAACATCTAGTCCCCAGACACTCTGGGATTTTCACTAACTCACAAAATTAGTTACACACTCTGCACTCGAAAGTTATCCTCTCAATATGATACACTTCCCCTTACAAGTTGTATACTGATATTCTCAATCTCTAAGTCCCCTTGACTTGAGATTCTTACAATAAATGATAATCAATTACAAACTCTCTGAAAGAGCAGATAATAATGAACACTGAAGTGAAAGAGTATCAACAAATACTTTTCAAGTAGAAAACACTAAGAGTAGTTGAAACTTTGAATGCTTTTTGTTTTCTGTAGATTGGTTCTTGAGAAGACTTGAATGCAACTCCTTATATATGAAGAGAGCATTAAATGACCGTTGGATTCATTAATGTGATCGTTGCCAACATTAATGAGTTGATTAGATTGAAGCTTGGTCCAGTCTCTCTCTTGATTAGTGCTAATCCAAGTGCACAGAAGTTTATGGTTGACTTCCCTTGAAATTAGTCCATTGGAAGAGCAGCTTCTTGATAGGAAAAGAAAAAATTAATCCCTTAGCAACGTGCAGAGAATGATTATCCAAAAGAGTGAAAGTTTTTCTGGACTTTGCAATAAATGCGTTTAAGTCACTTTTTGCTTTATGCTAAATCTTCATTTAACACTCTTTAAATCATCTGAAACTCACTAACAAACTGATTAAACATAGTTACGAATAGTAAGGAGTGATGATAAGAAGTATTAAGATCAAACATGAAGATTTCGCAAATTCGAAAGAATTTGATTTTCAAACTTAAATATGCAAACTTGAGTTTGTTCAAGAACCTGGAGTTCTGCAACTATTCTTCGAAACCAAACTTAAGTTAATAAACACAAACTTGAGTTTGCTTCTTCCAAAGAAGAATGTCGTGATTTGAGCTTTGAAGAAAGATTTTAAAAATAGAGGCAAACTCGAGTCAATAAGTGACAAACTCGAGTTTGAGACTTTTGAAGAGAAAATGAATTAAAGTCCACAAAGCTCAAAACTGGAGTTTTCAAAACTTCAAAGAATTGAGGTGCTCTCTGTATAATCTAAACTCGAGTTTGCAAAACCAAACTCGAGTTTCATCAAAAGAGAGAAAAACTTTGAAAACTTTCTCGCCAAACACAAACCTGGAGTTTGACGTAACCAAACTAGAGTTTTCTCAAGTTCAAAAATAGAAAGAAAGCTTTCTGCGCGCCACAAACTCGAGTTAGTAAAACCAAACTCAAGTTTCCTTGTAAGTTTGGAAAACTTGATAACTTCTCTCAAGACAAACCTGGAGTTTGCAAAAGAACCTAGTTTGGCTAAGTTCACAAAATATTGAAAGCTCTTTGTCTTGTACAAACTCAAGTTTACAAATCAAACTCGAGTTCTTCAAAAGAACCGGAGTTTAAGCCAAGTTCATAAAGTTTGAGCCTACTCCCCGTCAGTCAAACTCGAGTTTGACATCTCAAACTCGAGTTTGTCTTTCGACAATAAGTTTTTCAACTTACCAAAGACAAACTTCATTTGAGTTCTGATTGTCGTTATCATCACAACGCATGAGAACTAACATCTCTCTCTTCTTCTCATCCTTACTTTTCTTCGACTGCTTTTGCATATATATGGAAAGAAAATGGGTCCTTAAGTGTAATTTCCACTTTGGGTCATTTGATGTAATTTCTCTCTTGCCAAATTTTCAACACACCCACGGGGAGCGAGTCAACTGAAGTAGTAAATTATTGTCCATGGGACCCACACCATTATATATAATATAATATAATATTTTGGTGATATAATATAGAAGATTTAAGAGTCAATAGACATCCACATAATTAATACATTCATAAAATAAATGACATCATTGGGTTATTTTTCAATCTAGATGGGCATTTTTATTTTTACACCCAAAAGATATGTATTTTTCCTGCAGCTCTTCTAAAAAAATTTATTGGTAGAATTGCTCCATAACCCAAAATTTTAATAGTAATTTAGGAGCTAGCTTTCCAATACTAAAGCTTCATGAAGTGGGAATAGAATTGAGCTAAAATAATAATAAATAATAAATACCTTTTAGATTAAAATAAAAAATACGGATTCCCATTTTCGTCCCAGGACTAAAACGGAGATTTTTTTATGACTAAAAAGATCTTTTGAAAATTTACGAGGACCAAAATGTTCACAAATCGACCTTATTCGTCCTTTTCGGGGACTAAAAAGGCATTTCTCGTGTGTGAGGGGCCAAAATGGGGTCCGTATTTTTTTCCAAGGACTCAAAAGGTATTTACTCAAAAAAAAAAAAAAATATGAGAATGATTATTGTTATAACTAATTAATAGATACAAGTGCTGTTATTGTGTACCAAATATGAAAGAAAAAATTACATATCGGATTGGATTGCAGTATCCTGAGGAAATAAAATAAGAAAGAACCTACCTATCACAGGCATTATATATATTTTGACTAATAATTACAAATATACCAAAATTCTAATAAAAATGTGAAAGGCTAAAATATGCCTGCAAACTATTGCCTTGGATTTTTTAGTTCATAAAGCCTCGACCACCTTTTATCAATAGAACTGTTGATCCCTCCAGTATCTGAAACAAATTAAAAACGTTTCTTCTCTATGAATCATAAACACAGACATGTATCAGTAGAAGTGTGTCAGAGTGTGTGCCTCTGTGGGTATTTGGGTGTGTGGGAGAGAGAGAGAGATATTGTATCAACTGTGACTTCCCCTTACAATTAAACACAAATGATATCATTCTATATTTTAAATCTCTTAAATTATCATCATAATCCACTATTATTATGTTGTCTGAATTATTCATGTACCATAACATTAGAAATTAAGTTTGATTATTCCATCAAGTTGAGTTTTGTAAAACATTTATTATGACATCTCCATACGCTATTAAATGCATGTCAACTTAGTGCCACACAATGTTGCTTTTGGAATATACTCCTCTACACCTAATGTAAGATTTAGTTTGGAGAGATCATGCATATATATTATAATTAAGTAATTTATTAAAATCATTGATCTTTTCAAATTAGATAAATAGATCTTTTCCTATTATTTTTGAACTGAACTTGTTGGAGCTTCATTTTTTTTTATTACCCAAAAGCAAAAGGAAACCCTGTAATTATAATCAAGTTTTCAACAAATGCTTACACTGTATTGTCACCTCAGATTTCTCACACAACTCTGAGCAAGTATCCTGCAAAGAAAGGAAAAACAGTAACTAGAGGTGGTTTGCAGTGCATGTTATAACCTTAAGAGAGGAAAAGACAAAAGATGAAAATGAAATGCCCAAAGGATAATAGCCTCCTTAGGTCATTGTGCTTTATATATGACAAATGTATATCAGGATATTGTTACAAGTAAATCACAGCCATACATGTGGCATCTTACAGCTAGCATATCTATATACAATACTAACAGATATATACAAGACACTAATTATCTATTAGTCCTAACATTCCCCCTCAAACAAGAGGGTGTGGGACACACACCAAGTTTGTATCTAAAATGAGAAAACTGAGAATGAGATAGTGCTTTAGTGAAACAGTCTGCTATCTGATGAGAGGAATGAACATATCGAACTCTAACATATCCAGATAAAACTTGATCCCTAACGAAGTGAACATCAATTTCAATGTGTTTACTCCTAGCATGATGCACTGGATTGGAGGCAAGAGCTTGAGCACTCAAATTGTCACACCATATCGTTGAGGGTTGGCGAATGTGAAGACCAATTTCAGTTAATAAAGAGTGCAACCATTTGAGTTCAGATGCTCCATCAGAGAGAGAGCAATACTCAGATTCTGAACTTGATCTATAAACCACTTGTTGCTTCTTTGAACACCATGAAACAAGTGTTCCACCTAAGTACACACAATATCCACCCATGGATTTCTTGTCATCAAGATCAATGGCCCAATCGGCATCTGTAAAGGCCATCAACTGAAGAGATCCTATTGGCTTGATGTGCAAACCATAGTGAACAGTACCTTTCAGATATCTACGAATTCTTTTGACCCCCTAAAAATGTACATCAGTTGGTTGAGACAGAAATTGACTAAGTTTATTTACAGAGTAGGCTATATCTGGTCGGGATGTTGTTAAATACTGTAGAGAACCAATAGCTCTTCTGTACAATGTCGGATCTGTCATTTTTGTTCCATCATGAGCTGAAAATTGTCTACCAGTAACCATAGGTGTAGGCATAGGAGCACAATCATACATATGAAACTTTCTTAACAAATCAAGAATATACTTGGTCTGATTCACATAAAAACCAGAGAAATCTCTATGAATTTCTAGACCCATAAAATAATAAATGGGTCCCAAATCTTTAAGACTAAAAACGTCATTCAGCTTGACAATGAACTGTTGAACAGAATTTGCATTATTCCTAGTAATAAGAATATCATCTACATAGATGAGGATAAATACCATAAGTCATTTGTTCTTGAAAAAGAATAATGAGACATCAGTACTGACTAGGATCTGCTTTAGCCTTTCAAACCATGCTCGTGGAGCTTGTTTGAGACCGTAGATCGCCTTTGTAATTTTACAAACATAATCAGGATGAGCAGAGTCTTTAAAACCAGGAGGTTGTCTCATAAAAACTTCTTCTTTTAGAAAACCATTCAGAAAAGCATTGTTCACATCCAATTGTCGAATCTCCCATTCGAACTTGAAAGCCAAAGTAAGAATAATACGTATAGTTGTTGGTTTGACAACAGGGCTGAATGTTTCACCATAGTCAATTCCAGCAGACTGTTGAAAACCCTTGGCTACTAATCTAGCTTTGTGTTTCAAAATGGAACCATCAGGCTTAAATTTGGTCTTAAACACCCATTTGGAATCAACTAACTTCTGACCCTGACGAGGAACAAGAATCCATGTTTGGTTGCGACATAAGGCTTCATACTCATCCTTCATGGCACGAAGCCAATGAACAGAAGCTAGGGCTTCGGACACTGATTGTAGTTCAGCGGCATGAGAAAGAGCAAAAGGAGTTTCGATGGTTAATAGGCCAACAAATGGATATTTAGGTTTTATAATGCCTGATTTAGCACAAGTGACCATGGGGTGGGTATTTGGTGGAGAGATGGGAGGAGAGATAGAAGAAGTGGAAGAAGGAGATGAAGTTGAAAGGGAACCTGGAGTTGAAGTCGGAGATAGGGGCTGATTAAAAGACGTGGTGGGTGAAGGAATAGAAGAGGAAAAAGAATTATTAGGAGAAGGTTGGGCCATGGGAGATAGGGGAGGTGATTGGGCCGAGGAAGTATGTAATGGGATGAGATGAGGAGGTGTAGGGTGAGGTGGCGGATGATTGGAAGGAAGTTGGGCCGAGACACCAGGATTGAAAGTTGTATGAGAAGTGGGTTGGAATGGACTCTTGGGCTCACGTTGAGGGCCATCAATCAGCAAGGGATAATTATCTTGGGCCGAGACAATAGGATCACCTGATGAACTTTATGAATAAGAGGGCCCTGTAGAGAAAGGAAAATCATTAGAATCAAAAATCACATGTCTTGACACATATATTCGTCCAGATGGGCTTAAGCATTTGAAACCCTTTTGATTAGAGGCAGGCCCAAGATAAACACATTTCTTGCTATGATACTCGAATTTGTGTGAGTTGTAGGGCTTCAAACAAGGATAACAAGCACACCCAAAAGGCTTTAAAGAGTGATAATCAGGCTGAGTTTTATATAAAAGAGCTATGGGAGACTTCCCTTGTAGAACCAGAGTAGGCAGGCGGTTAATTAAATAAACAGCCATTTGAAAAGCATCAGACCAATAAGAATGAGAAAGATGAGCTTGAGCCAAGATAGTAAGACCCATTTCCACAATATGTCTATGTTTTCTCTCTACTCGACCATTCTGAGAAGAGGTATAAGGACATGTAAAACGCATAACAATACCAAGATTGTTGGCAAGAGGAATGAGAGGTTTACACTCAGTCCCATTATCACACTGAATGGATTTAATCTTAGTGTTAAATTGAGTCTCAACCATTTTTTGAAAATGTTGAAAAGCCACAACAGTATCACCTTTATTCTTGAGAGGGTATAACCATGTATATCTACTGTAGTCATCAAGAAAATGAATATAATACCAGGACCCATTAGCAGATTGAACAGGAGAGGGTCCCCATAAATCAGTGTGAATTAACTCAAAAGGCAAAGAAGCATGAGATAAGGACTTGGAAAAAGGTAATTTTCTTGATTTACCAGATTGGCAAGCCTCACAAATAAAAGTGTCATTAACATGAATTTTGACATTACAATCATTCAAAATCTGATGTAAAATTTTATTGCTTGGGTGACCAAGCTTGTAATGCCAAGTCCTAAAATCCTCATCATTCTTGGCAACAAACGCAGAGTGTGCCTGAGCCTTAATTTTGGTCACGGGGTAGAGTCCTTGTCTTGGAATGCCTTTCATCAGTAGAGACCCTGTGTTCTGATCCTTCACAAGACAACCCTGATTAGTAAAGATAACTGCAACAGGATTATCTGAAACGAGCTTATTCACACTTAACAAATTTTTAGTAACATGGGGAACAACTAGCACATCATTAAGATGAAGATGAGCATCAGAACAAGGAATAGAGACAGAACCAATTCCATGAACAGCAGCTATAGACCCAGTACAAGTAAAAAGTCGAGAATGAGACTTACCCACTGATTGAACAGAATCAAGATGAGATTAATCTAAAGCAATATGGTGATTAGCACCACTATCAAGATACCACTCAGAATCAGATGCATCCAGGGTATCTACATGATAAGCCTATGGAGGAGAGCAAGTAGGAGGACGAAAACTCCGATCAAAACGCTTGAAACAATTAACAACAGTGTGTCCAGGTTTTTCAAAAAGCGCACAAAAGGGACGAGTTGAATTAGAAACACCAGAATTACTATTGGACCGTCCTCTAGAGCGATTATTTCGCCATCCCCTGCCACCACGCCAAGGAGTGCGAGCAGGAGGCCGAAAGTGCTCAGAACCAGAGACAGTGACATTAGCGCTGGGTTGTAGGGAAAGGGATGAAAAATTATTTAATTTCTCCAAACGAGCTTCAAATGCTAAGAGAGCAGACTGGGCATCAACCCAGGTTAATCCTTCTTGATCAACAAGCTTAACCACAACAGCATTATACTCACCATCCAAGCCATTAAGAGTGTGGAGAATGAGCTCATCCGTCGAAATAGGGGCTCCAGCCAAAGCAAGGTGGTCTGAAATGCGTTTCATCCGAGCAAGATAATCAGCCATAGCCTGACCATTCTTCCTGGTGCTATGGAGCTCAGATCGATGAATCATGATGCGAGATTTAGACACAACAGAGGTGAGTGAACGAGCCTCAGTCCAGAGCTCATAGGCCATGCGACAATGGAGAAGCTGTGTAGCAACATCCTGAGACATGGTGTTGCGGAGCCAACCGAGAAGCATCCGATCAACGGAAAACCACTCCTCAAATGCAGGATTGGAGACCGGGATAGTGGAAGGCGGAACCACCGTCGTCATCGGTGGGACAGGAGCAGCGCCGTTGAGGTGAGATTGAAGCCTATTCCCTTCGATGAGCGGGAGAATGACGGACGCCCAGACTAGATAGTTCGTCCGATCCAGCTTGATCGACGACGTCTGGCTGGACGACTGAAAGAGGGCATAAGTATGGGGAGCGGCGGAGGGTGCGGTGGGAGGTGTGGTCGGTGTAGAAGTTGTACCAGACGAGAATGAGGGAGACGATGCCATCGGGACTGAAGAAAGAGAAAGAAATATAAAAAGAAGAAAACAGATGGCTCTGGTACCAAGAGAGGAAAAGACAAAAAATGAAAATGAAATGCCCAAAGGATAATAGCCTCCTTAGGTCATTGTGCTTTATATAGGACAAATGTATATCAGGATATTGTTACAAGTAAATCACAGCCATACATGTGGCATCTTACAGCTAGCATATCTATATACAATACTAACAGATATATACAAGACACTAATTATCTATTAGTCCTAACACCTTATTTAGAAAATACTAGTATAACTTCTAAAATGTGTCATTTAAAGTTGACATAAAAAAATACTGTGCATGTTTAAAATACAAAAAATTTCATAATGATATATTTTATAATCGACATTAACAAAGTGGTACCATAATAGCTCATAGAAAGATTGAATGATAAAATTCAATTATTTGTTTCCATCATATTATACATACTTTGACTGGCGCATTTAGCCGTATGGTATCTTGTATAACAGAATCAAGAACAACTTGATATCCTGGTCTAACATATATCACCTGCATTTTATAAGTAGCTCTATCAGATTACCCCTGCTTATGCACAATTGTAAAACCCATATTTTCAAGCCAACACCAATTTATAGCTGATTCCTAATGAGAAGACATTGCTCTGTTTTTAAATACTTGAGCTCTCATAGGAAATCATAACATTTTTTTTTGTTTTCATTTTCAGTTTGTCAGATTTATGTACATGGTTTGGGTAGGAGTAGAATAGACTCTTTACCTTAGTGGTTTCTTATTTGAAACAGAGTTTTTGAGTACTAATATACAAGGAAGTTGAGTGCGAAACTGGCTAGAGACAAATGTTACTTGTGATGTTTTAGGTCTTATGTATGATGTAAAACAGTGAAAGGAAAGGGGAGAGGGAGGAGAACTATTCAAAATACTCAATATTATTCCAATGGCAAAAAGTCTAAAATTTGTAGAAATCCTACATTTATTCAAAGAGCACAAGGTATAATTATTTTTTAAAAAAATAATCTAAATCCAATCTCAAAAGGATAAGGTAGAAGATAGATCCTAATAAATACTACCAGATAAGGCCCAAACTGTGGTTTCAGAAGTCCTTCTTAACAAGCCGAGAAAAAACTCTTTTCTTACATGCTTGCCTCGTAAGTCTAAAAGTCTTAATAAAATAACCTGATTTAAAAGTCCTAATTGCCTTAACCCTGATCCCGTTTCTTATCAATTACCGCATTTTCTTTCAATTAGTCTTTGTTGAGTTCATCTATAACCAGGCCATACATTTACACCTTTATATACCAAACACTTGAATATATTTTCTTTATATCATTTTAATATCTATAAATTTCACAAAATTAAGTGATTGGGTCAAAGACTTAAAGAAGGGTCACCGCCAATATCGGGTAGTTGTGTATTGTGATTCTCTCTGTTTGCCGAGAGAATCCACACTTTGAATTTTGCATCAATCTGTAAAAATACAACAGAAATAGAGAGACAGTACGTCATAATCCAAGTTGAATATAAATAAATAGCATACCAAAAATTTAGCATCAATCTCATGTTCTATAACTCAATTTCAATGTTCCAAATGCCAAGATGATCAAAATCAAATATAGGTCAGTTTTCTAGCAAGAGCTTCTTCTTAATCGAGATTTAAGCTTAAAAGAATCACTTTGCCAAGGTTTAATAACGAAGAGACAAGAAATTAACGTCCTAAGTTTCTTTATTGAGCAACTGCTGCAATAAAGCTTAGGGAACATTGGGTAAAAGTCTCCATTTGAAAATTCAATTGGTGAGAATGATCTAAGTCAGATATTAGTATTAGTACTCTGTATGTACAAAATTCACGGAGCACATATGAAAGTTTATGGGGTTCTTGTCACTAATTGAATTCCCAAATGGAGACTTTTGCCCAATGTTCCCTAAACTTTATTGTAGCAGTTGCTCAATTCGAAAAGAAACCTAGGCGCTAATTTTTTGCCTCTTCGTTATTGAACCTCGTCAAAATGTTTCTCTTTATTCGGAGACTTCCCCAAAGGGAGACATTGGCATAAAACCATATTACTTCTCATGTTCTTAATATACGACATATACGACGTATTTAGAGAGTTAATTTTAGTTAAATATAAGACATATTTTTCATATTTATCAATCTTTTACTAATTTGCCCCTACGAATACTTCATCAATAATAATCAAGGAAAGGAGAGGATTAGGAAAATGACTAAGGTATTTTATAAAATACATATCATATTAACTAATTTAACTAACTTCCTTAATCTAATCAAATTAAATAAATGTATCTTATATGAAAGACCGGAGGGAGTATTTGTTCTCAAAACTTTCACACACACACACAAAAAAAACGGAATTTATAATGAGAAGAAAAAAGTACTTGTCGGCAATAAGGTGAAGAGCAGCTACTGCACTTTCGAGTGAATGATGTCAAAATACTTCCATCTACGGTAAAGCCAAAACTAGCATGCTGCAAGCACATTGCAATATATATTAAATAAAATATTATGGTCAATTAAAATAAACAATCTTAAGTGTTTTTAAGGAAACTATTACAATAGAAAAATTAAAAGGAAAAATGTTAAGAGAGGCATATAATTAATCTTGAGACATACATGTAAAAAAAATATTAAAATCAAAACAGGAAGAACCTTTTGGATGCTGAGGCTGACCAACACTTGTGCATTTTTCTTTTTGTCTTCTTCAACTTCAACCAAATCCTGTAATTGTAGGTCTTGCAAAGACAATTTGTAATCACTTGTCCAATCACCACACCATTTTCCATCACCAGTTGATATTGTGATTAGACGACGCCGTGCTCTACTTGCCTTTCCAATCTGTTATGCAGCAAAAAAATAAGTGGTAATAAATGCAAAAAGGGGTTAGCTTAATTAGAAGCCAAATATATTATTTAACATTAACAGGAAAATAAAAATTAACAGACAAGTACTAATTGATGCCTTCGAATGATTAGTTTAAAGAAGATTAATCTGAACTTGCTCAATACAGAGAAGCCATGCTCAGATTCAGAGAACTCAAACCTCATGAAGATATAAAATTCAAGAATTAAAGGACGAATTAAGCAAGTAAAAAGGGATAAATTAAGAAGCTATATTATTATTACGTACCAATGGAGAGTGGAGGTGCTTGCTTTTGTTGGAAGAACTAGTGGCAGAGATAGCATTCTTGCAGGTTTGAACGATGCGGAGAGTTTTGGTTTTGGGTTTCGCTGATGAAGATGCTAAGTGATGAGGAGATGAACTCAAAACGGTATATGCCAGATTTGAAGCTTTCGCCATAGCTAACTAGCTCTTCACTTCTCGACAAAATCTTTACGAGAGATAGAAAGATGGAGGTAATATTTTCGTATATATATCTTTGTATTTATATTAATTAATAATAAGTCTAGCCTTATCTTCTATGGGTGCTTCTGCTTCTGCCTCGTGGTGGACAAAACTAGTTCATTTCGTCGGGCACTTGTGGGCCTTAGATGTGTCCAACAAAGACCTTTAACAGCCTGTTTGCTATATCTTTTTCCAGCCGAAATCGTGCGTTTGATGTTTCTAATTGGGCTTTTGGGGCTTTTAAATTTGTTAACATGTTTGATATAAAATCGAGTCAATTGTGCTTTTGTGATAAAAGGAGCTTATTTAAGAAGCTGATTTTCATAGCTATATACGGTCTTAAGTGCTTTTATGATGGGTTGGTGAGCATTTATAAATAATTTATTTCTCAACAACTCATCAAAGCTGAGCATTTATTTGCATCGAATAAGTGGTAGCAACAGAAAATACAAGTATAATAACATATGATTTTGTTTTGTTTAGACATTTTCATCTAGAGTATACATGTTATTTTTGTTTATAGTCAGTGAGTTTGGTTACTTGTTTATATGCAGGAGAATTCAACATGTAAAATGTTTAGACATAATGCCCTAAAGTTTGAAAAGGAATTTGTTCTGTATAAAAATACAGATGTCTAGCCCAAAGGACTAGTGTATTGATATAGGATCAAGTGATTCCCTAAGATATCTACGAGGCAGATACCAAGAAGAATAATAGATCACTGTGCACGTATAGGCGTTAGCCAAAATGGGGTGATGTGTGTGCACAGTGACGGCTGAATAATAAATGAGAATGAGTGAATCTGTGTACCTTTTATGTTTACCTCTTATTTATAGAGATTACCTGAGGGTTTGGATTCTTAGGCCTTGTGCGCCTTGTAGCCCAGGTATTATGCAGCCACACCTGCCCTGATTAGGATATCCCTTGATTATAGGTCTATTAGGATCTTCCTTCACTACAGGTGGATTCTGGCGTAGATTGCCCCTTGTTAGGCCATATATTAAATGGGTCTTGTATAGGTCTGTAACAGTTGCTCCAGCGTTAATCTGAAGTCGATATACCCCTTAGGACAAGTGTCTTCTCTGTTAAAACCAATGAGGGTTGTTTTGCATGGTTTCAAATCCTCCTGATTGAGGTTCATCCTTTTGAAAGCGTCCCAGAGGATAATGTCTGCGGAGCTTCCAGCATCTATGAAGATCTTCTTAACTCGACAATTACTAGGGTGCCCATAATCACCACACCATCTTGATGACCTGGGACTATGTCCTTCAAATCTTCCTTAGTAAAGCATAGCAGAGGAGGTTCCGGCTTCTTAGGATCTTCTTTAAACTTCGGCTAGTCCCTTATTGAAAGGACCTCCCTTAAGTACCTCTTCCTATGGCTCACTGTGCCTCCCCCTCCTTCGAGTACTCCGCTATAATGTTACAGTCAAACTCAGGTTCCGGAAATTCGTCATCATAACCATATGACTTTTTCTACTTCTCGTCTTTCCTCTTCTTCTTAGGAGCTGGGCTCTTACTGCGACTTCCCTGCTGGCGCTTATTGTTCTTCCGCCTATGGGTTTTTATCACATACTGCTGCAATTTGCCTTCTCTGACGAACTTCTCGATTGCATCTCTAAGATCCCAGCATTGATCCGTAGTGTGTCCCGACCTATCATGAAATTCACAAAACCGGGATTGAACTACAACTGCCTTGTTGTGAAGTGGTTGAGGTCGGTTAACGCTACCTCCTTCCAAACTTGGGATCGTGAAACGTTTAAAGGAGTGTACTTCTCATACTTTCCTTCATGCTTGCCACCCCGAGACTTACTGTCCGGGTTCCTTCCGTGGAAATCTTGCCTTTGACTTCCAAATTGTTCCTTTCCTTTCAGAGGTGGACTCTTCCTCCTCTGTTTTCCTGCAGCATTGGCGATCTCCATCTACTCCAACTCCAGGTATTTCTTTGACTGAGTTCTAAACTCCACCAGGGTCTTGACGGGAGTTTTGTAAATTGACCTTGCCAGCCGAGATGAACCATCCATGCCAGCTACAATTAAGTGTACGTGCACATTTTCCTGCAACTCGTGCACTTGTAGGGTGGCATCTTTAAAATGATCCAAATACTTCTAGAGTGTTTCCCCCGACTGCTGCTTGACCTTGCCGAGAGTGAACTCGAACTTCGGCTATTTTTTGCTTGTTGCAAAATTCATTAAGAACTTATCTCCCAGATCATCAAAATCCTGGACTAACTTTGAAGGCAAAGTGTGAAACCATGCTTGCGCAGTTCCTCGCAATGTTGCAGCAAATAACCGAGAAATGATGGGCTCCTCGAATCCCCTAACGAATATTTACATGTTGAACATGTTCATATGGGCTTAGATCCTGGCTTCCATCATATTTTGGCAAATCGGCTGCATCAAAATTCTTCAAGTAAGGAGCACTGGCAATCTCTTTGGTGAAGGGACTGTTGTTATTCTGCCCCATAGTGTACTTTCTCCTATATTTTCCAGGAGCATTCTATGTTCGAGGTACCGCATCTCGGCTTTGGTCCCCTACATCTCGGATGTCCGCAGCCTGCTTGTCTTTCGCGAGTGTAAGATCCGGGACCCAAACTTCAGGGATTCGAACCTGGTCTTGATTGGCCAAGTTACATTCAATATTATTGATACGAGGGCCTTTAGTGTCAACTTGAGCTAAGGTTGAAGCAATAACCCGGCTAGGGCCACTCTCATCTAGGTTTTTGTTATGAAAGGGGTCCTCCACTTGTCTGAGGCTCTCCTCCAACAACCTCATTATCTGCATCTCTTCTTGCCGCAGGACTGCATTGCGACAATCCATGTCCTCCTGCATCAGTCGGATATCCTCTTACCTCTGAAGACGGTTACGCTGCCCCATCTCCTCCATTTGAGCCACTACAGCATTTAAGGTGGCCTACATGAGACGCACGTCCTCTACGATTGGAGGAACTTGTTGTTGGACAATCACATTCTGAGGGGTTACCGTGAATGTTGGGGAAGATGTCGTGACAGATACGTCTTCAACTTACACTTGGTTATAGTCTGGAACGATTGTATCCTCAGGTTAAGGCTGATGTTGAACTGTTCGTTCCTGACTTTGTCATGGTGGATCTTTAGGCAATTGCTTGTGCAAAGGCATCTGACTACTGCTTCTGGTGGCAACCATCTTTGGTCACAGGAATTGAAATTTACCGATTCCCCACAGTCGGCGCCAATGTTCTGTATAAGAACATAGATGTCTAGCCCAAAGGACTAGTGTATTGATATAGGATCAGGTGACTCCCCAAGATATCTACGAGGCAGATACCAAGGAGAATAATGGATCACTGTGCACGTATAGGTGTTAGCCAAAAGGGGGTTGTGTGTGTGCACAGTGATGACTGAATAGTAAATGAGAATGAGTGAATGTGCATACCTTTTAGGTTTTCCTCTTATTTATAGAGATTATCTTAGAGTTTGGATTCTTAGGCCTTGTGCGCCTTGTATCCCAAGTATTATGCAGCCACGCCTGCCCTGATTAGGATATCCCTTGATTGTAGCCTTGATTATAGGTCAGTTAGGATCTTCCTTCACTATAGGCGGATTCTGGTGCAAATTGCCCCTTGTTGGGCCGTATATTAAATAGGCCTTGTATAGGTCCATAACAAGGGGTTTCCTAGTTTTTTAGATCTAACTATTTTTTATTTCATATGTTTTTTCCCATATCTAATCTACAACCTTGTGGTTCCATCAAAGAGAAGGGAGATCGGAAATGGAGGTTAAGGAGGGAGACCTCATTTCGTTGACTACCGCAAAATATTCCATAGAAAGTTTCATTACCAAAATTTTCAAGGAGGCACCCAGAAACCAAAATGGCACCCACGCCTAGATCTTGTGGTTGTTTAACCCCCCAAAAAAAAAACTTTCATTTTAATTCTTACATACCTTCATTAATTTTTAGGTTAATACTATTGTTGATCTTTATAATTTACTTTCATTCTGGTTTTTGTTCTTAAAGTTTCAAACCGTCATTTTCTTCTCTGATCCCTTGAGTTTATTCTGTTAGAAACTTTGGTCCTTGTAGTTTTAGAAGGCCTTGAACCCAGAGTTAATATCATTAATTGTATTTATGCGGCATTAACATCATTTCTATTGTGCTTATGCAGATACTAAGTGAGCAAGCTAAAGAGGCTAAACAACTTCCTTCACATTCTCTAACTCCTTTCTCACTACTATCTCTCTCTCTCTTTCCCCTCCCTTCCTCCGTCCTCTCATCCTCTCATTTTCCCTCCCATGTCAACTCTCTACCTTTCACAACAACATGGCCGCCACGACCTCTCTTGCTTCATCAATGACAATGAATCTCTCCTTGACAACTATGCTTTGCTTCCCTTCATTCCCTTCCTAGTTGTTCTATTATTCGTGTCTACGAGGTCTTATGATTTTTCCCACCTAACAATATAGACCACCTTAGGTGTGTCAAGCCAAAAAGGAAACAAAAATAACAAAATCGAGTTAATACTAATGAGGGGGTGTAACTAGGAAGGTTATGCTTATTCATACTTATTGCCACAATCTATATTCATACATAGCGTCTCTAAAAGGGATGAACTCGCTCTGATACAAAAAATGTAACACCATCTCTGATTAACTTTAAGCTTAACGTGATTTTTAAAAATTTCATCAAAAGTTACCATTTAAATGAGTTTCTTATATCCATAAGTAAATTCATGTGCATCATGATGTAATAAGAGGAAAAATTTCCCAAATGTGGCATAAAAATGAAATAAGCAGTAACCGCTAGCTACTCGTTAGGGTAGCCACATCATCAAATGCCTTCCTAGTTGCTCCTACCCTCGAGCTCTCACCAAAAAAAAGTGAGAAGTAATGAGATGAGACTATTGTCTCAGTGACGCAATCACTACCAACCTTACCTATCGGCACCACTCACGAGTAACATACAAACATGTCAAGTAGATATATTAAGTAAAAAGAAAAGCATATATAATAAGCAAGAGGGCAAGAAGATATACTAATCAAGGGCATAATCAAATCCATTCATATTCTTAGAGAACATTTACTTATAACACATCATATGTTTTACAAAATTTCATTATGGATGCACTACTACAAAAAGTAGATTTAACGACTCCCATCTAACGACCGGTTAAATAAAAACAGACATAGAAAACGAGGCGGTGGCATTTTTGAAATTTTGGCGAGAATATTCAATGAATGTTTCACACAAAATTGACATTAAAAAGTAGGCGGTGGCACTATTGTAATTTTTTGCTTACCTTTAACGTCTGTTTCTTTAAAAACTGACGTTAAAAGTTAACATTTAACGTCTATTTTATACAACAAATCTTAAATGTTGTGATACAACGACTGGTTTATAGAAACAGTCATTGTATCCCATATTTTTATCTATTTCCCTAGTATATAGCCTAGAATTTCGACAGTTAAGAGACAAAATCCAACCGTATATTCATTAATTTAGTTCATAATTAAATTTGATAAATTAAACAATATATCTCTTTTCTACACACACATATATACATATGTGTGTGTGTGTGTGTCCCATATTTATAGCTATTTCCTAGTATGTAGCCTATAATTTCAATAGTTAAATGAAGAAATCTAACCGTATTTTCATTTAGTTAGTTCCTTATGAAAATAAAAAATTAAATAATATCTATTATTTATATATATCATGCATTGAAATCAATCAATAAATTTAATAATTTAATACATGACCGTTGTGATTTTAATATGTAAATCTAAAGATTAAATGACCGTTGTGATTTCAATCAATATATCTACAAAAAAATATATCAATATCATTGAAATCACACGTTAAATTTAATCAATAAGCAAACAATTAGTGCTACTTATCGTTAGAATAAAAGCCTTAAAGATTACATGACCATTGTGATTTTATATCATATTGATAGCTATTTATTAGTATGTAGCCTAGAATTTTCATAGTTAAGAGAAGTAAAACAAACCGTCATTGATACGCGATAAAGGAAAAAAAACAGTCAAGCCTCCCTCACGCCATTTTATTTTTATTTTTATTTTAAATGACTGGTTTTTCAAAACCAGTCGTTGAAACTCAATTTTTTCAGATATTTCAACTTCAATCTTGCACCTTCGACATTTTGTTGTTCCCTCTCTTCCATAAAAATATAATTTTTTTTCTTTAAAACCCAATAGTATGTAGAAAGCCTTCCTTAAATTCATCCTAAACACATATAAGAGTCTTGAGGCCTACCCATTTATGTCGTCACACCCAACGGCCCTACCTTTGTCGCTAAGGAGATTCACTATCGCAGCGTGAGCGACTCCGACTTATCCTTTGTCATGAACTACAAGCATGATCCCCAGCCTCCAGATATGTCGTTCACTGCTGGTTGCAAATCTAGGTTGTAGATTTGCGTCTCTCTCTCTCTCCTCTCACTAAACAATATGTCAAGCAACGATCCCGAGCACCGTGAAGAGGAGGAAACCCCTCGTAAGCGATGATGAGGATACCGGAGCTTTATTTCTTTGTGCTTTCTTTTGTTGAAATTCTGAATGGATAGTTCCATTATAGTGTTTTTCTACTATATTTCCTGATGCTTTCTTTTGTCTGTAAAATGAATGTGTTTTGAGAGGCTAATTTTCGATTTTTCCCCTAATTTTATTAAGTTGGCCTGTGGGTAATGTGTGTTGGATTTTGGGGCGCACAATTTTTTTATTTGTCTTCTGCTTCATTCAGTTAAGACTTGAGAGGTTTTATTTTTCTTCTTATTTTTGTGCTTCGATGGACATGAAACGTTCTATTTCTTGCGTCGAATCTTGAATGGTGCTGCTTATCGTCCATTTTCAATCATTATTTTTCTCACGAGGTTTTAGCTTATTCAAATTGCACCTTATAAAACAGAAGAAGTTCGTTCACTGACTGAACACTACTGAAATGGCGAAGTTGCAGCTGGTATTTCTCGTGTATACTACTGTTTCCACCTCGATCACTAAAAAGTTACAGATATGATAGCACTTATTTAATTGAAAGACTCGCATGAAATCATCAACTAAAGCTTCACTGTTATAGCATATCTTCATCTTTGTTCCCTATATATAAAATATTAAAAAAATTCATTAGAATATAAATGTATAAACATGCTATACGTATTTGCTTAGAAGTATTAGTGGTTAGAAGGGAAAAAAAAGACCTGGCAATCAACAACAATCAGCTCCATCGACTTCCACCTTGATAGGTAGTCGATGTCATGATAGCAAAGATCAAGATGACTCCTTGTAATGATTCATCGAACCCTCACCAGTATAAACAACTTTGGAGAACCAGGGGGTTTAAGTTGGCTAAGGTTAACGTGCTTTGCAAAAGGCACATGATGAAAAAGTTAATTGACTACAGACACAACATATAGATAACTTAATCCATGAACACATAAAAAGCAACAGCTTAGTTCTTCAAAGAATAGATCTAACGTGTTTATATAGAGGGAAAACATAACTTGATAAGATATACAAATCTGATTAACTATAGTTAGTGTCTATAGTTAACCATATCCTCAATGCTGGAAGAATAAATACATGAATGCAATAAAAATAATTAATAAGCTCACATATTTACATTATCCTTCCTAATAGTTATGTATATCACTAAACTATATATAAAATAATTTTGAGGATAAGAAACATAAAGCATGATAAGTAAGGTGAGATGCATAATACTATAATTAGAGCTGGCAAAAAAAAACATGTATAATTAGAGAGCTCCATTTTTTTTTATTGCGCAATATACACAATATTTTCCAAATGGTTTATTTATTCATGTGACTATTACATAATATGTCTGATGAGAAAAGACAATATATCTAATTACAAGAAAAAAACTTTACGATTAAGACAAATATAGCAGTGTTCCGGTGTAGAACCAGATGTGGCTAGCCCTAATGGACTAGCCTGTTTGATGTTGGTTGGAGCGGACTTGACCTAGGAACGATGCCTAGGGCCTACATACCCTGTAGAGGGATCAAAGTCCACGTAGTTCGAGACACACATAGGCGTTTAGGCAAAGGGGTGGTGTGTATGCTCCAATGAGAGTATTCTATCTGCACCTTAGGGTTTGACCTCTGTATTTATAGAGTGTACCTCAGGTGAGATAGTATGGGCCTCGTAATCCATGACCCTAGTATCATAACTGTCGAATCTATCTTTAGATAAGATAGATCTCCCTTGATTATAGATGAGATAGGATTTCCCTTTATTATAGGTAGATCCTAATATGTGATATATTCATTGTTGGGCCGTCCAGTTGTTGGGCCTAATGTAGGTCCGTAACAGATGCCCCCAGCCCGGTAGTTCAAGCTTTTGAGCTGCCGGGATGTATTTTGTCGGACTTCATTCACTGACCGAGCTGTGTTGCTGTGAGCCTTATGTCGTTGAGTTGAATTACGCTGATCCTGGCTATCAAGGCGGCTTGCTTCAAAGATCTAAGGTCTTGTCTCAAAGATCCTGAGTAGTGCCGAGATGGTTCGCCTGCATTTGAATCCAGATGTTGATCCCAGCTATCGAAGTCGTCTACTCCAAAGATCCGAGGTAATGTCTCAAAGATCCGGGGTAATGTCGAGGCGGTTTGCCTAACTTTGAGGTTGGGATCTTTCGTACCCAAGTTGTTCTAGCTTGATTTGCTTTTGTCCGAGTCTTGACTAATTCGGATTCATTCGTATTCTGCTGCCATTTGCCTATTTAGGCGATAGGTTTTTCCCAAGGTGGGATATATTTGTCTTTCCCTCGTTCAATGTTCTTGCTTGCCTCGATCTCGGTTGATGGTGAACATGCTTTTTCGCTAGCAACGTTCAAGCAACCGGGATAGCATTTGAAAATTCAAATAACCATGTGAGGGCTTCCGTTAATTCTTCTTACACCATTGACGACTGTATAGTAGTTGCCCCCCAGCCTGGCAGTCAAGGCTTTGGACTGCCGGGGTGGATCTGTTATTGAACCCGGATATCGTATCCGAGTTGCTACCACTTGTTTGATTTTGATAAAGTTTCTATCCGAGCTTCAGCTAACCCCGGATTTACTTGTATTCTGATTGAATTGCCCCCAGACATGTAGTCCGGGTTAATTCCTTTGAAACTTCGTTTGTTTCTTTTCATGATCGCAGGGATCTCTTCTTCTTCAATCATCCGGGTTTCCGAGTTAGTTTGCTGCAACACCGAATTCCCCCAACCCGACCTGTCCTGAAGAGGAACGGACTGCATTTGCGTATATCGCTGACAATTTTACAATGCCATGCTTGTGCTGTCGCCTGCCAGCCTGGTAGTCAAATGCTCTGGGCTGCCGAGATGCATTGACTTTTTAACCCAGATATCATGTCCGAGTTTCATCTTTATTTCAACAATAAGTTGATTATATGAACTCGAAAATATGTTCAAAGTTCTTTCAAATGACCGGGCCAAGGTCTTGGTTATGCAAGATCTGATAATGTTATTCTTTCGATATCGGTCATGAATTATAGCAGGTGTAAATAAACCGTACTATTGAGTTCCAGATCCGTTGTCTGGGATGTTTTGATAAGGGCAAATCGTCACATGTTTAGTCGTGGTGTGGAAACGCACATTTAAACATTTTGACCTGATCAGGGCCTGCATGACAATTCATCTTCTTATCTAGGAGCAGTTTTGAACATTCCAGGACCTGGGCTTGTTAGCCCTGGTGTAACCCCTTTAAATTGTGTTCTATTTATGACCAGGTGTAATGACCTCGGTGTAATCTGACCGGGCGTAATGACCTCGGTGTAATCTAACCGGGTGTAATACCTAGGTGTATTTTATTTTTGACTATCGATAGTTTTTGCATTTCCACTAAGGAATTCTTTATCTGGGGTCCGTTTAAGAAGCGCGAGTGGAGTTAACTGTATTATTTTCAGCGTATCGGGGTCCGATTAAGGAGTGCGGGGTTAACCACTATCTCCACGGAACTCGGATTTTAACTAGATTCAGTGTTACCGGGTCCGCCTTCAAGACTGTACGCGGATCCCGAACGTTAACTAGATTCAGTTAAACGGGTCCGACTTCAAAACTTTATGCGGATCCCGTACGTTAACTAGATTCGGTTAACCGAGTCCGACTTCAAAACTTTATGCGGATCCCGTACATTAACTAGATTCAGTTAACCGGGTCCGACTTCAAAACTTTTTGCGGATCCCGTACGTTAACTAGATTCAGTTAACCGGGCTCGACTTCAAAAATGCACACAGAGCCGGGATTTTAACCAGATTTGGTGTAACTGGGTCTGCCTTCAAAACTTTACGCGGATCCCGAATTTCAACTAGATTCAGTTAAAACCGGTCCGCCTTCTTTTCCTCTACAAGAATTTAAGATAGACTTGGCGGCCTTGCCGTAGCAAATGATTCTCATTGGAATCTTACATAGTCTTGGCGGCATAGCCGTAGCAACATGATTCATGAAAACGAGTTTGTGTAATTCAGATTCCTACATGTTTAACTCGGACATGATTTTCGGAAACAGGTTTATGTACCTCGGATTCCTACATGTTTAGCTCTGACATGATCTTCGGAAACAGGTTTATGTACCTCGAATTCCTACATGTTTAGCTCCGACATGATTTGCAGAAAAGGTGTACCTCGGATTCCTCTGTTTGAAAATCTTCTCGGGGCTGAGTGGGCTTTCCTTGATCTTGCGATGAGCTGGAATCTTCCCATCTTCTGATTGTTATCTATAGTATAAAACTCAAATAGGGACCTTTTCAACTGGGTTTGATCACAGTAGTATTCACATACACCAACGAAGGACTGGAATAAGATGGTTGGCGACAACTTGCCGATAAGTGAAGACGGTGAGGTTAAAATAGTTAATGCAAGTAGATGAGATGATGCGTCTCAGCTAGGCTACATAAAGCCGTGCTTGCAGAAAGATGCATAAAGTATGTGGCTCTAGCTCGAAGAAGAAGAACTTCCCTTTCTTGGGAAGAAAGCCCAATATCGGCCAACTCAGACATCGCAGGAGTCTCCGACATCTCAGGCATCTCGGACATCATCATCTCGGCACATCATCAAGGAGCTCGTCATACACGTTTCTTCGAAACCCAAACCTCGGCGCCTCAGCATCTCGATATCTCAGAATCTCGGCTTCTCAAGGCCATATCAAATGTACACCTCAACCTTCTCTGAATCTCGGCGTCTAACCATCTCGGTATACACGGTAGGTAACCCATCTCAGATCCCAGCAACTCCTACCTCGGCCATTTTATGAAGAGGATCCCGGACACTTCACATCTCGGCTTCCCAACGTCTTAGCTTTCCTTGAGGCATTCCGACCTCGGGCAGTAAGGGAGTATCTCAGTTCTACCTCGATGACACGGGCTGCACTGGCGGCGGCGTTGGTCTCCTTCATTGACCCTATTCTCCGTCAGCCTTTCAAAAGGCGCCGCACTACCCACACGCGAGAAGACTATAAGACTTCATCGAGACAATCTCTGCCGCGAGTCGCACATCTCTGTTTCATTTTGATCGATTCCCAGAAAATCGCAAATCGATTTCTAGAACATCGCAACGAGCCATAATCTGACAGAGACTACGACGATTGTGTCTCGGCATCTCATGTAATCAAAATATTGCAGAATATTTCAGGAGGTTTGTTCAGAGCATCATCGAATTTCTTGGCAGCGGCTCCAGCACAAAATCGTCATTCATGTATATTGAACAGGGTAGATGATAGGATTTACAGTTTCGAGTATAATAAATGGCCTTCATCAACCCTCAGCTTGCATAGAAGAAAAGATAAACATCTCTCCCAAATCTTCTCAGCCTCGGCTATCATTTATTTGCTCGTTTGCCCTGCCTCAAAACAATTTTGATAGAAGAAATAATAGTTCAATGAGATCAGGCGCTATTGCTATATGTTTGGAGGGTTTTAGTAATCCGCTAACTCTTTCTAATGTGAATTATATAGAAAAGACAAACACAAAGTAGATATAGCCAAGGCAGACATAAAGCAATGTGGTCCTATTATTGTCCTCCCTGCATCACCGAGTTGTGAAAATAACTCCTTTGAACTAAATGGTATGGAGAATTCAAATGTTGTAGTTGTTGTGATCCAAATAGGGCATCTAAATTTATGCCAAAATTGAAAAGTCTGGGTTCCCAAGGAGAGAGGATGATGATCCTTCATACTATCTTCTCGTCATGTGGACATAACCAATTTAGCCAAGCTTGTCCAATGAGAGACTAAATGTTTGGATGTTGCAAAAAATTCAACCACAATGCAGTGTAAACCTATTATTGACCTCCCTCTACCACCTGGCGGTGAAAATACCAAAGTGAAATACAAGATCTAGAAGAATCTTGCATGGGTGATGGTAACTTTGAAGAGTTTTCAATATTAGAGCTTGATAAAGAACATTTGAAAGAAAGTGGCAATTACTTTGAACTAAATGACATGAAGAGCTCAAATGTTATGGTTGCTTATAATCCAAGCATGGCATCTAAATTTATGCCAGAGGTGAAAAGTGTCGCTCGTTTAAGGACTAAACGTATGGTTTATGTGCTTCCTGATACACCCTCTCTTAAAATAATTCCCAAAGAGAGAACCTGGTGATCCTTCCAACTATATTCTCTTCATGTGGACACATGGAGAGTTAAAAGAAAACTCATGTAAAGTAGCTTAAAACCAAAGCCGTTGAATTAACCATGGTTGTCGGGGCCGCCATTTACGAACAATAGAAGAACTAAATAGGAAAACATAAAATCTTTAAACCATGGGAGAGGACCCAAAGAGAGAACCTGGTGATCCTTCCGACTATCTTCTCGTCATGTGGGCACATGGAGAGTTAAAAGGAAACCCATATAAAGCAGCTCAAAACCAAAGTCATTGTTCAAACAACCATTGTTTCTCTGAATCATCCTCTGTCCAGTGGCTATTGTTGTACGGTGGGCCCGGAGGCTGCTGCGAATTTTCAGGAATTGCCCATGCAAAGGCACCTGACTGCTGCTTTTAGTATTGACCATCTTTGGTCGCGGGAATCGAAATTTACGGTTCCTCACGGACGGCGCCAATGTTCCGGTGTAGAACCAGATGTGGCTAGCCCTAATGGACTAGCCTGTTTGATGTTGGTTGGAGCGGGCTTGACCTAGGAACGATGCCTAGGGCCTACGTACCCTGTAGAGGGATCAAAGTCCACGTAGTTCGAGACACACATAGGCGTTTAGTCAAAGGGGTGGTGTGTATGCTCCAATGAGAGTATTCTATCTGCACCTTAGGGTTTGACCTCTGTATTTATAGAGTGTACCTCAGGTGAGATAGTATGGGCCTTGTAATCCACGGCCCTAGTATCATAACCGTCGAATCTATCTTTGGATAAGATAGATCTCCCTTGATTATAGATGAGATAGGATTTCCTTTTATTATAGGTAGATCCTAATATGTGATATATTCATTGTTGGGTCGTCCAGTTGTTGGGCTTAATGTAGGTCCGTAATAAGCAGAGTCCTCAACACTCAAACAATTAGATTGTATTTTTACCATATGATAAAAATTAAAGTCGATATAAACTTATACTAATCCAGTGACAAAAAAATTTGTTACCAGGTGAGAGCAGTATACAAAAACTTGTGTACAAATAAAATAAGATAGAATTTAATAAATTCATTTGGCATATGCTAATAAATACTTGATAATATTGGAATCTATTTTTTTTTTCCTTGAGAGAAAAGTTTTTGGAGGGGTTCGGCATCAGTCCCCCACCAAGGCCAGGGCACGGCCCCGGGCTCTTTGAGCACTTAATGGGGACTTACGAGATTGCCTATCAAAGGAGTCCCAACGACGGCAGCGGGGATCGAACACACATCCCTTTGGGACTTGAACAAATCCCTTACCATCTATATCAACTCTCTTTGGCTATTGGAATCTATTAAAGCAATGTAATATGGGCTGAAACATGAATTTGGTGGGCTGCCCTTAACGAGGTGGTTTTGGCGCAAAACATAAGCGGTGTTTTTCATTTTTTTAAAAAAAAAATATCGAGTGGTAACGAATATTAAAAAGATAATTGTAGGATGCGGCGAGTGCGAAAAAATTACTTTATAATCTTGAAAAATTATTTTAGATTCTTGAAAAAATATCTTGCAATATAATTTTAGTACCAATCAGTACCCTGAACATTTTTTTAAGGTCTTAAAATAATTTTTCAAGATCATGAAGTATATTTTCAATACCAGTCAATATCTTGAAGTATCCTTTTAGTACTAGTCAATACCATAAAATATTTTTTTCAAGATCCTAAAATAATTTTTTAAAATGAGGTTTTTTTAGTACGTACCCTGAAATGTTTTTTCAAGTGCATGACGTATTTTTTTAGTACCGGTAGTATCTTGAAGTATCTTTTTTAATACTAGTAAGTACCCATAAATATTTTTATTTTTTTAAAAAAAAAAAAAAGAGGCACCAGCTTATGATTTGCGCCAAAACGGCGCCGTTTAAGTGCCTATTTGGCATGGCTGCAGAAATCAAAAAAAGTCTCGTGGAAGTGAGTAAAAGCCCAACATGGGAAAAATAGGCGTTTAGGGTAGCATCGGTAGGTGATGGGCTTCTTCAAAAAAATGACCTTTTTCATAAGTCATTTTTTTTTTCAGTTTTTAAAAATGTTATGGATAAGTGATCTAACAAGCAATGTACTATTAAATATACATTTGTATGCATTCTAATTTATCTAGTACAATATATTTAATTAAGTACTTTAGAGTTTTGTAATTTTTTAATAAAAATTTAATTTTTTTATCAAAATTAAATTATTTTTTAATTCAATTATCACAATATATATAATATATATAATATATATATGTGTAGTATTTAATAAAATTTATGTCATTTTCAATTTTTTTTTCATCTCAAATAATTATCCAAACCAAAGCTCATTTGGAGAAAAAAAGAATGTCACTTCTGTCATTGTTATTCCAAACCTAAATTCCATCTACTATATAACTTTTATCCTATCTTCTATTCACAAAAACTTATATGGACAAAAAATCACTTCGATCACTATTGTTCTAAACGGGTGAGAAAAGTAAAAGAGATCAGCATACTGGTGGAGCAAAGGAGGAAATCCGCTTCCTAAATAAAGAACCGATAGTTTTGTGGATGCCGTGAACTATAGGCAAAAGACGATAAGTACAGTTAACCGAATAAAATAAATGCATATCTTGTCAATTAATAAATGATGACAGTAAGCAAGAATAATAAGCACGATATAGAATAAAATAATAGAATCCAAATTGTAGTTGAAGTGACTATTTTTATTTTTTTACCAATTACAAAAGTCGGCTAAACCCAGATGCTGGAAACACGTAATGTTCTTACAAAAAGGGAAAATTACGCGCAGGTCCTAAGGAAGACAAAAAAATACAAGTAGGTCCCTTAAAATCACCAAATTACACAGAAGTTCCTAGGGACTTCTGTGTAATTATTTGTGAATGTAAAATTATCATGTTGGACAAAGAAAAAACACACATAAATCACTAAAAATTGCCCAGTCTGTCATCTCCCTCTCAACAGATTCAACTGAGAGCCCTTCTACGCCGTTCGATCGAGAGCCCTTCAACGCAGTTCAAGCGAGAAGGAAATTAGCATCTTTGTTTTTCCCCCTTCCTTGTTCGTGGCCAAGAGACCTGCGACAACGTTCGAGCGAGAAGGAAATTAGCGTCTTTGTTTTTCTCCCTTTCTTGTTCGTCATCGGTGGGATTGTGCGAGACTCCCTGCATCTCTCATTAATGTGCAAAACAACTCTTTGATAGAGTTTATTATTGGGTATTTAAGATGTGGAAACCAGAGAGAAAGAAATGACCAAGATACTGATCGAAAAGTGAAAAGATACTGACTCTTTTGGTTTTCAAAGTTTGTTGTAAATATATGCTTTTTCTATTGTAAATGTAACATTTGTTGTTGTAAATAGCCTCTGGATGTGAGAAATGAAAAAAAAAAAAAATCAGTTTTTCAAAGGTTGTTGTTAATATAGTCTTTTTCTGTTGTAAATATAGCATTTGTTGTTGTAAATAGCCTATGGACGTGAAAAATGAAAAAAAAAAAAATCCAGGTTTTCAAAGGTTGTGGTTAATATAGGTTTTTTCTGTTGTAAATATAGCATTTGTTGTTGTAAATAGCCTCTGGACGTGAGAAATGAATCAAAATCCAGGTTTTCAAAGGTTGTTGTTAATATAGGTTTTTTCTGTTGTAAATATAGCACTTGTTGTTGTAAATATAGTTTTTCACTTTTGAAGATTGTTTTTAAGAAACCAGTCGTTAAAAGCAATTTTTTTAATGACTTTTTAAAAAACAAACAGTCGTCAAAAGTATTGTTTACGGTTTTAAAGAAAAAAGTTGTCAAAACTACTTTTAACGATTTGTTTTTTTAAAAACAGTCTTCAAATAGTACCTTTAATGATTTGTTTTCTTAAAAACAATCGTCAAAAGCTAAAAAGGTACTTTAAAACAATAAATAATACTTTTGACGACTGTTTTTTTTTTTAAACAGTCATAAAAAATTTACTTTTAACGACTGTTTTCTTAAAAATAGTTATAAAAGCTAAAAAGGTACTTTAAAACAGTAAACAGTACTTTTGACGACTATTTTTTTAAAAAAAAAACAGTTATAAAAAAATTACTTTTAACGATTTGTTTTCTTAAAAACAATCATAAAAAAGTACCTTTAACGACTATTTTCTTAAAAACAATCGTCAACGAGTTAAAAAGGTATATTTACAACAACAAATGATATATTTACAATAGAAAAAACATACATTAACAACAAAATTTGAAAACGTGGATTTTTTTTTTTCATTTCTCACGTCCAGAGGCTATTTACAATAACAAATGCTATATTTACAACAGAAAAAACATATATTCACAACATCTTCTGAGAACTTTGACAGCTATACAAGGCTAGCTTAAGAAGTGAATATCATTTCAAAATGAAAAAAAATGCTATATTACTTGTTCATTACAATTTACAAAGTGTTTATTGTTGCTTCGTTTCCTTATAATTATGGCCGACCTAAAGATTGAAGTATTTGAACCATTCAAAAGCATTTCTGAAAGAGAGAAGAAAAAGGGGGAGGGAGGGAGAGAGAGAGAGAGAGAGAGAGAGAGAGAGAGAGAGGAGAAGGAGAACGGAGAGAGAGAGTGGAATTGGAAAAGGTCAGATTGGTAATTGTACATTCACAAATAATTACAACTAGGTCCTTTGGGACTTCTGTGTAATTTCATGATTTCAAGGGACTTTATTGTGATAAATTCTCTTCTTTGGGACTTGCGCATAATTTTCCCTTACAAAAAATGTCTTGGCTGTCATCAACTATCAACTCATGCAGAAATATCAGTAAATAAAATAATTTGGACAGGGGTGATTACTAACAAAATATTTTGAGAAAAAAAATATAATCATTAATACAATTATGACAAGGGAAAATTTTATTTAAATACCAAATGAAATTCCAAAACCCATAAATGTCTGTTAAATTTTGTAAAGGATTTGAAGGTAACAAAGACCAAATTGGGATTTTCAAATTCGGGTGACTTTACCTTTTTGCCCTTTTTTTTAAATAATTTTTTTTAAAAAAAAAAAGAAAGAAAAATGACCCTTGCCGGAGGGCCACCGTGGTCGGCCACCGACGGCCTACAATCGCCGACGCGACACGGGCTCCCGCCACCGCCGGCCTGAGATTCGGCAAGGTTGTTTTTTTTTTGTGGGGTTGAATGTTTTTTTAAAAAAGGGGATTGAATGAAAGTGAGAAGGTGAGATTCGAACCCACGCCACCTTCATGGGGCCACTTGGTTCCTTCGATATATATATATATATATATATATATATATATACACACACACGAGGCGGATCGAAGTAGGGGAGAAGGGGGCACGTGCCCCCTTGCTTTTTGATATAAAATTACAAAAATGCCATTGTGATTTTTTTTTCTCATTTTTCCCTTCTATTCCTTCCTTCCTCGACACGTACGACACGCCCCCGCTCTCCTTCTCTTTCAATTTTTCTTGACCTAGGAGACGCCGAGCTAGCCACGGAGATAGGGAAGTGCCGGAGATCCGAGGCTTGGACGTCCATTGCCACTCACCTCCGTCGTCCATCGGCACGACCCGAAGCTCAAACGCCCGGAAGCTCGGACCCGAAGCTTAGCGGAGGTCTCCCGATTGCTAATTGTTGAGACGGGAGATTTCCTACCACCAAGATTCCTCTATTCTTCAGGTGAGTTTCATCTTCCCAGGCCTTCCATTATTCCAAGATGTGGCTTCCTCTGTTATGAGCTTCTGATTTTGTGCCCAAATCCATTAGGGTTCTTTACTAATGGTTATGGACAATTAATTATATACTTAATTGTGAGTGAGTGAGTTTGGAGGTAATTCTGAATGCTGGCGCATTTCACTATTAAAATTCCGTGTTTGTTGTTGTTGTTGCTCAAGAATCTTTGCTGGGGTAGCAATAATTTTAATTCTACGAAAGCAAAACCTTAAATGATAGCTTTTAGTTTGTTTCAAATGTTATGCATTTTATGCTCTGCTATATATAATAAAGAATGTCACTGATCATTGCCAAGCAAAAGTCCCACGCCACATGTAATGTATGTTCAATCAAATTGAGGATCTTGTTCCCCCTTCCCTCTGTTTGTGACTTAGTTTTGATGGTAAACTCCAAAAATTTTCAGATTAGTTTCATGTCGAGATAGTACAGTATTGTAAATATTTGTCTTAATCTTACAATCTATCATAGATGAATAACCGAACTCCTAAATCATTTCTTCATTGCTTCCTCTGTTAATTTACTAGCTACTCTTATGCAGTGTCCTGTTCAAATCCAGCCACATTTTTTCCTTGATTTAGTGCTAATAGGTTAATTTATTTTGATGCATTTGGAGATTGGATTTGTTTGAATCTTTGTTAAATATTACATTGTGTTTAATTAGCTTAATTATCATTTCATTGTGTTGGTTAGTTATTGAATTGATGATGTTGTGAAGACTTCAAATTGTGGCTTAATTATCATTTCATTGTGTTGGTTAGTTAATTGTGTTTAGTATCAGTTTTAGCATCATTAATATTATTTATTGATTCATTTTTTAATGCATTTAAAGCTTTACTTCTAAAAAAAAGAATTCGGGGGCGCGCCCCGAACCCCCGCATCCCCCGCCAACGGTGCCCCCCCTTCCATAAATTCTTGGATCCGCCCCTGTATATATATATATATATGTTAAGAAATATATATATTCTTTTTAACTTTTTTTTTATCAAAAAACACTCTTGTAAATCTTATTACTGAACTTATAAATCTCATTACTGAACTTGTTATTTTCCTTACAAATATTGATCATAGTGTTCAAATGTTGTTCAATTTTGTGAATCTCATTATATATATGCATTAATATATACACATACACACATTATTATATGTATTAATGCATATGTTTGTATTATATAATATATAAATATAAATATGATATATTATATGGATATATATAAAATGGGATTCACAAGACTAAACAGAAATCTGAGCACTTTGAACAAAATTTGTAATGGAAATAACAAGTTCAGTAATGGTAATTACTAATTCGTTAATTGTATTTACAAGTTCCATAATGGTAATTACATGTGCTTTCGTCATATTTTTCACAAGTGTCTCTCATGAAACAACAAATAAGGGTCAATTATAACAAATCTTGTAATGATAATTGTCAACTCTTTAATGATACTTACAAGTTCCGTAATGGTAATTACCAGTGATTTCGTCTAATTTTTCATTAATGTCTCTCATGAAATAACAAATAAGGGTCAATTATAACAAATCTTGTAATAGAAATTATCAATTCGTTAATGATATTTACAAGTTCTATAATGATAATTACCTGTGTTATCGTCAGGTTTTTCACAAGTTGAATTGTAGTGACGGATATTCAATCAGTAAAGAATAATTATAGTGATAGGCATAATCAAATTATAGTCATATATATTCAACCCATAAAGAACAATTGTCCTACCAAAAGATAGGATATTTTTCTCGACATCAACTTACTCTCATTTTATAATGGAAGCGAGAACTCGTGAACTGAACGCAGCCCTAAAAGTGGATTATATTCTTCCCGTGGGACCCCACTCTTAGTTACATCCATTACCCACCCATAGGTATCTCCGAATATAATAACAATTTTGTTTTTCACGATGCGAGTTTGAGGGGCTAAAAACAACTTCAAATTGTCAAAATCTTCTGTCTCATCACTGAGATTCACAAAATTAAATAAAATCTGAGCTCAAAATCAAAATTTATAATGAGAATAACAACTTTATTAATGGAATTTACAAGTTCAAGTAATAAGATTTACAAAAATATTTTTTAATAAAAAAAATGTTAAAAAGAATATATATATTTTTTAATGCATATATACATCAAAGGAAGGCCACTTAGCCCTCACGAAGGTGGAATGGGTTTAAACCCCACTTTCTCAAAAAAAAAAAAAAAAAAAAAAAAAAAAAATCGGATCTCGGTCCCCGCGATGGCCGAGCCTAGGGCTGCGACGGTTGCAACCTTTGTTCGGTGGCCGGCCACGGTGGCCTTCTACGAGGTGATTTTTCTTTCTTTTTTTTTTTTAAATTTTTAAAAAACTGAAGGCAAAAGAGTAAATTCACATGAATTTAAAAATCTCAATTTAGTCCTTCTCACATTTAAGTTCTTTACAAAGTTTAACAGACATTTAGGGATTTTAGAATTTCATTTGATATTTAAATAGAATTTTCCCTTATAATAATCATAACTGTATGGATAATTTGTATCCGAAATGTAAAATTCATTATAACGTTGTACAAGTAGTTACGATAAATCTAATAAAACAACGATTATTAGATTAAAACAACCCAATCACTCTGATTTTCTCATAATCAATTTTTTCATCACAACCATAGTTTTGATCAAAAGAACAACAAAGCACTCTTATTTTTCTGAGCGTGTTTGGATTAACTTTCAGAAAATGAACAAAGTAATTTTAGAGAAGGGTTAAGGTGCAAAAATAGACATGTGCTTATCTCCGAGGAGCGCCCAGTAGCAAATGTTTTTTTTAGGTGCAAAAGTGACTATGTGGTTACAAATTAGGTGCAAAAATAGCGTTTGACCGTTAAGTTTGACTTTGACCGTTAAGTTTGACTTTTTTTTTGCTGACTGGACGATGACGTGGCATTTCAAATATTTTTTCAGTATCCTTTTAGTACCGGTTAATACCTGAAATATTTTTTCAAGATTCTAAAATAATTTTTCAAAATTATGAAATATTTTTTTTGTACCAATCAGTATCTTGAAAATACTTTTTAGTACCCGTCGAAGACTGAAATATTTTTTTCAATTATCCTTTTAATCTTGGTCAATACCTGAAATATTTTTTAAGATTATAAAATTATTTTTGCACCTTTGAAATGCCACGTCATCGTCCAGTCAGCAAAAAAAGTCAAACTTAACGGTCAAAAGTCAAACTTAACGGTCAAACGCTATTTTTGCATCTAATTTGTAACCACACAATCACTTTTGCACCTAAAAAAAATATTTGCTATTGGGCGCTCCTCGGAGAAAATCACATGTCTATTTTTACACCTTAACCCTTTAGAGAATATATTTTAAGAGAGAATAGCTTCTGGAGAGGGGGGGGGAATTGAAATTGTCTTCTGAAAAACTACGGTTTCAACTCCTCAATCTATGGTTTCTCGTAAAAGTTTGGGATAGTATTGGCAGAAGTGACTTTTGTCCAGATGAGTTGTTGCAAACGGAAGATAGGATAAAAGTCATATTGTAGATGTGATTTGTATTTAGGATAATGGTGGTAGAACCAAATGGGCTCTTGTTTAGATAATTATTTGAGATGGAAAATGACTAAAAATGGTATGAATTTTATTGAATACTACATACATACATACATACATACATACATACATATATAGGGATAAGAGTCTTAAATGCCATCGAAGTTTTCGCTCAGGAGCAGTGGTAAGACGGAAGTTTTTTTTGGACCAAAAATGCCACAGAAGTTTTCGCTGAGGAGCATATTTGCCCCGGAAGTTTTCACTAAGGAGCAATGTTGCCCCGGAAGTTTTCACTAAGGAGGAATTTTGCCCTTCTGTCCCCAAATATTAAATTTGACTATTAAATTAGTCAAATACCACACATGTTATGCCTTGAAAAGGTCAAACTTGGAGCCAAAGAAAGAGATCCTTGATATGTTGAGCTCAAGGCGGCCAGAATTTGTGAAGCCGAACTGGTCAAAGGGACTGAAAGGTCGACTGTCACAAAACCCAAAGGAAGCATCACTTATGATCTAAGCAAATGATTAGTCTATACAAACATAAATATTATCACTATTGATTTGTTTTACTAAACCAATTTTTGGAACAATTCATTTCTCGTTTTGCGTTTCATTTACGTTTTGTGACAGACCTTTCATCCTTCGACCCGCCTCGGCTTCACAAATTCCGGCCGTCTTGAGTTCAACATCCGAAGGATCTCCTTCTCTCGACTCCAAGTTCGACCTTTTCAAGGCATGACATGTGTGGTCTTTGACTGATTTAATAGTCAAATTTAATATTTGGGGACAGAAGGGAAAAATTGCTACATTTTGTAAACTTCCGGGGCAAAATTGCTCCTCAGCGAATACTTCCGTGGCAAAAGTGATACTTCCGGGGCAAAATTGATACTTCCTGTGAACTTCCGTGGCATTTTTGGTCAAAAAAAAACTTTCGTCTTACCGGTGCTCCTGATCGAAAACTTCCATGGCATTTAAGATCCTTAACCCTATATATATATATATAATTGTATATAATGATAATCGAATATAAAAATAAATAAATTATTATTAAAAAATTATAAAACTTTAAAGTACTTAATTCAATATATTCTAATGGATAAATTAGAATGTACACAAATGTATATTTAATACTACATTGCTTGTTAGATCATATATCTCTAACATTTTTCTCCAAAAACGTAATAAAAAAAAACGTGTCAAGAGCTGAAAAAAGTGACTTCTAAAAAAAAGTCACTATTTTTGGAGAAGCTCATCGCCCACCGAAGCTATCACAAACATCTATTTTCCCTTGTTGGGATCTTACACACCTCCGTTAGACTTGTTTTTTTGACTTCTACAGCCATGCCAAACAAACACTTAGAATGTATGAATGTCTTTTGGCAAAACTATACATTAGGTCTCAGTAATTGTTTGACAGTCATTTTCAACCACAACATGCCTCCAACCTGCCTCCCATGCCATCTCCAGACCTCTCAAAACTCCCCACAACTCCACTGCCAGTGCAGAACAGTTACCCAGCCTTTCAGCAAACCCATCAAGCCATTCACCAGAGAAATCTCGAAGTAAACCCCCACATTCTGCCACATGGAAAGGGCCTTTTGATGCCCCATCAGAGTTCAGCTTCATGAAAGGCGCTTCAGGATAGGACCAACTGACAGTACTAGGAGATTGCCAAGAGCTTGTAATACCAACCCTGACCGATACCCTCCTAATATCCTCCAAAAACTCAAGAATGGACCATGGGTTGTATCTATGGCCACTATCCTCAGGGCTATGGATGGACAAATTCCTCCATTTCCAAGTAAACCAACAGGTGACAAGGAATAAAGCTTTCCAACAATATCCGCCAACTTCTTTATCATGAGACATCCAATTTTCTGTTAACCAAACATTCCAATCACAATGAAAAAATGAGTGTAAACGAGCATCAGGTAAAAACTCAAACCAGAGAAGTCGAACTATAGGATAATCCCTAAATGCATGCAAGCTAGTTTATTCTTCCTAATGACACATTGGACATAGTCCATCACTAGCATTCCAAGACCGAATCCAAGTCTTTAAAGGAAGTTTGTTATGAAATAACTTCCAGCCAAAGATCTGTACTCTATGCGGCCCTCCCACTTCCATAACTTAGTCCACATGTTACTATTAATAGCGGACTGTTGAAAGTCATATTCAATTAAGAACATATAGCAACTCTTAACACTAACACTAATCAAATCACCAACTAGCCAATAGGGTACATCTGGTCCATCGTCAACGAAGGGGGAAGCAAACCTCTAATTAAGCCAATCACATTTTGTGGAAGGAAACATTGAAATAATGACATTTCCCACCAGCCATCCTGTCTAATAAACCTAGTAATCATGCAATCTCGTAATTCCTCCAGAATAGGACTCAAAGCATAATCTTGAAGGCAAAGAGAAGGGAAAACCCATTTATCTTTCCAAAAGGATATAGAAGCCCCATCACCAATTTCTCACACCACTTGATCCTTCATATTGTTAAAAATATTATATAAAGCACTCCAGAAGTTCGAACAACCAACTTTAAGAATAGGTACATGTCCCGACTGAACCCTATAAAAAATGAACCCATAGGACATTGCGCTCATTTTGGAACCTCAAGCCACACTTCATAAGGAATGCATCATTCATAATCCCAACTGACTTCAAACCAATCCCTCTCATAGATTTAGGACTGGTCAACACATTACATCTTATAGCATGATGAGCTCGCCAAAGATGAGAATCACCTCAAATGAAATCCCTCTGGATTTTATCTATCTTGTTACAAATATTTAGAAGGAGCCTAGCATACTGCATGTGGAAATAAGGGATACTAGCTAAGGCAGACTTAGCAAGGGTTATTCTTCTTGCCTATGAAAGGCACTGTTGTTGCCAACCACCTAATTTTTTCCGTAACTTGTCCACAATGTGCTGGTAGCACTATTTAGTTGCCCTTCCATGAACCATAAAAGCCCCTAAGTATCTTCCTACATTTGTTACTCTCTTAAACCCACTCTTTTCTGCCAAGGAAGTAGCCAAGTCATCTGGCGTATGCTTGGCTAAATAAATTACAGTTTTCTCAATGCTTAAACTTAAACCTGAAATTTGTTCAAATAAGGAGAGACACTCTATAACAACCTCCAACTGATCAGACCTTGCCTCTGCAAATAACAAAAGATCATCAGCAAACATCATATGGGAAATAGGGGGCCCTCCCTGCCCCGCCTTAATAGGCACCTAAAGACCAGCATTAAAAGCTGTGGAAATAATTTAAGACAGTTTTTCCATAGCTAGTGTAAATACATAAGGTGATAATGGATCTCCCTGACGGACGCCCCTAAATGGCTGAAAAGATGAAGTTTTACCACCATTCCATATAATATTAAAAGTGGAAGTAAAACCAGCCTGCATAATCAAGTCCACTAAAGGGCACAATAACCCAACCTTCCCAAGAACATTACGTAAGAAATTCCAATTCACACGATCCTACGCCTTTTCCAAATCAACATGAATTTCCACTAATTGTCTCCTTCGCATTTTATGTATTGAGTGGATCAATTCTTGAGCAATAACAATGTTGTTATGGATCTGCCTATGAGGGACAAAGCTAGACTAGAAAGACGAAATAACAACCTCCATTATCGGTTGCAACTGTTCCACAATCAACTTAGTAATCAATTTGTACAAAACTCAACATAGAGATATGGGCCAGAATTAGGACATAGATGATGGTACTTGAACTTTAGGAATTAAAGCAATCAAAGTAGCATTCAAGAAAAGAATATGTGAGGGATTATGCCAAATATCAACAATCAACCTCATAATCTAGTGATGAAGTACACACTACACCTTTCTAGAAAAACACCGCAGGGAATCCATCCAAATCAGGAGCTTTATAACTTCCCATGCTAAGCAAACATCGTTGAACCTCCTCACAGGAAGGGATCCGACATAGCCCTTCCAAGAGATTATCAGGAATAGTCGGCCAATTGGAGGTAAGCCACCTCTGAGTGGGTTGCTCGTCTAAAAACAGTCTCTGAAAGTAAGTAAGGGCCATATCTTTAGGGTAAGTTTGGTTTGAGGGGAGAGGAGGGGAGGGGAAGGGAGAGAAAAAAATGAGGAGAGGAGAAAATTGTACCAAAATTTAGTGTAGTGGGGCCAAAAAGTTTTCCTCTCCATCATATTTTTTCCCTCCCCTCCCCTCCCCTTCCCTCAAACCAAACTTACCCTTAAGGTATTCATCATTGTCCACCCAGATATTATGCTCATTTCTCAACCTCACAATTTTATTAAAACTCCTCCTAGTTACAATCTTAAGCTAGTAAAATTTAGTATTACGATCTCCTTTAGTTGGCCATTGGTGACAAGACTTTTTGAACCAAAACAACTCTTCTCGATTTAAGAGATCATTCAACTAGTTCCTATACTCTAGCTCCTTTGAAATCAAAATAGAAAAATCATTATACACACGCTCCTACTGCATCATTTCCAGTTTAGAGCTCAAATTACTCTTTAACAGGAAGATATTGCCATAAGCCTCCTGATTCTAATGACTTAATGGCAGAACAAAACGAGCTAGCATCACTAGGAGGTCATAACAGGTCTTCCATTGAGATTGCAAAAAAGTAGGAAATTTTGAATGATTCATCCAATCTACTAGGAAACGAAACGGTCTATCCTGCTTACCTTCTGAAGGGCCAGACAACCAACATAGGAGAGTGGTTCGAGCTCTATCTCGGAAGGTTGACCACATCAGCCTTATCAAAAGTCAATCGCTAATTAGCATTGGCAATAACGCAATCAAGCTTCTTGTAGACACGATCTAAATGACCCCACTTTGGTCCCATATAGGTATACAAACTGTTTGACGCTCAAATATCATCCAGCAAACGATTCCGAAATACCTGACAAGAACCAATAGATACAGCATTGCCCCCTTTGTTTTCCTTCACATCTGCAATCTCATCAAAATCCCCCACAACCAACCATGAATCCTGGTTATACCCACAATATTGTCCAGACAATCCCAACGCAGCTTATGTTCCTCCTCCCTAGGGCTCCCATAAACAGCTGTAAAATGAAAAACATGTTCCAGTGCTTGCACTTTCATATGGACAGCTATGTCAAAGTATTTAAAATAAAGACTTGAACATCAAGAGATTTCCAAAGAACCCAGATTCCTTCAAAAAAAAAACCACGCGCTTCCTCTACAAAAGAACTATCAAACCCACTCTTCCGGCTTAACTTCAAACACTTTTCTCTACTGGTTTTCATCTTAATACAAAATTTTGAGGTCAAGAACCTCATTTGATGACCAAGAGAAACGTTGGCTGCCCCCCTACAATTCCATATGAGGAACACAAATGGGGAAGGAACTGGTGAACCGCGCACGTGAATCGCCTTATAGGAACAGATAACAGAGTCCAAGTCTGTTGGTCAGACGATGCCTCAAGTAGAGGCTATAAACACCTAGCCCCGTAGGACTTCTAGGGTTAGTCATCAACCTGAGAGGTACGGCTTTATGATTGAAAATCAATAAACCATTGAAAATGACGAGCCTACTTCCTACACTGAGGTAGACAAGGATGTCGACTCCTTAAAATTGCTTCAAGCCATGCAATCTGAGATAGATTCGATGGATCAAAACAAGGTATGGACCTTGGTTCCACCACCTGAGGGAATAGTTTCTATTGGGTGCAAGTGGATCTTCAAAAAGAAGATTGATGCAGATGGCAACATTTAAACCTATAAAGTTAGAATGGTTGCGAAAGGTTATCCTTAAAGGCAAGGAATTGACTTTAAGGAAACTTTCTCGCCTGTTGCCATGATCAAATCTATCAGGATTATGCTAGCTATAGCCGCATCTCATGATTATGAGGTTTGGCAAATGGATGTCAAAACCACCTTCTTGAATGGTTTCTTGAAGGAGGAGGTGTATATGACACAACTTGAGGGTTTTGAATCCAAGGACCAAAAGTATATGGTATGCAAACTTCAAAAACCAATTTATGGGCTTAAGAAAGCATCAAGGAGCTTGAATCTTTGTTTTGATGAAGTTGTCAAAGGAAACAACTTTATCAAGAATGAAGATGAACCATGTGTTTACAAGAAGGTCAGTGGGAGTGCTGTCGTTTTCCTTGTGCTTTTTGTGGATGACATTTTTCTCATTGGAAATGACATTCCCATGTTGCACTCCACAAAGATATGATTATTAGAAAACTTCACCATCAATGATATGGGAGAAGCGGCCTACATACTTGGTATAAAGATCTATAGAGATATATCCAAAAGGTTACTATTTATCCCAATCCACGTACATATACAAAATGCTAAAGAAGTTTAGTAGGGGTGGGTCAACAAGGGGTTTTCTTCGTGCAAGTCATGGCACTCATCTTTCTAATACTATTTGTCCTAAGACACCAGCTGAAAGGGAACACATGGAGAAGATTCCATATGCATCAGCAATTAGATCCATTATGTATTCCATGCTATGCACGAGACCAGATGTCTCTTATGCTTTAAATATTATGAGCTGATACTAAGCTGACCCTGGAGAGGGTCACTGGACAGCCGCAAACACAATCCTAAAGTACTTAAGAAGGACGAAGGATCTGTTTCTGGTTTACGGTGGTAATGATGAGCTAAAAGTGAAAGGGTTCACTGATGCCAGTTTCCAGAATGATAAAGATGATTGTAAATCCTAGTCAGGCATCGTCTACACCCTAAATAATAGAGAAATTGTTGGAAGATTTCCAAGCAAGAGACCACATTAGACTCTGCTACTGAGGCAAAATACATAGCAGCTTCAGAAGCGGCTATGGAGACAGTATGGATCAAGAAGTTCATCAATGAACTTGGAGAAGTTCACAACATTGTTGACCGAATACCTTTGTATTGTGATAACACCGGAGCTATAACTCAAGGCAAGGAACCTAAGTCTCATCAAAGATCCAAGCATGTGCTCCGCAAGTATCACCTCATCTGAGAAATTGTTGAAAGACAAGATATAAGGATCGATTATATCCTCACCGATGATAACTTGGCTGATTCTCTAACTGAGGGAGTTTCTCAGAAAAAACATAATAATTATTATGAGTCTTTGGGTATAACACATTGGCTTGATTGGCTCTAGGCCAAGTGGGAGATTGTTAGTATCTAGGTATTCTAAAGACAATCTGTAAGGACAGATCCACACCATTTCTACGTTGTAGTATTTCATTATTAATAAATGAGCACATTCTATCTTTATCATATTTATGTCTCACCTTTATTTTAAGGTAACTATGTGTGAAGATAAAAGTCGTAGAAATAGAACATGTGTTAATCTTGATGATAGAGATCATGATCATGAGGACTCGTGAACAATGGATATTTATTACCTAAAACTTGTTCCTAGTCTTGAATCACCAAGAAAGGGCATTGATGATCTGAATAAGACTAATACAACATCATCTACATGTATAAGATACAAGGTAGGGACCTCATGGAATACAGGCATGGTGATGGCTTAGTTGATGTTGTGGGTAGATCTGTTAGAGAACAGATAGCACCGAACAGACCCTCTGAGAGACTCCACAAAGATTCATTGTAGAGAGTATTATTGGATATGTAAAGTCTCTCAGCATTTGGTAGTTTGGATCATCCTGGATTTAAGGATGTCATTGAACACTATGTCCTAGGGTTATACTTTGACTGTACAACCCTATCCGCCTGAAAAATGGGAGAACAGTGTACTCTTGAGTATAACTCAAATACATGAGTATAGATGGAGAAGCCGAGAGGACTCAGTCCCTTACAAGGGATTTGTCATTCACAAAACCGATAGAGCTTGGATAGCTTCCAATTAACTCGGGAGTCTGTGCGCACAGCAAGTGATCATGAAGAGTCGTGATCCGTTATAGAGTTAATATAAGAATATTCTTAGTTCCGTGAATTAGCTACATTTAGTCAATTAAGAAAGATGATACTCTATATTTGCTCTCGACTAAATGTGGATGACGATGTGAGGGATAATGCCTGCACGGTATCCAAATATGAAAGGTAGATCACTTGATCAACTCAATTATTTTTGGGGCCTTAGAGCATTGCTAGGGTCTTATGAGGTCATTAAATAAGTTGGGCCCATTAAAGGAGTTTTAATTAGTCCAAGTTTATTTATGTCAGTGATTAATTGGACCTAATGGGTCACGCATAAAGGTTGTTCCCGATTGCTTAAAATTAACAAACTTGAGTCAATAATTGTTGTTGGGCTTTATCAAGAATAAAGGTGTAATTGGGTTGGAGTAGGATTCCAAGCCCAATAAGGAGAAAATGGCGTCATATATGGTGTCCCCAATGGGAAATCAGTTTCTCCACAAAAGGGCCCAAATGTGTTGGAAGACCCAACAGGGTCTTAGGCCAAGTTGAATTTGGAATTCGAATTTTGAATTTAAGTTTGAAATTTAATTTTGAATTTTAATTCAAGAGGTTAGGTTATAAAAGATAATTTTGAATTATCACACACACACACATATATATATATAATAAAGATCCAATAAAGATTGGATGAAGGTAGGAAAAATAATAAATAAAGATTCAATTAAAAATGATTTTGAATTTTAGTTTAAGAAATGAATGTGATCCATCACCTTAAATTATTATTCAATCAATCGATCTAGATATGGATATGATCCATCATCTTAAATGGTTGACTCATTCAATCAATCAAGAAATAAATGTTATCAATCATCTTAAATGATTGATCCAATCAATCAATCAAGATATAAATGTGATGATTCATCATCTTAAATTCAATCAATCAAGATATAAATTTGATTCATTATGATTTATATTTTCTAATTCAAGCTCGGATTGGGCCTTTCTTATTGAAAGTGGAGCAAATCACCAAGAGGGGGTTGAATTGGGGATTGCAAAAATTATTTTGAAAATGCTCTGTTATGGATATCTAAAAACAAGGTAGAATAGAGTAAGGGAAGAAGAAGCAAGATGTAATATCCTGAACTTTGAACCTTGACAATTGAGAATAAGCCTAAAGTAGGCGGACGACTAAGCCCGGTTGGGGAAGAATCCCAAGAATGATGAGAGATAGGAAGCCTCTCAGGGACTAAGTAATTTGGCTATACGGGATAGTGGACCTAATGTGTATAAACCGTGGAACTAAAGTGCCAATGGGAAAAAGGGGCACAGAAGACCCAGACAGTATAAATTCGGTTGGAAAATGTGCCACCTAACTATGTCCTAAGGTAAAGGACAATTAGTTGAGTGAAAATATGCCGGTATAAGTAAGTATACAGCATTTTCAGGGCTTTCAAGGATGCCCTACGTTTTTGAAGATCAGGAGTCAGTGTAATCAATGCTAGAGGACACGTGTCACTGCGGGGTTAAAAAGCAAAAAGTAAGTAATGATTACAGGGGTAGAAAAGTCAATTCCTTACCCCCATAAGGATCCATTTTCGTCCACATGGAGAGAGAGAAGAAAAATTAGATGATTTTATCCATACTCAAGCCCAAACACAAAATACGGGTCCCACGGGATGCTAACCGGTAGAAAGGGGACCGATAGAGATCAGTTAGGGGCTTCTTTTGGACTGAATGAGACAAATGTGGGGCCATATTGGAAAGTGAAAGGGTGACTCACATGAATGTCCACCCAGGGGAGATTATCTGGAAAAGTTGAAGAAAAGTACAGAAAGAAGTACCTTTGTACCCAGCGGGGCCCGGTGGGGACCGGTTGGTCAAAAACTTGACCGATAAAGAGAGAAAAAAGGAATTAATTATAGGGGATCAGATTTGTGGGCCCCAATAGGTGCCACATGACCCCCTCTAATTATTAAAGTACTTACTTGGAGAGAAAGAAAGAGAAATCAATGTAAAAGTCAAACTGCGGTTCCCACATTCAGAGAAAAAGGGCAAAATGGGAATAAATGGGTAAAATTTAATTAGGGCAGACATGTGGGCCCAAAATGGCGCCACATGTGTCCCATTTGGGTAGGCAAAAACTTGGGGAAAAATTCAGAAATAATTAGTAAGTTTCGGGCCACAATTGCAATTTATGTAAGTTTCGGGTCAAAACAGATAATTTGCCCCAAAAGCTGATAAGGATCAGCTCTCTTTAAAGGGGAAGGTGCCACTTGGCAGAACCCTAGAAGCCCCTGGAATTCTCTAGATTTTCTTGGGGAGAAATTCAAGAAGGCAGACCCCATTTATTGCACAACTGGACAGAAATTTACGCTTGCTAATTCTAAATTACTGGACCAAGTTACGCTTCATTAAAAACCCTAAACACTCTCTCTCTTGGCCATGGGAGCACGAAATTTCCAGAAGAGAGGGAGAGAGAGATCTGAAAAATCTCCATAGCCAAGCTCAAGACTCAAGCCACCAAGAACATTTAACGGTTCTCCGATTCGAGGTAACCCCGAAAACTCCACTTTCTTGAGTTCTTGTTAAGGTATTTTCGTGCAAGAGGTAGGAGCTTAGTATTGGGGTTGGATTTTTACATTTTTGAGGTCTCCAATGGCTCTGGAACGTGATTTTTTGTAGGTTATAGTCATGGCTTAAGTTTTCGAAGTCAAAAACACAAAAACTTTAAGTAAGGGCTTGCTGCCAGTTTCAGGGAATCTGGGCAGCGAAGCTTCAAACACATTTTTGAAGTGATAATCGAACTTTTTTTAAGTTGAAATTTTATATTAAGAAACTAGACATCCGGGGCATGAATTTAGATATATAATATGATAATTTGGAATGAAAATACTTGGAGAAATAAATTGTTGAAAGAGGATCTAGAACCAGACGAGCGAATCTGGACCAGGGGGTGGAATTTGAGCCCCACGCCAAAATATGTGTACTTTCAGGGTTGGGGTATATTTTTCCTGAAACATATACATTTCAACGGTTCAAATGGGGTAGGTTTCATAACAAATTTATTTTTGTGGAATTTATTAAAAATCCTAGAAGTTGAGTGAAATTTACAGAATTCCTGGAAGTAAAAGAGGAGCTCAGATTTTTAGGAATTTGCAAGGGTAATTTTGGAAAATGCTGAAAAAAGGTATTTTGGTGTTGTTTAGGACATGGGCATATTTGGAAAGGCAATTGGGCTACTAAAATTTTAAGACGGCACATACCCCACCAAGTAGTAACTGTTAACTCGCATACTCTATGTTACTTTTGCATGTGTGTTGTATCATGATTGTGGAATTGGGCCATAGTGCCTAGTGGACTGTGTGTCCATAGGTGACTACTGAGGCCCCTTGGCGCTATGCTTGCGGGGGCTTTCCTTTACCAGGCGGTCCTGTGGAAGCAGTTTATTGTGCCAGAGGCAACGCTATGCTTGCGGGGGCTTGCCTTGACCAGGTGGTCCTGTGGAAGCAGTATATTGTGCCAGAGGCAGATGTGATTTACCCTTATTGTGCCAGAGGCAGCGCTACGCTTGTGGTGGCTTGCCTTGACCAGATGGTCCTGTGGAAGCAGTATATTGTGCTGAGGCAGTTTATTGTTGTGTTCCTGAGTGTGATGTGCATTACATGCATTTGCTTACATATTGTATTTGAGTCTAATAGTTACTCTGGGGTTCAACTTTGAACTCCAAACCATTGTGAAGATACAGGGGTGAGAAAGTAGCAGGCGGAGGCAGAAGAAGGTAGGGTAGGATGCATCGAGTTGAAGAATAGGGAATGCCCTATTATGTTTTGTATTTTCATTTTGGGATGACTGTATATCATTTTGATGTTTTATGTTGGACGACTGTACCCTTAACCCTTTAGGGACTTTTATTTTTTGTTTATTTTACTTTTACCAGTACAGTAGATTGTCCAAACCGGTCAAATACTCTATTGTGCTCACTCTGATACAAGCTAAATGGACCTAGTAATGAAGGAAAGGTAACAAGTAAAAGGAATCCCTCTAACCCGCCACCCGAAAGGGCGAGACCGGTAGGGGTGTAACACAAGACACAACAAATTTTTGCTGGTTCGGTCCAACCTCTTGACCTACGTCAAGTCTCCAGATTCTCTGGGATTTCACTAACTCAAATGATTACACACTCTGTAACTGTCAGAGTAATTCTCTCACTAGAACTTACTCTCCCTTACAAGTTGTAATCAAATATCCCAATCTCCAAGTCCCACGACTTGAGATTCTTACAATGAATTATTTCAATAAATGAAACTCTCTCTAAGAGTAAATAATGATAAGCACTGAAGTACAGATGTATCAAAAGATACTTTACACAAGAAAACTCAAAGAGTAGTTGGAAACTTGAATGATTTTTGTTTTTTGAATTGTTCACAAAGGTAAATGTATTTGATGTTACATATTATGACTGAATTCAGTTTCTGGCTTAATGTTACATATGAAATATGCACACAAGTTAATTCGGTTTACGTCTTTGATGTTACGAGGTTTCTTTGCGGACTGCTCCCTTTCCCGATGCTGAAGTGGAGCACATACGCAATGTGTTTTGTGAATATCTATATGAACTAATTAAGTCCTAAATTCATTTGTAAAATATACGCACAATGTGTAATTCAATAATAAATTTGTATATTTTTTCGAAGAAATTCGTTCAATCATTCTAGATATTTAGTGCTTGAAATTTGAGGTACAAGATGTTGTAAATGAGAAAAAAGAGACTATCTGAAAGTCCGGTGCTAAAAGTCTTCATTTATTTCTAAAAATATGGCGAGACCTTTAGGACCGCATAATTATTAAACCTCCGATGCTAAAAGTTTTCGTTTATTTTTAAAAAAAAACTATGGCTAGACTTTTAGGACCGGACGTAATTATTTGTCCGGTCTTAAAAGTCTTCTAAAAATATGCTAGACTTTTAGGACCGCATCTTTATGTTACGACCGGTCCTAAAAGTCTACGTTTAATTAACTAAAAAATATGTCTAGACTTTAAGACCGTAAATTTGTTAAATAACCGCTCCTAAAAGTCCATCTTCTTCGTTTATTTTTAAAAATAAGGCGAGACCTTTAGGACCGCATATTTATTAAACCTCTGGTGCTAAAAGTCTTCGTTTATTTCTAAAAAAATGATGGCTAGACTTTTAGGACCACATATGTCTTAAACATCCGGTCCTAAAAGTCTTTAAAAATTTGCTAGACTTTTAGGACCGAATTTTTATATTTTGTCTGGTCCTAAAAGTCTACGTTTAATTAACAAAAAATATGTCTAAACTTTTAAGACCGTAGTTTTGTTATATGTCCGCTCCTAAAAGTTCAGTCATAAAAATATTTTTTTAAAATATTGCTTAACCTTTAGGACCGTGTATTTGTTTCCTCTTAATAGATTTTGACTCGGTTTTCAGACAAATTTTTAGGGTTCAAGCTAGGTCCCTCGTTGTCGTCGATGTTACCTCTCTTGATGTTGAGCAGCATTATCGGTTTCCCTTTTCGTTGTCTCTTTTCTTTTTGTCGGAAAAATAAGGAAGATACTAAAAGGAAAATGAAAATATTCAACTCAGGTCGAGGTAACACCAACGACAATGACGGTCCAACCTTGACAAGAATAGTCACTTTGTTTGTTTTTATTCGAATAAGGTAAACAATCTTTTTTTTTTGTATGTTCTTAACTGTATTGTGGGAATTTTTAATGTTGATTTACACGAGAACAATGTTTTGTTTGTTTCCTTTTTTGTCGGAAAAAGAAAGAAGATATTGAAAAGGACATGGCGATCGAATATGGAAACAAAAAAGGTATTTATATTATATTTTTTTTTCACTGCGCCGGTGAGGAGGAAAGCGGCAACGAAGGTCTGAAAAAAACATCTACTCCCCCCATCGTTGTCGGCGGGGAGGGAGTCGTCGGAGAGGTCGTCATCTGAAGGATGGTACTCAATGTCCTGGGCATCGAGTACCGCCTATAGCTTTGCGTTGACGATGTGATAGACCTGAGACAGTTGGCCGCAACGTCGGTCTATATGATCGAGGTGGGCCAGGATGTGTTGAATCATCTGGTAGATTTTCGGAGCCGGAGGCAACGGAGGAGGAGGACCTCGTGGTGGTGGAGCAGCCATTACTGTGGATGTCTCAGAAGTGATGGAGAAGAATGTGAAGGAAGTAAAGTAACATCGGGTTTAAATAGAGAACCCTGCCCAAACAATGTGAAACACCGGAAACAATAACGAGGAGACGCATAATTCCTCAGAATACGAGCAGACGCCTAGTTGGGAAATTTATCTGGAAGTCGAAGAGATTCTGAATCATTCATTTGAACGGAGTATACGACTCGGGAACCTTTAATACCGGATATTGTAAAAGATCCGTTCTTAAAACTAATTAGAAAAAATTACTTCAAAAAAATTGAATTGAAAAAAAAAAGATTTCTATGACCGGATATAAGATAAAAGGTCGGTCTTAAAAGTAATTGAATTGATTGAAAAAATAAATAATAGACTTTTAGGACCGGATATATTTTAAAAGGTCGGTCTTAAAATCAATTGAATTGAAAAAAATAATAATAGACTTTTAGGACCGGATATATTATTAAAGGTCGGTCTTAAAATCAATTGAATTGAAAAAAAATTAAATAATAGAATTTTAGACCGCATATTTATTAACTCCTCATACCTCTCTGTCCTTATTAAACTCCTCATACCTCGTAACTCAACATACCTCTTTGTCCTTAGTAACTCCTCACAATCTCGTAACTCCACACTACGTGGCTCTATGCCCCAACTGCTCAAACCATGGTTAGATACAAGAGAACCGCTCGTAGGGGTGCTCTTACTCCTGATGCTCGTGCCTTCTGTAGATCGTTATACGGTGCGCCTTCTCCATCGAGAGTGCGTTATATTGTGACAAAGGAGTCTCGGGTCGTTGGACCCATTGTTATTTCGGATGATGAAGAGATTGCCGCACCCCCCTCCACCCTTCAGATCATGAAGAGGTTCATGCTCCCCCTCTCCGACCAGTTGGCCCCAGCGCGCCTACGCTGACCCCTCTCCTCTTTCCTCTAATGATGCATTGCGGCTGATACGAATAAGACAAGAACTTGCTGATATCCGACGGGAATTTAATGCTTTTCACTCCGATATCGCCAAGGATGTTTAGTTAGATTCTTGTTTTTGATAATTTTCTGCTTGTTTTTCTTTTGTATTTTTTCTTATGTACGTGCATATTCTCTAGTAATGTATGAAGCATTAAGAACTAAGCTTGTGTCTTTTTTTTGTTCATATTCTCAAGTTTTCCTTTAATTTTTTTTCATTGAGTTGCTACTGCGCTTGCCAAAGCCACTCCTCTTTTTTTTAAAAAAATGAGGAATTTTAGGACCGGATGTTTAATAAAACTCTAGTCTTAAAATTAAATGAATAATAAAACATTAGGACCGCTAAGCTTGTGTCTTTTTTTTGTTCATATTCTCAAGTTTTCCTTTAATTTTTTTCATTGAGTTGCTGCTGTACTCGCCAAAGCCAATCCTTTTTCTTAAAAAAAATTGAGGACTTTTAGGACCGGATGTTTAATAAAACTCTGGTCTTAAAATTAAATGAATAAAAAAAATTAGGACCGGCGTTTTTTGAACGTCCGGTCTTAAAAATGTAATTATATATTTAGGACCGTCTACTTTATAATTAACCGGTCTTAATAAAATCCAAAATACTAAAACATGTCTCTGTCGCGCGGAATATTAAATTTCCCTCTCTGAACTTCTCTTATCGCGCCGAAAGTGATTACTCAGGTTCTGTCTCCAATGTTTTTGTGTTGCTTCGTCGACTGCTTCGCGTTGCTCTTTCGACAATCACTTTCTGATTCCTTAGCTAAACATCTATAGACCAAGCTGTAAGAGGTGTTTCGATTATATAACTTTATGGTTTTCTGGGTTGAACGAAATCGTTGAAATGTTCTTTAGGGTTTCTCTGTTGTTAGTGAATATTGTATTTTGAAGATTATATTTACGCTTTAGACCTACCCAACTGACCAACAAATGTTTTTAGGTTACTCTTGCTGTCTACAACATCAACGTTCGTGGTGGGAGAAGAAAGACTCTGCAAACACATTTGAATTTATATACTACAGGTGAGTCCACAAGACCTTCACGCGATGCATTTAATTTCCTCGTTATGCTTTAATTTTTCTTCTTGGATTCACTGTGATACATTTATGACCAAAAGTGTTTCTTCGTTATGCATTTAATGAGCAAGTTTCTCCGTAAAAAAAAATTGACATAACCGACATTGAGCATAAATATGAATTTGGTGTTGCCTTATTTTATATCCGTGTCATAAATAGGAATTCTACTATGGATCACGGTTGGATAACTGCGTTACGGACGAGTGTTGAATATCAGAATGGGGTGAGGGACTTTATAGAATTTGCTAAACAAAATGCCGGTTATGATAGTGGGAAGTTTTATTGCCCTTGTGTAAAATGTTTGAATGAGAGTCGACTAAGTCCTGAAGTTATCCACACACATTTAATTTGTGAAGGATTTTGTAAGACTTATACAGTATGGGTATGGCATGGTGAAAAAATACTAAGTGGGTCTCAACATGAGGAAGTGGTCTTTGATGATAATGACACGGATATGGATGATCACAAAGAGGACATTATTCGTGATATAGGAGAAGAGGCTTTTCATCAATCACATGCATATGGTAATATGTGCAGTGATACAGAGACCCCGCTATACCCTGGTTGTAAAAAATACCAATTGTTGAACGTTGTATTGAAATTGGTAAGTTTGAAGGCACGTCATGGATGAAGCGAAAAGAGTTTTTCTGAAATGCTTGAGGCTTTTAAGGACATGCTTCCGGATGATAATGTGTTGCCGCATCAATACTATGATGCTAAGAAAATACTCTGTCCACTGGGGATGGAGTACAAAAAGATCCATGCATGCTCAAATGATTGCGCATTGTATAGAAAAGAGTTTGAAGAGAAGCAGAATTGTTCGATATGTGAAACCCCAAGGTACAAGTCAAATAAGGAGCCTGGAAAAGTGTTGTGGTATCTGCCAATCATACCAAGGTTCAAGCGGTTGTTTGCGAATGAAAATGATGCAAAGAATTTGAGGTGGCATGCAGATGAGAGGATTTCTGATGGAAAGCTTCAACATCTGGCCGATTCTTCTCAATGGAAGAAAATCGATTATTTATTTCCAAACTTCGGCGAAGAACCTAGGAACCTTAGGCTTGCCCTTAGCACGGATGGCATGAATCCCTATGGGAGCCTTAGCAGCATACATAGTTCATGGCATGTGCTCCTTATTATTTACAACTTATCTCCAATGTTATGCATGAAACGAAAATACATCATGCTGTCTATGTTGATTTCGGGACCAAAACAACCCGGAAATGACATTGATGTTTACCTTCAGCCCTTGATCAAAGACTTGAAGGAGTTGTGGGAAGAAGGTGTCGATGTTTTTGACTCTTTCAAGAAGGATGTGTTTAAACTGCGAGCCATGATATTTTGTACTATAAACGACTTCCCAGCATATGGGAACTTGTCAGGGTATAGTGTAAAAGGCCATAAAGCATGTCCGATTTGTGAAGAAGGCACACGTTACCATCAACTTCAACATGGAAGAAAGATGGTTTATCTTGGACATAGGAGATTTCTTAGACGGGGCCACCCACATCGTCGATTAAAGAAATCCTTTTTTGGTGGCCAGGAGTATGAAGATGCTCCGGTGGCATTGACTGGGGAGCAAGTTTATGAAAAGGTGAAAAATATCAGTGTCATCTTCGGTAAGACTGCAAAGAGTATAAAAGAAACAAATATATGGAAAAAGAGATCTGTATTCTTCGATCTTCTATATTGGAGCAATCTTGATGTGAGACACTGTATTGATGTCATGCACGTAGAGAAAAACGTATGTGATAGTATTGTTGGCACGCTTCTCAACATACAAGGTAGTTCCAAGGATGGTGTGAAGGCAAGATTGGATTTGCAAGTAATGGGAATACGCAAAGACTTACATCCAAGGCCATACGGGAAGAGAACTTATTGTCCCCCGGCTTCTCATACTTTGTCTAAGGATGAGAAACAAAGTTTTTGTGAGTGTTTACATGGCACAAAAGTTCCCTCGGGGTATTCTTCAAAGTTTAAGAGGCTTGTATCGATGAAGGACTTGAAATTAGTAGGCCAAAAGTCTCATGATTGTCATGTCTTGATGCAACAGCTACTCCCAGTAGCTATTCGAGGCATCCCCGAATATGATCTTCGGGTCGTCTTGACTAGACTTTGTTTCTTCTTCAATGCGGTTTGTAGTAAAGTTTTTGAGATTGAAAAGTTGGATGAATTGCAGAATGAAAGATATCTTATCTTGTGTCACCTTGAGAAGCTTTTTGTTTCTACATTTTTTGACATCATGGTTCATCGAATTGTTCATCTAGTGAGGGAGATAAAGTTGTGCCGCCCTATCCATTTACGGTGGATGTACCCAATTGAAAGATCTATGAAATTCCTAAAAGGGTACGTGAAGAACGCATACCGGCCGAAGCATCAATTGTTCGAAATATGTTTCGAAGAAGCCATGGAATTTTGTAAAAATTATTTGGCCAAAGTAAGACATATTGGGCTTCCAAAACGTCAGCATGCTGAAGGGGGTAGACGAGGGGCTTCAGTAAAGAGTGTGGATCTTGATGAATTGTCACAAGTCCACTTATAGATTTTGAATAATGTTGATGAAGTTCAAGCCAGCATAGCTGCACATAAAGAAGTCAAGGAAAGAAAATCATCGGATGACTGAACAAATGTTGATTAGGGAGCATAACGAACTTTTGCGAGACTAGTTCAAACAAAAGGTCGAGGGAGAGGAATGTGTTTCGATACAATCAAATGGTTAGCACGTGGTCCGAGGTTGATGTTATAAGTTGGAATTCGTATCGATCAATGGTTATACATTTTACACGAAGTCCCTAGATGATAGGAGCACCGTCCAGATTAGTGGTGTTATGTTAGAGGCTGAATCTATGCACTTCTCCAGTTCGAAAGACAAGAAACCTTTATTGGCAGTCATGCCATATTATGGGGTTATTGAAGATATTTGGGAGGTGGACTATGTTAAAATTAGATTTCCCATTTTCAAATGCAAGTGGGTTAATGTCAATAATGGTGTTCAGATCGATCGGCTAGGATTTACATTAGTCGATGTCAATTGTAGAAGTTTTGGAGATGAACCTTTTATTATGGTAGACCAGGCGAAACAAGTGTTCTATATCACCGATCACGAAAATAAAATGTGGTCTGTAGCTCTCTAAGGAAAAAGGGTCATTGATATTGATGAGGAAAGTCATTCAAATTATGGTCTTCCTGAGAGTACTCCTTTTTCAAGGGGTCTACCGGAAATGAACGAAGAAGATGAAGCGGATAATGAACCCGGCATAAGAAATGATCATCAAGAAGAGATATGGGAGGATATCGCTTTATAAAAGAGTCAATTCATAAGGTAATATTCATATGCAAACTTCTTTGAAAACTTTAAGGTTTTAACTATATTATATTCCTTCTATGTTCTTAAACAATGTCACTGACTATGAAGTATGTTCTTGTTTTATTTTTGTGGCAGGATCGGATCCAAAGGGGCATGTTATAAAAGAGGATGTTACATTGTTGGGTGGGAATCAGATGAAGCCATGGTGAATATTCCATTGGGCATGTATGTTGTATTTGTAACTTATTGTGTATTTGCATTATAAGTAAGTTATCTTTTTGTATAAATTAATTTAGGTGTTGTAGTCATAGTATATTCATTAATTAAGAAGCCACATAACTCATGGTGAATAATATTTGTATTCTTTTTCCCAATTCAATTTATTCATAATTGTTCACGACTTGTACTTAAAGTATCGACTTTTATGTCTTGTATTGGGTGGTGGATTTGTGAATATATATGATCAGGAAGAACAGAACAGGGAAAAAATTCGGGCAAATTTAGACCGGTAATAAATTTGCCGGTCTTAAATGTTCAACTGTTAAGACCGGATGTATTAATATGTCCGGTCTTAAAGGTCATGTGTACATATTTGATATTAAGCCGGTCTTAAAAGTTAGTCTCTTAAGACCGGTGTATTTATACGTTTGGTCTAAAAATTCAATTTTTAAGACCGGATGTATTTACCATTCAGTCTTGAAAGTCAGTCTTTTAAGACCGCGTATAATTAGTCGTCAGGTCTTAAAAGCCGCTATTTTTTAGACCGGATTTATTTTTGTCCGGTCTTAAAATTCTGATCTTTTAAGAGCGGCCGAGTTTTTGTTTGGTCTTAAAAGTTGAGTTTTAGAACCGAACAAAAAATATTTCAGCTTTATTTAGTACGAATTTTAAGACCTAATGTTTTAAATGTCCGGTCTAAAATATTTTCTTTAAGACCGGTTCGAGTCTGGTCTTAAATGTGGACTTTTAATCCTGGCTGGAACAAGACCGGTCGCGGGTCCGGTCTTACGATGCCTCTTTTGTCCGGTGCTTAAAGCCATTTTTTCCACTAGTGTAGATAATCATATCTTAACATATTTTATTTATCTTAAAATTATAAATATAAGATATTATTATATCTAATAATATCTCATATTTATAATCATATTCTACGGTTAATTATTATATTAATTATTATAACAGTTATATATGTATTTATTTTTACTGATATAATGTTTGAAAACAAATTGCTTGTAAGTGTTACATAACAATTGTTTCATAAGAATCGTCATACTTGTCACTAAATAAATGATGATTATTAACTACAACTGTTATTTTTATTTTTTTTATGAGTTTCACCTCTGACAATGCATATATTTAATATTTTAGACTCTAAACATAGGTAACATTTATTCCTTTATTCATTCTTTTTTTTTTGTAAGAAAAAGTTTTGGAGGGGTTCGACATCAGTCCCCCACCAAGGTCAGGGCACGGCCCCGGGCTCTATGAGCACTTACTGGGGACTTACGAGATCGCCTACCAAAAGAGTCCCAAATACGACGAGAGGATCGAACCCACGACCCAAGGCTTAATCATCCTGATCACTTCTGATGCTTACTCACATTGGCTATTCCTTTATTCATTCTAATCGTTCTTTATAAACCATTATGTAAAGAAATTTAGCACATGGGCCCGCAATATTTTAATATCAATGCCTCTGTATGAAATCTGGGAAAATATCACTCAGGTCCTAAAGAAGAAAAAAAAATATCAAAAAAGTCTCAACCCCAATTCCCATATTTTGATATTAATAACGGAATTTTAATATCAAAAAAGTCTCGTTGTCGAAAATAGTTTTTTTTGTTGTTAAAATAGTTTTTTCTGTTGTTAAAATTTTTCTATAAAAAAATTGTTATATAAATGGTTTTTCATGTTGGTTTTTACTGTTGTTGCAATTTTTTCAAAACTTAAAATTTTTTAACAACATGAAAAACTATTTTAATGCGGCAATTATAGCTCCTAAACCGCTGAAAGCACAGTACTTTGCGTACGAGGAATGTCAATGACGCATTTTTTGACCACTTAAAGCGCATATTAGGCCGGTTCACGCCACATGAACATTTTTTTTTTCCGTTGTGCGTGCCAGCTCTGGCAGGACGCTGGAAGGATACAATTGTTTAGAAACCATAACATCAGAAAACTTTTCGTGCGGATTTAGTGAAAATATGCATGATTAGCCTACAAATAATTGATATGTATAAAGAAAACAAATATCTTTTGCATTAGAAAACCAAAAAAAAAAAAATTTGAAATTGTCATCCTTCTGTATAAAAAAAATTAATAAAAAGGATAAAAATATATACTATTAAACTACTAGGGTAAAATACAAATATAAAAAAAAAATTATGTGTAAATCATGCCCGAGATATTCCTCTGCACAACAAAATTTAACATGTTCATATTTATTTAAAATAATTAATACTAATTGATACTAATAAAGAAAACTAATATCTTTTGCATAAGAAAAAAAAATCTGTCATTCTTCTGTACACCAAAACAATAACGAACAGGACAAAAAATGAGTTCGAAGAAAGATTATACATGTTTTAAATAACTGAGTAAACCAATGATGCAACAATAAACAAAGAACAAACAAAGCGTGGGAAGAACTTGACTCCTTGAATTCTTGGACTTCCCCTCTTAATCTTACTTATTCTTGCAAATATATAAAATAAAATATACCATACAAACACATATATCACCAATCATTACAAAAAAATCTTGGATTACCCACGGAATTTACGGAAAAAGTTTCGTCAGAAATTACCTACGGAATTCCGTCGGTAACTGAAATTACTGACGGAATTCCATGGCTAATTCCGTCGGTGATTAAAATTACCGACGGAAATTTTCCGTCGCAAAAAAAGCCGTCGCTTATTTTATCGACATTATTGACGGCACTTTTTCTGACGGAAATTTTCCGTCGGTACTTTCAGTTACTGACGGAATTCCGTGGGTGGTTTATGATAAAGATTTTTCCGTCGGTAATTCCGTGGGTAATCTGAGGTTTTTTTTTTTTTTTTTTTGTAGTGAATATTATTACCTCTGATCCTAAATATGAAATAAAATTTATAGTGCAAAGAGAGTAGTAAACACAAAGTTATGTAAAATCAGCGAAAAGGAATATTGTTTAACAACCAAAATAATTTCTTGTTCTTTTCTATTGTGGGTACAAAAAAAACTTGTTCATTATTCTCCAGTGGACCTATTCAGAAAAATGAAGATGGACAAGGAGCAAATTAAACTACTAGAAATAAGGACGAAAAAGTTGAAACGCTGGGCAGCAGACCACTAACGTACGGATAAAGAAACCACCAGTACAAAATAAACTAGAACACGTGCTTTGTAGGACAATCAAGCCGATAAGAAAGATGGAGCCGTTACTGTTGATGGACTCGGCTTATCTTCGATTATAGGAGATATTGGGCCTGTTTGGGTTGGCTTTTTTATTAAGCATTACGGTGTAAAAAAAACGGTAGCTTTTAAGTCGATAGCCGGTGACAAAAAAGCTCACCGAACGAATCTTTGTTTGGGAGTCCAGGTGACTTATCTCATTAAAGCCAATGCTAATGGACTTATTCAACTCTCCATTTTGGAGCTTTTTTTTTTTTTTTTTTTTTTTTTTTTTTTTTTTTAGTTTAGTTCTCTATTCATGTTATATATATATATATATATATATAAAAGCTACAACTATACAAATAATAAATACAACCCAATATGATAATAAATACATTTATTTTTTTTATTTTTTCAACCCACGCTTCTCTTTTTGCGTAAGTTCGAGTTCTCTTTTAAATAATAAATACATTTATTTTTTATTTTTTCAATTTTAAATATAAATATAAATTTTTATCTTTATTTATTGCGATACGACTAATATGTATAGTAGTAACTCAATATGATTCATGCCCCTTTTCGGTCATTTTCTCCTTTAACCGACTTTTCAAATGACAATCCAAACACTCATCGATTAAGAAAAAAGTTACTTACGCAAAAAGTCAAATGGACAATCCAAACACAAATCATTATCTATAACCCGATTTTTTTCCTACCAAACTTTTTTTAAGTCAGATGGCTTTTAAGCCACCATTCCTACCGCCAACCCAAACAGGCCCATTAATTGGATTGGCTTAAGACAGTTTAACGCCAATTCAATCAGTAAAGATTTTCCCAAAAATATTATATATATTAAGGGGATTCATTGAGCTAGAAACATATAACCGACGTCTATAATAGAGCAACTGAAAAACAGCAAATTGGGTGTGGTGGAACCTTCGCGGAAAATCAGAAACTTGTCGGTAGTGGGCATCCAAGTTTACGGTGCTGTGTTGGTAGTTGTGGCGCCGAAGGAATTTGCTCGTATTTGAGAAGAAACTTATACCCATTGACACTATCTTGGCTAGTGCTAACGCGATGGTAGAAAGCCTGACTCGCACTAATGATCGTATGGCAAGGTTGCGATTTCAGGGCGTTAGTTTGGCCCCAAGTCGTGAGTCTTGGCGACCTCTGGAAGGTGTATGGATGAAGGTCAATATTAATGGCGCATTCTCTGCTTTAGCTATGAAGTATGCTTATTGTGGGGGTTTGGTAAGGGATAATGCCGGGAAATTAATTAAAGGATTCATACATCCTCTCAAGGGTGGAGATGAATTAAGTGCAAAAATTTGGGCGTGCCTTCTTGGTTTAAGAATGGCGTGGACCATGGGTTTTAGGAATGTTTGGCTCGAAACTGATTCTATGAAATGTTTCAAACTTGTACTCCATGGGTGTAAGGAAGCCCATAGGAACTCTGATATTCTCCATGAAGTTTCGTTCATGCTACATATGGACTGGGAAACTAGGATTACATATGTGCCTTGTTCATGCAATTCCGCGGCGGACCTCCTAGCGAAGAGTGGTTTGGAGTTATGGATGAGTCACCACAAAGTTTACCAGCCGTCTGAGGCTCTTACAAAGCTTATTAGTAACGATTGTAATGGGGAAAGTATTCTCACTAATGGGTAGATGAGGTCTCTCTTTGTTAAAATAAATAAATAATAATAATAATAAGAAAAAAGAAACTAAATAAATGGACTAAAAGTATTAAAGGGACTATATATACCAAATTTGATCTAAATTTACACGACGAAACGTATACCTTAGCTATGAAAATATGATACTTTCTCTATTCATTTTTATAAGAAACAATCGTGGCATATATTCCTTTTTATAAGAACCATTTAGAGAATGTCTTTTTTTTTTTTTTACTTTTTATTTGCCCATTTTGTCATTTATTGATTACCCCTATTTAATTTCAACATAATAAATAGAAACATATTACTATTTCTACCACATTTATTTTCTTATTCTCTCTCTTCTACAATCCTTCTTATCATAATAATTCCCTCATAGTTTCTCTCATTTCCTATGTCATCATAAATAAATAAGGATATTTTAGTTAAAAAAGGTTTCAATTTTAACATATATATTACTGTTCTTAACCAATACTACATCCGACCCTAAATATAAGATAAATTTTATACTGCAATTTACACTATAAATTTTATCCTATATTTAAGATTGAGAGAAATACTTATTCCCTCATAGTTTCTCTCATTTCCTATGTCATCATAAATAAATAAATAAGGATATTTTAGTTGAAAAAGATTTCAATTTTAACATGTATATTACTGTTCTTAACTAATACTGCATCCGATCCTAAATATAAGATAAATTTTATAGTGCAATTTGCACTAAAAACTTTATCCTATATTTAAGATTGGGAGAAATACTTAACCGTGAGATTCTATTAAACGTCTCTTATAAACATAAACGGATGGAGTATAAATTTGTTGGTAAACAAACTTACTTTATCTAATCCAGGGGTTCACATTAGGTGCACATCCTTATGTGCACTTTATATGCTCATTCCTCTATTAGAGGGATGAGTAATTTTTTTAAATTTTTTATATATTATATTTATTTAGATTTAAATTATATGTTATTTTTTTGGATTTTTTTTGCACACAAGATCTCAAATTAATTAGTTTTAGGTCATGCGTTCGAAATGTTTCTCCGTAATACTGAAGTATCCCTAAACTAATTAATTTGAGATATTGATCCAAAAAAATTCCGAAAAGAACATATAATTTAAATCTAAATAAAAAAAATGTATAAAAAATAAATAAAAATATCTCATCCCTCTTATGTGTATGTAGGAAACACATAAAATGAGAAGCATCTTATGTCCCCTCCTAATCCAGTGGTGTCAAATTGTAAACACTAAACACCCTTAAAATTTGTACTCTCGTACTTGGGCTTACACTTAGTCATTTTCAAAAGATTTTATTGTTCGAGGCATGATGTCATTCTCAAATATTGATGATGAAGTTTATGTAAGACAAATTTACAATTCTTCGCATTAGGAATTCTCTATCAAATTCCCCTGCATCTTAATCATATTAGGAAAAATAAATCTCAAGTAATTAAAGGTAATATTTATGATGTCATGCGGGTGGCTTTAGTCTCAAAGTACTTCCCCCGTTTTAATTTAGGGAAAATGCATTTAAGGGCCTTTTTAGAGAAAAAAAAATGCTCAAAAAAGAGGCGCGATCTAAAATCTCGAGAAAGGACTTAAGATTTACGAGATTTTTAGAATCTGCGTGAGTTGTTAATATAAGCGATATAGTTGTTAATCGGGGCGATATTGTTGTTAATGTGACTGATTTAATTGTGAAAATATTGTTGTTAATGCGACTGATTTAGTTGTTAACGGGTATTGATTTTGTTGTTAATGTGTCTGATTTGATTTTGTTGTTAATGTGACTGATTTAGTTGTCAACGGAGATTCTGAAAATCTCAAAAAGGAAGGGTCATTTCTGGATTTTCGAATCGTAGGGCGCCATTTTTAAGATTTTTTTCACCAAAAAGGGCTCCCAAATTTTCCCTTTAATTTATAGGTCAAATTTTTGAAGGATATTTTTTTATTTATTTATAAGACAAATTTTCAGAGGATGCGTCGCACACGTGGCCAATGCTAGGTGTTTTTTTTTTTGACGGAGATGCCAACACGTGTTGAATTATGGGGAAAGTACTTTTTTTTTTTTTTTAATAATTTCATTCTAATTCTCATTTAAATGTTTGTGGTTTCACTTTTATCATGTGTAAATTTCATTTTCTTTTCTAATTTAGTCCCTGAATATTTGAATGCTACAAAATTATTTCATCATTTTCATGATCACCTTCAAAGTAAAATTTTTATTGGATAATTTGATAATGTTAGATAGAAAGAAAATTTCGAGTGGCTTTTAATTTGCAAATTAAAAGATCAACTTATAATACAATGAAAGTAAAGAATAAGAGTGAATATTAAGATAAACTCAATTAACTATATTGGAACAAAATAAAGTTAAGGAACAGAACATAAAATAAACTTAAAAAGAAAAAATAGTAATCAAGCGTAAGAGAGAAAAGGGAAATTGCCCTTTTCAGTCTTCTTCATAATTATCCTCTGGTTTCATCAAGGAAAATATTAAATTTATACTAATATTAATATAAGATCTATATCCTCTAGAGTGGCGTGAGGATTTGGACAACCCACAAAACCGGATAGAGATCAATAATCTTAATATAAAATATAAAAGGGTTTTGTATTAAAAAAAAAACATATATATATAGAAGGGTTAATAAGCAATTTCACCAATGAACTTTTACCTTAGGAGCGCCCAATACAGATAACTTTTAAGTGGACCAAAAATACCAAAAAAACTTTTAAAAATGTGCAGTCAGCACAAAAATGGAGTAAAATTTTTTGTCTTTGGCGTTCACCCTAATACAACTTTTTTGTCTTTGGAAGCTCACCCTGAAAACGAATGTCTTTTGTCTTTATCGCATATTTTTTAAAAAAATTGGTATCTTTGGTCCACTCAAAAGTTAGTTGTACTGGACACTCCTGAGGTAATAGTTCGTTGACCAAATTGCTCTTTAACCCTATATAAAAGGGGTTGATTCCATTGCCCCCCCACACTTCTACTTTTATCAATTTTTTTTTAATCTACATAATTTCAATTGGTGGTTTAGATCCTATATTTTTAGGGTTAAAATGTAAAAATATATATGTATTTTGTCTTAAAGTGTATCCAACACGAAGTACTTTTTTTAGGTACAAAAGTAACTATATGATTACAAAAAAAAGAGCAAAAATATCAATTGACCGTGAGTTTGACTTTTTTTGTACTAAAAATGATGATGTGGACGATGATATTATATTAATTAATTTGAGATACTAGATGTAAAAAAAATACTTTAGAATACAACATATAATTTAATCTAAATAAATAAAAAATAAATACCACACTCGGATAAACACCTAACAATCACGTAAAAGAAAAGCATTAAATGAGAAGTCTCTCTGGACCACTTCGTCATTGCCTCTTTCTTTAATAACCATATCATGCGGGGCCCATCTGATGCATGTGCCTGTATCTCCCTTGCTGCAGGGGTAATATCGCGAGTGGTTCAGTTAGTTTTGTCTTTGGCTAAACGAAGAAGAAAGAAGTTTTTTCTGGTTTAAGTTTCAACAATTAATGCTGGAGAGAGAGAGATCAAGTAGAATCCGGAAGCCACATAACCCAAATCATGTAAGTTCAAGATAAAGCTTCCAACCATTGACAGAGACACATACGAACCAAAAAAACAAATGGCAACAGATTCGATTTGATATTGTGTCGGTTGAAATGGACCACTCACAACCTTTATTTTCTCTAACTTTAATGTATAGCTCCTGACTTTCTTCCTAGCTGTGTAAGATAAGCCAACCTCTGCAACTTTATTCTCAGATTTCCTTTTAAAGTAATATACTCGTTGTATCATCAAAACCAGAACCTTCCTTATTTCTGCTTCAGAATTCAGGTCCACATATCATATATAGCCCACAGAGTCCTTATATGTCTCATCATCAGTGCAAGAAAAAGTGAAAGATTCCAGGGTTTATAAAGAAGAAGATGGGTTTCAGAGTTATGAGCCGAAACAGACAAATGGGTGTTGCAGAATTTTGTGTTGTTATCTTCATATGTCTCATTTTTGTATCATCTTCTTCCTCCTCATTTCGCAAGGCCCTCTCTTCAGGTATATTTTTAACTCATCTTCCTTTCATATTGCTATCATCTTCTTCCTCAACAAACTAAAACAGAGTATCTAATATGTATTTATATACCTGGGTTTGTAAGCAAGAGAGGATCGGATATTGTAGGAGTCTTCACCAACTAAATTTCATAATTGTAGAATAATAATGTAAAGTTTGATTATATTTGATAAAAGATACGAGTTCTAAAAACTAGAAAGAATTCTGGGCATTTAATTTCTTGTGCCATCCCAAGAACTCAAGTGTTCTTTTAGCATTTGGAAGAAAAGTGAGTGGAAAAATTGGGAGAATGACATTTTTCAAGTCTAAAAGAATAGTTACATTAAAACAAAAAAACAAAAATTGATAATATGGATTCCAACCTTTATAAATTAAGTATTTAGTTGTTATGAGTTGATTCTAATAACTTAGTGATTGAAAATCACAAATTGGCAGGTGAAAAAAAAATCGTTCTTTATGAAAAAAAAAAAAAACACATTTGGTTCTTTGTTGTTCAAAGTACAGCAGTGCAGTGTGATAGAATTTCCCTTTTACTTTATTAGTATTGGATGAAGTTAAGAATATTGTGTTACAGTGGTAAAACAAAGTTTTTTGAAAGGACGTATATATAACTTGAAATTAGTTTATATTCCATTAAATGAAAATAAAAATAAAATTAGAAAAAAAGCTGTCATTTTGAGAAATTTTAATTATAATCCTCATGTCATCCATACTAGCTCAAAACATATTTGCACGCGAATTGAACTTTTGAAAATATAGAGGTTAGTGACATAAAAAAGAAAGAAAGAAAACGAAAAAAAAAACGAAAAAAAACTAAAATTCTAAAACTGCCCAATAAATGTTAGTATATGCTAGATCCTAGGTCTTTTTGCATTTAATAATTTTCATTCTTCTCATTTCTAATTAGTATAATATGTAGATACATTCCTCTTTTTTCATCCCTTTATATACTAAACAATAGTTTTCTAAACGCATTTTTATTCCATTTCCAACTTTTCCACAATTTCCGTCGTTCCTTTAAAAATATTTTCCAAGTTACTTAATCTAATTCACCAAAATGAGGCCTTTTCAATTTATAAATTTAATGATTTTTCTCACTGATTTTTATTGGAAAGACCTGATGGAGGAAAATAAATCTAAAGAAGGCAAAGGTCTACATGCATATGTAGCTAAAGGTGGAGGCTCCTGTGGCCACGCAGCCGGCCACTCGTCAGGTCATGGCGGAAATGGCGGTGAGTCAAAACCCACGGAAGGAGGCGCCTCGGTTATTCCAGTGTATGTCGCTGGCGCCGCAGGCGCTGCAAATGTGAACAACCGCCACAACCCGGGCCACCATGGCACCAACAACGGCAGCCTTAATAGAATTGAATTTCCCACATTGTTTATCATCTATACTCTTCTTCATCTTTGTTTGTTCATATAGCAAGTGACCGTTACATTTTAGAATGTCATAGTATCACAATATTTTGAGTGCCACGTCACATTTTTTCTAGGAGGGAAAAAAGTAGTGAAGGGGGGTCTCTTCGTAGCATCAGCAGCCAAGGTACACACTTTTTTAACTCTGTTGACTTTTTCTTTCAATTTTCATAGGATCTTAATATCTTAGATTGATGTCTCAGCTTTCTTCTAGTTAATGGTGTTCGTTGCTTTGGGCCTTCTCTGCCTCTGCGTTTTAAATATCCTTAATTAGGTTTTGTTTGAGAGTTCTATTTTGGGGGGAAAGGAAAGGGAAGGAAGGGTTTTGGTAGTCCCTTTCCTTGTATATATCAAAGGAAGGGACTACCAAAACCCTTCCTTCCCTTTCCTTTCCCTCCAAAATGAAACTCACAAACAAAACCTTAGGGAAACAGATGTCCGTAGAGCTTCGACTCGTACTGGTTTGGTTGGAGCAGTGTTTCTCTTATCTTGAACTGCGCAGTAATGGTGGTTACTTGGGTGTTTGCTTGAGTGTTGGACCTCTAAGCTTCATGGGTTTCATGTTTTTCTTGTAGTTACTTTTATTTTTCGTTGGTTTTCATTTGTTGCTTTTTGTGGTTGGACTTCACAATTTCTTACCCGGCCTGAGTAGATTAGCCGTTGCAACCTTTTCTTATATTATTTTTATTCTATCCTTAGTGATAAGATTGTCTTTCTTTAAAAAAAAAAAAAAAAACTTCCCTTGGCCTTTTGCCCCGTGTTAATAATACACATAGAATGTTTGACTAATGTACTTTGAAGAAAACTAAGGTAATATTGCAAATCATAAATGTCCCATGTATTACTTGTATACACTAGTGCAAAAAAGGACTTTAAGACCGCCTCGTTTAGAGCGGAGTAATGACGAACCTGTTTTAAAAGTATGACCAGTGGCAGTTTTGTAAATATCAAGAACTTCTTGGATCGGATCCTTTATTAATGAGTCTTAAATATATTATTCAGACCGCTTAACAAAACAACCGGTCTTAAAAATGTTATTAAAAAAATTGAAATATCAATTACTTTATAGAGAAATCTCGTAAATGAAATTTCGACTTATATTTTCTCGGACCAAAATAATAAGGAAAAAATTAAATATAAAAGACTAAAACTTTTAAGACCAGACATATATAAAAAACGGTCTTAAAGGTTATACTTTTAAGACCGGACTTAAATTGTGGCCGGTACAAAATATTGAAAAAAATTAAACAAAAAGTTATTACTTTTAAGACCGGATTTTATTAAAGGACGGTCTTAAATATTAACCTTTAAGACCGGCATTTTAGTTCATCCGGTCTGAAAACAAAAGCGCCAAATAATCGCGTGAAACCTTACCTTAGGACTTATACGTTGCTCTCTTTGAACTCTAAAACCCCTGTTCTTGTTGCGAAACTCCTCTTCTTGTTGCATTAGCTCTCTTCCTCGCCCACCACCACCATCCTCTATTACTTTATCACATTCTCAGGCGTTCCTCTTTTGTGTTAGTTCTCTATGTGTTTTGATGATAACTAGCAATTGTAAACACAAGTTAAAAGTTGTTTTGATAAGTTGAAAAACTCACTGTCAAGTGAATACTCGAGTATTGGTTTCAATACTCAAGTATTGAGTTGACAGAGAATGGCTTGTTCAGCTGCGGACCACTCCTGAAGCTTTGGTGAGTTTATATTTAGTTTTGTTTGCTTATTAACCTGTGTGGATATGTGAATGTTATTGTGTTCATCTAATCCTGTTAGTTAGATGGTTTGGTGTGTGAATAGAAGTATATATTTCCATCCTTTTTCCTGCATAAGAGGAGAATGTCTTAGTTCTATGCAAGTCTGATATGTAAACTGTGCAAAGGTAAAATACTAAAGCATGTCTTAGTTCTATGCAAGTCTGATATGTAAACCGTGTAAAGGTAAAATACTAAGTAGGTAATTAGGGAAATAATTTATAGTCTTAGCTTGTTCTGTTATAGTAGGTAGTGGTTACACATTGCTATTAGTTAGTTAGTATGTTAACGTGTAAAGGTTTCGGTGCGGTTTGCAACTCCTTTTCCTCTGGTTCTCCCAATTTCTTCTACAATTCTACATCTTCCTTAAATAAAATGTTGAAACTTGATGAAGTGAATTTGACTAGTGTTTGAGGTTCATATCAAGCAGAAGTTCTCTAATTTCTGTTAGTAAGATGACTGGAATTCATAATTAATAGTTGTTTTCAATTCTGATTCACAGAAAAGAAGGGAACAAGCACAAGAGATAGGGAGAAAGAATGATTGCTCGCATAGGGCTTCTCGCGGCGGATATGAAAAGACCGAAAAAGAATTGATGGCGGCCAAGCGAAAGAGATTGGAAGATGAAGCAGAATCCAATCCTTCTGCGATACATGATCCGCCATCTCCAATACATCGCGATCAGTTATGGTTGTATATTCGGCAAAAGCCAAGCGGCACCTACACGAGTGAACAAACTCGTCTAGTTGCTAAAAGAATTGTAAGTATCATTATTGTTAATTTTTAGTTACTAAACATGTTTCATTACTAAGCTTCTCGTTATCTGTATCTTACAGGAAGATCTTAAAAAGAAAGAAATAGAGGGATCTTTTTTTTCGGATGGGAGGAATAATGTTCTGACCGTTGCGACTGGAAAACCAGATCATGTGGGGCGTGTAAGGGGGGTTGGAGGACAGGTATGCCTGAAGGAATACTTTGGTAAATCCAAACGCCACAAACGAAGTATGATTACCCGGGAGGAGATGGAACAAACGGTGGCCAAAATAAATGAGGAAGCAGAGGTCAAAGCAGCGGCTCAAGAAGCTTCATTGACTGTAATGTTTCAATCCCGACTGAGCAAGATGGAGGAGGAAATGAATGAATTGAAGCTGCTTTTGATCTCTCGTCCAGAGACCAGTGTTCCCTTCACACATTCACTTGCACCTATGCAGCAGAGCACTAGAGGGAGCTGCATTGTTGGACAGTCAGAGCAACCTTGTGACCTTTATGTGGAGGATCCTGATCATCATGATAGACGATTAGTTTCAAAAGGAACTATCCACAACTTGGGATCAACTGTACACAACAAACAAATGGCCGATGATGAAGTCATAGTGTCAGTTGAAGAGGTCATCATTGATGCACCTGTCCCTCTCCCAACTGATCAGGTGAAGGTTGTGAGTGATGTCATTGGAACATTCATCTCGTGGCCAGTGAAGCTTGTACATGTTTCTACTCCTCCTGAAGCTCCAGCCCCTCCTGAATTGGTTGACATGGCTAAGTTGAGTGCCAAGGACAAAATTGTCCTTATGGTATCCAATAAAAAAGTTGGACTTAATCAGTGGCCTGTCAATACAGAAGTAGGCCTCCGTAATAAGCACCCGATTTTGGTTAACCAAGATGATCTAATTTCCCTGTTGTTTGATAAACGGAGCTTACGATTCAATTATTCTCATGTTTATAAAGTAAGTATCTTCTTCTATGAGTACATAACATAAATGTGAGACACTCACATACGTATATACTAATTCCCTGATGTCATTATTGTAGGTTCATGCATCGTGAATTGGAAAAGTAGGGCAGAAGCCAAGATATTGGATTCTTGTGCCCACAATATATAAGTCAACCACCCTTAGCGGAGAGACAATCATACATAACATCAAGGTTATTGTCCCCCAATAGGAGAAAGTGGTACTTGGCACCAAACTACCATAGGTACATATCATAATTCTTTTCTGCAATTCCCTTAATTCTTCTACATATTACTGAGTATTTGTCTGTTGTGAATTTTCAGTCGCCATTGGCAGTTGGTCCTGATTTGTGCGAATGAGAATAAAGTGGTCTTTCTATGCTCCATTCATAATGATCCACCACCTACATTGAAGTAGATCGTGAACAAGTAAGCATGTCATTTTGATTGTCTAGTCTGAAATCTCTGCTGTAAATTTTCAGTGACCATTATTGAACAAATTTGTGATTTTGACAATAGGCCCTTGAAATCATTCCAACAAAAGGTCAAAAAAAGGTTTGGGGTTGAGGTCAAAGAGCCTACATGGATCATACCAAAGGTTAGTACATATTTGGACACTGGCACACTGGCTTGTTAACTTGGTCAGTAGCAATATATACTCTTATATATTTCTTGTTAGTTTTTAGACCCGTCGGCAACCAAAGGAGTCCAACCTTTGTGGCCATCACGTCTTGACACACATGTATAATATTGTCATGCAACCAGTGACTACCATAATTGAAACGGTAAATATATTACATAACTTTGCATGTGCGCTGACCCCTTTGATGCAAGGAAAGACGACTAATATATTTTTGTCTCTGATGCTACAGACGTTTGACTGTGCTGACCCCTTTCCTGATGGTGAGATTGAGCGCACACGCAATGTGTTTTGTGAATATCTGATGATCTCAGAAAGTCAAAAAAATAATTGATTTGTGCATTCATTCGTAAATATATGCTGTAACAACAATCATCTTCGATTGTAAATGAACAATTGTCCAATTTGTAATAGTATACAATAATAATTTGTTAATTCATTTCAAACAATTTCCTTGTGTCCATTTTTGGTTGCTGAATGTATTGGATGGTCGATAAAACTATTCATTGCTTAATTTTAAAAAATATAGTGAGAAGTTTAGGACCAGACTTTTTATAAATGCCCGGTCCTAAAAGTCTTCGTTTCATCACAGACTTTCAGGATGTAGACTTACTTAACGTCCGGTCCTAAAAGTCTTATAAAAAATAGCCAGACTTTTAGGACCGTATATTTACTAAATGTCCGGTCCTAAAAGTGTTCGTTGAATTTTAAAAAATAGCCGGACTTTTAGGACCGTATATTTACTAAATGTCCTGTCTTAAAAGTCTTCATTCAATTTTAAAAAATAGCCAGACTTTAAGGACCGTTGATTTATTAAATGTCCGGTCCTAAGAAGTCTTCGTTTAATTTAAAATATATGGCCACACTTTTAGGATCGTAGTTATGTTCAATGTCCGGTCCTAAAAATATGAGCAATATATTTATTAATATATTTTTATATAAAAAATCACTTAGATATTTAAGGAATAATCATATTATTAAATTAAATGTTTATTAAATACCGTGTAACTATATCATCTCCATTATCCATATTTCATAATTGCCTTGCTTTTTATTTTTTATTTTTTTAATTTTAGTGTTTTGAGTCTGCCATTTTTGCTGATGTACATGTTGGTTAGAGATAAGATGCTTATTGCTCTACTTGTATATAGTTAAGATTAAGATTGCTTTCCACCACCAGATATTCAGATAATGCATAAAGGTAATTAAAACACACACGAGAGCAAATTTTAAAAAGATTTTATTATTTATTATGCTGCGCTAAAAAGGGCAGCGACTATTACAACAACAAAAAACCATAAAAAAACTAATCCACCCCATCAGAGAGGGAGGATGAGTCGGAGGCATCGTCTTCAGAAGGATGGTACTCCACGTCATTGGTGTGGAGTACCATGTTCAGCTTGTTGTTGACGATATGAACAAGCTGAAGCAATTGGTCCAAGCGTCGGTCGATGTGATCGACGCAGGCCACCACGTTCTGCACCAACTGCTTAACAGTTGGATTTGGAGGTGATGGAGGAGGGGGCTGAGGTTGAGGAGGAGGAAAAGGATGACCTGGTGGAGCAGCCATTACAATGTAGGCTAGTTGGTGGAGGATGTCGTGTAAAAGTGATGGAGAAGAATGTGAAGAAACTAAAGTAACAACGGGTTTAAATAGAGAACCCATCCTGAAGAATATGAATTTTGGTTGCTGAATGTATTAGATGGTGGATAAAACTATTTATTGCTTAATTTTAAAAAATATTGCGAGAAGTTTAGGACCGGACTTTTTATAAATTCGCGGTCCTAAAAGTCTTCATTTCATCACAGACTTTCAGGACCGTAGATTCACTTAACGTCCGGTCCTAAAAGTCTTATAAAAAATAGCCAGACTTTTAGGACCGTAGATTTACTTAACGTTCGGTCCTAAAAGTCTTATAAAAAATAGCCAGACTTTTAGGACCGTATATTTACTAAATGTCTGGTCCTAAAAGTCTTCGTTGAATTTAAAAAAAAAAATAGCCAGACTTTTAGGATCGTATATTTACTAAATGTCCGTTCCTAAAAGTCTTCGTTGAATTTAAAAAAATAGCCAGACTTTAAGGACCGTTGATTTATTAAATGTCTGATCCTAAGAAGTTTTCGTTTAATTTAAAATATATGGCCACACTTTTAGGACCGTAGTTATGTTCAATGTCCGGACCTAAAAATATGGGCAATAAATTTATTAATATATTTTTATATAAAATATCACTTAGATATTTAAGGAATAATCATATTATTAAATTAAATATTTATTAAATACTTGTGTAACGAGAATTTTGTTTTTAAAAATTTTGTTTATTATTTATTATGCAGCTCTAAAAAGGGCAGCGACTATTACAACAACAAAAAACCATAAAAAGACTAATCCACCCCATCGGATAGGGAGGATGTGTCAGAGGCGTCGTCTTCAGAAGGATGGTACTCCACGTCATTGGCGTGGAGTACCATGTTCAGCTTGTTGTTGACGGTATGAACAAGCTGAACCAATTGGTCCAAACGTCGCTTGATTTGATCGACGCGGGCCACCACGTCGTCTGCACCAACCGCTTGACATCGGATTTGGAGCGATGGAAGAGGGGGCGAGGTTGAGGAGGAGGAGGAGGAAAAAGAGGACCTTGTGGAGCAGCCATTACAATGTAGGCTAGTTGGTGGAGGATGCCGTGTAGAAGTGATGGAGAAGAATGTGAAGAAACTAAAGTAACAACGGGTTTAAATAGAGAACGCATCCTGAAGAATATGAATTTTGGTTGCTGAATGTATTGGATGGTGGATAAAACTATTTATTGCTTAATTTTAAAAAATATTGCGAGAAGTTTAGGACCGGACTTTTTATAAATGTGTGGTCCTAAAAGTCTTCGTTTCATCACAGACTCTTAGGACCGTAGATTTACTTAACGTTCAGTCATAAAAGTCTTATTAAAAATAGCCAGACTTTTAGGATCATAGATTTACTTAACGTTCGGTCCTAAAAGTCTTATAAAAAATAGCCAGACCTTTAGGACCGTATATTCACTAAATGTCCGGTCCTAAAAATCTTCGTTGAATTTAAAAAAATAGCCAGACTTTAGGACCGTATATTTACTAAATGTCCGGTCCTAAAAGTCTTCGTTCAATTTAAAAAAATAGCTAGGCTTTAAGGACCATTGATTTATTAAATGTCCGGTCCTAAGAAGTCTTCGTTTAATTTAAAATATTTGGCCACACTTTTAGGACTGTAGTTATGTTCAATGTCCGGTCCTACAAATATGGGCAATATATTTAATTAATAAATATTTATTAAATACTGTGTAACTATATCATCTCCATTATCCATATTTCATAATTGCCTTGCTTTTTATTTTTTATTTTTTTTATTTTAGTGTTTTGAGTCTGCCATTTTTGCTGATGTACGTGTTGTCTAGGGATCAGATGCTTACTGCTCTACTTGTATATAGTTAAGATTAAGATTGCTTTCCACCACCAGATATTCAGATAATGCATAAACGTAACTAAAACACACACGAGAACAAATTTTAAAAAGATTTTATTTATTATTTATAATGCTGCCCTAAAAAGGGCAGCGACTATTACAACAAAAAAAACATAAAAAAACTAATCCACCCCATCGGAGAGGGAGGATGTGTTGGAGGCATTGGAGGCGTCGTCTTCAGAAGGATGGTACTCCACGTCATTGGCGTGGAGTACCATGTTCAGCTTGTTGTTGACGGTATGAACAAGCTGAACCAATTGGTCCAAACGTCAGTTGATTTGATCGACGCGGGCCACCACGTGCTGCACCAACTACTTGACAGTCGGATTTGGAGGCGATGGAAGAGGGGGCTGAGGTTGATGAGGAGGAGGAGGAAAAGGAGGACCTTGTGGAGCAGCCATTACAATGTAGGCTAGTTGGTGGAGGATGCCGTGTAGAAGTTATGGAGAAGAATGTGAAGAAACTAAAGTAACAACGGGTTTAAATTGAGAACCCATCCTGAAGAATATGAAACGCGGGAAACTTTTTACAAGGAGACGCATAGTTGGGCAGTTTACCTAGAAGCCAAAGAGACTCTGGATCATGTGAACAGAGTGTAAGGATAGATACGACTCTGCTATCTGAGTAATTTTGAAGTGACTAAACATTTAATACCGGATTTTGTAAAAGATCCGTTCCTAAAAGTAATATTTTTTTAAGGAAAAATTCTTACTTTACAAAAATAAATAATTGAAAAAAATAATTGACTTTTAGGACCGGATATAAGATAAAATGTCGGTATTAAAAGTAATTGAATGGACTGGAAAAATAAATAGTAGACATTTAGGACCGGATATATGATAAAATGACGATCTTAAAAGTAATTTAATTGAAAAAATAAATAATATACTTTTAGGACCGGACATTTGATAAAAGGATGGTCTTAAAGTAGAAACACAAAAATCATAATCAATTGCGCATCTCAGCTCTCTGCCCTTATTAACTCCTCACACTACCTCTCTATCCTTGTTAACTCCTCACTACCTCCTAACTCCTCACTACTTAGCTCTCTGCCCCAATTGCTCAAAGCCTCAAACCATGGTTAGATACAAGAGAACTCCTGTGACTTGAGTTTACAAAACCCAAACTCGAGTTTCCTCAAAAGAGAGAACTTTTACAAACTTTTTGGTTGTTGAAAACCGGAGTTTGTAAATCAAAAATAGAGTTTTGCATTCTTTAGGAAACTTGAAGTGTCTCTGTATGGTACAAACTCGAGTTTGTAAACCCAAATTTGAGTTTGTCTTGATGCAAAAAGTTTGAGTGCTCTCTGTGACTTGCAAACTCGAGTTTGCCTAAGCAAACTGGAGTTTTCTTTACTTTATAAATTTGAGCTACTCTATGTCAAGTCCAAACTCGAGTTTTGCTTCCAAAACTCGAGTTTGCCTTTGACAGTAAGCTTTTCAACTTACCAAAGACAAACTTCAAACTTGTGTTTACAATTGTCAGTTATCATCAAAACACATAGAGAACTAACATTCTCCCCCTTTTTGATTATGACAACACTTGTAAACCAATGATTTCAAGAGTTTAACAGAATTTGCATTTTGAGATGAGGTTTTGCAATTGACAGTAGTTTAAACTTCAAAAAATTTGACATAAGCAACATTTTAAAATACTTGGTCATTTTGAAATTGGTTTTCCACATTAGATAATCACAGCATCTTGACATATCAAAGATAAGCAATAGAAGCCACAAAATGCCATTCATTCATCATTTATTAAAGTGCAAAGCTGCATCAGTTTAATATCAAAATGAAATGCAAAAACTAAAAAGCATCAATTACACAAAACATACACACTCAAACTCACTGCAAAACTACACAACTCTTCTCTACTTAAGTCTACTCTTGGCTTTTCTCTCCCCCTTTGTCATCTTCAAATGAGGGTGGAGCTGAGATAGAGGGTTCATAGAGAGGTTCTATGAGAGGAGTAGGAGGAGGTGAGTCTAACTGAGTAGTGGATGTAGGCAAGTAGGGTAGAATCTTAGTGGTGAGAGTCTGAGAGGGATGAAGAATCTCTGTAGCAGGGGTAATTGGAGATGAGGAGGTGTGATTTCTGTGGGAGGTGTGGAAGAGGGAATGGAAGATGAGGTGACTATGGGAGTGGATTCTTCAGGTGAAGAGGTAGGAACCTGAGGAATGGTGAAAATGAATGATGGTGATGAGGATGGGGCAGGATCAGGTTTAATGTTAGCATCTAGACCAAACTCAAAGCTAGAAGGGCTAGGATCAGAGAAGGTACCGAAGGTAGAAGAAGAACTAGGATGAATGTGCTTCAGAACCTTGTCCAACTTGTCACTTAAGCTCACATTGGAGACCATTAAAGTGGTGAGCTTAGCATCATGGTCCAACATATGACCAGTAAGGTCCTCAACTTTCTCCTTTACAGTGTCAACTGTTTCCTTCATAGCATCATGGACATCCACAATCTCATGATTTCCCCTAGTCACTTCAGCTACCAACTTGCCTACTTCAAATTCCATTCTGATAGACAATGAGGCGATGGAAGCATCTACAATGGCTTTGACCCTTGCATCAAAATCAAAAAGTAGAGGAGCTGATTGGGCTTCTTGTGCTTGGGCCTGAGAAGCTCTAGCATGTGAGGCTCGTGATCTAGAGGGAGCTCTTGATTGGCCAGAGCCCTCACCTTCAAAGGTAATCTTCATGTAATTTAGTTGAGACTTACCAAAGACAAGAAGGGTCTTGATAGAGTCAGGAGGTCCAAGAAACCAGATTTTATGATAGAATATGATCACTGACACTAGAGAAGGAAATGGGATATGAGAAGGCCTGTGAGAGGCAAACTTGAATTTTACCATCTCCTGGAAAATCCAGTGTCCAAGGTTGATAGGTACCTTATTGACAAGAGCAGCAAACAAGGGATAGTCTTTTGTGCAAAGTGAGTAAAATTACCACCTTTCTGAATGAAATTCTTAGAGTAGATATACCAAAGAACTCTATGAATTGGTGGCATTGACACAGGTTTGAAAGACAAAGTGTGAAGCTCAGCTTCTGGGATAGGCTCATTTGGTCTGAGAATCTAAAAAATCTCTCTATTGCTAAACTGAATTGTTGGTACAGAAGGTGGATTGGCAATTTTGAGAATAGTATTGATAGTAGAAGTAGAGAAAGTGAATTTGACCCCTTTGACTGTGGTAGAGACTCTCTCTTCAACTAACTCTCCCTCAGAATCTAGGATATTGCATAAATCATATTGAAGTATAAGACCTTGACAATGTTGGGGGTATAAGAGGCAGAGATAGAAAGGAAAGACTCATTGTCTTTTAGCCAAGGAAACAAGTCTAAGTTACACTCATCTTTCAATTTGTCTAACTAGACAGAAACAAAGGGACAAAAATCTTTGTTAAGATAGGAATCTTTGAATTTTGCAGCTAGATCATTGGAACGGATAGTAGAGGTGAAAGAAAACCCTGAAGGAGGAGTGTCATGGTTGTAGATTTCAGTGATGGCATCTGGCTCAACTGGAAGCTCCTCATCAGGCTGAGTAGCAGATGAAACTTGTCCCTTAGATGGTGTTTGTTTCTTCTCAGTGGCTTGGGACCCAGAAGTTGTCTTGGATTTCTTTGATTTTGGAGGCTTGGAAGACTCAACAACCTTTTTCTTCCCTTTGATCTTCACAGGTTCTGGTTCACTCCTCTTCTACGATAGAGACACAGTGGGTTCCTGGAAGGAAACCCCTTTGGATTTGGGAGATGATTCAGAGGGAACCCCAGGAATGGATTTGTCGGCCCCATAGTGGAAATGCCTGGGTGTGGATTTCACCCTCCTAGGTCGCTGAAGAGGAGAGGGTGTCGATGATTTTTAGCCATCATGATCTGATCCTGCATCGTGAGTGGACTGAGCTGAGGATTTGGAGGCCATTTAGGGTTTGGGAGAGAGGAATTTGTTGAAAATGGTGAGGGACAAAGAGAAGAGCGAATAACTAGGGCAAAACTTGAGTTTTGAGTAGAGTGTAGACGAACAGGCATAGCAACTTATATATAAATGCCGCGACAAACTCGAGTTTCCAATAGCAAACTCGAGTTTTCATAAATGTTTACTAACCTGGACTTCAAAGGTGTATGGTGAACCTTTGAACTTCTGCTACAAAACTCGAGTTTCTACTTACCAAACTCGAGTTTGCACTTCTCTTTAAAGCATAGTTGCTCTCTGTCTGATGGAAACTCGAGTTTCCAACTTAATGACTCGAGTTTTGAACTTCTCCAAAAACCAAGGTTGATCACTGTCCCCGATAAACTCGAGTTTGGCTTCTCAAACTCGAGTTTGCTTCATTTGACAGCAAACCTCAGTATTTCAAGCATCTTGCAAGAGACATAGCTTAACACTCCGATGCTTAAGTTAGTAACTAACAATAATCAAAACCATAACTAACATTGTGAGAGAGATACTTACAACTCATTGGGATTTACCATTCCCAATTCTATCCTTATGAAATTGAATTGTTCTTTGGCCTATGGTTTGGTGAAGATGTCAGCAAGTTGAAGATGAGTTGGGATGAACATGACCTTGACATCCTTCTTCTGAACATAATCCCTTATGAAGTGATGTCTCACATCAATATGCTTGGTTCGAGTATGTTGCATTGGATTTTTAGCCAAGCTTATTGTGATAGTGTTGTCACACAATATTGGGATTTTCTTCAAGTTGATTCCCAAGTCAGATATTTGTTGCTTGAGCCATAGGACTTGTGCACAACAACTTGAGGCAGCCACATATTTAGCTTTAGTAGAAGACACGGCCACACTTGTTTGCTTCTTGCTGAACCAAGCGACAAGTGAATCACCAAGAAATTGACATTGGCCACTTGTGCTCTTCCTATCCATCTTGTATCCGGCATTATCTGAATCTGAATATTGCCACAAGATGTTCTGGTTGACCTTTTGGAAACCACAAACCAAGGGTTTTTGTGTCTGCAAGATATCTGAAGATTCTCTTCACATTCTCAGTATGCGACTCCTTGGGAGCAGAATGAAGCCTTGTACACATCCTCACACTGAATTGGATGTCAGGACGACTTGTTGTGAGGTAGAGCAATGAGCCAATCATTCTTCTGTATCTTGTGATATTGAAGTCCTTGCCCTTTTAATCAGCATCCAATGCAGTGGTTGAGCTCATTGGAGTATCAGCTCCATTGCATTGATCCATCCCAAACTTCTTCAGCAGATCATTGTGATACTTGGTCTGAGATATGAAGATTTCATCCTTCTTTTGCTTGATTTACAGACCAAGGAAGTAGTTGAGTTCTCCCATCATGGACATCTCAAATTCTTCCTGCATATTCTTAGCAAACTCTTCACACAAAGCATCATTAGAGGCACCAAATATAATGTCGTCAACATATATCTGAACAATTAAAATTTCACCAAGCTTATTACTCTTTATGAAGAGAGTTGTATCTGCTTTTCCTCTAACAAATCCTTGATAAAGAAGGAATTTGCTTAATCGCTCATACCAAGCTCTAGGAGCTTGCTTATGGCCATAAAGGGCTTTCTTGAGACGATAAACATGATCTGGATGATGATCACATTGAAAACCAGGAGGTTGTTCAACATAAACTTCCTCCTGAATAAAACCATTTAAAAATGCACTCTTTACATCCATTTGATAGAGCTTGAATCCTTTGACACAAGCAAAGGCTAGAAGAACTCTTATAGCTTCTAATCTTGCCACTGGAGCATAAGTTTTTTCATAATCAATTCCTTCTTTTTGATTATAGCCTTTAGCAACCCATCTTGCCTTGTTCCGGACAATGATTGCTGATTCATCATATTTGTTCTTGAATACCCATTTAGTTCCAATGATCGGATGGTCGTTAGGCCTAGGTACCAAATCCCAAACTTGATTTCTATCAAATTGATGTAATTCCTCTTGCATTGCTATCACCCAATCATTGTCTGAAAAGACTTCATCAATTTTAGAGGGTTTAATCTCTAATATAAAGGAAGAAAAAGTCACTTCATTCAAAGTACTATTTCTGGTCCTTACACCTTGATTTACATCACCTATCACTTGGTCCAAAGGATGATTCCTAATGAACCTCCAAGCTCTAGGCTGAGATTGATCGGGGTTTTCTAAAGTATTTTGAGGATAAGCCTCGAAAACATTTTCAGGATTTTCAATAGAGGCAGGAGTAGTTTTCGAAAATAATTGATTTTTGAAAACATTTTCCTCATCATCATCCAAGGATTTATCAGCTTTGGATTCACAGAATACAACATACATAGACTCTTCAACAATACGAGTATGAGTATTAAAGACTCTATAAGCTTTACTTCTATTTGAATAACCCAAAAATATACCTTCATCCGCTTTGGGATCGAACTTTCCCAAATTATCCTTACCATTATTGTGGATGAAGCACTTACAGCCGAAAATATGCAGATGAGCTAAATTTGGCTTTCTTTCCTTGTACAGCTCATAGGGAGTTTTGCTCAACTTCTTCTGGAGATATGCCTGATTCGAGATGTAGCAAGCCGTACTCATTACATCAGCCCAAAATGCTTGGGAAGTGTTGTTCTCATTCAGCATAGCTCTTGCCATCTCGGTGAGGACTCGATTCTTTCTCTCCAAAACACCATTTTGTTGAGGTGTCCTCGGGGCTGAGAAGTTATGATCAATTTCCATGTTGTCACAAAACTTTGCAAATGCATGATTTTCAAATTCTCCTCCATGATCAGTTCGAATTCCTGAAATAGAGAACCCTTTCTCGTTTTGGACCTTCTTGGCAAAAACAACAAACTGATCAAATGTTTTATCTTTAGAGGATAAGAATATAGTCCAAACAAATCTAGAGAAATCATCAACTATGACCAAAGTATAAAGATTGCCACCAAGGCTTTTTACTCTAGCTGGTCCAACTAGATCCATATGAAGCAGTTGGAGAGGTCTATTAGTTGAAATTTCATTTTTAGATTTGAAAGATGATTTGGTTTGTTTCCCTTTTTGACAAGCATCACAAATCATGTTATTTTTAAAATGAAGTTTTGGAACACCAATTACCAAATCCTTTTTAAGTAATCTTTCAAGTTGAATCATATTGACATGAGCTAATCGCTTGTGCCATAGCCAACTCTCATCCAAGTTACCAATAAAACACTTTTCAGAAACAAAATCATTTTTAGAAAGACAAAGTGTATAACAATTTCGTTCTCTAGGGGCTCTAAATAAAGCTTTTGATTTTATATTTTCCAAAGAGAGAATATCCTTGCTTACAATCAAGCATTCCTCATAATCAAGATAACTAAGTTACCTTTATCAGTGCTTTGGCTTACACTGAGGAGATTGTGACAAAGTCCTTCTACGAGGTAGACATCTTTGATTTGTGGTCCTTCATTGTTTCCAACTTCACCAATACAGCAATCCTTTCGGATTGATTTCCACCGAAGGATACCTTGCCACCATCCTTGGGTTTGATTGAAGCAAATTTGGATTGGTCTCCCGTCATATGTCTAGAGCATCCACTATCAATGTACCATTTGTTGGATTTCAATGCTCTTAGACAAATCTGCAAAACATAAAAAATCAGGTTTTAGGTACCCATCTTTTCTTGGGTCCTTTGGGGTTAGTATGTGTCTTAGGAACCTTGTAGGATCCCTTAGGCACCCATTGATAATTTCCTATAGGTTTACTCTTTCTTTCCTTTTTATGAAAACGGGAAGAAGTAGTATGACCTTTACGATTGCAATAATTGCAATGAGCAAAAGGGTTTGAAGAATAAACATATTTTCTAAAATAGTTCATATAATATTTTTCTCCAAATTTCTTTTTGCCTTTCTTCTTATCAAAATCAGGTTTATAACCAATCCCTGATCTGTCATTTGTAAACCTTTGTTGTTTTTAAATGACATTGAGCATTTCACTACCCTGAGTGAACTTCTCAAGATTTTTTGTAAAAGATATATATTCTTTTTCTCTAAAACAGTACAATCTTCACAAACATTATTTTCACAAGAAGAGTTTTTGACTTGCATTTCAAGAGTTATGTTTTTCTGTTTTAAAGAAACATATTTTCCAGCAAGTTTCTCAAATTCTGATTGTAGAAGATTGTATTCAGTGAATAACTCATCATAAGAAGGTTGTGAATCGTATACCTCATCAATATTTTTAGATTGCTCTTCTTCTTGAGCCACGAGGCATATGTTAGCTTATCCTCCTCTTCCGCTTCATCTTCATCAGATGAGCTGTCTCCCCATATTGCTGAGACATAAGCTTTCTTCTTGAACTTATTGAATTTCTTATTGTCTTTATCTTTGTTCTTCAGCTGGGGGCATTCTGACTTGATGTGGCCAGGCTTTTCACATTCGTAGCAGATGATTGGCTTCTTTACCTCAGTGCTGGAGCTACCTTTGTGAAACTTTTTGTGTCCTTGATCCTTTCTGTAGAATTTTTTGAATCTTCAGACATGCCCAGCTCTCCATCTTCATCTTCTTCTTCATCATCATCTGACTCCTTAGCTTCTTTGACAGCTTTAAGAGCAACACCTTGTCTCTTGCCAATTGCTTCATCAAGTCCCTTTTTGAACTTGAGCTTGGATTCATTTTTAGAAAGACTACCAAAGAGGGCTGCCATAGATCCCATTGATTTACCCAATCGAGGTGACTTTAGCTTCCCATTCCTTGTTGAGGATATTGAGAATTTTCCTCACTTGGACAGGTTGCTCATATTCTTTGCCCAATGTAGCAAGTTGGTTGATCAGATGGGTGAATCTTAATTGAAATTAGCTGATGGGTTCACCAGGCTTCATATGAAGAAGATCGTATTCTGTCTTGAGAGTGTTGATCCTATTCTGCTTTACTCCAACAGTTCCTTCATGAGCTATCTTCAGAGCATCCCACATGGCTTTAGCAGTTGGCAGTGTGCAAATACGAAAATACTCTTGTTGACTTAAGGCACTTTGCAATATGAGGATAGCTTTACTGTTGAGTGTAATATTTCTCCTGTCATTTTCATCATAGGCTTCTTCAGGCTTTGGAACTTTGAGGCCATTTTTTAGAACAGTTGGGTTGTAGTCTCCAATCTGGAACACTCTCCATAGGCCATATTCAGAAGCCATGACAAAGACTCTGAATTTGGCATTCCAAAAAGAATAATGCTCTCCACTGAATCCCGATGGTCTGTTGATCGAAGCTCCATTAGGTAGAATACCTTCCATTAGCTAAGCATGCATCAAAATCAAACCCATATACAGTGAAATCATCCATAAAGACCTCCATGCAGTCCTCTAGAAACTCAGAGAAAATACTTACCATACAACGCTGAAAGGTGCTAGGTGCATTGCAGAGGCCAAAAGGCATCCTTCTGTAAGCATATGTCCTAAAGGGGCATGTGAAGGTTGTCTTCTTCTGATCCTCAAGAGGAATATGGATCTGGAAGTATCCGGAGTAGCCATCCAGGAAGCAGTAATGAGACTTACCAGCCAATCGCTCTAACATCTGATCAATAAAAGGTAGAGGGTAATGATCCTTGCGAGTGGCTTGGTTGAGTCTCCTATAGTCGATGCAAACTCTCCAACTATTCTGAACTCGAGTAGGAATAAGCTCATTCTTCTGATTTGCTACTACAGTGACTCTGGATTTCTTAGGAACCACTTGGACCAGGCTAACCCACTGGCTATTAGAAATGGGATAAATGATACCAGCTTGCAAAAGCTTAGTGATCTCCTTTTTCACCACATCAAGGATAAGGGGATTAAGGCATCTCTGGGGTTTCCTCACCAGCTTAGCTTCCTCTTCCAATAGAATTCGATGCATACACATGGAAGGGCTGATGCCAACGATGTCAGCTAATGTCTACTCAATGGCTTTCTTGTTCGTCCTCAATAAGCTTAGCAGCTTCTCTTCTTGGTCAGGAAGAAGATTATTTGCCACAATGACTGACAACTGATCATCCACCTCTAGAAATGCATACTTCAAGTGATCCGGAAGGGATTTCAACTCAAGTTTGGGTGGTTGCTCAGTGGAGGGGAGAAGCTTGGGCGATTATTGCAACAACTCTGATGTCATCACACTAGAAATGCCTGAAACCACATTCAAAGAAGCAGAAGGACTGTGTCTATACAGCTCAATGTTAACATCAGAATTCAACCCATCAAAATCAGAGTTAAGCTCATCAAATTCAAAATCAAGATGTACATCAGGATGAGGATGAAGCTTAAACTCAAAATCAACATCAGAATCCATAAGTAATGCAGAATCACCAAGCAAGTCAAAATCACCAAATAATGTAGCATTAACCAAGTTAGTGCAAACAAAGCACCATTCATTATCAGCACATGCACAAATGGGAGAATCAATCACAGATGCAAAATCAGGGTAATCAGCACTCCAATCAGCAAGAACATCATCCACAGCATCATCAATCACATCAATGAAGAAAATAGAATGCTCTTCCCTAGGATGTTTCATGGCATCAAAGATATTGAAATTCACAGATATATCACCAAACTCCATGGAAAGAGTACCAGAATGCACATCTACTTAGTCCTAGTTGTTTTCATGAAATGTCTCCCTAGAATGATTGGTGACCTACTACTAGGAGACTCACCCTCTATATCTAAGATGTAAAAATCAGCAGGGAATATTAATTCATTAACTTTGACTAATACATCTTCAACTAAACCAGAAGGGTGAGCATTACTCCTATTAGCTAACTGAACAACAACACCAGTAAGACGTAAAGGACCAAGACCAAGAGATGTATAAATAGATGCAGGCATGACATTAATAGAAGCACCTAAATCTAGCATGCAATCATCAAATCTATAGTTACCAATAATGCAAGGGATAAAAAATGTCCCTGGATCTTTGCACTTGCGAGGCATGATAGGCTGGATGAATGCTGATACATTCTGGTTCAAACTCACTCGTTCATTCCCCTTTAGTCGCCTCTTGTTGGCACACAAATCCTTCAGAAACTTGGCATATTTAGGAATTTGTTTGATTGCATCTAAGAGAGGAATGTTGATCTCTACTCTTTTGAATGTCTCAAGTATATCCTTCTCTTGTGCTTTGTCTTCCAACTTCTTGGATTGAGGGGCTCTCTGAGGGAAAGGAAGAGGAATGGGAATGTCTTCCTCTTCACCTTGTCGCACTGCCTTTTTATTTTGAGTCAATCTTCACATTTTCTGACTCTTTTTTTGATGTAGAAGTCACATCTGCAGCTTGTTTAGGTTCCTCCAATTGCTTGCCAGACCATAAGGTAATCGCACTCACATTCCCTTTAGGATTGGGAATTGTCTGTGAAGGAAGAGTATTGGATCCCTGAGGTTGAAGCTGATTCAGTGATGTTGCCAATTGGCCAATCTGTGTTTGCAAACTCTGAATAGAAGTTTCAGTTTGTTGTTGGAACTATATAGAGTTTGTGGCAAATTGCTTCATCATATCTTCAAGTGAGGAACCACCACCACTACTACTAGCCTGCTATTGTGCTGCCTGTGGAGGTGCACATATGGCTGGTCGAGGAGGTGGTGCTGGCAAAAGAGGTGCAGATTGCTGCTGGAAATTCTGGGGTCTATACTGTCTCTGCTGGTAATTCACAGAATTATGCTGATATTGATTACTCTGGTTCTGATTCTGGTTCCAATGGATATTGGGGTGATTTCTCCATCCGGATTGTAAGTATTAGAATAAGCACTATTATGCTGGTATTGTGGCTTTCCTGGAAAAACACCCACTGCAGCTACTAACTGGTCTTGATAAGCAGGATCATGCAAGGTGGGACAAGAGTCAGTAGAATGATAAGGGTCAGAACAGAACCCACATGAGTATCCAATCTGAGGAGGGGAAGACTGTACTGTCTGTGTCACTGCCAACTGCCTCACTAGGGAGGTCAGATCATCAAGTCTAGTCTCTAATCTCTGAGAATCATACTGGACTGGAGGTGTCTAAATCTGGTAAACATGAGTACTATTGGCTCTGGTGCCAAACTGCTAAGAGTTAGCTGCCATAGTGGATATCAAGTCTCGAGCATCTTCAGGTGTCTTGTTACTCAAAGCCCCACCACTATAAGCATCCACCAAACCTCTATCTATAGGTAGCAAACCCTCATAGAAATAGGTAATCAAGAATTGCTCAATGATCTGGTGGTGTGGACAACTTGCACATAACCTTTTGAACTTTTCCCAGTACTCATGCATAGTCTCCCCATTAGCTTGTTTAATGCCACTAATTTCCTTCTTGATCGATGTGGCTCTTGAGGCAAAGAAAAATTTCTCCAGAAATAATCTCTGAATAGCAGTCCAACTCCCAATAGATGAGGGTTGAAGGTAGAACAACCAGTCCTTAGCTCCACCTTCCAATGAGAAAGGAAAAGCACTCAGCTTGATATGATCTTCATCAATGGCCTGCGGTTTCATTGTGCTGCACACTACATGGAATTCCTTCAAATGCTTAATGGGGCACTCACTTGCAATACCATGAAACTTAGGCAACAAGTGTATTAGACCAAATTTAAGTTCAAAGTTAGCAGCAAGGTCAGGATATTGGATGCACAAAGGTTGATAATTAACATCAAGTGCATCCAATTTCTTTAAAGTAGGACGATTTCCTTGTTCTTCTAACATAATTTCTGAGTTAGCAAAATTGCTACTAGAATCAGTGAAAACAACAAGACTATCAGAAGTACTATCAGAAACACAATCAGAAAGATCAACAGAATGGACACAATCAGACTCAAGTTCAATGTCTAATTCAGTATTAATCCCACGACTTAGCCTAACAACTCTTCTAGCAGTAAGAATTGTTCTTTCTATTTCAGGATCAAATGGCAACAAGTCTTCTGGATTAGTAGTACTCCTGGTACTCATGCATCATAACCACAAGGCAGAATTGGCAAATACTCAGAATTAGGAAAAATGCCACCGGACACTCAGAATTACGAAAATGCCACTAAAAGTGGTAAAAAGTAGAAAAACACTAAGATGACACACAAACAAAAACACAAAAAGTAAAATCCTATGTTGGAAATTGACCCAAACAAGTCCAAAACACTATCAAACGATTTTTAAAATTTATGGGACTTGGACAGCGCAACTTCTACACTATTGGGGAACCGAAAAATGGAATAAAAAAACTTCAAAAATTGAAAAAGTGGTCTAAACGATGGAATTTGGCTAAAATCTCAAGACCACATGGCGCAAGCGTGATGTGTCCTATGAGTTAGGCCATTTTCTATCACCTTGCAAAATTTCAGACCATTCGGAGATACTCCGAAAAAAAAAACCCTAGTAGAAATCAAAAAATCAAAACTTAAAACAGCAAAAAAGTGGTCTAAACTTTGGAATTTGGGGAAAATAGGTCAGACCTCACTTCCTAATTGGAAGTGATTCTTGTTTAGAATGCCAAATTCCTTGTGAATAAGACCTGGTTCGAGTGATCTGGGTCAGAAAAATTTCTGTCCAGCTACCCGAACCACCGAAACGACACTATTTACACTACTGTCTAATCAAACCAATGCAAATTCCCCGGCAGCGGCGCCATATTTTGACAAAGATTTGCTGTATCTCCCAAAATAATCAAGTTCGAAAATGATTTGTAGAAATAGGGAACCTGGGTCGTTTCCTCAACGAATTCACAAAGCGGTTTGAATGGACGATGAATGAAAGAATAGAAACAAAAAAATGGGGGTTTTTTTTTATTCAAACAGAATTAAAACAAAAATAAACAGAAACAGATAAAAATCGATCAACCCAACATTCAGATTCCAAAGACTTCCATCATTGAACAAAATATGAACGAACTCGCGTTTGGTTCTGGACGAACTGAAATCTTTGCGTTCGTCCAAAAATTTCCTCAACTAGACGATCGCCTAGCATTTGTCCGAACAGTGGCGTCTCACTATGCAATCGCATAGTAACACTGAAACCTTGTTTGAACTCAGTCCTTGGGATGAACCAAACCGAATATTAAATCTAATATTTGATCTATTTCCAGAAATCGAATCCGATAAGTTGAAAACAGAAATGAGTAAAATTACCGATTAAGAAAAAGCTCTCTGGATGAATCATGGAATCCTCAACGTTGGGTTAATCACAGAAGTTTAGCCGAGCATGGCTGGAAAAAATGAAGAACAGACAAAGAACACGTAGAACGCGAAGAACATTGCAGAGAAAATGAAACTTCTATGTTTAATTCAAAAATGTGTAAAAAGGTGAATGGCAAAAGTGTTTGTGGCTACCATCTAACTTAACCTAAAATGGCAAAAACGAAATGGGGCTCCAATCCACAATTCAGTTCAGACCCAAAACGGAAAAGAAATAAAAATGGGCTTAAGTTACAAAATTCGAGCCCAAATAAAATCCAGAAATATACATATGACTTCAGCTCCAAAATCGACCGCCCTCTTGTCTGAATGTTCCCTTCATGTCTTCATAACAATTGTAGCTCTTTAAATCATCTGATATATGAAACAAGAATAAGGCAAATCTAATGTCTAGTTCAAGAGCTATGGTAAAAATAGTGAAGCAATGTAAAACTGAAATTTTATTATTAAAAATGGCTAACAGTGTACTCTTGGGTACAACTCGAATAATGAGTATAGATGGACATGCTGAGTGGACTCACAATCCCTTACAAGGGATTAGTCATTCACAAGACCGATAGAGCTTGGATAGCTTCTAATTAACTCGGGAGTCTGTACGCACAATAAGTGATCATCAAGAGTCATGATCCGTTATAAATTTAATATAATAAGATTCCTAATTCTGTGAGTTAGCTACATTTAGTCAATTAAGAGAGATGATATTCTATCTTTGCTCTCGACTAAATGTGAATGACAATGTGAGGGATGATGCTTGCACGGTATCCAAATATGAAAGGTAGATCACTTGATCTGTTAGATCAGGCTATCACCCAAGAAGGGGGTGAATTAGGTGTCTGATAAAAACTTATCAGCTTTGAAAATCTTTTCACAACTTACTGAAAGTAGTTTGTATGACAATAATGATTTATAAAGCAATAAATAATCATTCAAATATGTATGATGGGAATATAAGAGATAAGGGAAGAGAATATGCAAACAAAGATTTATACCGGTTCGGCCAATCCTTGACCTACGTCTAGTCCCCAAGCTTCACTTGAGATTTTCAATTCACTATCTTCTTTCAACTTGATTACATGCTCTGTACTCGAAATAATCCTCTCACTAGGATTCACTCCCTCTTACAAGCTGTAATCAATACACCCACTTGATTATACACTCTGTATTCGAAGTAATCCTCTCACTAGGATTAACTCCCCTTACAAGCTGTAGTCAATACAATGGTTTTCCACTCAAGACCACCCAATCTTAAGGAACCCTCAAATAAAATAATTACAATAAATCTTCTTTCTCAAAAGAGAATAAGATAAACACTGAAGTACATTACAAATAATCTCACTCTCTAAGGATGTTTATATGATCATTGAGATAATCGAAGAGTAAGTGATATGAATATCAGAGTATTGGCATTTTGAAGATGTAAGCTCGTGTCTCTGTATCTATTTTGAATGCTTCTCCTTTTATAGTCAATGAAGAACATTGAGCAATTCTTCCAGGTTTGAATATGATCGTTGTGAGCGTATATGACCGTTGGAGAAATATTACCGTTGAAGCTTCTGACGTAATCATCTACTTTTTGATAATATGATGTTTATCCTTTGTTTGATCATCTGAAACTTGCTAACAAACATGATTAATAGCATTGAGAAGTATAGTAAGTAGAAATCAATTGATAACAATCATTTCTGAATTCTTAAAGACGTTGTGGAATTGTGCTATGCTGTCTGATAAACTATGTGTTCGAGTCCTTCATATAATCATATGAAAATTATACAAAAATGATATAAATAATGTTAAGAAGTAGTATAAGTTCTTTTGGAATTCATCTGGATGTTCTTGATGAGAATCTAAGATTTCAGACACGGTGAGTTTGAACTGTATACTTGAAACGCCTCTGACTCGAGTTACAAATAGTTGACTCGAGTTAGGCTTTTACTCCAGATTTCTCTTTGTCTCGTCTTGACTCGAGTCATCAAAAACCTTGACTCGAGTCTAGGCTTAGGCTCGAGTTACAACAAACATGGCTCGAGTCCAAATCAAATGATCACTCAAAAAACACTGAAGACATTTAACTCGAGGCAAATTTCTGTGGCTCGAGTCAACCTCTAGACTTAAGGTAGGTAAACAGGCTCAAGTTGATCGCGAAGGAAAAAATTTGAAAGCTCGAAAGACAAGTCTCTAGCTTGAGTCATTAAGTTGAGGCTCGAGTCAAAAACTCTTCTCAAAACGTCTAACTCTCTGCCTTGCTTTGACTCGAGGTTGACCAAGCCTTGGCTCGATTTAAGATCCCATCAAACTTGGTTGCTTCCAAAAGTTGTGAAACACTTATTGAGTCTACACTCATATGGAATTGGTTTCACTTCATTTGGTTGTGTATAATGTGAGCTATATCTAGAAAGCCGAGCCTATGCTGAAATGAATCCAGAATTTTGAGTGTCAAATTTTGAAGGCCATATCTCCCTGTTCTAAAATTCGTTTTGGCTGATTCAACTCTTGCTGGAACGCATTTTGAGTCTACTTTCATATGCCACAAATTTCAGCTATATTGTATTTTAAGTTTGTGAGATACACAAAAAATACTGAAGCTTGGTCTGCTGTGTGACGTGAATTGATGGTCCAACTTGTGAAATTCATAGCTCTCTCATCTGAACTCCTTTAGGCTTGAATTTTATATAAAAATGATGTATTGGGAGTCTAGTTTCATATGCCACTGGTTTCACCTCAATCAGATCTCTGGTGTGGGAGATATCATTGAATTACCAAACCTCGCCCAAGCTGAACGTGAAACAGAGGTGAACAGAGTTGCTGAAAAACACACCTAACTCGAGTCAACTCGTTCTAGAGGGAAAAAATGGCTTGAAAATCACTACTGGCTCGAGTCAAAAAAATGGCTGACTCGAGTTTAAACCCAAACTCGAGTCTATGATTTTTGGCTTGAATCAACTCCTACCAGATGCCCAAAACACGGTAGAAAACATTCTAACTCGAGTTTAGACTTCCTGGCTCTAGTTAGTTCATCTCAAAGCTTGATTTTGCTTATTTTAACTCCGATTTGAGCCATTCCAACTTCCATATCATCGTGGAGACTTCTAGAATCAATCTAAGAACTTGTATAATGATTTTCTCATTCCATTCAGCAAGTTCTTCTTTCTTTGTTCTTCTCTTGATCATTCTCCATAACTCAACTCTTTCTTTCTTGTCTTCTCTTGATCATTCTTCATAAACCAACTCTTTCTTTCTTCTCTTGATCATTCTTTATTATTTGAATTCACATCTTCTTTGATTCTACATTAAATATAAGAATAAGTCAATGTATATTATACAATCTTTTTGCTCTTAATAATGGCATCTATATAAGACATCATCAAAACCAATCATATCTAACATGATCAACTCAATTAGTTAAGGGGCCGCGAGCATTGCTAGTGTCTTAATAAAGTGCATTGTGTGGCGTGAATTGATGGTCCAACTTGTGAAATTCATAGCTCTCTCATCTGAACTCCTTTAGGCATGAATTTTAATCAAAATGACGTATTGGGAGTCTAGTTTCATATGCCACTGGTTTCACCTCAATCAGATCTCTGGTGTGGGAGATATGATTGAATTACCAAACCTCACCCAAGCTGAATGTGAAATAGAGGTGAACAGAGTTGCTGAAAAACACACCTAACTCGAGTCAACTCGATCTAGAGGCAAAAATGGCTTGAAAATCACTACTGGCTCGAGTCAAAAAAATGGCTGACTCGAGTTTAAACCCAAACTCGAGTCTATGATTTTTGGCTTGAGTCAACTCCTACCAGATGCCCAAAACACGGTAGAAAACATTCTAACTCGAGTTTAGACTTCCTGGCTCTAGTTAGTTCATCTCAAAGCTTGATTTTGCTTATTTTAACTCCGATTTGAGCCATTCCAACTTCCATATCATCGTGGAGACTTCTAGAATCAATCTAAGAACTTGTATAATGATTTTCTCATTCCATTTAGCAAGTTCTTCTTTCTTTGTTCTTCTCTTGATCATTCTGAAATTGAAGAAAATCACCAAGAGGGGGGGTGAATTTGGGATTTTAAAAATTCTTTTTAAACACTCACACAACAGAAGCTAAATGGAGATAGGGAAGAAGAGCTTGACACGAAGAAGATTTATACTTGGTTCGATCTCAACTCTTGACCTACGTCCAGGTCCCGGACTCTCGGGTTTTTCTACTATCACTCAAATCAGATACACACTCTGTACTCGAAAGCTATCCTCTCTCTAGGATACACTCCCCCTTACAAGTTGTAATCTGAAAGCCCAACCTCAAAGTCCCACAACTTTGAGATTCTTACAATGAATGAATTACATAAATGAACTCTCTCTAAGAGTGAATAAAGATGATTACTGAAGTACAATGTATCAAAGATACATGATGCGAATTTAAGCAGTAAAAGGCTGATATGCTTGTATGCGTTTTTCTGTGTATGTCTTCTTTGCCTATAGACTTCAAACCTTCATGTATTTATACTGGATTGAAGCTTGTGACCGTTAAAGATCCGTTCAGACTTGAATCAATTCGAAAATACTAGCTGTTGGGTTCATGTCTCATGAATATAGCTGTTGGGAGTATTTCATAATTGAATATTTGAATTTGTCCGTTGAGAGCTTTCAATTGATTGCACCAATCTCGGCATAATGGGATATCTCCAATTGATATTAAGACGTTGACACAGATTGACGGAAATCTTTGATCATTAATAGCTTATATGAAATTAAGCATTGATTGATCATCTCTCTTCTTGAATGCTTTAATGTTTCCTAAAGCAACTCTTAGGTCTTCTAAAATCTCATAAGCAAACTGGTTAAATCTGGTTAGGAATATTGATATGAAGCATATAAATCATAAGCAACCAATTCGCAGAAACAAGATAAAGCATAGATCAAACTAAACAAAATAATCTCAGATACGTTCATTTGTTCTGGTGATGCAAACTCGAGTTTATAATGCTAACCTCGAGTTTATAGCTTTGTCGAGGAAAACATTGCAAAATCTTCTTGAAATATATTTTGAGTAAAACACAAACTCGAGTCTATTAGTGACTAGCCTCGAGTTTAGAACTATTCATGTTGAAAACAATTTTAGTTCTCTAAATGTAAACCTCGGGTTTCCAGTGCAAACTCTAGAGTTTTCTTAAGTTAAAATCAAATTGCTTTCTGTAAGGAGCAGACTCGAGTTTACAACCTTAAACTCGAGTTTTCTTAACTTAGAAAACTTTTTGGAAAACTTTGAACAAACTTTAGAAAGACATAAACTGAAGTCTCCTTAATTTGAAAAACTTGAAAAGTTTCTGCCTGACGCAAACTCAAGTTTGTAACTACAACCTCGAGTTTATAAGTGGATTTTAAATTGAAATGTTCTCTGTCTCTTTCGAACTCGAGTTTACAAATGTAACCTCGAGTTTACCCAAGATATGAGAGAAACTCTCAAGTTCAAGACTACGGCACAGTGTCAAGTTTAAAAGCAAACTGGCGAGTTTGGTTCTCTGTTAGTATCAAACTCGCGGTTGCCTATCTAGGCTCGAGTTTGTGGCTGACAGAGTTCTTTTGGTTAAAAAATAGTAAGTTTAGAAAATCATTTTAACTCATTTAGAAATATTCATACTTGTTTACAATTGTCAGTTATCATCAAAACACATAGAAAACTAACATTCTCCATAACTCAACTCTTTCTTTCTTGTCTTCTCTTGATCATTCTTCATAAACCAACTCTTTCTTTCTTCTCTTGATCATTCTTTATTAGTTGACTTCACATCTTCTTTGATTCTACATTAAATATAAGAATAAGTCAATGTATATTATACAATCTTTTTGCTCTTAATAATGGCATCTATATAAGACATCATCAAAACCAATCATATCTAACATGATCAAATCAATTAGTTCTGGGGCCGCAGAGCATTGCTAGTGTCTTAATAATGGTCTGTTGTGTGGCGTGAATTGATGGTCCAACTTGTGAAATTCATAGCTCTCTCATCTGAACTCCTTTAGGCATGAATTTTAATCAAAATGACGTATTGGGAGTCTAGTTTCATATGCCACTGGTTTCACCTCAATCAGATCTCGGTGTGGGAGATATAATTGAATTACCAAACCTCTCCCAAGCTGAATGTGAAACGAGAGGTGAACGAGTTCTTTGAAAAACACACCTAACTCGAGTCAACTCGTTCTAGAGGAAAAAATGGCTTGAAAATCACTACTCGGCTCGAGTCAAAAAAAATGGGCTGACTCGAGTTTAAACCCAAACTCGAGTCTATGATTTTTGGCTTGAGTCAACTCCTACCGATGCCCAAAACACGGTAGAAAACATTCTAACTCGAGTTTAGACTTCCGGCTCTAGTTAGTTCATCTCAAAGCTTGATTTTGCTTATTTTAACTCCGATTTGAGCCATTCCAACTTCCATATCATCGTGGAACTTCTAGAATCAATCTAAGAACTTGTATAATGATTTTCTCATTCCATTCAGCAAGTTCTTCTTTCTTTGTTCTTCTCTTGATCATTCTCCATAACTCAACTCTTTCTTTCTTGTCTTCTCTTGATCATTCTTCATAAACCAACTCTTTCTTTCTTCTCTTGATCATTCTTTATTATTTGAATTCACATCTTCTTTGATTCTACATTAAATATAAGAATAAGTCAATGTATATTATACAATCTTTTTGCTCTTAATAATGGCATCTATATAAGACATCATCAAAACCAATCATATCTAACATGATCAACTCAATTAGTTTTGGGGCCGCAGAGCATTGCTAGTGTCTTATGAGGTCATTAAATAAATTGAGCCCATTAAAAGAGTTTTAATTGGTCCAAGTTTATTTTTGTCAGTGTCTAATTAGGTCTAATGGGTCACACACAAAGGTTATTCCTGATTGCTTAAAATTAGCAAACTTGGTCCAATAAATGTTATTGGGCTTTATCAAGAGTAAATGTGTAATTGGTTTGGAGTAGGACTCCAAGCCCAATTAGGAGGAAAATGGCATCAAATATATGGTCTCCACAAAAGGGCCCAAAATGTGTTAGAAGACCCAACGGGGTCTTAGGCCAAGTTGAATTTGGAATTCGAATTTTGAATTTAAGTTTGAAATTTAAATTTGAATTTTAAATCATTAGTTTAGGTTATAAAAGATAATTCTGAATTATCTAATATATGTATATATAGGGTTTACCGTTTGTCATGTCACTTGACATAAAGTTATGTCTAGTCATGCTAAAACTACGTCGTTTTGGGAGTTAATGAAGGGTATTTTGCTATTTTTATTTTTGTATTTATTATAAGTTTTACCAAAATTCCCTTCATTAATTCCCCTAACTCCCAAAACAACGTCGTTTTGGGGTTATGGGAATTAATGAAGGGTGTTTTGGTATTTTTGTTTTTGTATTTATTATATGAATTTTACCAAAAGACCCTTCATTAATTTTCCTAACTCCCAAAATGACGTAGTTTTGGAGTGACTTGACAAAACCTTATGTCAAGTGACATGACAAACGATAAACCCATATATATATATATATAAAGATCAAATAATGGTTGGATGAAGATAGTAGAAATAATAAATGAAGATTGAATTAAAAATGATTTTGAATTTAGTTTAAGAGATGAATGTGATCTATCATCATAAATTATTATTCAATGAATCAATCAAGAAATAAATGTGATCCATCATCTTAAATGATTAATTCAATGAATCAATCAAGATATGAATGTGATTCATCATCTTAAATTCAATCAATCAATCAAGATATGAATTTAATTCATTGTGATTTGGATTTTCCAATTCAAACTTAGATTGGGCCTTTCTTGTAAGCACTTAAATTAAGGTTAGATTCTTATAAAGTGCTGATTTTTTGTGTGCCATTTGCTTGCACATTTTTCTAAGAGAAAAACAAGATGCCTTATACTCTCTAAATTTAATTTCGATTATTACCAAAAGTTTAGAGGGAAATGGCGCCATCCAAGAAACACAAGATTCCAATGACCTTGCTCCTTCTATCTTTAACCTAATTCCAAGAAACCAACACCTTCTTGAAAAGATAAAAACCCAAGGAAACCAAACCTCAACATTGTCTTCGCCTAGCAAGCATCCAAGGAGTGGGAGGTTTCAAGAGAAGGAGTTCATGTTGCAATGGGGGGATAGTCGTGTGGATCAACGTTAGAGGACATCAACAACGTTGAGGTCTTCAAGTGATATAAGGTAATCCTAATCTCCAATAGTTGTATTATCAAGTTATCCTAATCCCCAGAAGTTGTTTTAATGACTAATCCTGAAGCTCATGGATATTATGAATTGTTATGAATTCTCATGAGCACTGTAAAGAGTTACGGATTAATAATTAATAACTAATTAATGTAATGAGTTAAGGTTAATAATTCATGTGGACCGTAAGGGGTTATGGGTTTTTGCAACAATTAAACAAAATTTGTGTTTTCAACCTCATGAAACTTTGCATGAAAGTCATGTAATAGGCAACATTAACCAACAAAGGAATTATCAATACGGTATTTCATAGATCAATTATCCAACCTCAATAGCTATTTTTTGGGGTAAAATCCACCTTCCACATTCCCCTTGAATATCCATTAATTTGTATCAGAGCTAGTGGTCAACATTTTTTAATATGGCTACAAAAAGGACGATTCTTGTCGGCAAGAAAGATAAGTGAAGTGTTACAAGGTGCAGCCACTAGAACATTGGCTCTTCAAGGGAGACCAATTGATGAAGACTTTAGGTAATATGGGTGCCTAAGTTGAAAGTGATGATTAATAAAATATGTAAGGGATTGATTCTCTCACCACAAAAGCTAGTTTTTCAGAGAGGGTTGTCCATCCCGCTTTAGTACACCCATCGCCAATCGATCAAGCATGGGTACAAAAAAGGCTTTTAAGATCGGACGAAAGAGGCATCGTAAGACCGGACCCAAGACCAGTCTTATTCCAGGCGGTCTTAAAAGTCTAACTTTTAAGACTGGACTCGAACCGGTCTTAAAGAAACCTTTTTAGACCTTTAAGACCGGACATTTAAAACATTAAGTCTTAAAAGTCGTACTATATAGACTTGATAAATATTTTGTTTGGTCCTAAAACTCAACTTTTAAGACCAGACAAAAAATAGGCCGATCTAGATAGATCGACATTTTAAGATCGGACAAAGAAAATCTAGTCTAACAAATACCGACTTCTAAGACCAGACGACTAAATAGACTGGTCTTAAAAGACCAACTTTTAAGACCGGATAATAAATACATCCGGTCTTAAAAATTGAACTTTTTAGACCGGATGGATTAATACACCGATCTTAAAAGACCAACTCTTAAGACCGGCCTAATATGTACACTTGTCTTAAAGTATGACTTTTAAGACCAAACATATAAATACATCCTGTCTTAAAATTTGAACTTTTAAGACCGGAGTATTTATTTCCAGTCTAAATTTTCCTGAATTTTTTCCCTGTTATTTTGTTCTTCCTGATCATATATATACACACATCCACCACCCAATCCAGCACATAAAAGTCGATACTTTAACCTACAAGCTATAAACAATCCATTATGAATAAATTGAATTGGGAAAAGAATACAAATATTATTCACCATGAGTTATGTGGCCTCTTAATTAATGATTATACTATGACAGTACAACACCTAAATGAATATATACAATAAGATAACTTACAAATACAATAAGTTACAAATACAGCACGTCAATCAACATACATGCCCAATATAATATGTTGGAAATTATGTCCTAGGGGCAAGTCATTGTACATTAAACGTTTATGTTATTTAAAGTATTCTCCTTTAGTTATCATTTCATTTGCATGTTTATAGTGATAACTGATCCTTGGACATATCTTATGGATTATCCTAAATGTCCCTGGTCGATCATCTACGCGGGAGCGAAGATGAAATAAGACCAGTATGACTTTGATGAGGTATGGAGATACGAATCAAAGTCATGGGCACTTGTAGGAGTACAAGATGCTGGACCGACCCACTATGAGAAAGCTGCATGGATTTAGTCATAAGCTTTTCTCATGTATAACCGCGTCACAACGCCCTTTGACCTGAGATCATCATGGATTTCTACATGATGAGTCGCTACTCTTGGACCTAGTCAAAAGTCACCTTTGACCGGGTGATGATAAAGGCTTGGATCGGGATCATTGGTTTTCATGCAGAGGAATGTGAATGGTCAAGATGAAATTTGTCCCTCACATTTGTAGAGAGATAATACTGGGCCCCTCGATGAGTGAGTCTGAGAAATGTATGGCCATACTACGATGGAAAGAAGTTTCCATTTCAATTGTTAGACTACTCGAGAATCGAGAAAGTAATGGTCAAAAATAAGAAGTTGACATTATCCATGCCTCATCCTTGACCAAATTATCGTGTGACAAAAGGGAGGTGATATGGTTGTACGATAGGTTGTATCGTATCATCGATCCCCATATGAATTGGGTAGTCACAATGTCTTGCTAGAGGCCGCTTGCGACTTGTGGGCTGATACAGTATTGGTCTGCTGTCAAACTCATGTGGGCTTACAGGGTTGCACACAAGAATAGCCCAACACGAGCAAAAGTGTCCAGATTCATTGAATCTTAGATATGTCTAAGATTTAATGAATACTGTATTTAATCTAGGATGAATATATATATATATATTATTAAATTCGAAATTAATATTGATATTATTTATAGATAATAATATTATTATATATAGTATTTAATTTATTTGATAAATTAAATAACTATAACAAATTGAGATATTGCATCTCGCATTTAATTTTCGAATAAAGATATAGTATCTCGATTTAATTAAATTGAGATATAGTATATCATATTTAATTAAATAAAAGATATCATATCTCGATTTAATTTATAAAGATAAATTAAATCAGTAGGCTTATAATTCGAATTAAATAACTATATTAGATTTGATCTATTTGATAGATTTACTTAATATATTATTTTAATTCAAACTCAAATTTCAAGATTAATTTTGAATATTTTAATACAGCTTATTAGGGTTTTAGAAACTCTATAATAGATATTGATCTAGTCATATTAAGCAGACAGATGAATAAGAAAAGCCGCGAGAAACCCTAGAGAGAAAATAGAGAGACACAAGGTTTGAAGGCGCTAGCACGCTGCCGTCCTTGTTTGAAGGCTATTCTTGTGGATACTGGTAGAGGGAGGAGATTCGCAAAATCTGCTCCTGTTGATCGAGTAGGTAGCCCGCGTGTTCAAATCGAAAGAGACGTTCATTAATTCGCATATGTATGATTCTAACGAACCTTGATCTAAACGCCGTTGATGGATCCTCTAATGGGATTCGTAAGTTTTAAATGGATGATAATCCTTTTGCTGCGTGTACGGATCCCAACATAATATTCACCGTGCCTTCATCTGATTCCCACCCAACAACGTAACATCCTCTTTTATAACATGCCTCTTTCAATCGGATCCTGCCACAAAAATAAAACAAGAACAAAAGCTTCCAGTCAGTGACATTGTTTAAGAACATAGAAGGAATATAGTTAAAACCTTAAAGTTTTCAAAGAATTCTGCATATGAATATTACCTTATGAATTGACTCTTTTATAAAGGGATATCCTCCCATATCTCTTCTTGATAGTCATTTCTTATGCCAGGTTCATTATCTGTTTCATCTTCTTCGTTCATGTCCGGTAGACCCCGTGAAAAGAGTACTTTCAGGAAGACCATAATTTGAATGAATTTCCTCATCAATATCAATGACCCTTTTTCCTTGGTGTAATACCCGGATTTTAGCAAATATGGAATTCTTGAGATAAGAGAAATTAATGAATATTTTGATGAAGCAAATTCATGAGTTTAAAACTATTATAGAAAATTGTTATAATTGTCGAGTAAATTTTCGAAAAAGTTACAGAAAAATCATATGAATAGAATGACTAAAAATGCAATAATGGTGATAAAAACAGTCTAACAATATAATGATAAATACTTTGAAAGATCATGAAAAATTATGAGAAAATTATGGGAGTATTATCTTTAATTATAAGAATTTAATAAATTATTTCGGAGGAAATAACATGAAGAAATGTTTAAAAAGCATTACGAAACCATAAAGTAACTTTATGGTGTAAACATTTTAAATATTTTACATAGGATATAAAATGACAATGTCGGATATAAAGTTTGTAAGATAATAATATACTATAAATTATAAAATTATCAACCATTGGTAAGAGAATGATTAGATAATTACTATCTAATTGATTCATAAAACAAGAGAAATATAGAAAGTTAAATTTATGGTAAAATCCTTAATTAAGAGATTAAGGCCGGTAATTAGCATAAAATATACTTACTAATTATGATAGAAAGGATTAAGGAAAAAATTAGTAAAGATAAATGTATGAAGAAACCTAATCCTAAAAAGATCACTAAACGAAGAATTTAGGCACGATTAAGCCTTAACGAAGGCGGGGGGTAAAACATGAATTTTTGGTAAAAAATATTATATTTTTTAAAAATGGAAAAAATTATGAAAAAATAATTAAAACTGAATTTTAAAATGAAGGGGCGAAATTCTTGGTATTTATAATTAAAATGAATTGTTTAAATAATTAAAATGATAATTAGAATAAAATAATAATATAATGCGGTGAGTCGGCTTATAGGCGGCCGAGGGGAAAAGTTAGAAATAAATTCTACAGGTAAACCAGAGGTAAAAGTCTTTTCCGACTAGTCAAATTAAGAACAAGTAAATTTTTACACGAAGAAAGAATTTACTAGACGTTGATTTCCGCAACCGAAAACCCTAATTCCTAATAAGACGGAAAGCTGATCAGATAGAGTAAAGTCAGATAGGCAAAGTGAGAACCTATAGAAACAATTGCGTGTTTTCAAACACGGGATTAAGTTAGGCCACAACTGGACGTTTTACGATTCAGCGAATTGTTGTCCAGAAGTTGGTTCTATCGGAAGCATTTTCCGTAACCGGACGCGTTTGTCCGAATATCTTCCGACGCACCGGAGAATACCTGGATATGATAAAAAAGAGGATCCAAATAGATAATATGAAAGAGGATGAAAATACCTTCAAAGTTACACGCTCGGATTTTTGAGTTTCTGCGAAATTGCGCGAAACGGACACCGATCGAGAACTTTATCGGTACCGGCTCCAGATGTCACCATCTGGGTGACATCATCCTTTGACTTTTGGGGACCAAGTGGTCGGCCTTGACCATGGATGGCCAAGATTGCTTTGTCCTCAAAAATGCGATCCAACGGCCGGAATCCGATATGAAGACTTTTGTGTTAATTCCCACCTTGTCCCTCCCTTCTTCTATAAATAGCAAGCACCTCTCCTCTCATTCTTCACACCAAAATTCAAAACCTAGAGAGAGGTTCTAGAGAGAAGCTCTGGAAAAATTCTGCCTTGCTCCGAGTAAGTTCTTACGCCCTTAGCTTTTAGTTTCCGTAGTTCTTTCGGTAGTTATAGTAGAGCTGTTGTTTTGATCTAGGAAGTTTCGAATATATTCCTATACTTGTTTTTAAGCCTCATTGCATTGAAAGATGCCCGACGAGGTAAAAACCTAGTGGTGATAATTTTGAAATGGAATAAGGTCAAAGTAACGAAGTTACGCGAAATTCCGCCAAATAGGGTAGTAGGGGCAAAATGGTCTTTTCACCTAAAATGCCATTATGCTGCCAAATATTCATAAGTGTGTTATTATTCTGATTAGAATACTTCGACGTCGAACATTGTCGAAATTCCATCGTTCCGCCGTTTTTGCCGCTGAGTTGAGCCATTTGTTTATTTGTTTTACGTACGGCCGTCGAAAAGTACCGTTTTTAGCCGGAAGAGCCGGATATCTGCAACTAAGGTACGGATGCGTACTATAACCCTAACTCTATGCTACTTATATACTTTTGCGTTATAGATACGTTCATAGACTGAGGTTCTGTTGAGAATCGTCAAAGATACTTACATCTTTACCCACGGATTATAGTATTGGTAATGCCGTTTGAGTTATTCCTAGCGCTGAGGACACGTTAGTGGCGTGGCACTGGATATGTGCAGAACTAGTCAAGAGAGAGACTTTACATACTGCTTTGTGCTTATGTTCTGTCCATGTTATTGATCATACATCTCTGTTTGTTTGCTTTTGTGATGATATCTTTGTATTGAAATGAATATCATTTTGTACGTATCTTGTTTTATTTGAGCAATAAGGTTAACCGTTACACGAGATCCATATGTGGAATGGATCTCAGTTTTGCATCGAGTCGGAGGACCGATGTTTGGCGATCGAGGCAAGCAGTTGGAGTAGGCCAAGACGTGTCTACATTATCTATCGTTTTCTTTAGTTTCTTTAACTTTTGAGAATTCTAGATGACTGTAATCCGATACATTTACACTATGGTCCATATTTTGAATGTAATGTAAATTACTTACTCGCTCCAATGCTCTACTCTGATTACTCTGCTTGAAATATTTGAAAACGTTTTTAAAAAAAAAAAATTCCCGCCGTTTTCAAATGGGATGTTACACTTGGAGAGCTACAGACCACATTTTATTTTCCTGATCGGTGATATAGAACACTTGTTTCGCCTAGTCTGCAATAATAAAAGGTTCATCTCCAAAACTTCTACTATTGATATCGACTAATGTAAATCCTAGCCGATCGATCTGAACACCATTATTGACATTAACCCACTTGCATTTGAAAATGGGAAATCTAATTTTAACATAGCCCACCTCCCAAATCTCTTCAATAACCCCATAATAAGGCATGACTGTCAATTTAGGCCTCTTGTCTTTTGAACTGGAAAAGTGCATAGATTCAGCCTATAACATAACACCACTATTCTGGACAGTGCTCCTATCATCTTGGGACTTCGTGTAAAATGTATAACCATTGATCACATTATGACATCAACCTCAGGACCACGTGCTAACCATTTGATTGTATTAGAAACACATTCCTCGCCCTCGACCTTTTGTTTGAACCAGTTAGCAAAAGTTCAGTTATGCTCCCTAATCAACATTTGTTCAGTCATTCGATGATTTTCTTTCCTTACAGCTTCTTTATGTGCTTCTAGCTTTAAGACCGCCTCATTTAGACCGGAGAACTGACGCACCGGTCTTAAAAGTATGACCGGTGGCAGTTTTGTAAATATCAAGAACTTCTTGGATCGGATCATTTTTCCACACATTTTTCATCAAACTGAATCTTGAGCTTTGTCCCAGAAGTCTAACTTAGGGATACATCCATCATTTGTGTGCCACTTCTACCACGGTGTGCACAGCGGTTACGAGGCTCATTGTGAGATGAAGAGGGTTCGTTTGGACTCACACCAGAAGTAACTGGCGTTCCAGGAATAGGACTAGGATTGTTTTCACCGTTCATTTTCGAGATAGGAAGAGAAGAATGCCTGAGCAAATGAGAGAGTAACAGAGGCTAATGGTACGTGGGTGAGGAAGAGAGATAATGTCGGTGCGTCAATTCTCCGGTATATTTAAGACCCATTAATAAATGATCCGGTCCAAGAAGTTCTTGATATTTACAAAACTGCCACTGGTCATACTTTTAAGACCGGTGCGTCAGTTCTCCGGTCTAAATGAGGCGGTCTTAAAGCTAGAAGCACATAAAGAAGCTGTAAGGAAAGAAAATCATCGAATGACTGAACAAATGTTGATTAGGGAGCATAACAGAACTTTTGCTAACAGGTTCAAACAACAGGTCGAGGACGAGGAATGTGTTTCTAATACAATCAAATGGTTAGCACGTGGTCCTGAGGTTGATGTCATAATGTGATCAATGGTTATACATTTTACACGAAGTCCCTAGATGATAGGAGCACCATCCAGAACAGTGGTGTTATGTTAGAGGCTGAATCTATGCACTTCTCCAGTTCCAAAGACAAGAGGCCTAAATTAGTAGTCATGCCATATTATTGAAGAGATTTGGGAGGTGGACTATGTTAAACTTAGATTTCTCATTTTCAAATGCAAGTGGGTTAATGTCAATAATGGTGTTCAGATCGATCAGCTAGGATTTACATTAGTCGATGTCAATAGTAGAAGTTTTGGAGATGAACCTTTTATTATGCCAGACCAGGCGAAACAAGTGTTCTATATCACCGATCAAGAAAATAAAATGTGGTCTGTAGCTCTCCAAGGAAAAAGGGTCATTGATATTGATAAGGAAAGTCATTCAAATTATGGTCTTCCTGAGAATACTCCTTTTGCAAAGGGTCTACCGGACATGAACGAAGAAGATGAAGCGGATAATGAACCCGGCATAACAAATGATCATCAAGAAGGGATATGGGAGGATATCCCTTTATAAACGAGTCAATTCATAAGGTAATATTCATATGCAAAATTCTTTGAAAACTTTAAGGTTTTAACTATGTTATATTCCTTCTATGTTCTTAAACAATGTCACTGACTATGAAGTTTGTTCATGTTTTATTTTTGTGGCAGGATCCGATCCAAAGGGGCATGTTATAAAAGAGGGATGTTACGTTGTTGGGTGGGAATTAGATGAAGGCATGGTGAATATTATATTGGGCATATATGTTGATTTACGTGCTATATTTGTACCTCATTGTATTTGTAAGTAAGTTATCTTATTGTATAAATTAATTTAGGTGTTGTAGTCATAGTATAATCATTAATTAAGAGACCACATAACTCATGGTGAATAATATTTGTATTCTTTTCCCAATTCAATTTAATCATAATTGTTCATAGCTTGTAGCTTAAAGTATAGACTTTTATGTGCTGGATTGGGTGGTGGATTGTGTAATATATATGATCAGAAAGAACAGAACATGGAAAAATTCGAGAAAATTTAGACCAGAAATAAATAGGCCGGTCTTAAAAGTTCAAATTTTAAGACTGGATGTATTTATATGTCTGGTCTTAAAGGTCAGGTGTACATATTTGATATTAGGCCGGTCTTAAAAGTTGGTCTTTTAAGACCGGTATATTTATCCGTTCGGTCTAAAAATTTAATTTTTAAGACCCGATGTATTAATCATCCGGTCTTAAAAGTCAGTCTTTTAAGACCGGTATAATTAGTCTTCTGGTCTTAGAAGCCGCTATCTTTAGATCGGATCAATTTTTGTCCGGTCTCAAAATGTCGATCTTTTAAGAGCGACCTATTTTTTATTTGGTCTTAAAAGTTGAGTTTTAGGATCGAACAAAAAATATTTCAGGTGTATATAGTACGACTTTTAAGACCTAACGTTTTAAATGTCAGGTCTAAAAGAGTTTATTTAAGACCGGTCTTAAAAGTTAGACTTTTAATACCGCCTGGAACAAGAACGGTCGCGGGTTCGGTCTTACGATGCCTCTTTTGGCCGGTCTTAAAACCCTTTTTTCCACTAGTGTATGCTGGCTTGAACTTCACCAACATTATTCAAGATGTATAAGTGGACTTGTGACAATTCATCAGGACCCACACTCTTTACTGAAGCCCCTAGTCTACCCCCATTAGCATGCTGACGTTTAGGAAGCCCAATGTGTCTTACTTTGGCCAAATAATTTTGACAAAAATCCATGGCATCTTCAGAAACATATTTCTGAACAATTGATGCTTCTGGGCGGTATGCGTTCTTCACATACCCTTTTAGGAATTTCATAGATCTTTCAATTGGGTACATCCATCGTAAATGGATAGGGCCGCACAACTTTATCTCCCTTATTAAATGAACAATTAGATGAACCATGATGTCAAAAAATGTAGGAACAAAAAGCTTCTCAAGGTGGCACAAGATAAAATATCCTTCATTCTCCAATTCATCCAACTTTTCAATCTCGAAAACTTTACTACAAACCGCATTGAAGAAGAAACAAACTCTAGTCAAAATGTGTTGAAGATCATATTTGGCGATGCCTCGAATAGCTACTGGGAGTAGCTGTTGCATGAAGACATGACAATCATGAGACTTTTGGCCTACTAATTTCAAGTCCTTCATCGATACAATCCTCTTAAAATTTGAAGAATACCCCGAGGGAACTTTTCTCCCATGTAAACACTCACAAAAACTCTGTTTCTCATCCTTAGACAAAGTATGAGAAGCCGGGGGACAATAAGTTCTATTACCATATTCCCTTGGATGTAAGTCTTCGCGTATTCCCATTGCTTGCAAATCCAATCTTGCCTTCACACCATCCTTGGAACTACCTTGTATGTTGAGAAGCATGCCAACAATACTATCACATACATTTTTCTCCACATGGATGACATCAATACAGTGTCTCACATCAAGATTGCGCCAATATGGAAGATCAAAGAATACAGATCTCTTTTTCCATATATTTGTTTCTTTTCTACTCTTTGCAGTCTTACCGAAGATGACACTGATATTTTTCACCTTTTCATAGACTTGCTTCCCAGTCAATGCCACCGGAGCATCTTCATACTCTTGGCCACCAAAAAAAGCTTTCTTTAATTGACGATATGGGTGGCCCCTTCTAAGAAATCTCCTATGTCCAAGATAAACCGTCTTTCTTCCATGTTGAAGTTGATGGTAGCATGTGCCTTCTTCACAAACCGAACATGCTTTATGGCCCTTTACTCTAAACCCTGACAAGTTACCATATGATGGGAAGTCGTTTCTAGTACAGAATATCATGGCTCACAATTTAAAAACCTCCTTCTTGAAAGAGTCAAAAACATCGACACCTTCTTCCCACAACTCCTTTAAGTCTTCCATCAAGGGCTGAAGGTAAACATCAATGTCATGTCCGGGTTGTTTTAGTCCCGAAATCAACATAGACAGCATGATGTATTTTGTTTCATGTATAAGATAGGAGATAAGTTGTAAATAATCAGGAGTACAGGCCATGAACTATGTATGCTTGTTGGTATATTTCCTTGATGGCAAGTGAATTAGTCGAACAAGTAATAAAGAGTAAGTAGAGTATCGTCCCACAGAGACTGAGATACCAATGATGACGCCAAGTCACAGAATTAGTTGTGTTTAAGAAGAAGTAAAATCTGATTGGTTTGGGAGTTTGATAGTTATACTAATAAACAGGAACGTAACCAAATAATCGTAGTCGTAAGAAGATATCAATAAAAGATAGGCTGAGCTCAGAATCCTTCCTAAGCATGTTAATCCCCCAGTTACCTATACGCATTGCTATAGCATCTATGCTACGCAGCTCTCGCAATGCTACAGCATAAACACCCCTTACAATGTTATTCAGTTAACCCACCACTCTAATCTACCGAAGCTCTCGCTTTCGATACGTACAATCCTAAGTTTACTTCTCCCATATGTCTATGGAAATTTTCTAGTTAGATTATCATTACAAATCAAGGTGTATGGTTATGAGCGGTAGACCCATTCCTGAAGTCTACAATAATAGGTCAAGCCTTGCACCAGCCTGCCTAGCAATCATTGTTTCTTAGATGTCTAACCACGACTCCCTCTCAGTATGCTGAGGCCACTGTTCTAGCCCTTAGCTCTCACTAATCAACTAGAAATTAAATCACTGATAAGCAAACTGAATGTATTAAATTAAAAACTAGCAACCAAGTTCATTCCACACTTAGGAAATTATCATCACTCAACCATAGGAAGTTTAGCTCATGACTGACGAGGGAATCACTAAACAGAGCACAACAGAATAGCCCATGACAAAACGATTAACTGGAATTAAAATAAAGAAAAACACAGAAAGCTTGATGGAGGTTCCGACGGCGTGGAAGAAGCCCTGTCACGTCACAACTCCACGTCTTCTTGTCTCTGTCTAACTGCAAGGAAGGATGCTGGGTTCTCTTTAAGTCATCGTGCTTTGTAACTTCTCTCACTCTTCTTTCGAGTGTGGCCGTATAGGATTAGTTTTTTACTCTCGACGACTTCGACCCCTTTTAGGGTTGGCTGTTGTTTCCTTATATAGTCTGGTATACTTGCGGCGTACGTCCAGCGAACTGGGCCTTTCCTAATCTGTCGAGGTCCATTCGTATCTTTCTTTCTAATCTCCGTCGATTGATTCTGCTGATCCTGCGGGATTCTTCAAATATTAGTTTTGATCCTCCGCATCTTCTATTCCAATACATCAGCAATCTAACCGTTATTCTCGACCTATACTATATTTCCTGAAACAACATTGACAAAAGATTAGAACATATGCCGCATAGCATTGTGTCATTTACTCTGCTATAGCTTCAGGGATGCATTGTCTTTCACTTCGATAAAGCTGTTATGATGTTATAGCATAGTATCAGCTATGTTATGCAACTTTCTCATAAAACCTCAGAACTCGTTCTCTTCTTAGCACATGTTTTAGGATGTATGTGGAATTTATCCTTAAGTTCCCTATATAATGAATTAATGCCTTTTTGCTCATATTAAATATAGTTAAGCTCATATTCACCATACAATACACTCAATAATACAGGGAAAACATGGCATAAATAGTGCTCATCAATGCTGCTAAAGCTACTATAGGGATTCATGCCATCCCTGCTAAGGGCAAGCCTAAGGAACCTAGGTTCTTCGCTGAAGTTAGGAAATAAGTGATCGATTTTCTTCCATTGAGAAGAATCAGCCGGATGTCGAAGCTTTCCATCAGAAATGCTCTCATCGGCATGCCAACTCAAGTTTTTTGCATCATTTTCATTAGCAAAGCGCTTGAAACTTGGTATGATTGGAAGATACCACAACACTTTTACAGGCCCGTTATTTGACTTGTACCTTGGGGTTTCACATATCAGACAATTATACTTCTCTTCAAACTCTTTTCTATACAATATGCAATCATTCGGGCATGCATGGATCTTTTTGTACTTCATCCCTAGTGGACAAAGTATTTTCTTAGCATCATAGTATCGATGCGGCAACACATTATCATCCGGAAGTATGTCCTTAAAAGCTTCAAGCATTTCAGAAAAACTCTTGTCGCTCCATCCATGACGTGCTTTCAAGCTTACCAATTTCAATAAAGTGTTCAACAATTGGTATTTTTTTACACCCAGCGTATAGAGGCGTCTCTTCATCACTGCACATATTACCATATGTATGTGATTGCTCAAAAGCCTCAGCTCCTACATCACGAATAATGTCCTCTATGCGATCATCCATATTCGTGTCATTATCATCAAAGGCCACTTCCCCATGTCGAGACCCACTTGGCATTTTTTCACCATGTCATACCCATACTGTATAGGTCTTACAAAATCCTTCACAAATTAAATGTGTGTATATAACTTCAAGACTTAGTCGCCTCTCATTCAAACATTCTACACAATGGCAATAAAAATTCCCACTATCATCATGGGCATTTCGTTTAGCAAATTCTATAAATTCCCTCACCCCATTCTCATATTCAACACTCGTCTGTAAACAATTTATCCAACTGTGATCCATAGTAGAATTCCTATAAACAGAAAGATTTAACATACATTATCGAAAAAATTTGAAAATTGCATAAACTAAACCAACTCCAAATGCATATGCTCAATGTAGGTTATAAATATTAATTATTATTTTTTGAAGGAGAAACTTGCCCATTAAATGAATCACGAATAATGACTCTTGGTCATAAATGTATCACAGTGAATGGAAGAAGCAAAATAAATGCATGACAAGGAAAATAAATGCACCGCATGAAGGTCTTGTGGACTCACCTGTAGTATATAAATTCAAATGTTTTTGCTGAGTTTTTCTTCTCCGGCCACAAACGTTGATGTTGCAGACAACAAAAGTAACCCTAAAAACACTTGTTGGTCAGTTGAGTAGGTCTCAAGTGCAAATATAATCTTGAAAATACAATATTCATCAACAACAGAGGAACCCACAAGAACATTTCATTGATTTCATTCAACCATCCAGAACGATAAGCAGAAAAATCTAAAAGTTATATAATCGAAACACCTCTTACAACTTGGTCTATCGTCGTTTAGCTAAAGAACCAGAAAGTGATAAGCTGACCAGCACTAGCTTGTTGAGAGAGCAACGCGAAGTGTATCACGAAGTGACACACAAACACTGAAGACATAGCATGAGTTATCACTTACGGCGCGATAAGAGAAGTTCAGAGAGGGAAATTTAATTTTCCACGCGACACAAACATTTTTTTAGCATTTTGGATTTTATTAAGACCATTTAATTATAAAGTGTGTGGTCCTAAAGGTATACATTTTATCCATTTAATTTTTAAGACCGGAGGTTTAGAATAATCCGGTCCTAACTTAATACTATTCATTTAATTTTAAGACTGGAGTTTTATAAAGTATCCGGTCCTAAAGTCAAATACTTTTTAGACCGGTTACCTATAAAGTATCTTGTCCTAAAGGTTCTCATTTATTTACATTACGAAAAAAAACAGAGGATTGGCTTTGGCGAGCGCAACAACAATTGAATGAAAATAAACTGGACAATAAGCTTCTTAAATTTTTGGAGAATATGAACAAAAAGAAGACACAATTAACTGGACAATGCATCCCTGAAGCTATAGCATAGTAGTGACACAGTGCTATGCGGCATATATCTTGATCTTTTGTCAAGATTGTTTCAGGAAGTATAGTGCAGGTCGAGGATAACGGTTAGATTGCTAACGTATTGAAATAGAAGATGTGGAGGATCGGAACTAAAAGATTTGAAGAATCCCGCAGGATTAGCAGAATCAATCTACTGAGATTTGGCATAAAGATACGATCGGACCTCGACAGATTAGGAAAGGCCCAGATTGTTGAACGTACACTGCAAGTAGACCAGACTATATAAGGAAACAATGGCAAACCTTAAAAGGGGTCGGAAGTCATCGAGAGTAAAAAGACCAATCACATACGGCCAGACTCGAAAGAAGAGTGAGAGAAGTCATGAAGCACGAGGACCCCAAGAGAACCCAGCATCCTTCCTTCTAGTGAGACGGAGTGAAAAAGACATGGAGTTGTGACGTGACAGGGCTTCTTCCACTTCGTCGGAACATCCATCAAGCTCATGTTTCTTGTTTCTTTATTTTAATTCCAGTCAATCTTTTATCATGGGCTATTTTGTAGTACTATGTTTTGTGATTCCCTCGTCAGTCATGAACTAACTTCCCGAGGCTGAACGAGGATGATTTTCTAAGTATAGAATGAACCCAGTTGCTAGTTCTTAATTTAATATATTCGGTTTGCTTATCAATGATTCAGTTTCTTGTCGATTAGTGAGAGCTAGGGACTAGATCAGTGGCCTCAACTTACTGAGAGGGAGTCGGAGTTAGACATCTGAGAAGCAGTGATTGCTAAGCAGGTTGGTGCAAGGCTTGACCTATTATTGTAGATTTTAGGAATGGGTTTACCGCTCATAACCATAACACCTTGATTTGTATTGATAATCCGACTAGAAAAATCACCATAAACATATGGGAGAAGCACATACTAGGATTGTATGTATCAGATGCGAGAGCTGTTGGAAATTATGCCCTAGGGGCAAGTCATTGTACTTTAAACGTTTATGTTATTTAAAGTATTCTTCTTTAGTTATCATTTCATTTTCTTGTTTATAGTGATAACTGATCCTTGGATATATCTTATAGATTATCCTAAATGTCCCTGATCGGTTATCTATGCGGGAGCAAAGATGAAATAAGACCAGTATGACTTTGATTAGTATAGAGATACGAATCAAAGTCATGGGCACTTGTAAGAGTACAAGGTGCTGGACCGACCCACTATGAGAAAGCTGCATGGATTTAGTCATAAGCTTTTCTCATGTATAATTGCGTCACAACGCCCTTTGACCTGAGATCATCATGGATTCCTACATGAGAGTTGCTGGTCTTAGTCAAAAGTCACATTTGACCGGGTGATGATAAAGGCTTGGATCAGGATCAGTGGTTTTTATGCAGAGGAATGTGAATGGTCAAGATGGAATTTGTCCCTCACATTTTTAGAGAGATAATACTGGGCCCCACGATGAGTGAGTTTGAGAAATGTATGGCCATACTATGATGGAAAGGAGTTTCCATTTCAATTGTTAGACTACTCAAGAATCGAGAAAGTAGTGGTCAAGAACAAGAAGTTGACATCATCCATGCCTCATCCTTGACCAAATTATCGTGTGACAAAAGGGACATGACATGGTTATACGATAGGTTGTATCGTATCATCGATCCCCATATGAATTGGGTAGTTGCAATGTCTTGCTAGAGGCCGCTTGCGACTTGTGGGCTGGTACAGTATTGGCCCACTGCCAATCTCATGTGGGCCTGCAGGGTCGCACACAAGAATAGCCCAACACGAGCAAAAGTGTCCAGATTCATTTAATTTTAGATATGTCTAAGATTTAATGAATACTGTATTTAATCTAGAATATATATATATTATTAAATTCGAAATTAATAATGATATTATTTATAGATAAAAATATTATTATATATAGTATTTAATTTATTTGATAAATTAAATAACTATAATAAATTGAGATATTATATCTCGATTTAATTTTCGAATAAAGATATAGTATCTCATATTTAATTAAATAAAAAGATATCATATCTCATATTTAATTTATAAAGATAAATTAAATATGTAGGCTTATAATTCGGATTAAATAAATATATTAGATTAGATCTATTTGATAGATTTAATTAATATATTATTTTAATTCAAATTCAAATTTCAAAATTGATTGGATTAATTTTGAATATTTTAATACAGCTTATTAGGGTTTTAGAAACCCTATAAAAGAGATTGATCTAGTTGTATTAAGTAAACAGATGAATTAGAAAAGCCGCGAGAAACCCTAGAGAGAAAAGAGAGAGACGTGAAAATATTGAAGGCGCTAGCACGCCGCCGTCGGTGTTGGAGGCTATTCATGTGGATACCGGTAGAGGGAGTAGATTCGAGAAGTCAGCTCTTGTTTGATCAAACGAGATGGCACCACGTTCGAGACGTACGATGTCCGAGACGCATGAGGTTCGAGACGCACACGAGATCGGATTTGACGAAACGCTCACGAGTTCGCATAGGTACGGTCTTTAACGAACCTTGATCTAAATGCGGTTGAGCGATCCTCGAATGAGATTCGTAAAAGTTTTTTTAGAATTTTAATTCCGCTGCGTGTCCGGATCCCAACAAGAGCTTCGATAGATTAGCGTGGTTTGGTTAACTGAATAACTTTGCATAGGGTGTTCATGTTGTAGCATTTGCGAGAGTAGTATAGTATGAATGCTATAGCATTGCGTATAGGCAGCTGAGGGAATGATATGCTTAGGAAGGATTCCGAGTTCAGTCTATCTTTTTACTGATATCTTCTTACGACTACGATCATTTAGTTATTTTCCTGTTTATTAGAATAGCTATCAAAACTCTCAAACCAATCAAAGTTATTTTCTTTTTAAGCACAACTAATTCTGCAATACGGTGTCATCATTTGGTATCCCAGTCTCTGTGGGACGATACTCTACTTACTCTTTATTACTTGTTCCATTGGTTCACTTGCCATCAAGGAAATCGACCCAACAATAATCTCTATAAATAGGAGATTACCTACCAGGTGCACATTCTCTATTCATCTATTCTAATATTCAATCTCACTGTGCACACACCCCACTCCTTTTGGCCGTCGCCATATACGTGTTGCACAGTGGTCATCAAACGCTCTGTGATATCTTCCTCATAGTTATCACTGAGTAATCCTCTTCTCTTTGGTGTTTAACCGATAGACATCCTAGAGAATACATTTGATCCAATATAAACTATTAACTAGTCCATTGAGGCTAGACACTTGTGTTCTACTACACAACAGAGGGTAATATCATGAGTATTTCTATTTGTTTTGTCTTTGGCTAAAAGAAGAAGAAAGATTTTTTGTTTTGTTTTGGGTTTAAATCTCAACAATTAAAGCTGCAGAGACACATAAACAAAATCATGAGTTCAAGTTAAAGCTTCCAACCATTGACAGAGACACATATTAACCAAAGAAACAAATGGCAACAGATTCGATTCGATATTAAGTCGGTTGAATTGGGCCACTCACAACCTTTATTTTCTCTGACTTTAATATATAGCTCCTGACTTTCTTCCTAGCTGTGTAAGATAAGCCATCCTCTGCAACTTTATTCTCAGATTTCCTTTTAAACTGATATACTCGTTGTATCATCAAAACCAGAACCTTCCTTCTTCAGAATTCAGATCCACATATCATATATAGCCCACAGAGTCCTTATATGTCTCATCAGTGCAATAAAAAGTGAAAGATTCTATGGTTTATAAAGAAGAAGGTGGGTTTCAGAGTTATGAGCCGAAATAGACAAATGGGTGTTGCAGAATTTTGTGTTGTTATCTTCATATGTCTCAGTTTTGTATCATCTTCATCCTCACTTCACAAGGCCCTCTCTTCAGGTATATTTCTAACTCATCTTCCCTTCATATTGTTATCATCTTACTCAACAAACTAAAGCAAAGCATCTCTGTTTTTTTCTTTTTGCCAACAAACTAAAACAAGGTATATGTATTTATATACCTGGGTTTGTAAGCGAGAGAGGATATTGTAGGAGTCTTAACCAACTAAATTTCGTAATTGTAGAATGATAATGTAAAGTTTGATTTGATAAAAATAGCGAGGTCTAAAAACTAGAAAGAATTTTGGGCATTTAATTTCTTGTACCACCCCAAGAACTCAAGTGTTCTTTTATCATTTGGAAGAAAAGTGAGTGGAAAATTGGGTGAATGACATTTTTTAAGTCTTGAAAAATAGTTACATGTTTTTTTAAAAAAAAAAATTGAGAAAAAATTGTAGGGAAAATTACATGCAGGTCCCAAGGAAAAGAAATAATTACAAAAAAGTCTCTTGAAATCACCAAATTACACAGAAGTCCCAAGGGACTTTTTTGATATTATTTGTATTAACAACAGAAAAAAAAGCATAGATTTACATCAGGAAATGCTATATTTACAACAAAATTTAAAATCTGACCATTTACAACAGAAAAAACCATATTTACAACAACATTTAAAAACCTGGATTTTTTTCCATACAAATAATTACAAAAAAAGTTCCTTGGGACTTATGTGTAATTTGGTGATTTCAAGGGACTTTTTTGTAATTATTTTTGTTCCTTGGGACCTACACGTAATTTTCCCAAAATTGTAAATATGGATTCCAACCGTTATAAATTAAATATTTAGTTGCTATGAGTTAATTCTAATAATTTGTAAATGAAAATCACCAATTGGCAGGTGAAAAAAAAAATCGTTCTTAATGAAAAAAAAATTAGGTTCTTTTTGGTTCAAAGTACCAAATAAACTCAATGGAACAGTACAAGTTTGTTTACAAGTTGGATCAGTGGGTAATTATTTTCCAGACATACAATATTTAGTTATTCATTATTTTCACTTAACGTGTGGCTTTTTAAAAGGCGACTTGATTATTATTATGATATTGGTCAAAGAATATGATGTGTAGTTATGAAAAGAGATTATATGCTTGGATTTATAATGGAGGTTGTTCGGTGGCAAACTTTGAATATGTGCTGTTTGTCTCTTTACCTTTCCACGTCTTATTTTCTTTCTAGATGTTTCAGATATTACCTAAATTTATATTCCTCGTATCTATAACTTTGTCCAAAGTTATAAAAAAAAATAAAAAAAAATAAAAAAATAATAATAATAATAATAATAATATCTTAGACCCATTATATGTTGTGCTTTGTTTTTACGATGCTTATGGTTGGATTTGGTTAAGATGTTTAACAAAAGTCGAGGAAGCCGATGATATTGTGGTATACAACAATAATAACAAAGTCTTATCTCATTATATGAGGTCGGCTATATGGATCACACGATGTCATTGTGCTCTATTGAAAGCCAAATCTTTAGACATTATTAATTAATAGATCACATTCTATAACCTCATTGAGGGCTTGGGTCTTCTTCTACTTTCTTTTAGAGGGCCACATACTGCTTGATCAACCCTCCTCACTAGCACACCCAATGGCTATCTTTGGACGTGTCCGAACCATCTCAAACAATTTTATACTATTTTCTCCTTTGTTGGTGCTACTCCAACTTATTTACATATATGATCATTATAAATCTTGTCTTTTCTTGTTTGACTATACATCTATCTCAGTATCCTCACTTTAGCTACTCTCACTTTATGTTAATGTTGTCCCTTTAAAACCTAACATTCACTACCATATAGCATTGCTGGTTTTATAGTAGTGCGATAAAACTTCCATTTTGAACTTTACAATCACAAATAACCACCGTAGATGTTCTCCATTTATTCCACCTTACATCTTCATCAATTTCACTATTTTGTTGTATAATTGATCACAAATATCTAAACTTTGACACTTGTTAAATGACTTGTTCTCCCAATTTAACCTCCACATTATTTTTTCACTCGTTTCTTGTCAAACTTGCAGTGCATATATTTTGTTTTGCTTGTACTTAGACAAAAACCCTTTGACTTCAAAGTCCTTCTCCATATCTCAAGTTTAAAATTAATCCCATCCATTAATTCAATCAGCAAAAAGCATGCACTTAAAGAAATAGTGTTGTAGTGGTAAGAAAATTTTTTCCAACAAGTGAAAGGACGTATTTGTAACTTGAAACTGTTAGTTTATATCCCATTAGATGAAAATAAAAATAAAAATAAAAGTAGAGAAAAAGCTGTCATTTTAAGAAATTTTAATTATAATCCTAATGTCATCCATACTAGCTCAAAACATATTTACATGCTAATTGAACTTTTGAAAATACAGAGGTTAGTGAAATAAAAAAAGAAAAGAAAAGAAAATTAATAAATGAATTTATAACGAAAAATAACTGTAACTTCTAAAACTGCCCTTTTAAATGTTATATGCTAGATCCTAGGTCTTTTTGCATTTAATAATTTTCATTCTTCTCATTTCTTATTAGTATAATATGTAGATACATTCCTCGCTTTTTTCATCCCTTTATATACTAAACATTAGTTTTCTAAACGCATTTTTATTCCATTTCCAACTTTTCCACAATTTCCGTCGTTCCTTTCAAAATATTTTCCAAGTTACTTCTTAATCTAATTCACCAAAATGAGGCCTTTTCAATTTATAAATTTAATAATTTTTCTCACTGATTTTTATTGGACAGATCTGATGGAGGAAAGTAAATCTAAAGAAGGCAAAGGTCTACATGCATATGTAGCTAAAGGTGGAGGCTCTGGGGGTCACACATCGCCCCACAATGGCGGAAATGGCGGTGAAGGCGGTGAGTCAAGACCCACGCAAGGAGGTGCCGCGGTTATTCCAGTGTATGTCGCTGGCGCTGCAAATGGCCACCACAACCCGAGCCACCACGGCAGCAACAACGGCAGCCTTAATAGAATTGAATTTCCCACTTTGCTTATTATCACCTTCCTTTATACTCTTCTTCATCTATGTTTGTTCATATAGAAAGTGACCGGTACATTTTAGAATGTCATCGGATCACATCATTTTAGGGAAAATTACATGCCGGTCCCAAGGAACGAAAAAAATTACAAAAAAGTCCCTTGAAATCATCAAATTACACAAAAGTCTCAAGGGACTTTTTTGATATTATTTATATGGAAATAAAATCCAGGTTTTTAAATATTGTTGTAAATATATGCATTTCCTGTTGTAAATGGCCAGGGACTTTTTTGATATTATTTGTATGGAAATAAAATTCAGGTTTTTAAATGTTGTTGTTAATACATGCATTTCCTGTTGTAAATACATGCATTCACTAGTGCAAAAAGGGCTTTAAGACCGCCTCATTTAGACCGGACATTCGTCGCAACGGTCTTAAAGCTATGACCAGTGGCAGTTTTGTAAATATAAAGAACTTCTTATGTATGACCGGTGGCAGTTTTGTAAATATAAATAACTTCTTGGACCGGATCCTTTATTAATAGGTCTTAAATATATTATTCGACCGCTTAAAAACCAACCGGTCTTAAAAATGTAATTAAAATTTATATTATTTTATAGAGAAATCTCGTACAAGCCCGAACTTATATTTTCTGCGACCAAAATAATCAGGAAAAAATTAAATATAAAAGTTAAAACTTTTAATACCGGACATATATAAACACGGTCTTAAATTTTATACTTTTAAGACCGGACTTAAAGTATGGCCGGTACAAACAATTGAAAAAAATTATTCAAAAATTTTATTACCTTTAAGACCGGCTTTTAATAATGGACGGTCCTAAATTTTGACATTTAAGACCGGCCTTTTAATTCGTCCGGTATGGAAACTAAAGCGCCAAATATTCGCGCGACATTGCCGTAAGAGTTACGACTGATACGTTGATCTCTGAACTCTCAAACCCATGTTCTTGTTGTGAAACCCCTCTTCCTGTTGCATTACTTCTCTTCCTCGCCCACCACTACCATCCTCTATTACTCTCTCACTTTCTCAGGCGTTCCTCTTTCGCACCACCACTCTCGGCCTGCTTTCCATTCTCGAAAATGAACGGAGAAAACGGTTCTTCTGCTATTCCTTCAACGCCAGTTACTGGTGCGACTGGTGTGAGTCAGAACAAACCCTCTTCATCTAACAATGAGCCTCGTAACCGCCCTGCACGCCGTGGTAGAAGTGGTACACGAATGAAAGACGTAACCGTAAGTCGGTCCTCTGGGTCAAAGATCAAGATTCAGTTTGATGAAAAGTTGGCTCCTTTCGGTCCTAAAAAACAAAAATATAATAGTTATGTCGGCTATCTAGCACGCAGCAAGGCTAGCATCTTGACAGATGAGTGGAAAAATTTCGATCGTGACACAGTAAAGGATCCTATTTGGGACACTATCAAGCTCACATACACTGTCCCTGATTCCAAGAAGTTGAAAGACAAGACATTGTCTTATTGTGCTGATCGGTGGAGGAAGTTTAAGACCTTTCTAGCCAACACATATATTTTTGCCGATGTTAGGCTCGACCATAATCCTTGGGACAAGTACACATTTATTGATGAACAAACTTGGCAACAATTTGTTCAGATGCGGACTACTCCTGAAGCTTTGGTGAGTTTATATTTAGTTTTGTTTTCCCTCTTTTGTTTGCTTATTAACTTATGCGGATATGTGAATGTTATTGTACGTGTTATTGTATGTAATAGAAGTATATATTTCCTTCCTTTGTCCTGTATAAGAGGAGCATGTCTTAGTTGTATGCAAGTCTGATATGTAAACCGTGCAAAGGTAAAATACTAAGTAGGTAATTAGGGAAATAATAATGGCATAAGAGTCAAACCATTATTAGAGTCTTAGCTAGTTCTTTTGTAGTAGGTAGTGGTTAGACATTGCTATTAGTTAGTTAGTATGGTAACTGTGTAAAGATTTCGTTGCATTTCTGCAACTCCCTTTCCTCTGTTTCTCCCAATTTCTTCTACCATTCTACATCTTTCTTAAATAAAATGTTGAAACTTGATGAAGTGAATTTGACTAATGTTTGACCTTCATATGAAGCAGAAGTTCTCTAATTTATGTTAGACATCAATGGCTAGAATTCTTAATTAATAGTTTTTTTTTCAATTCGATTCACGAAAAAAGGGAACAAGCACGGGAGATAGGGAGAAAGAATGATTGCCCGCATAAGGCTTCTCGTGGCGGATATGAAATGGCCGAAAAAGAATTGATGGCGGCCAAGCGGAAGAGATTGGATGATGAAGCTGAATCCAATCCTTTTGCGATAGTTGATCAGCCATCTCCTATACATCGCGAGGAGTTGTGGTTGCATATTCGGTAAAAGCCAAGCGGCGCCTACACTAGTGAACAAACTCGTGTAGTTGCTGAAAGAATTGTAAGTAACGTTATTGTTATTTTTGTAGTTACTAAACATGTTTCATTACTAAGCTTCTTGTTATCCGTATCTTACAGGAAGATCTTAAAAAGAAAGAAGAAGAGGGATCTTTTGTGTCGGACGGGAGGAATGACGTTCTGACCGTTGTGACCGGAAAACCGGATCACGCGGGCGTGTAAGGGGGTTGGAGGACGGGTAGGCACGAAGGAATACTTTGGTAAATCCAAACGCCACAAACAAAGTATGGTTACCGGGAGGAGATGGAGCAGACGCGGCCAAATTAAGTGAGGAAGCGGCTAAAGAAGCAATGTTTCAATCTCAGATGAGCCAGATGAAGGAGGAAATGAATCAGATGAGGCTGCTTTTGAGCTCTCGTCCAGATAGCAGTGTTCCCGTCACACATTCACCTGTACCTATGCAGCCAAGCACTAAAGGGAGCTGCATTGTTGGACAGTCAGAGCAACTTTGTGAATTGTCTGTGGAGGATGGTGATAGTCATAGACGATTCGTTGCAAAAGGGACTCGTCCACAACTTGGGATCAACCGTACACCACCAACAAATGGGCGATGATGAAGTCGAGTGACGGTTGAAAAGGTGATCGTTGATGCACCTCTCCCTCTCCCAACCGATGAGTGAAGGTTGTGAGTGATGTCATTGGAACCTTCATCTCGTAGCCAGTGAAGCTTGTACATGTCTCTACTCTTCCTGAAGCTTCATCCCCTCCTCCTCAAGTTCCATCCCCTCCTTAAGCTGCATCCCCTCATCCTCAAGTTCCATCTCCTCAAGTTTCATCCCCTCCTCAAGCTGCATCCCCTCCTCCTCAAGTTCCATCCCCTACTGCTCATTTGACTGCCAAAGAAAAAATATCTGATTTGGTAAACAACGGATATTTTAAAGATAAATCATGGCCTGTCAATGAAGTAGTAGGCCTCCCTCATCCTCAAGATGTTTACGTTGACTGCGTAGATGTAATGTCCCCGCCGGTTCTGGACGAAGCTTTCATCGCAATTGTTCAAATGTTTATGAAGTAAGTATCTTCTTCTATGAGTACATAATTTAAATGCATCGTTTAGACACACATACATATATATACTAATTCCCTGATCGATGTCATTATTGTAGGTTCTTGCATCAAGAATTGGTTGAACAGGGCAGAATCAATAATTTTGGATTCTTGTGCCCTGTCTATGCAAGTACAACAGCCATGGAGTTGAGATAAGAATACATGTCAAAGAGGGTGTGTGAAGTGATAAGAAAGGTTTACGTGTTTCCATACTTCCACGGTATATACATATCACAATTCTTGTATGCAATTAACTTAATATAATTACGCTACATATAATACTTTTGCGCGTGAATTTTCAGCCGCCCTTTGGCGATTGGTCCTCATGTGCATGGAGGATCATAAAGTTATCTTCTTATGCTCCACTCACAGTCAGCCAGGGACTACATTGTCGGAGAGCGTCAACAAGTAAGCATGTCATTTTGATTCTCTTGTCTGAAATCTCTACTGTGAATTTTTAGTGAACATTATTGATAAATTTGTGATTTTGATCACAGTGCCATGAGGACCTTCCAAATCGAGGTAAACAAAAAGCGTAGGTCTCAAGCCACTAATCCTAAATGCTTCAAACCACAGGTTAGTACATATTTCGACACTGGCATCACTGCCTTGTGAACTTGGTCATTTTTCCTAAATGCTAGCTCTTATATATATTTCTTGTTCGTTTTAGACCCATCGACAACCAACGGCATCCAACTTATGTGGCATGTACGTCTTGAAACACATGTATGATGTTATCACGGGAGGAACGACAAAATTAACTGCAAAGGTAAATGTATTTAATTGATGTTACATATTATATATGGCTTAATTCAGTTTGTGGCATAATGTTACATATGAAATATGCATGCAAGTTAATTCAGTCTCTGTATTTGATGTTATAGAGGTTTGCCGGACCTGCTCCCTTTCCTGATTATGAAGTGGAGCACATACGCAAAGTGTTTTGTGAATATATGTATGACCTAATTAGGTCCTAAATTCATTTGTAAAATACGCACAATGTGTAATTCAATAATATATTTGTATATATTTTCGAAGAAATTCGTTCATTCATTCTGGCTATTTTTGTGCTTGAAATTTTGAGGTACATGATGTTGTAAATGAGAAAAAAAAAAGAGTATCCTAAAGTCCCTTGCTAAAAGTCGTCGTTTATTTTTTAAAAAAATATGGCTAGACTTTTAAGACCGAACGTATTTATTTTCCCGGTCTTATAAGACTTTAGAAAATATTCTACACGCCGTTGGACCGCATATTTATGATATGACCGGTCCTAAAAGTCTGATGTCTATACTTTAAGACCGCAAATTTGTTAAATAGCCGCTCCTAAAAGTCCATCTTCTTCGTTTATTTACAAAAATTTCGCAAGACCTTTAGGACCCCTTATTGATTAGAACACTGGTCCTAAAAGTCTTCTAAAAATTCGCTAGTCTTTTAGGACCGAACTTTTATGTTATGGCCGGTTGTACAAGTCTACGTTTAACTAACTAAAAAACTATGTCTAGACTTTTAGGACCGCACTTTTATTAAAACTCCGGTCCTAAAAGTCTTCTAAAAATTCGCTAGACTTTTAGGACCATATGTTTATGTTATGACCGGTCCTAAAAGTCTACGTTTAATTAAAAAATATGCCTAGAATTTTAGGACCGTTGTGTTGTTATTTGTCCGCTCCTAAAAGTTTAGTCAAAAATATTTTTTAAAAATATGGCTTAACCTTTACGAATGTGAATTTGTAAGCTTTTAATAGTTTTTGACTGATTCGACCAAAAAAAAATAATTTGTTTTCAGACAAATTTTTTGGGTTTATGACAACCGAGGTTCTGGCTTTCTGCTCAAGCTAGGACCCTCCTTGTCGTCGATGTTACCTCTCTTGATGTTGAGCAGCATTATCGGTTTCCCTTTTGGTTGTCTCTTTTCTTTTTGTCGGAAAGATAAGAAGATACTGAAAGGAAACTGACAATATTCAACTCAGGTAGAGGTAACACCGACTACAACGGCGGTCCAACCTTGAGAAGAATAGTCACTTTGTTCGTTTTTATTCGAATAAGGATAACAACCTTTTTTTGTTTTTTTGTATGTTCTTAACTGTATTCTACAAATTTTTATTGTTGATTTACACGAGGACAATGTTTTGTTTGTTTCCTTTTTGTAGGAAAAAGAAAGAAGACAATAAAAAAACATGGCGATCGAATATGGAAACAACAATTTTTTTATTATATTTTTTTTTGCCCGTGAGGAGCGGCGGCGACAACTACGAGACAAAAAAAAATAGGAAAAAAAAAACATCTACTCCCCCCATCGTTGTCGGAGGGAGGGAGTCGATGGAGAGGTCGGAGATGTCGTCATCGAATGACGGTACTCAACGTCATGGGCGTCGAGTGCGCACGCGGCTTGGCGTTGACGGCGTGATAGACCTGAAACAACTGGCCTTGGCGTCGGTCTATATGAGTGAGGCGGGCCAGAATGTGCTGAATCATCTGGTAGATTGTCGGTTCCGGTGGAAACGGAGGAGGAGGACCTTGTGGTGGTGGAGGACCTGGTGGTGGTAGAGCAGCCATTACTGTGGATGTTTCAGAAGTGATGGAGAAGAATGTGAAGGAAGTAAAGTAACATCGGGTTTAAATAGAGAACCCTGCCTGACCAATGTGAAACGCCGAAAACAATAACGAGGAGACGCATAGTTACGTTCGTCAGAATACGAAGAGACGCCTAGTTGGGAAGTTTTTCTGGAAGTCCCATAGACTCTGAATCATTCATTTGAACAGAGTGTAAGGATACGACTATGAATCATTAAAATTAAAACAAATAAATGAATTCTAGGACCGGATACAATGTAAAAGGTCGGTCTTAAAAGTGATTGAATTGATTAAAAATAATAATAGACTTTTAGGACCAGAGACACTATAAAAGACCGGTTCTAAAATCAATTGAATTGAAAAAAATAAGTAAATACTTTTAGGACCGGACATATTATAAAAGGCCGGTCTTAAAATCAATTGAATTGAAAAAAATAAATAATATAATTTTAGATTGCATATTTATTAACTCCTCAATCCTCTCTGTCTTTATTATATTAAACTCCTCATACCTCGTAACTCCACACTTCGTCGCTCTACGTGGCTCTCTGCCCCAACTGCTCAAACCATGGTTAGCTACAAGAGAACTGCTCGTAGGGGTACTCTTTCTCCTAATGCTCGTGCCTTCCTTAGATCATTATACGGTGCGCCTCCTCCAGCGAGAGTGCGTTCTATCGTGACAGAAGAATCTCGGGTCGTTGGACCCATTATTATATCGGATGATGAAGAGGTTGCCGCACCCTCCCGAAGATTCGGACCATGCGGAGGTTCCGCTTCCCCTCTCGAATCAGTTGGCCCCAGCGCGCCTACCGCTGACCCCTCTCCTCTTCCCTCTAATGATGCATTGCGTCTGATGCGAAGAAGACAGGAAATTGCTGATCTCGCCGATATCGCCAAGGCATTGGATGATAATAAGCTTTAGGATGTTTAGTTAGATTCTTGTAGTTTATAATGTTCGAGTTATTGTTTTTGTTTCTTTTTTCTTATTGTTTTTGTTTCTTTTTTTCTTGTGTACGTGCATATTCTCCAGTTATGTATGGAAGCGTAAGAACTAAGTTTGTGCATTTTTAATATTCATATTCTCCGAGTTTTCCTTTATTTATTTTATTAATTCAGTTCTGCTGCAAACCTATTTTTTTTAGTTTGGTTCATTAATAAACGAAGAGGTTTACGACTCGATGAGTATTTGACTTTTAGGTCCGGATGTTAATAAAACTCCGGTCTTAAAATTAAATCAATAATAAATTTTAGGACCGAGTATTCTTAATTGCCGGTCTTAAAAATGTATTAATAAAATTATATCTTTAGGACCGGACACTTTATAATTAACTGGTCTTATTAATAAAATTATATCTTTAGGACCGGACTCTTTATTAATAACCGGTCTTAATAAAATCCAAAATATAAATGTCTCTGTCGCGGGGAAAATTAAATTTCCCTCTCAGAACTTCTCTTGTCGCGCCGAGAGTTATTACTCAGGTTCTGTCTCCACATTTTGTGTGTCGCGTCGTCGTTGCTTCGCGCTGCTCTCTCGACAATCACTTTCTGGTTCCTTAGCTAAACGTCTATTGACCGAGCTTTACGAGGTGTTTCAGTTATATAACTTTATTATTTTCCTGCTTATGGTTTTGGGTTTTTCATGTGCGCTGCTCTCTCGATGAAATGTTCTTGTGGGTTTCTCTGTTGTTGATGAATATTGTATATTGAAGATTATATTTGTACTTTAGACCTACCGAACTGACCAACTAGTATTTTTAGGTAACTCTTGCTGTCTGCAACATCAACGTTCGTGGCCGGAGAAGAAAGACACAGCAAACCCATTTGAATTTATATTCTACAGGTGAGTCCACAAGACCTTCATGCGATGCATTTAATTTTCCTGTCATGCATTTATTTTGCTTCTTGGATTCATTGTGATACATTTATGACCAAAAGTGATACTTCGTTATGCATTTAATGGGCAAGTCTCTCCATAAAGAAAAAAAAGACATAACCGACATTTGAGCATATATATGCATTTGGATTATGTATGTCTTATTTTATATGCAAGTTTCAATTTTTTCAGATTATGTATGTTAAATCTTTCCGCATATATATAGGAATTCTTCTATGGATCACAGTTGGATAAATGTTTTATGGACGAGTGTTGAATATCAGAATGGGGTGCGGGAATTTATAGAATTTGCTAAACAAAATGCCCATGATGATAGTAGGAAGTTTTATTGCCCTTGTGTAGAATGTTTGAATGAGAGGCGACTAAGTCCTGAACGTATACACACACATTTAATTTGTGAAAGATTTTGTAAGACTTATACGGTATGGGTATGACATGGTGAAAAAATACCAAGGGGGTCTCAACATAGGGATGTGGCCTTTGATGATAATGACACAGATATGGATGATCGCATAGAGGACATTATTCGTGATGTAGGAGAAGAGGCTTTTCTTCAATCACATGCATATGGTAATATGTGCAGTGATGCAGAGACCCCGCTATACCCTAGCTGTAAAAAATACCAATTGTTGAACGCTGTATTGAAATTGGTAAGCTTGAAGGCACATCATGGATGGAGCGACAAGAGTTTTTCTGAAATGCTTGAGGCTTTTAAGGACATGCTTCCGGATGATAATGTGTTGCCGCAACAATACTATGATGCAAAGAAAATACTTTGCCCACTGGGGATGGAGTACAAAAAGATCCATGCATGCCCGAATGATTGCGTATTGTATAGAAAAGAGTTTGAAGAGAAGCAGAATTGTTCAATATGTGAAACCCCAAGGTACAAGTCAAATAAGGGGCCTACAAAAGTGTTGTGGTATCTTCCAATCATACCAAGGTTCAAGCGGTTGTTTGCGAATGAAAATGATGCAAAAAATTTGAGGTGGCATGCAGATGAGAGGATTTCTGATGGAAAGCTTCGACATCCGGCCGATTCTTCTCAATGGAAGAAAATCGATCACTTATTTCCAAACTTTGGCGAAGAACCTAGGAACCTTAGGCTTGCCCTTAGCACGGATGGCATGAATCCCTATGGGAGCCTTAGCAGCATACATAGTTCATGGCATGTGCTCCTAATTATTTACAACTTATCTCCTATGTTATGCATGAAACGAAAGTACATCATGTTGTCTATGTTGATTTCGGGACCAAAACAACCCGGAAATGACATTGATGTTTACCTTGAGCCCTTGATCGAAGACTTGAAGGAGTTGTGGGAAGAAGGTGTCGATGTTTTTGACTCTTTTAAGAAGGATGTGTTTAAATTGCGAGCCATGATATTCTGTACTATAAACGACTTCCCAGCGTATGAGAACTTGTCAGGGTATAGTGTAAAAGGCCATAAAGCATGTCCGGTTTGTGAAGAAGGCACACGCTACCATCAACTTCAACATGGAAGAAAGACGATTTATCTTGGACATAGGAGATTTCTTAGACAGGGCCACCCATATCGTCGATTAAAGAAAGCCTTTTTTGGTGGCCAGGAGTATGAAGATGCTCCGGTGGCATTGACTGGGGAGCAAGTTTATGAAAAGGTGAAAAATATCAGTGTCATCTTCGGTAAGACTGCAAAGAGTAGAAAAGAAACAAATATATGGAAAAAGAGATCTGTATTCTTCGATCTTCCATATTGGCGCAATCTTGATGTGAGACATTGTATTGATGTCATGCACGTGGAGAAAAACGTTTGTGATAGTATTGTTGGCACGCTTCTCAACATACAAGGTAGTTCCAAGGATGGTGTGAAGGCAAGATTGGATTTGCAAGCAATGGGAATACGCGAAGACTTACATCCAAGGGAATATGGTAATAGAACTTATTGTCCCCCGGCTTCTCATACTCTGTCTAAGGATGAGAAACGAAGTTTTTGTGAGTGTTTACGTGGCACAAAAGTTCCCTCGGGGTATTCCTCAAATTTTAAGAGGCATGTATCGATGAAGGACTTGAAATTAGTTGGCCAAAAGTCTCATGATTGTCATGTCTTGATGCAACAGCTACTCCCAGTATCTATTCGAGGCATCGCCGAATATGATCTTCGGGTCGTTTTGACTAGACTTTGTGTCTTCTTCAATGCGGTTTGTAGTAAAGTTTTTGAGATTGAAAAGTTAGATGAATTGGAGAATGAAGGATATCTTATCTTGTGCCACCTTGAGAAGCTTTTTGTTCCTACCTTTTTTGACATCATGGTTCATCTAATTGTTCATCTAGTGAGGGAGATAAAGTTGTGCGGACCTATCCATTTACGGTGAATGTACCCAATTGAAGATCTATGAAATTCCTAGAAGGGTACGTGAATAACGCATACCGGCCAGAAGCATCTATTGTTCAGAAATATGTTTATGAAGAAGCCATGGAATTTTGTCAAAATTATTTGGCCAAAGTAAAGACATATTGGGCTTCCAAAACGTCAGCATGCTGAAGGGGGTAGACGAGGGGCTTCGGTAAAGAGTATGGATCCTGATGAATTGTCACAAGTCTACTTATACATCTTGAATAATGTTGATGAAGTTCAAGCCAGCATAACTGCACATAAAGAAGCTGTAAGAAAAGAAAATCATCGAATGACTGAACAAAGGTTGATTAGGGAGCATAACAGAACATTTGCAAACTGGTTCAAACAAAAGGTCGAGGGAGAGGAATGTGTTTTACGAGACAATCAAATGGTTAGCACGTGGTCTTGAGGTTGATGTCATAAGTTGGAATTCGTATGTGATCAATGGTTATACATTTTACACGAAGTCCCTAGATGATAGGAGCACCGTCCAGAACAGTGGTGTTATGTTAGAGGATAAATCTATGCACTTCTCCAGTTCCAAAGACAAGAGGCCTTTATTGGTAGTCATGTCATATTATGGTGTTATTGAAGAGATTTGGGAGGTAGACTATGTTAAAATTAGATTTCCCATATTCAAATGTGTTAGTTCTCAATGTTTTGATGATAACAATGTTGATGTTTTTGATGAAGCTGTTAGCTTGCTCAAGCAGCCCCAGGATCTTGCCCAAACAACTTCAGGCTCTGGAAAGAAAGAAATGATAATGCTCAGTCATGCTCGAGCAACCCTCATGAAGCTTGCCCGAGCAACATCGAGCCAGAGTCAGACGCAGCATGATTCAACAATCATACTCGAGCAAGAAATATCTCTTGCCCGAGCAACATCGAGGCAGAAGCAAAAGATAGCTCATCAATGAATCATGCCCACAAAGAATTCTAGCATGCCCGAGCAACCTAGAGATAGAAGCGAAAGAAGGCCATCCAGAGAACCTTGCCCGAGCAAGAAGTGTTTCTTTCCCGAGCAACATCGAGACAGAAGCAAAGCTCAGCAAATTAGAAGATCTTGCCCGAGCAGCAAAGAAGGCCTGCTCGAGCACCATGCTTGAGCAAAGGCAAAACACTGCCCGAGCAACGTCTATCATCTCTCAAGCTCTCGCCTCTGTCTGAGTCTTGCCCGAGCAAGGAAATTTGTTTGCTCGAGCAACACCACCAAAACTCAGTATCTCCGCAAGCATGCTTTCTAGGTCGCTTCAAGCAGCGTGTTGGGCTCTCACTTCTCCGACTCTGTCTATGCCTTGCCCGAGCAAGAATATCACCATGCTCGAGCAACATCGAAGCAGAGCACTTCCAAGCCTTTGTAAAGGAGCTTGCCCGAGCATGATCTTACTCATGCTCGAGCACCATGCCCAAGCAAGCAAATTATCTTGCCCGAGCATCAACGAGCTAACCTGCATATTATCTACTTTATACAAAGAGTGCTCGAGCAGACATTGGCTGTTGCTCGAGCAAGGTACATCTGTTACTTAATCTTCGCTGCGCATCTTTTATATTCACTGTGTTATCTTCTTATAAAACCCATATGATACTCATTATATCACTTAAATTCTTTTAACCAAGTTGTTAATGAGTTGCAGAAAGTTTCCATATAGATTAACATCAAACAGAGAAAGTTTCGTGAAGATACAACGTGTGAAACCCAATTACGCCAAAATAAGCGCGAATGGTTAAATGCTTTCAACGGATACATTCCAACGGACAAATTCAAATCCTACAACTGTCTTCACTCTTCAACAACTATAAATACTTACAGGATTGAATTCATCAAGGACAGACAACTAGTGCATACAAAGATATAAGTTTGCAATTGTTGAAATTGTATTCTGATCATACGAATATTTCTAAGCTTCAGTATTCATCATTTTACTCTGTGAGAGAGTTTTACTACTTGATTTACAATTCGTTTAAAATCTCAAGATAGAGGTATCTTGAGTGTGGGTGTACGATTACAACTTGTAAGGGGGAGTGAGTCCAGAGTGAGAGGATCATCCTTCATTTTACAGAGTGTGTAATTGTTGTTGTAAGATAGTGGAAATCCCAGAGTGTCTAGAGACTAGATGTAGGTCAAAGAGTTGGACCGAACCAGGATAATTTCTCTGTGCCTATTACTTATACTTCTTCTCTGCTTTCATCGTTTACCTATCACACAGCGAAAAGATTATTGAGATCACCTATTCACCCCCCTCTAGGTGATATTCCACCTTCAAAATGCAAGTGGGTTAATGTCAATAATGGTGTTCAGATCGATCGGCTAGGATTTACATTAGTCGATGTCAATGGTAGAAGTTTTGGAGATGAACCTTTTATTATGCCAGACCAGGCGAAACAAGTGTTCTATATCACCGATCAAGAAAATAAAATGTGGTCTATAGCTCTCTAAGGAAAAAGGGTCATTGATATTGATGAGGAAAGTCATTCAAATTATGGTCTTCCTGAGAGTACTCCTTTTTCAAGGGGTCTACCGGACATGAATGAAGAAGATGAAGCGGATAATGAACCCAAAGATAAGAAATGATCCTCAAGAAGGGATATGGGAGGATATCGCTTTATAAAAGAGTCAATTCATAAGGTAATATTCATATGCAAAATTCTTTGAAAACTTTAAGGTTTTAGCTATAATTATATTCCTTTTATGTTCTTAAACAATGTCACTGACTATGAAGATTGTTCTTGTTTTATTTTTGTGGCAGGATCGGATCCAAAGGGGCATGTTATAAAAGAGGATGTTACGTTGTTGGGTGGGAATCAGATAAAGGCATGGTGAATATTACATTGGGCATGTATGTTGTATTTGTAACTTATTGTGTATTTGCATTGTAAGTAAGTTATGATATTGATGTATAAATTAATTTAGCTGTTGTGTAGTCATAGTATAATCATTAATTAACAAGCCACGTAACTCATGGTGAATAATATTTGTATTCTTTTTCCCAATTCAATTTATTCATAATTGTTCATAGCTTGTATTTAAAGTATCGACTTTTATGTGCTGGATTGGGTGGTGGATTTGTGAAATATATGATCAGGAAGAACAAAACAGGGAAAAAATTCAGGAAAATTTAGACCGGTAATAAGTAGGCCGGTCTTAAATGTTCAACTGTTAAGACCAGATTTACTAATATATCCGGTCTTAAAGGTCATGTGACATATTTGATATTAAGCCGGTCTTAAAAGTTTGTCTTTCAAGACCGTTGTATTTATAAGTCCGGTCTAAAAAATAAATTTTTAAGACCGGATGAATTTACCGTCAAGTCTTGAAAGTCAGTCTTTTAAGATCGCGTATAATTAGTCGTCAGGTCTTAGAGCCACTATTTTTCAGACCGGAGTTATATTTTCCGGTCTTATAATTTTGATCTTTTAAGAGCAGCCGGGTTTTTGCCCGGTCTTAAAAGTTGAGTTTTAGGACCGAACAAAAAATATTTCAGCTTTATCTAGTACGACTTTTAAGACCTACTTTTTTAAATGTCCGGTCTAAAAGAATTTCTTTAAGACCGGTTCGAGTCCGGTCTTAAATGTGGACTTTTAATACCGGCTGGAACAAGACCGGTTGCGGGTCCAGTCTTACGATGCCTCTTTTGTCCGGTCTTAAAGCCCTTTTTTGCACTAGTAATTTTCTGTTGTAAATGACCTCTCTATGTTCAAAATCCAGGTATGTAAATGTTGTTGTAAATACATGCATTTTCTGTTGTAAATGGTCAGGTGTTTAAATGTTGTTGTAAATATATGCATTTCCTGTTGTTAATACAAATAATATCAAAAAAGTCCTTGGGGACTTCTGTGTAATTTTGTGATTTCAAGGGACTTTTTTGTAATTTGTTTTGTTCCTTGGGACCTGTGCTTAATTTTCCCATCATTTTAAATGCCACGTCAAGTCTCTTCATAACATCAGCAGCCCAGGTACACCCATTTTATTCTGTTGACTTTAAAAAAACATAGGATCTTAAAATCTTAGATTGCTTATGACCGTACAGTATAAAAAATACTCCATCCCCTTCTAATTATAAGACCTAGTTGACTTTTTTGGAGAGATTAAGAAAACTAATTAAATTAGCTTAGAGTATTTTTATTTTTAGTTTTTACTTCAAACTAAATAGTTTGACTAATAAACTAATATATAATTTAAGAAAACACAACATATGAAATGATTAAGTAATTTATTTAGCTTCCTTAATCTCTTAAAAAAAAGTTAACTAGATTTTATAATTATGACTGGAGGTACTATTTAATTTGGCAATGTAAGAATTGTATATGAAACACTTCCCCTAGTGGTTGGTTTGCTCCCTTTTCTTCTAGTTCATGGTGTTCGTTGCTTTGGCCTTCTATGTCTGTGTTTTAAATATCCTTAGGGAAACAGATGTCCGTGGAGCTTCAACTCATACGTACTGGTATGGTTGGAGCAGTGTTTCTCTTATCTTGATCCATATGCTCGTGGTGGTCTTCTTTTTCCTTCGCGTGTTCGTGCAGAACTGGGCAGTATTGATGGTTACTTGGATGTTTGCTTGTGCGTTGGACCTCTAAGCTACAATAATCTTTATTTTAATAATTTCTTTATTGTCTATCTTATTCCCTATCTCCTCATGAATAGGAGTACTTTTGAGAAGAATGTTACAATGATTGCAAATTTATTGTCTTTAACCTTTTTTATCTACGTTATTAAGTTGTATGTTTCTAAATTATTTAAAAGAAGTTAACACTACTACAAAAAACCTAAAAAAACGTCCTAAATAAGACTCAATTAACGTTCTTTTTCATAAAGACGTCTAGATGGTGGATGTCAAAAGTTTTGACTTTTGGCGTCCTACAAAAAAATCATGATGCCTTATATATGGCGTCCTAAATTTTATTCAGGACGCCATAGATCCTTTAAAAAAAAAACCAAATATGGCGCCATGTTTGGGAGGAGCAACCTCAAAAGACGAAGGAACAATGGTAAGCATGGAAAAAACCAAGCAAATCAGTCGATAGCATATTCAAAAGTCATTAATAGTTCCAACCAAATAAAAAAAGATCTACAATCATATATTCAAAATCAAATTTTACAAGAATATACATCTGTCGATAGCACATTCCAAATGTCATTAGCAAATTCAACCAAAAAAAAAGATCTAGATTCATAATCAATTCAAATTTTAGATTCATTTAAACCTCCATCGGAATAAGAGATCGACGTCGATCTGCAACCTAGATCTGTCAAAGATTCATTCTCAACCCAGATCTGTCGATCTACAACCCAGAGACCGACGTACCTAAATCCGGTTGTGTTTTGCTGTCGGCACCCACCAGCTATTGCCGGAGGAAGAGAACGACGTACCTGAAGATTGCTGGTGGGCCGTCGTAAGGGAGTGAGAGGGGGTCGAGGCCGTCGTCGTTGCTGGGGCTCGCCATCACCGTTGCTGTACCTCATGCGTCGGATGCTGGAGCACACAAACGAGCATGGGAGATGCGGACAATGGAGGGAGATGCACATGCTGGAGAAAGGCGAAGTTTTTTTTGGGCAATAAAATGAGGAGGTGGAGCACGTGGAAAGAGGAATAAAGTCTCATTTAATTTCAACCTGAAAATGACGCTGCGCCTCACATGATCTATCAACTTTTTGGCGTCCTGGTTATTAATTCCGGACTCCAAAAATATTTCTTTTGTAGGACGCTAAAAATATTCTTTTAGCGTCCTAAACACAATTTAGAACGCCAAAGAAAATTTATGGCGCAAATTTTTTTTCCCAAATTTTGTAAATTGCGCCAAAAATACTGATTTTGGCGTCCTGAAATACTTTTAAGACGCGAAAAATGCTGATTTTTGCGTCCTAAACCACTTTAAGGACGCCAAAAATTAAATTTTAGACGTCCTAAAGTATATTTAGGACGTCAAAAAAAAAATTAGACGTCCTAAATTAACTCTTAGGACATCTAAAGTCTTAAAGTTGAGTAAATAATTACGACAATGCCATCGTCATCACTTTTTACTTCCTTTTTTAAAAAAATGACGTCTTTTAGAGTAGTTATATCCATATTTTGTAGTAGTGTAAAACCCCTTAAACTTTAAGGTGGTTATATATAATCTTCTTGACGTTTTAAAGTTTAAACTTAACCTCCCTAATCTTTTTTTAATTTATTTATTGTGAACACTTTACCATTAACTTAACATTATCTTTTGACTGAGATTGCCACATCAAATTAATAGAAGACACCTCACATCTTATATGTCATCCCACATTGCATACTATGTGTTCTGTTGTAGAACACAGATGTCCAGCCAAGTGGGCTAGTAAGTCGATATTGGATCGATAGGCTCTACCTGAATATCTACTAGAGAGATAATCAGGAAAGCTTGGAATCACTGTACACAGACTAGGCTTTCGCCAAAGAGGTGGGGTGTGTGCACAGTGTCACAGTATGTAAATAGTTTAGAGTTAGAACGTGTGCACCTTAGGGTTTGACCTCTATATTTATAGAGTGTACCTTAGGTTGAGTTTCATGGGCCTCATGTGATCTATGGCCTGAGTATCATAACTGCTATATCATATCTTGAGATCTTCCCTGATTATGGGTGAGTTAGGATCCCCCTCCATCGTAAATAGATCCTGATTCGCATTATATTCAATGTTGGGCTGTCCCGCTATTGGGCCTAATATAGGTCCGTAACAGTTGCCCCCCAGCCCGGTAGTTCAAGCTTTTGATCTGCCGGATGTGTTTTGTCCCCAAACATGTTATCCAGACTATGTTACCGTGGACCTCATCATTTTGCTATCTATCGTACATCGTCGAGTTGGGTTTTGTCAACCCCGGCCACCAAAGTCATTTGCTCACAGATCCGAGGTAATGTCTCAAACATCCGAGGTAATAGTCATTTGCTCAAAGATCCAAGGTAATGTCTCAAAGATCTAAGGTAATATCAAGGAGTTTGCTTGATTTCGAGGTCGGTGGTCCTTCTGCGATCGCCATCATAACCAATTGACACCTGGCTACCTTGGATTCGCAAAGGGTTTCAATCGCCTAGCCTAGCTGTTACACCCCTACCGGCCTCGCCCTTTCGGGTGGTGGGTTAGAGGAATTCCTTTTATTGATTATCTTTCCTTCATTATTATGTCCACTTAACATGCATCAGAGTTAGCGCAACAGAGCATTTAATTGGTTTAGACAATCTACTGTACTGGTAAAAGTAAAATAAATAGAAAGTAAAAGTCCCCGAAGGGTTAAGGGTACAGTCATCCAAATATAAATACCAAAATATAAGTACAGTCATCCCCAAAAATATAATACAAAACATAATAGGGCATCCCCTATTCTTCAACTACAATGATAAGCCCTATCTTTTCAAAAAGGTTCTTCCTCTTCAGGCATGTACCCTGTAGCTACAGAAATGTCTGGAGTCCAATAATGGCCCCCAGAGTAACCATCAATACTCATGCACTAAATGTGTAAGGTGTATGCATGCTACCATGTATGTATGCAAACACTGATAACATGCCAAATACACCGCATATGCATCCAGAAACATACACCATAAACGACTACCATGCACCGTCGGGCGACCCTACCAAGGCAAGCCCCAGAATTACCGGTGTCACAAAAGCATAAACATATACAATAACACGTCTTCGCACCGTCGGGCCGCCTTACCAAGACAAGCCCCGGAATTATCGGAATCACAAACTCGTTTTTGTTGAGTCACCACATTGGCAGACCCCGGCGGGCACCCTCAGCGCTAGGGACACGATCACAAACATGTTATGTATGCATATTTGGCAAAACAATACAAAAACACACATATGGCAAGCAACACATACATCAAGACACATAAAAGTGTCTGAGTAAAGTGGTTACTACCTGGTGGGGTATGTGCCGTCTTAAATTTTAATATACCCTCTTGCTCTCCCAAGTATGATTTAACCCTAAATAACACCAAAAGATCTTATTTTATCATTTTTCAAAAATACCCTTGCATTTTCTATTAAATCCGAGCCTCACAAAAGTTTCCAGAAAAATCCAGTGAGTCTGGTCCAACTTCCACGATCTATAATAAATTCCAAAAATATCATATTTGCATGAAACCAGTGCCATTTGAACCATTGAAAATTATATTTTTCATGAAAAATAATCCCGGAGACCAAAAGTATACATATTATTGAACGTGGCCCAATTGCCACACTCTGGTCAGAATTACTCTGTTGTCTTTTGAACCAACTTTAACAATTTTTATCTCTTAGAATAAATATCCAAATAACACAAAAGTATACATCAAGGTGAACCTTATGATATCTAATTTATCCTTGTAAAATGTCAGCTCAATCCAAGTTCATTTACTATTTTTAAAACTCAGAAGAACGTTCGCTGCCCAGAAAACCCAGATTTGGCAGCAAGCTTGATTCTTAGGCTTTTCGGTGTTTCTGAGTTCGGAAACTTAAACCATGACTATACCCCCCTACAAGACCAAGTTCCAGAACCATTTGAGACCTTAAAAATGTAAAAATCCAACCATAACACCAAGCCCCTAACCCATGGACGAAAATACCATAGCAAGAACTCAAGAAGATGAGATTTTCGGGGTTTCCTGAGATTTGAGAATCGTTGGATGTTCTTGATGGCTTGAACCTTGAGCTTGGCTATGGTGGCTTGCTGGTCCTTCTCCCTCACTTCTGCAGATTTTGCCCCTTTAGGGTGAAAATGAAGAGTCAAGTTGCCTATTTAATGAGGGGTAAACTTGGTCCAGTAATTTAGAATTAATAGGTGTAAATTTCTATCCAGTTGTATCTGACTTTTTGACTTCTTCTCCAAGTTTTTCCAGAGAATTCCAAGGGCTTTTAGGCAGCTTCCATGTGGCGCATCCCCTTTTAAAGTGGGCATATTTTATTTTTCTTTTGGAGCAAATTACCTGTTTTGGCCCGGAATTTTTGTAAATTACCAATTGTGGCTCGGAACTCATTAACTATTCTTGACTTTTTCCCCAATTTTTCTAGACTCTTCCTAGGGCTAGGTGGTGCCTCCTAGACCCCACAAATCAGATTTCATGATTTTATTTTATTTTTCCCAATTTATTTGATTTATTCCCCTTTTTCTAACAAGTGGGTCACGCGCTTGACTTTTGGACTGATTTTCTCTTTCATTTTCTTCAAGCTTATCTTTTAATCATTATGGGGGCTAGGTGGCACCACTTTGGGCCCACCAAGTCTGCCATCCAACTTTTCCACTGACTTTTCACTTTATCCGGTCCAATCTCCTTCCACCGGTTCATGTGGGTCCCGCTGGTCAACAAGTTGTTTCCCTTTGTACTTTTCTTCAACTTTCCAGATATTCTCCCTTGAATAGACACTCACATGTGGCGCCTTCTTAACTTCCCAAAGTGGCCCCACACTTGTCCCATTTAGTCCAAAAGAAGCCCCTAACTGATCCGTATCGGTCTCTTTTCTACCGGTCAATCGCCTGCGGGACCCGCATTTTGTGTTTGGGCCTGAGTACAAATAAAATCATCTGATTTTTCCTTCTCTCTCCTGGGTAGACAAAATTTATGACTTAAGGGGTAAGGAATTGACTTTTCTACCCCTGTAATCATTACTTACTTTTTGTTTTTCAACCTCGTAGTGACACGTGTCCTTTATAGTGATTACACTGACTCCTTATCTTCAAAATCGCAGGGCATCCCTGACTGCCTTGAAAATGTTGTATACTCACTTATACGGGCATATTTTCACTCAAATAATTGTCTTATACCTTAGGACATAGTTAGGGGGCATCTTTTCCAACCAAATTTATACCATATGGCTCTTCTGTGCCCCTTTTCCACTGGCACTTTAATTCCACGGTTTATCCACATTAGGTCCACTGACCTGTATAGCCATGTTACTCAGTCCCTGAGAGGCTTCCTATCTCTTGTCATTCTTGGGACTCTTCCCGAACTAGGCTTAGTCGTCTGCCTACTTTTAGGCTTATTCTCAATTCTCAGGGTCCAAAATTCAGGATATTACATTTCTCCCCTCGTAAAATAAATTTCGTCCTTGAAATTTGAACATTTATACCTCGGGGAATCATTTTGACCATTCAATTTATTCCTTTTCTATAAATTGTACTAAGATCTGCAACTTAGTCATCAGACAATAGTTTCATTTATTCTGGGGATGTCCATGCTCTCCAAGCATGCATCACAATCATACACTACTCTATTTTATCTTATACCCAGGTGTAGTGCTTAATCACACAGGACCAATTGTCCATCTTCATAGTGCTTGATTACACAGATCTTATTGCCGAATTCATTCTGTTACTTGGCTTATCATATTCTAGCCCTCTGGCCTATTCTATTGCCATAACGCTGGATTCTCTAGCCTTAACGTCCAGGGAATCATTCTTAGACTTTAGGCATATCATCTATCACTTGGTACAGATCAAATGTTTTGCTAGTCTCAAGATGTACTCTAGACACACTGGTCTAAAGTCACCATGTAAATCATTATTCCACACAGTGTGAAGCATCATAGGTCTTATAGCCCAGGGACACCGCCCCGTGCAAACCTGCACCTCAGGTCTTACTGCCTCAAGCCTCTGCTCATTGATTTTATTCGAGCTTCCTCAATTTTGAGCTCTCAAATCACTTTCCTCTCGCTTAACACTGTTGCTAGTAAGTTCTATCTGACTTATATAATTCAGATTTCCAGACTATTCTATCAGTTTCTGTTCCTGTATCAATGTAATCACCACCTGCACCGCTTTTTGTTTCAATAAAACAACAACGATAGTCATGTCACCGCTTACTATGTTGTCTCATATTCAACATTTTAAATTTTTACATTTTCAAAATCTCTGTGGTTGCAATACATTCTCATAATCACACAAAAGAGTGTTTTCACACTTTCAAATTCGATCGCTGCCAGCTCAACTTTTCGTGAAAACAATTCACTGCCGGATTATTTTCAGAAAACATTCACTACCGGCATACATTATTGAGTGGGATTATTCATTTCACAAATTCAACATTCAAAAGATCTCGCCACCACTTCAATCTTTCAGTACAGCGGTACATCCCAATCCTTTCATATACAAACCACTGCACTTGTTGACCAATGTGGGAGAGTTTCCGTCCCTTGCCGAGACCCAGTGCCCATATTGGCACATAAAATAACAGGCCATCCACCGGAATCCCATACTCGGGACAAAGGACCATCGTCCTTGGAGCCCTACTCCAAACGCCTGTGTGGATGCCGGCCAGACAAGGTAAAACACACGCCCCTACAAGGTGAAACTACTCAGATTGGGTGCATACACTGTTGGTGCGAGTATAAGTTTCTCAAAAACTAATCCCCTCAAAATAATTTTCAACAATGGCCAGCAATTTTAAAACATTTTCAAAAACGTATGGCAAGATCCAGCAAACTGAGTATGTCTACAACAGTTTCTAGCCTCTTCCATTTTCGTACTGCTCCCAAGACAACATAGTTCAAAATTCAATTTTAAATTTGGGCTCCATCAGGGCCCTGTCTATGAGACAACATAGCTCAAAAGTAACCATTTTGAACTGGTTTCAAATTCTACCGAAAAACATTTCATTCAAAATTTCAGTTCAGAAAATTCAATTTCAAAAATTTGCAAACATAGCAGGTGCATTGGTAAGTTCAAAATTCAATTTTCACACATACCAGGAACCAGACAACTGACATTGAAGGTCATCAACTTCAATTTCATCTCAGGCTCTATTCTTAGCTACTCGGGTCATTCACAGGACACTCAGTCCATTCCATTGCATTTGTTAGGTCACTCTAGATACAATGCCTGTAACCCTTAGGCTTACAACCTCTTCAACACTTCACCTGATATTCATGGTCTAATAGTTATGGACTTTTGCCAACTTATGAACATAGTAGTCACATGGGACTTAGGGCTTCTCATTGAATACATATCCAATTTACCAACCTAAAATCATATCAATCTAGTAGGTCTCCTTACCTGCCAATTTTCACTCCAATAATGATACATGTAGCACTTGAGCACCCCATGACAATACCTCGATATCACATCCAATAATCCTCATTTGGGGTCATTCTGTATATAAATTTCTGATAACAATCCAACTCCAAGCATAATCACAAATTCGACTTCCCCTAACAGGTATTTAATCCACATCTTTCTGGGAACCCACTAGCCACTATCAACCTCAAAGTAATCCATATCATATAGGTACTATCCTCGAGCATACCTCAAATAACATGCTAATGATACAGCATCAATCAATGTTATCACGGTCTCTACTTTCAATCATTCTTTTTAAGGGAATATCATGAGATGGAAATCATCCCCTAGCAACTAGTAACCTCCAAATACCTCATGCTTATTGGTGCTATACTTTAGTGCCTTAATGCATTCAGATCAATCAAATGCCTAAAGAATCTCTTGTTATCAAATCAGATTATTAGGTTCATCCACCTAATTCTGAAACCTCGATCAAACCCAATAAACATGTTACGATCATCATGATTCATAGGTTACAACATTCAGGCACTATCCTCAAATAACCTCAAATCGATAATTGTCAAATTCCCAATTGACTCCTAGAACCTCAACACCAGCTAAGCTAAGGAATCATATTACCTCAATAATACCCAAAATAGGAACTAGGATCATAATTCATCTTCCTAGTTTAAACACTATTCACGAGGTTCTAATTTCGATTTTAATCCTCAATATCACATGGGTATATCCTAATATCGTTCTATTACCTCAAGGTTACTTGATGAGCATGATTTGTGCCATGTTTTCCCTGTATTTTATGGCTGAATTGTATGGTGAATATGATCTTAAGTGCATGTAATCCTAGCAAAAAGGTATTTATTCATTGTACAGGGAACTTAAGGGTGAATTCTGTTTACATCCTAAACATGTGCTAAGAAAGAAGCAATTTTTGAGGTTTTATGAGAAAGTCGCATAACATAGCCGATGTTGCGCTATAGCATTAGGACAGCCTTATCGAAGTGCAATACAATGCATCCCTGAAGCTATAGCATAGCAAGTGACGCAGTGCTATGCGGCATATATATTCTAATCTTTTGTCAAGATTGTTTTAGGAAGTATAATGCAGGTCGAGGAGAAAAGGTAGATTGCTGATGTATTAAAATAAAAGATGCGGAGGATCGGAACTAAAAGATTTGAAGAATCCTGCAGGATCAGCAGAATCAATCTATCACAAATTTGAAGATAGATACAATCGGACCTCGACAGATTAGGAAGGCCCAGCTTGCTGGAACTTACGCTGCAAGAAAGCCTGATTATAAAAAGAAACAGCAAGCCAACCCTAAGGGAGAGTCGCTGAGAGCCATATCTCATTCATATCTGGCCAGACTCAGAAAAAGAAAGAGAATTTAGAAGGCACGAAACCCTCAAGAGGACCCAGTATCCTTCCTCGCAGTGAGACGGAGAGAAGAAGACGTGGAGTGGTGACGTGACAGGGCTTCTTCCACGCCGTCGGAAACTTCGTCAAGCTTTCTGTTTTTCTTTCATTTTAATCTTTTGATCATGGGTCATTTTGATGTTATCTATTTTGTGTTTCCCTTGTCAGTGATGAACTAAATTTCCTATGGCTGAACGAGGATGATTTCTTAAGTTTGGAATGAACCCAGTTGCTAGTTCTTAATTAAATAAATTCAGTTTGCTTATCAGTGATTTAAATTCTTGTCGGTTAGCGGAAGCTAGGGGCTAGATTAGTGACCTTGGCTTACTGGAAAGTCTGGCTTAGACCTCTAAGAAATAGTGATTGCTAGGCAGGCTGGTGCAAGGCTTGATCTATTATTGTAGGCTTCAGGAATGGGTCTACTGCTCATAACCATAACACCTTGCTTTGTAATGTAGATCTAACTAGAAAATTGCCATAGGCATATGGGAGAAGAAAAGTTAGTATTAAAGTTGGGTTACCTGAATAGCAGTGTAAATAGCACTTATGATGTAGCATTGCGGAAGCTGTGCAATATAAGTACTATAACAATGTGTGAAGCAACTGGGGGATTGATATGCTTAAGAATGTTTCCGAGTTCAGCCTATTCTCCTACTGATTTCTTCTTACGACTTCAATATTATGTTTACTTTCTTGTTATTTAGCGTAATCACAAAAACCTCCAACCCAATCATATTTTACTTTCTGTTCACGTAACTATTACAACAGTTGAGTGTCACTTCTCGGTATCTCGGTCTCTGTGGGATGATACTCCACTTACACTTTATTACTTGTTCGACTGGTTCACATGCCATCAAGGAAATTGACCAACATTACTCATCAATCCTCAATCATACCCAAACATTCTGACAATTCAATATCGATTAATATTCATAGAGTTCCTATTCTCAGGTATTGGAACCTTAATACAACCTTAATCGCTTTTAACCTAGGTATTAATTTTGCTTAAGATAGATTCAACCCTAGTCTTAATCATATCCTTACTCATCCTTATATCATCTCTAAGGATACCTCAAAGTACTAAGGCCTTAATTCAAGGAAATCTCAAATTCCTATGATACTTCCCAGGAGGTCACCCATCCCGAGATTTTCCTCGCCTAAGCACACTTAACTCTAAGGCTCTGTTAAGATTTAGGGATCTAGATCATATCTTAATTCATCATCAAGAGCCCTAGGATTAGCAATAGAGTCTACACTCTATGCTTCCTCAGTTATTCCCCCAAAGTATCAACTTTCGGAGCTTGAACCCTGCTCCTCGGGGTATATTTCTACTTCTCCATCTCTTGATACAATGGTTGGTATCCTCTTACTATAATGCCTTCCTAATTCTTATTAGAATTAAGTTATTCCTCTTTTCAACTTCGCTGTGGAAATTTAACTCGGACCCTGATTTCCTTACCAGAGGTTCTAGTAAGAAGCAGAGCCCACATTCTGTGCTGTCTCATCCATCTGTGGAGTTTTAGTTCCTCGGGGCTCAATCCTCTTCTTTAGGGAATATGTCCTTTCTGCTCCATTTGCCAAAGATTATATTAGTACCCTTAACATCTCAATTTTCCTTTTACTAGTACCGTCCAAACCAAGCTCTGATACCAAAATGTTACACCTCTACTGGCCTCAAACCTGCAGAGGAATGTGAATGGTCAAGATGGAATTTGTCCCTCACTTTTGTAGAGAGATAATATTGGGCCCCTCGATGAGTGAGTCTGTGAAATGTATGGTCATACTACGATGGAAATGAGTTTACATTTCAATTGTTAGACTACATAAGAATCGAGAAAGTAATGGTCAAGAACAGGAAATTGACATTATACATGCCTCATCCTTGACCAAATTATTGCGTGACAAAGGGGACGTGACATGGTTGTACGATAGGTTGTATCGTATTGTTGATCCCCATATGAATTGGGTAGTCGCAATGTCTTGCTAGAGGCCGCTTGCGACGTGTGGGCTGGTACAGTATTGGCCCGCTGCCAATCTCATGTGGGCCTACAGGGTCGCACACAAGAATAGACCAACACGAGCAAAAGTGTCTAGATTCATTGAATCTTATATGTGTCTAATATTTAATGAATATTGTATTTAATCTATAATGGATATATATATATTAAATTCGAAATAATATAATAATATTATTTAATAGAGATTATAGTATTATTATATAATATATATTTTTTATTTAATTTATTTGATAAATAAAATTTCTAAAACAAATAGAGATATTGTATCTCATATTTAATTTTTGAATAAAGATATCATATATCTGATTTAATTGGGACTGAGATATAGTATCTCAATTTAATTAAATAGACAGATATCATATCTCAAGATTTAATTTATAAAGATAAATTAAATTAGCAGGCTTTTAATTTGGATTAAATAAATAGATTTGATTAGATCTGTTCACAGATTTACTTAATCCAAATTCGTTTTTCAAGATTGATTGAGATTAAACTTGAATATTTTAATACGGCCCAATTAGGGTTTGAGAAACTCTATAAATAAAACTTTAGTCGTATTGAAAAATATGAGAGATAAGCCGCGAAAGAAACCTTAGAGAAAAACGTGAGACACCAAGAAAGAAGGCGCTAGCACGCTGCCGTACGTGTTGGAGAGCTGTTCGGTGTGGATACCGGTAGAGGGAGTAGATTCGTAGAGTCGGCTCCTAGAGATTGATCAACCAAGAAGGTGTTAGCTCACGTGTTTGCAAAGGACGTATACAAGTTCATAGGTACGGTTTTTCTAATGAACCTGATTTAAACGTCATTGATAGATCCTCTCATTGGGATTCGTAAAGTGTTTTTTAAAATTTTGTTGCGTGTACGGATCCCAACAGGTTCCGCCTCCTTCATCGCCTAGGGACGACTCAGTATCCCTTCAGGATGGAGACCGGGGTGGTGATGAGGGAGAAGAGGTCCATCTCGAAGGAGAGGGAGTGCCACCAAAAGAAGCAACCCCCCCAGTTGAGTGATTGATCAGGCGGCTTTGGGGTGCTGAGGAATCGTGTTTGTTTTTTTTTGCGCCGGTGTATTGTACCGGTTTTATTTTACTCTTAATTGTTTCCCTCAAACAAACTAATCATCAATTATCAATTTCACTTACTTTTTTATCGAGTCGAGCATGCTTTCGCGTCTTTTATTCATCGTGGTGATTTATATCGTTTTGCGATTCCCAATCTAAATTGGTAATTCTATGACCGGGACAGGGTTTTAATTGTGTAGAATCTGCTAATGTTATTCTTCCGATATCGAAGACTGGGTATATGGGTAGGATTTTTCAAATAAACCTTACTACCGCGTTCCAGATCCGTAGTCTAGGATTTAATCCACGATAAAGGCAAATTGTCACATGTTCAACCGTGGTGTAGAAACGCAACACTTGAACATTTTGACATGATCAGGGTTTGGATGACAATTCACCTTCTTATCTGAGAGCAAACTTTGATGCCTCAAAATTGCAAAGGCTTGTAACCGCGACTTCGCATAATCCAAGACCCGGGCTCGTTAGCCCTGGTGTATTTCCTTAAATTGTGCTTTATTCATGACCGGGTTTCATGACCTCGGTTTGCTATCTATGACCGGGCTTACTGTCCTTAGTCTAGTGTATCTGTTCCTTTGTCCATAATCGGCGTAACTCTAGATAATATTGAATTTGAATCTCCATTAGGGAACTCTTTATTAACTCAAAACATAATTCGCTCCAAAGAGCTAAACATTTCAAAGAAGGAATTTGCATAACAGAAAAAGAAATTGAAATTGAAATACTGAAACTAAAACAACTAACTTGGACATGTTCAGTCTGTCACATTGTGCATGCGGTAGCTAGGTCTAGCTATAGTAGACTCTCAGCTTATCGGCGTTCCATGTCTTTTTGATTGGCTTCCTACCCAAGGTTTCAAGTATGTAAGCTCCTTTGTTGAGCTTCTCCCTAACCCGGTAAGGGCCTTCCCAATTTGTAGCTAGTTTGGCATCCCTGGCGTTTTTGTTTCCGACGTCGGCTCTTCTAAGTACTCGCGATGAGTTGCTTGGTGGCCATATCTCATAATTATGCCGTAATCCTGACCTCATCAATGAAATCTAACTCCGTCATTAACGTGTCATTATTCATCTTTTCGCCTTGCTGGAGAGTATTCAACCTCCTCCATGATGGCTGGCCTATCTTGACCGGGATCATCCCCTCGCATCTAGAGGTCAACCTGAAAGGGTTTTCCTGGGTTGAAGTTTGAACACTGGTCCTATAACTCCACAGCACGCAATAAAGCTGTTCGACCTAATTTGATTCCGCGTCTTCCATTCGCTTCTTTAAACCATCAACAATTATTTTGTTTGCTGCTTCTGCTTGGTTGTTTGACTGGGGGTGTTCTACGGAAGCAAAATGTTGCTTGATGCCGAGGTCCGAAATCATCTCCTAGAAACCTTTATCATCGAACTGAAAGTGGAGCTTAATCACCAAGAGGGGGGTGAATTGGGGATTTTAAAATTCTTTTCAAAGTGTTCTGTTTTTGAACAATAAAAAAGAGTTAAGTCGAGTATAGGGAAGAAGAGCAAGACACAAAGATTTATACTGGTTCGGTTCAACCTTTTGACCTATGTCCAATCCCCAGACTCTCTGGGATTTTCACTATCTCAATTGATTACACCCTCTGTAACTCAAGAGTAATTCTCTCACTAGAACTTACTCCCTCTTAAGAGTTGCAATCAATATCCCAATCTCCATGTCCCCTGACTTGAGATTCGTACAATGAAATGATTCACAATAAATGAACTCTCTCTAAGAGTGGATAAATATAAACACTGAAGATCAATGTATCAAAAGATACTTTACATGTGAAAACTGAAAGAGTAGTTGGTAAACTTGAATGCAATTCGTTTTCAGCAGATGTGTTGTTGAGAAGAATTGAATGCAACTCTATTTATAGAAAGAGAGCATTAAATGACCGTTGTAATCTCCATTATAACCGTTGGTGCACTAATCTAGCTGTTGGAGGCAATTTGGTGTCTTCTCTCTCTACTCTTCAGTTAATCCCTTTTGTCCATAGGATTAGTGTTGACTTTCCTTGTAATAGATCCATTGGAAGAGCAGCTACTGCTTAGGGAAAGCAAACATTAATCCTTTTGCAACTTGTGTAGAATGATAGTACAAAAGGATGCAAGTTTTTTGAACTTTACATTTAATGTTCTAACATCACTTTTTGCTTTTGTTCAAATCTTCATTTAATATCTTCTAAACCATCTGAAACTCACTAACAAACTGATTAAACATAGTTAAGAATAGTAGTGAATGTTGAGAAGAAGTATTAAGATCAAACGGGAAGATTTCAGAATTACGAGTAAGCTGATTTTCAAAACCAGCGACACAAACTCGAGTTTTGTTTATCCAAACTCGAGTTTTGGACTTTTATAGTGAAAACATGTTTGAGTCCAAAAGCTTAAAACTGGAGTTTCCAATTGCAAACTTGAGTTTCCAAAATGATGAAATGAGCAAAGTTCTCTGTAAGACACAAACTCGAGTTTCCAAAACTAAACTCGAGTTTCCTCTTAAAATTGGAAACCTTTGAAAATCTTTGCCAAAGTCAAAACTAGAGTTTTCAAAAACGAGTAAAACTTGAAAACTCTTTGTCAAGCGCAAACTCGAGTTTCCAAAGTAAAACTCGAGTTTACTCACAATCTTGAAAAACTTAGAAAACTCATGGCAAATTGAAAACTGGAGTTTCCATAGCAAAACTGGAGTTTGCATAAGCCCAAAATGTTGGAGACTCTCTGTATGACCAAAACTCGAGTTTGCAAAACCCAAACTCGAGTTTCCTCATAAGAGAAAACTTTTACAAACTTTCTAGTAGTTGAAAACTTGAGTTTGTAAATCAAAACTGGAGTTTTGTATTCTTCGGGAAATTTGAAGTGTCTCGTATGGTACAAACTTGAGTTTATAAACCCAAACTCGAGTTTGCATTGATGTGAAAATCTTGAGTGCTCTCTGTGACTTGCAAACTCGAGTTTGCCTAAGCAAACTGGAGTTTTCATAACTTTATAAATTTGAGCTACTCTCTGTCAAGTCCAAACTCGAGTTTTGCTTCCAAAACTCGAGTTTGCCTTTGACAGTAAGCTTTTCAACTTACCAAAGACAAACTTCAACTTGTGTTTACAATTGTCAATTATCATCGAAACACATAGAGAACTAACATTCTCCCCCTTTTTGATGATGACAACACTTGTAAACCAAGATTTCAAGAGTTTGAGAGAATTTGCATTTTGAAATGACATTTTTCAAATGACAGTATTTTAAACTTTAAATACTTTTGTCATGAGCTATACTTTAGAATACTTGGTCAATTTGAAATTGGTTTTGCACATTAGATAATCACAGCATTTTAACAAATCAGAGATAAGCAACAGAAGCTACAAATTGCCATTCATTCATCATTCATTAAAGTGCAAAGCTACATTTGTTCAATATCAAAATGAAATACAAAAACTAAGATGCAGCAATTACACAAAGCATATGCAGCAATTACACAGACCATACACACTCAAACTCAAACTTTCTACACATTTTCTCTACTCAAGGACTACTCTTGGCTTTTCTCTCCCCCTTTGTCATCTTTAAAAGAGGGTGGAGTTGAGATAGAGGGTTCATGGAGAGGGTCTATGAGAGGAGTAGGAGGAGGTGAGTCTAACTGAGCATTGGATGTAGGTGAGTGGGGGAGAACCTCAGTAGTGGGAGTCTGAGAGGGATGAAGAATCTCTGTAGTAGGAATAATTGGAGATGAGGTAGATAGGACCTCTGTGGTATGTGAGGAAGTGGGAATAGGAGATGAAAGGATTATGGGAGTGGATTCTTCAGGTGGGGAGGTAGGAACCTGAGGAGTGGTGAAGGTAAAGGATGGAGAGGAGGAGGGCTCAGGGTCAGGTTTGAGGGCATCATGAGGATCAGAAGTACTTGGACCAGCAGAGATGCCAAAACAAGAAAAAAGATCCAGGAAGAAGATGCTTCAAAATCTTATCCCTCTTGTCTCCAAGAATCACATTGTTGATCATAAGAGTTTAGAGCTTAGCATCATGGTCAATCATGTGGCTAGTGAGATCCTCAACCTTCTCCTTTACATTGTCAACTATTTCTTGCATGGTATCCTGGACTTCCACAATCTCATGGTTGCCTCTAGTCACTTCAGCCACTAACTTACCCACTTCAAATTCTATCCTTATAGACATAGCAGCGATAGCAGCATCTACTATGCCTTTTACTCTTGCATCAAAATCAGATGGCAGAGAGGTCTGAGGAGGTGGAGGGGCTGACTGAGCTTCCTGTGCTCTGGCTTGAGAAGTTCTGGCATGTGAGCTAGGAGCCCGTGATTTTCCAGAACCTTCACCCTCAAATGTTATCTTCATGTAGTTGAGTTGAGATTTACCAAACATATGAGGGGTTTTGATGGAGTCAAGAGGTCCAAGAAACCAGATCTTGTGACAAGATTACTGACACAAGAGATGGAAATGGTATATGTGAGGGTTTGCGAGAGGTAAATTTAAACTTTACCATTTCTTGAAAGATCCAATGACCCAGATTGATTGGCACCTTATTCATAAGAGCAGCAAACAAAGGGTAGTCTTTTTGAGCAAAATGGGTATAGTTTCCACCTTTTTGAATAAAGTTCCTAAAGTAGATGTACCAAAGAGCTCTATGAATTGGTGGCATAGACACAGGTTTGAATGAAAGAGAGTGTAGCTGTGCTTCTGGGATAGGCTCATTCGGTCTGAGAATCTCAAAGACTTCCTTATTGCTAAACTGAATTTTTGGAATAAGAGGTGGATTGGCAGTTTTTAGTATGGTATTGATAGTAGAGGCAGAGAGAGTGAATGATACCCCTTTGACAGTGGTTGTGACTCTCTCCTCAACTAGATCTCCCTCAGAATCTAAGATATTGTCATAGACCATATTAAAGTAAAAGATTTTGACAATATTGGGAGTATATGACGCATAAATGGAAAGGAATGTTTCATAATCTTTGAGCCAAGGGGATAAGTCTAAACTACACTCATCTTTTAGTTTAGCTAGGTTGACAGAAACACAAGGACAGAAGTCCTTATTTAGATAAGAATCTTAAAATTTAATAGCAAGTTAATTTGAAAGAATAGTAGCTGCAGAAGCAAACCCAGATGGAGGAGTATAATGGTTGTAGATTTCCTCTATGGCATTGGAGATGACAGGAGGTGCTTCCTCAAATTGAGCAAATGTGTCTTTCGATGATGCTTGGCCCTTCTCACTGTCTTGGGTCCCAGAGGCAGTCTTGGGTTTCTTTGATTTGGGAGGCTTTGAGGATTCCCCAATCTTCTTCTTTCCCTTGCCCCTAACTTGTTTTGGTTCTTGGTGCTTCTTGGTCTAAGAGACAGGTGGTTCCTGGAATGAGACCCCCTTTGATTTGGGAGACGATTCAGGTTGAGAAGGCACTCCTCGAATTGACTTGTTGACTCTATAGTGATAGCGTCTGGGAGTCGACTTCATCCTCCTAGGTCCCTGAGGGGGAGGAGGAGAACAGGATTTGGAACCCTCATTGCCTGATTCTGCGCTGTGAGTAGCTTGGGCAGATGATTTGGAGGCCATTTAGGGCTTCTAGGAAAAGGATTTGGTCAAGAGAGATGAGAGACAGAGGATTGAGAGAAGACGCTAGGGCAAAACTTGAGTTTTGAAGAGAGTGTAGACGAACAGGCATAGCAACTTATATAGAAATGCCGCTACAAACTCGAGTTTCTAATAGCAAACTCGAGTTTTCATTAATGTTTACTAACCTGGACTTCAAAGGTGTATGGTGAACCTTTGAATTCCGCTACAAAACTCAATTTTCCACTTACCAAACTCGAGTATGCACTTCTCTTTAAACATGGTTGCTCTCTGTCTGATGTAAACTCGAGTTTTGAACTTCTCCAAAAAACCAAAGGTTGCACTCTGTCCCCGATAAACTCGAGTTTGGCTTTCCAAACTCGAGTTTGCTTCATTTGACAGCAAACCTCAGTCTTTTAAGCATCCTGCAAAAGACATAACTAAACACTCCGTTGCTTAAGTTAGTAACTAACAATCATCAAAACCATAACTAACATTGAGAGAGGGAGTTACTTACAACTCATTGGGATTTACCATTCCCAACTCATCTAAGAGTGAATAAATATAAACACTGAAGATCAATGTATCAAAAGATACTTTACAAGTGAAAACTGAAAGAGTAGTTGGTAAGCTTGAATGCAATTCGTTTTCAGCAGATGTGTTGTTGAGAAGAATTGAATGCAACTCTATCTATACAAAGAGAGCATTAAATGACCGTTGTAATCTCCATTATAACCGTTGGTGCATTAATCTAGCTGTTGGAGGCACTTTGGTGTCTTCTCTCTCAACTCTTCAGTTAATCCTTTTTGTCCAGAGGATTAGTGTTGACTTTCCTTGTAATAGATCCATTGGAAGAGCAGCTACTGCTTAGGGAAAGCAGACATTAATCCCTTTGCAACGTGTGTAGGACTGTGGTACGAAAGGATGCAAGTTTTCTGAACTTTGCATTTAATGTTCTGACATCACTTTTTGCTTTTGTTCAAATCTTCATTTAATATCTTCTAAACCATCTGAAACTCACTAACAAACTGATTAAACATAGTTAAGAATAGTAGTGAATGTTGAGAAGAAGTGTTAAGATCAAACGGGAAGATTTCAGAATTACGAGTAAGTTGATTTTCTAAACCAGCGACACAAACTCAAGTTTTGTTTATCCAACCTCGAGTTTTGGACTTTTATAGTGAAAACATGTTTAAGTCCAAAAGCTCAAAACTGGAGTTTCCAATTGCAAACTTGAGTTTCCAAAATGATGAAATGAGCAAAGCTCTTTCTAAGACACAAAATCGAGTTTCCAAAACTAAACTCGAGTTTCCTCTTAAAATTGGAAACCTTTGAAAATCTTTGCCAAGTGAAAAATTGGAGTTTTCAAATGTAAACTTGAGTTTTCAAAATTTTTGAAAAGAGCAAAGCTCTCTGGTTGCCCAAAACTCGAGTTTTCATTTGAGTATGAAAACTCAGAAATTTATCCCAAAGTCAAAACTGGAGTTTTCAAAAACTGAGTAAAACTTGATGGCGTCACGGAGTTCATAACACTGGTCCGTGGTGTGACCCGATCCATCATGAAATGCACAAAACTTTGATTGGTCTGTATTGGCTCGGTTCCGGGGATGCCGCGGTCGTTCAACTTTCTTCATCTCGGTCAACGACACCTCCCTTCAAACTTGTGAACATGAAACGTTCAAAGGGGTGTATCTATCATACTTCACTTTCCCTTCAAATCTTTCGCTTCGAGATCTATTATCCGAATTTCTTCTGCGAGAATCTTCCCTTTGGCTTTCGGACTTCCTTTTTCCTTCTGGAGGCGAGTTCCTCCTCCTTTCATTCCCGGTTGCATTTGCTATCTCCATCTGTTCAACCTCTAAGTATTGCTTTGACCGAGTGTTGAACTCGGTGAGGGTGTTGACCCGATTTTTAAAGATTGATTTCGCCAGCCGAGATGATGGGTCCAAGCCGTCAATGAGACAGTGTACGTCTACACTCTCTGGGAGTGAACGTACTTGCAAGGCAATGTCTTTGAATCTATCCAAGTACTTTTGAAGCGTCTCTTCGCGCTGCTGTTTAATCTTACTGAGAGCGAATTAGGACTTCGGCTGCTTCTTACTAGTTGCAAAGTTCAACTCAAACTTGGTTCTGAGATCGTCAAAGTTCTTAATTGAATTGGCCAGCAAAGTATGGAGCCACTTTTGGCCTGCCCCAGTCAGGGTGGCAGCAAAGAGCCGGGGAATAACCGGCCCATAGATCCGTCGTACAAACATGAGTAGTTCGAATGTGTCGAGATGGGACTTCGGGTCTTGGGTTCCATCGTACTTTGGCAGGTCTGCCAAGTCAAAGTCTTCCAGATACAACGCATTTGCAATTTCATCAGAGAAGGGACTGCTGTTGTGCCCCATGGCGTACTTCGTCTAATACTTTTTTGGGGAGCTTGTCTGTCGGGTCTGTTAGATATGATTAGTTTTGATGATGTCTTATATAGATGCCATTATTATTCAGAGCAAAAAGTTTATATCATATACATTGACTAACTAACTCGTTATATTTAATGTGTTTTAGTCCAAGTTCAATTATGAAGAATGATCAAGAAAAGAGAGAAAGAGTTGAGTTATAGAGATTAATCAAAAAGGAGATAAGAGATTGAAGAAAGAAGTTCTTGCACAAAATATAATTGGAATATCAGAATGTCAAGGAAGCAAGAAGCTATCAAAGGATTTTGGGAATGATCAAGAGAAGAGAAGAAAGAAAGAATTAAGTTATGGAGAGAAGAAGAAAGAAGAACTTGCTTAATGGAATGGGAAAATCATTATACAAGCTCTTAGATTGATTCTAGAAGTCTCCACGATGATATGGGAGTTGGAATAGCTCAATTCAGAGTTAAAAACAAGCAAATATAAGGTTCGATGATCCAACTCGAGTCATGAGGTTGCAACTCGAGTTAACCACTTTGCTACAGCGTTTTCCCTCTTCTGGGATGAGTTAACTCGAGTCATGTATGAGTAACTCGAGTCATAACTCGAGTCAAACACTAAATGACTCGAGTCAAGGTGTATTTCAGCAACTCTGTTAACCTCTGTTTCACGTTTCATCTGGCGAGGTCTGGTATTTTGATGATATCTCTCAAACCAGAGATCGGATTGAGGTGAAACCAGTGGCATATGAAACTAGACTCCCAATGCGTCATTTGGGTATAAAATTCAAGTCCAAATGAGTTCAGATCAAGGAGCTATGAATTGTGAAAGTTTACACTACAATTCACGCCACAGTGCAGACATAGCTTTGGTATTTTGAGTGTATCTCACAAAATACAAATCCAATTGAGCTGACATCAGTGGCATATGAAAGTAGACTCAAAAGGCTTTCCATCAAGATTTGAACCAAGCTAAACGGAGTTCAGACCATGGAGATATGGTCTTCTAAATTTACAGTAAGTTCAAGATGGTTCAGAAACGCTCAACATACAATAAGTTTGGAATGAGTTGTTAACTAGGCTTGGATAACTCAAGTTTAAGACTGGAAACTTGAGTCAACATAAATCAGAGAGGTAGACAAAGAAGAATGAATATTGAGAAGAGATTTTAACTCGAACGAACAAAGTAGCATAGCACTGTGGAGTCTCCGAGAATTCTGAAATTAATGTTATCAATTGATTACTACTCGCTATACTCTTCAATGTTATTAATAATCTTTGTGAGGAAGTTTCAGATGATCAAAAGCTCAGATTGAGGATCAGTGACAATGCTAACAAGCATAAGTGAATGGACTGGTTTAACTCGAGTAAGGCAAAACCACTCGAGTCATCATTCAGACAGAGAGCAACCAGAATTGTTGAAACGCAAATTTGACTTGAGTCAGACAGATTCAACTCGAGGCGTTCCTCGAGTCATCCAGAAGCAACTCGAGTCACCACTTACACAGAGAGCAACCAGAAGCTTGGCGAAAAATATCCAACTCGAGTCACTCATTAAATGACTCGAGTCACTCGATTGCTATACATATCTGCTTTGCATCCGTGTCTCGTCATTTCTTTCGATTCAAAAACCATAACTCGAGTCAAGTCCACCAACTCGAGTCACTCAAGGACACGAAAAGCATATGGTATTTAAATCAACTCGAGTCACATGTAATAGCTCGAGTCAGCATTCCTGCATCAGAAATTCACCGTGTCCGAAATCTCAAAATCATTGTTTGTGATTTCATTAATCCTTACCATTACTCATTACTATTCTTAATCATCTTTAATCAGTTTGTTAATGAGTTTCAGATGATTATGTAAAGGATTAACATCGGATTACAAAAAGAAGATGATTATGTCAGAAGGTCCAACGGTAATATTTTCCAACGGTCATATTCTAAGAAGCTCAACCGAAGAATTGCTCATTCAACGGTCATAAATTGCAACTAACTATAAATGGAGAAGCATTCAAGATAGAAGAAGTTGGAGACGAGAGCTTACACTGTCGAAATGCCAAATTTCTGAATCAAACATTTAGCTCACACGCTCTCTGTTCTCAATGCTTGTATAGTTCATCATAGAGAGTGAAATGATTTGTATTGTACTTCGTGTTTATTCATTTACTCTTTTAGAGAGAACTTCTCGATTATTAAATCATTGTAAGAATCTCAAGTCGTGGGACTTGGAGATTGGGTTATCGCTTACAACTTGTAAGGGGAGTGTATCCTAGTGAGAGGATAACTTCGAGTACGAGTGTGTAACGATTGAAAGAAGTATCTCGGTGAGAGATTCGGCTTCACAAGTGCCCGGGTGGACTTGTGCGTATGTATAGGCTTCTCTTGTGCCCGGTTAAACAAGAGGATAGTGGATTGAAAATCTCAAGCGGAGCTTGGGGACTGGACGTAGGTCAAGGATTGGGCCGAACCAGTATAAATCACAGTTTTCATATTCTCCTCCCTTATCTCTTATATTTCCAGTATATGCTTGTTTGAATATCTAACTGTTGATTTAGAAGACACGAAAAGATTTTCAAAGATATAAGTTTTTTAATCTTCACCCAATTCACCCCCCCTCTTGGGTTCAGCCGGTTTTACAGGGTCGGCCTCTGTACATCTTCACCGTCCGGGGTCCTCTCAGCACATAGTTTCCTCAAGGCTGAAGCGGGATTCTGGATTCGTACTCGACCTGGCTCCATCTCTTGAGTAGTTGCGCCAGTATTTCGCTGGGTAGACCTCGGTTGTTCACTGCGTGGAGGGTTACTGGTGTCTCGTGGTGCCCTTTCTTTCCTGCCATGCATGTCATCCCGGTTTTCCTTCTACGCTATCATTTCAAATTGCTTGAAACGATCATCCATGATCTACTGTATTACTCTGAGATCCTCTTGGTGTTGGAGATTGTTACGTTTCTCCATGTTCTCCATTCGTCTTAACATCGAGTCCATCGATTTCTGTAGTAGAAGGACGTCTGGACTTGGAACTGGAATCTCCTGAAAGAGATCCTGCTGGAGGATCTCTTATGCCACCGCATCCTGAGGATTAGTCGCTACTGGTGGGGAGGATGCCGTGTCCGATACGTTATTCCCCTCATTCATGGTGTCACATTCTGGGATGCCTTCAGGCTGTGGTGGGTCTTGATTTTGTTGTTGTTGACTTGCCTCTACCTAGACTGGATTTCCAAGTGGAAGGATCCAACTGCTGCTTCTGGTATTAGCCATCGTCGGTCACAGGGATTGAAGTTTAACGTCCCCACGGTCGGCGCCAATGTTCTGTTGTAGAACACAGATGTCCAGCCAAGTGGGCTAGTAAGTCAATATTGGATCGATAAGCTCTACCTGAAAATGTACTAGAGAGATAATCAGGAAAGCTTGGAATCACTGTACACAGACCAGGCTTTCGCCAAAGGGGTGGGGTGTGAAAGTGGAGCAAATCACCAAGAGGGGGTGAATTGGGGATTTTAAAATTCTTTTCAAAGAACTCTGTTTTTAAATATTAAAATAGAGTATAACAGAGCAGTGGGAGAAAGAACAAGACACAAGGAATTTATATTGGTTCGGTCCAACCTCTTGACCTACGTCCAGTCCCCAAACACTCTGGGATTTCACTAACTTAAATGATTACACACTCTGTAACCCTCAGAGTAATTCTCTCACTAGAACTTACTTCCCCTTACAAGTTATAATCAAATAGCCCAATCTCCAAGTCCCACGACTTGAGATTCTTACAATGAATGATATCAATAAATGATACTCTCTCTAAGAGAGGATAATGATAAGCACTGAAGTACAAATGTATCAAAAGATACTTTATACAAGAAAACTCAAAGAGTAGTTGGAAACTTGAATGATTTTCGTTTTCTGTAGATTAGTTGTTGAGAAGAATTGAATGCAGCTCTATTTATATGGAGAGAGCATTAAATGACCGTTGTAATCTTCAATGTGACCGTTGCCAACATTAAGGGAGGATTAGGTTAAGCTTTGGTCTTCTTCTCTCTCTACTCTTTGGTTGATCCAGTTGCACAGAAGTTCATGGTTGACTTCTTGAATATTAATCCGTTGGAAGAGCAGCTACTGGATGAGGAAAGGAAACATTAATCCCTTTGCAACGTGTGTAGAATGATTGTTCAAAAGGGTGCAAGCTTTCTGGACATGGCATTTAATGTGCTGACGTCACATTTTGCTTTTGTTCAAATCCTCATTTAATATCTTCTAAATCATCTGAAAACTCACTAACAAACTGATTAAACATAGTTAGTAATAGTAATGAGTGATGATAAAAAGTATCAAGAACAAACATGAAGATTTCACAAATTCGTGTAATTTGATTTTCAAACTCAGCGACACAAACTCGAGTTTGTTCTTACAAACTGGAGTTTGTAACTTTGCTTCGAAGCCAAACTCGAGTTTCCAAATCCTAACTCGAGTTTTCTTCTTCCAGAGAAGAATGTCGCAAATTGAGTTTTGGAAGTCCATTTAGAGCATTGAGCCAAACTCGAGTTCATTAGTGACTAACTCGAGTTTTGGATTTTTATAGTGAAAACATGTTTAAGTCCAAAAGCTCAAAACTGAGTTTCCAATCTTAACTAGAGTTTTCAAAAACACTGAAAAATAGCAAAGCTCTCTGTAAGGCACAAACTCGAGTTAACTAAACCAAACTCTAGTTTCCTTTTAATTTAGAAAATCTTTGCCAAATGGAAATTAGAGTTTTCCAAACAAACTGGAGTTTTCTCAAAGTGGGTAAAACATGAAAACTCTATCAAATGAAAACTCGAGTTTATCAACACAAACTCGAGTTTTCTCAAAACTTTGGGAAGCTTAGAAAACATTTGGCCAAGTGCAAATTGGAGTTTGCCATAACAAACTGGAGTTTTCTTAGGATGTAAAACATTGAGACTCTCTGCCAAGCCCAAACTCGAGTTTTGAAAACACAAACTCGAGTTTGGTCAAGTTCACAAAACTTGACAAAACTCTTCATTTGGTGCAAACTGGAGTTTCCATATGAAAACTGGAGTTTGGTTAAGTTCAAAACTTTGGAAGGTCTCTGTATGACCAAAACTCGAGTTTACTCTCGCAAACTGGAGTTTTGTTTACTTTGGAAAATATTGAAGAGTCTCTATATGGTTCAAACTCGAGTTTATCAGTCCAAACTCAAGTTTGTCTTAATGTGAAAAACTTGGAGTGCTCTCTGTATGTTTCAAACTCGAGTTTGCCTATGCAAACTGGAGTTTTCTCATTTCATTAAACTTGAGCTACTCTCTGTCAAGTGCAAACTTGAGTTTTCCTTTCAAAACTCGAGTTTACCTTTGACAGTAAGTTTTTCAACTTACCAAAGACAAACTTCACTTGTGTTTATAATTATCAGTAATCATCAAAACACATAGAGAACTAACAGGGTGTGTGCACAGTGTGACAGTATGTAAATAGTTTAGAATTAGAATGTGTGCACCTTAGGGTTTGACCTCTATATTTATAGAGTGTACCTAAGGTTAGTTTCATGGGCCTCATGTGATCTATGGCCCGAGTATCATAACTGTTATATCATATCTTGAGATCTTCCCTGATTATGGGTGAGTTAGGATCCCCCTCCATCGTAGATAGATTCTGATTCGTATTATTTTCAATGTTGGGCCGTCCCGTTATTGGGCTTGATATAGGTCCGTAACACTATGTAAGTCAATAAATTTATACCCAAGGGTTGATAAAACACCCTCATTTTCATTGTTGCGCACCCTTGCACCTTCCAATTCTGAGATACATTATTGCGGCACAGATTTATCAAAGTGAAAAAGTTTTCAATCTTCTTTTTTGCTTCGTGGTCAAAGTGAAGAAAATTTATCAGGCAACAAATGAAGTTCATCCAGAAGTGATATCAACCACTGTGCCATGGCTATCATTTGGCTTTCGAACTCGTGGATTGGTGGTTTGTGAAGCAACCATTTGGCTTCATATTACTACAAGTCACAGGATCATTCGGCATCATGCTCATTGCAATGATCCTGATGGCTTTGCACTAAGGCCTTGTTTGGTATACGGATTCAGTGGGAAGGGAAAGGAATATTAGCAAGTTTCCTTGTTTGATACGTTTTTTGTGTCAAATCTTTCTAAAACTTAAGTTCTTAGACTCACCAATCTTCCCTTATATGTGGGAAAATAAGATCCCACCAAAATTGGTGAGATCTCAAGTTCCCCATGTGAACAGTGACACTTTTGGACATATTTACCCCTCATAAAATATTTTTTTCTATAATACAAAAAAATAGGATTAAATTTAAATTTATGCGATAAGTTCAAACTTATTCGATAAATTCAAACTTATGCAATAAGGTTGAACTTGGCCGGAAATTTTTTTAGACAAAATTCAAACTTGGTGAGAGAATATTTTAGATAAATTCAAACTTGATTAGCAAAAATTATTTTTCCTTTTCATCTTGAATCAATTACTTTTGAGGGTAATTATCATCTACTACCCATTTATTTTCTTCCTACCAAACAAATCATCTTTCCCTCGTCCCTCAAAATCTTCCCTTCATTTACTTTCCCTTCTTTAAGTTCTTTTCCCTCCTCAAATCTTCCTCATACCAAATGGGGCCTAAGGTGTTATTGTTTCTAGGAATTGAAGGGTAAAAGGGTGCTGCAATGAGAATGATGGCTTTTTATTGTTTAAATTACGTTTTGACCCTTGTGCAAAAATGTGATAATTATTATAAATGTATTAGCTTACGTGGAATGTGATAGGGATGCCACATAAGATGTGATGTGTCTTCTATTAATGTGATGTGACACTTTCCCTTAAAAATATAACAGTAAGGTGCTCACGATAAAATAGAAAATGGGAGAGATTAAATTTAAACTTTAAATGTCACGGAGGTTATATGCAATTACCTAATTTATTTGAAGTAATTTAACTTAGAAAGTAATAATAAAAGCAGGTCGCAAATAAAATATATAATTCACTCAATTTATTTAAAGGATTAATACCACTTTTGGTCCTTGAAGTTTCACCCAATTTTAATTTTAGTCCTTTATGTTTGAAATGTGTGATATTGGTCATTGAAGTTTACTATGTTTATTATTGTTAGTCTCCAAACTTTGAAGAGGACTTGGAGTTATATTTGACGGTATTAATATTAATTTGGCTTATGGGGTAAGGTGATTGGGAAAGATGACCAAACAAATATATTCTGAGCTGGAAATTTTATTTTTAAAAAAATAAAATAAAAATGCCTTAGATAAAACGCACGCACAAACAGGGGCAACAAGCAAGCACAGAAGTGGGAGAAATCCAAAAAAAGAAAAGAAAAGAAAGGGCGTAAGGGTTGAGTCAAAGAAGACCCACTCCTACCGGAGAAATGTGACGTGGCCGTTCCTGTAGCAGCCACCGGAGATACACAGCTCAATTGTTTGCCTACGATTATACAGTTTCGCCTAAGATTTTCTTATATATATGTTATAAATTAATCTATATAACTGAGAGACTCAGTTCAATTGTTTTCTATTAGTAATATTATTATATCGAATTTCCTCATGTTACAGCATAAAATACTACCCACCTTCTCTTCCCCTGTTTTTTCCCTTCAAAAGTCAAAACAGAGAACCTCTAACCATACAACATGCGTGCCTTCATCGTTTTCAGAACATCAAGCAACAGTTAACAATCTTCTAACCTTTTGACTCAGTATCTTCTAACCATTTCCCCTGATTTCTCCAGACTCCTGTGTGCGCGTTTCATTGTCAAGAAGCCATTTTATTATTATTTTTCTTAAAAAAATAAATTCCCAGCTCATAACTCATAACATATTTGTCAAGTAATCTTTCCTAATCATCTTGCCATATAAGTTAAGTTATCGGACTTAGTGCCAGCTCCAAGTCCTTTCTAAAATTTAGGGGCCAACGGTTGTTAACAAAGTAAATTTGAAAGACTAAAACTACACTTCTCAAATTTGATAGATTAAAACCAAATTTGGATAAAATTTGAAGGGTGTTTGGTTTGAGGCAAGGTAAGGGAGGAGAGTTTCCTTCTTTAGTGTGAAAAGTCAGATATTACCATAAATTATATACTCCCTCCCTCCGGTCTTATTTATAAGGCACCAACTAGTAAGTGTATTTGGTCCCTTTTATAAGGCAAGGCTGCGTTTGGATGGGCTTAAAAAAATTAGAATTTTGGCTTTTATTCTGACTTTTGCTTTTTCTAAAAGTTACTCCCTCCGGTCCTAATTATAGGAGCAAATTTTGGAGTTGGTTTTGGTCCTAATTATAAAAGAAAATTTTAACTTTTGTCAATTTTTTCCTATAATACCCCTATCTATACTTTCTCAATAATAATTTAATAATATATCTATATATTTTATAAAGTAAATAATGTTTGCAACTCATTAATGTTATATACAACTAAATTATAATTTTTTTATAAAATAATTTTGAACAATTTTTGTTATATTTTTCCCATATTACCCCTACTAATACTTCTTCCACAATAATTAATTTAACAACAAGCTTATATTCTATCGAATGAGATATTTTACTTTATTTTTTATTTAAATAAAATAATTTTAATATTCCTTTAAAAATATTTTTTTAAACCATCCGTCTAAAGTGATTACTTTTTTTCCCCTAATAAAACATTAATTTCATTATCTTTTTTCTAACAATAAAAAAATAAACCAGTATTTGTATTATGCCCAATCAAATAGATACTCTCTTGATAGAAAAAAAATTCTTCGAAAAAATCCATGGAAAATATAAAAAAAATTATTTATATACATTTAAAATTCATTTTATGGCCATAAAAGAGAAGGCGTCGGACATCTTGCCATCCCGTTATGCCTATTAATATAATTACATCTGTTAATGTCATTACCATCTTTTAACGATTCAATAAGTGTTTCCTTAATGTCATTTTAAATTTTAGGTAAGGGTATTTTAGGAAAATAGATATAATTAACTAATTTAACTTCCTTCCTTAATCCCTCCAAATTCTGGTAAATAGCTCCAATAATTAGAACCGGAGGGAGTATCATCTAGACACATAAATTAATTTTTTTTAAAGAAAAAACTTTTTTGTTGAAAAAAGTACTTTTTTTAATGAAAAAAACTCATCCAAACGGGATCTTACTTGTTTTCAAGGAGCATTAATTATTTTTTCTATGTATGCCCATAAATAATAAGGATAGTGAGTGAGAGTAATAATTAATACTATAATATTAGAGTGTAGTACAATTAGTAGGGGTAATATTAGAAATTACTTAAATTTTATGACAATTTTATTGACTTTAACTGTTTTTATTGATTTGTGAGAATTGTTAGTTGATGCCTTATATTAAAGACCAAAAGGAGTAGCTTTTATCATCGTTTTCCGTAGAAACATTTTACATCAGGATCATATATGACTTTTCACATTAAAGGAAAACTATCATTCCTCCCCTCCTCTTAAACCAAACACAACCTAAGAATTAAAAGTAATATTAACCATTATTTACACACACACAAAAATGTGTATACGTTCAACTAATATAATGACAGGTACGGCTCATTACCAAAAAAAAAAGGGGGGGGTCTGAATGACAGTGGGATGAGCGGTGAGAAGAGAGTGGTCGGGAGGTTTTTTGGGGGTGATCATGTTGGTCAGTTGGTGATGGGGACAGCCCTGAGAGTGGGCTGGTGGGTAAGGTCTAGAAGAGGAAGAAAATGACCTTGTGCAGCGTGTGGAGATGCAAGAACATGGCTGATGAAGGAGATGAAAGAAGGAGCGAGTATTACTGAAGAGGAGGACCAATACTGGAGGAGTAAAAGGACAAGGACATATTTGTGATATTCGAATCACTCATTTGAGATTTTGTAATATTAAAAATATTTATATAGGATTTTCTCGATGACTTTAGACCCCAACTGATATTGATTAAGTTGGATCACACCACATGAATATAAAGTACCACCAAGAACTATTTTCTCAACATACAATCGAATTCAAGTTCTTGATTAGAAGGAGCAAGCATCATAAAGTTTGAACCAACTTTTGCTGACAATTGCACATTACATGATCCACTCAAGAATTTCACTGCACAAATAATATGATATTTAATATTGCCTTCAATCTTTGACATACCAACCAGTTGATTTTTTTTGTATTAAAGAAGCTATATAAATTATATTTAATATTAAAAAAGCTATATAAATTACATTAAAGCATTTATATTTATTGTTTTACTCTAACTTAATTTGTTTGGCTTACAAACTCATATATAATCTAATTATACTTAACATATATTATGATTAAGTAATTTCTTTAATCTCTTCCGAAAAAATCAACTAGCTCTTATATCAAGAATTGTCATCATAAATAACAGTAAAAGATTTTATTACTTTTTCACTTCTGAAAGATATTTCTATTCCATAAATGAAGTTTACTTTTCCTCCATTCTCATGTACCAAATGGACTTTTAGTCCTCTTTGTCCTGCCAACTAGTAAATTCTCACGTTAGTTTTCACATTATCTAATGGGAAATTTTTTTTTTTAAAAAAAAAAAAAAAAAAAAAAAAAAAAAAAAAAAAAAAAAAAAAAAAAAAAAAAAAAAAAAAAAAAAACAGAAGGGCAAGTCGAGCGCAGTATGCTTAAATATAGGCCAAAAGAATATGAAAAAGAAACCCATTTTACGTCTTCTAAAGTAGGAATTTGATTAAAAGGTGCTAGCAGCTTTCCTCAACAGTAATTACAGGCCATGACAGCAAGATAAATGCTGGAATCATACTCAATGTACAAGGTAAAGTACCACTTTACATACATTTATGTTCTTCCGCGATAACAAATCTCAATTTGCCGGGCCCCACCTCGATCAACATTTGAAACCACCACAGGCAATAGCCCATAATATCACGATTATGATGAGGATTCCTCCTCCTAACATCAGCTTCATTTGAAGATTCTGCAGCCACATCTTCCGTCTAAGCTGCCTTCCTTGCCTCTGGAAGCTATCAGCCTAAAATTATAATGAAAATAGAAATAATCATAACATCAGTGGATATATATTTGAGAAAATATCCCTGTTCTGGTCCTGACAAATGGCTGAACCTTCTATTTGGTTCTCCACAGATCATCTCTTCTGTTTCTCTGCCTCAACTATTGAAATGCTTTTTTAATCAAAAAAAAAAAAAAACCTGATGCCAAATCTGACAAAATGCGGACTTGAATGTTACTTGTCATCTATTATGTGGGCCACATTTGCTAACAATAACATCCAAGTTAGCAGATTATTTCGTTTGGTAAACTGATGATTGAGGATTTGAGGGTTTATGCTGAAAAATGATACGTGGATCACCAAATTGGAAGTTTAACCATCTGTTAGAGACCAGAATATAGTTTTTCCCATAAGTTTATCAGCAAGCATAAACCAGGGATACTACATGCCTGGAACTGAAGGCTTTCTGTTTTATCCACCAAAAGTTCAATCTTCTCACCACGATCCAAAACCTGTTACAGTAAGGGTAAAGATTCATATTAGAGTGCTAAATAATATTAAGCGGTAACTCGATATCTCACTTGATTGAGCAAGTATAACAGTGTGTTGGTTATCTGGTCGATGACAACAATAGCCAAAGTAAGCAAATGCTGAATTTATTTTAACTTGCACAGATTACATCCCAGTAGATTAGCCTTCTTTCACACAATGATCTAGAAGAAAGCCAAAATGTTTAATTGGTTTTTTTCTTAAAAATGTTTATTGATTAAGGAAAAAGCAACATTAATTTTCGTAAAGATCTTCCTTCTCCTTGTAAGGAACTCTTGTAAACAATTTTTTTTATAGATCTTCCTTCTCCTTGTAAGGAAATCTGATATGTTTACAAGAGTTGAGGGCCTATATTTATAAGCCAGAGACTAAAGGTAACTTACAATGGCATCCATAAGGCTAAGGGCTAAGTATGATTATGTCCTTTGAAGTTAAATTATTTATAGTAGTCCTTAAAGATAGTAACAATGAAAAGCCAACTTTAACATTTCCCCCCAAGGTAGGGAGCTTATTCTCAATTCCCTCTTTGATGATAAAGTCCTGAAGAATGATAAAGGACAACCTTTGTACTGGCACATTTGCAAGCTGATCAACCATAGAGATGAAAGAAGTGCAAATCTAAACCATCATCTGTTTTTCTTTGACGGAGACTTTAATATGAGATGCCTAAAGTCACATTGAACAGTAGAGGAATGATCAATAAGGTATTTAATAGATCAATTCTCCAAACTCAACAGATACTTTTTGGGGTAGAATTCCCCTTCCCCATCCCCCTTGAGTATCTATTAATTAGTATAAGAGCTAGTGGTCAACATTTTTAAATATGGCTACAAAAAGGACGATTCTTATTGACAAGAAAGATAAGTGAAGTGTTACAAGGAGCAGCTACTAGAACCTTGGCTCTTCAAAGGAGACCAATTGATGGAGACTTAGGTAATATGGGTGCCTAAGTAGAAAGTGATGCTCAATAAAATATTTAAGGGATTGATTCTCTCACCACGAAAGCTAGCTTTTCAGAGAGGGTTGTCCATCCCACTTGAGTACACCCATCGCCAATCGATTAAGTGTTAGTCTACTTCAATTTAATTCATTCAGTGATGTACTAGAGGATGAAGCTTCACTAGAATATTGTCAACAAGGTGCTCTAGGAAGTGACCTCACCAAAGGGAAGGCATTTAAGTTGTTTTGAAAGGTCTTAGGTTGCTAAAAGATCCTCATGCAAGCACTCAAGGTGATATATGGGGATTGGGGGTAATTAGGGAAGTAGTATGGATAAGCAATTTGGGAATTTAGTGTAATATAATTTTAAATAGGGGCAGCACATATGGATTGAGATGTCTTGTGAAATCAACTACAACTTCCTTTACTTTTTTATTCTACATGTATCAATGGCATCAGAGCAAGTCATCTGATCACTGCCACCGCTAGTGGTCAAGAAAAAGAACAATTTATTTTTGTAATTTTTAATCACAACACTTGATTTAAACCATAATTTCCATAATTTAATGCCACTACATATATATTACATTTTTTGGACAGCCATCAAACTGACATCAATCAGTTCATAAATAGCATTCATTCCAAAAGATATTCAAGTCAAGCCTTCAAAAACCATGATATAAAAAAGACCAGACACCAGTACCTTATTCATACTCTAAGTCTAGAACCAGAACTAACAGTATATGGTAGAAACATGAAGTCTAGAGCCAACATCTATATCTATATAATTATAATAACACCAAAAGTGTGTTTGTGACTTGTGAGCATGTGTCACCAGGCCAACTATGTACCTTCTCAATATTGTCGATCATTATCCCCTTGACCTCAGTTATTTGAGCCTTTAATTTCGATAGTTTGCTCATTTCTTCTGGATGGTTCATGCAATACTGCATGTGGTCCTTAAGTCTTGGCCTGTGTAACAGGATAAAAACATATACTAGATCAAAACATTGCATGACTTAAAACGCCACCAAACCATGATGAAGGCAACAAGTAACAATAACTTAAATCTAAAACAGGATAAAGATTAAACAAACCCAAATTCTCGGTCTAGACTATAGGCAATGCTAAATCTGTCTTCAAACAAAAACTCGTCATTGTCGTCGTCGTCGGCCAGTGGATGGGCACCTTCATTCTTAATGCTTTCACCATAACGCTGTTTAAAGTCATCCTTCACACGTTCAAGAAATACAAAAGGCACACTCCTTCCAATAGATTCACCAGCAACAACAAGGAAAACTGCACCGAAGGGAAAAGCTTTCGGTTTAGCTAGTAGGCCCATAGACTAGCCAATAGTACACAATAACAAATAATAATAATGAAATACCAAATCCATTGTCAATGAGGAAGTTAAATGTGTGTCCATCACATGAATATGTGTATTTGCTGCTATTTGAAGGCAGCTTCTGCAAGCATTGAACAGCAATGGTACTGAAATTTCCTGAATATGAAGTGTGCTCTGCCAATACGACGGTCCCTTTTGCAATGAAGCTATAAACTAAACCCCTTTGACTCATCTCCAAGAAGCTCCAGAACCAGAATATAATCAAAGTCAGGCTCCCAAATGCAACAACGACCTACCTAAAGAATATATCCAAAATATAATCCAACAAAAAAATTCAGAAATATCAAATACCACTCCCTACAACAGCCGATAGTAGAAAACTAAGCCACAATTTGCGAAAGGAAAACCCACGGCGAGTGCGATTAAAACAATCACTGCATAAAATGTTCAACCCTCGAAGCAAAGTGGACATTCCCGAAGAGATACAATCTAGAGATCCACAATCAATTACTAACTGAAAACGCCATGATAAGACCCAATCTATGAGTCGCAAGCAATCAAATTCAACAGCACATTTCCTAATTTTTCACAGAGCGTAAAGAAAATGCACAAATCCCAATTGGAAACAGACCGAGCTCTTCCAAATCTGATTATGGAAAAATTTATAACTACCCAACCCCGATCTATTTAGAATAAAACTCGTATGAGATTAAACAAATCATCCTGTTCGAGAAGAATAAAACGCAGAAAGGAACACAGAGACAACCTGGGCTTCTTTGCGGAGTACTGATCGCTGGTAAATGATTCTGGATGATGAAAACGCTGGTAAGATGTAAATCAACTTCCAAGCTACGGGGTGAAACCGCGAATGAACTTGGATCAACAAATGCTTATCTTTGTTTTTTTTTTTCTTTTGCCAGAATCAATGTTTTATCAGAGATTGGTTCTTTTGTACACATAAGTTGTTTCTGCACGCGAGCGACCGCTATTGCATGGTCACTGGGTCTGTTTGGTTCCACGGAGGGGGATGGGATTTTAATGGAGGGAAAGGATAGGAGGGATTTTAATGTTACTTTATTTGTTGGATTGATCATAAAGAAGCGAGGAGAGAGATTTTAATGTTACATTCTTTAGTTTAGGAGGGAAGGGAATTTTTTTTCACACTTACAACTTTACCCTTATATTATAAGAGAGATTTTAATGTTACTTTGTTTAATTCAGGGGATGAGGGAAGGTAAATTATTTTCATATGGACAACATTACTTATGTTATAAGTGAATTTTTTCATGTTAAATGTATAATAACATTTAATTATAAATAACATTTTTATTCCTTAAATGAAAATTTAACATTTAAAAAGAAAAAAAAAACACACACACACAACATATATAAAAAATTAAGACAATATTTTATCAAGTTATACAAATCAATGATGAAGTGAAGCGTTAGCATGCATAACTGATTCTCCTTGTTACAGTACAGCCTATCACATCACAAATTAATCACCTCCACATAAAAACAGGATGGTGACAAATTGAGTTATACATGTCACTAGTTACGCACAGGAAAAAAATGCCTCAATATCACTGGGCTGCACTTTTCTTTTCTCTTTCACATGGAATCACCTTGCAGAAATCTAAGGAGAGGAAAACCAGAGGCTTTTTCTCTGTGAAAAATTCCATGACCACGCCACCTAACCTCACACTCTATCATTCAACCATTGAATTATTTCCTGTGTGATAACATGACGTTCAGGTTCAAAAAGGAGGTCATGTAATAATCCTTCATATAAACGGATGGATTTGTCAAATGAAGAAGCCTCTTCATAGAAGCGCGTGTGGGTCGTGATATGGACAATCAATCTCATAGCCCGTTCGGCTGTGCCATGGAGAACCAGGAACAGAGCTTTGAAATTTCTCAAATTTTGCTGCAAGCAGGTCGTAATATGGACAATCAATCTCATAGCCTGTTTGGACTATAACGGCTCCATTACATACTAGGGGGTCAAAATATTTAGATACAAGTGCATATGGATCTCGACAAACCGTTGAACCCTTGTTATATGCAGCATTAAGTTGAATCTAAAAGGAGGCTTTGGGTATTTCCGGCATAACAGAAAAAGACTAGGGACATTTTTGTCCAATGACACGCCAAATTTTATAAATCCGTCCGATTTGGGGGGTAACATTTTTTAGGGGAGGGAGGGGAAAATTTTAAAAAATTTCCCCTCCCTTCCTAAAAAATATGATCAGCCAAACGAGGAGAAGGGGCCAAAATCCCTCCATCCTCCTCCCCTCCCTCCGGTTCCCTCAAACCAAACAGACCCTAAATGTTTTGCTGAAATGTATTATTTTAACATACCTTCTGGATATGCTAAAATATCAATATATTCTACTTTTATATGATTCAATGTGAAAACAATAAAGGACAATTATTCTACAAATCACCAAAATATATCTTACATCCACATATTCAGTTTGTTCTAAACAAAATAATATCCTATAATATATTTATAAAACTATCACAACATTAATACATAAAATATTCTCATAAATATAAGATACTTTTGGATCATTAAGAATTCAATATATGTTTGCAAGAAAATTCATCATAGCAAAATTACGATTTTGAAATCATTGATGCATTTGAAAATTCAATTTACAAGTCAAGTAAAATGCAAAAGTACTCATTTTCCAATATATTTTTCAATCAATTATATAAATGCTTGAATTATTTTCAAAATCACATAATATTTTATATATAGAATGTTTTTCTTGTGTATAATTCTAACATTTTAGATCCTTCAAGGATTCTCATGTTTATTTCATAATTTAATGAGCCATATGTATATGCTATATAAAATAACATTTAACAGACACAAAATTTTATTTTCATATACTGCCAAAAATATAATATTATTGTATCCACCACAAAATAGTATGCTTCATCATAGTCTTCATTAGCTTTTGTGAAAATCTTTATTTTCACTTAAACATGTAATTATTTCATATTTCAGCTGGGATTGCATATTCATAATTTTCACATATCAAAATAATTTAATCTCACATTCATTGTGTCTTTTCCCTTTTACTTTTCCTTTTTTTGGCCAATCACCATTATGGTTACTCGCAAGATAGATTTATGTATAAGATCCTCAATTGATCACGAGAAAGTATTATCAAAACCGTTGTCGACAACTTAGTGTCCGTTTGGGATAGCGATAGCAAAAGTGATTTTTTTCCATGTGAACTTTTACTAACGAAAGATAAAATAAAAGTCATATTGTAAATGTGATTTTTGTTTGGGATAGTGATGGTAGAAATGATTTTTTCAGATAGGCTTTTGTTTGGAATATCATTTGAAAAGTTAGTTGAAATAAAAAATAACTGAAAAGGGCATACATTTTATTGCAATAATTGAAGATAAAAATTAAAATTTAAATTTTATAAAAAAAAATAAATCATTATTAAAAGAAGTTGGTCTTGATATTCTATCAACATGATTTATTTGACTCAATTTTGTTGATGATGTGTTTTGCCACATTATCATCAATTTGTTTCTAGAGAGTTCCTCTATTCCTTCCGAAAACAAATCCACCATCTTTTCTTCTCACTGGCAGAAGTCATTTCCTTCTGCAAAAACAAATCACCAACTTTCTTCTCACTCCCTTCACTTCTAAAGACAAATCACCATCTTACTGAAAGATGGTCTCTGATTCGGCCTCTTCTAATGCTTGGAACAGTACAGGGTCTAATATTCGTCTCTGTTTTCCATTGCGGCAGAGATAGATTCCGACTGTGATAATGGTGGAGATTGATGCCGTAGACGGCGATGGTGTGAACTTTATTCTTCCTCTCTTTCTTCTCTGATGTCCTCCTCTTTTTTCTATCTTTCTTCCCTCAGAACTCTGTTCGAGTCTCACGGCCTTAGTGATGAAGGTTTTGGTGATGATAGCGAGTGAGGATCGAGGGGGTCGACGAAGGTGGTGGTCGACAGTGAAGAGGGAAGAAAGTGATGGTGGTGGTGATGCTTGGTGAAGAGGGAAGAAAGTGAAGGTGGTGGTGTGCTTGGTGAAGTCGTTCGGTGGTAGTGGTGCTTGGTGGAGAGGGAAGAAAGTGATGGTGGTGGTGTCCTTGGTGAACTTGTTCGGTGGTGGTAGTGCTTGGTGAAGAGGGAATAAAGTGATGGTGGTGGTGTGCTTAGTGAAGTCGTTCGGTGGTGGTGGTGCTGGGTGAAGAGGGAAGAAAGTGATGGTGGTGGTGTGCTTGGTGAAGTCGTTCGGTGGTGGTGGTGTGCTTGGTGAAGTCGTTCGATGGTGGTGGTGTGCTTGGTGAAGAGGGAATAAAGTGATGGTGTTGGTGTGCTTGGTGAAGTCGTTCGATGGTGGTGGTGCTTGGTGAAGAGGGAATAAAGTGATGGTGTTGGTGTGCTTGGTGAAGTCGTTCGGTGGTGGTTGTGCTTGGTGAAGAGGGAAGAAAGTGATAGTAGTGGTGGTGTTCGGTGAAGTTGGTGGTGATGGTGATGATCAAAAGGTTGCCAACGTTGGAGAAGCCAAAATTTTAGGCTTGTCCCATAAGCTCATTTTTTTCATATAAGCCCATATGAACTTGAAGCTATCCTAAACACCATGAAATGAGCTTTTAGCCCCACTGGTCTTTTCCTCTACGACGCCGGGGTTTTTATGAGGGTTTTGATGCTATGCCAAACAGGCCCTTAATCATTTTGGTTCCATTTTTCCTCTGACATAATTCATTGAGATGCAATACAAAGTGACTCGCCCTATCAGTCGATAAAACTTTCTCTCAATGTAAGGTGAAATAAGACTGATTTGATTTCCATCAAATTGCTATAAGCGAAGAAATTGTAGTGAGCGATGGAATTGATTACTAACTAAGCAAAAGCGAAGGTATGTGAGCTTACTACAACAAACAAGCAAGTCTTCCTCCTGGCCATCCATCCCTTTCTTTTCTACCTTCTCTTTATTACCTTTAGGTACCTAAACCTTTTTTGAAGTTTTGCAATTAGTTATGTCTTGGTCTCTTCTGAAGTACCTGCCTCCTCAATATGATCATCTTGATTATTTGCTCATTTCTCTTTTCTTTTGGAACTGATTGTTCTCTCATGCTTGATGCAAAGTTTCATGAGGTTGAAAACAAAAATTTTGTTTAATCATTGCAGAAACTTGTAACTCCTTAAAGTCCTCATGAATTATTAACCTTAACTCATTATATTAATTAGTTATTATTCATTAATCCATAATTTTTCACGGAACTCATGAGAACTCGTAATAATTTATGACATTCATTATTTTTATATTACTCGTTAAAACAACTATTAAGGATTATGATTACTTGTTAAAACAACTATTAGAGATTAGGATTATCTTAAATCACTAAAAGACTTCAATGTTGTTGATGTCCTACTAACATTGATCTACACAACTATCCCCCAATTGCAATGAAAACTCTTTCTCTTGAAACCTCTCACTCTTTGGATACTTGCAAGGCGAAGGCAAGGTTAAGGTTTGGTTTCATTAGGTTTTTCCCTTTTCAAGAAGATGGTGGTTTCTTGGAATTAGGTTAAAGATAGGAGGAGCAAGATTGAAACTTACCTTTTCTTGAATTGGCAGCACACGTCAATCAAATTGGTGTCTTGTTTTTTTCTCTTGAAAAACGTACAAGAAAAGGGGCACCCAAAAATCAGCACTTTAGAAGAATTTAACCTTGATTTAAATGCTTACAAGAAAGGCCCAATCCAAGCTTGAATTTGAAAATCCAAATCATAATTAATTAAATTCATATTTGGATTAATTGTTAAATTTAATATGATGAATCACATTCATATCTTCATTGATTAATTGAATCAATCATTTAAGATAATGGATCAAATTTATTTTTTTGATTGATTGATTGAGTCAATCATTTAAGATGACACATTATATCCATATCTTGATTGATTGATTGAATAATAATTTAAGATAATGGATCATATTAATCTCTTAAACTAAAATTCAAAATCATTTTTACTTCAATCTTTATTTATTATTTCTCCAACCTTCATCCAATCTTTATTGGACACACACACACACACACACACACACACACCACACACACACACACACACACACACACACACACACACACACACACATATATATAATTCAGAATTATCTTTTATAACCTAACATCTTAATTAAAATTAAAATTTCAAACTTAAATTCAAAATTTGAATTCCAAATTCAACTTGGCCTAAGACTTTGTTGGGTTTTCCAACACATTTGGGCTTTTTTGTGGAGAAACTGATTTCCCATTGAGGACACCATATATATATAATGTCATTTTCTCCTTATTGGGCTTGGAGTCCCACTCCAACCTAATTACACATTTACTCTTGATAAAGGTCAATAACAATTATTGGCCCAAGTTTGATAATTTTAAGCAATCGGGAATAACCTTTGTGTGTGACCCATTAGGCCAAATTAGTCACTGACATAAATAAACTTGGACCAATTAAAACTCCTTTAATGGGCCCAATTTATTTAATGACATTATAAGACACTAAAGAATGCATCTTTCTTTAACTAATTGAGTTGATCAAGTACCTTTCATATTTGGATACCGTGCAGACATCATCCCTCACATTGTCATTCACATTTAGTCAAGAGCAAATATAGAATATCATCTCTTAATTGACTAAATGTAGCTAATTCACAGAACTACAAATATTCTTATATTAACTCTATAACGGATCATGACTCTTCATGATCACTTGCTATACGCATAGACTTCGGAGTTAAGTAAAAGCTATCCAAGCTCTATCGGTCTTATGAATGACTAATCCCTTGTAGGGGATGAAGGTGGAATATCACCTAGAGGGGGTGAATATGTAATTTTAAAAATCTTCTTCTAATCGCTTGAGAACACAAACAGAGACAAAGAAGAGAAATGAACATTGAGAAAATATATTGGTCCAGTCTAATTCGTCGACCTACGTCCAGTCTCCAAGCACCTTAGGATTTTCACTACTCTTAATCACAGTTACAATTACACACTTTGTACATGAGGTGATCCTTTCACATTAGGACTCACTCCCCCTTACAAACTGTAATTGTACACCCACACTTAAGGGGAGGAATTAGATACTAAGAAGTAATCAAGGGGAGGAATTAGATACTAAGAAGTAATTAAGGCTATAATAATCCAAGTCACCGCTTAAGATTAAGAATCACCCTTATCCTTAGCTTTAGTGAGATTTAATTTGATTTTCTTTTAATTAACTATTACCCAAATTGTGTTAACTCAACTCAAGCAAAAGTGTAATGCTATTGTTCAGCTGCATTATTAGTATCAAGTCCTTGTGGAGACAATATCTTACTCACTCTTTATTATTTGATATAACCTGAGCACTAAGGGAGTCTTAAGCTCTATATTGTGCCTCTATCAAAGTTCAAGTGGAAGGATGTTCCTTGGATACGATGAGGTTATTGTCCTGTAGTCCAGAGTTAGCAGTGATAAGTTGTAGTTCATTTGACATCAACGGGCAATCTTTTACACAGAAACACTATATGATAAGAGCACTTTGCAGAATACTGGTGTGATGGGAGTTTAATTTGAGAACTTGACATAATGGATATAAGGAAGTTGATGTGAGTAATGTCCATATGCAATATATATATGTTCATGATTCCACATAATATCTATAGGAGAATGCACTACTCATGAAAGCGTACAAAATAACTAGTCAAATTTCGTTCAAAACATGAACCCTAAACCACAAGAAAGAGTTTAACAGAAGAATATATGGCTTGTTGACCTCTTCCCAAGGAAGTACACAAAACTTGAAATCAAACTCTATTTGAAGCCCATATAGACACAGTTATATGCGCGCACACCCATGTCTAGAGTTGCTCAAGCATTTGGATCCTTCCCAAACCCCATGAAAGCATGTGTTGCCAGCATCGAACCCCTTCGAGACATTTCTGCAACTCGGCCAAGCAGAGGCAGCTTCACTGTTTCTTTATTCCAGAGGGGTTTTTTGTTCCACCTTGTTTGCATAGGGTAAGAGAAAGAATGAATTCAACTATTGGAAACATGATCCTTTGGCGGTATGGCGTCATGTCATATATATAGGAGGTCAATATAGAAAAAATTGACAGATAAAAATTCATAATTGATAGTGATGACAACTATTTGCTAAAAAAAGGTAGTAATGACAACTGAAGACTATCTGAAAATTAGCAAGGACTTTAAAAACTAAAAATTCATCGGAAAAACATTGAAATAAATCACAGACCATGCTCCCCGGAGTCACAATTTGATATTCACAATATAACAAAGATGATTTAAATTCAATGATATCTTAATATCTTTAGACAAAAATGTACTCTCCCAACACTTTGACCATTATGCCATATTTTTAAGGACTTTGTGTAATGATCTTGAGAAGTATCACTAATAACATATTTGCGGTTTTTGAGAATTTTGATTCTTGAGAATCTTAATTGCATTAGTATGAGATGTTTTCCTTAATTGTCATTTTTCCATAAAGAAAGACTGACTTCAACTACAAATATTACTTTTGGCAGACTTTTTTTTAAAAAAAAAAAAAAAAAAAAAAATCCTACATACATTACCAACCACTTGGGGTGAGCCTTCAAATTACAAATAGAAAAAAAAAATATGAGCTCAAGTGTGTATGACTAAAGATTTGGAAACTTTGGCCATCCCCACGTTTAGTAGTTTTGTCATATTTCCTTCCTAAGAAGACATCAAAATAATTTTGTGTTAAAAAATATGCCATCTGTTCGACCATTTAAAAAAAGGAATTTGCTGTGTGGAGCCAATCATACACACTTGATGGCCTAACCTAGAGAAATACATGGATACCTCGGCTAGTACAAGTGAACATTCAAGAACTGACTACCACTGAATCAGGCGGTTCAGTCAGTTTCCTTTGGTAAAGGATGAACAAATATACCACAGAAATCTACATTATTTTGAAACAATCAACGCTGAGGCCCACCTAGATTCTAGTGTGAGTGATACACAATATACCGTTTGTAGATAAAACTTGAGTTTGCACCATGGAAGCTACAGAGACGTTGAGGTGATAATACAGAGGAGAGTATGTGTTGTTTCCTTGAAGACGTGGTATGGTTCATGGGGGACCAAAAGTACTATTGTTCTTGCAAGACATATATGCTCTAAAAGGCTGCATATATGACTCAAATCCCACTACAAATTATAATGCTTCTCATAATTTTGATAAATTTCATTAACTTAGGTTGAAAGCTGTTATCCTTGTGCATTTGTCTCAACACTAGTAGATCTGTAGATGGATACAAATTCAATTTTTTATGGTTTCTATCAGGGTTTCTGAGCTTTTAATACTTATTTTTACTTTATCATTCTGTCAAAAACTTGTTAAATGTAGGGTTAAACAATTATTATGATCATCCTATACTACTTGATTTGCAACTCAGTATCCTGTACTACTTAGTTACGATCATAAAACTACGGTAAAAGGTGCTCTTGTTGCACTTATGTGGCAATAGTCTAAAGAAGAGTGTTTGGCTGCAGGTTAGATCTTAATTGGGGCCATACGTCAAGGGTGGATTTCAAAATTTTCAAAGGTTAGTAGGCTGAGTTTCTCAACTTTTAGGGCAAAGGAGGCTGTGTTCGATTTTCTGCTTCAGCATAAGAAAGGTTTGGTTTTCACATATAAAGGCAAGGAGATAATCATGGGAAGAGGCATTTTCTTGCTATTCCCCTCACCCTCGTTATTGAACATGTAATATCCACCCAACTTGCCGTCCTTAATGGTTACTCAAGTTTTAAATTTCTGTTCGACACATCTTATTCTGTGCTTTTGCCATAGTTGAGGTTGAGGCTACCTAGGACAAACCTAACAAGCTGTTATTGCCACTAGTAAACAGTGACAAATATGACTTCATGATATAATTTCCTCGGTCCTTAATGTAAGATCTTGTTTGTAATCTTGTTCGTATGTAGTGCAATTTGCACTACGAACAAGATTTTACATTTAGGACCAGGTGTAGTATGATATTAAAAACACAATCACTAACATTCATGCAAACATGCTTGCTACTATGACAAACCAAATCAACCTGTAAGACCATGAGACAAACAAAGCTTTAATTTTCACTCTCCTTACACTAGTAAAAGATCTTGTGGGAAAAAAATTCATGTAATCTTAAACGAAGATTGCATTACTTTCTTCTACAACATTAAAAAAATGTAAATAATATAAAAATAAAGAGGTCGAACTGAATAAATAAGAAAAAAGAAAGCAGGCAGAAAGAAATGTGAAGAAGATTTGTACATACCAGTCTTCATGGCGAATAACTTTACCGTCAACAACATATAACCTAATAAGTGATGCCAAATCAATATCCTTCCCCATGAACTTGTAGTGTTGCTTATTGTTTATTAATATCTGCATACCATACCCATGAACATGGATCATTATATAATCAATCATGCATTAACATGCACATACTCAAAAGAGAGTTGAACTTGTAGAAGATTAAAGAATGATAAACTGCAAGTGAGAGAAATTCAGCCAACCTCTTGTTTTGCTGGTGAAATCACATTTTCTTCTACACTGTAATCCACAATTCTTGACTCACTAAATACCTAGGGTATATGAAAAAAGTAGTCAAGCATCAAGACTATAAGGAAGAGAGCTCCAAAAGAAAATGAATGACAGCATGACTCATAAAAAGGAATCCTCTCTCCCTATCATGAACCAGAATTTAGCGGCCACCCTTGAAAAATTCTTATAACCACTTCCCTGTTATTTGTTGATCAAAATATTTACTGCCATTCGATGCTCAATGATTCTCATGGATGAGGTATGACTTGGATTTATCACTACCACTTCAGATTAGGTTTGCTAAAACTTTTGTAAGCAAAAGCAAATCATAGTGAAACTAATTAAAAAGGAGCCAAGGAGGACATATCCAACCAAGAACCAGCTTATATTGCTATGCTTTCATAATAAAAATTAACATCAAGGGACCATCTTTAATTTAGTACAAATTAATAAAATCAAGCAAGCATTCTAAATGGTTGCCAAATGATCGCACAAAGAAAAATAGTAATGTAGGAGTATGGTCTATATTTTGACCAAAACTTTCATCTATATTAAGAGATATTCATGGGAGATGGATTTTTAATCTTCTGATTCAAGGAAAGGTGGAAATGTTTAATACCACATGTAATCAATAACCATTTTCACGTCACAACCTATCAACCTAAAATATTCCTTGGAGCAAGATCAAGTATAGATGTCACACATCCTCTGAGAATTTAAGAGCAGAGGATAAAGAAAAATACAAAACGATGATAAACACAAAGCAAAAAAGAAACCTTAGAAAGAGAATAGAATGCTGATTTGATTTGCTTCACTCTGCAGTATCAATATTTTAAATTAGCTAAGAACAATATCTCACAAGAATATTTAAAGTGACGTAAGCATATTTGCAAAGGGTGCAAATATAACAAATGCATACCCCTGTGCACACATAAGTGGATCCTCAAAGGAAGCATCAGGGGCATAAATTTCGAAATCAACAGCTGTTGCACAAGACCCATATCTGGAAAGACCACAACAATTTGATTCAGTCTGAATGAAGATAGCTCTGACTAATTCAGGCAACATGATGCAGTTATATAAAATCTGAGAGCCAATTTATTATCAACATAGAGCTGTTTCTTTGCAAATATTTTATATTGCATCAGAAATTGATTTAACCATTAAAAGTCAAAGTAAAATCAATTATGATTGTTTAGTTCTTTTTTTTTCCCCTTTTTGTGTGTGTGTGTGGGTTTTTTTTTTTTTTTTTGAGAAGGGGGGGGGGTCTAGTAGAAAGAGAATGATAAGGACAAGGAATATGGTCCTAAAACACAAAGCATAGACATGAAAAACCAACAATGTCTGATTTTGAATTCTAACAGTTGTTTCTCCCCATTTTCTCCTTCACATTTGCGACCATAGGACCACCTTGTAGGGCAACTCTATAATCACTATCACACATCATATTATATTTATTATTACACACCATTGTTGATGTTGAGCTGGCTATCTAGCTTAGCTTAACTATATAAAAGTTGAGCATTAAACGTCTCTCTCTGGCTGACACATCAGCAAAATGGCAGGCTCAAAAAACTAAAACAAAAAACGAGATAGTTATGAAAGATGTATAATGAGGAAGGTAGTTACACAATATTTTGGAAATTAATAATGGTGGACACTAAATTTTATTTTAAGAAAAAAAGGCCATTATGAAATATGGATAATAGAGAAGATAGTTACACAAGATTTTATAAATTAATAATGGGGGAGGTAGGTACAAAATATTTAGTAAATATTCAATTTAATATTTTGATTATTCCCTTAGAAATCTAGGTATAACAACTTATTAATAAATATCCCCTAATCCGCGCATTGTGCGGGCCTAGGCTAGTTGCAATTAAAATCATAATAATTTTTAAAATATTGAACAATAGTTATAGAAGTCAAATGATATATGATAACACCCATATTAGCATGATAAAATTTAAAGAAAACTTTCTGTTGTTAGCTAATTTTACACAGATACAATACTTAAAATGTCCAACTCTCTATAAACGTTTAAATGACTTGTGACTAAGACTGATCACAAAAAACACAATATTGTATTCCACAGGAAACAAAAGAGCTGGCAAGTTTTAAATCATCTTCCCAATCCACAATCTAAACCCACAATTCTAATATGATTAACATAAATCCTGACAAGAGAACACAAATCCAAACTGATTAGGAACTTGTCACTTCATTGAATAAATTAATCATGTACTTCCTTCTTTGAAAACGGAATTCACAGCTGGTAAAAAACATACTACCTCCTGTCCTATTTATAAGAAACAAGTTATGGGAGGTAGCATAACAGTTTCTTTCACAACCGTTTTAGTCTAAATATTCGTGATAATTATAATAAATAGACAGGAATTAGAGAATAATGTTAAATTCCGCTCGTTTAAGCGTGTCCCTGGGGAGTTTGAAGAGATATACTTACAGACGCAGAATGTGAGGCATTATGCCATCAGATATGCGTTTCTTTGAATCATAATCGCACGCTTCTTTAAAAGCTGACTCACTCGTCGGATTGAGTCCATCCGGACCTGAAAAACAAAACAAGGCCAAACTGTCTTATTGTTTTATAAGTCCTTAAATCTTTTGACCAAAACAAACATACCAAGAAAAATTAGTTAATTCAATGATTATGATAGCGAACACAGATACATGCAACCACAAAAACAATAATAAAATTCCCAAATTAGAAAACCCAGTTATCACTATGATAATTGATTACCCGCTGAAACTTTCTCCATTATTGAGGATGAAGAAATTCTGTTGCAAGCCAAGCGGCTTAAGCTTTGGCGGTAGAAGAAAAACAGAGAAATTGAATTTCTCATGAGTAGGAAAATTCAGATGGTAGGATATGAAAAAAGAATGTGTCCATGGCTGCTTCGGCCTCTACGTGGCCCTTCCTCATCCATAATCATATTCAAATTCAAAGGAGCGGTGAGTCACGTAGTCTGGCTCCACATTTCCTCGAGCTCATCTTCTTCAAACTTACAACCGCTCCATGACGGCCACGTAAATCTGGGGAAAAATGGACATAAGAGGAAATGAGAAGCGTCGGATTGCCGGACCACTCTTCCAGTTACTTTCAGTTGGTGTTGGAGGGGAGGCTATAGGAGGAGAGGAAAGATGAGTAAATTGTCATTAATAAAAAAATATATGTAGATTTTTTTTTTGTTGAGGGGTATTTTTAGAATATTATAAATTTTTTAAGGGCAATTTGGTTAATATAAAATATAAAATTTCTCTTCCATTCCTTTCCTGCCAAATACACTGTCAAGAATTTATATCATTTAATAATCATAGATTAAAAAGTCTACATTTCAAGTTTCTAAAATTCTACACACGCGGAGGAAAAAAACTCGAAAAAATTTTTTACAATAGGAAAAACTATTTTAACAATATGAAAATCCATTTTGACAACAATATTTTCATAGGAAAATTCTAACAACAAGAAAATCTATTTTAATAATATGAAAAAGTTTATTTTAACAACAAGATTTTTTTGATAGTGAAATTTTGTATTAATGTCAAAAAGTCCTTTGATTGGGAATTTGGGGTTGAGACTTTTTTATATATATATTTTTTTTCTTTTTGGAGACCTCACTGATTTTCCCCCCTTTTAAGTGAAGATGGAAATAGAAGTGAAACTAGAATTTGGAAGTGGGGTTAAAAATGTATTGGTATAAATATGAAAGTATGATATAACTTTAAGGGTTACTATGCAAAAATACACTTTTTTTTTTTCAAAAGTGCACCCAACACTAAGTTTTTTTGTCTGCAAAAGTGACAATGTGGTTATAAAAGTAGAGCAAAACAAGCAATTTATCGTTAGTTTGATTTTTTTTTTTTTTTTTTTTTTTTTTTTTTTGTATTTTTAAGGTTGATATGGACGATGACTCAGCTAAATTTTATCCTAGCTAACAATAAAGAAATGGAGAAAATTTCAGAAAATGGCATAGATATTTTAGAAATTACAGTTCAGCCCTTCTTTCTTCAATTCCCCTCCCCTCTCCCAATTCCAATCTTACCCGTCGGGCCGCCTATCTCCCCTTTCTCGCCGTCGTTGCCGCCTTTATGTAATTTTCAAAACTATATGGGCCCTTTTATGTAATTTTATCTAGTTCTCTACTGCCAACTGGAATGAAATTTAGTTGAGTTATCGTCCATATCAGCTTTAAAAATAAAATAAAATAAAGTTAAACTAACGGTCAATAGGTATTTTTGCTCAACTTTGTAACCATATAGTCACTTTTGCACTCAAAAAAAGCACTTTGTGTTTGTAGATGGAGCAAATCCCCAAGAGGGGGGTGAATTGGGGATTTTAAAAATCTCTTTTTAAAACATCAAACACAAACAACAAAACAGGGGCAAACAGAGGAAGAGTAGAGAAGAATGACACAACATGACTTATACTTGTTCGGTCTTAACTCTTGACCTACGTCCAATTCCCAGACGCTCTGAGATTTTCACTAACTCAAAAAATTAGTTACACACTCGCACACTATCGCACTCGAAAATTATCTTCTATCTAAGTCCCACGACTGAGATTACATATTCAATGATATACCCTTAAGTAGGCAAGTTGTAGAACCGATAAACCCAATATCTAAGTCCCATTTTCGACTTGAAACTCATCTATAATTGATTCTTACAACAAATGATATTCAATGATATACTCTCTAAAAGAGCAAAAAATAAAGAATAAGTTTAAGCACTCATCAATAAGAGAGTAAGTGATCAATGTATCAAAAGATACTTTAATCAAATCTAAATGTTTAGGAATATTAGTAAAAAACACTAAATGCTATAAAAACTTGATAGCTTTTTGTTTTCTATAAGTTGGTTTTCATGTTTTTCATTCATAAGATTTAAGAAACCCTTGTTTTAGTGGAGCATTTGAATTTAACTAAGTCAGAAATAACTATATATTGAAGGAAGCATTAAATGATCATTACTCTTTTTACATAAGTTGGTTGTTGTAGAACTTGAATGCTTCGTTGGAATGATTAATGTAACCGTTGGAGACATTAAATGCTTGAAACTTGATAGCTTTTCGTTTTCTATAAGTTGGTTGTTGTACTTGGTCCTTTCTCTCTCTAATGATTAATGTAACGGGAGACATTAATCCAGGTGCTTGGATGTTTTGGTTGACTTCTGTTTTGGTTGACTTCTCTTGAAATAAATCCGTTGGAAGATGATGTTTCCATAGGGGGAAAGTCAACATTTAATCCTTTGCAAAATTCAAGGAATGATTTGTCAAAATGGTGCAAGGTTTTTTGGACTTGCAATAAATGTGCTGACGTCACCTTTTGCTTTATGCTAAATCCTCATTCTAAAACACTTTTTAATCATCTGAAACTCACTAACAAACTGATTAAACATAGTTAAGAATAGTAATGAGTGATGATAAGAAGTATCTAAATAATACATGAAGATTTCACAAATTCGAGAAAGCTGATTTTCAAACAGAGCGACACAAACTCGAGTTTGTTTAAGCAAACTGGAGTTTGCAACTTTTGCTCAGGACCCAAACTTGAGTTTAGTAAACCAAACTTGAGTTTGGTTCTTTCTTAGAAAAATTCATCTCGATTGAGCTTTGAAGAACATTTTGAAATATGAGCAAACTCGAGTCAATAAGTGACAAACTCGAGTTTGAGACTTTTTGAAGTGAAATTATGTTTAAGTCCACAAAGCTCAAACTGGAGTTTTCAAAAGCAAACTTGAGTTTTCTAAAGTCCAAAAAGAGTGAAAAGCTCTCAGCTTGTCACAAACTCGAGTTAGATAAATCAAACTCGAGTTCCTTAAAAGAGTAGAAACTTTGAAAACTCTCGGTCAAACACAAACTAGAGTTTACTATGCTAAACTCGAGTTTGCTCAAAATATGGAAAACTTTGAAAAACTCTTGGCCAAGTGCAAACTTAAGTTTGACATATCAAACTTGAGTTTGCTTAAGATGAAAAAGCAAAAGTATTAAGACTCTTGGCCAAGTACAAACTCGAGCTTGGAATACTTAACTTGAGTTTAGTTAAGTTCATAAATCCTTGAAAGCTCTCTGTCTAACACAAACTCGAATTTTCCAATATAAACTTGAGTTTGCCTTAACTTGAAAAACTTAAAGTGCTTTCTGTATGACACAAACTCGAGTTTGTCAATACAAACTCAAGTTTGTCTATGTTTAGAAAAACTTGAGCTACTCTCTGTCAAGTCTAAACTCGAGTTTGCCTTTGACAGTAAGTTTTTCAGCTTAACAAAGACAAATTTCAATTTGAGTTTACAATTGTCAGTTATCATCAAAACACATAAAAAACTAACAGTGTTGAATGCACTTTTGAGAACAACCACATGTGTATTTTTGTACATTAACCCTAACTTTTAATTAATACGTTGATATTAAATATGAAATAACTCACTTAACCCTCCTAAAAAATTAGAGCTCAAAATAAAGGTCGGCCTTATACTATCGGGCTAGGGCCGGGCCTGCAGCCTTTATGCTTGTTTAACTAAAAAATACTATTTTTTTTTCTTTTTGAAGAAATAAAGTTAAAGAAATAAGCCAATAACTTCCTAATTTAAGACATAAATATTGTCAAAATTAAATTACAAAGAAATAAAGTTAGAATAACAAGTTATCATGATGAAAATGTCAACACTTTACACATACATGCTCATAGTAGCACATATGAAAACTATTACTGGTAGCCACATGTCGGTAGCTTTATCTTTTTTTACGGGAAAAAAAAAATCTTTATAGGTATTTGCACCTATGAATTTATCATAGGTGATGTAAGTTTTACAAATTACAATCTTCGTTTTAATTCAAATAAAATTCACTTTGAAGTTTTACAATCTAGTTATTATTTTGCTTTAAACTCAGATACATTGTTATTAAAATCAAGGTTCTGAAAATCGGACCGCATCGAACCTAAAGGGATATTGGGTTAAGGGTAAATGGTCAAACTGAGTCAAACTAGTATTAATTAAAAAATAATTTAATTAAAATAGGTAAAAATATTCATATTTAAATAATAAAAAATATTTTGTGGACAAAACATGAGTGGATGTGATTTATTTATATTTTTAACTTTTAATTAGAAAAAGAAGGAAGAGATTTTCCAATAGTTTTAAAAATGTAATTAGCCATTGGGAAACAAGATCTTTGGAAATCCAGTGAGCACGTTTTTGCAGGATTAACAAGACACCAATTAGATAAGAGGGAGAGGACAAGTTTTCATTCACTACTCAACAGTGGATACACACTCCATATAGCCTTGTAAGTGCACTATTCAATGTTATTGGGTGGTGTGGTCAAACCCAGCCTTTCACTGACCAATGAGAAAGCAAAAGAAAAAGTTAAAGGAAGCCCTCAAGCATGAAACAAATATCTGTTACCCCTAACAGTGTTTGAGGGCTCCAATGTGTATGTACGTGTGATGTGAAGGCTATATTCAGGAAGAATGAATTAATTATGAGGAAACAAGCTCCAGTTGCTAGATTGGAAGTCATACAAGTACTCTTATCCTTTGCGTGCATCAAAAGATTCAAGCTTTATCAAATGGATGTTAAAGTGCCTTTTCTAAATGAGTACACAATGAAAGAGGTTTATGTAGAACAACTCCTTGGTTTTGAAGATGTGTCAAAACACGACCATCTTTTTAGCGTAAAGAAAACCTTTTATGGTCTTAAACATGCTTTTAGAGCTTGGTATGAAAGACTTAACATATTTCTCATTGACTAAGGGTTTTTTAAAGGAAATGTTGACACAACATTATTTATCAAACACAAGAAAAATGATATTTTAATTGTTCAAATATATGTTAATGACATTATATTATTGATGATTCTCTCTATCAAATATATCTATATTATATGATAATTGATAAAAAAAAAAAAGAGATAAACCAATTTATTGTGATAGAAAGCACGCAAGGAGGCAATATATACATATATGTATGCTAGGTGTAGCAAGAGGACAATGTGTTCTATTTTCCTTGGTCATTGACGGCAACACAAGAGTTCACAATTTAGATGCAGAGAGATTAAAGTTTGGAGATGCAGAAGATCTACAGCACAAATGAAAATTCGGCATTGAATTTTTGCTTCTTCTTTCCTTACCTCTTATTTCTTGTCTTTTATTTTGTTTTTGGTTAGCTATTATGTTGTTCATGACAACCTTCAATTTATGTAGCTGAACCTTGGTTTTGGGTTATTTAGTTTGATTATGGATGAGTGAATGATAATTTTTTGTTTATTGCTTTAATATTATTTTCATTGATTTAGTTGTGTGCTTGATTATCCTAAAACAATAGATATCTGATTGAGATTATTTTGATATTCTTAAGGAGCCTAGATGTAGGAAATTTAGACTAAACCTTCAATTGAATCGTGTAGGATTTGGTTTTCGGCTTTAATTTTCTTGTAGGATAGACATATACTTACCAACCTTACATAGTTTCATTAGGCTTACACTTAAATCAATCCAATTAAGTACTAATCGCTTAAGACATTAGAGATTAACATATTTAGAATGCCTCTTTTAGTGGATCAAAAAACACTCTTAGATAATTAAAAGTCCTAGATTAGCAAATATAACTTTAAATGCAATTAAGGAGAGGAATTAGATACTAAGAAGTAATCAAGGCTATAATAATCCAAGTTACCGCTTAAGATTAAGATTCACCCTTATCCTTAACTTTAGTGAGATTTAATTTGATTTTCTTTTAATTAACTATTACCCAAATTGTGTTAACTCAACTCAAGCAAAAGTGTAATGCTATTGTTCAGCTGCATTATTAGTACCAAGTCCTTGTGGAGACAATATCTTACTCACTTTTTATTATTTGATATAACCTGTGCACTAAGGGAGTCTTAAGCTCTATATTTTGCCTCTATCAAAGTTCAAGTGGAAGGATGTTCCTTGGATACGATGAGGTTATTGTCCTGTAGTCCAGAGTTAGCAGTGATAAGTTGTAGTTCATTTGACATCAACGGGCAATCTTTTACACAGAAACACTATATGATAAGAGCACTTTGCAGAATACTGGTGTGATGGGAGTTTAATTTGAGAACTTGACATAATGGATATAAGGAAGTTGATGTGAGTAATGTCCATATGCAATATATATATGTTCATGATTCCACATAATATCTATAGGAGAATGCACTACTCATGAAAGCGTACAAAATAACTAGTCAAATTTCGTTCAAAACATGAACCCTAAACCACAAGAAAGAGTTTAACAGAAGAATATATGGCTTGTTGACCTCTTCCCAAGGAAGTACACAAAACTTGAAATCAAACTCTATTTGAAGCCCATTATATGCGCGCGCACCCATGTCTAGAGTTGCTCAAGCATTTGGATCCTTCCCAAACCCCATGAAAGCATGTGTTGCCAGCATCGAACCCCTTCGAGTCATTTCTGCAACCCGGCCAAGCAGAGGCAGCTTCACTGTTTCCTTATTCCAGAGGGGTTTTTTGTTCCACCTTGTTCATGTCAAAGTCAATTTTAGTGATACATGACAACTATTATTGTTTGCATAGGGTAAGAGAAAGAATGAATTCAACTATTCAACTATTGGAAACATGATCATTAGAAAAAATTGACACATAAAAATTCATAATTGATGGTGATGACAACTATTTGCTAAAAAAGGGTAGTAATGACAACTGAAGACTATCTGAAAATTAGTAAGGACTTTAAAAACTAAAAATTCATCGGAAAAACATTGAAATAAATTATAGACCATGCTCCCCAACGTCACAATTTGATCTTCACAATATAACAAAGATGATTTAAATTCAATGTTATCTTAATATCTTTAGACGAAAATGTACTCTCCCAACATTTTGACCATTATGCGATATTTTTAAGGAATTTGTGTAATGATCTTGAGAAGCATCAATAGTAACATATATGCGGTTTTTGAGAATTTTGATTCGAGATTCTTAATTGCATTAGTATGAGATGGGGTCCTTAATTGTCATTTTTCAGTAAAGAAAGACTGACTCCAACTACAAAAATTACTTTTGGCAGACCTTTTTTTTTTCTTTTTCTTTTTTAAAAAAAAAAACCTCATAACGTTTAGTAGTTTTGTCATATTTCCTTCTATCAAGGCATCAAAATAATTGTGTTAAAAAATATGCCGGACCATTTAAAAAAAATGGAATTTGCTGTGTGGAGCCAATCATACACACTTGCAGGCCTAACCAGGAGAAATACATGGATACCTGGGCTACTACAAGTGAACATTCAAGAACTGACTACCACTGAATCAGGCGGTTCAGTCAGTTTCCTTTGGTAAAGGATGAACAAATATACCACATAAATCTACATTATTTTGAAACAATGAACACCGAGGCCCACTTAGATTCTAGTGTGTGAGATACAGAATATACTGTTTGTAGATAAAACTTGAGTTTGCACCATGGAAGTTACAGAGACGTTGAGGTGATAATATAGAGGATACTATGTGTTGTTTCCTTGAAGACGTCGTATGGTTCATGGGGGACCAAAAGTACTATTGTTCTTGCAAGACATACATGCTCTAAAAGGCTGCATATATGACTCAATTTGCACCACGAATGAGATCTTGCATTTAGGACCAGCCGTAGTATGATATTAAAAACACAATCAACATCTAACAGACATGCAAACATGCTTGCTAGTTGCTACTACGACAAACCAAATCAACCAGTAAGACCATGAGACAAACAAAGCTTTAATTTTCACTCTCCTTACACTAGTAGAAGTTCTTGTGGTAAAAAATTTCATGTAATCTTAAATCGAAGTTTGCATTACTTTCTTCTACAACATAAAAAAAAGTAAATAATATAAAAATAAAGAGGTGGAACTGAATAAATAAGAAAAAAGAAAGCAGGCAGAAAGAAATGTGAAGAAGATTTGTACATACCAGTCTTCATGGCGAATAACTTTACCGTCAACAACATATAACCTAATAAGTGATGCCAAATCAATATCCTTCCCCATGAATTTGTAGTGTTGCTTACTGTTTATTAATATCTGCATACCATAACCATGAATATGGATCGTTATATAATCGATCGTGCATTAACATGCATATACTGAAAATAGAGTTGAACTTATAGAAGATTAAAGAATGATAAACTGCATGTGAGAGAAATTCTGCCAACCTCTTGTTTTCCTGGTGAAATCACATTTTCTTCTACACTGTAATCCACAATTCTTGACTCACTAAATACCTAGGGTATATGAAAAAAGTAGTCAAGCATCAAGACTATAAGGAAGAGAGATCCAAAAGAAAATGAATTACAGCATGACTCATAAAAAGGAATCCTCTCTCCCTATCATGAACCAGAATTTAATGGCAACCCACAAAAAATTCTTATAGTCCTTCCCTTTTAATTGTTAATCAAAATATTTACTGCTATTCGATGCTTAATGATCCTCATGGATGACGCATGACTTGGATTTATCACTACCATTTCAGATTAGGCTTGCTTAAACGTTTGTAAGCAAAAGAAAATGATAGCGAAACTAATTAAAACGGAGCCAAGGAGATATATCCTACCAAGAACCAGCTTATATTGCTATGCTTTCATAACAAAATTAACATCAAGGGACCATCTTTAATTTAGTACAAATTAATAAAATCAAGCAAGCATTCTAAATGGTTGCCAAATGATCGCACATATTATAATTAACAAAAATAATAATGTAGGAGTATGTCTATTTTGACCAAAACTTTCCTCTATATTAAGAGATCTTCATGAGAGATGGATCTATAAGTTTCTGATTCAAGGAAAGGTGGAAATGTCTAATACCTCATATAATCAGTAACCATTTTCACGTCACAACTATCAACCTAAAATATTCCTTGGAGCAAGATCAAGTATAGATGTCACATATTGATGTGATTATTGACCAAGAATAGAGATTAGAGATAGAAAGACACAAGAAAGGGATTAGAAGAGAAGAAGAGAGAGCTAACTAGGCTCTCTCACAATGTATTCACACTCATTGCAAAACTGATCTCTATGACTGAATGTACAATAGGAGGATGGCCTATTTATAATACTATAGCCCCTTCAAGTCTAACTAATCCTAGTTTACCATTATTGACTAATTACCCTACTTACTATCTAGTTTACAAATAGGTCCCTAGGTTTATATTACACTTAGGTCCCTAAATGCTGTTTATTATCTTTATATATCAATACCCCCTCCCCAAAACATCCTTGCCCTCAAGGATGCTGAACAAGAAAATATACAAACTGAAATCAACAAAATAGAGACTTTAAAATTCTGAAAAACTTCTTGACAGTTTAGAGTTCCCTGTCTTGAAACCATTGCCAATTTTGCAGCAGCCTATCCTTATATATGCAGACCATGTAAAACCCAACTTTTGCTCGAACTTGTAAGACCCAATTGCAGCAACAACTTGAGCCACTGTATATTGAAGAAAACCAGCACCAAGAAGCATCTTGACTAACTCCCCTTTGAACCAAACAAAAATCAGAATTCTTGTAGGAATATTGAAACCCAAATGCTGAGTTATTGGGCTCTTTTGTTTGATGTTAACTTCCAAGCCCATAAACATATCTGAAATTGTTAAACCCATTGGCCCATTAAGATGCTTTTGCTGTCGAAAAAGAATGCTATCCAGCTGTAACCCATCAAAATTTTTCTGCCCCAAAGAGAAATTGCAAGACAGCTGCAATCCTGTAGTTGCATCAAAGGAACACTGCCAGAAATAGTAAATGCTAACCAGCTGTTCCTTTGACCTTTCAAATAGAAACTCTTTCAGCCACGTAAATTTCTCGAGCTTGCCACAACCTCGGCTTTTTTACCAAAATAAGGTTTTAAAAAAAAAAATTACCGATTAAAGCATATTGAAAACATTTTACCAAAGTAATGCAGTTAGTGGCGCATGGCAGACTCACGGAACTAGAGGCGCAAAAGAGGTTCACGCCACTGACACATACTGACAAAATTTGTGTCAGTGGCGTGAAAAACATCCACGCCCCTGGTGGCGTGGATGTTATTCACGCCACAGTGGCGTGGATGTTATCCACGCCACGGTGGCGTGGATATTGGGATCCGGGTCTGATCCCATATTAAAAAAAATAAAAATAAAAAAAGTTAATATTAAATATAAAAAATTAATATTAATATAATAATAAATGATAAAAAAAGTGAAATTATTTAAAAAGTTCTACTTCATTTAATTTAAAGTCAAAAAAAGAAAGAAAACATGGAAAAATAACTCATTAAGAACGCCATTTATAAAATACGAGGTACAATTTGGTTATAACAACAGATCCCAATACAGGGGATCAACATATTTGTTATAC